>CM077516.1:82212419-83592646 GCA_039654895.1 Mongoloraphidia duomilia | reverse complement strand
GGTTTTTCGGGACAAAATTCCGGTTTTTCGGGACAAAATTCCGGTTTTTCGGGACAAAATTCCGGTTTTTCGGGACGAAATTCCGGTTTTTCGGGACGAAATTCCGGTTTTTCGGGACAAAATTCCGGTTTTTCGGGACAAAATTCCGGTTTTTCGGGACAAAATTCCGGTTTTTCGGGACAAAATTCCGGTTTTTCGGGACGAAATTCCGGTTTTTCGGGACAAAATTCCGGTTTTTCGGGACAAAATTCCGGTTTTTCGGGACAAAGTTCCGGTTTTTCGGGACAAAATTCCGGTTTTTCGGGACGAAATTCCGGTTTTTCGGGACAAAATTCCGGTTTTTCGGGACAAAATTCCGGTTTTTCGGGACAAAATTCCGGTTTTTCGGGACAAAATTCCGGTTTTTCGGGACGAAATTCCGGTTTTTTGGGACGAAATTCCGGTTTTTCGGGACGAAATTCCGGTTTTTCGGGACAAAATTCCGGTTTTTCGGGACAAAATTCCGGTTTTTCGGGACAAAATTCCGGTTTTTCGGGACAAAATTCCGGTTTTTCGAGACAAAATTCCGGTTTTTCGGGACAAAATTCCGGTTTTTCGGGACAAAATTCCGGTTTTTCGGGACAAAATTCCGGTTTTTCGGGACAAAATTCCGGTTTTTCGGGACAAAATTCCGGTTTTTCGGGACAAAATTCCGGTTTTTCGGGACAAAATTCCGGTTTTTCGGGACAAAATTCCGGTTTTTCGGGACAAAATTCCGGTTTTTCGGGACAAAATTCCGGTTTTTCGGGACAAAATTCCGGTTTTTCGGGACAAAATTCCGGTTTTTCGGGACAAAATTCCGGTTTTTCGGGACGAAATTCCGGTTTTTCGGGACGAAATTCCGGTTTTTCGGGACGAAATTCCGGTTTTTCGGGACTAAATTCCGGTTTTTCGGGACAAAGTTCCGGTTTTTCGGGACAAAATTCCGGTTTTTCGGGACGAAATTCCGGTTTTTCGGGACAAAATTCCGGTTTTTCGGGACGAAATTCCGGTTTTTCGGGACAAAATTCCGGTTTTTCGGGACAAAATTCCGGTTTTTCGGGACAAAATTCCGGTTTTTCGGGACAAAATTCCGGTTTTTCGGGACAAAATTCCGGTTTTTCGGGACAACATTCCGGTTTTTCGGGACAAAATTCCGGTTTTTCGGGACGAAATTCCGGTTTTTCGGGACGAAATTCCGGTTTTTTAGGACGAAATTCCGGTTTTTCGGGCCGAAATTCCGGTTTTTCGGGACGATATTCCGGTTTTTCGGGACAAACTTCCGGTTTTTCGGGACAAAATTTCGGTTTTTCGAGACAAAATTTCGGTTTTCGGGACAAAATTTCGGTTTTTCGGGACAAAATTCCGGTTTTTCGGGACGAAATTCCAGTTTTTCGGGACCATATTCCGGTTTTTTGGGACAAAATTCCGGTCTTTCGGGACAAAATTCCGGTTTTTCGGGACAAAATTCCGGTTTTCGGGACAAAATTCTGGTTTTTCAGGACAAAATTCCGGTTTTTCGGGACAAAATTCCGGTTTTTCGGGACAAAATTCCGGTTTTTCGAGACTAAATTCCGGTTTTTCGAGACGATATTTCGGTTTTTCGGGACGAAATTCCGGTTTTTCGGGACAAAATTCCGGTTTTTCGGGACAAAGTTCCGGTTTTTCGGGACAAAATTCCGGTTTTTCGGGACAAAATTCCGGTTTTTCGGGACAAAATTCCGGTTTTTCGGGACAAAATTCCGGTTTTTCGGGACAAAATTCCGGTTTTTCGGGACAAAATTCCGGTTTTTCGGGACAAAATTCCGGTTTTTCGGGACAAAATTCCGGTTTTTCGGGACAAAATTCCGGTTTTTCGGGACAAAATTCCGGTTTTTCGGGACAAAATTCCGGTTTTTCGGGACAAAATTCCGGTTTTTCGGGACAAAATTCCGGTTTTTCGGGACAAAATTCCGGTTTTTCGGGACAAAATTCCGGTTTTTCGGGACAAAATTCCGGTTTTTCGGGACAAAATTCCGGTTTTTCGGGACGAAATTCCGGTTTTTCGGGACGAAATTCCGGTTTTTCGGGACAAAATTCGGTTTTTGGGACAAATTCCGGTTTTTCGGGACAAAATCCGGTTTTCGGGACGAAATTCCGGTTTTTCGGGACGAAATTCCGGTTTTTCGGGACAAAATTCCGGTTTTTCGGGAAAAAATTCCGGTTCTTCGGGACAAAATTCCGGTTTTTCGGGACAAAATTCCTTTTTCGAGGCAAAATTCGGGTTTTTCGGGACAAAATTCCGGTTTTTCATAACAAAGTTTCGGTTTTTCTAGACAAAATTCCGGTTTTTCGGGACAAAATTCCGGTTTTTCGAGACGAAATTCCGGTTTTTCGGGACGAAATTCCGGTTTTTCGAGACGAAGTTTTGATTTTTCGGGACAAAATTCCGGTTTTTCGGGACAAAATTCCGGTTTTTCGGGACAAACTTCCGGTTTTTCGGGACAAAATTCCGGTTTTTCGGGACAAAGTTCCGGTTTTTCGGGACAAAATTCCGGTTTTTCGGGACAAAATTTCGGTTTTTCGGGACGAAATTCCGGTTTTTCGGGACAAAATTCCGGTTTTTCGGGACGAAGTTCCGTTTTTTCGGGACAAAATTCCGGTTTTTCGGGACAAAATTCTGGTTTTTCGGGACAAAATTCCGGTTTTTCGGGACAAAATTCCGGTTTTTCGGGACAAAATTCCGGTTTTTCGGGACGAAATTCCGGTTTTTCGGGACGAAATTCCGGTTTTTCGGGACAAAATTCCGGTTTTTCGGGACAAAATTCCGGTTTTTAGGGACAAATTTCCGGTTTTTAGGGACGAAATTCCGGTTTTTCGGGACAAAATTCCGGTTTTTTGGGACAAAATTCCGGTTTTTCGGGACAAAATTCCGGTTTTTCGGGACAAAGTTCCGGTTTTTCGGGACAAAATACCGGTTTTTCGGGACAAAATTCCGGTTTTTCGGGACAAAATTCCAGTTTTTCGGGAAAAAATTCCGGTTTTTCGGGACAAAGTTCCGGTTTTTTGGGACAAAATTCCAGTTTTTCGGGACAAAATTCCGGTTTTTCGGGACAAAATTCCGGTTTTTCGGGACAAAATTCCAGTTTTTAGGGACAAAATTCCGGTTTTTCGGGACAAAATTCCGGTTTTTCGAGACAAAATTCCGGTTTTTCGGGACAAAATTCCGGTTTTTCGGGACAAAATTCCGGTTTTTGGAGACAAAATTCCGGTTTTTCGGGACAAAATTCCGGTTTTTCGGGACAAAGTTTCGGTTTTTCGGGACAAATTTCCGGTTTTTCAGGACGAAATTCCGGTTTTTAGGGACTAAATTCCGGTTTTTCGAGGCAAAGTTCCGGTTTTTCGGGAGAAAATTCCGGTTTTTCGGGACAAAATTTCGGTTTTTCGGGACAAAATTCCGGTTTTTAAGACAAAATTCCGGTTTTTAGGGACAAAATTCCGGTTTTTCGGGACAAAATTCCGGTTTTTCGGTACAAAATTTAAGGGGGTATCTCGCGGTTCTTTTGGGGGGGATCTCGCGGTTTTTTTGGGGGGGATCTCGCGGTTTTTTTGGGGGGGATCTCTCGGTTTTTTTGGGGGGGATCTCGCGGTTTTTTTGGGGGGGATCTCGCGGTTTTTTTGGGGGGATCTAGCGGTTTTTTGGGGGGGATCTCGCGGTTTTTGTGGTAGGGATCTCGCGGTTTTTTTGGGGGGATCTCGCGGTTTTTTTGGGGGGGATCTCGCGGTTTATTTGGTGGGATCTCGCGGTTTTTTTTGGGGGGGAACTCGCAGTTTTTTTGGGGGGGATCTCGCGGTTTTTTTGGGGGGGGTCTCGCGGTTTTTTTGGGGAAGATCTCGCGGTTTTTTTGGGGGGGATCTCGTGGGGGTTTTGGGGGGGATCTCGCGGTTTTTTGGGGGGATCTCGCGGTTTTTTTTGGGGGGATCTCGCGGTTTTTTTGGGGGGATCTCGCGGTTTTTTTGGGGGGGATCTCGCGGTTTTTTTGGGGGGGATCACGCGGTTTTTTTAGGGGGATCTCGCGGTTTTTTTGGGGAGGATCTCGCAGTTTTTTTGGGGGGGATCTCGCGGTTTTTTTGGGGGGATCTCGCGGTTTTTTTGGGGGGGATCTCGCGGTTTTTTTGGGGGGGATCTCGCGGTTTTTTGGGGGGACCTCGCGATTTTTTTGGGTTGGATCTCGCGGTTTTTTTAGGGGGGATCTCGCGGTTTTTTTGGGGGGGATCTCGCGGTTTTTTTGGGGGGGATCTCGCGGTTTTTTTGGGGGGATCTCGCGGTTTTTTTTTGGGGAACTCGCGGTTTTTTTGGGGGGATCTCGCGGTTTTTTTGGGGGGATCTCGCGGTTATTTGGGGGGGATCTCGCGGTTTTTTTGGGGGGGATCTCGCGGTTTTTTTGGGGGGGATCTCGCGGTTTTTTTGGGGGGGATCTCGCGGTTTTTTTTGGGGGGGATCTCGCGGTTTTTTTGAGGGGGATCTCGTGGTTTTTTTGGGGGGATCTCGCGGTTTTTTTGGGGGGATCTCGTGGTTTTTTTGGGGGGGATCTTGCGGTTTTTTTGGGGGGGATCTCGCGGTTTTTTTTGGGGGGATCTCGCGGTTTTTTTGGGGGGATCTCGCAGTTTTTTTGAGGGGGATCTCGCGGTTTTGTTGGGGGGGATCTCGCGGTTTTTTTGGGGGGTATCTCGCGGTTTTTTTGGGGGGGATCTCGCGGTTTTTTTGGGGGCGATCTCGCGGTTTTTTTGGAGTAGATCTCGCGGTTTTCTTGGGGGGGATCTCGCGGTTTTTTTGGGGGGGATCTCGCGGTTTTTTTGGGGGGGATCTCGCGGTTTTTTTGGGGGGGATCTCGCGGTTTCTTTGGGGGGGATCTCGCGGTTTCTTTGGGGGGGAGCTCGCGGTTTTTTTTTAAGGGGGATGTCGCGGTTTTTTTTGGGGGGGATCTCGCGGTTTTTTTGGGGGGGATCTCGCGGTTTTTTTGGGGGGGATTTCAAGGTTTTTTTGGGGAGGATCTAGCGGTTTTTTTGGGGGGGATCTCGCGGTTTTTTTGGGGGGGATCTCGCGGTTTATTTGGGGGGGATCTCGCTGTTTTTTTGGGGGGGATATCGTTGTTTTTTTGGGGGGATCTCGCGGTTTTTTTGAGGGATTTCGCGATTTTTTTGGGGGGATCTCGCGGTTTTTTTGGGGGGATCTTTCGGTTTTTTTTGGGGGGATCTCGAGATTTTTTTGGGGGTGATCTCGCGGTTTTTTTGGGGGGGATCTCGCGGTTTTTTTTGAGGGGGATCTCGCGGTTTTTTTGGGGGGATCTCACGGTTTTTTTGGGGGTGATCTCGCAATTTTGTTGGGGGGGATCTCGCGGTTTTTTTTGGGGGGATCTCGCGGTTTTTTTCGGGGGGATCTCGCGGTTTTTATGGGGGGGATCTCGCGGTTTTTTTGGAGGAGATCTCGCAGTTTTTTTGGGGGGGATCTCGCGGTTTTTTTGGGGGGGATCTCGCGGTTTTTTTGGGGGGGTTCTCGCGGTTTTTTTGGAGGGACTCGCGGTTTTTTGGGGGGGATCTCGCGGTTTTTTTGGGGGGGATCTCGCGGTTTTTTTGGGGGGGCGATATTTTTTTTAGAAAAGCGATAATTTTTTAGGGGGGCGATAATTTTTTTAGAGGGCGATATTTTTTTTTAGGGGTCGATAATTTTTTTTAGGGGGGCGATAATTTTTTTAGGGGGGGCGATAATTTTTTTAGGGGGCGATAATTTTTTAGGGGGGCGACAATTTTTTTGGGGGGGCGATAATTTTTTAGGGGGGCGATAATTTTTTTAAGGGGGCGATAATTTTTTTAGGGGGGCGATAATTTTTTTAGGAAAGCGATAATTTTTTAGGGGGGCGATAATTTTTTTGGGGGGCGATAAATTTTTTTGGGGGGCGAAAATTTTTTTGGGGGGCGATATTTTTTTTTAGGGGTCGATAATTTTTTTAGGGGGGCGATAATTTTTTTAGGGGGGGCGATAATTTTTTTAGGGGGCGATAATTTTTTAGGGGGGCGACAATTTTTTGGCGGGCGATAATTTTTTAGGGGGGCGATAATATTTTTAAGGGGGCGATAATTTTTTTAGGAAAGCGATAATTTTTAGGGGGGCGATAATTTTTTTGGGGGGGCGATAAATTTTTTTGGGGGGCGATAATTTTTTTTGGGGGGCGTTAATTTTTTTTAGGGGGGCGATAATTTTTTTTAGGGGGTGATAGAACTGGGGATTTGTAATAGAGGAACCATAGCAACGCCATGTAAACAACAGCGCCGCTACACTCTCGGCTATTCTCAAGCCCACCATATATGTTACATATACATAGCTTAAGATAAGAATTAAATTAATAAATTGAAGAGGTGGCTGGAATAACGTTGTAACTTGCAAATTCACAACTTTAAAATAGAGGCAATTTTTTCTTTTATAGTAATACATTAATAATATTTTTGAGGGAACAACGTTGCATGTACAAACCATTATAACTTTTTCCACTGATTATGTTAAAATCGGTCAGATAGCCTAACGTCAGCCATTTTGCTTGCCCTTTGAAGAACTGAATACACTTACAACGTTTATCCACGGAGATACGAACTTTTCAAGAAAACAAACTTTTTTAAATCATATTTACAAGCATCTTTAGGTCTATAATCGAATGCAGATGCATTCCCTATGACACATACAACGTATTTTCACTTAAAGATAGCTTTTGTAAAAATTGTAAGTTACAACGTTATTCCAGCCACCTCTTCAATTATTGAATTAAAGAGAAAAATATATAAAACAACACTTTATCTAGAATTAATTTCAATACTCATAACTGCATCTTAAAAATTAAATTTCTCATCTGAATAAATTACGTTTATACATTTATAGCAGTTGTTTTTTTAAGCTCAGGGAGTTTGGAATTTCCAATCATATAGTTTGTTTATAAAATACAAAAGGCTGGTCAGAAAATTATTATATTTACAGAGAACTTATAAATTATTGCAAAACAATTTCGAGGAGTTCAGTAACGTACACCGTGACAAAAATAGGGGTTGATCGTAGAGGGGTGAAAATTTAGGCTTGTATGTATTTGTGTATGCTGTATCATAAAAAATTAAAAACAAAAAATTTTGTCTAAAAACTTAAAAAAAAAATTTTGGGGTGGACCACCCTTAACATTTAGGGGGATGAAAAATAGATGTTGTCCGTGTCTCCACCCTACCCGATAAGCACACAAAATTTCATCAAAATCGGTCCAGCCGTTTCGGAGGAGTTCAATAACATACACCGTGACATGAGAATTTTTACTTCCCACCTCTACTATGGTAGGGAAGTAATGAATTCAGTCCGAAAACAATATTTCGAGATTTTAACAGATTTTCACGTTTTGAGACCCTAGCAATCGTTTAAGATCATTTTCCGACTGATGTCTGTATGTGTGTGTGTGTGTATGTGTGTATGTGTGTATGTGTGTGTGTGTGTGTGTGTGTGTATGTGGTCAATTTTTCGCCTTCGATATCTTAAGAACGGAACAACATACGGGCATGCCGATTGTTCTATTGTGTTTATCAGCCTTTAACTTAGATCTGATTAGATTTTGAGTCAAATCGGTTCAGTGGATCCTGAGATATTCAAAAAAACGTCCTCAATGTTACGTATTAACATAGGTAAAAAAAAATATAAATGAATTCTAGATGTTATAATATGAAAAAAATGTAAATATTTTTTTTCTCTAAAATGTATAGTTTTCGAGAAAAAAAATATTTTACTAAAAAAAATAAAAATTGTACGTAAATCAAGGTAACCATGATTTTTGCTATATTAAGTTAGCCATCAGTAGATCGCCAAACAAAAAAGAGGGCCATGCTTTTTTCAAAGAATAAAAATTAAATTGTGTTTTAAAGACCACCAACAGCTAAGGTTATTTGGGCCTAGTCAAAGAATAAAAAAAAAGAGTGTTTATTTTTTGCAAATATTTACTAGGTGGGAAGTATAGGACTGGTCATCAGTCGAATTTTTTATATTAGACAGGGGTTGATCGTATAAGGGTGAAAATTTAGAGTTGTATGTATTTTTCAATGCTGAATCATGAAAAAATTAAAACAAAAAATGTTGTCCAAAAAATAAAAAAAAAAATTTGGGGTGGACCACCCTTAACATTTAGGGGGATGAAAAATAGACGTTGTCCGATTCTCCACCCTACCCGATAAGTACACAAAATTTCATCAAAATCGGTCCAGCCGTTTCGGAGGAATTCAATAACGTAAAACCGTGACACGAGAATTTTATATATATGATATATATAAACAGACATTTCCAAAAATGGTACCAAAGTGTTCAGGAGGTTATGAAACGTCGAGAAATTTTGGTCCGACCCCTAGGTCCCGCCATCCGACCGACGCCAATAGTGTATGTGCCATATGGCAAATACACTAATAAAACACGAGTTAGTGATAAAACGGAACCGAAATAACGCTGGTGACTTCCAGATATAAATCTGTTAAAAAGATCGTGAAGACTTTCCGATTAGAAGAAGAAGACGCCAGGTCAAACGGGTCTGATTATTATTTTTGATCATTTTTCAACAACGACTGTAACACAGATAGTGATGAGGAACTGAGGCAGGATAGTGCAAAATATTTACATAAACTCGGCAGAAGGAAATACAGCAACGTCTACAAGAGAGATCGACGGTGTGCCGGTGGTTGACACCGCGACGTCCGCCCAACACCTAGTGAAGACAACTGACGCTTACGTGCTCTGACTGTTGATAAGCGATGACGTGTTATCTACATTCTATTTATTCCGACGCCGCGACGTCAAACATATTACATACACACACACACACACACAAGGTGTATAAGACCGGTATCAATGTCTTTATGTATGAGTGTATACTCGATGGGCCTCAGTCTGCATGCATAAATTTTACGGGTTTATGCAAGCGTGCTTGCATTTTATTTTTTGCTCTCAATACGCAATATCCTGCTCAAGCAACGTAGGTATTATTCTCAATACGGTCAACGCCCGTTTTACTATGAAAAAAGTCAGGCAATGAACGTTCATTGGAAGTTAATTGAAAGAAAGACATTGTCATTAAGAAAAATTCATTGAAATGAAGCTGTTTTGCTGTCGATGTTGATTTATTATTACCTAATTAATTATAATTTTTATAATTTATTAATAATTTAGATACTATACAGGGTGTCCAAGACTTGCGTTGTCGGCCGATATATTGATTTTAGGTGAAGATAGAAAAAAAGTTTAAATACAATAGTTGTATAAATTTTAATGGTGTATAACCTAAAAATATTTTCAATTATACAGCCTGTCCCATTTAAGCATGGCAGATCAAAGCTATGTTTTATTTAACCTAGCACCCTACTCGAAAATTCAGTAATTTTTGAGTTATTCAAGTTTTTTAGAAATTTTTGACACGTGCAAACCTTTACCTAAAATTCGACATAGCCAAAACAGAAACCTTTATCAACTGAAATTTTGAGAATCACTAGATAATGAACGGACGAATCAATGTCTGTCCTAAAAAAATGAATTTATTATACAGGGTGTTCAAAATAATGTACCTACTTCAATCACGTGTAACTTTTGATTGTTAAATACAACGAGGTTATTTTTTTGCTGGAATTGTATTCTTTAGGATATTTACTAACACTTTTATTAAGGGATGTCCAAACCTAAACCTATTATTTTAATACGAAATATTAGGTTTAAGTGTAGAAATTGTCGGAAGTGAGCACTTCCGACAATTTCTACACTGTTTTCAAAGATCACATTGCTCTATTTAATTATAGCAACTTCGAATTAGGTTTAAGTTTGAACAACCCTTAATAAAAGTGTTAGTAAAAGTTTTAGAGCATAAAATCGTGCAACAAAATCAATAGGCAAAATTAATTTTGTATATGCTTTGCAAAGGCAGAAATTTTGGAAAAATATTTTTGACACCCGTTCTCTGTGAAATATTTTACGAAATCATGAAACAGACAATTATAAAGGATTGAATTTTTTTTGAAGGAAAATCAAAATTATATAAAATTATATACCTATTCATAATGGTTGCAGTATATTTTAAAACTTTTGAAAACGGTCAATTTTATTCGCGATTTTATTGCAACGGTATTGTGCTTGCGCAAATTAATTGCACAATCTTGTCGGAGGTTATAAAATAAATATCCACTCAAATGGTTACAACTTTGTTCACTTAAAACACGAAAAGTCTATCATTAAAATATAATATCGTGTGTACTGGGAATAATAAGCCAAGAGTAGAAACGCATGCTTCGTATGATACAAGGCGATAATGCATATAACTTGAAATATCTATCTATATTCTATCTATTTATCCCAACCTTACCTTTTTATCAAAGCCTTTATATTTGCACTTTATGAACTTTCATAAATTTGTTAAACAAAATACAATAAAAATGTTTCATTATCAGTAGCCATTTTTTGTCATAATATGACTTTTTGAAATATTTCTTAAGTATGTGTTTTTTTTTCTACCTGAAAATATTGTAAGTTTAATCACTAAGAATCAGACTTGTAAAAATATAAAATATTTAAATATACAAATAACAAATAGTATACTTTCATTGAAAAATATTTCAAATATCAATGCTGCAATTTCCTGGCTTATTCAAGAGAAATAAAAAATAATGGGCTGAATCGAATTACCAAAGCAAGATGTTATAAGAAGCTTCCTTCATTTAGGAATTGTTAATCTTAAAAAGTACAAAATTACTTCTTAACTCGATTTAAACGCGCTTATAACAAAACATCAAGGCATGAATAATTGTAGGGCTACTTTAATTTTCACTGTAGAATCAACCCTTATCTACCATAAATGCTAAATACCCCTGGCAACATTTTGTTAGCCTAATGATGAGGGCATTTACTTTGATGGATAAATTTGGCTGAGTTACGCACGAATCTGGTGACATTGCTTGACATAAGGAATGGGTTTAATGAAAACAATTAGAAACCAAAAGGGGTAAAAGCTCACTGAAACTCTACAGAATTCATTTTAAGCTTAATACAAACCAGAAAGCGGCGGAGGGTACCCGTTATATTATATAACGTTAGTATAATATTGCATGCATGTTTTGTAGCAGGCTATGCAATGCAGCTCTCAAAATGGTACCCATGTGAGCTTTTCATTCTTGTTAATAATAAGATTTGCTCCTTAAATACCTTCGAAGTTCGCATCCATAGAGATGCATTATTATTGTAGGCAGATATGTTATTATGTAATGTAAACCGCTGTCCTGTAATATACTACTGCCATGAGGGTTTGAGAAGTCTAAGCCCCCAGTTCCCGCAGTTTCTAACCTGAGGGCTAATAAAAGTGACAATTTTCTATTAAAAAGAATAAATTGAAAATAATGAATTGATACTAGGCCCAAATAACAATAGCTGTTGGTGACTTAAAAGAGAGAAACTATCGACATGATTTTAATAGCAAGCATATTTATAAGGAAAATATTCTAATAAATAAAAAATATAGCAAGTATTCAGTGATTTCATAAAATAATTATCAATAATTCGGGGATAAAAAATAAGTTGAAGTTTTTCTTACAATTACTTAACTATAGGAACCCTAAAATAACGCGCTGAGTGCATCGGCGTTCCCCCTTTTCTAGAACTTCCCCAATTGTAGTGCAACATCATAAAATGAAAAATGCATTTCCAAAGAGTGAGACTAAAATGCAAAAAATAATTTTCATAATTTATAATGAGTCGCAGAAGTAACGTCGAGGATTTTGAAGGCACATTCCTTGTCTAAAAGTCCTTAACGAACCGTTTTTGTCTCTAAAATATAACAACCCAGTTAATTAATTCTTAAAGTTTAAATTTATTTATTTATTGTAGATTATAGACGCGTCGACAACTCAGGTCATTAGCATCTTCAACACAACAAATAATCCATTTGTGTATTAGAATCCGCCAGCCGGCATACACAAACCGACTGGTACGAGCTCGGGTCCCTGGGAGCGCTAATTCCCACAAAACATTGGAATGCAAACTACATTCCAATGTTTCCCCTGAGGGATAAAGTTTAAAAGAAAGTTATGTGCAACTATTAATAATTTTTGCAAAAAGTGTGCATTTCTCCTAAAATGTTGTTGAGCAGTGTACATTTTTAGGGATTACACGTGTCCTCGTTTTCGTTTATAATTCATCCAATTGCCGGTAAATCGAGTGTAAAAGCTAATTACTTTGAGGCGTAATAAGATGATGGTTTTAAGCAGATTTTCCGTTGAAATGATATGATTCTTCAATTCTATATACAAGGCTATTCACGAAACATGAACCATTGAGTATTTATCAAAGATTTTAAGGGTTTTACTTTCAGTCTAGTTCTAATTAGGTTACAACATATTTGTTTGTGTAAATTGTCCAAATAAATAACAACAAATTAAGATATCTAAATATTTTATTTTTAATGGAATAAAATATTAAACAATTTTTTGCGGCTATTAATTATTATTCTACAGTCCATTTTGAAGTATTTATTCCAATATAAACTTTCGCTTATTCTATAACCTCTCATAAAAATAATAGCCTAGTCGCCAGGGGCAAAGTAGTTCTCTTCTACATCCCTATATTATTAAACGAGCAAATCTTGTATATATGTACCTATGTACCTATATAAATATTTTCTCGAAAACGACTCTAACAATGTTGATCAAATTTACCGAAAAGGGGTTTCGGGGAGCAAAAAATCGATCTAGCTAGGTCTCATTCCTGGAAAAATTCGTTTTCTTATCGATTTTATCATTTTAAAAAACAGTTTTTTTAACGTTATAAAACAGTGTCGTATGGTGAGTTGGCTTTGGAAAAAACAAACTATTTTCATTATTTATGTCAAATTACTCTGACAGTCAATCTTTAACTTAATAAAATAATCAGTAATTATTTGAAAAGTAAAAAAATAACAACAATAATGATGAAATGGGAACTTTAAGTACTATTTTTTTTGAACTCATCCGAGCAAAGCTCGGTCATCCAGATATTATAGAATAAAATGTGGAACTACATTTTTTTTGTTAACTCGTTGTTTAAAATAAACAGGACCTTAACTTGTCCCCTCTTCAAAGGTCTAAAAACAATTTTTTGGTAATAACTATACACTGAAGTTAGGCGCTTTTATATTGAAAAAAAATTATTATCAGAGATTATTATTAAAAACTTAAAAGGTATATAGTTTTCGAGAAATCTGTTTGTCAACATTTCACGTACAACCCTGCATAATTTACAAATCTCTCTATGTTTAAAATTACATCATATACCTATTTATTTGTAAGCTAAATAAGTATACAGACCTCATTAAAGTTAGTGTTTGTTAGAAGCAGTCTTAGAGAAAATTAACAAAGTTTAAATCGGTAATTTCTTGTCGAATAACTGGCCAGCCTGTTTATTACCACCTTCGAAATCCTTCTTGTAATCATCCATTTTTATTAATTGTTGTATTTTTTTTGTTCGTGTATATTTTGTAAATAATACAACAATAATAATTGTATTGCAGACTATCATAGATATTGAAATCTGAAAGAATGAAACTTTATTCTTTACCCGTCATAAATTCTAATTCGACACACGTCAAAACAGACTAAAGAACAATATCACAGACGCGCATAAAAAACGATATTATGAATGTGTGTGTGTGTGTGTACACTGTTTATCTACCCAATCTACCTGTAATAATGTCACGACAACTAGGTGGTCTTTCAATTTATAAAAAATGTACACCCTTTTGTCTTCAGTCTTGTTATGCAGAATATAAGAAGCATATTATTCAAAAACTTGTTTCAATTCCTTCGAGATGTTTTGTCAAAAGACATTTTGCTTTTTGAAATACAGTGGACTCTCACTAATCCGGCACATATCAGACCGTGGTGTATCGAAATCGTCGAATTAGTGGAATGTTACAGCATAAACTTGTGGATTGTACCGATGTTTTTATTACAACACAACATAATATATAAAGTAACAAAATGAGTTATTGAGACCGCTGGATTGGTAGGCCGGATTATAGAGAGTCTACTGAACGTATTTAGAGCAGCGAAAAACAGCCTACATTAGGAGAATATCTTGAAAATATCAGACATTCTAAGTTTTAACATGTCGTTTAAAAAGTTAGTGGGGAGAAAATATTGCAATTATTTTTTAGGTAAAAAAGCTGCGAAGTCAGTTATTAAAGCATCCGCTCAAAAAACCAAGTTTTTTTTGCTTATTTTCGGTAGGTATAAATATTTGCTTTTCATCATTTTTTACTTTTCCTTAATACAGCACTATTTGATGTGTGAGTTAAAGTATTTTTTTTTAATTTTAAAGAAACATGAAAATACGGTGTTTTGATATTTTTAATTAATGTCCCATCATAAAGACAATAAGTTTTACGTGTAGTTTTGTGGAAATACCTACGTAAGAATGGGAATTTTACTATTTTTGATTCATAAAAAAGTAGTCAACTTTTAATTTAGTACAAACAAACAAAAATCCATATAAAGAATGTTTTTCTCTCTTTTATGACAAACGTTTTTTTATTGAAAATTCTGAATATTCTCATTTTGTTCCAAATTGTAATATTATGAGAAAAAAATGAGAATTCCTTGTAAAATTTCGTAATAAATGAAACCGTTTTCATTCTAAATAAAAAATTCAAATAAAATACCAAAGCAACTTTTAATTTGAAATATATTTTACTATTCATGTGCTATTTTTGTTTTTTGTCAC
Source organism: Mongoloraphidia duomilia (assembly GCA_039654895.1). Taxonomy (NCBI): domain Eukaryota; kingdom Metazoa; phylum Arthropoda; class Insecta; order Raphidioptera; family Raphidiidae; genus Mongoloraphidia; species Mongoloraphidia duomilia. The sequence continues at coordinate 83,577,852 of CM077516.1, read as the reverse complement.
TATAGAAAATCATCCTTTCTGTAGCCACTAGAACATCTATAGAAAAATTTTCTTCTCTGTCAATACCATGTACCTACTTTTAATTTTATTTCAGTAGTAATCATCAGTAACAGTCTTTTTAGCGCTCGAATCTCACCAATTTTAATGACCTCGAGTTGCTTCGAAATTTTTTTTCACATATCATGATATCTGCACTGATCTTAAGTGAGGAGGTAGGGCGATCCTTAGTGAAGTAAAAACTTCCTTAGGCGCGTTAGGCCCTCTTTGCCTGGGTATTGAAAAAATGTGAAGCTTTCGCAACTACTTCCGTAAGAATTCGCAACATACTTATATCATAATAACGACCCTCTACAGACTTCCATCCCATAGCGCAGTTGGTTAGGTCTTTGCGTTCTATGCATAGGAACCTGGGTTCGAGACCTGATGGCACCGTAGGATTTTTGGCGTTTTTTTTTCTAAATTCTACATGATATTTATTTATATATTTTTTTATTTTTGTTATATTCTTTCTTAGACAATACCTAATTATATTTTTTTGAAACCAAGGTGGAATTAATTAAAAATTCGACTGATGACCAGTCCTATACTTCCCACCTAGTAAATATTTGCAAAAAATAAACACTCTTTTTTTTTACTTCCCACCTCTACTATGGTAGGGAAGTAATGGATTCAGTCCGAAAACAATATTTCGAGATTTTAACAGATTTTCACGTTTTGAGACCCTAGCAATCGTTTAAGATCATTTTCTGACTGATGTCTGTATGTGTGTGTGTATGTGTGTATGTGTGTGTGTGTGTATGTGGTCAATTTTTCGCCTTCGATATCTTAAGAACGGAACAACATACGGGCATGCCGATTGTTCTATTGTGTTTATCAGCCTTTAACTTAGATCTGATTAGATTTTGAGTCAAATCGGTTCAGTGGATCCTGAGATATTCAAAAAAACGTCCTCAATGTCACGTATTAACATAGGTAAAAAAAAATATAAATGAATTCTAGATGTTATAATATGAAAAAAATGTAAATATTTTTTTTCTCTAAAATGTATAGTTTTCGAGAAAAAAAATATTTTACTAAAAAAAATAAAAATTGTACGTAAATCAAGGTAACCATGATTTTTGCTATATTAAGCTAGCCATCAATAGATCACCAAACAAAAAAGAGGGCCATGCTTTTTTCAAAGAATAAAAATTAAATTGTGTTTTAAAGACCACCAACAGCTAAGGTTATTTGGGCCTAGTCAAAGAATAAAAAAAAGAGTGTTTATTTTTTGCAAATATTTACTAGGTGGGAAGTATAGGACTGGTCATCAGTCGAATTTTTTATTCTTTGACTAGGCCCAAATAACCTTAGCTGTTGGTGGTCTTTAAAACACAATTTAATTTTTATTCTTTGAAAAAAGCATGGCCCTCTTTTTTGTTTGGTGATCTTAACTTAATATAGCAAAAATCATGGTTACCTTGATTTACGTACAGTTTTTATTTTTTTTAGTAAAATATTTTTTTTCTCGAAAACTATACATTTTAGAGAAAAAAAATATTTACATTTTTTTCATATTATAACATCTAGAATTCATTTATATTTTTTTTTACCTATGTTAATACGTGACATTGAGGACGTTTTTTTGAATATCTCAGGATCCACTGAACCGATTTGACTCAAAATCTAATCAGATCTAAGTTAAAGGCTGATAAACACAATAGAACAATCGGCATGCCCGTATGTTGTTCCGTTCTTAAGATATCGAAGGCGAAAAATTGACCACATACACACATACACACACACACACACATACACACACACACACACACACATACAGACATCAGTCAGAAAATGATCTTAAACGATTACTAGGGTCTCAAAACGTGAAAATCTGTTAAAATCTCGAAATATTGTTTTCGGACTGAATCCATTACTTCCCTACCATAGTAGAGGTGGGAAGTAAAAATACAATTTTAGTATTTTAGTAATAAATTATTTTTAGTTCATAAAAGCGCTATAATAGATGACACCAAAAATTAGAAAATCTGAAGTTTTCACTTCTGTCGTGTGGTCATAAGCAAACACCCATTTTTTTTCTTTGAAGTCACTGAAATTTTATTTAAAACATTAAATATTTTTACCAAACGAGTTTTGCAATATTTTTACCAATATTCGTGGCGTTTCACCATCGATAACATTGATTAAAAAATGATTTATTGTTTATATTTAATAAAAAAAAAATTATTTTGAATAAGGAACAAGAAGTACGTTATATTGGTACCATAATAAATATTTTACACAGGTAGTTGCAGCGTAAAAAACATTTTACACTGTGTGAAAATAAATAAATTAAGGACGTCACATAAATTATGTTCTTGTAATCCATACGCACATAATGTGTGTATTTCTGCGTATGTTATGTATGTAAGTACGTGTGTGTGTATGTCCATAATGACATTTGAAATAAAATGGAAACAAGAATAAGATTTTGTAATTTTATAGTTCTCGGAACGTCGCGTCGTCGGTCGTTTAATTCATCACACATTGAAATATTTTTACGCGCTACAAAACATGACTGCCCAAACGGAACCGTGCGACTCCCGGACAGATTAAAATGTCGACTATTTAACTTTTATTACAAACATAAATTTTAACCATTTTCCGAGACACTCTCCGCCTCAACACAAAATTTTAATATATTTTATTTAATAATTTATAGCGCTGAATGTACTGCAATGTTATTAAAATTGTTTTGTTTAATAATAATTTTATGTCATTCAAAATTGTAGGACGATAAATAACAGCCTGGTTGTTATTTGCCAACATAATTATCTAAATGGATTTTTTATTTCGAATTTAAAACGGGCGACGCTGTGTTAATTAATAATAATTATTCCTTGGATTGAGGCATTAATGTACCAATTATGTGGCTCTTTATTTTGTTGTTTGACTGTAAAATCAAAAACTTGCATAACGTTTTATTAAAGCATAAAAAATAGATATTTTTAAATTAATATTAAGTATTTGCTTTGAAAAAAAATTTATCGAGTGAAATATTTTCATCACTGAAATTGTAAAAAAAGGTACAAATAGGACCTATCGAGAATGTTTTTAGTGTTCAAAATAATGTTACGTAATTTTAAAATTAAAGTAATATATATTATAGACGTCCGACAACTAAGACCATTAATGTTGGTTATTTGTATTAGTATGTACCTACATCTAAATAGCTAAGTACGGAAGACCATGAAGAGAAGATTTAATCATCTCCTGATGATGCCAACTTGGTTGGCGAAACGTACGTCGAGAATTTTACAAGTTGGTTTTGTGTTTTGTGGTTTTTTTTAACATTTTGTACCTACCTACGGAAGAAATTATTTTCCATATTTTAATTTTTAAATTTTTTTAGATGTACCTATAGCTAGGCATTTTAACAAAATTATCTACCGAAACAAGGGACATAAAAATTGTCAACAATATTTTTAGATTGATTATAGACCTTGAAATTAGATTTTATGGCAAAAAATATTATTTATACCAAAATTAAAAAACAAATAAAAAATATGATGCTTTTTTACCTATAGGGCATTATTTTTGGGATCGTTACGTTTTAGTGACAAGAAAACATTTCTTATAAGCAGCGTTTAATGAATTTGTTTTTTGTTTTACATCTTTATTCAATTTTAGTGTATTTTGTAAACACGTTTTATCTGAAGATAAATTATTCAGCTCATAAAAACAAGGCGTTTTTGTTTTAAAACATTTCCTTTAATGTCTCGGAAAACTCCAGAGACTTTTATAAGATACAGTTCTTCTTTAGTTGAGGAAAATAGAAAAACCGAGTAAAAAGAATTAAAACTAAAAGGTGAATTTCTTTTCTAGTTACTTAACTTTCATCTCTTATTTATATTTTTCTTAAAGTTATTATTATATAGGTACTAACATAAAATATTATTTTCTTTTCAAATATAACATGTTATTTAAATATACAAAAATAAAATATAGGAAATATTCCAGTATCTGTCTTTTTCTTGTAGATACCTACTTAGTTATCTGCGTTTTTGTTTTTCTTTTTTGATGTATAAACATTTTGACTGGCGCCTCCCCCCTAAATTGGTGCTGCGCAGTGACTGGATGAATTGTCACTGTCCGTTATATCCTTCTTGGTCCGCTGTCAAGAATTGCCATCGTATTCGACTTTGGATGTTTACACTGTTTTTTTATATTTTGTTGATGTCAAAAAAATATGTAATTTTTATGCGGTACTAAAATTTTAAATTTTATAAAAAAAATTATTTTAGAAGACAATATTAATAAAACTTTAAAATAGCTTTTTATTATTTATTGCAATGTTTCATCTGCAATATAGCGAATTTTTCGAATTGATTATTATTTATTTTTTGACAAGAGTGAAAAATGTTTTGAAAAACAACTAAGCTCTTGTTAAGCCACTACTACAACGTCTTCGAGTGGAGATTCAACCTATAATGAAATTCTGTTCTGTCAACCATTAAATGTATTGCGGTAATAAACTGACGACTCAAATGCTACGATCGTAAATTTTGAATATTTAATGACGCGCCCGTTCAACAAAAAAAATATTTTATCGGATTCCGCCTAATTTTTATAGGGATATTTTACAACTACTAACACTTAAAAAATGTCGAATTCTACTCATGCACAGTCCATTTTTAGACGTTTTTAGACGATATAAAAAATTTCAATTTTTGAAAATTACAGCGTAATACAAGACAAAAAAACAGTGAATTTAGTATATTTTCAAAATAACACCTATTGAATAATAAAACTCGAAAAAATATAAACTACGGTATAGTAGGTACCTATGTTTATCAAACATGTGAAAATTAACTACCTCTATATTATTAACTTTTTGTCTCATTTTAGTTCATGCATTATTCAACTTTTAGAAAGTGACAAAAACACTTTGAATTTTAACAATTATGATGCAAAATAACACCATTATTAAATCAAACCTGTCTTTTACAAAAATTAAAAACGGATTATATTTTTTACAGATAAAAATTCTTAAGGTGTCAGTTAAATTACTGTGTTTAATGAAAAATGCATTTTTTCTACCTGCGATTATTTTAAGATCGCGGTTTCATAAAACGATAGCTAAGATTATCACGGCTTTTTGTTAAAAATTTACAAATCTAAAATGCTACTTGAATGATATAAGATTGTGTTTTTCATATCCCTATATTATTATTATACAAAAGGCAGTCGAAACGCGAAAAACTCTAAAACTATTCAACCGGTTTTCACGATAATGGGCAGAGAAAATATTTGGGAAGGTTTTAGGCTCTATCATGAAAGAGGACTCTCAAACCCGGCAAAAACCCGTTGTTTGAATCTTCATATTTTATAAATTTTAAGTTTTACTTTGTTGATGAACCGTTGTGGGTTTATTTCCGTTTTAGAATACCCTTGAAGGTTTTATTAATAAGTTTCTTAAATTATTGTTGATTTCTCATCCTAATAATATTATTCCGTAGTCACATAATGTCCTAGCGAGTATAGAAATAATCTATTTATTTTGATATAATATGATGTCTTGAATTGGTTGGGTGTGGCACAATTTCTGGTTTACTTTACAGAGATCCTCGATAGTGGATGTTCTGTTAATAATATGCATTGAAATCTTACTGATAATTTTGTTTGTTTATACAGAGATGTATTTTAAAGAAAGAAAAGATGTAATCTTTCTTTTATTATCGACTGCTTTTCAAAACTTTGCTCTTCCACGACAATAATTTCTACTTTATTAATGAGTTTTTCCCGTTTGTTTCAGGATAAATAGTGATTTTTTAATTATCCATCGACAGATTTATAAGGAGACGAAAGCCTATACTTAGGAGCAGTACAACTCAACAATCGTGCATCTGAGCGCATTGGGTTCGAGCCCCGGCAGTCGAGTTTACATTTTTTCTTGTGCAGCCTTGTAACATTCATGGCGTTCATTATTATGCACAAGTTACTCAAATATCTTATTTGATCCATAGAAATATTAATCAGTTTTCAGTTTATTTTTTATACTCCGTTTTGTCAAAAGTTTGATTTTTAATCATAATACATTATTCCACTATTAAACTTAAACTGCATCTTACAATTTTCTTGAAGCGAACAAAACCGCCACTATAATAATATTATGTCTGACACAAAATACGGATCTGCAGAGCGTCAGTAAAATTGATTGATGGACCAGTTTAAAATAACTATAAATAGTGCACCTAGTCCTAAAGCAACTACCAGTATTTAAGTGCCTTTGATAAATAATAAAAAAAATTCTGAGCAGTTCCCTTGCGTTTTATCGTTTATTGTTTGTCGGTTTCTTATCATTTTGACCAGATCAATAAATTAAAAATTGTTCATATATTTTAATCTATGCTACAAGAACAAATCATGTTCTCTGATAACTGATAAGTCGTAATTTATTTCTAAACACACAAATTGAAACCTCGACATCTTCACGCTTATAACGATGTGTGTTATAGAAAGGCAGCAGAGATAAATTAACATAATATTTTTTTAAAACCTAAAATCGAATAATATTTTTGATTTTCTGTATAGATCCTATAATTTAGAAACAAAGATAATGTTTTTGTATACGAAACATCACGGAAATATTATTCTATTAAATAGTACATTGTGCCCAAGGGAGGAAAGTGCTACATTTCCTCCCGTGTTGCGCATACTATTTTTTCTCCTGCCAGGCCGAAAGTTCGCAAAATTGAAAAAAAAAAATTATTAGAATTATTATTTTTATTTTATTTTATTATTAAAATTATTAATAAATAATAATTAAAATTATTAATAAATAATTTTAAAGGAAATAATTTTAATGTGTAGGAGACAGAAGTAAGTGCGTGAGAGGCGGCATAAGTACTACTGCGCACGCGCACTTGTCCGTACCACGGGAATAAAGAGCGACCTTGTTTCCGCTTGGCAGGGACGAAAGTACGAACTTTCGGCCTCTAGGAAGGAGAAAAAATTACTTATAGTCATAATATGTCTTAAAATTATTTTTACTGTCAATAATATTAGCAGCATACAAAAAAGCGGCTCTTATAATTGTACAGTTGTGTTGAAAATGTTACCCCTATATTTAAGACATTTGCGGGATAAAGGAAATCAACGCAGCGTTTCGTAATACATTAATGAAATTACACATAGATGCCCTCCTTGCGCGGACAACAACCAAATAATACAATTAAAAACCTGTCAAGCAATTTTCTAATTACAAATATTCAGAGAACGTCTCCTCCGTTCAATGATAATTAATTATTAGCTCCTTTAAGTGAGGTGAATTCGCGAGTTTGTTAAACATAATATAATAATAATATAATGATGTCATCCTGCTAACGAGAAAGAGTAGGGTGAACAGAAACGAGACAGGCAACGACGCACCTTGTTACGGAAGCTTATTCAGGACTGCTCAGTTTGAAAACGGTTCATTGACACCAGTAAGTGTATTTTGTCTAATTATTTATGGAAAACATTTTTAGTCCATTTTAAAATCCATAATTAAATGGTTCGATAATTTTTTTGTGCTAGAAAACACTGAAAAAAATAAGGGAATTGTTTTAACACTTTCAACCTTTTACTACAAATAAAAATATACCTTAAAAATCCTATAATATAAAAAACGTTTTAACAAAAAAAAACCTCCTTCAAAAAGGCACTAAAAAGAGGAAAATAATTAAATTTTGAGGTCTGCGCAAATTAAAATATGAAGTTGGTTAAAAAGAAGATATTAATCACTATACTATACTTTTTAACCGACTTCATATTTTAATTGGCACAGACCTCAAAATTTAATTATTTTCCTCTTTTTAGTGCCTTTTTGAAGGAGGTTTTTTTTTGTTAAAAAGTTTTTTATTTTATACTTTTTAGTGTCAAAAAGTAACATTTACCTTAAAGAATCACACGCCGTTACTTACTTTTATTAAAATCAGCCGAACTACTGAACCGATTTTGATGAAATTTCTATGGGGACCAATCTGAAAGTATATCCTTTCAAATAAAAAAAAAAATTTTAAAATCGGTTCATATAACGACGAAGTTATCCGCGAACACACATAAAACATAAAAAATATATACGGTCGAATTGAGAAACCTCCTTTTTTTGAAGTCGGTTAAAAAATAGGATTGTACAGGCAGGATAGGTTAGAGGCGACGGCAGAAGGCCATAAAGTCGCTAAGAATCTGACAAAAATACATATATACCTTAGGATCTAAAGTTTCGATACTTGGTTGTATTTTTGACACTTCTGCAATGTATTAGCGTGCACTATTCATTATCAGTTGACTCGTCACCTGTGCGAGAGCTAAATGTAAATTTATATTTTTTCGTTTAATTTCTCACTCGGAATTTATTAGTCACTGATGTGGTCGTGTGATGGCACTTATCACTCGGTTGTGTACTAACTCGACATTTTGACATTATACTTTCACACGGCACTCACTAGATGACGGTAGTACACTGGTTAAAACATTTGACGCAAAAAATATAAAACGTTTGACGCACGTAACGAAGGCATCGTTACAAACTAAAGAAAAATTTAATGATAATGATAATCATTCTAATGGATATATTAAAGGGTTATATTTTTAACTTTGTCCAAAACTAAATTTAGGTTCACAAATGATTCAAGTATAGGCAAATACCACAAATTGGCACAGCGACTACGTGTTTTCGAAAATTGAACGACTGTGATCTGTTGGGACTTGGGTCCACTTCATCATCTATGGACTGGACACATTGTTGAACCGTTGACTGTGAGAACAATAACTTAAAAGTACGAACAACCACTTGAGAAGAGCGCGCGTTTTAAACAAGTATCTAGATATTAAATTTGCATAATCAATATGTGAACGTGATGGCAAGTTTCCAATCGACTCCCGATCATGTAACTGAGATTTTATTAATGCGACACTCGAATGTTTATTTAAACGAGATGACTCTGTTTATTTATTTGATTTATAAAAACACCATCCGTGACTTGACAAATGTAAGTTGTAATACAAGTTAATACACGAGCGGTCACTTTTCTTCTTTTTTTAATGCAAGTAGCTTCTGCTTCGTACAGTGTTTATTTTTCTTATGTCTATATTATTATTAAATAAAAATAACAATAGTACTTTTTACATCTCGCATCATTACTATATTATCTTCAATCCACTCTTTTTAATTTGTTTTGCTAATGTATTAGTTCATGATGTGGAAGAATTGTGAATAAATTTATAAACAACTTCGATATTAATAATGTGTTACGTCTGATCAAACCCATAGAAAATGTCAGTCAGGACTACACGAGGTAGACGGAATATGATTACCTTCATCGGTATTGCAAATACGACAAGTGCTAAATTTAAATTAACTATAAAATTACATTGAAAGTGTGTGTATTTATTTCCAGAAAGAATTTATGTCCAGAAAGAACATAAAATGCATTGTGGTATAGAAATAGTATTTTTAATAAAATGGAAGCAGACTAATCAACAGTATGTAGGGAGCGTTTGAAATATGTACTTCCAAGAAAGTACCTCCTGGTGTAATTAGCAAATTGCAGTTTAATATGTCTGTCTCTTATCGTCTCAATGTCAGAACTGTATCCGTAACACGTGACGGGGTACATCAAGCTGGCGTTGCTTTCTTGACGTTTGCTAGGCAAAAACAATTGCAAGTGTTAATGAAGGCTGCGCTCCGATAATACGCGGGGTTGCATGACGTAGACCCGTTGCAAAGATTACGTCACAGATTAAAAATATGAAATTCAAAACCGACACTTTATTTTTAGTAAAACTGTTTACTTGTTAGTGACGTGCACGACATTATTTACATATTATTTGATATTAATATTGCGGAATGCGAAACGCAATTTAAATAATAATTTATTTCAAACAATAAAAGCTTTTATTTTGCGTGATAAACTTTGTTTCTGAAAATGCATGAAAAGCTTCTTGTTTACTCTTACTTAGGTATAGTTATTCTACATTTTATGTACCTATGAATTTAGTTACATACGTCGATTTAAAATGAGACTGGTTTTTCTGTTACAAGCCCCCAGTTCCTAAGTTCTAATGCGAGAACTGACAACAGTAACAATTTATTATAAATGAATGAACCATTTTCCTGAGAGTAGTTCTTTCAATTATCCACGAGAGGCAGCACTTGTGGTAGGAACAAACATTATTTATTCCCCATTAGTGTCGTTTCATTTTAGTGGTATAACTTAATTATCAAATTAATTCGATCGAATTAATTAAATAATTAAGTTATACCACTAAAATGACACGACACTAATGGGGAATACATAATGTTTATCCCTACCACAAGTGCTGCCTCTCGTGGATAATTCAAAGAACTACTCAGGAAAATGGCTCATTGAAAAATACGAATTGGTGCTATAGGGTCAAATAACCAATACCTACCTGTTGATGGCCTAGGTACCGGGGGCTTGTAATAGAGGAGCTTTGGAAACGCCATATAAACAACGACATTGCCACATGCTCGACTATTCCCTTGCAAGTCCCCTAAATATGAATTTTTGAAGACGATGAAAAATATGTAAAAATGTACTTAACTGATAAGTTTCCCAATAAAATCAACACTGCAATATTATAGACGGTAAGCGAAAGTATTTAAAGAAGGCAAATGAATTCAATATCGAATATAGTGATGAATAAAAACGGAGGACCGCCCATCGTCAATGTAATTACGAGATCCCATTCAACTTACAAGTTCTACGCATCCATGACTCAAATTATTGTCACTTTGTGTACCTTCATGATGTGTAACCAGGCATCGCATAGTTGAAAGACCTATTACTTACGTAGGTACATAAAATAATGTGGGTTATAAAATAAAATACAGAACAGCATATCGAAACTTTTTATCGTTCTATATTATACTAGCCGTTACCCGTGGCTTCGCCCACGTATATTTCCATTTATAATTTATTATTCCCCCCCCGCGCCGGCAAGAAATTCTCCTACTGCGAGTCGGGCTGGTGGTGCTTATTCGCTCGAATTTTATTAATACATTATTATTATTAATATATATTACCCACTCGCTTCGCTCGTTCGCTTGAATATTATTAATACATTACTCACTCGTTTCGCTCGTTTGCTTGAATTTTATTAATACATTATTTCTTATTGCTCACCTACGCTATATAAATTATAAGGAACTCCTGTGCAAAATTTCATGCTTCTAACTTCATAACTGACGAACTTCCATACAAACTTTCATCCCCTAATTAACCCCCTTAGGGAATGAATTTTCAAAATGTTTTTCTTAGTGCTCGCCTACGTTATATGAGGTACTCCTATGCAAAATTTCATGCTTCTAACTTCAAAAATGACGAACTTCAATACAAAATTTCATCCCCTATTTAACCTCCTTAGGGGTTGAATTTCGAAAAATCCTTTCTTAGTGGGTGCTAACGTCACAAAAGGAACCTACTGTCCAAATTTCAAGTTTATATCTTCAGCGGTTTGACCTGGGCGTTGTCTGTCAGTCAGTAACGGAACTGTTTTATATATATAGATAGTGGAAACATATAGGTACTTATTTTGTATATATACCTCGTTTATATAAATTTTTAGCTCTTCTACCCGGCTTCGCCCGAGTGAAGTTTAGAATTACCTCGAAAAATCCACCCCTTCTCCGTTCGAATTGCACCGCTGAACATGTATTTTTGAAGTGAAAACTTTTTTTAGGCGAACTGTCTACACTTTTTCTTTCTAAATGAGTCTTTTAAGTTTTAAGCCCTTACTCTAAAGCCCATAGGTTAAGAATTTACAGATTTTGGATTTTTTCCGTCTGTTTGGACGTCAAGTCGATAAGCTCGTCGATATAAGTATGCCAAATTTCAACCGCGCTCCAGTTCATTACGCACCCATTGCAGCTCATTATAGGGATTGTTTCCGTTCCTTGGTTTGTAACAATTTACGTTCAAACATATTATTATATAATATTTAGTCTTATTTTTGATCCCCTATAGATTTAAGAAACTTGGGCATAATATCTTATATACTTAGGTATATTTGTTAACATTATTAAATATAAATCTTATATTAAAATTTATAAATGGAATTGTTTTCAGCATAATGTAAATATTTCTTTGCTACTGAGTATTACGTCACACACGCACACACACAGCAATACATGCGCAAAAGCTTTATTAGCTGTCATCTGTCTGTCATGATATAATTTTAAGGTCGGATGAAGAACATAATTCCGTCAGTTGAATTGCAAATTTGTCCCTGCGGTAGACAATATTAGCCGTATAAGAATGTCTGCAGTAGAAACAAGCCCCGTCTCCAGGACGCAGACGTCATGACCGTCCGTCTCACGAGGGTTTCGAATTGTTTCGAAATCAAATAATGAAACATTTTGCAAATATCTTGAATGCGTTAGTTATTTTATTTCCTGCATCCACTTTGCAGATTTTAGGCTAGATGGATTGTTGATTTATATAGACTGACAGGTTTGGTAATATATATTATTAATTTATTTTATAAAATATAATAAATAATATTTTTATTGCCACAATTTATTTATGCAGTCTGCAGATCTACTTTAATTTTTTTATGTAGGTATCATAATTTTTAAAATGGAATTTCACGCAATTTCAGGAAGATATTGTATGATGAAATTCTTAGAAATTTCAGTGAAATGCTGCTTCATTCGATATTTACGACAGTTGCAGTTCTAAAGAGAAAGGGGAAATTTTTAAAGTCTATAGAGACCATAATATAACTGAACAAAAATAACGACGATGCAAATATGGAAGAATGCGTGTTGAGAGGGGTCCAGAAATAAATATATCTAATGTATTCAAAAACATTGGGGTTGGGGCGTCGTAGCCAAATATACGACGTATTTTAAAAGCTGTTTTACATTCATAAAATTTAAGAATTGTTTGCTGATTTTCCACGTAAAATAAATCGAAGATGTATTTGATCATAAATTTGTTGACAAGATAATTTTCACAAAAAAACATTTCAATCAGCTAAACGTTAAATGCGTGACTCCATTTTGCAGATTATTGATGAATCGGCTCGATCAATCTCTCACTTGGACATTATTTGAACTTTTTACGGAATATATTTTTGAAGGCCCACCAACCGCTAGGGTCATTATTAACACCAATTACATTTTTAGTTTATAATTTTTTTAATAATATAAATTGAAAATCGAAATGTTACTTTTACCAGCTCTCGGTTTAGAACCTGGGAATTGGGGGCTTGTAATAGAGGGAAATGCTATACAAACAACGTCTCAACCCCTGCAGAATGTTCTTCCTCAGTGTTGTTTGACGTCCTATTACATAATATTATACACGTATTTTATATTTCTGGCATTTTTACATCTGGTATTTTTCATACCGCAATTTTTATAAATTAAACGCCTGTAGGCCGACAACCATTTTACAAAATTAAAAATGAATCTTTTAAGAAAAACAGTATCAGGTCAACGAGAATTATGTAATCCAAATATTATTATTAACTTCCCATTGGAAGTTATTGTAATGGGTCCGAAAATCGAAATCAAAAAGGAAAAAAAATTTTTATGTTTCAAGGTCACTACACTATTTTTACACTACTTTTAGAAAGATGTCTGTGTGTGTGTGTGTGTGTGTGTGTGTGTGTGTGTACGTATGTACGTACGTACGTACGTATGTATGTGTCCATTTCTTTCTAAGACGAAATCTCGAGAACGAAAAATGATATCGACTACGTTGGGGTGCCAATCGACGCGTATTAACGTAAATATGATCTGAAAGGAATTTTTTTAAAATCGGTTCAGCCGTTCTTTTTTCTTAACCAAATAACCTCCAAAAAAGTAGATTTTACACAATATCTCGCGAATAAAAAATTATATCGACTTCGTAAGGGTGTCAATCGAGGCGTGTTAACGTCATTTTGATCCGACATAAATTTTATAAAAATCGGTTCAGCCGTTTTTTTTTTTTTTTTAATTATTGATGTTTTAATGATTAAAATGATTACTTTTCTGGGTAATAACTAATTTAATTATTATTATTAAATATTTATCAAACTGGGAAGTTCGTCGTGTGGACCTCAAGGGTCGCACTTTAGTCCTAATAAACGACCCACCTCACGGCTTGTTATTATTGACTTTGATTGCCTACTTACAGGCGATTAATTCTTTAATTACGGTAAAAAAATTATTATAGATGTAAAATAGTGACAGACATATAAATACATACTAGTCTGAACCCGCGGTTTCGCTCACATTATATTATATTTTATTATTACTTAATATAGGTACTGGTTACTATATTATATTATACAAGTTAGTACAACTATGCAGTCTGAATTAAAAGAAGAAACACTGCCAGTAACTAAGTAAGTAAGTAAGTAGTGTAGAAAATAACATCACAATGGAGATTAGACGATGCGTGACATTTGAACAAGGTTTCGTTCATGCAATTCGAAATGTTAACAAAAGGATGGTTTTATTTCAGAAAATGTTAACTACATTCTACATTATTTTATTTTATGTACGATATAATATATTATACAGGTTGTTTCAGCTATAGCTGAAAGAGGCAAAATTTGTTTGTATGATAGGGGAATCTCTGAAACTATTGAGCCGATTCTAAAAATTCTTTCACTGATAGAAAGCTACACTGTCCCTGAGTGCTATAGGCTATATTTTATTTCGATAAATTTCTCTGGGGCAGTATAGCCTAGTGGTTAGCATGCTTGGTGCCGCAACCTCTAGACTGGACTGCCGTGGGTTCGAATCCCACGTGCGCTCATGGATGTTTTGTGATGTTATTTAGTTTTAAGTTAGTTGTTATTTAGTGTAGCTGAAAGACGCTAATGACCTTAGATGTCGACGCGTCTATAATCTACAATAAATAAATAAAGATAAATTTCTCGCGGCGGGGAGGGATAGTTCCTATAGGATAGTAACAAAACGTAACTCCCATTTTTTTGCATGTTAGCGTATTGGCGAGATCCTACTAATATATTATAAACACCACCAGCCCAGCTTCGCTTCGCAGGGTGAGAAATTCTCGGGGGGGAGGGATAATAAATCATAAATTCTTAGCAGCCGGGCGAATCCGGACGGGACCGCTAGTTATTTATACCTATACTGTGTTTCAGAAAGTCTAAACGATATGTTGATTATTCACGGATGTAATTATAAAATCAATCTCGAATCTTGAGCTGTCGGATTAACGAAAACTGACTGTTTTGAAAGTGTGCTCATTTTATCTTCAATCGGTAATGCAAATTATTGGAGCATAACTCCATCATCGAATATTTTATAACATTCGTGATTTAATAGACATCTATAAGACTGACCCTGTCGAAATTCAATGGATTGTTGATATTTGAAAAATAAATCAAAAAGATAATGGCAATATTATAAAGAAACAATTCTGAATGTTCCTTTTCAACATCCTTGATTGCTTGCATTCGGCTTCACCGAGTGATTAAATATAAACCCGATTAAACATAAACCCGATTCATACATGTCTGTTAGCTTTGAACTTCTTCGAGTTGCTAATCATTTGGTACAGACTAGGTGGTCCAAAATAGTGCAATTAAAAACATGATCTATAGTGAACTCCCAGCAGACTGAAAAGTGAAAACACAAAATTCTATATAATAGTATAAGCCTCGAAGTTCCCGCTGTAAAGATTCAAGGAAAAAGTCTCTTCCAGTTCCTTCCATTCAGATCGGTCTTTAGTTTATCTCGATCAAAAAGGTATACAGCTATGGGAAGATCATCCCTCCATCTTGTCACTTGTCTTCCAACTTTTCTTTTATTGCATAATTTAGGATACCACACTGTTTCTGTGTATGTTGTCTAATAGTTTTTAACTTAGAATTACGTAAATTATTCCATCAACATGAATTAATATTAAGAAATCCAAAAAAGTACATAAAAATAATAATAATAGGACTTGTGCGTTTGGTTTTGTTATTTGCTTTTTGTCATTTTTAGTTTCAACTAGATTCTTGTTGTTATAAATTATTCTAAGAATCGTTTCTGACAAAAAAGAGGAAAAATAAACGATTTAAAAATAAACTATTATTGAAGTTTTGTAATGGCATCAAAAATCAATTTGTTCCGTGGATGAAAACTCTTTCAAAGATGACACGGTTGTATTCAATGCACGAATAAATCACAGTTTGCTATGAATTACAAATGTATAACTTACTAACTCTCATTGCTGTATAACTACTTATAATACAAAAGGGCGTTACAATACTTATTATCGATTTTATTTTAAATATTCAACTATGTTTGTTATGAATTGTATTTGTGTTAGTCGATCTTCTGGGGCAAATGACTTTTGAAATAAAAAACACTAGTTTTTTAGCGACGTTTCGTCGACTGGTGTGTCGACCTCTTCAAGTTTTTATTAATAAAGATCGACTAACACAAATACAATTTATACTACATGGAGGGCAAGAAAAGACTCAACAATATGTTTGTTATGTTTCTTGGTTCTTCTAACCGTCTGATATTTAAGATTTTATGGAAATCTACTCAGTCGTAATTCTAGTAATTTTGTGCAAAAATGGTTTGCCATGTAAATACTGGTACATTAATCACTGCTAAAAAGAGCATTGTCCATTTTACTAGGGAATTTGGCTCAAAGTTGCCCAGAGTAAATATGGATGGGATTCGAATGAACAATTAGTATTATTTTTACTGACTTAATATTAACATCAATATTGATGAAGCGACATTTCTGTTCCTCCTATAGAATAAATAATTTTGGTGCATTCGAAAAAATCAGGCAACGTCCTTTGTTTCCTGGATTTTTGCTGTACATCATGGTTTAAATTGTTCTCCTTATCATCCCGTTTCAACGTGGGTATAGTTTGGACAGGAATTTATTAGCACTTCGAAGTTTATTATACAGGATAATATAGGTACCTAGAACGAATTAACCATTTTCAGGTAATTTTTGCCTGTTTGTTTATACGTTTGTCATTTTGTTTGTGTCAGGTCAACTCAAAAAACTACTGACCCGATTTTGATCGAACTTTCACTGTACAGCTTTTGATTCGCATCAGGGAAGATAGACTTCTATTAAAGGGGACTAAGCAAGAGGCAAATAATCCAAGCGATGCCGCGGGTATAGGCTAGTTGTAAATAAGCCACAAAGTCTTGTCACAGTATAGGCGCAACTGTTGCATGCATATTGCAGAGACATGCAAGAAGGGGAAGACTCTGCAGTACTCGACTCGAGGGACTCTTCGTGATTACCGATCAGGTAGTACTCTACTATATCCCTAGTCAAATCATTGATTTATAGCGCAACAAGGTAATAAGATTGATTTTTCAAAATTGTAATTTTATTGTACAATCTTATAGTCTATGTATCGAATTTGTTTGTGTCAGAATTGGGGCAGACTTTAATAGCGAACCACAAATTATTATTATTTTTATTCTGCCGCGGTAAATTGAAAAATAATAGTTGCCAAGGGGTTGCGGCAGGCTGTACTTTGGCACCCCGTGATGATAAAAAAATACTCGTTGAGACCAACATTTTGACATCAATTTTATTTATGTAGTCGATGACATAAGAAGACAATCCAAAAATGGCCTGAAGTGACGTCAGTGTCTCATGGCCCGGCAGAATAAAAATAATAATAATAGTGACACTCTATGGCTTTAATATTTGATGATTTGAATTGTTTTTTTGTTTCTTTTGGAAAGGTCATTTTCTCTGCACATCTAAATAAATCCCAGCAACTATTGTTTTATTTTATACAAGCAGCATTCGTTAAAAAATTGATAAAAAAATTCACAGATTTCGCAATCCTTGCAACCATCGAGGACATTGGAAATGATAACAGCATATATGAAACATAATTAACTGTTTATTATACACACAATATTTATCAATGCACTGTTTAGTTTTGTCAGGAATAACCCTATTATTCTTCTGTTATATACGCGTTCACTTTTGCTTGATTACTTAACTTTTAAATGGATTTTTCTACAGTATTTATTAACATTTGCTCAAAAATAACACCGCAGATCGTCGCAAATACCTCTCAATTAACTAGACATGATATAAAACACATTTCGAAAAAATTGCACTTGTTCAATTTTGCATGATTGCTCCTTACTTGATCGCGACACCGTTGTCTTTTGGCCTTGAACGAAAACTCGTAACTCTGCCCCCATATACGAACATAAACATTTCCAATGTTCAAATAGCGATTTCCCATTACTTTCAAACATTTAACTTCGAATACAACGAAAGCTACAATATATAACCTCAAAAAAATGTTGTCATGATTTTTAATTTGAACTATCCAAGTATAAGTTTCTTTTAAATCAATGATTCGAACGAAAATCAAGAACTACAATACAATGTTAGTAAAAGAAAACACACAGAAATCTAAGAAATCGTGATTTCAACAAATCCATTTTGGACACAGACACCGAGATTCATGCGGAGTCTGAAATGAAGTACAAAGACAGCGTCCGCCCCACACAAGTCTCCAAGGATCGTGGCAGGAATCTGGAATACCTCTACGGAGTGCACTGTTGCATTTATCTCTCTCGCCCCAATATATATATTTTGTTTGTTTCAGGCGTGTTCAACTGTTTTAAGGCCACTGTGCTAAGACGTGTCCGCAGGTTTATCAAAATTAGGTATTTAAATTTTAAAAAAATTATTAATTTTTTCTAATAATTTAACAATAAAAAAAAAAAAAAAAAAAAATAGAAAATGGTGGAACCTTTGGTGTAAAGATACGAAATGTTACAATCACCACAAAACACCAAACCATAACAAACACTCTCGACGTACGTTTCGCCAACCAAGTTGGCATCATCAGGAGATGATTAAAACTAAGTTTTAATCCTCTCCTGATGATGCCAACTTGGTTGGCGAAACGTACGTCGAGAGTGTTTGTTATGGTTTGGTGTTTTGTGGTGATTGTAACATTTCGTGCCTAATAATTTAACATAAATAATATTGAAAAACGAAAAGAAATTTTTTTGAAAGCCATAGATAAATTACTAAAAATTAATTAAAATGTATAAAAATTTAAAAAATATCACGTGACTTCAAAACGCGCCAGGAATGTTTGTGACGTCGTTATGAATTTGTGTGCATTTGTTGGTATTTGTGTATATGTATTACACATACTATCAAAAATAATAAATTTTTAACTTGGTAACCATGGATACAGAGACCATACATAACATAATGACGTCACACGCGTTCGGATTCTTTCGGCGCGTCATCGGAACTGAGTTTAAAAATTAATTTTTATTTAAATATAACTTTTTAATTAGTAAGCGAAAAATTAAATAAAAACAGTTTTGCTATAAGACTTGTATGTGGTCTTTCCATTTAAGTAAAAAAAAATTCATTCAAAAACCCAATTTAGTTCCTATTCGTAACTCCAATTTGATCCGAAATTTTATGCTGGCATATCTATGGATTGTTCTTGAAAAATACTTTAAAAAACGGACTCTTAAGTATCTACATAAAAATGGGCCCCTTGGAACTTTTGCCGCCTGGCCCTATTTTTCTTTATATCCACCACTGCAGGATCATTTAGCTTTAGAATAAGTACAAATAGCTTTTTTACCATACTTAACTTGCCTTATATTTCTGTGAAATTATTTATTTAAAAAATTACCTTGTATATGGCGCAATTACGTAGACGCATTGGTCAATATACCTCAACTTTACTAAAAACAGATGTTTTGAGGTTGGAATGAGAGCCTGAGATTTCAGATATTATTTTCTCGTGAGCGAAATGTTTCTAGTGATGAGACAATTTTTAAAATTTTAAAAACCATTCTAACTGACATAAAGTTTCTCGACACTGCTGACCTACATAATAAATAAAAGTATAGAATGTTATCTATGACTGCAATTGATCGCCATTTCCAATACGGAAACCGAACTATTTGTGTGTAACCATAGTTTTGTGTATTGTTGCCGTTGTTGACAACATGAATTGACAGTTGATTGAAGCATACTTTATTTTGTTACGTCACCGCGCTTCTTTGGACCTCGACAGAAGTGGGATGTCGGGGCACTGCACACTAACTGTCTATACCCTGTTCAGAATTATTATTCTCATGATTTTTTGAAGTTATACTTCTTTTGGCGCGTTATGAAAAAATGATGGGAGTAAATTTTTACGATCGCGTCACGAAAATTTAACAGGATGAAGTTGCAGCATTAATGATTTCCATAGTTACCATATAAATAAATTCACTCGTCCTTTTATTATTTTATATTTCAATAAATTATTTGCATGCAAATTAAAAATTAGTTCTTAATCACGCCAAAGAAGTATAACTTCTAACGCGGCGACAAAGTACACGCATCCATTTTTTTGTGTATGAAGACTGCATACTTAAAAAATATATTTTATATTTTATGATTATTTTTGCTGTCTGTAAACAGAATCTATATATATTTATAAAAGAAAGTCGTGTTAGTTAGTTAGTGACATCGTTTATAACTCGAGAACGGCTGGACCGATTTTCATGATCTTTGATTTTTTGAATTTGTCTCCGCCCTGGCTAACAGAATAACTATTAAAACATCGGAAAAATTCACCTGGGAGCGAACGAGCGAAGCGAGTGCGTAATGTATTATTCTGTATAAGTATATAAAACAAAGATTTTGTATATAAATCACACCACCCGAGAGCGAACGAGCGAAGCGAGTGAGTAATGTAATTATAATATTCAAGCGAAGCGAGTGAGTATAATGTACCACCCGGGAACGAAAGAGCAGTTCGGGCGAAGCCGGACCGGGCCTCTAGTTAAGTAATAAAAAAACACTAATACGGCGGATTATAGACGGATAATCGAGAATTTTTTAATAAAAGGCACAAAACTTCATTTTAGCTAGGACTCAAAAATGATGACCTGAGGTATTGTCCAGTCATTAAATTTAAAAAATCACCAATATTTTCACAAAAATATAGAATGGATTGTAGGAGTTCTGTATCTGGTTATAGAGTTGATTCGCCCCATTGTATCAGCTAGATAGGCTGCATTGTTGTTAAATGCTGGAGATTCTTTTATTTGTTATATGGTGGTCGTAGGTTACACACAAACTTAGATACATCACAAAAAATACACATTGCCAAACTATATTTACATTTTTTTAAGACATAACTAAGAACCAAGGTCATTCGGACCTAGTATCAATTCATATTTTCAATTTATTATTTTTGATAATTTATTAGAATAAAAAAAATAATAATTGTAATAATCGAAACTTTCATAATGTGTAGTTCAATGCAATGTTAAAATGTTCACACTACTTGTGATTTGTGAAATGTTACCAGAAGATGATTCTACGGTGTTGCCGTATAATAATAAATATCTGGGTGCCGAGCTTTGCTCGGATGAGTTCAATAAAAATAGTACTTGTATGCTGTGAGATATTATTTTCTCAGAATATTATTCCGAAACGAATTTATTTCTGAAACATAATTTAAAATAATTGTTTCTGTTAAATATTTTAACTACCTATGTGTATTTTTAAGCGTAAAAAGTAAGTATCAACTTGAATCAAGCATTTTTTCCTGTAAAAATTATTTAGGTCGCCATTTTCAAATCTATCGCCGTTATTGTTTTGTTGACTGAAGAACTCGCAAAAACTGATTTTCATAGATTGAATATCTTGTAAAAATGTTCGAATCAGATGAAATTTTGCTCCCCCGTTGCCATTTTAACAATCCAATTTTAAGCATTGATACCAAATATCAACTTTATCGAAGTACTTTTTCTCTGTGATGTCATCTTAACAACTTCCAGTAAATTTCAAATATTATTTTTGCATAGGTACCTACTGAAAAACTCACAAAAATCGATTCTTTTAATAACAAACATCAGACTATAACCTGCGCAAAACTTTTTTTGCATGTATCTTCACCATAGTTTTTAAAAATCGATGTGTTTTTACACAGACCCGTGGCGCCAGAAGTGCGGCCCTTTGGGCCGCCGTTTTGTAATTATTTACATATTGTGCAAGACACTTCTTATATTAGTGTTCAATTATAATTTTAACACTTGTGATATATTATATAAAATCTATATGTAGAAATAGACTTCGAATCAATCTGACTTTAATTGAGCGAGTTATATAATAAATAAAAAACACCTTTTTTTTTAATTGCTCCCCTCTGGAACCAAAATTCCTACCTAGATGGATTTCTCGCCCCGAAAAATCCCCATTCTGTAAATTTCATCAGAATCGTTAGTCGTTTTTGAGAAAAAAAGGTAAGATTATACGTCATACTACATTTAACGTACTTACCTATACATATTTTATATAGGTAATATAAAAATAACATACCTATTTATTTAAATTTTATCTAAAACTACTTACATAATTATGTTTAGATTTTATTGTTGCTATTTTTTTACTTTTCAAATAATTACTGATTATTTTAATAAGTTAAAGATTGACTGTCAGAGTAATTTTGACATAAATAATGAAAATAGTTTGTTTTTTCCAAAGCCTACTCACAATACGACACTGTTTTATGACGTTAAAAAAACTGTTTTTTAAAATGATAAAATCGATAAGAAAACGAATTTTTCCAGGGATGAGACCTAGCTAAATCGATTTTTTGCCCCCCGAAACCCCTTTTCGGTAAATTTGATCAAAATCGTTAGAGCCGTTTTCGAGAAAATATTTATATAGATACATAGAAACATATATACAAGATTTACTCGTTTAATAATATAGGGGGATGTACTGTTTGGCAGATACCTCAACAGATGGCAGCACCAATATTAGTTAGTCTCGACTATCCAAATAATAACAAGAAGATGGAGCGTTCAAACGAGAATCAGACGCTAATGAGTCCTCTGTTGTCGAGCGTCTATAATTCACCATTCATTCATTCATTCATTCAAACGAGAAACGTGAGGTTTGTATGCAAAAATTGAAAATCAAAATAGATAAACAGAGATCTTTTTCAATTTATTAATTAATGAACCATCGGTGGCGATTTTGATACATTATAACAATCATCACAAAAAATCACGCTGAATAACTGGCACACGCGCAGGCGCAGCTTCGTATTTTAGTTTAGATCAGTATATAGGCGTTATTTAGATTTGTTTTACTAGGTATAACTAAAATTTTAGAATTTTCTGCGCCTTCACATTCCTTGTAAAAGACAATACTGACACACCTGTCCATAAAAAATAATAGATAATTAATATTACATTACCTGTTGAACAGCTTTGGTGTAACGGTTAGCATGCTGGCCTTTGGATCAAACTGTCGTGGGTTCGAATCCCACCTCCGCGCTCATGGATATTTTGTGATGTCGTTAATTTAGTGTAATGTAATCGGGCGGTAATTGCCTTAGTTGTCGAGCGTATATAAAATCTGAAATAAATAAATAAAGATTAATATATCTATCTACTATTATAGTTGCTTACTAGATATTCTATGTCAGAGGTAAGCTTTTTCCGGAATCTCCCTCTTTAAAGTTACATCAATATTCGCACTCCCCTTAGATTTACTACACCTATTTAGATAGAAGTTGCAACTTATAGACGCTCGACAGCTCAGGTTTTTACCCCTCTAAAACCTAAACATAGAAATGTCTACGTTTGCAGAAAAAAATATTAAAATGACGAACATTTATTCAAATTTAAAAAAGCTACAAACTGTTAAATCTGTATAATTCTTATTATTTATAACTACCGGTCCCGCCCGGCTTAGCCCAGATGCTAAGAATTTATGAACCTACAGAAACCTTCGCGGGCATGCGCACAACTTACCAAATTTTCATCGCAATCGGATGAATGGTACAGGAACGCATATACGGGGCAAACAAACAAACAAACAAAGAAACATTCGTTTTTATATATAAAGAAAATAATATTAATGAGAAGAACGAACTCTTGGAATTGTGCTGCCCCCCCCTCCTACAATTTTCACGCCTCGCAGGTTGCGCAGCACCTCCGGTCAAAGTGACAAGAAAAAAATAATTTAAAGAATACGTTCGAATTAAATTAGTCGAATAACAAATAATATGTTATTAGTCATATCTGTACAGTGTTATGTAGTAGTTAGTGAGATTATTGTAGTGGTATTGGTGGTATGGTGGTAATGGTATGTTGTTTATGAAGACAGTATTTAAGTACAGCAGCAGCGCGGTTGAGTGCCGGCGCGCACACCGGTTATCATGCATGACTAGGCCCAGGCCGTCACACCGCGCTGCTCCGCGCTCCGCCTCCCGCGCTTCTAACTACCGCCGCGCTGCCTCTGCCCGCCGGCCATTATACAATTATATTACATCTACATAATATAGGTATGTAATATCTATATAATGCACTGTACATGACAGGAAACTATCACGTCATCTCGCGGACAGCCCGGAATGAACCGCCTCTACCGGATGATGTCCCAACTAAACACACACACACATACTGCGAACACACCTAAAAACAACAACCATTTTTATAATATAAATATGACCCCGCCGTCGCTTAGTCAGTGCAAATTAAAACATTGAAACTTAAAAATATATAGACCTGGCACTATTTTTTTTGATGTGAAACATTTTATGTCGGGCTGTGAACAGCCGCGTGAGGGGAAATATGCAACGAAATGTTTGGTCCGCTCCTTCGCTGTTGTTCTCCCCACCACTGCGGCACTCTCTCTCTCTCTCTCACGGCTTCCGCCCGCTCGGGCAACCGCGTGTGTTACAGTGCAGTATATAGGATTACGTCAGCATAACAGTTAGTTGCTGCTTTTGAAAAAATATATACTACTACATAGAGAATACCACCGAGTTCAATAACGTTTTCTGTGATGTTTCAAATCTGTCGGGGGTCCCGAAACCAACACCCTTTTATTTTTGTCTACAGCCCTGCTATTTTGCTTTGTTAGATTTTTCATGCATAACCGTTCTCTGGATAAATTTATCATCTACAATAAGTGATTTCTAATAAGCTATTACAAAACAATAATTAAGCAATCAGCATTTATATACCTATTACAATCGATACTATTGTAGTTAGTAAGAAGAGCCGATGAAGGAAAGAGAAATCGCGGATTACAGACGTTCGACAACTGAGGCCGACAAAAGTGGATAAAGCAGTAGATTTTATTGACCTGCATTAAAGTGCATAATATTCGGCTATACGATAGAGCAAAACGGCTGGAAAGCTATGCGATATCTAGCAGCCATTAACTGAAGTACTTCTGTCAGCGACTGTACATTAAAGATTAAAGAATAACCGAGCGTGCAGCGATGTCGTTGTTTATGGCTCCTCTATTACAAGCCCCCAGCTACCAGGTTCACATCCGAGAATTGGTAAAAGTATCAATTTGAAATTGAACTGGTCCCAAATAACCCTAGCTATTGGTGGTCTTAAAAAATGCATATAATCATCGCTGTACGATCAGGTAAGAAAAGTTTGAAAAGTATCTACCGTTGGCGCGGGTAAAAGCTAGTAAATGTATAATTTAAATTTTAGTAAATATATAGATGAGGAATACATATTAGCGACTTGGGACCAATCTATCTTATTCAAGCGGTCGTTGTTTTAATAAACGTACCTATTATATTATTACAGGTATCTACTAGCTCTTGTTCACCGTATATAACGTATCACCAAAGGCGAGCACAGCAGCGAGCCAATGGAATGTCGTTTCGCAATTTTATACTTCCCGCCTAATTAAGATTATATCGATTCTATAACAAACCAGAAATTGTGTTATTCCGCCGGATAGACAGACAGACAGATGTAGAATAAATACTAACTTGCATAAGAATAAATAGATATTTTAATATTTTTATGAAGGGTTCAGAGTAGACAAAAGTCGAAACATACCTAAAATGGAACACGAGTCACGTATCAAATTTCACGGCTGCACCATTCTTCTTTATTTATTTATATAGATAGATTATAGGTGCTCGACAACTAAGGTCATTAACGTCAAATTACATTAAATTAAATTAAACAACATCACAAAACATTCGAATCCACGACAGTTTAAATTTTAATCCAATCCAAAGGCATGTTTTCAATGTTGATCCTAATAACAATGTTCACAAAATATTTTATAGGTAGGTATGACAACGTTTTACTAATATTAAATTAATATTACTTTCTCACCGCAGTTTATTATCCAACTAAAGTCAAACATGAAGACAAATGAATATTTTATTGAATGATTGTTGCATTATTTCATTATATTAACAGTGATATAACAATGCATATACATTTATTAAACATTATGTCGTAATATTTTATTAAACTGTTCATTTAGAAAAATAAATACTTAAATCCGCTTCATAGGTTACTTTATAATAATATCGACTGGATCGGTCCGGCTTCGCCCAGGTGGATTTTGGTTTAACAGCGAAATAATCAAGAGCCTCTCATATTATTATATCACTTGATACTGTAGGTAGCTCTTATTAGTTTAGCCAATTTATCAAAAGATCGAGTGCGGGATCACCGACTATTCCTTAACATTTTCTGTCAATGCTCGTCCCCCTTTTTTGACAATTCTAGCAAAAGTCAAACTGCGAAACCACTGTAGATAGCCATCGATTAAAAAAAATTGAATTGTGTTTTAAAGACCACCAACAGCTATGGTTATTTAGGCCTAGCACCAATTCATATTTTCAATTAATTATTTTTTTAACATTGGAAATGTTTATGTTCGTATATGGGGGCAGAGTTACGAGTTTTCGTTCAAGGCCAAAAGACAAGGGTGTCGCGATCAAGTGAGGAGCAATCATGCAAAATTGAACAAGTGCAATTTTTTCGAAATGTGTTTTATATCATGTCTAGTTAATTGAGAGGTATTTGCGACGATCTGCGGTGTTATTTTTGAGCAAATGTTAATAAATACTGTAGAAAAATCCATTTAAAAGTTAAGTAATCAAGGAAAAGTGAACGCGTATATAACAGAAGAATAATAGGGTTATTCCTGACAAAACTAAACAGTGCATTGATAAATATTGTGTGTATAATAAACAGTTAATTATGTTTCATATATGCTGTTATCATTTCCAATGTCCTCGATGGTTGCAAGGATTGCGAAATCTGTGAATTTTTTTATAATAAACTGAAAATCCAATTGACGCTTTTACCAGCTCTCGGGCTAGAACCCGTGAACTGGGGACTTGTAATAGAGGAACTGTAGCAACGCCATGTAAACAACAGCATTGCTACACGCTCGGCTATTCTCAAGCCCTGCCATTCGATTAAAATATGTCAGATGGCCTTCTGCGAACCTCCAAATTGTGCCTACATTAAAAATAAAATCGCTATTATTGTACATTTTAGTGCTTTTCAAACCATATGTTAAAACGTGAACGCGAACACAAGTTTTATAATAATTAATAATATAAAAAATAAACAAAATATAAACAAGTCTATAAATTATATGAAAACACTTAAAGCTAACAAAAATGACACAAAAGAAACATAATATCTATAAAACCTGACAAGGAAAGTTAAATAAACCGGCGCTGGTGTATAAAAAAAATAAAATTCATGCGCGATGATTTATCCGTTTGTGAAATCTCACACCTAAAAGACTCGTATATTTTTAACACCTCTCTTGCATTATATACAGCATATTATAAAATAAATTGTCAGAATTGTAAAATTCTAATTAGACGGGGGGCCGTTTTAATTAGCCAACCGGCCAGGCGTTTTTTTCATATATAATATAAAGCGGTTTTGTATGCATAGATGTTAAAAATCGACGTAAAATAATATACCGACTGACTTATATATCATGTGAAAAATATTATAATTAATTATTTGGCAGCTGTAAAATGAACTCTTAAACAAATAATATTGTAGCAAAAACCCAGATGATACACCACTGGCGACAATCGAAGCATCCAGAACAAATAACAATAGTGAGGCGTGGTATTATATCGAAGACACAGGTAATCACCAGAATGATCTGGAAAGTTCGCGAGCGTGGTGGGGGTCAAGCTGCTAGCTCTATATAAGTACAGCAGTCACCGGAGAAGAACAACGAGTGTCGAGTGACAGTTGAAATAAATACATTTCAGTGCGCTTCAGTTGTGCTATTATTATATAAACATTGTTGACTGTTGAAATTGACTTTTCATTGTTACGAATTATTGTATATTGTTGTTTACATTTTTTTATTATTGGAAGTAAATAATTTATTCCACCCACGTAAGAAAACAGTTTTGTTACAATATTATAAATTATTATCCTGAAAAAGATAAAGAAAATTCAACTGCCTATGTGTCATTATATTCAAATCCCTTTCAGACGCTAAAACATCAAAACTGAATTTTCGTTATTGAACAGCTGGCTGAAACTCAGTTAAAGTGACCCTTTCGCTTATAAATAGCTGAAGTAGACGCACAATATAGTTGTGAGCTATCTATAGTTTGTTTTTCATCCATTTTACACTTCACATGTTTGACGCTATATATATCTAGGGTAGGTATTTTTGGTCAATATTTCATCACAGCATAAACCTAGGCTGCTATGGGGTGCTTCTATGTTATCATGTATAAATAATGTATTGATGTTATATATTTTATATTGCCGATCGCAATTTCTTTTCGAACCAAAATATTATATAGAAATAGAAAATTTAGAAAAAGACAAATTTTTAATGGAGCACAAACTAGAGGACTGAAAACACTCAACGAATAAAAATAATAAATAAATACATTTTCTTTCCAAGTGGAAAAAGTCGAACCTATACGAATGCGTCAGACGCTCGATATATAGCACATATGCACTGTCATTCGGTAACGAACTAATACTCATAGTGTGTCCGTGTTGTTGAACTCGACGAATGGCGACAGATCTTGCGATGCCCTATGGAATCGGACCATATATGCCTCGATATATACCGGAATATGAACACGTTATGTGTTCTAAGGAAAAGTAGGAAACATCTCCGACAGGCGACAGGGGACATAGGTTCCTGGAACTACCCTAGTCTACTTAGAATCTAAATATATGATGTGCTTGAGTCGTGATCCTTAAAGAGTGATAGAACCTTTGATGTGAAGATACAAAGTGTTAAAAATAACCACAAAACACCAAACCGTTTAACATTAATTCTCGACGTACGTTTCGCCAGCCATGTTCATCATCAGGAGATGATTAAACTTCGTCATCTCTTGATGATGCCAACATGGTTGGCGAAACATACGTCAAGTGTTCAAAGGTTTGGTATTTTGTGGTTATTTTAACATTTTAAAAAATTAATAAACAAACACTTGAAAAATTCTACACATTTATTCATCTCAACGATCGTTTCGGGTTCCTAACCCATCATCATGAGTTTACATTAAAACTCTTAATGTAAACTCCTGATGATGGGTTAGGAACTCGAAACGATCGTTGAGATGAATAAATGTGTAGAATTTTTCAAGTGTTTGTTTATTAATTTTTATTCAATCATGTTCTACCAAGTGCCTAGCAATAATTCTATAGAATTTATTTTAACATTTTGTTGAGTCGCGATGTTGCGAAGCTAATGATGTTCGCCGCCACTGGTTTTACTGAACGACTTACATAATATTTAAAAAATTGTATGTCTTACGCAAATTGAATTATGTCTAATCTCATTCTATCATTGTGGAGAATATGTCAATTATTGTTCGACTGATAAGTTGTGGTCCCGGGAGTTTTTGATTGTTCATTCTATTACGATTAATTGTTGTGTGTGCTCTGTTATTGTTGAATAATATAAATTATTCAATGCGAGATTTCTGAATGAATTGTAGATTATAGACGCTCGCGAGATTTCTGGGTTAATTATTTTATATTATCATTTTTAACCGACTTCAAAAAAAGGAGGTTAGGTACTCAATTCGACCGTATATATTTTTTATGTTTTATGTGTGTTCGCGGATAACTTCGTCGTTTATGAACCGATTTTGAAAAATTTTTTTTTATTTGAAAGGGTATACTTTCAGAGTGGTCCCATAGAAATTTCATCAAAATCGGTTCGGTAGTTCGGCTGATTTTAATAAAAAAGTGTGTAACGGCGTGTGATTCATTAAGGTAAATGTTTCTTTTTGACACTAAAAAGTAAAAAATAAAGTTTTTAACAAAAAAAAAACCTCCTTCAAAAAGGCACTAAAAACAGTAAAATAATGAAAATTTGAGGTCTGTGCCAATTAAAATATGAAGTCGGTTAAAAAGTATAGTATAGTGATTAATATCTTCTTTTTTTTAACCAACTTCATATTTTAATTGGCACAGACCTCAAATTTTCATTATTTTACTCTTTTTAGTGCCTTTTTGAAGGAGGTTCTTTTTTTAACATGCTTTTATTAGCTTCACTTGTATGTTTGCTTGCTTGCTTGCTTGCTTGTTTGTCAGTTTGTAACCGACTTCTTTGACTTGATTTTGACCAACTTTGAACGGTCAGATTTAGTTTAAACGTTGTCGACTTATCAAGGACCGACGACAATACAATAATTCAATAAGTTTGTCCCATTATCCTGACCAGGATCTCAAGGACTAAAAAAAGCAAAAAACTTCAGATTGAACTGAAACTTTGCACACTTATCAAGGACCGATGACAATACAATAATTCCATAAGTTTGTCCCATTATCCTGACCAGGATCTCCAGGACTAAAAAGCAAAAATAATTTATTTTATTGTAAAAAAGCGTGGGGTAGTATGAAAATATGATACAAAGCACCCCACGCTTTTTTACAATAAAATTATTTATTTTTTACTTTTTAGTTCAGTAAAGCGTGTTTTTTAGTTTTTTTAAATTATAATTTATTTGTTAAAAAGTTTTTAAACCAATATAAAACGATAATATACTTGTGAAACGGCTGTATTCATAAATAAACTGTAGTGTTTTCTCAAAGGGTTAGAAACATTTTATCCTACTTTTGTGGAGAGTGAGTGACTGTGTATCAAACATTATGCGTTGAGGGCAAAATAAATACAGCGATGACGTATCAAAAGGGGATCTTCTTTTGATGGCGATGCTCTCGATTAGCAGCTCTCCTCTCTCCCTCTCTCTGTGTAGGTACTTGAAACGGTTCCTCCATTATAGATGACATAATTGAGAGACAAGATTTCATAATCAGCACACGCGCCTAACTTGAATTGAACTTATTTTGTCTACAACAGGGATGGCGAACATTTTCACAGTAATAATAGTTTTTTTATACGGCTGTATGCAATTGAAAGATTTTTTCGTTGGAGAGCAGCCAATTATATAATTGTTTCGAAACATATAGGAAAAAATCATTTTACCAACCAGTGGTCACAGTCAGGATTCTAACCTGAACCTTTCCAATTTCGCGTCGGAAGCATATAAGGAGAATATTAATTTATCAATCATGTCACATTTGAGTATTGTAAGCTCATTCCGACGCGAAATTGGAAAGGTTCAGGTTAGAATCCTGACTGTGACCACTGGTTGGTAAAATGATTTTTTCCTATATGTTTCGAAACAATTATATAATTGGCTGCTCTCCAACGAAAAAAATTTTCACAGTATGTTATTGTTAAAACGAGCGATAGCGAGTTTTTTAAGTCACACGAGTCTTAATATCATTTCGCACGAAATATAATTTTTGATATTTTTTGCCATATCTACATAATTTAAAATAGCTGCTTTTCGCCTCATTTTCAAAAAAAATTGACAGTTAATTTGCGTCGCCAACTTCACTTCTATAGTAGGCCGAGAGTAGGTCTTGGCGAAACAAAACTCACTATGGAAATGGTTTGCTTTCCCACACTATTGTGGGAAAGATACTTACGTTCCCGCACACCGGCCTGTCAAAAGTCATTTTACATGCATACATATCTACATGCATGTAAAGCAGCTATTTTATAGTGGGTATGGCAAAAATTATATTTCGATTCATATACAATCGTTCATTTTCGTGCATGTCAATATTAATTTTCTTTACGTTTTTTCCAGGTTTCCCTGTTTGTCAGCTCGAATGTTTGGAAATGTTTCGATAAATTTTTGATTTTGGACAAAGGAGCATATTTTATGTGTTTTAAATGTCGCATTTGGTAAATTTATTCAAGTGAAGGAGAGGACACCTTTGTTCGGCATTTTACCTATACTTATATAGATATATTCTATATAGGTATAGCCTCTATAGTCTATAACAATGTAGGTACACATAATATTACGCCAAACATCCAGTCGAACACAAAAGACACTTGTAAATATAACCATAAAAAGCTTGTTGACGATCGAGTGTGTTATGCGAACCGGCAGACGTGCATCTTTTGTTTCCACTTTAAGGACGAACGGGTGAACTGGATTGAATCAAGCTGGACGACGACGGCGACGGCGACGGCGACGCGATGGACCGAATTGGACGAGAGAAAAATGTGTAGTACCTATATATAGGGCTGGACTTTGAACTGCAGCTGCTGTCGTCAGACTGCAGAAAAACTATCATAGAGAAAAGTAATTGAAAATGTGATCCGCCGCAGGAAAAGGTAAATATTTTTTACTCTTATACAAAGAAAACTATATTTTCTTTAGAAATATAAATGCAGTAGGTATACCAAAAATTATAATTTAAAAAACTAAAAAACACGCTTTAATGAACTAAAAAGTAAAAAATAATTAATTTTATTGTAAAAAAGCATGGGGTGGTATGAAAATATGATACAAAGCACCCCACGCTTTTTACAATAAAATTAATTATTTTTTACTTTTTAGTTCATTAAAGCGTGTTTTTTAGTTTTTTTAAATTATAATTTATTTTTGCTTTTTAGTCCTGGAGATCCTGGTCAGGATAATGGGACAAACTTATGGAATTATTGTATTGTCATCGGTCCTTGATAAGTGTGCAAAGTTTCAGTTCAATCTGAAGTTTTTTGCTTTTTTTTTTTTAGTCCTGGAGATCCTGGTCAGGATAATGGGACAAACTTATGGAATTATTGTATTGTCGTCGGTCCTTAATAAGTCGAGCAAAGTTTAAACTAAACCTGACCGTTCAAAGTTGGTCAAAATCAAGTCAAAGAAGTCGGTTACAAACTGACAAACAAGCATATAAGCAAGCACACAAGCAAGCCCGCAAGCAGGCATACAGGTGAAGCTAATATTATAAGCGTGTTAAAAATAATTTAATTGGAACTATTGGAAGTCGTAATTCTGGTATAACGTGTACTGTAATACATACTAGTGTACCCGTGCAAAACTTTTTTGCGACGACTTAACACTGTCTTCAAAGAACAATGGTTTAGTAAAGGCTATCGCCAAAAAAAAATGTTTGCCAACACAAACCTTTTTTATATGTAATATGAATCACTTTATTAAGAAAACAATAAGAAATATATATTGCAAGCTTTCTCAATATCATTGTGTATACGAACGCGTGAGTAAAACACATAACCTAGCTTTTAACGATATGTTTTTAACATAATTTTTGATAAATATTTTTGATTCAAACATAACTTTAAAGTGTACGTAAAATAGTAGTTTTTTAGAAGCTATAGAACGTATCTATCAGTGTAATACTTACGTACGAATGATCTTCAGAAAAAAATCGATGAGTTTGTCGGTATTTGAGAAACTAAGTACTATATTTAAAAGGGAAAAAAATTTGCACGTACATATACATCTTTATTGTTTAATTTTAAATACTTTTGGAAATTTTGTCAATATAACCCTATTAAAATCTGGGCTCTAAAAATTAAAATGTACAACTGTCAAGATGTTTCATTGTTTATTGTTTGCATAGCCTCCACGACATGCGTACATATTTGCATTTCTCTCACACTCATGTATCGTGAACGCCGATGGATTTTCTCTGTTTACGTTTCTCTTCACCCCACTGCCCCCTCGTCATTTTTACTATTATCGCTTGAAATCACCCCTTTTAAAGAAATGTCACCAAAAAAAAATAGCGATAACATAATATCTGTGGACTAAAGGCCTCAGTTTAAAAAAAAAATTATGTCAATCGGTTGAGCAGGGGTTGCTGGCGGATTGTCTAGAGAAATAGGGCTTGTGTTTTAAATATATAGATAGTAGTACGGCATGCTTTTATTAAATTAAAATTCAATTTTGACAAGTCTAGTACGAAGAGTAAATAATAACAGTAGGTAGGTAATAAAAGAATAAAAATAAAAGTTTAAAAAATCAAAATCCAGCCTACGAAAAAGTTGAAAAGAAGCTTTCGTTTGAACCGTTCTGCGTAAAAAACATTTCGTTGCATTGATCTTTCGTTGCATATTTCCCCTCACGCGGCTGTTCACAGCCCGACATAAGATGTTTCACATCAAAAATGTACCCTTTTGCACGTTACCCCTTCGTATATAATATTTGGGCCGGCACTAATCACTGCAAAAAAGATCGGATTATTCAGAATGAGTAAGTATTGTTCAGTTCAACCCTAAATGTTAAGAGTAGAAGTGACCCATGGTGGCGAACAATGAAATGACATCCCCCCGGCCACCCCGGTCGGTCAGTATGTAGTAAAATGATGTCATCTGTCAAGCGTTGACATGATAGTGCGGCTATAGTGAGAACAGCGCCGCTATATTCCAGTGTCTCAGACTCGCTCGATACCAGAATAGAGGTGGGC
The DNA here is from genome assembly GCA_039654895.1 of Mongoloraphidia duomilia. Taxonomy (NCBI): domain Eukaryota; kingdom Metazoa; phylum Arthropoda; class Insecta; order Raphidioptera; family Raphidiidae; genus Mongoloraphidia; species Mongoloraphidia duomilia. The sequence goes on along the minus strand of CM077516.1, from coordinate 83,543,270 downwards.
GATTAGGAATTATCTATACCTAAGTACATATATAATAGAATTATCCCGCTGACATATCCCGCCATATAATTTGATCGCTCTCGTCCCGCGTTGCGTTGCGTCGCTAGAGTTCACGAGCGTCGGTTAATTGCGTCGCGTAGTCGAAGACAGCGACAATTAACGAACTCATATTGGCGGTCTCTGACCGTCCATTCAAATATATTATATTTCGTTCCTATTTGTCTGAAATAACCCCTGGTTTCCTAGGATAGCCGTATGTAGCGACCGTAATATGACGGTACTGACGTTACTCATTTTTGAAGATATCGTCATAAATCGAATTATAGGATAAATAATAGTTTTATACGGCTGAAATGCGATAGCCATGGAATTTGAACAAAATAATTAGAAATTATTCTGACAGCTATTTTTGTTCAAGTTCCATGGCTATCGCTATCTGTTTTTGAGGTAATTTTGACATTTTCATATCAAATTTCTGCCGTTACAAAAATTAATTTTCTTTAATGATTTAGATACAGAATTTTATGTTCTAAAACTATTATTTGAAGATATTTTTCCTAAAATAATTAGGGAAGCAGGAAATCGCGAAAGTTTGATTTTACGGGTTATAAGTCCCTATGTGCAGCAGTTACGTTCACCACCCTGTATATTATTCATTTTTTACGAAATTTACACTACAAATACATCAATTTCTAAGCAGACCGGGGGCCTCATTTAGTTCTGCCGCTCCGGCCTCCGACGGGCTTAGTCCGCCACTGAATCGCCCACCTCTAATTAGAATATTGTGGTACAAACACACACACACACACACACACAAACTCTGTCAACTGTGTGTTGTCTACGGACTATGGCTATTGTATTTCTGTATCTAGTTAATATCGTATCTGTTGTAATACCTGCAGAGGTACATCTTCAGTCTTCTAATGCAATATGCATATCAGTAGCAACTATCGTAGTAACTAGTAGGTACTACATTATTACTATTATATTGTGATGACCACTGTCCGGCATTGATAATAGGTACTGCTATAATAATAATAACAATAATAATATGATACACGGTAATACAGTCAGTGGCGTATTTCAATTAAGTGTTGCCCCTGGCGACCCGAAATTGGCCAGCATTTTAATATTGACTATCGAAAATAAAAAACTTTTTAACAAAAAAAAAAACTCCTTCAAAAAGGCACTAAAAAGAGGAAAATAATGAAATTTTGAAGTCTGTGCCAATTAAAATATGAAATTGGTTAAAAAGAAGATATTAATCACTATACTATACTTTTTAACCGACTTCATATTTTAATTGGCACAGACCTCAAAATTTCATTATTTTCCTCTTTTTAGTGCCTTTTTGAAGGAGGTTTTTTTTTTTGTTAAAAAGTTTTTTATTTTTTACTTTTTAGTGTCAAAAAGTAACATTTACCTTAAAGAATCACACGCCGTTACTTACTTTTATTAAAATCAGCCGAACTACTGAACCGATTTGATGAAATTTCTATGAGACCAATCTGAAAGTATATCCTTTCAAATAAAAAAAAATTTTTTAAATCGGTTCATAAACGACGAAGCTATCCGCGAACATACATAAAACATAACCAGATAAAACATAAAAAATATATAGGTACGGTCGAATTGAGTAACCTGTTTTTTTTAAGTCGGTTAAAAATGATTCAAACGAAAAAACTGTTCTATATCAATGACAATAATTGTGTTTGTCAAATTCAAGTTGATGAAAGTCGTGCTTGAAATTTGCCGCCCCCACTATTCTACCGCCCTGGGCTATAGTCCCTTCAGCCTCTATGCGTTAATATACGTCTGATTAAAATAATACTGTATGCATTAACTTTCACAGCCTGATCATTGTATTTGTACATCTGCCGTTAAAATAATCCGAATTACGAACAGAAAATTTTTATATACTTAAAATTTAAAGACGAAAATTTTTGCTTTTGTTAACTTTTATCGTCAGATTATCCGTTCAGAAACTGGACGCATAAAAAAGCGATGGAATTTTTTTGCAAGAAAGCTAGGGGATGTTTCATTTATAAGACAAGGCGTGTCACCTTTTCATGAAAATTTCTCTTCAATGTTTCTTCTAAAAATGTTACGCGGAATATTTCAGTCCTATTCAGTACGTCAAATTTTCAGTTTTACAAAAATAATTCGTCTAAAAAAATTAAAAAAATGGGTGTGTGCTTATGAGCACACGACCGAAGTGAAAACTTCTGATTTTCTAATTTTTGGTGTCATCTATTGTAGCGCATTTATAAACTAAAAGTAATTTATTACTAAAATTGTATTTTTAATTAATTTCACCTTGGTTTCAAAACAATTATAATTATTGTCAAAGAAAGAATATAACAAAAATAAAAAAATATGTAAATAAATATCATGTAGAAATTAGAAAAAAAAAACGCCAAAAATTCTACGCTGCCATCAGGTCTCGAACCCAGGTTCCTATGCATAGAACGCAAAGACGTAACCAACTGTGCTATGGGTGGAAGTGTGTAGACGGCCGTTTTTATGATATAAGTATGTTGCGAATTCTTACGGAAGTAGTTGCGAACGCTTCACATTTTTTCACTACCCAGGCAAAGAATGCCTAACGCGCCTATAAGGAAAAATGATTTGTAATATTTTAACTGTGGAATAAAATAAATATGAATTTATTAAGGTAAAAAATGCTGGTGTAATCACCTAACGAACAATATTGATTATATATCTTCAAAGAGTTCAGTCGTATATTTTATGAATGAGCTATGTTTGTTGTATAACAAAAGAAGCTTTAAATAATTGAATAACGTATAGCAGCTATGATTAAAATAACTCGTCGTGTATCGATTTAATTAATTGCCTCGGTCAATTTAACAATAACAAAATTAACCTCGGCCCGTTTTCTATTAAATATTCAGTGAGAGCGACGCCGGTCGGCCAAGTTGACCGCTCAGACCACACATTTAACACTTTTTGTGTGATTTTATGGTCGCAGCTTCGAAAATAATTACCTAACAATTATTTCAAAACATCTTCCCTTGTCTTGCTTTTTTATTGAATCTGTTGATTATAATGTATAAATTATTATACTATGTAAATTTTAAACAACCGTAGGTACCTATATTTGTATACAATATGGCCTCATCACAGGTAAATGACTCTATTAATATAAGGGCTGTATTTATGGAGTACACACTGTTTTTGGTCTGGACTCTGGATACATTTTCAGAACAGTTTCCTGTTCGATTTTTTACCCTTTAAGACAGAATAAAAATTCACAGATTTCGCAATCCTTGCAACCATCGAGGACATTGGAAATGATAACAGCATATATGAAACATAATTAACTGTTTATTATACACACAATATTTATCAATGCACTGTTTAGTTTTGTCAGGAATAATCCTACTTATTATTCTTCTGTTATATACGCGTTCACTTTTGCTTGATTACTTAACTTTTAAATAGATTTTTCTACAGTATTTATTAACATTTGCTCAAAAATAACACCGCAGATTGTCGCAAATACCTGTCAATTAACTAGACATGATATAAAACACATTTCGAAAAAAATGCACTTGTTCAATTTTGCATGATTGCTCCTCACTTGAACGCGACACCGTTGTCTTTTGGCCTTGAACGAAAACTCGTAACTCTGCCCCCATATACGAACATAAACATTTCCAATGTTAAAAATGTCCCTAAAATTTGAACAAAATCGCGCCTAAGACAGAACCGGACTTAAAAAAATGGCACCTAGATGTGAAAATGTTCGCCATCCCTACTCTATAGTATATCTAAACAAATTTAAGTTCACATAATTACTATTTTATAAATATCATTCACATGCAATAATTGCATGCGTTAGCAAATGAAACAGCAAGCGATGTGTTTAAAATTTAAAGTTCTGTTTCAAATGAAAGCTTCATATAGCTATAACAGTTTCTGAGTTAACGATTAACTATAGGTAGTTGTATTTCTTACACTTCCGATATAATATAAAGCTCCGTTTTAGAATTTCGGTCATCAATCATTATTATCTTATCATGTGAGTTGGCGCTGCATTATAAATTACTGCTTGCCGCTCGGTAGATAAGTTGTATACTTCTTATATAATTTAATGATCTCCTGGCACTCATAGTTAAACATTATTCCGCTGAAGCGCTGCTTATGAAACGCGAAACACGCTTACAAAAGTTATAAATTTATCGTCACAGCGTCTTAAAACATGCCGCATATTCCCATATGTTCTACTTAATTATCCATGAGTACAGTGAAATTCCGAAAATGGCCTTATTTTTACAAGAACTGTTTTTAATGGGATTATTATTACAATAAATAGTCGGAAAATTAGTAAGGAAATCGGTTGTGAACACTATTTTGGCATAGGTCAGGGGTCGGCAGCCTGCGGCTCGCGAGCCGCATGCGGATCTTATGATATCAAGATGCGGCTCTCCAGTTCCATACGCAAATATTAATAATAATATTATATTATTTTATTTTCAAAACTCATAAAAAAATTTTTTACTGCCAAAAAAAAACTTTAAACAGGATAAAAACAGTCAACAGAGAACAGTGAGAATAGGTGGAGTAGAGAGTATACGGACAGCTGACATTTTTTAAATGTGGCAACACTGTTCTGTTTGTTTAGTTATTGGTGCACTGTGTCGTCAACGGTCGCAGTCAGAACTTTTGTTCATATACCTAATCCTAATTAAATACCATAATATTGAAATAAAAATGTTAGTGGCTCTTTAAAAACCGGGAAATTTTGTAAATTGTAACTTTTGGCTCTTCCGTCTCAAAAGGTTGCCGACCCCTGGCATAGGTAGATCAAAACATAAGTACAAAACATTCTTTTTAAACCATAACATAACTTCATTACCGAATAAAACCTTCCGAATTTGTTAACTTCAGCAGGGGTTTATGTAAACTCACAGAAGTGTTTTCGAAAATAAAACGGCCCTACGCCTAAATCTAATTTATATATTATATAGGTAGACATATATTTTGAATAGAAAAATAGGTACCTAAGGCATTAGTAGTTGTAATAGATTATGTAAATGTGTGTGTATTTCATTATCATTAGCAATTATCTGCTGTATAAGGAACAAAGAACTCGCGCAAGAGCTGCGAGGAATGTAATTTGTATGCAGGTCGCAGCGGTACCCGGTTGGGTTAAGCGAGCGAGGTGACACTCGCTGATAACAACAGATATTATGTAACTGTGTCGAGGAGGAGGAGGAGAAGGAGAATAACAGCTATATCGCGTCCCACCGCGCCGACCCGAAACCCAAAAACCCACCCCCAAACCGTATCGCGTCAGCCCGGTCCCAGTGTGCCGTGCATTGTCTTTGTGCGCTTTACACATCTACATAATATTTATACAGCGGCTCTCTTATTATAATGTCTTATAAAATAGGACTGGAAAACCTCTGTCCAATTCATAACGGTCCATAATATTCGTGTTTATATACTTACAGGGCGTAAGTTTAGTTTGGATAAATCCATATAAATAAAATATTAATAAAAAAAAACTTATAAATAAACAAAGGTTTGAGTTCTTGTGGACAGTGATATTAGGTAAATGATAAAATCAAACGATTATTTAAATTAAAACCTTAAAAAAATGTTAGCTCTCGCATGTTAATTGACTTGACTGTTTTAAATGGTTGTATTGTGCATTGTAGCGTATTAAAATAATCAGCTCTCGCATGTAGTGGGTTTTCATATCTGAAATTGCTATATATAAGAGGGGATCAGTTACCACTCTCGGGCACTGGAGAAATTGGTAACTCACTTAGCCAGAAACTGGGAGTTTCGGGTTCAAGTCCCGACAGTGATCATTTGATTTTTTCTTAGATATAGCTTATACAAATCATGGCTGCTTGGCTGTCTGATATACATTATTTTCACCTCATTGTTATGTGAATAATATTGTTGTCGATATAAGGGGTTAAAAAATCGTTTGATTTTATCATTTACCTAAAAAAAAACTTTTTAAAGACAAGCTTTTATCGAAATGGCCTAAAAAGGAAAAAAATAATTTTTAATAATTTATGTTCATAATAGAATAAAAGCGGGGGTTGTAAACTCTATGATAGTTTATTAGTCACGACCCACGCTTTTATAATTATGAACCTAAATTATTAAAAAATATTTTTTCCTTTTTAGTTCATTTCAATAAAAACTTGTGTTTAAAAAGTTTTTTTTTAATATTTTATTTTGTTCTTTTTAGTCTTCCGAAATTTTCGGCCGCCATTTTGGATTTATAATGACGTTACACTGCTTCTTGTATTCTACTCGTCATTTCCTTTCATTTTATACTCATATCGAGGGGGTTGTAAAGAAGTTGGTAATCCGCCATTTTGTGTCGGCTGCCATATTGAATTTTGAATGACGTCACACGCAGCTTATTGTATTCTACTTGTCATACCCTTTTATTTGATACCCATGCCGAGGAGATTGTAAAGAATAAGATAATCCGCCATTTTGTGGTAGCCGCCATATTGGATATACCATAATATTAAATCTACTATAATGTATTGTCTTCAGAACCAAAGGTGTGTGCAAAATTTCAGCATGATTGGATATCGGGAAGTGGCCGAAAATTCGAGTGCTAGATTTGTCCTGGAAAGACGTGTCCCGGACAGACAGACAGGAAAGCAAGTTAAGTAAAAGCTTGTAAAAAAATCCCAGATCATCTGCGGCCAAAATCCTCGGACGAGTCGACCTTATTTTTCTAACGCGTATCTTTTTTTATAGTCGTCTTTTTTACCCCCACACCTTTCCGGAATGACGTCATCGCCCTTTTTTAATGGCGCGCTCAATTTTTTTTGCCGATTTGAATAGATTATCAGATTCTGATTTCAGAAATATGCCATTATTTAACATTTGCACTGAAAGTTCCCGAGATAATGATTGGATAACGGATGCACGGACTTCCTAATAAATAAAATAGTTCAAAAAACAAAAATCAAATTAAATGTTCAAAATGGGTTCTGTCTACTTCTTGGCAGCTGCTATCTCTAATTTTTGTTTTCACTGTTCGCAATTATTATCTCGAGAAAGCTGTCAATACAAAATTTGTAGTGACATTTTGTAGTGACAGTTCCCGAGTTAAGACGTATTAATTAAATAATGGAAAATCGCTGAAATCAGAATTTGATAGTCTATCCAAATCTGCAAAAAAATGGGGGTGTGCCATACGAGGCGTCATTCCGTAAAAGATTGGGGGTAAAAAAAGAAGACTTCTGCTTTGAATTAAAACATTTTTAAGGCAATATATCAGAATTAGATGAAGTCGATGTAATAAATTAGTGTGTTAAGATGGTCAGTTGGCGATAATGTAATTCAGAACCAAGGATAAGGTTGAAGGGTCGTCGCGCTCCACACTTATTCTTTTTTATGAAGGGTACATAAAGAGAGCTGCCATCAAGTTATGGCAGTGAATAACCCTGCACTGTAGCCCCACATACACCGCAGAATATCCCCAGGGAGATGTTACGAACTGCTGCTAGTGCATCCCGACACACGTGACCATTCTTGATGTATTTCACAGACATGCGTACGTGAATGTACACAATAGGGATGAACAAGGGTATTTTTTTATCCTGTATGTTACTTCGCCGTAAATCATTAGTATTGTTTTTATTGATTATTGATACAGAGTAAATATTATACAATATAATGAAAATTTATAGATTTCATTCCCGGTTCAGACATCAGCCTATTTTTCACTGTACATTAACTTTGTGTTTTATATTTGGTCTTGGTTATACTGACAACAATGCGGGGTCGTTCCGCTTAAGGGAATTTTAAAGATTTAGTATATCATAATAACAGCATTTCAAAAAAACTGAATAATGTCCCAAGTTACATTTTTCGTATATTTTAGAATACCAATAAGGCTGGAAAATAGTCGAGCGTGTAGTAAAGCCGTTGTTTATACGACGCTCCTCTATTACAAGCCCCCAGTTTCCATCAGGTTCTAATCCGAGAACTGATAAAATTAGATATCAATTAGATTTTCAATTTATAATTAAAACAATAAAATATGAATTTATGATCGGCCCAAATAACCCTATAGCTGTTGGTGGCGTATAAAAAATTGATAACCAATGTTTTATGATCATATAATTACAAAATAAAATATAGTTACTTCTTACCACAACAGTTTTATTGATGGATGTACATTTCGAAAGCTAAGCTTTCATCTTCAGCGAACACTACATGTAGTGTTCGCTGAAGATGAAAGCTTAGCTTTCGAAATGTACATTCATCAATAAAACTGTTGTGGTAAGAAGTAACTAGGTATATTTTATTTTGTTTTTATTCCAACCACAGTGCTCATATATATGTTTGATCATATAATTGTCAAAATAATGATATAACAACTCCAAACTTTATAAAAACATAATTTTATTGAGCGCTTTCGGGAATTCCCATCATAGTAATTATGACTAAACGACAGGCAAGAGTTATGAGAAACGGGGTCCGCTTACTGTAACAACTGGTACCTGCACGAAAGTTCTAGAGAAAGCGAGACACACTAGGCTTATGCTACGCAGCCTATATAAACAGCAGTACGAGTCAGTGAGAGAATCAATCAATGGAGAATACTGAGCGACAAATAGTGCGTCTGATATAAATATAGTGAATATAAATATTTGAAACATAAATAACTAGAAATAAATAGTCCTGGTATATAGGTAATAATTACGAATTATTGTATATAGTTGTTTTGTTTTGCTTTGTAATTACTGTTTAGTTATTGTTGATTGTTAGAATTGACTTTTCGTTGTTGCGTTCATTATCATTGTGTTTTTAATTATTGTAAATAAATATTTATTCCGCCAACTCAGAAAACAGTTTTGTAACAATATGAAGAATTCGCAATCATTGTTGGTACACACATACCATTGCATATAATATTCTGTACGTAACGTCGCATCTGTATTCCTGTGCAGATGGGTTTCTGCCTTCTGGGGCGCTTGGTGGGTCGCTGCAACACAAATAAATCTTCCAGCTGACCGTACTGAGCTTTCCGTGCGTCAAGATGCACCCCTCCTGATCATAGATTGTGTGTATAGTAGATGCCCTTAGCATCGGTGAATCAAAATCACAGGTCAACAATATTTGAAGAATTTATTTAAAACAAAATGAAACATTGTACCTGATGTTCAGTTCTTAAGAAGTAGCTATGACTAAGAATGCCAACTTCAAATAATTGGAATATAATTTGACTCAATAATCGGTTGCGCCTATTATTTTAAGCTATCGCGATTTTGTAAATTAATCGACAAATTCGGAAAACAAAAGATAGTTCAAAACAATTTATTGTAAAACGTTTGTATATACAAATTTTGGAATGGAATATTTCAATCAATTCAAATTGCGAAAGAATGGCGGCAATTATTCAAATAATCGAAAATAAAATATATATAATATTATGCTGATTTTTAACCGACTTCAAAAAAAGGAGGTGGTTCTCAATTCGGTTGTATTTTTTTTTTTTTGTTTGTTACCTCATAACTCAGTCATTTATGAACTGATTTTGAAAAAAAAATTTTATTTGAAAGGATATACTTTCAGATTGGTCCCATAGAAATTTCATCAAAATCGGTTCAGTAGTTCGGCTGTTTTTAATAAAAGTGAGTAACGGCGGGTGATTCTTTAAGGTAAATGTCACTTTTTGACATATCATACAGCGTAAGAAAATCGATTTGACGGTTTTATAAAAGTGAGTAACGGCGTGTGATTCTTTTAAGGTAAATGTTACTTTTTGACACTAAAAAGTAAAAAATAAAAACTTTTTAACAAAAAAAAACCTCCTTCAAAAAACCACTAAAAAGAGGAAAATAATGAAATTTAGTGGTTTTTTGAAGGAGGTTTTTTTTTTTGTTAAAAAGTTTTTTATCAGATTTTCGAAACCGCGGTAGCACGAAAAGTAACGGTGTGACAAAAAAGTCGTACAGGAACTTTTTATCGTATTATAGCATCCCATAGTCAATGTATTTGTGTCAATTACTTTAAATTTTATATTTAAGTAAAAGAAAATCAAAACGACTGAGGGACATATTTTTTGTCAAAAATAATATGTTAGAGCGTTAAGTGAGCTCGGATAGGTAAAGTTTAGTACCGTTCAGCAATGGCCGTGAAGTATGTATAATAATTAAGTAGATAATTCTTTTTAATCGCTGCAATCCGTCCACTGCGTCTGATTAATACGCTTAAATGTTTAAAGTGAAGTCAGCTACTGGAGAAAACATGCTTTAATTCTGTATACTTAAGTGTACCTACGCTGTTTTCTAAATAATTATGCTTTAAAATTTATTTAATCCTTTTCTCTTATCCTTTTAATTCTATTCTACATATTTTACAACCCCATTTATATTACACTGTTTTATTTCTTACAATGTAAATTGTAATAGATTAATAAATTATTATATTTTATAAGTATATTTTATTTATCGCTTTAAAAAGGGTGTCGTTTTTATACAGTCTCCGCAAGGACCGTTACCAACCCCTAATTACAAAATCAAAACGTAAAAATATGTAGCACGGAGATTAATTTTAAAATTTATTAGAAACTGTACATGCAACCCTAAAATATAACAAACTTCAAGCTTAATTAGCTTCTTTCAAAATTTATTTGAAATATTATACGCTATTTTGCAATATCATTCACCATTCTGAAATTATCTCTTATTTCTTAAATACAGACTGTAGATTATAGACGCTTGACAATTGAGACAATTATTAGCGTCTAAAAATACATACTTCTAAAATAAAACACACTTAAATAAAATATATGTACACGTGTTATTACCTATGGTTATTACACACATTTATTCGAATAATATACAAACTGAAAATATCCTGCCCTCTTCATCTCAAATCCTTTCCCCTCGCCTAGAAACGGTCATGGATCTTCCGACGCTATTTTTAATTGTCTTGGTGTTATTAAAAATAAATACTTCATCGTTGTATTCACCTGTTATGTTTACTTTACATGTTGAGTTATCTGTAGTCTAGCAGTGGTGTTGAAATATTGACTCTCGCATGTAGTGGTTTTTCAGTGACAGAATGCTTTAAAGGGAGAAAGTCGATCGTTTGAAAATGTGTCACTGTGTGAGTAATTGTCAACTCAGTCCGCCGCGATAGTGGAAAGTTTAGGGTTAGAATCCCTACGGTGACATAGGTTTGAATTAATGATTTTTTCCTGATTACAGCATTGTGTTACGTCATTGTTCTTTACAACAGGTGTTTCATATACTGTTTGCAGTCATTATGCATTCATTTAATTAGCTATTTTTAAAGTTAAAGGCCAATAATTACTGTAAGTTGTTTTGTATATTGTATATGATACTTTGTATATTTTGTACATTTTATGTTTTTATGACGACTCCACATGCAGAAGCATCAATGGATTGAAATAAATTTGAATTTGAATTTGAATGAAGGACCAAGAATCAGGCTACAGATCTTACAGGCAAATATTTTGAAAAAAAATTTTGGCTACGTATGAAAGATTACATATTTTATAATTTTTAGTTGTAGGAGTTTTTTCCAGGAATTTTTTTTTCAATTTTTCACCTGAAGGATCTGTAGTGTTTTTCATTTGCCATTTACCCGAATTTAGCTTTAAAAATAGCGTAGGGAGAGCCCTAACCATTTGAGATGAATAGTATGCAAGGAGTATTTGGTATACGTTTCGAATGCTCTTAACTGCGTTAGTCACGGACTAAAAAAATATATATATTCAAATATGATTCTTGAGAAGAAGTAGGTAAGTACGTGTAAGTTTGAAAAATCTTAGCAATGTAAAATTCGTGACATTGAAACGCTAACACAACTAGCACTCGAGGCTCAATTACTGCCAACCACAGTATCATCACATTAATCTCGGAGACATGGAACCACGACCTGCATGTTAAACATCCCTCCTGTACAGCGAACGTCACACTACTGTGCACACAATATGTTATATGGGGCCCTGTCCCGCATTTTTTTAGGATTCCGTACCTCCGTATGAAACCCAATTACCCTGTCTACGATGTCTGTCCGTCCTTCTGTCACAGGACTCGATCTCACAAACGGTATAAAAATTCACAGATTTCGCAATCCTTGCAACCATCGAGGACATTGGAAATGATAACAGCATATATGAAACATTATTAACTGTTTATTATACACACAATATTTATCAATGCACTGTTTAGTTTTGTCAGGAATAACCCTATTATTCTTCTGTTATATACGCGTTCACTTTTGCTTGATTACTTAACTTTTAAATGAATTTTTCTACAGTATTTATTAACATTTGCTCAAAAATAACACCGCAGATCGTCGCAAATACCTCTCAATTAACTTGACATGATATAAAACACATTTCGAAAAAATTGCACTTGTTCAATTTTGCATGATTGCTCCTCACTTGATCGCGACACCGTTGTCTTTTGGCCTTGAACGAAAACTCGTAACTCTGCCCCCATATACGAACATAAACATTTCCAATGTTAAAATTGAAATTTAACCATTTAATAAAGATTAAAATGTGTTGCTAAAATTTTAATAAAATCGACCCAAAGGGATGTATTAAAGGGTTAAATTTTTTATTTTGTCCAAAAACAAACTCAAGTTTACATAATAAAGCCACAAGGCCTGTATTAACTATATTGTCGGCACGGTTTGGCTCTGCGACTCGAGCTGTTTTATTTTTTAAACTATCAATGACATAAAAATGAACTGTGCCGGTGGTTGAATGAGTGGAGCAATCTGCAGTAATAAGTTAGAACATTAAATCAAGCCATTCCAGTTGATAGATAATTTTGTCAGCGGAGGAACTGCTTTGTTTGTAAAGGTAGTGCGGTGAAGCCTTTAGAAGAAACAAAAGAGTCGCAGCAGTCCAACTCTCCAACATGGAGAACTGCAGCGGCAGAAAGATGTTGTATTCTTGGCGCGCACGTACTTGGTGTTGGTGCTTGTTAAAATAACGACAACAGTTTTGTGCTCTGTCATTTGTTGCTGTTTTGGTAATAATCTTGAATTATACGTATAATATGCACTTGTAATCCATTAATGCCCGGTTTCTTTAGACTATAGTCACCCAGTTGTTATCGGATAATTTAGAAATTAACATTAAATTTCCAATTCTGGTGTCTAGTAGCGTCACATCTGTTAACCGTGTAGCAAGAAACAGTATGCGTTTGTTGTTATTGTCAGTAATTTGTGTTGATCAAACATTTCGATTTGCTTGATTCGCTGGTTAGTCAACTTAAACTTGTTAAGTTAATTCAACATCTAGTCCCAGAAGCCAGAGCCGACCGTCGGATTTCCCATTTGTATCGGGCAGACAAATAGGGAGTCACAGTTTTTATTTTTTTTATTCTGCCAAAAATTAAAAAAATAGGGCTGCCAAGGGGTTCTGACAGGATGAACTCTGGCACCCCATGATGATATGAAAGTGCTTACGCGTTGAGACCGACAGTTTGACGTCAAGTTTACACATATATTATGTAGTCGATGACATCAGAAGACAATCAAAAACATGACTGGAAGTGACGTCATTATCGTATGGTCCGGCAGAACAACAATAATAATAATAACTGTGACTCTTTATTTGTCTGTCCCAATGCTAACTCAAACAGACCAATTTTGTCTGTGTATTCGATAGATAGAAAATTTAATGGTAGGCTCTCCGTCTAATATAGATGAAGATTGTCTTATACGAAGTAGGTACATGGTTTGCCAACTTGTGGGTAACTATGCGATGCATAGAAACTGACTGCGAGACAGGTATTCTGTAAAAGGTACCTTCTTACAAACAGTGAGTACAATAAAGATTTAATTAGACCAGTGGTGCAGTGGCTTAGACTAATGAACTATTTTTTTCTTCTTCAAAACAAGACAATAAGATTTCTGTGTTGATAAACGGGGCTGGTAAAAATTTCATCTATTTTATGTGTTATAGTAAAAATACTAAATGTTTCTCTGTAAAAAGAAACCTGCCATTTAACTATCAAGAATATTAAATTTTATCTCATTTAGGTCTCTTCCAGGGAACCCCTTCTCTTTATTTCCTGTTGATCGAAGCTAAACTTACTGCGGGAGGAGAAGCTATAAAAGCTGCAGATGTATCTGAAATTTCGGCTGAGTTGCTAAAACGATACACTAAAGATATCAAAAGCTTGATCGGAAAGAATTTTGGGTAATCATTACATTGAAAAAGGACGTTTCGAACGTGGCTAAATGGTATTTCCAAGTTAACCTCAATCAACAAATTGACATGTAATGTAAAGTTGAACCTGTCGTCGTCTGTCAACAATATTGTGACTTGCAGTGCTGTGAATGCCATTAGTTAATCTTTTATTCATTGGAGGCGTTGTCATCGAGTCACTGAAACAATAATGTCCTCTATCTCATCTGTATAGGTACCTCTTCCGTTTACAATTAAGAACGCCGACGAACCGTTTCTTCTGCGGGACAACGGTAAAGGGTGGGGCATAATCTTTAAGTCTTTGGTCTTGGTCTTCCAAAGAACACATCGGCATTTCGGCAGCAAAGAAATAAAAATGCACTCTTTAATCACCACGTAATATTTTCATTTGAAACGTTGGCAATTGGCATAACTTCTTAGTTCTAATTTTAAAGGAGATACCAACCTGCGCTAGCACTCGTTCGATTCAGCGTACTTTTTTCTATTTGAAGTATGTCCAAAATATTTTTATATATTTTTCATCTATCGCAAATCCCAATTCTTTCCAGGTTTGATAAATGCTACTTTTTTACACTAACCGCTTTCTGGTAGTCAGAAAAAATCACGCTGAATCGATAGCGACCACTCGAACCTCTGCATCTCTTTTAATTTAAGAAATATAACAATTTGAAATTATTAATTAACACGTTTTCTTAGAAGGTTTGAGAATGGCCGAGCGTGTAGCAATGCTGTTGTTTACATGGCGTTGCTATGGTTCCTCTATTACAAGTCCCCAGTTCCCGGGTGCTAGCCCGAGAGCTGGTAAAAGTGTCAATTGGATTTTCAATTTATTATTAAAATAAAAATAATGAATTGAAAATGTGAATTGATGCTAGGCCCAAATAACCTTAGCTGTTGGTGGTCTTTAAAACACAATTTTAACGTTTACTTAGATCTTTATAAACGCAATATTTCCATCAAAGTATGATATTTTGATAAATCGCATCAATATCTGTGACATTGCACAAAAAACTTTTTTTCAGTGTTGGCAATTGTGCTCCAAACTTGTCTGTATTTTATTAACAATTGCACTATTTTTATGTAGTTTGAATCTGCGACCGCTGTTCTTCTTTTTTGGCTTACAATGGTAGTGACGCGACGGAGCGTTCACACAAACACAGAGAAGAATCATGTGACAAGATTTCGCTTGTCATGTGTCCAGGCTGATAAACTGACTGACCGCTCTTCTGTCGGAGGCCCCCACACTTCTTCTCTCTCCGTTCTTCTCGCGCGAATGCCGCGCATTCGCAAAGCGCGAGACGGGTTGGCTTCTGTCTTTTTTACTATACATACTCCGTATATGTTGAATTGCAATTAGATTTTGCTCACAGAGTCGTAAAATATCATCTACAACACTTCAGATATATATGTATAGTCCCAGAGCTGACCGTCGGATTTCCTTATACGTATCTAATACAATGCGGACAAATTTGGGGCAGACAAATAAGGAACCAAGGGGTTGCGGCAGAATGAACTCTGGCACCCCACGATGATATGACATTTGGACGTCAATTTTATTTATGTTGCGGATGAGATAAGAAGACAATCCAAAAAATGACCGGAAGTGCTGTCAGTATCCCATGATCCGGCAAAAAAAAGAATAATAATAATTGTGACTCCATATTTGTGTGCCCCAATGCCAACTAACACAGACTTTGTCTGTGTCTTCGATACATGGAAGAATCGGACGGTCGACTCTGGGACCAACATCAGATACATAATATTATATTGTACCTGTACCTCCACTTGCATACCTGCTACCTAATATGCACATACAAATTGATTGGTAATCAATGTAAAGTGAAATATTGCACCTAACCTATCCCGACTAACGTATTGTTGCACACTGTTACAAGGTTTTTCAACGAAGGTACTGACTTACGATGTGAATTTCTATATGAATTTTTGACATGATAATAAACCTGTAAAGGGAGGCTGTGTGTCTGTCTGTCTGTCTGTTTCACCATAACTCGTAAACCGGCTAATCCGATTGCAATGAAAGGTTCCTCAACTAAAAATATAGGCTACGTTATATCCGGCTTCGCTCGGCGTCAAAGTTGGGCTCCCATATACAAATGAAAGTATACCAAAAATTAACGGGCTTGAGAATAGCCGAGAGTGTAGCGGCGCTGTTGTTTACATGGCGTTGCTATGGTTCCTCTATTACAAGTCCCCAGTTCTCGGGTTCTAGCCCGAGAGCTGGTAAAAGTGTCAATTGGATTTTCAATTTAATATTAAAAAAAAAAAAAATAATGAATTGTAAATATGAATTGGTGCTAGGCCCAAATAACCTTAGCTGTTGGTGGTCTTTAAAACACAATTACCAAATTACCAAAAATTAATTACCGACCGACCTTTTTTTCAATAGATGTTTCTATGATAACTTACAAGCACCTACCTACAGCGTAGGCTTTCCATCAAAACCGAAATTTATGCCAGAGAATCTGCAAACGAAATTGACGTTCACGGGAACGGAACCGCGGACAATAATAACATATAACGCGAGCGAAGCCGGTCAGTACTTTGGAATCAGCTGAGTTTATATTAGTAAAAAAATAATTTTGAATACATTTTCGTGATGTAAGTATCAACTCCTAAAGTTGAGGTATCAATACCAAGAAATATTTATTGAAGACACTTTTCTCTTTTTATTGCCATTATATTAATGTTATTAGTCACATACATGAATAACACATAATTTAGGTGTAAGTACATATTTATGTATAGTGGGCCATAAAACATCAAATAATTTTTGATGAACTACATAAGCATCCACCATTAAAGACAAATATATGAGATATCAAGTTTTTGTTATTATTTTGCAGACGCTATGCATTTTCGAACTTTGTTTAATACACATACAAAATAAAACAGCAACTATAGATTCATTCTAAGCTAAAAAGTTAAAATAAACTACTTCTTTAACGGAGTAAGAAAATTCATAATATTTCAGCAACCCTTGGACATTTTTTAACACGCTTATATTAGCTTCACCTGTATGTTTGTGTGCTTGCGTGCTTGCTTGTTTGTCAGTTTGTAACCAACTTCTTTGAACTTGATTTTGACCAACTTTGAACGGTCAGATTTAGTTTAAACTTTGTCGACTTATCAAGGACCGACGACAATACAATAATTCAATAAGTTTGTCCCATTATCCTGACCAGGATCTCCAGGACTAAAAAAAAAAAGCAAAAAACTTCAGATTGAACTGAAACTTTGCACACTTATCAAGGACCGACGACAATACAATATAATTCCATAAGTTTGTCCCATTATCCTGACCAGGATCTCCAGGACTAAAAAGCAAAAATAAATTATAATTTAAAAAAACTAAAAAACACGCTTTAATGAACTAAAAAGTAAAAAATAATTAATTTTATTGTAAAAAAGCGTGGGGTGCTTTGTATCATATTTTCATACTACCCCACGCTTTTTTACAATAAAATTAATTATTTTTTACTTTTTAGTTCATTAAAGCGTGTTTTTTAGTTTTTTTAAATTATAATTAATTTACAAATAGGCACACGTATTACCACTATAATAAAAACTTGAATTTGCACTATCGTTGTAGAAGCATTTAAACTCGGAAGAGCACTTTTTTCGACATTGTGTCCACAAAATAATATTCTCTACTCAAATTACACAAAAAAAGGTCCTCTCGTTTAACTGACCTAAGATCTACGGTTTTCAAATGAGCTTAAGACAATTGTACTGCAATGTAAATTATATTTTATAAAGCAATTTTAAGGCGTCTTCTTTACGGCTCTTTGCCTCCCTTAGAAAACACCGTATGAGATTAGGTAAATGATAAAATCAAACGATTTTTTAACCCTTTATATCCACAACAATATTATTCACATAACAATTAGAGGTGAAAATAATATATATCAGACAGCCAAACTGCTATGATTTGTATAAGCTATATCTAAGAAAAAATCAAATGACCACTGTCGGGACTTGAACCCGAAACTCCCAGTTTCCGGCTAGGTGAGTTACCAATTTCTCCACATTTCCCGAGAGTGGTAACTGATCCCCTATTATATTACTGTCCACAAGAACTCAAACCTTTGTTTATTTATACCGTATGAGATGCCTTTAGAATTTGCTATAGAATCACCTCTTGGCGTTTGTCTCTACACTTAAGAAACAAGCTCTGTGTTTAACACGTAGATATATGTATATCTGTTTTGCACGGACAAAACTAAGTTTATAGAAAACGCATTTAGAAATAAATATAAATTTGTCTGCGCATTTCATTTGCTCTCCATTGAGCCAGTTCATGCAATTTCTAGTCTCACTGCGTTTCAGACGACGTGGCCAGATGCTACCTCTTTGAAACAAGAAGAACTGGCTGAAGCCGCGCGCCGTCTTCGCTCCCTCTCTTTCTACAACGCCGTTTCAAAGTTCCGATCGAGGACGGACGTACGACCGTGAACGCGATACAGAACTGAAACAAGAAAACACAATTTGTAAAGTTAGGAACGTATATACTATTGAGTTTTGTCTTATGGGAGGGGTTGTTTGTTTGAAGGAATGAGAACGCGGGGCGTGCAGTGTGTGTGTGTGTAGTACATATTATTGTCTCTGTTGTGTTGGCAGAACTGAAGGTGCCGATGGAACTACATTACCTTCCAGCAAGAAGAAGGACTAGAGAGAAGGAGTCGGAACTTTATAGTGGTTGGAATGGGACGAAACATGTCGCACTCAAAATCTTCTTCCTGTGTTGACTTCGAGTATTTCCTTAGTAACGATAAACAAAAACATTGTCAACAGCTGTTCAAACTCTTCTCGCTCCCAAAAAATGTGCGTGAGCTAGACAAGTATAGAAGGCATCAATGATGTGCGACGTATTTCGCCCCATTGTGTGTGTGTGTGTGTTTTTAAAGACCACCAACAGCTAAGGTTATTTGGGCCTAGCACCAATTCATATTTTCAATTCATTATATTTTTTTTTAATAATAAATTGAAAATCCAATTGACACTTTTACCAACTCTCGGGCTAGAACCCAGGAACTGGGGACTTGTAATAGAGGAACCAATTTCGCCCCATCCTTACCTCTTCTCAGTTTAGGTCTCCTTATGAATTGGCGGGGATGATCCATGTCAGCTGACCCCCCCTCCCGAAGCAAAGGGACGCAGGGTAACACAGTAAAATCTATATTGTCGCAAAATATTAATTTCAAACAGCGCTTAAAAGCAAATTATTCTGCCTTGTGCGAATTTTATTACATGAGAGGGCGCCAAGTCCTCCCTTCGCCAGGGGCGTCCGAACTCCTGGCACTGCTCCTTATCTCTAATGTTCTTCTTACCTTCCAGCAAAGCTTACATGTGTGGACTTACAAGGTACGGGACAGTACTAAGCATGTGTACGTCATAGAGTCCTGTTATCTCTGTATAGGTGTATGTAAGGCGAAAAGGCAAGCAGGCTGTGGTTCGATTTTCAACTGATCCTTCGACGACGTGACTTCTCTACTCCACCACATCAATGTCTCTTTACTATTCTCCGTATAACGAGAGTATCTTGTCTCTCCACCCTCAATTCTACCCTCCTTTACACGCGGACCTTAATTACGCTTCATTGAGTTTGACGGTTCTTTTGTTCTGACCTTTTTTATATGCACTACATTCAATACTTTTTTTTCGAAGTTTAGTTAACTCATTAAAGACCACTTTCTCAATTAGCGACTGTCGGATTTAGATCTTGATTCAAATTTTTAATTTAGTTCGTTTTCATCCTGAAATTTTTAAGTTTAAATATCTTTAATTTTGGCAGCAACACTTGCGCAATGAAAAATGAACAATCATTTTATGGAAAACTCATACGTAAAAAACAATGATTAATAGAATATTATGATTGGGAGATTATTCTTATTTTCCCCTCAGCTTCCCTAAATAAGATAATTAGTTTACTGATGAACAAGAATAGAAAATTGCGATTTCATCGAAAACGGCTCTAACGACCTACAATGCCGTAATTCATTTGTCTCGGGAACATCAGAAGACAGCTTGATGTAAGGTTAGCGTGCTGGCCATTGAAATAACCTGTCGTCGGTTCGAATCCCACCTCCGCTCATGGATATTTTGTGATGATCTTAGTAATTGTCGACCGTCTGTAATCTACAATAAATAAAACGAATCGGAAAAATCCGGAATAGATTATGAACGAAAATCCGCGATCAGCAAGAAAGTCAGTCCATTTATTTTATTTATTATTAGTAAATAAATATTTGTTTTCTTTCATCATCAAATTTTTGTTGCAGACAACTGGACCTGATATATAATTAAAACGCCGTGTATTCGTGTCTTTTATGCCCCATTCTTGTAACTTGATTATTACGACGTGTTAGTGTCGAATCAATGAACCGAAAAAATGTTGTACTATAACCGAGTAATTTGTTTACATATTCTAATATTTAAACAGGTTACAATCTCTACAACTAAAATAACGCTTCTTTATGATTGCGTTCTCACTCGAACAGTCCAAGTAAAAGTGAGACACAACTCTATCAATACTATGATTTATAATTATTAATAGTACTCGATTTTTACAGCTTAAAGACAGATGAAAAGTTTTTCCATATACTTTTTATCCAAAATAAATAAAAAAGAAACAACAAATTATAAAATGTTTGACCAAGTGAGTGATGTCTCTGTTTTAACCCGACCATCTGGCATTTAGTTATGTTTAGTCTGGCCGTCTGGTCAAATGCGTGAACTAATTTTAACGAAATTTTGCTGGTGAGAAAAGGTTGAGGAATTTGGATTATATCTGCTCTGTAAATAATTCTTCTGTACCAATTAGCCTCTAAAATAACTTTCACTGCATAAAATACGAAATTTGCTATTTTTGAAAAGTTCTCAAACACAAAATGTTTTGGGAAATATCTCCATGAAGTGGTAATAAAATCGGACAGACGCAGACCGGCTATCTTTTTTCAAGGACGCTAACATTTGTAGGGGCCCGAAGGAGAGACTTGAGTAATTTATTATTTGTTAGGATTGGGAAATGGGTCGGGTCTTCTCCAACTCCGGGGACCCTGGGACCCTTGGCCAGTCCGCGACTGAGTTTAGAATTCAGATGTGGCCAATTTCGTGAAAAGATTTTAGAAGACCGCTTTTGAAGGGGAAAAAGCTATACCTTTTAGCCGGACTAACAAAACCAACGACGGCGCATGTCTCGCTAAACTAATAATCATTTTATTGCTAATATATTGCCTATACAAAAAAGAGTTCAAGACCTTTTACGCCTGTAGGTTGGTACAGAAGTATAATGTGTAAAAAGGTAGTGGAAAAGCATTTTGTCTGTAAGACAAGAGTTAAAAATTCTGCACTGTTTTACAAGCCGTTTAAACGAATAGCGCCGTTAAACACCCCTCATATACTCAATTACTATGCAAATTTTAACAGAATCTGTCGTCGTAATTTAAATTAAATGGCTTAAGTACCGATGTACTCTCGTATTGGCTTCGGCTTTTAATACTTTCGGTTTCCTTTTTTAAGTCGCCATGCTTTTACTAAGTCTTTAACGGTTTTCAATATACTTGTAATTATTATGTACGATAAAATGTGCTTTTATTAATCCTTCATTGCTTGCCTAATGCCTATTCATTCATATTATTCTGAAGCTCGATTTCTGAACTATAGACGCTGATGACCTCAACTGTCGAGCGTCTATAATCTACTATGTATATCTCAGTTTCTGAATGTATTACGACAATCACTTAGAATTAAGACAGATAGATATATACTGTTACAAAACTGTTTTCTGAGTTGGCGGAATAAATATTTATTTACAATTATTAATAATACAATAACAATAAATGTACCAACGAAAAGTTAGTTCTAACAATTAACACAAGTAACAATAACTAAACAGTGATTAACACTTAACTATATACAATTAACTATATACCAGGACTATTTATTTCTAGTTATTTATTTTAACAATTTATATTACTGCACGATTTATTTCACTGATTCACCGATGACTGATTGATTTGACCGTTGACTGACCTGACTGATCCCGCGCTCCCTGTTCACTGATTTATATAGGCTGCGTGGACTGGAGCCCAGTGCTTCTCGCGTTCTCTAGAACATTCCAGCAGGTACTCGTTGTTCAATATGGAGACACCGCTTCTCGATTTCTCTACTTGACGTTTGTATACAGGGTGATCCGTAACAATACCATGTGTGTCCAAGATAAACGTGAAATGCATGGGGATTTCGTAAACGGTAAGAGATAGAAACTTGATTAAACGAAAGAAAATGTGCAAAATCTCCAGTACTACTTCCCTGCGCAGTCAAATTTCCATGTTTTGCTTGACTTGCGACAGACAGTTGAAAAACGAGACTTTCCCATTTTCATTTTTTGTTTATAACTCGTTTATTAAGTAAGTTAGAAAAAAAAATTTCACTTTATTAAAGCACTTTTTTTTGAAGATTTCAAATCTCTGCACAATATCTTCTCTCATTTAACTAAATCTCTATCTCTTACCGTTTAGGAAATCCCTTCACGCTTATCTTGTATATAGATTAATTAAAAATGTGATTTTTACTCTGTTTTTTATTCTCAAGGACGCTTAAAAAAAATTTTTTTTTAAATAATTATTTTAAATATGTTCATAGAAATCTTGTAAAATCAAAGCAGTTTTTCAATATAAAAAGTTTTTATATTTCTGAAGAACAGAAAATCCTTGTTATAATATGTTATGTAGATATATACATATACTTGAGGCAAACTTTTCCGCGTCCCTTTTCTTCCTGCGGCTCCCGGCTCCTGCGCTGCGTCTCGTCATTGACGGTGACAACAAAAAAGATGCATTTATGTGTCAACAACTGGAAGTAACGAACTGGCTCATTTAGTGTTTTTGTAATGGTAATGTGAAAATAAAATGTGTGAAAGGGAGGACAACTTTGTTATGGATTTTGATGACAAGTGAAACTCGTCTAACTCAACACCTAAAATAAACTTCATTTATTTTTAAACATTCTGTTACTCTCACAATATAATATATAATAAGAAAGAAAATACGGTTGTTTTATGAGTCAAAATATATTTATTATAAAAAGGCGACGTTTCGACGACTATTTTGTCATCTTCTTCAGACCTTGAATTTAAATTCAAGGTCTGAAGAAGATGACAAAATAGTCGTCGAAACGTCGCCTTTTTATAATAAATATATTTTGACTCATAAAACAACCGTATTTTCTTTCTTATTAAACTTCATTTAAATTCTAATTTTAATTTTTTTTAAGTTAACCAAAGTTTTTCTATATCTACTAATCAACGTCTATGAAAATATTCTCTTGAGAATTAAAATGTGCATTTTAATGGGAAAAAAAGTTTGAGTAAAAATAAGAATCATGTATCGTGAACGCCGATGGATTTTCTCTGTTTACGTTTCTCTTCACCCCACTGCCCCCCTCGTCATTTTTACTATTATCGCTTGAAATCACCCCTTTTAAAGAAAAGTCACCAAAAAAAAAAAAAAAAAATAGCGATAACATATCTGTGGACTAAAGGCCTCAGTTTAAAAAAAAAATTATGTCAATCGGTTGAGCAGGGTTTGCTGGCGGATTGTCTAGAGAAATAGGGCTTGTGTTTTAAATATATAGAAGATAGACAAGCTGCACTTTATGTTTCTTTTGTTGCATTAAACGCTGATAGATATTTAATGTTGTTGAACGGCTGCTTATAAAAGGTTATTTTATCATGCATTCTAATAATTTCGTTCGCATGTGATGTACCTATCATCTTATTATTATGGAAGACGTGAAATACGTGTGATTATTTTTGATTAGCAAATCTTAAAGTTAAAATGTATTCAAAAGGAATTAAAATCTAACAAGAAAGCAAAAAGGCCAACCAGATCTTTGGTTATATTATTTTCACTCTCTCTGTGTGTGTGTATTTTTTAACCGTTGTCTTATAATACAACATAATTTCATATAAATATAAATTAAAATATTTCTTCTCATGCGGACCGCCTATCATAATAGTGCAGACAGGAGAATGTATCTCTCTACTGAGTCTACATGTTCATTTATCCCATAGCAGTCACTAATAGACACTTCGTTACATGGGCGGCTCGTCCTATCGGGGCTTCGAATGCCGAATCATTATCGGAAGAAAAACAAACCAATACAACACTAACCTGGAATGACCCTTTTTCTTTCAAATTTCGATTGTTTTAAATTAGTAAGTACTTCAGCTTTTGAAATATTAGTTACGACCCAATGGACTGATATTGAATTTCTTGCTTTGACCAAACGAACTCCTAAATTCATAGATAATTGTTGTTATTCATAAAATATAAAATATTTTTTGTCAAGACCTACATATTTTCCAAATTTTTCGCTTAAGAATATTTTTACCGCCAAAAACATTTCAAGTTTGTGTTTTTATAAAATATTTGATACTCACTTTACCGATTATATGACCATTTTATAATTAGTAGTTATCTAGTAAATTGTTTACTCAGATAGAATATTTCTTTCATTATTTTTTATTTATTAACTTCCCATTGGAAGTTATTGTAATGGGTCCAAAAATCGAAATCAAAATGTATAACAAATTTTTATGTTTCAAGGTCACTACACTATTTTTATACTATTTTTAGAAAGATGTCTGTGTGTGTGTACGTACGTACGTACGTATGTGTCCATTTCTTTCTAAGACGAAATCTCGAGAATGAAAAATGATATCGACTACCTATGTTAGGATGCCAATCGACGCGTATTAACGTAAATTATTAAATATGATCTGAAAGAAATTTTTTCAAAATCGGTTCAGCCGTTCTTTTTTCTTAACCAAATAGACTCCAAAAAAGTAGATTTTACACAATATCTCGCGAATAAAAAATTATATCGTCATCGTAAGGCTGTCAATCGAGGCGTGTTAACGTCATTTTGATCCGACATAAATTTTATAAAAATCGGTTCAGCCGTTTTTTTTTTTTTTTAATTGTTGTTAACAATAAATAATAATTATGTTTTAATGATTAAAATGATTACTTTTCTGTGTAATATCTAATTTAATTATTGTTATTAAACATTTATCAAACTGCAGGGAAGTTCGTCGTGTGGACCTCAAGGGTCGCACTTTAGTCCTAATAAACGACCCACCTCACGGCTTGTTTGTACATGTAACTGCAACTGTAATGGCAACAGAAGCGGCAAGATTAGTTTTTCGCGAGTCATGACCGTACGCAAAACTCACTGAATAGATTATTATAAATAGTAATCGGCTAAACAGTTATTTTCCAATAACATGTGTTCCTGCCTCTGTTCTTTAAAGGGAACCTGTTCTAAATAACTGTTACAAAATAACAGATTTTCATTGTAAAGACGCTTCTGCGAAATCTTAATAAAACTGCGTGATCAGCATCTGATTGGTCGCGATTGGAACTCAACACAGCAGAACAGCCAATCCTAGCCAAGCATGTGCTATTCACGTGATAACTATAAGTGCGGGAAAGAGTAGGTTATGAGAAGGAGTTCGTACCGTACGGTACTGAATTTGTGTCTGCATGGCACTCGCATACATCAAGAGAAAAATTATGTACGTATATATTTATACCATGGTGATGGCACATTATATTATTATTACAGAGATACAGAAGAGACCAAGGCAGCAGCTCTTGCTGCTTGATGATGAACTCACCAGTCTGCCGCTTTCTGACAGACAGAACATGAAACAAATCTAGCGGTCTGCACTATTATGACATGTCTCTCTGTGCAAGGGTCTACAATGTGTCACATGATAAAACATTAAGACGTAAATTAATAGATTTATACGGCTGAATTGCAATTGAAAATTTTTCGTTGGAAAGCAGCCAATTATATAATTAA
Organism: Mongoloraphidia duomilia; assembly: GCA_039654895.1. Lineage (NCBI taxonomy): Eukaryota > Metazoa > Arthropoda > Insecta > Raphidioptera > Raphidiidae > Mongoloraphidia > Mongoloraphidia duomilia. The sequence goes on along the minus strand of CM077516.1, from coordinate 83,517,166 downwards.
CTCTCGCATGTAGTGAAAATCAATTGATTCCGAAGCATATATAAGGAGAATGTTAGATTAGTAATCTTGTCACAGTTGAGTAAATGTAAGCTCATTCCGACGCGAAAGTGGAATGGTTCAGGTTAGAGTCCTGACTGTGACTATGGTTGGTAAAATGATTTTTTCCAATATGTTTCGAATCAATTATATAATTGGCTGCTTTCCAACGAAAAATTTTCATTATGATGTAAGATACCAAAAAAGCGCCGGTCCCAATTCCCAAACATTAGCATGATTACGGATTAAGTTGACTCTCTAGTTGGTGTAAAATAAAATCGCTATCCACAATATTGATGATGATTGAAGGAAGAATTAGACATTTTTCCAGTGGCACAGGATCAATAAAATGCAATACTGATGTTAAATTTTTTTTTGCATTTGTTCACCAACGTTTCGGCACTCGTTGTGCCATCCTCAGGGTGTTTAATTAGCAAAGTTTTTATAGTGAACAAGTTAACCACCAAATATAATTACATCTATATAAAAACCCTAATTGTTATACCGTTGTGACAATTTTTACATTCTGACGTTTAAAATCTCTTTTAAAAAAGTACCTAGATATTAGTGACAGCATTCACTCTGAGGATGGCACATTGAGTGCCGAAACGTAAGTGAATACATGAAAATAATTAACAACAGTATTGCATTTTATCGATCCTATATGTCACTTGAAAAAATTCTAATTCTTCCTTCAGTTACCATGTTTTTTTATTTATTTTTGAATAACCGATTTGAAAAATTCTTTCGCTATTTAAAAAGGTACTTCTTCCCGTGTAACGTAGGCTGTACTGTATATTATTACACTATGATAAAAGGGGGATAAGCAGTGAGCGAAAGTTTAAAGTAAGTCGGGGATCCTACACTCGATTTCTGAGCTAAATTGGTGTACGCTGGCAAAACATACGGTAAAGTGATATTATATAATATATGAAATTCGTTACTTTTGATTATTATTCATTTCGCCGTCAAACCAAAATCTACCCGGACGAATCCGGGCCAAAAAGCTAGTAATTATTAACTTGCAGGTAATCACACACCGGGGACGAAAATTGTATTGAACTTTTCGATTCGAATTTTCATAAAGAATGTACCTACTCTCAAAAAACGATGTCAGCTATTTATTGGAACACCCTATATATGCATACACACATATTATTATCATGTATAATATAACCTTCTGGTGTATATTATGTATAATATGAGAAGACTCGAGGTGGAAAATAAGAACGAGAAATGGATTTGATTTAAATAAATCGCAAGAATGTAAACGTACTAGCGGAACGCACATCAAGGCTGTTGTTTAACGCGCGCGCTCCACTGCAGATCTGTGTAGCGGGCGCTTCTTTCCGCGAAGCCCGTTTATTCAAAAATCTGTCATTTTTTGCGCGCTACCCAATCGCGCTTTCGTGCACTGGATTGCGGTGAAATATTTTTGTATGACATCAATAAGTTGATAAAACTTACAAAATGTTAACTCTCGCATGTGTAATGATTCGACTGTTTAATGGCTGTAGGTACTATGCTTTGTAGCTTATTTGAATAATCAACTCTCGCATGTAGTGTGTTTTCAACTTGAAATTGCTATATATAAGAAGGGACCGGCTTCCACTCTCGGGCACTGTGGAGAAATCGGTAACTCACCTAGCCGGAAACTGAGAGTTTCGGGTTCAAGTCCCGACAGTGGTCATTTGATTTTTTCTTAGATATAGCTTACAAATCATGGCAGCCTTGCTGCTTGAGATATTTAGTATTTTCACCTCTAATTATTATTGTTATGTGAATAATATTGTGTGGATATAAGGGGGTTTTAAAAATCGATTGATTTTATCATATACCAATTTATCAATAATAATTTATAAAGAAAAATTGAAGACAAATTTTCTTTTAGTTTTATCTGTAGATTCTATTACAACTTTCAGTCCGAAATCTAGACTTAAGACTAAATATAGAGATCTCAAATTAGTTGAAAACAAAATTGACATTCTTGAATATAGATTTAAGACTGAAAATAATTAAAAGAAATTAACTAACATCTGTTTAAATAATTAGTCCGATTATCTTAATTAAATTAAGTAAATACGAACAGCTAAAGAGTATTCGATAGCAGAAATTACCCCCTGCACTCTTCAATCTTCATATCAAATCCTTTCCCCTCGCCTAAAAACAGTTCCCGCTCTCCCGACGCTATTTTTAAAGCTAAACGGGTCGGGTAAACGCCAATTAATGAAGGACCAAGAGTCACACTGCAGATCTTACAGTCGCAAAATTGAAAAAAAAAATTCTGAAAAAACTTACAACTTTTTTAAAAAAATATAAATTACCTAATCTTTAACACACGTAGTGATGTAATAAAAATACGGTACTAAAATTTTTTATGTATAAAACCCATGGTATAATACGGCCGTATTTTTTCAGTATAAAACGGTTTTTTACTTTTTCACACTACGGTTACTGTGCATTATTCAGTATTGCCAACTGCATAATAGGAAAAGTTCATGTTCTCATTTTGGTATTAAATCGTTTTAAACGGTATTAAACCATTTTAAACGGTGTTAAACGTTTTATACGTGCTATATAAAATAGTAAAATAGGCAGTATTCATACCTAGTATAAAACTGGGGTATATTATTTTTTTTTAACTTCCCATTGGAAGTTATTGTAATGGGTCCGAAAATCGAAATCAAAATGCATAACAAATTTTTATGTTTCAAGGTCACTACACTATTTTTACACTATTTTTAGAAAGATGTCTCTGTGTGTGTACGTATGTGTCCATTTCTTTCTAAGACGAAATATCGAGAATGAAAAATGATATCGACTGCGAAAAGTGCCAATCGACGCGTATTAACGTAAATATGATCTGAAAGAAATTTTTTCAAAATCGGTTCAGCCGTTCTTTTTTCTTAACCAAATAGGCTCCAAAAACGTAGATTTTACACAATATCTCGCGAATAAAAAATTATATCGACTTCATAAAGATGTCAATCGAGGCGTGTTAACGTCATTTTAATCCGATAAAAATCGGTCCAGCCGTTTTTTTTTTTTTTAATTATTGTTAAAAATAAATAATAATTATGTTTTAATGATTAAAATGATTACTTTTCTGTGTAATATCTAATTTAATTATTACTATTAAATATTTATCAAACTGGGAAGTTCGTCGTGTGGACCTCAAGGGTCGCACTTTAGTCCTAATAAACGACCCACCTCACGGCTTGTTAAATACCGTTTTATACAAACGTTTTATACCAGACTATTATACGCATTTATATCACTATATAAACGTACCCAAAACTTTTTTTCAAAAAATTCGCCTGTACGATCTGTAGTGTGATTCTCGGTCCTTCATTTGGCGTTTACCCGAACCCTTTATCTTTCAGAATAGCGTCGGGAGGGCGGGAACCGTTTTGTGGCGAGGGGAAAGGATTTGAGATGAAGAGTGCAGGGGGGCAACTTCCACTATCGAATACTCTGAAGAACTTGGCGTTCAGAATATCGAACCGTTTCTGGAGCGCCAACTTTGAAAAATAAAATAATACGATTGTAACAGTGATGTCTCGTGTCTCAACCATTACAATATTATAGCGGAATATTTTGTATTATTATGTTCTTTTCAAATGATAGCCGGCAGCCATTCCTGCCATGGCGCGGCGGCGTCAGGTCGTTATAGCTGCTCGACAGTCTTCTTCTAACTGTAACTGTGATCATTTAAAAAAAAAAGAGAGACACCATCTTGAGCTTTCCTCTTTCCGACCTGATGTCACGTTTTTAAGCACGTAAGATATTCAACTACTACAACACAAGGTACCTACTCTCGTCTACCATGCAGTGAATTTATTTTATTACAAAACATAATATCACAATGCCGTGGCTGCCGCCTATTATAATGCTGTGCATTTTTCTTAAGGTCACCAACAGCCAAGGTTGTTTTATTTATTTATTGTAGATTATGGACGCTCGACAACTAAGGTCAATAGCGTCTTAAAAGATTACATCAAATTGAAACATAACAAAACATTCACGAGCGGAGGTTAGATTCGAACCCAGTGCGGTCGAAATCCAATAATTGATCAAAGTTCTCAGGTGAATTGGAGATTTGTAAATATGAATGGGAACACCCAGAGTCGCGATGTGTTTGGTAATAAAATAAATTCACTTATGCAGTAATTCGTAAAAAACACACCTTCTCCCAGAGAACTTATTATAAGAATATTTTATAATATTTTTGAAGTTACATTATCTATTTTATTTATTGTAGATTATAGACGCGTCGACATCTCAGGTCATTAGCGTCTTTCAACTACACTAAATAACAACTATCTTAAAACTAAATAACATCACAAAACATCCATGAGCGCAGGTGGGATTCGAACCCAAGGCAATCCAGTCCAGAGGTTGCGGCACTAAGCACGCTAACCACTAGGCTATCTGCCCTCTAAGTTACATTATCGACTCAAAAATTAATGAAACAATGACAGGAATAAAACGGCACTACCGATTTGAATGAAATTTACTGACAAGGGGTTTTGGTGGGCAAAAATTCAATCTAGCTAAATTCGTTTTCTATAGATTTCATAATTTTAAAAACCAATTTTTTGAAGTTTTAAAATAGTGTAATATTCTAAGCAGTTAGCTAGCAGGCTTTGGTTACTTAGATATCCATGGATTATATTATTATTAATAATAATTTATTAATTTTAAAAATGCTGCGTGCGCCTATGTGGGTATGGCACATACCCTTTTTTTTGTAAGTTTTCACGCTGTAAGCCTGCATGCTTTTGGCGTTAAATGAGGTCTCTTCAGCATAGTTATTATCAACGTCCTTCACAATAAGCCGCGTGTAGCAGATAGTTCATTACGCAGCATGGTTATGGCTCTTCTCTTCTGAAGAGTCAGTTGTCGAGCGTCTATATATAATCTACAGTTCTTTCCTTTCCTCTTTTGAAGAGGTAAAGAAGTGTGACTGATGAACATATTATTATTTGTTAACCACGTCCGTAAATCTTGTGAGAATTGTTTTCACTTTTTAAGCTTCCGTACGTCCGATGAAAAAACGGAATCCTTATAGGATCACTCTCGTATCTGTCCGTCCGTTTGTCCCAGCTTATAATTGGTACATATATAAAGTTAGGTGACCCAATCACGGACAAATCAAAAAATTAATAAAAAAATCAATTACATCATGTAACGTATCAAATGAAAGCGTTCGTTATGAGAAATACAAATAGATATATTTTTTTTATAATTTTAAAATGCATAGTTTAAAAGATATTAAAGAAAATATACGAAAATCGAGTATTCCCCCCCCGAACTAGTGAGCCTAAAATTTTGAAAAAATAAGGAATATAGGGCCTCACTCATAGGTAGTTTACTTTAAATTCCCACAGGAAACCTCTGCACGCGAGTCCGACTCGCACTTGACCGTTTTTTTTTATACATAAAAACATTTTATTCAAATCGGATACCTATGCTTATAAAAGGGCAGTGTAGCCTAGTGGATAGCGTATTTGGTTCCGCAGCCTCTAGACTAGACTGTCGTGGGTCCAAATCCCACCTGCGCTCATGGATGTTTTGTAATGTTATTTAGTTTTAAGAAAGTTGTTATTTAGTATCTATAGTTGAAAGACGCTAATGACCTGAGATGTCGACGCGTCTGTAATCTACAATAAAATAAAAAATATAATGTTTACAATTACATTCAGAACGTCCTGTAAGAATCGTAAACTATAAAGGGAAAAAATATTAGAAATTTTATTAAAACTCGTTTTTTTTTTTCAAAATATAATATATCGGAATGAAAAACGAAAGGTGAACTTAAAAAAAGTCAAGTGGATAAAAATTTCATGAACCATATTATATTTTATACCTATTTATAGCATCCACAGTTGCTTAAGCCGCGAGATAATTGGTCTGTTTCTTCGTATACCACTTGACAAAACAGAACACCAACGTCTTAACGATGAACGATTGGTGACGTAAGCGAACTAAGCGTGGAAATACGATATTAGTTCTGTACTAGGCCTGACAAAACTAAATTTTCGACGTGAAAACATTTTTACACGCCTCTTCTCTCAATTTTTTGCTACAGTGACTCGGTAAAATGTTACGGAAACGGTGTGTCGCGGCAGTCACGCAAAGCCTTACTGTCAGCTCCTGCGCCCCTGGCTGTTTGGTTTTAGAATTCGAAATATAGTTGGAGGACATGGTGCAACGGTTAACGTGCTAACCTTTGGATCAACTACACTACGTTCGAAGACAGTGTGGTCCAGCGGTTAGCGTCGCGGCCTCTGGATCAGACTGTCGTGGGTTCGAATGCCGCCTCATGGATGTTTTGTGATGTCATTTATTTTTAAAGTGAATTCTTATTTAATGTAATCAAGACGCTATAATGACCTAAGTTGTCGACGCGTCTATAATTTACAATAAATACAAGAATACAGTGGGTTCGAATCCCACCTCCGCTCATGGATGTTTTGTGATGTCATTTAGTTTTAAGTGTGTTGTAATTTAATATGTAATCAAGACGCTAATGACCTAAGCTGTCGACGCGTCTATAATTTACAATAAAAAAAAAATACAGTGGGTTCGAATCCCACCTCCCCTCATGGATGTTTTGAGATGCTGTTTAATATTTGATGTAATTAGACACCGGTGGCCTTAGTTATCGAGCGTCTCTATATTCTACGTAATAAATTAAGACAGCTCTATAAAAAGAGTAGGGACGCTAATGACCTGAGTTGTCGACGCGTCTATAATCTACAATAAATAAAAAATAAAAAAATACAAAGAGTAGGTTCGGATTCTAGGGACCTCAAAACGTTCAGATATGTCCAAATTTTTCACTCACAAAATCGGACCCATTAAAACAACTTCCAATGGTAAGTTATTAAATGTAGGACAAAGAGTGTTTTTGGAAACAAGCGCTGATCAATTTTTGATAAGAAAGCAGTTTTCTTTTTTATTCACAGTAATAACTTCTTCCGTTTGAATAGAAGATTGCATTCGCGTTGTTTCTTCTTTCTTTTTACTGCTTACTGCGCCATGCATATAAAATTCGGTGTTTTGCAATATAAAGTCGGCCATATTTTCTTACATTACAAACAGCCAAAGGGTTCTTCGGCGCTTCCACACACATCGGTTCTTATCTGAAGGCGCGATGGCCGTTTGGGTAATGAAAAACAGGTAATGGTTGACGAAGTTTATAAAAGGAAAATACACCTTTATATATAGGTTCAGAGTTAGGTTCAGAGTTCATCTACCTCAAGGGTTCCCAAACTTTTTGATGTGAAACATCTTATGTCGGACTGTGAACAGCCGCGTGACGAGAAATATGTAACGAAATGTTTGGTCCGCTCCTTCGCTGTTGTTCTCCCCACCACTACGGCACTGGCTTAGGCATGCACTGTAGCACACGCGGTGTTACAGTGCAGTATAGCACACGCGGTGTTACAGTGCAGTATATAGGATTACGTCAGCATAACAATTAGTTGCTGCTTTTGAGAGTGCGTATAAATATGACACGAGGCGAGGCTCTGTCTTAATCTTACAATGGGTGCCAATTGTTACTATGCTAGAAAATGAAACAGAAAATTCTACAGTTTCAATTGTTGCATGCGATGATAATGAATAAATTAAAATTTTATAGTAAAAAAAATATTTATGTTAAAAAAAATATATACTACTACATAGAGAATACCACCGAGTTCAATAACGTTTTCTTTGATGTTTGACATCTGTCGGGGGTCCCGAGACCCACACCCTTTTTTTTAAATCATGATCCTAATTTAAAATTGCAAAAGCCTTCGGGACCCATAAAAACGTTTCCCCAAAATGTACAAAATCTTAATATATAAAAAATCCGTGTCACTGTGTATGTTCCGAATAAACTCAAAAACGACTCAACCGATATTCATGAAAATTGGCATATATACGTAATTTGGTCCAACTTAGATGATAGGATAGTTATTATTTAAATTAATGGTCTTAATAATTATTTTTTTTACTTCTAATTTACATATATATATATATATATATATATATATATATATATACATATATGGCGAACGAGCGAAGCGAGTGAGTAGTGTATTTATAATATTAAAGCGAACGAGCGAAGCGAGTGAGTAGGCGAAAATATTCAAGCGAACGAGCGAAGCGAGTGAGTAGGCGAAAATATTCAAGCGAACGAGCGAAGCGAGTGAGTAGGCGAAAATATTCAAGCGAACGAGCGAAGCGAGTGAGTAGGCGAAAATATTCAAGCGAACGAGCGAAGCGAGTGAGTAGGCGAAAATATTCAAGCGAATGAGCGAAGCGAGTGAGTAGGCGAAAATATTCAAGCGAACGAGCGAAGCGAGTGAGTAGTGTATTTATAATATTCAAGCGAACGAGCGAAGCGAGTGAGGACTGTATTAATAAAATTCAAACGAACGAGCGAAGCGAGTGAATAATGTAATTATTCCTAGAAATTGTTAACAACGTTTGCCGGATCAGCTATACTAAATATACGTGAGCGGAGTAATGGGTGACCGCTATTAAATCATAATTTCATACCACCCGAGCGAAGCCGGGACGGGTCCGCTAGTAGTCTATAAAAAGATGTTTTAAGAAAAAATGGCAGCAATTCAAATTTAAGTCGTTTATTCAAAAGTTTAAATATAAAAAAGTACAGTCAAAGTAAGATAAAAATTGATCACGAAAGTTATAAATTATATAATCACGGAAACAGGCCGTGACCCTAAAAAATCAGCCCGCGACACCACTTGGGGTCGCGACCCCGACTTTGGGAACCCCTGATCTACCTATATAATATATTATATATTATGTCGCGGCAGAACTGTAAATTTAGCCGCTTTACAAAGCGGCTAGCCGTTTAATAAAGTGCCGCTGTTTTGTAAGAAAAAGTCATGCGTGTGTTTTAAACACGGCGGAAGTTATACTCCTTAACATATACCCCTCAGCTGGTACAGCAGCGACATCTATGAATCGAGGTACAAAGTTTTCTTGTCGCGACATCCAACGGAACTTTTGTAAAGTTCTTAGTTCAACCACTACCTGCAGTGCGGCGCGCGCATCGTTTAACGCTTAGCGTAAACTCGCCCTGAGTGCATAAAGAAGTATGACTTGTAAAAAAACTAACTCGTCGCTTTGCAAAGAGGCTGAATCACATGGCATTTCACTTTCTACAATACGGCTGGTCCAAAAATTAGCCGCTTCACGAATACATCGTTGGATTGTCGAATTTAGTTCCGATTCTTACCACTTGAAATAAAGTTCGACTGTGTAGGTACATTATACAACATGCAATTGTCATTGTTTTTATAAAGAGGCTGACATTTCCGCCACTTTACAATACGGCTAAACGTGATCAACTACATTGCAAAACGCGATGTAACGGCAATCCGGCTGAACGTTAGTTAGCTTTTTTACAAAACAGCGCCGTTTCATTAAACGATATTGTAGATTACAGACGCTCGATAACTGAGGTCATTAGCGTCTTTTTATTAAACGACTATCCGCGCTTTGTGAAGCGGCTAAATTTACAATTTACCTGCGACATGTGTATATGAATTCGATGCGCTGAATTAACTCAGATCAGGTAAAATGGTGTAAAATGACAATGTGTTCGGACAACGTCCTGTTCTAAATGGACTCGCCGTTTTTAAGGTTTCTTTTATGAGTTCTTATATTATATTGGTACTCTATATCTGCCAAACAACCTTTTTGATAACAAATCAATATAGGAAATGTGTCACTGCAGAAAGTCACCGCAATGTTGTATAATTAATGAAGCATTTGTATCTTAAATACATACGGGGTTAACCTGAAAGTTGCTACCATAATTAATGGGAAATAAACTGTGGCGATCATTTCTGCTTAATGAGAGTAGCTCTTTCAATTATCCACGAGAGACAGCTCTTGTGGTAGGTACAAACATTATTTATTAACTTCTCATTGGAAGTTATTGTAATGGGTCCGAAAATCGAAATCAAAATGTCTAACAAATTTTTATGTTTCAAGGTCACTATACTATTTTTTTTTAGAAATATGTCTGTGTGTGTGTACGTACTATGTGTCCATTTCTTTCGAAGACGAAATCTCGAGAATGAAAAATGATATCGACTACGTTAGAGTACCAATCGACGCGTATTAACGAATATGATCTGAAAGAAATTTTTTCAAAATCGGTTCAGTCGTTCTTTTTTCTTAACCAAATAGACTCCAAAAAAGTAGATTTTACACAATATCTCGCGAATAAAAAATTATATCGACTTCGTAAGGGTGTCGATCGAGGCGTGTTAACGTCATTTTGATCCGACATAAATTTTATAAAAATCGGTTCAGCCGTTTTTTTTTCTTTTTTTAATTATTGTTAAAAATAAAAAATAATTATGTTTTAATGATTAAAATGATTACTTTTCTGTGTAATATCTAATTTAATTATTATTATTAAATATTTATCAAACTGGGAAGTTCGTCGTGTGGACTTCAAGGGTCGCACTTAAGTCCTAATAAACGACCCACCTCACGGCTTGTTTCCCATTAGTGTCGTGTCATTTTAGTGGTACATATAACTTAATTATTAAGATTAATTATTATTAAATTAAATAAATAATTAAGTTATACCATTAAAGTGACACGACACTAATGGGGAATAAATAATGTTTGTACCTACCACAAGTGCTGCCTCTCGTGGATAATTGAAAGAACTACTCTCAGGAAAATGGCTCATTCAAGAGACAACCCGTAAAAAAGTTGTCACACTACTTCAGTTGTACAAATAATACATATATTATTTTTATTTGTATTTTTATTGCATTTTTTTTTGTATGATGAATATTGTAGCCCATGCCACTTGGGAGCTGAAATAGATTTTTAAACAGTGAAAGATTTTTTCTAATCGATTCAGTAGTTCATGAAAAACAAACTTTTCTTATTTATAACATTAGTATGATAATTCATATTGAATAATGTTCGGAAATTATAATTTTTCGAATATTCGGATCGTCTTTGTTGTAATTTATCCGGGTTAAGAAGACTTCACTGTACTACTTCACCGTTTTGTAAAGTTCAGACGTGATGTCTGCTGACAGGAAGAGCAGCGCGACGCGGTGGTCGCAATTGCATATCATCAAGTTAACTGTACGTTGTCTAAAAGTATTCATCACTGTAATATTATTATCCAACATACCTAATGTTTCTTTATATTACGAGAGAATGTAACTTGTTATGACTTACTGACTTAATGACATATATTCATATTTCCTAAAAATTAATAAATAATGTGGAAGTTAATTTGTTTTTTAATTAATTTCCGTACATAATAACAATGCGTTCTCTTTTTGTTCAATTTGTGATTGTTGTTTAGCCCACTTTTGAATTATACAGACCGCATACAATAATAGCTTACATACAGAAATTTGTAGAAAACTGTTTTATTTATAGACTGCAATAAAAATAACTAGGAAATAATTGATTGTTTAAAAACGTGTCACTGTAGAGTAATTGTCAACTCAGTCACCGCGAAAGTGGAAGTTTCGGGTTAGAGTCCCGACGGTGACATAGGTTTGAAAAATGAATTTTTCCATTGTTGCATCATATTGTTACGTCATTTCGATGGGTGTTTCTAACACAAATGCAAACTTTGCATTCATTTTTATGTAAATTTAAAATTTTTTAAAAACTCCCGACGTAGATTTTTTACACTTGTACTAATGAGTTCGAGGGTTCGACGCAGCCTCTTTGCGCTACGTAGCCAGGTACGAACCCACGAACCTATTGGTACAAGATTACTTTGTAAAGAAACTATTTTTAAATCTTTTGATTTTATTTTTAACCCCCGACGAAAAAAGAGGGATGTTATAAGTTTGAAGCATATAATATTGTCTTTCTGTCTGTCTATGTGTGGGTGGCATATTGTAGCTCCCAAACAGATGGACCGATTTCAATGTGGTTTTCTGTGTTTGAAAGCTGGTATTTGCGAGATGGTTCTTAGCCATGTTTGATTGAAATTGGGTCAGCCGTTTTCAAGATCTTCAGCTCTCATCACAGTTTGTATATAGAAACCTCGGCCGCAGTATTACAACTAGAGAAACTTCAAGTTTGAGCTCAAATATTCAGTTTTTGATTAGTTAGTTTAAAAAGTATGAAAAAAACACTCGACACAAAAAAGCAAACCTTTAAAAAGTGAGAAAATAATTAATATCTACTATACTTGGCCCGATGCACAGTCTATTTCTTCGTTTAGATGAAATACTTAATTCATAAATGCGTCGGGGACCGCTGAGACATTGGTATTTTGTCATTTTACAGTGGTCCCCGACGCATTTATGAATTAAATATTTCATCTAAACGAAGAAATAGACTGTGCATCGGGGCAAATATTATTTTCTCATTTTTAAAAGTATGCTTTTTCGCGGCAGGGGTTTTTAAAACTTTAAATTTAGTTTTATTTTTTAAGAAAATGTCATTCTCTACAAGTCTATAAAATTGCTGTAACAGCATAGTGCCGTATCTATTCTGAACAGCAACACTCGGTAGGTACTGTATGCATGGATCGTTGGATTGCAACGAGCGCACAATAAGAAAAATGGAAAATGGAATGATTGGTCGTCACTCGCAAACTCGAGTGTATTTTCTTGTGCATTAAATTCAAGCACAATTCTGCATGTCATCTCCGTAGCCACCGCGATTTTCCACAACTAAACTGAATAATATATACAATGTATTTTATATGTGCAATAAGAGTTTTCCAGTTTGGTTACTGCAAGACCCAGTTCTGTCATTTACAGTGAAATTAGATGACAGTTAATCTATATTAGACGCAGAGCTCACCGTCAGATTTCTTATATCTATCGAATACACCGAAAATTTGTCTATTGAAAATAATATATGTGGCTACTATTTATTATTATTATTATTATTTTTATTCTGCCGGATCATGGGATGTTGACGCCGCTTCCGGTCGTTCATTGGATGGTCATCGACTACATAAATAAAATCAACGTCAAAACGTTGGTCTCAACAACGAGTAGGTACTTTCATATTGTTACGGATCACCCTGTATATAACCGGCAGGCAAGAGTTCTGAGAAACGGGGGTCCGCTTACTGTAACAACTGGTATCTGCACGAAAGTCCAAGAGAAAGCGAGAACACACTAGGCTTATGCTACGCAGCCTATATAAACAGCAGTCAACGGTGAGTCACGCATTCAAGTCTACGTTGGAGCAGTAAAATAAATAATGCCGTGATATAAATAACCAAATTGATAAATAAATACGAGTGTAGGGGTAATAATTACGAATTATTGTATATAGTTGTTTTATTTTGCTTTGTAATTATTGTTTAGTTATTGTTTACTTGTGTTGATTGTTAGAATTGACTTTTCGTTGTTGCGTTCATTATTATTGTGTTTTAATTATTGTAAATAAATATTTATTCCGCCAACTCAGAAAACAGTTTTGTAACAATATCATCACGGGGTGTCAGAATTGATCCTGCCGCAACCCATTGGCAGCACTAATTTTTCAATTTCAGGCAGAATAAAAATGATAATAATTGTGGCTCGCTATAATTGTCTGCCCCAATGGCTGCAAATTTGTTCGAGACATGGGAAATCCGACGGTCGGCTCTAGGTCAATACATTTTCACACTTACCGCACTGCATTTGACGTTCTATTTTATTTCTATCTTTCGAAATAATTTTCTTTCAACTTGTTCCATTTAACTTCTGGAAAATATCAAGTTTTAAAGTTTACAGTTTAATTTTACATGAGACAAGCCGTTAGTCACATTTGAAAATTTACAGCATACTGAAAATATTTCATGTTTTGTTTCGCAGTGTTATACAAAGAAATTTCTAGTTATGCTTCTGTGACGTATTGTATTTAGGTTAATTAATATTTTCCTTTTTTGAGGCCATCAACAGCTCTAGGTTTTTTATCACTTGTCGAATTAGAACCATAGAGATATCATAGATAGAGTAAGGAAGTCATATAGGCACAACTTTTTTTTCTTTCTTTTTTTTCAGACGCTAATGACCTCTGTTGTCGAGCGTCTATAATCCACAATTCATTCATAGGCACAACTATATTATGTAGGTGACAGTGTCAGGTTGAAAAAGAGAGACAGAAAACGGATAGTTTCTCTTTTCTGGCGTATTCGTGAATTTAAAAATTTATAGTATTAAGTATTTTTAATTATACATCACTAAGCATGGTTGTGTATGTGTGATAGAAAAAGATAGAAGAACACTTGTGTTCTCTAATCTCTATCTTTTGCACTGACACTTTTTTGGGTGGCTTCCCTCCTATATCTATAATATCTCTATGATTAGAACCTGGGCTTGCAAAAGAGGCGCAAAAATTACAACAAAAATGTACCAAAATTTTCAGCTACTGCACCCAAGGAGTGTTTATAAGTAGTTCTTATCTTGATTCGCCATTTTGTTTCAAAATGGCGGTCATTTACAAACAGAAAGATAATATCATTAAGATAAAATTTAATTGTACTGAATTAATGTAAATCTGAAAATAATGAAATAAAATTTTTTTTTTTTAAATGTAGATAGCTATATATGACTTCAAAAATGTCTCTGAAAAGAATAAAATAACCTACATTTAATTAGAAGTCGGCGTAAATAAATTACCATGACTCTATAATAATTAAGCAATAATTACGCCGACTTCTAATTAAAGGAAAGGTGATTGTACAAAATTATTTTTTTCTTTTCAGAGATATTTTTTTCAACTATTTTTGTTAAATTATGTAATTATGTATATTAATTTGAAAAATCTAGATATTGAATCACAATGGTCCTTGAGGAAAGCATAATATATTTAAATTCTTTCTTTTGAAGCAGGTGAAACGTTTCGATTTATCATAATATTTCGAATATAATTTAGTTTGGTCACAAAACACGTCACCGTCAGCCAAACTAATAAATATCAATAAATCAAGTTCTATTTTTGAACAGTTATTGAGAGCACTCGTTTAATTCTAGAATTGCTGCACGAAACCAAACATATTTTCCATACCTATAATATTTTACATCTCTGTTTTTATTTAACCAAAAATGAAAATATAATATATTCAAATGCTTTTATCAGCGTTCAAATGTTTTATACTTGGACGCACATTTCTCATACAAAATTATAAATGAAGTGGCAATGTCATCACGCAATTATAACGAGCCAGTGGTGGCGAGGCATTGTTTTATAAATAGGCGTTCAGCCTCCTTTGTATTTATTTTAAAATATATGAAGACATTAATATTATGTTTGTTTAGCGTGATCTCACACCATAATCCTTAAAAGAGCCGAATAAAATATACTTCATACGTTTAAATATAATTTATGTAGGTACACACATAAGGAAAACATAACACATTAATTATTGTCAGACAGAGATATTTGTAATAGGTTTATTAAGTAAAAAAATCTTGCAACTCGATTTCCACCCTTTTGACATGACATTTTGCAGTCGTATGTAGTTTTGATGACGATACAAGATTCTGATATGTTAGCCATAATAATATTTATATAAGAAGTTAAAAAAATGAAATCAAAAACATGTGGTGGAAGTGACGATGTTGATGGTGGGAAAACGTGTCTCCAGTCGTTTAAAATTTAAATACTTAGATATAATATAATAATATGTCGTATAACATTATAATTAATGCGTGTGTATGTGTATGTGTGTATGTTTGTGTGTGTGTATGTTTGTTACCACTCAACTCCGTAATGGCTGAATGAATTTTCTTGAAATTTGGTATACCTACCTATAGTTACTTTAGGTTCTGGAATGGCACATAAGGTACTTTTCGTCCCGGAAAATGTATAGTTCCTGTGGGATAGTAACAAAACGTAACTCTGAAATTCTTTTGCATTTTAGCGTATTGGCGGTATCCTACTAATATTATAAACACCACCAACCCGGCTTTGTTTCACAGGGGGAGGGATAATAAATCATAATAATAGTTTTTTTATACGGCTGTGTGCACTGTGCAATTGAAAGATTTTTTTCGTTGGAGAGCAGCCAATTATATAATTATTTCGAAACATATAGGAAAAAATCATTTTACCAACCAGTGGTCACAGTCAGGATTCTAACCTGAACCTTTCCAATTTCGCGTCGGAATGAGCTTACAATACTCAACTGTGACATGATTGCTAAATTAGTAATAAAAATCTATTGATTCTGAAGCACATAAGGAGAATATTAATTTAGCAATCTTGTCACGATTGAGTATTGTAAGCTCATTCCGCCGCGAAAGTGGAAAGGTTCAGGTTAGAATCCTGACTGTGACCACTGGTTGGTAAAATGATTTTTTCCTATATGTTTCGAAACAATTATATAATTGGCTGCTCTCCAACGAAAAAAATCTTATAATAAATCATAAATTCATAGCACCCGGGCGAAGCCGGACGGACCGCTACTACTATATAAATAAAAAAGTGTTATTATTGTTAGTTTATTTTCTACGCTACTTTAAACAAAAAAAAAAGTAATTCACGCACATAGATAAAAATATCTGGAGAGAGAAAAACACACAAACACACTTTTCACACAAAACGTAATTGTCACACGCGAGCTTTTTTTTATATACTTATATCAGTACAGCTCAACAGAAGCTATTTATGTAGCCTACTTTACGAAGCTTCGCATATCTGCCGCAATGTATTATACGGCGCTCTAATGCCGGAAAAACCCGCGAAAGCTCCGCTGAATATTAGATTAGCTTTCTTTGTACAATTTGTATAGTCTAGAAGTTTAAAGATACCTACGTTATCATATCCTCTGTTATAATGTTATAACGTCTTATCATATAAAATTATTATATCTGCCATATAGAAATTATTGAAGTATCAAAAAGAAAAAGAATATTGCAAAGAAAATATCAGCGTTTGACCAAAATAATTATTTATTTATTGTAGATTATAGACGCGTCGACATCTAAGGTCATTAGCGTCTTTCAAGTTTCAACTACACTAACTAACAACTAACTTAAAGCTAAATAACATCACAAAACACGGCAGTCCAGTCTAGAGGTTGCGGCGCCAAGCATGCTAACCACTAGGCTATACTGCCCCCAAAATAATTATTTACGTTCTGAAATTATTTAAATGAAACTTCATAATATTAGCCTCATTTTTTTCCGTTCGGTTACGCCTGCCGAGTGTCACGTCACGTCCAATCGAAGAGATCGACCAGCACTCATCGAAAAGCAGCGACGTGTTCATAACTATATTGTACTTTTATACATAACTAATATCGTACGAATATTAAATCGAGCAGCACATCAAATACCCATTGACCACGAGCGACAGAATCTGGATTCTTATTTTAGATTGATTATAACTTATAGCTAGATTTTAATTTGCATTTCATATAAGAAGGAAATTAACTACTGTGATTATAGGTACGAATCTGGGAGTTCCTGGTTCGAGTCCCGGCAGTGGCATTTATAATTTTTCTTATACCTATATAGCTTAGTAAGGCAAGTGTCTCGAGAATATTACGCTACGATAAAAGAGGGATGAGCAGTGAACGAAAAAAGCGATTTGCACCCGGACGAATTTGAACTGCGGGCAGCTAGTAAATAAATAAAACAAAAAATCACAACTTATTACAACAAAAAACAACAAAAAAAGTAATATAAAAGTCATATGAAGTCAAAGGCAACTTAATGTATGATTCCTGGCAAAAGTGGCCAACTTAGGCAACTTGCCAAGTTACAGAAATGGCCACCTTAACCTAGGTTTTACTGTATCTTCGAATGCGGTGTCCATCAGCTATGAATTGAATTTCCGTAAATTCGATAAGAAAACAGTAAATAAATGTATTTATGTTTTAATTAAATTGAACTGTCTTTTGAAAGATTTACATGAAATTTATTGCTTTTATTTAACGTTTTTGAAAATACAGTGGATTTCTTTTTGAAAAAAAACATCTATACTAACAATATTTATAGCTTCAATTAACCTAATTGTATTTACTATGATATCAAGAAGTTTCATTATGGTAATAGCAATTTTCATTCTGTACGTGTGGTTAAAACTAACTTATTGTTTTTTGAAAATATCTAATTATATAAAGTGAACCATTAAATATACATAATATACCTACTTAGAACAATGAAAATACCTACTTCTTAACAAATAAATTGTTCATAAATTCTGTTTTCCTTGAAAAAAAATTCGACTGATGACCAGTCCTATACTTCCCACCTAGTAAATATTTGCAAAAAATAAACACTCTTTTTTTTATTCTTTGACTAGGCCCAAATAACCTTAGCTGTTGGTGGTCTTTAAAACATAATTTAATTTTTATTCTTTGAAAAAAGCATGGCCCTCTTTTTTGTTTGGTGATCTACTGATGGCTAATTTAATATAGCAAAAATCATGGTTACCTTGATTTACGTACAATTTTTATTTTTTTTAGTAAAATATTTTTTTTCTCGAAAACTATACATTTTAGAGAAAAAAATATTTACATTTTTTTCATATTATAACATCTAGAATTCATTTATATTTTTTTTTACCTATGTTAATACGTGACATTGAGGACGTTTTTTTGAATATCTCAGGATCCACTGAACCGATTTGACTCAAAATCTAATCAGATCTAAGTTAAAGGCTGATAAACACAATAGAACAATCGGCATGCCCGTATGTTGTTCCGTTCTTAAGATATCGAAGGCGAAAAATTGACCACACACACACACACACACATACAGACATCAGTCAGAAAATGATCTTAAACGATTGCTAGGGTCTCAAAACGTGAAAATCTGTTAAAATCTCGAAATATTTTTTTCGGACTAAATCCATTACTTCCCTACCATATAGTAGAGGTGGGAAGTAAAAATATTTATATTTTTTCATGTTATAACATCTAGAATTCATTTATATTTTTTTTTACCTATGTTAATACGTGACATTGAGAACGTTTTTTTGAATATCTCAGGATCCACTGAACCGATTTGACTCAAAATCTAATCAGATCTAAGTTAAAGACTGATAAACACAATAGAACAATCGGCATGCCCGTATGTTGTTCCGTTCTTAAGATATCGAAGGCGAAAAATTGACCACACACACACACACACACATACAGACATCAGTCAGAAAATGATCTTAAACGATTGCTAGGGTCTCAAAACGTGAAAATCTGTTAAAATCTCGAAATATTTTTTTCGGACTAAATCCATTACTTCCCTACCATAGTAGAGGTGGGAAGTAAAAATTCACATCCAACGACAATTTGTAACAATAATTTAGTCTGGATATCAATTCTCTGGTCATCTAATTAATTTTCTTTTTATTTATTAATTATAACTTATAACGTAACTAGTTACCCTACCCGGCTACACCCGGAGTGTAATAATTTTATATAGCCTTTAGTTACTCGGGCCAACATACTCTGATCCATAAATCAGGATAGGAAGGACGTAGCGAGCTAAAAAATAGTTACATTTCAGCCGAATTCGCTAAGCGCAATAATCTGTCTAAATTTCATGACGCCATGGCTCACCGAGAGATTTTGTGTGACGGACAGACGCGAGTATTTTCTATTGTCTATTAAATAATTATAATTACGCATCAAATGAGAGATTTGTTGCTGTTGACTATTTAGCTGCCAAACCAAAATCTACCCGGACGAAGCCCGGCCCAGAAGGTAGTCATCTATGAAGAAGTAGGTATTAGGTATTTAAATAACGATAAATAGACATTTTTAATAGTATTAAATTTTCATAAAAAATTTGAGTATTATATTAATTTTAAAGTACCTATACAAAGAAAGAAGTCCCATCAAGCATGAAAACATTAAACCTTTATTATTAGGATTGCCGACAATTTTCATCTGAAAATGTGAAAAGAAAATACATTCGAATGGGCGCTTTATAATATTTTTATTTGGATTTATTTTTTCTGCGAAAGCAGATGGAATTTATCAGCAAATATAGTTCTGAATGCCTCAGGTCGAGCGCATTAAACATACAGACTGTGTGTAAACGGTTTTATCAAACATAGGGCAAATAACATTGAGAACATTTACAATTTTGTAGTAGGCTATGGGCCATAAAACCTAAATATTATGTAGAGGATTATATATAGAAAAAATTGTACAGTGAACAATTTTCCATATAAACGGTTGACTATTAAAAATAACTCGGAACCTGCTAAATAACAAAAAAACAAAGCATTTACTACATATTTACATTAAGTCTTATGGCCCATGGCCTATTACAAAATTGTAATTTATGTTCTCAATGTTATTTGCCCTATGTTCGGTAAAATCGTATACACGCTGTATATAAAACCTGGGCTCTCTTTCTCTGCTATAAAATTGTAAACCTGATGGAGGAAAAATCAGAACAAAACGCTTGGCTAATTTAAAACTCGCTGTGCAAATACTCACTAAAATCGTATTAAAAGATAATATTTAATTATGAACGCCGTATGCGGAATGTTTAATGCGCGATGCTAAAATCGAAATATTCCGAGGGGAATTATGAAAAGAATTTTAACATTCTTTTCGTTTTTCCCCTTTACACAGGAATGACGACGCCTCACGTCGCCGAATATACTTAGTTCATCGAAATATGGCGTCGAATTTAGATTTATATTTATTTGAACAGCTTTTAAAGAAATAATATTCTCATTTAAGTATTTCAGTCTGGAAAACTTTCAAAGTTATTAGCAATCAAAAATGTTTT
This sequence comes from Mongoloraphidia duomilia, assembly GCA_039654895.1. Taxonomy (NCBI): domain Eukaryota; kingdom Metazoa; phylum Arthropoda; class Insecta; order Raphidioptera; family Raphidiidae; genus Mongoloraphidia; species Mongoloraphidia duomilia. Next base: position 83,496,410 of record CM077516.1, on the reverse strand, counting down.
GCTAAAAATTACGTTATTTTTCGACGCTTGCTGCGAATAAGAAAGATCCGCGTCTAGGAATTCATAAGAAATATATTTACCTAAAGAGTTCACATTTTAGCCGTGTTTATTAAAGATTGACATAATTTTGTTTGAGTTTTTGAAGTTATACTTCGTTAGCGAGGGTGGTAAATTGGAATAACCTCGATTCAAAAAATACCGACTCAAAAATTAATTAAACGCTGACAGGGATAAAACCGCTCTATTTGGATGAAAATTACTGAAAAGTGGTTTTGGGAGGCAAAAATCGATCTATCTAGGTCTAATACCAGGTAAAATTCGTTATCTTATAGATTTTATAATTTTTAAAATCAATTTTTTGACATTTCAAAATACTGTATTATTGTAAGCAGGCTTTGGATACTTACGTTTCTATATGGCTTAAGGGAAATTTGATAAATTATGATGTCACAAATAAAAATAAGTAGGTCCCTAAATAGTTAAAATTAAAAATGCCAAAAACTTCATCGGAACGTGTTCTAATGAAAAATGTATGAAGTATAACTCCGACCGTGCGCTTATGTGGGTCAGTGAGTGAGGCATACAGTCGATTTTTTTACCTTTTAGACCGACAGCAACTTTTTTTATTCTTAAACTAACGTTTTGAGTTGTTTACATATGCATTTACGACCGACCCTCTGGGAGTCACCCTTAATTAAACTGCAATCTTTAATTGGAGCAAAAAAAATATAGTATTATATTCTGCACTGCTGTTATGACATACTGACAATGCATAGCATAATAATAATTTCAATTTCGGTTTTCATGTTCAATATTCTCTGCATTTTAAATTTAATTGCCTGTAAGTCAGCAACCAATTTCATTTATTGTAAATATTGTTCTGATTGCATAATTTTTGTCTGACCTATAGTTATGTCACATCTGTTCTATCTACATTTTTGAAATTATATTTTAAAAAAGTTATGAGGTGTTGTGGGACACCCAACCGTAAGTATGCTTTTTAATTATGCATTGTGTATATTTTTTTGTTTTCTTATTATAAATATTACAATATAAACATTATTTGCCTGGCAACAATACGCGCTGCTCAGCGAATAAGATGCGTTGCATCGTTCGTGACGTTACACTGCTTTGTGCGTTACACTGTTTCGTGACGTTTCACTTTTTGTGTGTTAGATCTCCATCTCAAACGTGCGTTAAGAAGCATTGCTTCAATAAAATTATTATTAGATTAAAAAACTCGGAAAAAAAAGTTCTCAATATATTAAAGTTATATTTGTAAATTATTACAAATTGTTCCTTGATTATTAAATAAATTAAGAAAATAAACAGCCTACTTTTTTATTAAAATCAAACAACTGGCGATTGGACTTTATTGTTCAAATTGAAATTTATGTCCAAATTCTTTTGATTTCTTCTGTTCTCTTTGTGACAGTTTTATAAAGTACAAGATTTCATTCTACTTGAATAAGCTATGCATTTTTATATAGATTTTTTTATAGAAAATATGAAGAAAATGCGACTGCATTTCCGTATGCATTTCAAATTCATGAAAGACGGATTCTCAAAAGAAATATTTATGCGTTTTTACTGGCATTAATATGCAGACGATTTCTTGGAAAAATACCTTGTGAGCATTTGACATATTTCTTATAGTTCAAAATCTAGATGTATCTCAAATACCTATTATAGAATTGCAGAATACAGTTTTATTTTAACATTTTATAGTTGGAAAAAACCCACACAAACGTCTATAGTATACAAAAATAAGTGCCCTCATTGACTGACTTACTAACTCATCAACGCACCCACTGAAACTACAGGAACTTGAAGTTTGAGGTTTTTTCCAAAAGTGCAAAAGTTGACATGAGTGTGCTTTGTCACAAAACTAAAATATTAGCGTCCTAAGAGAAGAAAACATCAGGGGTGGAAAAACTTTTTTCTTAAACTACCTGAACGGATGAAGTGAACGAGAAGGCTGTGGTTTTTTCGTGATACTACATACTAAACCGCACTCGGGTGAAGTCGGATAAACTCGTTAAAATTGAGGTTATACACTCCGCATGTAACATTTCACCAGAAAATAGAGTTCCGTCTTATCCCTCGGGAACTACTGAATCGATCGGGATTAAAGTAGCCTATGTGTTAATCCGAATCATAAATTATACCTGCATGCAAAATTTCGTTCAGATCCGTCGCGTCGTTGAGGCGTGACAGAGTAACGAACATACAAACATACATACATATTTTAACATTATTTTGTAATACAGTTTAAGATTTAATCGTGTGTTAACAGCTATTTTGTACAACAATTAAAAAAATAGTTCCAGAGATAATAATTTATGATTTATTACAACGCCGCGAGACATTCTCCCCCTGCGAAGATAATAAGTAAATGAATTTTTAGAATCGGTTCAGTAGTTCGAGAGATGAGAATATACAATTTAACACAATTTACCCTAATTTTCCCTCGTTTACCCAAATTTACCCTAGTATACCCTAAATTTCTTGAATTTACCCTAATTTTCCCTAAATACCCTAATTTACTCTTATTTAGTCCCCTTTGCCTTAAGTTACCCCAATTTACCCTAATTTACTCTAATTTACCCTAAATACCCTAATTTACCCAAATTTTCCTTAATTTAATCTAATTTACTCTAATTTACCCTAAATACCCTAATTTACCGTAATGTACCTTAATTTACTCTAATTTACCCTAGTTTACCCTAATTTACTCTAATTAATCCTAATTTACCCTAATTTACTCTAATTAGCCCTAATTTACTCTAATTTACCCTAATTTCCACCCTGCGAGAAACTGTCACCCTGCGAAGGTATTGAATTACACGACATACGATATGCTGGAGTATATACAGCTCTGTAACACCGCATGTTCTATACTGCATTGTAAGACCGGGTGTGCCACAGTGCAAGCCTAGCCAGCGCCGCAGTGGTGGGGAGAACAGCAGCGAAGGAGCGGACCAAACATTCCGTTTCATATCTCGTTGCATATTTCCCCTCACGCGGCTGTTCACAGCCCAACATAAGATGTTTCACATCAATAATCGTGTGTTTACTATTTTTTACTACAATTTAAAAAAAACCGCGATACACATAAAGATATCAATTTCCAATTAACTGAAGCACAATTAACAGTAAATAAAATGCATAGAAGGTGGTGTATTTTTTTAAAATAAATTTTGTTCACTATTAAAGATACGTAGGCACTAAGACACCGTGCCGGGGCGCTCGAAGTGATTACAATAAAAAAAACTCGGGTCGCAGTGCCAAACCCTGCCGACAATATAGTGTATTTGCAAATACAGGCCTTGTGGCTTTAATACGCGAACTTAAGTTTGTTTTTGGACAAAATAAAAAATTTAACCCCTTAATACATCCCTTAAAATAATATTTTTTTCTTAATTTCAATATTATTATCAATGCAACCTCTGTACCACATTAAATACACCCTTTCATAAGTAAATCCGTATCAACAAACCAGTGTTTTCATAAAATTTGAAAGTCCGGTCCTGTCGGGCCGATTTTATTAAAATTTTAGCAGCACGTTTTAATCTTTACTAAAGAGTTAAATTTCAATTTTGAAACGATTCTGACAAATTTTTCGGTATTTTTGGGCCCCAAAACTTTTTGGAACCCCTAAATACAACCCTGAAAATGGTCCGATCGGGCCCATTTTAAATAGGCTTCTTGCGGTGATGGGTTCCAATGTGTGTACCAAATTTCGTTTCAATCGATTAAGTCTGTCGAGAGTTATCGTGTACACACATATATATATAAATATATATATATAAATATATAAATATATATATATATATATATATATATATATAAATATATACATACATTTATATATATATAAACATTTGCAAAAATGGTGCCAAATTGTTCAGGAGGCTATGAAACGTCGAGAAATTTTGGTCCGACCCCTAGGTCCCGCCATCCGACCGACGCCAATAGTGTATGTGCCATATTATGGCAAATACACTAATAAATGTGTGTTTTTCTGTTGTTATAGAAGAAATGGATGCATTTAACACGATATGCGCTTCTTAAGTACTTGTGAAACGATAAAGTTAATAGAGTGAACGTGCTTGTTGATGAAATTTCGTTTGATAGCTGTTTAGATAAAAACGTACCTATCTACAAAACCTATAGGTAAGTACTTATATAGGTACCTATAAGTAAGTATGCACCTACATAGTTTCACATTAAGCGCTAACTAGATATTATTATACAAATGAATTTCAGTTTTACTAATGAAAAGCAACTGAAATGGTGACTTTATAGTGGGTACAGTACACTAACGATTATCCGACATACTTTTTTCATTGATCCATTTCTTATGCATTTACTATAATCAGTAGTATACCTATATGTATTCAATTTATTTATTGTAGGTTATAGACGCGTCGACATCTAAGGTGGGCTTGAGTATAGCCGAGAGTGTAGCGGCGCTGTTGTTTACATGGCGTTGCTATGGTTCCTCTATTACAAGTCCCCAGTTCCCGAGTTCTAGCCCGAGAGCTGGTAAAAGTGTCAATTGGATTTTCAATTTATTATTAAAAAAAATAAAAAATAATAATAATAATGAATTGAAAATATGAATTGGTGCTAGGCCCAAATAACCTTAGCTGTTGGTGGTCTTTAAAAATACAAATACAATACAATAGACATCTAAGGTCATTAGCGTCTTTCAACTACACTAAATAACAACTAACTTAAAACTAAATAACATCACAAAACATCCATGAGCGCAGGTGGGATTCGAACCCACGGCAGTTCAGTCTTGAGGTTGCGGCACCAAGCATGCTAACCACTAGGCTATACTGCCCTCCACCTATATGTAAAGTTTGTATGGTTGTGGCGGGAAGAACTAGGTTTTTATACAGTGAAAGATTTTTTGAAGTTATACTTCTTTAGCGAGACTAAGTGAATTGGAATGACATCGAGTCAAAGAAAACCGACTCAAAAATTAATGAAACGCAGACAGGGATAAAACCGCTCTATTTGGATGCAAATTAGTGAAAAGTGGTTTTGGGGGGCAAAAAATCGATCTATCTATGTTTATAATCCCAGGAAAAATACGTTTTCTTATAGATTTTAGAATTTTAAAAATCAATTTTTTGACGTTTCAAAATAGTGTAATATTGTAAGCAGGCTTTGGATATTGGAAATTTGAAAAATTATCATGATATGTAGAAAATAAAAATAAGTAAATAGTTAAAATTAACAAGCCGTGAGGTGGGTCGTTTATTAGGACTAAAATGCGACCCTTGAGGTCCACACGACGAACTTCCCAGTTTGATAAATATTTAATAATAATAATTAAATTAGATATTACACAGAAAAGTAATCATTTTAATCATTAAAACATAATTATTATTTATTTTTAACAATAATTAAAAAAAAAAAAAAAAACGGCTGAACCGATTTTTATAAAATTTATGTCGGATCAAAATGACGTTAACACGCCTCGATTGACACCCTTACGAAGTCGATATAATTTTTTTTTTCGCGAGATATTGTGTAAAATCTACTTTTTTGGAGTCTATTTGGTTAAGAAAAAAGAACGGCTGAACGGATTTTGAAAAAATTTCTTTCAGAGCATATTTACGTTAATACGCGTCGATTGGCACCCTAGTCGATATCATTTTTCATTCTCGAGATTAACGCTTTATAATATTAGTTTTGGTTCTAATATTTAGACGAAAATTGATGAGTATAGTGAATTAATGTACTGAGATGATTCTTATTTTTGGTTTATTGGTTGAGAAATTAGAATAACTTACTGTACTAAAAAATGGATCATTCGCAAAGACATTATTATCATTTTAGCGAGCAATGGTTCCGCAGTCAGCTTAGCTGTACAAGCGAATGAATAAATTTCTCACAACTTGCAGCCTGCCTTTTCACTTGTCCTCAATATATTATTAGTGAAGTTTTAAAAGCTTTCTAGATCGGGATAGAAATTTAACTAAAGTGATATTCCTTGTTCTATATTTTTCTCTCGTTAAACTTTAAACAACACTGCATTATTTTATCCGTTTCCTTTTGAACTAACTAATAACAGCTAATACAACCACCAACCATGGCATTTCAAAGCTTTACCCCTATCGAGAGTGCAGGAGAAAATTCAAGGATGTAAAATATGTGTTATTTTCTAAAAATTATTTCCAAAAATTAAACGATCTTCACATTAATCCCAATAAGGAAAAAGATGCTTGGTGTGTGGGTAAAACTACACTGCTAACTTCCAATTGGGTGCCCTTAGAGATTAGAGACAAGTCTACCATAGATTTATTATCCCCCCACCGCGAGAAACTTTCCCCTGCGACCCGGGCCAAGCCAGGCTGGTACTTGGTAGTGTTTAAAATATTAGTAGAATTCCGTCAATAGGTACGCTAAAAAGAAAATTTCAGAGTTACGTTTTGTTACTATCCCACAGGAACTATACATTTTTCCAGGATGAAAAGTACCCTATGTCCTATTCCAGGGCCTAAAGTAACTATATATTAAATTTCATGAAAATCCGTTTAGCTGTTACGGAACTGAGTGGTAACAAACATACACACAAACTTTTGCATTTCTAATATTAATAGAGATTTACCTCTTTATATGTAGAATTGATTGGGTAATAGCAAGTAGCAACAGCTACTATTATTATAAAACATACAAATGAATCTATGCCGTCGATTTTCAAGTAGGTACCTACGCCATATTATTGTACATACCTACACTTGTTGATACAGTCCCAGTGTTACGAGCGACAAGCAATTCTTGTAAAGTTGACAATCTGCACCGTTCTTCATGGATCTTTATGTCAGTTTCGGCCATAATATTAATAAAACAGCTTCTTGCTCCGAGTGTACTTTACATTCAAATTGGAATGTTACGGCTGTGATGAATTGTTAAAAGTGCGAATTCGTCTCGCCGCTGCCTGCAGTGTAAATTATTATTAAAAATCCTCAAATTATTATTTTCTTAAAGAATGATTTCAAGGTGCGATGACACGAACAATAATATTATTATTGTAGGCATTCGATATTAAGATTTCTGTACGTAACGCGGCATTGTCTCACGGCTATAATAATTAGACATGGCGCTGAAAGTGTTAGAATAATAATTCACAACCAAAAACTGCAAAACATTAAAATATCACGTAAGTAGTAGATATACACAGTGTCCAAGATAAGCATGAAATACATGGGGATTTCCTAAACGGTAAGAGAGAGAGATTTGGTTAAATGAGAGAAAATGTGCAGAGATTTGAAATCTTCATAAAAAAGTGCCTAAACAAAGTGAACATATTTTTTTTCTATCTTACTTAAAAAGCGAGTTATATAAACAAAAAATTCGACTGATGACCAGTCCTATACTTCCCATCTAGTAAATATTTGCAAAAAATAAACAGTCTTTTTTTATTCTTTGAAAAAAAGCATGGCCCTCTTTTTACTTCCCACCTCTACTATGGTAGGGAAGTAATGGATTTAGTCCGAAAAAAATATTTCGAGATTTTAACAGATCTTCACGTTTTGAGACCCTAGCAATCGTTTAAGATCATTTTTTGACTGATGTCTGTATGTGTGTGTGTGTGTGTGTGTATGTGTGCGTGTGTGTATGTGGTCAATTTTTCGCCTTCGATATCTTAAGAACGGAACAACATACGGGCATGCCGATTGTTCTGTTGTGTTTATCAGCCTTTAACTTAGATCTGATTAGATTTTGAGTCAAATCGGTTCAGTGGATCCTGAGATATTCAAAAAAACGTCCTCAATGTCACGTATTAACATAGGTAAAAAAAAATATAAATGAATTCTAAATGTTATAATATGAAAAAAATGTAAATATTTTTTTTTCTCTAAAATGTATAGTTTTCGAGAAAAAAAAATATTTTACTAAAAAAAAAAAATAAAAATTGTACGTAAATCAAGGTAACCATGATTTTTGCTATATTAAGCTAGCCATCAGTAGATCACCAAGGGCTTGAAAATAGCCGAGAGTGTAGCGGCGCTGTTGTTTACATGGCGTTGCTATGGTTCCTCTATTACAAGTCCCCAGTTCTCGGGTTCTAGCCCGAGAGCTGGCAAAAGTATCAATTGGATTTTCAATTTATTAATAAAAAAAAAAAAAAATAATAATGAATTGAAAATATGAATTGGTGCTAGGCCCAAATAACCTTAGCTGTTGGTGGTCTTTAAAACAAAATTATTAATTAGATCACCAAACAAAAAAGAGGGCCATGCTTTTTTCAAAGAATAAAAATTAAATTGTGTTTTAAAGACCACCAACAGCTAAGGTTATTTAGGCCTAGTCAAAGAATAAAAAAAAGAGTGTTTATTTTTTGCAAATATTTACTAGGTGGGAAGTATAGGACTGGTCATCAGTCGAATTTTTTGTTTAGTGATCTACTGATGGCTAGCTTAATATAGCAAAAATCATGGTTACCTTGATTTACGTACAATTTTTATTTTTTTTAGTAAAATATTTTTTTTTCTCGAAAACTACATTTTAGAGATAAAAAAATTTACATTTTTTTTCATATTATATAACATCTAGAATTCATTTATATTTTTCTTACCTATGTTAATACGTGACATTGAGAACGTTTTTTGTAATATCTCAGGATCCACTGAACCGATTTGACTCAAAATCTAATCAGATCTAAGTTAAAGGCTGATAAACACAATAGAACAATCGGCATGGCCGTATGTTGTTCCGTTCTAGAGATATCGAAGGCAAAAAATTGACCACATACATACACACATACAGACATCAGTCAGAAAATAACCTTAAACGATTGCTAGGGTCTCAAAACGGGAAGATCTGTTAAAATCTCGAAATATTTTTTTCGGACTAAATCCATAATTACTTCCCTACCATAGTAGAGGTGGGAAGTAAAAATGAAAATGGGAAAATCTCGTTTTCCAACTGTCTGTCGCAAGCCAAGCAAAATATGAACAGTTTGATTGCGCAGGGTTAGCCCAGGAGATTCTGCACATTTTCTCTCATTTAACTAAATCTCTCTCTCTCTCTTATCGTTTAGGAAATCCCCGTGCATTTCACGTTTTCTTGCACACTCAGTATATCTCTATATCAATACTAATACTAGATGACCGGATGCAAATTTAAAATATAGGCATATAGCTTTTGCCCGGGAATTATTAATATTATTGCCTTCAAGTGTACACTTATTTAGTGTAGACGCATCCTAATATAATATAAAACATTGCCTGCCTACATAATAATAATAATGTGTTAATAAAATAACAAACAGTGTTTGGTCCGGCCATGGTCAAGGTTATTCATACACACATATAACTTAATTAAATTCCTTTATTCATTAATCAGTTTTTTGTTCGATCGGCCTTTGACATTGGAGCCACTTCTCGCGAGCGCCGAAGATTTTAATAATAATAAATCTTCTGGCTGCTCTCTCAGGAGAGGTGTTTTATTAATCAATAATATTCTTCAAAGTATTCATTTTAATGTTTGTGCAGCGTCTTCTCCGAACTCATTTCGTAATTTAGCGTTGCTTATGGATTTTTATGTTTCAATTAAATGCAGTTATAATTATTATTAAATTTCCTGAGAAAGTAAAATGTCAATATATTATAATATTCTCGTTAATAGATGTAATTATTAATGTTATACATTTAAAATTTAATAAAACATAGCGTTTTAATTTATTTACATTTAAGAAATTTATTTTATAGGTGCTTCGCTCATCACAATAGCTTCATCAAACTTTAAGAAGCCACCGTGTTGTTAAGAGTATTCGATAGCGGAAGTTACTCCCTGCACTCTTCATCTCAAATCCTTTCCCCTCGCCTGAAAACGGGTGCCGCTCTCCCGACGCTTTTTAAAGCTAAACGGTTCGGGTATAACCGCCTAAAGAGGGACCGAGCCTCACACTATAAATATGAAAAGTTATCGGGTAAAAAGATATTATCTAATGTTTTAGTGTGCGAATAGTGAGATGGTACTAAAACTAACTATTTTTCAAAAAACCACCAACAGCTAAGGTTATTTGAGCCACCAATTCATTATTTTCAATTCATTATTTTTTTTTTAATAAATTGAAATTCCAATTGACACTTTTACCAGCTCTCGGGCTAGAACCCGGGAACTGGGGACTTGTAATAGAGGAACCATAGCAACGCCATGTAAACAACAGCATTGCTACACCCTCGGCCATTCTCAAGCCCCCGACTATTTTTCATACTGGAAGCCTGCTGTGTACTTTTGTGGTAGGAACAGTCGGGTTTTTTGTTCTTTTAATAATATTTTTTTATTCTACGCTTTTTATATTCGGCAATATTAATAATATTATACAACATTCCCCGATATTACCGTAAGCGAAGCCGCTGGTAAACGCTAGTGAGTAATTGCGAAGTGGCTTTGGTTTGGACCGGACCCATATAATTACTGTTCAGTGCGTTATTATAAAACATAACTTAAGATAATATATTGTTCTCATAAATAAGTGAATACCTTCAATTAATTCAAGGATACGAAATGTTACAATTACCACAAAACACCAAACCATAACAAACACTCTCGACGTACGTTTCGCCAACCAAGTTGGCATCATCAGGAGATGATTAAAACTAAAGACTAAACAAAAAATTACTGCCTATTTATAGGCTACCTAATTTTTAATTACCTGAAAACTAAACTAATTTACTAAATCAAAAAGCAGGCTACCTGGAATTGGGCCTTTGTCACTGTTCATAATATTATGTTTACACTTATGAATCTCTAGACTCTCTACGGCGTCTAGTTGTCTAATATTAATGACGTTTCTAATTAATTTTAAATTACTATTGTCTATTTTATGGTCATTTTCAAATGCATGTTGGGCAACACTAGATTTATCAAACCTGCCATATTTTAGATGAGCCATATGCTCTTTAAATCTTACTGAAATAGATCTTCTCGTTTGGCCAACATACTTTTTATTACAATTTTGACAACTAATTTCATAAATCCCGGACTTTTCTTTTTCTTCTACTTTTCCTTTAGGGTTCCCTAATTTTTCTTTCAAACCATTACTTGAAGAGTATACAATATTTAATCCTACTTCTTTAAAAATCTTTTTTAACCCTCTGGTGAAGCGCGATTCAAATGGAATCGATACATATCTAGAAATTTCTGTTTCATTACGAAAAGTCGAGGAATTTTCCAAAGCATTCTTAAAACTACGTTTTCTAATCATTTTATCTATTAAATCTACATTATAACCATTACACAAAGCTATGTCCTTAATTAAAGTTTTTTCTTTCTCAAACCTTTCCTTGTTTAGAGGGAAGCTGAGTAACCGGTGTATTAAAAAGTTGAAACTTGCCATTTTATGTTGAGGGCAATGATGTGAGTCTTTAGGGATATATCTTAGTGTATTGGTGTCCTTTCTGTATATATCAAATTCTAAATTATTTTTCTCATTCTTTATGACTAATACATCTAAAAATGGCAGTCTTCCGTTGTTTTCAATTTCATAAGTGAATTTTATTGAGGGGAAACAATTATTTAATTTGGAAACAAAATTGTCTACATTCTCACTTTTAGTGTCAAATACTGCGAAAATATCATCCACATACCTAAGCCATACTCTAGGGAAGTAATCAAAATTTTCTTTTGCATCTGTTTCAAACTTATTCATGAAAAGACATTGCCAGTCTTTTCATGAATAAGTTTGAAACAGATGCAAAAGAAAATTTTGATTACTTCCCTAGAGTATGGCTTAGGTATGTGGATGATATTTTCGCAGTATTTGACACTAAAAGTGAGAATGTAGACAATTTTGTTTCCAAATTAAATAATTGTTTCCCCTCAATAAAATTCACTTATGAAATTGAAAACAACGGAAGACTGCCATTTTTAGATGTATTAGTCATAAAGAATGAGAAAAATAATTTAGAATTTGATATATACAGAAAGGACACCAATACACTAAGATATATCCCTAAAGACTCACATCATTGCCCTCAACATAAAATGGCAAGTTTCAACTTTTTAATACACCGGTTACTCAGCTTCCCTCTAAACAAGGAAAGGTTTGAGAAAGAAAAAACTTTAATTAAGGACATAGCTTTGTGTAATGGTTATAATGTAGATTTAATAGATAAAATGATTAGAAAACGTAGTTTTAAGAATGCTTTGGAAAATTCCTCGACTTTTCGTAATGAAACAGAAATTTCTAGATATGTATCGATTCCATTTGAATCGCGCTTCACCAGAGGGTTAAAAAAGATTTTTAAAGAAGTAGGATTAAATATTGTATACTCTTCAAGTAATAGTTTGAAAGAAAAATTAGGGAACCCTAAAGAAAAAGTAGAAGAAAAAGAAAAGTCCGGGATTTATGAAATTAGTTGTCAAAATTGTAATAAAAAGTATGTTGGCCAAACGAGAAGATCTATTTCAGTAAGATTTAAAGAGCATATGGCTCATCTAAAATATGGCAGGTTTGATAAATCTAGTGTTGCCCAACATGCATTTGAAAATGACCATAAAATAGACAATAGTAATTTAAAATTAATTAGAAACGTCATTAATATTAGACAACTAGACGCCGTAGAGAGTCTAGAGATTCATAAGTGTAAACATAATATTATGAACAGTGACAAAGGCCCAATTCCAGGTAGCCTGCTTTTTGATTTAGTAAATTAGTTTAGTTTTCAGGTAATTAAAAATTAGGTAGCCTATAAATAGGCAGTAATTTTTTGTTTAGTCTTTAGTTTTAATCATCTCCTGATGATGCCAACTTGGTTGGCGAAACGTACGTCGAGAGTGTTTGTTATGGTTTGGTGTTTTGTGGTAATTGTAACATTTCGTATCTTTACACCAAAGGTTCCACCATTTTTTATTAATTCAAGGATTTTGGTTCAAAAATGTTTGTTGTGAATTTTGTTTTTTTAGTAGTTAATAATTGTTTCTAAGAATTATAATAAAAATAATATTTTATTAACACAAAAACTATTCTCATCAGATTATGCTAATTCTTTAATAATGGTATTTTAATTGGTTTGCATTTTAATGATAGGTTTGGAAAAATGTTACAGATACCCACACTAATTTTTTTTATTATTTTGTGTATACAGTGTGTTCCGTTTTCAATGTGTTTTTAGGGTAGCTAGATAGACAGATCATATTATTTGCTCTAGAAGAATCAGTTACAGAATCCAGTGGCGACGTGGTCCATAGTCCACCTTAAACTGTCTTGGCCCACCCTGAAATAATCTCCAATCTCTAATTTATCTTTTAAATAAGTTTTTAACCCTCGAAATTTCAACAATTTTTGTAAATTCTATAGCAAATAATTTGGGTTAAATTTTTGACGAGCACTGAAGTTTTGGTAACAAATGTTATTGGTCCACCTTCAGAACACCATGCCCAAGTTTGGCCCACCCTAACAAAAAATCCTAGCGCCGCCACTGACAGAATCTATCGGTATATTAATATGATGAACACCGAAATTTGTAGTAGCTTTTTTAACTATTTATTATAAAAGGAGGGGAATGAAACTTATATCATTCGAAAGCTACTGTGCCATCCATCCATCCAAAGTGCCATATCCTTTACAGGACTTTGGCAATCACATCTTTCCAATATTCTCTGTCTTTTACATAAGACAGTAGACTTTTCATAGATGTGCACAAAAAAATCATGTGTGTATGTTGCCGTTAAGGCAGGTAAAATAAAGTTTTCCTGCACGGGAGAACATTTCTTGCAAACAAATACATAGCGTTGTTTCTCTCGCTGTTTAGTGTAATTTGAGACCTCTGGTGACACACCACGGAGATTCTATGAACTATCAATATGAAGAGGGTATCGTTTTGTCGGATTTTTTCGTTGTCGGTGCAGTTATGTTGATGCTATTTGCATTTATATTAACTTTATTTATTTATTGTTAACTTTATTAATGTATTGTTTCGTGTAGTGTAGGATACCATGTAAGCAAAAAAAATAAGTCAACAATAAAGCACGTTTGTCGAGATTTTTAAAGCTGACCTAAACGGGGACACAAAAATCAAACACCTGCTATGTAGGGCAATTTTCTAAATAATAATATATTCCATAACTGCCTGCAAAAAATATATAAAATTATATGATTTCTGAAAGCAATAAAAATACCTTTTTAACTGTCTCAACGCCTAGTGAGGTTTGCATGAAAAAAAATTAAATATGGATTATACCTTCAAAATAAAATAAAATAAGCGTACTACCTATAAACTTTCCGAATTCAAATAATTTTTTATAATCGTATCAAAGTTATGGGGAACTAAAAATAGTAAAATTTTTTGTTATAGTTCAAAAACGAAAATTTATAAACTGAAATTTTATCATCTGTTTGGTATTATTAAAGTTTTCGAGATTTCCTACAATTTACAAATACACGAAAATGGAACACACTGTATATGAACACTTACCCATAGTAAATTAAGTGGACTTAATGCACGCATGCTTCGATATAGTTAATTATTATCCTTTACTCAGATTTAACAGGCAATTATTTTTGAATTAAAAAATAAGTTTTATATCTAACAAAGCCTTGTTCTTTAAGTGAAAACAATTACTTTACTTATATTTAAAACTCGCGCCAAGAATATTAATTATTATTTATCCTAAAATTATAACATATAGAGCTCGAGTCTGAATACCGGGTGACATATTTTTAGGGGCACTCGAGCAATGTTTATAGTTCAAATAATTATTGTGCTGACCAATGGATCAAACTGTCGTTGGTTCGAATCCCACCTCCGCTCATGGATGTTTTGTGATGTCCTTTTGGGCGAACTTTCGGGATTTTCGCTCGAATTTGGGCGAATTTTCGGGATTTTCGCTCGAATTTGGGCGAATTTTCGGGATTTTCGCTCGAATTTGGGCGAATTTTCGGGATTTTCGCTCGAATTTGGGCGAATTTTCGGGATTTTCGCTCGAATTTGGGCGAATTTTCGGGATTTTTGCTCGAATTTAGGCGAATTTTCGGGATTTTCGCTCGAATTTGGGCGAATTTTCGGGATTTTCGCTCGAATTTGGGCGAATTTTCGGGATTTTCGCTCGAATTTGGGCGAATTTTCGGGATTTTTGCTCGAATTTGGGCGAATTTTCGGGATTTTTGCTCGAATTTGGGCGAATTTTCGGGATTTTTGCTCGAATTTGGGCGAATTTTCGGGATTTTCGCTCGAATTTGGGCGAATTTTCGGGATTTTTGCTCGAATTTGGGCGAATTTTCGGGATTTTCGCTCGAAGTTGGGCGAATTTTCGGGATTTTCGCTCGAATTTGGGCGAATTTTCGGGATTTTCGCTCGAATTTGGGCGAATTTTTGGGATTTTCGCTCGAATTTGGGCGAATTTTCGGGATTTTCGCTCGAATTTGGGCGAATTTTCGGGATTTTCGCTCGAATTTGGGCGAATTTTCGGGATTTACGCTCGAATTTGGGCGAATTTTCGGGATTTTCGCTCGAATTTGGGCAAATTTTCGGGATTTTCGCTCGAATTTGAGCGAATTTTCGGGATTTTCGCTCGAATTTGGGCGAATTTTCGGGATTTTCGCTCGAATTTGGGCGAATTTTCGGGATTTTCGCTCGAATTTGGGCGAATTTTCGGGATTTTCGCTCGAATTTGGGCGAATTTTCGGGATTTTCGCTCGAATTTGGGCGAATTTTCGGGATTTTCGCTCGAATTTGGGGGAATTTTCGGGATTTTCGCTCGAATTTGGGCGAATTTTCGGGATTTTTGCTCGAATTTGGGCGAATTTTCGGGATTTTCGCTCGAATTTGGGCGAATTTTCGGGATTTTCGCTCGAATTTGGGTAAATTTTCGGGATTTTCGCTCGAATTTGGGCGAATTTTCGGGATTTTCGCTCGAATTTGGGCGAATTTTCGGGATTTTCGCTCGAATTTGGGCGAATTTTCGGGATTTTCGCTCGAATTTGGGCGAATTTTCGGGATGTTCGCTCGAATTTGGGCGAATTTTCGGGATTTTCGCTCGAATTTGGGCGAATTTTCGGGATTTTCGCTCGAATTTGGGCGAATTTTCGGGATTTTCGCTCGAATTTGGGCGAATTTTCGGGATTTTTGTTCGAATTTGGGCGAATTTTCGGGATTTTCGTTCGAATTTGGGCGAATTTTCGGGATTTTCGCTCGAATTTGGGCGAATTTTTGGGATTTTCGCTCGAATTTGGGCGAATTTTCGGGATTTTCGCTCGAATTTGGGCGAATTTTCGGGATTTTCGCTCGAATTTGCGCGAATTTTCGGGATTTTCGCTCGAATTTGGGCGAATTTTCGGGATTTTCGCTCGAATTTGGGCGAATTTTCGGGATTTTCGCTCGAATTTGGGCGAATTTTCGGGATTTTCGCTCGAATTTGGGCGAATTTTCGGGATTTTCGCTCGAATTTGGGCGAATTTTCGGGATTTTCGTTCGAATTTGGGCGAATTTTCGGGATTTTCGCTCGAATTTGGGCGAATTTTCGGGATTTTCGCTCGAATTTGGGCGAATTTTTGGGATTTTCGCTCGAATTTGGGCGAGATTTCGGGATTTTCGCTCGAATTTGGGCGAATTTTCGGGATTTTCGCTCGAATTTGGGCGAATTTTCGGGATTTTCGCTCGAATTTGGGCGAATTTTCGGGATTTTCGCTCGATTTTGGGCGAATTTTCGAAATTTTCGGTCGAATTTGGGCGAATTTTCGGGATTTTCGCTCGAATTTGGGCGAATTTTCGGGATTTTCGCTCGAATTTGGGCAAATTTTCGGGATTTTCGCTCGAATTTGGGCGAATTTTCGGGATTTTCGTTAGAATTTGGGCGAATTTTCGGGATTTTCGCTCGAATTTGGGCGAATTTTCGGGATTTTCGCTCGAATTTGGGCGAATTTTCGGGATTTTCGCTCGAATTTGGGCGAATTTTCGGGATTTTCGCTCGAATTTGGGCGAATTTTCGGGATTTTTGCTCGAATTTGGGCGAATTTTCGGGATTTTCGCTCGAATTTGGGCGAATTTTCGGGATTTTCGCTCGAATTTGGGCGAATTTTCGGGATTTTTGCTCGAATTTGGGCGAATTTTCGGGATTTTCGCTCGAATTTGGGCAAATTTTCGGGATTTTCGCTCGAATTTGGGCGAATTTTCGGGATTTTCGCTCGAATTTGGGCGAATTTTCAGGATTTTCGCTCGAATTTGGGCGAATTTTCGGGATTTTTGCTCGAATTTGGGCGAATTTTCGGGATTTTCGCTCGAATTTGGGCGAATTTTCGGGATTTTCGCTCGAATTTGGGCGAATTTTCGGGATTTTCGCTCGAATTTGGGCGAATTTTCGGGATTTTTGCTCGAATTTGGGCGAATTTTCGGGATTTTCGCTCGAATTTGGGCGAATTTTCGGGATTTTCGCTCGAATTTGGGCGAATTTTCGGGATTTTCGCTCGAATTTGGGCGAATTTTCGGGATTTTCGCTCGAATTTGGGCGAATTTTCGGGATTTTCGCTCGAATTTGGCGAATTTTCGGGATTTTCGCTCGAATTTGGGCGAATTGTTGGGATTTTCGCTCGAATTTGGGCGAATTTTCGGGATTTTTGCTCGAATTTGGGCGAATTTTCGGGATTTTCGCTCGAATTTGCGCAAATTTTCGGGATTTTCGCTCGAATTTGGGCGAATATTCGGGATTTTCGCTCGAATTTGGGCGAATTTTCGGGATTTTCGCTCGAATTTGGGCAAATTTTCGGGATTTTCGCTCGAATTTGGGCGAATTTTCGGGATTTTCGCTCGAATTTGGGCGAATTTTCGGGATTTTCGCTCGAATTTGGGCGAATTTTCGGGATTTTCGCTCGAATTTGGGCGAATTTTCGGAATTTTTGCTCGAATTTGGGCGAATTTTCGGGATTTTCGCTCGAATTTGGGCGAATTTTTGGGATTTTCGCTCGAATTTGGGCGAATTTTCGGAATTTTCGCTCGAATTTGGGCGAATTTTCGGGATTTTCGCTCGAATTTGGGCGAATTTTCGGGATTTTCGCTCGATTTTGGGCGAATTTTCGGAATTTTCGCTCGAATTTGGGCGAATTTTCGGGATTTTCGCTCGAATTTGGGCGAATTTTCGGGATTTTCGCTCGAATTTGGGCGAATTTTCGAGATTTTCGCTCGAATTTGGGCGAATTTTCGGGATTTTCGCTCGAATTTGGGCGAATTTTCGGGATTTTCGATAGAATTTGGGCGAATTTTCGGGATTTTCGCTCGAATTTGGGCGAATTTTCGGGATTTTCGCTCGTATTTGGGCGAATTTTCGGGATTTTCGCTCGAATTTGGGCGAATTTTCGGGATTTTCGCTCGAATTTGGGCGAATTTTCGGGATTTTTGCTCGAATTTGGGCGAATTTTCGGGATTTTTGCTCGAATTTGGGCGAATTTTCGGGATTTTCGCTCGAATTTGGGCGAATTTTCGGGATTTTTGCTCGAATTTGGGCGAATTTTTGGGATTTTCGCTCGAATTTGGGCGAATTTTTGGGATTTTCGCTCGAATTTGGGCGAATTTTCGGGATTTTCGCTCGAATTTGGGCGAATTTTCGGGATTTTCGCTCGAATTTGGGCGAATTTTTAGGATTTTCGCTCGATTTTGGGCGAATTTTCGGTTTTTTCGCTCGATTTTGGGCGAATTTTCGGAATTTTCGCTCGAATTTGGGCGAATTTTCGGGATTTTCGCTCGAATTTGGGCGAATTGTTGGGATTTTCGTTCGAATTTGGGCGAATTTTCGGGATTTTTGCTCGAATTTGGGCGAATTTTCGGGATTTTCGCTCGAATTTGCGCAAATTTTCGGGATTTTCGCTCGAATTTGGGCGAATTTTCGGGATTTTCGCTCGAATTTGGGCGAATTTTCGGGATTTTCGCTCGAATTTGGGCAAATTTTCGGGATTTTCGCTCGAATTTGGGCGAATTTTTGGGATTTTCGCTCGAATTTGGGCGAATTTTCGGGATTTTCGCTCAAATTTGGGCGAATTTTCGGGATTTTCGCTCGAATTTGGGCGAATTTTCGGGATTTTTGCTCGAATTTGGGCGAATTTTCGGGATTTTCGCTCGAATTTGGGCGAATTTTTGGGATTTTCGCTCGAATTTGGGCGAATTTTCGGGATTTTCGCTCGAATTTGGGCGAATTTTCGGGATTTTCGCTCGAATTTGGGCGAATTTTCGGGATTTTCGCTCGATTTTGGGCGAATTTTTGGAATTTTTGCTCGAATTTGGGCGAATTTTCGGGATTTTCGCTCGAATTTGGGCGAATTTTCGGGATTTTTGCTCGAATTTGGGCGAATTTTCGAGATTTTCGCTCGAATTTGGGCGAATTTTCGGGATTTTCGCTCGAATTTGGGCGAATTTTTGGGATTTTCGTTAGAATTTGGGCGAATTTTCGGGATTTTCGCTCGAATTTAGGCGAATTTTCGGGATTTTCGCTCGTATTTGGGCGAATTTTCGGGATTTTCGCTCGAATTTGGGCGAATTTTCGGGATTTTCGCTCGAATTTGGGCGATATTTCGGGATTTTCGCTCGAATTTGGGCGAATTTTCGGGATTTTTGCTCGAATTTGGGCGAATTTTCGGGATTTTCGCTCGAATTTGGGCGAATTTTCGGGATTTTTGCTCGAATTTGGGCGAATTTTCGGGATTTTCGCTCGAATTTGGGCGAATTTTTGGGATTTTCGCTCGAATTTGGGCGAATTTTCGGGATTTTCGCTCGAATTTGGGCGAATTTTCGGGATTTTCGCTCGAATTTGGGCGAATTTTCGGGATTTTCGCTCGAATTTGGGCGAATTTTTGGGATTTTCGCTCGATTTTGGGCGAATTTTCGGAATTTTCGCTCGAATTTGGGCGAATTTTCGGGATTTTCGCTCGAATTTGGGCGAATTTTCGGGATTTTCGCTCAAATTTGGGCGAATTTTCGGGATTTTCGCTCGAATTTGGGCGAATTTTCGGGATTTTCGCTCGAATTTGGGTAAATTTTCGGGATTTTCGCTCGAATTTGGGCGAATTTTCGGGATTTTCGCTCGAATTTGGGCGAATTTTCGGGATTTTCGCTCGAATTTGGGCGAATTTTCGGGATTTTCGCTCGAATTTGGGCGAATTTTCGGGATTTTCGCTCGAATTTGGGCGAATTTTCGGGATTTTCGCTCGAATTTGGGCGAATTTTCGGGATTTTCGCTCGAATTTGGGCGAATTTTCGGGATTTTCGCTCGAATTTGGGCGAATTTTCGGGATTTTCGCTCGAATTTGGGCGAATTTTCGGGATTTTCGTTCAAATTTGGGCAAATTTTCGGGATTTTCGCTCGAATTTGGGCGAATTTTCGGGATTTTCGCTCGAATTTGGGCGAATTTTCGGGATTTTCGCTCGAATTTGGGCGAATTTTCGGGATTTTCGCTCGAATTTGGGCGAATTTTTGGGATTTTCGCTCGAATTTGGGCGAATTTTCGGGATTTTCGCTCGAATTTGGGCGAATTTTCGGGATTTTCGCTCGAATTTGGGCGAATTTTCGGGATTTTCGCTCGAATTTGGGCGAATTTTCGGGATTTTTGCTCGAACTTGGGCGAATTTTCGGGATTTTCGCTCGAATTTGGGCGAATTTTCGGGATTTTCGCTCGAATTTGGGCGAATTTTCGGGATTTTCGCTCGAATTTGGGCGAATTTTCGGGATTTTCGCTCGAATTTGGGCGAATTTTCGGGATTTTCGCTCGAACTTGGGCGAATTTTCGGGATTTTCGCTCGAATTTGGGCGAATTTTCGGGATTTACGCTCGAATTTGGGCGAATTTTCGCGATTTTCGCTCGAATTTGGGCGAATTTTCGGGATTTTCGCTCGAATTTGGGCGAATTTTCGGGATTTTCGCTCGAATTTGGGCGAATTTTCGGGATTTTCGCTCGAATTTGGGCGAATTTTCGGGATTTTCGCTCGAATTTGGGTGAATTTTTGGGATTTTCGCTCGAATTTGGGCGAATTTTCGGGATTTTCGCTCGAATTTGGGCGAATTTTCGGGATTTTCGCTCGAATTTGGGCGAATTTTCGGGATTTTCGCTCGAATTTGGGCGAATTTTCGGGATTTTCGCTCGAATTTGCGCGAATTTTCGGGATTTTCGCTCGAATTTGGGCGAATTTTCGGGATTTTCGCTCGAATTTGGGCGAATTTTCGGGATTTTCGCTCGAATTTGGGCGAATTTTTGGGATTTTCGCTCGAATTTGGGCGAATTTTCGGGATTTTCGCTCGAATTTGGGCGAATTTTGGGGATTTTGACTCGAATTTGGGCGAATTTTCGGGATTTTCGCTCGAATTTTTGGGATTTTCGCTCGAATTTGGGCGAATTTTCGGGATTTTCGCTCAAATTTGGGCGAATTTTCGGGATTTTTGCTCGAATTTGGGCGAATTTTCGGGATTTTCGCTCGAATTTGGGCGAATTTTCGGGATTTTCGCTCGAATTTGGGCGAATTTTCGGGATTTTCGCTCGAATTTGGGCGAATTTTCGGGATTTTCGCTCGAATTTGGGCGAATTTTCGGGATTTTCGCTCGAATTTGGGCGAATTTTCGGGATTTTCGCTCGAATTTGGGTGAATTTTTGGGATTTTCGCTCGAATTTGGGCGAATTTTCGGGATTTTCGCTCGAATTTGGGCGAATTTTCGGGATTTTCGCTCGAATTTGGGCGAATTTTCGGGATTTTCGCTCGAATTTGGGCGAATTTTCGGGATTTTCGCTCGAATTTGCGCGAATTTTCGGGATTTTCGCTCGAATTTGGGCGAATTTTCGGGATTTTCGCTCGAATTTGGGCGAATTTTCGGGATTTTCGCTCGAATTTGGGCGAATTTTTGGGATTTTCGCTCGAATTTGGGCGAATTTTCGGGATTTTCGCTCGAATTTGGGCGAATTTTGGGGATTTTGACTCGAATTTGGGCGAATTTTCGGGATTTTCGCTCGAATTTTTGGGATTTTCGCTCGAATTTGGGCGAATTTTCGGGATTTTCGCTCAAATTTGGGCGAATTTTCGGGATTTTTGCTCGAATTTGGGCGAATTTTCGGGATTTTCGCTCGAATTTGGGCGAATTTTCGGGATTTTCGCTCGAATTTGGGCGAATTTTCGGGATTTTCGCTCGAATTTGGGCGAATTTTCGGGATTTTTGCTCGAATTTGGGCGAATTTTCGGGATTTTCGCTCGATTTTGGGCGAATTTTCGGAATTTTCGTTAGAATTTGGGCGAATTTTCGGGATTTTCGCTCGAATTTGGGCGAATTTTCGGGATTTTCGCTCGAATTTGGGCGAATTTTCGGGATTTTCGCTCGAATTTGGGCGAATTTTCGGGATTTTCGCTCGAATTTGGGCGAATTTTCGGGATTTTCGCTCGAATTTGGGCGAATTTTCGGGATTTTCGCTCGAATTTGGGCGAATTTTCGGGATTTTCGCTCGAATTTGGGTAAATTTTCGGGATTTTCGCTCGAATTTGGGCGAATTTTCGGGATTTTCGCTCGAATTTGGGCGAATTTTCGGGATTTTCGCTCGAATTTGGGCGAATTTTCGGGATTTTCGCTCGAATTTGGGCGAATTTTCGGGATTTTCGCTCGAATTTGGGCGAATTTTCGGGATTTTCGCTCGAATTTGGGCGAATTTTCGGGATTTTCGCTCGAATTTGGGCGAATTTTCGGGATTTTCGCTCGAATTTGGGCGAATTTTCGGGATTTTCGCTCGAATTTGGGCGAATTTTCGGGATTTTCGTTCAAATTTGGGCAAATTTTCTGGATTTTCGCTCGAATTTGGGCGAATTTTCGGGATTTTCGCTCGAATTTGGGCGAATTTTCGGGATTTTTGCTCGAATTTGGGCGAATTTTCGGGATTTTCGCTCGAATTTGGGCGAATTTTCGGGATTTTCGCTCGAATTTGGGCGAATTTTCGGGATTTTCGCTCGAATTTGGGCGAATTTTCGGGATTTTCGCTCGAATTTGGGCGAATTTTCGGGATTTTCGCTCGAATTTGGGCGAATTTTCGGGATTTTCGCTCGAATTTGGGCGATTTTTCGGGATTTTCGCTCGAATTTGGGCAAATTTTCGGGATTTTCGCTCGAATTTGGGCGAATTTTCGGGATTTTTGCTCGAATTTGGGCGAATTTTCGGGATTTTTGCTCGAATTTGGGCGAATTTTCGGGATTTTCGCTCGAATTTGGGCGAATTTTCGGGATTTTCGCTCGAATTTGGGCGAATTTTCGCGATTTTCGCTCGAATTTGGGCGAATTTTCGGGATTTTCGCTCGAATTTGGGCGAATTTTCGGGATTTTCGCTCGAATTTGGGCGAATTTTCGGGATTTTCGCTCGAATTTGGGCGAATTTTCGGGATTTTCGCTCGAATTTGGGCGAATTTTCGGGATTTTTGCTCGAATTTGGGCGAATTTTTGGGATTTTCGCTCGAATTTGGGCGAATTTTCGGGATTTTTGCTCGAATTTGGGCGAATTGTTCTTTGAAGACAGTGTTAAGTCGTCGCAAAAAAGTTTTGCACGGGTACACTAGTAGGCATTAAGTTCATAGCACCCGGGCGAAGCCGGACCGGACACTACTGCATTATAATTTCGCAGTCATCGTCGTATAGGTACCTAGTTGACATAAGTATACTTTTTTATGGTCTTATTCTATATACTACTTTTTGACGACTCACCACGAACGAATGCAGACGCACGGGGAAGTGCAAAGCTATAAGGTAACCACGTGCACATCCGGTCGTATCTTACAAGTACGCATATCGCACATAAACGTCATGGAAACGACGTTAATGGGTTCATAGAACAAACTCCGACGTTGCTTGCTACATCTAGTAGCGAGGTATAAAATTACAGTCATAAAACGTCATCTCTCTATCCACCCACCCCCCAAAGACGAGGCTGCTCTTTGCTATAACTATAAAGTCGAGATGTTCCACGTCTTGTCTAAGTTTTGGTTTCACTATATTGTAGTGTTCTCTGATACCCCTCCTATATTGCAGTACATCTAACACACAGATACTAACTCTATTGTTTTATTTACAAGCCACTACAAATAACTAGACATATCAGCTTTTCCAAAATGGAGAAAGCTTGGTGTGACGCGTTTGCCTTTGAATCAAACTTTCGTGGGTTCGAATCCCACCTCCGCTCATGGATGTTTTGTGATGTTTAATTTAATTTGATGTAAATTTTAATTAATTGTAGATTATAGACGCGTCGACAACTTAGGTCATTAGCGTCTTCAACACAACAAATAATCCATTTGTGTATTAGATACGCCAGCCGGCATACTCAAACCGACTGGTACGAGCTCGGGTCCCTGAGAGCGCAAATTCCCAAAGAACATTGGAATGCAATTTGCGATAGTAACCACATTCCAATGGGGGGTAATTTGATGTAGTAATTAGACGTTAATTACCTAAGTTGTCGAGCGTCTATAATTTACAATTTTTTTAAAAATCTGTGCTTTTGACTTGGTGAGACCCTATAATAAGGGTCTCACCAAGTCAAAAGCACAGATTTTTAAAAAAATTGTAAATTATAGACGCTTGGTGAGACCCTATAATAACGCTTTGAGGTCACTTGTTCAAAAATTAGACCAGAAAGTACATATTATTTTTTAATTATTTAATGGCAAAGCATTTAAATGTAAAGAAACAAATTATTTTAATACAATAATTTCTAATTTGCAACTTTATTTTTTTGCAAATCTTAAAAGTGCGCAAAAATGTTTGAAACAAATCTCTGTTTAAAACGCTACTTCTTCCCGAGTAAAGGCTATTACGCTGAGGCAAAAGAGGGATGAGCAGTTAGCGAAAATATAAAGCAAGTCTGGGATCCGCACGCAGTCACAGCCAAAAATTGGTATACGCTGGCTAAGTGATAGATACAGTCAAGTGATTTGTTGCTTTTGATTATTTTGCTGCCAAAATCTACCCGGGCAAAGCCGGGCCGGTAAGAAATTCGATGTATTAATCAAAATAAATAGGTAATATCACAGAAATAGTTAATGACATGACATGAAAGAAACTAGTTTAATTTTGTAAATTTTACAAGCAATATATTATCTCTTTTGGCGCTATATTTACAAAGTTCTTAGCATAGACATGGAGAACTGGACAGCGCCATCCGTATCTTATAACAATGCGGGTATAAAAATTCACAGATTTCGCAATCCTTGCAACCATCGAGGACTTTGGAAATGATAACAGCGTATATGAAACATAATTAACTGTTTATTATACACACAATATTTATCAATGCACTGTTTAGTTTTGTCAGGAATAACCCTATTATTCTTCTGTTATATACGCGTTCACTTTTGCTTGATTACTTAACTTTTAAATGGATTTTTCTACAATATTTATTAACATTTGCTCAAAAATAACACCGCAGATCGTCGCAAATACCTGTCAATTAACTAGACATGATATAAAACCCATTTCGAAAAAATTGCACTTGTTCAATTTTGCATGATTGCTCCTCACTTGATCGCGACACCGTTGTCTTTTGGCCTTGAACGAAAACTCGTAACTCTGCCCCCATATACGAACATAAACATTTCCAATGTTAAAAGTGGCCATCAAAAATGGAAGAGAGATATAGCCATACTTTTGTATATAGCGGCACCGTAATATGTAGAAAGAAACACAAACTGGCCGTCACACGTTCCATCTCTCTTTTCACTTTTCTTTGCGGCGTGCGCGGTGTCCAGATCTCTATGTCTATGGTTTTTAGTGCTTCTGCTTGATTACACGATATTAAAATAATGAAGCGGCATCAAACCGATCTATGAGTGCTGATCAAAGATAATAATTCTCCAACACATTAAAACTGTCCGAATAATAGGAAAAAAACATATCTGGTTCGTTTTTAATTTTATGGGATATTTCTGTATCGTAGCGATGTGCATATGGACTACCATTATAAAATCATCATTCTATTAAAATAACGAAACAATTCTATTATGGAATTAAATTCCAAAACGTGTTCCATAACAAGCTATAAAACACTTTAGCTTACACATAAATAATTGCTTCCTATAACAATTTTTACTATAAAAGTTTTATGGCAGTTGAACAGCTGTGCTCTCAAATAATGCAAGATGGAAACAAAGGTTGAATTGTCGCAAATAGTTCATAATATTTTGCATATTAATAAACTAACGGTCCCGTCCTGCTTCGACCAGGTGCTAAGAATTTATGATTTATTATCCCCCTGCGAAGCGAAGCCGGGCTGGTGGTGTTTATAATATTAGTAGCATTCCGCCTGTACGCAGAAATGCAAAAAAATTACGTTTTGTTACTATCCTACAGGAATTATCCCCCCGCGAGAATTATCAAAATAAAATACAGCGTATATCACTCAGGAAATGTATAGCTTTCTATTAGTGAAATAATTTTTAGAATCGGTTCAGTAGTTCCAGAGATTACCCCCTACATACAAACTCACAAACAAACATTTTCCTCTTTCTAATACTATAGAATAGATAAAAACTCGTTAAAAAGGCTAGAGAAAAGGCGCGAGCGTGCAGCGAGACCTTTTTTTAAATCCATGGCTATTACAAGCCCCCATTTCTCAGGTTCTGATCCGAGGACTGGTGGAGATACAAAGGTAAGTCAAGGAAGACACTTCGATCTCTACCACATCGCCTTTGAAAAACAACTGACCAATCACAGAAGGACGGACTACGACCGAACAGAGAACACACTGGTACTTGGTAAAAAAGAAGGCAGGACACCAGTCGTTGACACACTTACCCGTGAGCCATCAAGGAGGACACTTCGACCGCTGCCACATCGCCTTTGAGAAACAACTGACCAATCACAGAAGGACGGATTACGACCGAACAGAGAACACACTGGTACTTGGTAAAAAAGAAGGCAGGACACCAGTCGTTGACACACTTACCCGTGAGCCACCAAGGAAGACACTTCGACCGCTGCCACATTGTCTTTGAAAATGT
Organism: Mongoloraphidia duomilia; assembly: GCA_039654895.1. Taxonomy (NCBI): domain Eukaryota; kingdom Metazoa; phylum Arthropoda; class Insecta; order Raphidioptera; family Raphidiidae; genus Mongoloraphidia; species Mongoloraphidia duomilia. The sequence continues at coordinate 83,469,445 of CM077516.1, read as the reverse complement.
CTACCGCAATTGTAGACGAAACGTCAGGTAGAAATACCATCGGACCACGGCCTCTACAAGCTCGGAAACTATGAAGATTTCAGTTTATTATTGAAAAAATTCACAGATTTCGCAATCCTTGCAACCATCGAGGACATTGGAAATGATAACAGCATATATGAAACATAATTAACTGTTTATTATACACACAATATTTACCAATGCACTGTTTAGTTTTGTCAGGAATAACCCTATTATTCTTCTGTTATATACGCGTTCACTTTTGCTTGATTACTTAACTTTTAAATGGATTTTTCTACAGTATTTAATAACATTTGCTCAAAAATAACACCGCAGATCGTCGCAAATACCTCTCAATTAACTAGACATGATATAAAACCCATTTCGAAAAAATTGCACATGTTCAATTTTGCATGATTGCTCCTCACTTGATCGCGACACACCGTTGTCTTTTGGCCTTGAACGAAAACTCGTAACTCTGCCCCCATATACGAACATAAACATTTCCAATGTTAAAATAATCAACTGAAAATATGAATTGACAAAACCGTAATCGGGTCGGTTATATTTTTTGAATTACAGATATTCAGTTCATAATTTTGTGAATTAGAAAGCGTAGCGTGTCTCATCATGTTCCCGAAAATGTATATTTTGAAATGAATTTCGCTAAACAAAAGCTGGTTAAGCAAGCGTAGTCTGGTCATACCTGTATTAAAATCACTTCTCAATTACATACGTACAAACATACATCTATACATACACACATACAACAGATTTAAATACTAATTAAATATAACATAGTATTTTATTGCCAATTAAATTTGACACATCAGATGATTTATTTTGTAACGGTGAAACTGTCAGTAAGACTACATGCATATAACTACTCAAATGTACTAGGTGTTTAGAAAAAGAATTAGTCAATAAATTATGCGTTATTTATAGAGATATTTCTGCTTATTATGATTGAAAAATTCTAGATGCTTCCTGAACGAGAATTTTCAAATTTTTGTGTAAGAATTATTAATTTAAATATTGTAGCAAAACCCCAGATGTTACGCCGCTGGCGACAATAGAATCATCGAGAACAAGTAACAATGGTGAAGGCGCGGCATGATATCGAAGACACAGGTAATCACCAGAATGTTCTGGAAAGCGCGCGTGCGTGGGGAGGTCAAGCTGCTAGCTCTATATAAACAGGAGCAGTCACCGTAAACAACAACGAGAGTCGTGTGACAGTGTCGATTTGAAATAAATACAGCATATAAATTGTTCAGTGTTGATAAAGCGCTTCAGTTCGTTTAAGAATTACTGTTCGTGTTATTATTATATAAACAGTGTTGACTGTTATAAATTGAGACATAATTGTTACATCTTATTGTTATCTATTTTTGTTACATTTTTAATTGTTGTAAATAAATAATTTATTCCACCCACGTAAGAAAACAGTTTTGTTACAATATTTTTAAAGTTGTTAAATAAATAAAGCCTATAGCGTTACTGGCGTCAAACATCACGGCCCACTAACTATATACAATCCATATATTTAATACATTATATCTATCTCACTCTGACCGTGCGAGATCAGTGTATAGAGAACATAGGCAGCCTGGTTATATAATATTTGACCCTAATGACGTAAGCTGGTATTATGAATTGTTACAGTGATTTGGAGCCAATTATTTAGGAATTAAATTTTTTAACAAACTACCGTCTGAAATTAAAAACTTAAGTCTGGTAGCTTTTAGAGGAAAAGTCAGAGAATTGCTGCTAAATAGGTGTTTTTATTCTTACGAAGAATTTTTATCTTATTAATGGAAATAACTGTATTTTATGTATGACGCTATTATGGCCTTTCTAGGGTCAGTAAATAAAGAATATTATTATTATTATTAGTGTATTTGCCATATGGCACATACACTATTGGCGTCGGTCGGATGGCGGGACCTAGGGGTCGGACCAAAATTTCTCGACGTTTCATAACCTCCTGAACACTTTGGCACCATTTTTGGAAATGTCTATTTATATATGTATATATATATATATATTTATATATATATGTATGTGTGTGTGTGTGTGTGTGTACGGGCTATAACTTTCGAAAGAGTTAATTGATTTTGACGAAATTTGGTAAGCACGTTGGAATCCATCACCGCACGAAGCCTATTTAAAATGGGCCCAATCGGACTATTTTAAGGGTAGTTTTTAGGGGTTGAAAAATGTTTTTGGGCCCAAAAATGCCGAAAAAATTCTCAGAATCGTTTCAAAATTGAAATTTAACCCTTTAGTAACGATTAAAATATGCTGCTAAAATTTTAATAAAATCGGCCCGACAGGACCGGACTTATAAATTTTATAAAAACACTAGTTTGCGGAAAGTGCTTTACTTACTGAAGGGTGTATTTAATTTGGTACCGAGGTTGCATTGATAAAAATATTGAAATTAAGAAAAAAAATATTATTTTAAGGGATGTATTAAGGGGTTAAATTTTTTATTTTGTTCAAAAACAAACTTAAGTTCACATAATAAAGCCACAATTATTAGCAAATACACTAAATTGTCGGCAGGGTTTTGGCACTGCGACCCGAGTTTTTTATTATTTCTAATAGGAAACAGCCATTGCCTGACGTTCTTGCAGGAACTTGCCGAGGACAGTGTGGTGTAACGGTTAGCGTAGCGGCCTTTGGATCACACTGTCGTGGGTTCGAATCCCACCTCCGCTCATGGATGTTGTGTGATGTAATTTAGTTTTAAGAGAATTATTATTTAAAGTATTTAAGACGCTAATGACCTAAGTTGTCGACCTGTCTATAATCTACAAGAGGCCAGATAGCCTAATGGTTAGCATGCTTGGCGCCGCAACCTCTAGACTTGACTGCCGTGGGTTCGAATCCCACCCGCGCTCATGGATGTTTTGTGATGTTATTTAGTTTTAAGAGAATTATTATTTAAAGTATTTAAGACGCTAATGACCTAATTTGTCGACCTGTCTATAATCTACAAGGGGGCAGTATAGCCTAATGGTTAGCATGCTTGGCGCCGCAACCTCTAGACTGGACTGCCGTGGGTTCGAATCCCACCTGCGCTCATGGATGTTTTGTGATGTCATTTAGTTTTAAGTTAGTTGTTATTTAGTGTAGTTGAAAGATGCTAATGACCTTAGATGTCGACGCGTCTATAATCTACAATAAATAAATAAATAAATATAATCTACAATCAAATAAAAGGAACTTGCCAACTTGGAAAAAGTAAGAAGTCTAAACGTGATTAATATATCTAAACAGTCTGTATATAATTCTAGCTATGATGCTATAATACATAAGTATAAATATAAAGGTATACCTAATATTAGGGGAACACATTGCTCAGGTAGATTGATTCTAATTTATATGGCTAATTAATATGAGAGGTGTTAAATAAACATTTGGCTCAATTTAATTGGGACAATTAATCAATACGTAAAACAGATAAATAATTGCCCGTTTGACGTACCTACGCTACTTAATTGTTCAGATTTCTATTTTCAAAAATATTTATAATTGAATTTATAATTGTTAATTAATACCCCACAAGAATAGGTAGCATGTCACACACTTCTTGTCGCTCATATTTTTTGTGATGCATTTTAACATTGGAAATGTTTATGTTCGTATATGGGGGCAGAGCTACAAGTTTTCGTTCAAGGCCAAAAGACAACGGTGTCGCGATCAAGTGAGGAGCAATCATGCAAAATTGAACATGTGCAATTTTTTCGAAATGTGTTTTATATCATGTCTAGTTAATTGAGAGGTATTTGCGACGATCTGCGGTGTTATTTTTGAGCAAATGTTAATAAATACTGTAGAAAAATCCATTTAAAAGTTAAGTAATCAAGCAAAAGTGAACGCGTATATAACAGAAGAATAATAGGGTTATTCCTGACAAAACTAAACAGTGCATTGATAAATATTGTGTGTATAATAAACAGTTAATTATGTTTCATATATGCTGTTATCATTTCCAATGTCCTCGATGGTTGCAAGGATTGCGAAATCTGTGAATTTTTTCTTCTCGCATCATCTACCCCCCCCCATATATCAAAATCAATTAAATCCACATTGACTTTTTTATATTCCTGCAGCATTACAAATTATAAAACTTTATTTACAGACATTTTGCTGAGTAATGGGAAGAGAAAAACATACAAAGATCACAATACAAAGGAGCTTAAAGTCAATATTTTAATCTTTTATATTTGAGTAGCTGCTGGAGAAAACAAAATTTGAACGGCGGCGGCATTTTGTGAAGTTATATTACAAGCTGACGTAAAATGCGTAACATTACACTCTAATCTAATTTCACTTTAAGCTGACTGTGCAAGCAGAGAGAGAGAGAGAGGGAGAGAAAGATGAGCCCCTTTTCTATAACAGGGAACCCCGAGTTTAAGCTCCACACTGTGTGTGTGTGTGTTTGTGTGTGTTGATGAGGAACTATAATAATTAACAACGATGCTGATGTTTGCTTTAAAGATAAACAGCATACAACGAAGTGAAAACTGCCAAATAAGTGCTTAGCGTATATCTTTTTCCTTCCAATTATAATATCTCGGAAATTGTACATACATAAAATATCTATAGTTCAGTTCGGAAATAATAGGCAGTGAGTCCATACATAGTTACTAAAATATTAAACTAGTAATGGAAATACCTAATAAACCATTCATTCTATTCTGTTGATGAATATTTTTGCGCATAGTCCTCGAATTGACATGTTCCACACTTTTTAAGTTTATGGAATAAATTTATTATTATTATTATTATTATTAATGAAATTAACAATGGTCTTCCTTACGGTAAATAAATTCACAAATAAATATTTATTTTTTATCTCTGTTTTTTACGTCCATCACATATGTTAATATAATAAAGTATTGGGTAATAAGGACCAGTTAAATGTATAAATTATTTATTCTTTGCCAACGTTTCGTTGCGAATTTGCAACTTAATATTGACTATTTGAGCCCTGAAGAAGTTGCAAATTCGCAACGAAACGTTGGCAAAGAATAAATAATTTATACATTTAACTGGTCCTTATTACCCAATAATTTATTTTTTATTTTATTGTAGATTATTATAGACACGTCAACTCAGGTCATTAGCGTCTTCAACACAACAAATAATCCATTCGTGCATTAGAATCCGCCAGCCGGCATACACAAACCGACTGGTACGAGCTCGGGTCCCTGGGAGCGCTAATTCCCACAAAACATTGGAATGCAAACTACATTCCTGCAATGTTTCCCCTGAGGGAACTAATAATTATTATTAGTGAATTAACATAATAATATCACACAAGCTGTCGCCATGATATTTTTTTAGAAGGCTATATTATATTAAAAATGTGAATGCCACTTATTCCCAAAATTTCAGTGCTCCATAAAATTTTAACCCATGGTTACTTGCTACAGAATTTACAAGAAAAATTGTTGAAATTTCGAGGGTTAAAAACGTATTTAAAAGATAAACTAGAGATTGGGGATTATGCCAGGGTGGACCAAGGGGTGGGCCAAGATAGTTTAAGGTGGGCCATGGCCCACCCGGTTCACCCTCTGGCGCCGCCACTGTGACATCAGGAGATGATTAAAACATGAATCCGTATGTGGAAGTGAGGTTATAATCATTTATTATTACCATATACTTTAATTATATACCGTGGATTGTCCATTTACTCAATGTGCGGTGAGTGAAGTCCACAAAGAGAGCAAAAATATATCTGTGTCTCTTTTGACGAAGTTATTCCGCATTTATTCCGATGATGTCATTGGTTGATGTACGAACGTTCCATCTGAACAAAATGTTGAAATAAAGATATCTTTCATTTCGAACAAAATGTAAACAAAACGCTTGACAGCTGTTGTCATTATAACGTAACCTAGTTTAATTTTGTTAAAAACAGTTTTTTTACTCATATTCCTTGAAATTCATAGTGATATAAGAGTAAACACAGGTTTCGGATCTTTTTGGGCATAATAATATTAAAAATATAAAGACAAAGAAATATGTCATGGATGCCTTTGACGTAAAACCTCAGTGCCCTATTGGTCAATAGTATAGTAGCTCTCTTTTAAAAATTCTGTCTTTGTCTATGGAAGTAGCCAATCAGGAACCTGCCAGCTGGGTTCCCATAAAAAAAGACAGAAATATATACCCGCACGTATGTTGGCTTCATGATTTTTGATCTATCAGCAGTACAGATTTCTTATGTACATGATTATTACAAACTAACACAAAAGATGGCAGTGTTTAAAAAAGTAAGGGCATAGTTCTGAAAATATGTGAGAGAAACTTGAAGAATGTGAAGACGGTTGTTCAGGAACTCCTATTATGTTTATTTAGTAGATTTTCGTAATGAAATACCGCGTGAGTTTGAATATTAATACCTTCATCTATAAACTGCAGACTCTCTGACCGAGGAAAGTTAACTCAAAACTGGGAACGGGGAAGGAAGACTGGAATATACAAGTTAGTGTTGTGTGTCCAGTCGACGACCTCCCGTTCCAACAGCCGGCGCGCCGCCCCTTCCGACCCCCGTTTTCGTATCGCCTCTCGTCTCTGATTTAATCACCCGACGACAGAAGTGAAACTTGACTGTATTATATGATCATATTTCAGAGTCACGAAGTTCAAAGCTTGATTATTATTATGTCGAGCTTTGTTGTCTACGTACTATTTACGCTTATAATAGATTAAAGCGCTTTATTTAAGCTCTCGTAGAAGTTAATATTGCAGCGTCATTCAGTTAAAAAACTTTTAACTTTTACAATGTTGGTTGAAATTATAATTATAACTATGTTTATATGTTTAAATTGATTAATTAATATTGAAATCTTTCTATGTCTCTTCTATTACAAGCCCCCAGTTTCCAGGTTCTAATCCGTCAACTAATAAAAGTGTCAATTCAATTTATTATTTGAAAATAATAAATTGATATTATTATGAATTGGTACTAAGCTCAAACTACTCTGGCTGTTGGTGGGTTTAAAAAAAATGTGTGTGTGCTTATGACCACACGACAGAAGTGGTGTCATCTATTATAGCGCATTTATGAACTAAAAATAAAAATTGTATTTTTAATTAATTCCACCTTGGTTTCAGAAAAATTATAATTATTGTCTAAGAAAGAATATAACAAAAATAAAAAAATATATAAATAAATATCATGTAGAATTTAGAAAAAAAAACTCCAAAATTCTACGCTGCCATCAGGTCTCGAACCGAGGTGCCTATGCATAGAACGCAAAGACGTTACCAACTGCGCTATGGGTGGAAGAGTGTATAGATGGCCGTTTTTATGATATAAGTGTGTTGCGAATTCTTACGGAAGGAGTTGCGAACGCTTCACATTTTTTCAGTATCTACCCAGGCAAAGAGTGCCTATAACGCGCCTAAGAAAGTTTTCACTTCAAATAAACATCGAGAACTCTATGATTTTACAAACTATTCAGTCTATATATTTCAATATTACATAACATATCTCTGGCATCCACGTCCACTAGATCAAAATTTGTTATCAGTGTGTGTTAACGTTTGCACAAACATAATGTATTCGAACTCGTCTTCAAGTATACTTTGAGTTGTTAGCAAAATTGTTTGCATACTAAAACTCTCGGGCCAAGATGTTCTATTTCGAGAATATTAACTTATAATTGGATATTGTATCCTTTGTAAAATTCCTACATAGGAATGTTTGGAATTTATTGATATGCCGTCCCATGTGCCTCCAGGCAACAAATATAGCTTTATTTATATTATATCCAAACTTTTATTAGTGAATTTCACTCAAGACGCAACCTAGCCGAGTTTTGTTTACCTTTTACATGATTGTCATGGAAAGCATTAATGCATTAGAGAAAATCGTTTCACTTAAAATGCAATATCCACTGGACAAAAACATATACACCACTAACAATATATTTTGTTGAATTTCGTTTTTTGAAATTAAAAAATATTACAATTATTAATTATTAATACAAGGTATTTCTAATACTTCATAATATTCATATAGTGACTTGGAGACCCAACACTCTAAAAATGTATCATAATAAAAAACTTTTTAACAAAAAAAAAACCTCCTTCAAAAAGGCACTAAAAAGATAAAAATAATGAAATTTTGAGGTCTGTGCCAATTAAAATATGAAGTTGGTTAAAAAAAAGAAGATATTAATCACTATTCTATACTTTTTAACCGACTTCTTATTTTAATTAGCACAGACCTCAAAATTTCATTATTTTTCTCTTTTTAGTGCCTTTTTGAAGGAGGTTTTTTTTTTGTTAAAAAGTTTTTTATTTTTTACTTTTTATAGTGTCAAAAAAAGTAACATTTACCTTAAAGGATCACACGCCGTTACTTACTTTTATTAAAATCAGCCGAACTACTGAACCGATTTTGATGAAATTTCTATGGGACAAATCTGAAAGTATATCCTTTCAAATAAAAAAATATTTTTCAAAATCGGTTCATAAACGACGATCACACATAAAACATAACCACATAAAAAATATATACTGTCGAATTGAAAAACCTCCTTTTTTTGAAGTCGGTTAAAAAATATTGACAGTGATGCACGTTTTTGATAACCCGTTATATGTTGCGTCTTAAGTGAAATTCACTGTATGTAGACGCATGAGAAGTTATTTCAAATATGTTTTGTTTATATTAACTAGTGTCTTACAAAAAACGTCAGTACTATATGTTACTTTTAACTTACGATGTAGGCTTATCGTTAATTTTTTAGATTTTGCATAAATATTTCCAATCTCAACATACTGTGCGACCGTTTGTCAACATTGATGACAATAAACGCTAATGACCTCAGCTGTCGAGCGTCTATAATCTACAACCTTAGATGACAATAAATAAGTCTGCATAGCAAACAAAGAACTTTATTGTACCGGATGTCTTGTTTAATTAATTAATTTCATATAATAACCTGTTTAAATTAATTGATTATCACAAAATTCTATTTGGCTTCATCTTTATTCCTGTTTGTGGTGGCGCTTCTTATTCCCTTTAACCATGCCGTCATCCTTAATCTTCCTTGACGCTTTATTTCCGTCGGTTTCCATTCCATAACTTAGGCAATCGTTCCACAGTTCCGTATAAATTTATTTATTTATTTATTTTCCGTTTGAATAGGTAGGTACACATATTGATATTAATTTATACATTGGATACTCCTACCCAACCAGACAGAAGCCAGTGCTAGGGTAGGGGTACTTTTTTTATTTATCCTTTATCTCTTCCACAATGTCCACTTCAACGTTTACTCTGTCCATCCAAGATTTAGATATTCTTGCCGCTCTTCCAGAACAATCCAGTTCTGTTCCTCTAATTTATTCAATGCCCATATTTCACAGTAATACAGAAGGCCATCCACAGTCAGGGTTATGTGCCAGGTGTCCCGATTTTCAGGGGTCTGTGGACACGTCCCGATTCTCAAATAAGAACCTGGGAACTTGTAAACTGTGAATTAAAAAAAGAAGAAAAGCAGTAGCGCGACACTAAAAACATTACCAACATTTATAGAGATTGTATATTATAGACGCTCGACAACTGAGCGTCTGCTGAAACTTATAAAAATCAGCGTTTTGAATCAGTATATTTATAGGGTATATAGATTTCCATGCATATAATATTAATACAACGTTTTTCGCAGTATGAATTCATAGAAGCCTTCGTTGATCGGCTTACATGTTGCGCAGGAGGTACTTTTTTTGCCAGCAACCAGACGAGAATCTCGACACAGCAGTCGCTCGCGCTATTGACTCGCATATTCTATACCAGCGTTTCCTAAGCTGGGATCCGCGGATCCCTAGGAGTTCGTAAGTGTATCTCTGGTATAAGTTCGGCCGACAACGGCTGAACTGTATGAATGCCGTTTGCCAAACAATGATATGTTGTTTATACTACACACTGCAAAAGTTAAATTTACTTGCTCAAAATCTTTATCATCTAAATGTTAAAAATTGACATTTACAGATTAATATATATGATTTCCAAATCTTGATAGTTTCCGGGCTTGTATAGACCGTGGTCCGATGGTATTTCTCCCTGACGTTTCGTCTACAACTGCGGTAGACATTTTCAAAAGCGATGTGGCAGCGGTCAAAATGTCCTCCTTGGCGACTCACAGATAAGTATGTCAACGACTGGTGTAGTGGTGTCCTCCCATCTTTTTTGCCAAGTGCCAGAGTGTTCTCTGTTCGGTCGTTCGGTCCGTCCGCCTGTGATTGGTCAGTTGTGTTGTATGTGCTAGTGTGCGTGAGTTCTCTGCTCGGTCGTAGAAATACTATCGGACCACGGGCTACAAGCCCGGAAACTATCAATTAGAGTTGGAACAACGCCAACCGTGATAATTTGGATAATATATAATTTGTTTTTCAATATGTAAACAAGTTTCACTTACTCTTGGTTTATATTCCGTAAGAGAAAAAGTTTAGGGTACGCTGTTCTCTCTGAACATTGCTGTATGAGCATTCCGTTTAGACGTATTTCCTTTGATTTCAGCCGACAGTTTTTTTTCTATGTACCACTGCTGTGTGTTTTCAATGGCATTTTCACAATATAGAAATTTTCCCAGTTTATTTAATGTTACAAGGATTTTCTCAATTTTCCTTTCATACTTTTTTTATGAATTAAAAAAAGCTGACTAATTTGCTTAAAAAAGCAATGAATACAAAGAAATTTTTAAAAGAAGCTTCAAACAGGGAAGATTATTTATCCCAGGATAAAACATACTTATATTTTATGAACAGAATTACCTATGTTAATTCGCAATCATTAAAATTGCAGGACATATTAAATCAGTGGCACGCAAAATTTTTCAGTCGGTCTCCTTTAGAATTACATTAATATTCGCATCCCTCACGAATTCCATATGCACAAAATTTCAACACGCATAATAAATGACAAAATCTTTATTAAATTCAATCTAAGTATATAAAAAACTTTTTAACAAAAAAAAACCTCCTTCAAAAAGGCACTAAAAAGAGGAAAATAATGAAATTTTGAGGTCTGTGCCAATTAAAATATGAAGTTGGTTAAATTATATTAATCACTATACTATACTTTTTAACCGACTTCATATTTTAATTGGCACAGACCTCAAAATTTCATTATTTTCCTTTTTTCAGTGCCTTTTTGAAGGAGGTTTTTTTTGTTAAAAAGTTTTTTATTTTTTACTTTTTAGTGTCAAAAAGTGACATTTACCTTAAAGGAATCACACGCCGTTACTCACTTTTATTAAAATCAGCCGAACTACTGAACTGATTTTGATGAAATTTCTATGGGATTAATCTGAAAGTATACCCTTTCAAATAAAAAAAAAATTTCAAAACCGGTTCATAAACGACGAACACACATAAAACATAATAAAAAATATATAGGCTTGAATTGAGAAACCTTCTTTTTTGAAGTCGGTTAAAAATCAGAATAGCCGAGAATGTAGCGATGCCGTTGTTTATATGGCTCCTCTATTACAAGCCCAGTTCCCAGGTTTTAATTCGAGAACTGGTAAAAGTTATAAAAATTGAAAATATGAATTAGTGTTAGGTGCTCAAATGGCCTTAAAAAATCAGTTTTGGAAACTGTTATATTCGATTTTTAAAACTTTTGTCGTATTTTTTTCAAGAGCGACAAATTATTAACAAAAATAAAGATAGTTACTTCTTACCACGTAACAGTTTTATTGTATATACATCTATATATTATCATGTATAGTGTTTGCTGAAGATGAAAGCATAGCTTTCGAAATGTACATCCATCAATAAAACTGTTGTTGTAAGAAGTAACTATCTTTATTTTTGTTTTTATTCCAACCACACTGCTCATATATTTTTAATAATTATTAAGATGTTATATTTTGTAGGAATATTAAAACCGAAATTAAATCATTAAATTAAAACTATCCACATAAAGAATACATAAAAATGATAGTTTAATTAACATATTAGAATGTTGTAATTAAAAATTCTTGATAAGTGCCTGGAATCTCGAAAAACACGAGCGTTAAGCATTTCGGCATTTAATAAAGAATTTTGTCGGCGTCAATTAATATGAGATTATTAGCCCTGATAATATTGAAGAACAAGCATCATAATCTCTTGAATTGGACTACCGATTACTTGTTGAATTTTATCGTCTGCTTTAAAAATATTTCTTAGTTTTTATTTAAATACGCTCAGAACTCATAACATTGAAATTATTTGAAACCTTCCAGTCCTTTAAAAAGAATAAATGATCTGCGTATCGGCGGGTTATGTGATTTCGACTTAGCTTCACATCCTTTGCGCTAAGCAGGAAGGCACGAACCTACGAACCAACTGGTACAAGACAGATTATCATTTTATATTGAAGGCGTTAATTGTGTTTCATTTTTTTTAACCTATAACTTTCCTGCAAAAATGTTCTGTCCACGCATTAAAGGAGCTGCAGAAAGACACAAAAATATGAACCCTCGGGTTAGGGGTTAAAAATAAAATATTTTTCTTTAATTTTTAACCGACTTCAAAAAAAAGGAGGTGGTTCTCAATTCGGTTCTATTTTTTTTATGTTTGTTACCTCATAACTCAGTCATTTATGAACCGATTTTGAAAATTTTTTTTTTATTTGAAAGGATATACTTTCAGATTGGTCGCATAGAAATGTCATCAAAATCGGTTCGGTAGTTCGGCTGATTTTAATAAAAGTGAGTAACGGCGGGTGGATTCTTTAAGGTATAAAATGTCACTTTTTGATATATCAGACGGCGTAAGAAAGTCAGTTTCGACGGTTTAATAAAAGTGAGTAACGGCGTGTGATTCTTTTAAGGTAAATGTCACTTTTTGACACTAAAAAGCAAAAAATAAAAAACTTTTTAACAAAAAAAAAAACCTCCTTTAAAAAACCACTAAAAAGAGGAAAATAATGAAATTTTGAGGTCTGTGCCAATTTAATAAAATATGAAGTTGGTTAAAAAGAAGATATTAATCACGATACTATACTTTTTAACCGACTTCATATTTTATTAAATTGGCACAGACCTCAAAATTTCATTATTTTCCTCTTTTTAGTGGTTTTTTGAAGGAGGTTTTTTTTTGTTAAAAAGTTTTTTATGGTTCCCAAAAAAGAAGAAAAAAATATCTCAGATTTTATTTTATTAATACCTATAAGTAATATAAGGCATCTTAGATCATTAAGTTTATATTGGCATTCAGCATCTATGATTACCAACATAAGAAAACTAATATTACTTTAATATGCCATTTAAAAACCTATAAATCTTCGATGATATTATTATGTTATAAAAAATTAATTGAGAAATATTTCTAATTATTTTATTCAGAGATTGTTAGCATTTGATAGATTTCATAAAAGTAAGCGATTTCTTTGGGCACACATCAATTATTACTTAGCGATACATGTATCAAAATTTCAAATAATGATTCAGTTAATTTTATCATTTAAGATCTTTAAGATAATTTATATATTGTATTTACAATACAGCTATAACTTACAAGCTACAAGTTAACTATTTAGAAAGTATCTGGATATTGGCTATTATATCAAGTTTAGACTAGACGGAGAGCCCACCGTCAGATTTTCGATTAAACAGATAATTATTTTGTCCTTTGTGAGTTAGCATTAGGAAGGGCAGATCTTGAGATACTGACGTCAGTTACGCCGTTTGTTCACTGTAGACACGGCAGCCGAGCGAAAATTCTTGTCGTGGACAAGCGGCCTTACAGTCATTTTTTAAACGGTTTTATTAGTGTATTTGCCATAATATGGCACATACACTATTGGCGTCGGTCGGATGGCGGGACCTAGGGGTCGGACCAAAATTTCTCGACGTTTCATAGCCTCCTGAACACTTTGGCACCATTTTTAAAAATGTTTATATATATATGTATGTATATATATATATTTATATATATATTTATATATATATTTATATATATATTTATATATATATATGTGTGTGTACACGATAACTCTCGACAGACTTAATCGATTGAAACGAAATTTGGTACACACATTAAAACCCATCACCGCAAGAAGCCTATTTAAAATGGGCCCGATCGGACCATTTTCAGGGTTGTATTTAGGGGTTCCAAAAAGTTTTTGGGCCCAAAAATACCGAAAAATTTGTCAGAATCGTTTCAAAATTGAAATTTAACTCTTTAGTAAAGTTTAAAATGTGCTGCTAAAATTTTAATAAAATCGGCCCGACAGGACCGGACTTTCAAATTTTATGAAAACACTAGTTTGTTGATACGGATTTACTTAGATATGGAAGGGTGTATTTAATTGGGTGTACTGATAAAATCTATGTCTAATATTGAAATTTAGAAAAATTTAATTATTTTAAAGGATGTATTAAGGGGTTAAATTTTTTATTTTGTCAAAAAACAAACTTAAGTTTACATAATAATGCCACAATGCCTGTATTAGCAAATACACTATATTGTCGGCAGGGTTTGGCACTGCGACCCGAGTTTTTTAGCTTGACCCCGTATATTTGTATGTTTGTTTATTTGTTTCAAATCTTGTGACCGATTTTTCACCCAGTTCCCGTTATCCGATTGAGTTGAAATTTTGCACACATGTGTAACTCCGGTGACAATACAATATTATGGTAACTAGCTGACCGGCCCGGCTTTCATCCGGGTGTAAATCGTACTTTGGAATTTTCACCCACTTCCCGTGATCCGATTGAGTTGAAATTTTGCACACATGTGTAGCTCCGGTGACAATACAATATTATGGTAACTAGCTGACCGGCCCGGCTTTCGTCCGGGTGTAAATCGTACTTTGGAATTTTCACCCACTTCCCGTGATCCGATTGAGGTGAAATTTTGCACACATGTGTAGCTCCGGTGACAATATAATATTATGGTAACTAGCTGACCGACCCGGCCCCCGTCCGGGTTCAAATCGCATTTTTGAATTTTCACAGGCAAAAGGTCTTGCTTCGGTTACGTTTCAGTGGATCGGATAAATGTAATAAAATGAGACTAAGCAAATAAAGCACACTAAAAAATTAAAAATAAAAATAGGTAAAAAAACTTTTAAGTCAAACGGTCTTATAAATGTACTAAAAAGAAAAAAATAATATTTAATTTAGGTTCATAAGTATAAAAGCGTGGGTCGTGACTGTAATAAATTGTCATGGAGTTAACGACCCACGCTTTTATACTTATGAACCGAAATTAAATATTATTTTTTTCTTTTCAGTACATTTATAAAACCGTTTAACTTAAAAAATTTTTTACCTTTTTTTTTAATATTGCCTAGATATACATAAATTGCCTAGATATACAAAAATAAAATTGACGTCAAAATGTCGGTCTCAACGAGTTCTTTCATATCATGGGGTGCCAGAGTTTATGCTGGCGCAACCCCTTGGCAGCCCTAATTTTTCAGTTTCCCGTAGAACAAAAATAATAAAAATTGTGATTCCTTATTTGTCTCTGCTCGCGGACAAATTTGTCTGTGCATTCGATACAAAATAGGAAATCTGACGATCGGCTCTGAGACTAGCTGTAATGTAGTTACAGAGAGGTACCTGCTCGCTCATGATAACTTTAAGTAGGGTTAATATGTAACGTCAAATGCTTGATTGACAAAAAAGAAGAGCGCGCGATGATAGCGCGTATTTTTGTACGTCAGCGTTTCATTTGTAGCTAACGTTCTCAATGATGACTCGCTGATTGCCTGTCTTGGGAAAGTCTAAAGCGTGCTTTACACACTCGTTTATTTTACATTTTATTGCAAATTATAGACGCTCGACAACTGAGGTCATTAGCGTCGTAATTAACAAATTATGTGAAATTAAAACGACATTACAAAACATACGTGAGCGGTGGAGCGGGATTCGAACCCACGACAAGCTGATCCAAAGGCCATCACACTAGACTGTCTCCGTTTACACACTCGTATTGCAAAATACCCTTTGACCATGGAAACCATAGAGATATTATAAAAAATCTTTTTAACAAAAAAAAAACCTTCAAAAAACCACTAAAAAGAGGAAAATAATGAAATGTTGAGGTCTGTGCCAATTTAATAAAAAAGTCGGTTAAAAAGTATAGTATAGTGATTAATATCCTCTTTTTAACCAACTTCATATTTTATTAAATTGGCACAGACCTCAAAATTTCATTATTTTCCTCTTTTTAGTGGTTTTTTGAAGGAGGTTTTTTTTTTGTTAAAAAGTTTTTTATTTTTTACTTTTCAGTGTCAAAAAGTGACATTTACCTTAAAAAATCACACGCCGTTACTTTTATTAAAATCCGCCGAACTACTAAACCGATTTGGATGAAATTTCTATGGGACCAATTTGAAAGTATATCCTTTCAAATAAAAAAAAAATTTTCAAAATCGGTTAATAAATGACTGAGTTATGAGGTAACAAACATAAAAAAAAATACAACCGAATTGAGAACCACCTCCTTTTTATGAAGTCGGTTAAAAATACAGTGGGAGAGCAACTCAAAAACGCGTTGGTGCTAAAGATAGAGATAAAGAATCAATGTGTAATTTCTACCTTTTTCTATCACATGTAAGAAGACAAGGAAAAGAGAAACTATCCATTTTCTATCTCTTTTTTCCAACCTGACACTAGCTCACCTACAGTAATTATATAACTGCCCTCATCTATCTATAATATCTCTATGATGGAAACGCCACACTATGTGTACCGAATTTTATCTGAAAATCAGTTCAGTCGGTTGTTAATTTTGTATGAAAAATACTTTTATTTGTATATGGAAGCCCTATACCTAAACGCAAGTGAAGCCGTCGTTTGAGTTTCAAATTTAATCGAAATCTGATCAAGCGTTTAAGAGTTTAATGGCGCAACAAACAGACATAACCTCACTTTGCGGTTTTATTCTTAGTATGTATGTACATTGTACATAGTTGATTGTTATAATAAAATATCTGATCATTTAAATAGTGTTTTAGGTAAATATTCGAGCGTTCGGAACACTATTGTTAGACGAAACGCGTACAAGGTTGATCAATTTGATCAAATCTGCCGCTTAATCGTTTTATTTAATTGTATTCGACTGTTTTTTTTCCTTTTTCACTCTTTCATTCGATTAGTGTCGATTAGCTATCGTTTAGATACAACTGAAACAAACTTTATTCACCTATACCATTTATAGATGTATTGTAGGTAGGCAACTAACCGATGCTACGATATTTTTACTTCCCACATCTACTATGGTAGGGAAGTAATGGATTTAGTCCGAAAAAAATATTTCGAGATTTTAACAGATCTTCACGTTTTGAGACCCTAGCAATCGTTTAAGATCATTTTCTGACTGATGTCTGTATGTGTGTGTGTGTATATGTGTATGTGTGTGTATGTGGTCAATTTTTCGCCTTCGATATCGTAAAAACGGAACAACATACGGCCATGCCGATTGTTCTGTTGTGTTCATCAGCCTTTAACTTAGATTTGATTAGATTTTGAGTCAAATCGGTTCAGTGGATCCTGAGATATTCAAAAAAACGTTCTCAATGTCACGTATTAACATAGGTAAAAAAAATATATAAATTAATTCTAGATGTTATAATATGAAAAAAATGTAAATATTTTTTTCTCTAAAATGTACAGTTTTCGAGAAAAAAAATATTTTACTAAAAAAAATAAAAATTGTAACGTAAATCAAGGTAACCATGATTTTTGCTATATTAAGCTAGCCATCAGTAGATCACTAAACAAAAAAGAGGGCCATGCTTTTTTTCAAAGAATAAAAAAAGAGTGTTTATTTATTGCAAATATTTACTAGGTGCGAAAAGTATAGGACTTGTCATCAGTCGAATTTTTTTAGACAAATTACACTGCTGGACTGTGTGAAAAAGTGCAACACGATATTTTCGTTCACTACTAATTCCCCTTTTGTCGCAGCGTAAAGACATATAGTCTGTACGTTACTCGAAAGGAAGTAGGCTTTTAAACTATGTAAAAAATTTTTCTCGATTTTCGGGATAACATAGGTACAAACTTCTTTTTTTATACAGAATGTGAAATGAGGCGTTCCTTAGTGGATTTTAAAAAACACAGTTCCTATGGACGGAGGTCCGAAAGTGCTTTTTTACGGAGTTACAGCCCTCTGAAAATTTGGATTTTTTATTTGTGTCACCCCTGCAGTTAAGTAGAGGATAGAAATTTCTCTAAATTGATTTGTGTCACCCCTGCAATGTCTCACAAAAATTATAAAAAATTTGTCAAGCAAAATGTAATCAAATTGCCAGAGGGCTGTAACTCCGTAACAAAGCGCTTTTGGATCCCCGTCCATAGGAACTTTTTTTCTTAAAAGCAACTAAAGAATCGTCTCCAAAAGTTGTCGGTATTTTTAAACACCCTGTATATTAGTATAGATAAATAAAAGCAGCAGTTTTTTTTAAATAAAGTATAATCGTGGGTAAATAAATAAATATATAGGTAAGGTATATATTATTATGTAAAGTGCTATTATATTGGTGATTTATTGATTTATTTTTATTAAAGTGTTTTAGTTCTGAAAGCTTGCGACACGTTATTTCAGTATAAAAGTCCGATTGTTGTGTTAAAAAGCACGAGGCTTCGGTTTGCGTGTTTCGCTGTGCCCAGATATCACCGCGTATCGATGACTTGGTGCGACACCTGTCGTCAGTGCACTGAAGCGAACTTCGACGCCTGCTGACGCAGACAGACTTTCGTGATCGACGCGGTGCCAGCCGTTGCCACCGGTCTTTTGTGCAGGCTACAGCTTTCGTATTATGCGCGGGGTTCGAACCCCCATCACACAAAATCGGCTATTTCTTTCACTAATAATTCCACTGACCATCTGATAATATACACGAAAGGAATAATGTCACCTTTTGACTCATCAACACTTAATTTACGAATGAATTGTTTCGTTACATAAAATTTATATTCCTATAAAAAATTATCTAACAAACTATGGTCCAAAAAATACTTTCAGAATGAAGAACAGTCTTTATTTTAAAACAATATACGTAGCTATAATATTATAGGCGTTTCAGCAAAATTGCTGTAACCCACCAAAAAAAAAAAAGTGTTTCCGGAAACTTTAAACTCAAACAACTTCTAAATCAGAAAAAGTTTGTTTGTGCTAATTAGAACCGTACTATAGGTATTACAAAACAACAGACTGTTTTAATCTAAATTAATTGTTTGTTTGTTTGTGGGTTCGTACGCGCTAATCTCAGGAACTACCAGTCCAATTTGAAATTTTTTTGATGTGAAACATCTTATGTCGGGCAGTGAACAGCCGCGTGAGGGGAAATATGCAACGAAATGTCTGATCCGCTCCTCCGCTGCTGTTCTCCCCACCACTGCGGCACTTCTCTCTCGGCTTCCGCGCGCTCGGGCACGGGAAGAGAGAGAGAGAGAGAGAGTATACATACGAACGTACTGTAAAACAAAAGTATATGTATACACGTATAGGTATGTAATATAGATACTTCGCTGTGTATTTATCTGGCTCAGGCGTGCTCAAACGCCGCAACCGCGTGTGTTACAGTGCAGTATATAGGATTACGTCAGCAAAACAGTTAGTTGCTGCTTTTGAAAAAATATATACTACTACATAGAGAATACCACCGAGTTCAATGACGTTTTCTTTGATGTGTCACATCTGTCGGGGGTCCCGAGATCCACACCCTTTTTTTTGTTAACTAGCCCGTTTATTGAGAAAGGTTATAGGCTATTCGAGTTTTTTCAAATTCAACCCCAAATAGGGTAAAATGAGGATGTAGGATTTTTTGACTATCTATACCTACTAATATACTACTATACTAATTTATATACTGTAGGTAAGTATACGCGAATGGAGAACAATGACAGACGACTTCGCTTCGCAGAGGGAGAATATCTCGCGGGAGGAATAATATATCATAAATTCTTAGCACCCGGGCGAACCCGGACGGGTACCGCTAGTTAGCTAATAATATTAACATTGGAAATGTTTATGTTCGTATATGGGGGCAGAGTTACGAGTTTTCGTTCAAGGCGAAAAGACAACGGTGTCGCGATCAAGTGAGGAGCAATCATGCAAAATTGAACAAGTGCAATTTTTTCGAAATGTGTTTTATATCATGTCTAGTTAAATGAGAGGTATTTGCGACGATCTGCGGTGTTATTTTTGAGCAAATGTTAATAAATACTGTAGAAAAATCCATTTAAAAGTTAAGTAATCAAGCAAAAGTGAACGCGTATATAACAGAAGAATAATAGGGTTATTCCTGACAAAACTAAACAGTGCATTGATAAATATTGTGTGTATAATAAACAGTTAATTATGTTTCATATATGCTGTTATCATTTCCAATGTCCTCGATGGTTGCAAGGATTGCGAAATCTGTGAATTTTTTAGATTCAAAAAGACAGCATGTAACCTAACTTATATTTGTTAAATTTTTCTCGGAATGAATTAACTTAAAATATACTGACGTCTGTATTATTATTATCTAGGTGTAAATTAATTCGATATATCATGTAGTACATATAATAGTTGAGTGGATTCAGTAAGTTTATTTTTCATTAAAAATGTAATTATTTTCTTGAAAATAAACCAATTAAATATTTTATTGACATAGGAACTGATTTACAATTTCCATGACCCGTGCTCCAATTATATTAATTGGAGTAGCTGTAGTTAGAGTTACCTACTGCTACTACAGCTGGTCACGGTTTGTTAACCGGCAGACAACATCGACGAACAAATTAACTTTTCCACGTCCACATCGACAGCCACACCACGCCAACGACAAAGACGACACGCACATGCGACCAGTTCGAATATGTCGGCGAAGCGTAGCATTTATATCCGCATTTTTCCGGTCCGGCTTCGTCCGGGTAGATTTTGATCTGGCAACGAAATAATTAAAACCAACGAATCTCTCACAGTGTTGCCAACGATCAAAAGTGGCTCCCACCAGATGACAGATTGAAAACCACTAAAACTGACAAATTAAAAATTTCTAAATAATTATTAACATTTCTTGAACATAATGTTTCAAGTCCCAATTTGAATTTCTATATAAAAATACATTATTTTTCTTTCCAGATCCATAATATTGATGGTAAATTTGTCATAAAATGTGTATTGAAATTCCTTGGAGGTGATTAATTTTTTACTTATAAAAAATCAGAAAAAAAAATTGCTTAAACAATTACATTATTTCTTGATTGAAATTCAAGTTGTCAGTACTCAGTTGTCGCGTCTCTTTAATGGCCATTAGTTTCAAATTTCAGTGTTACCAAACGAACATAAGAAATTCAAATATTCCAAAAAATTGTAACACCAATTTTAATTACGAATAATTGAAAATACTCCAATATCACCAGATCTCACCAGAAAATTTCACAATACCGCCAGAAATCGCACTGCCACTAGATGACAAATTTTAGTCACTAAGTAGGTAGCTGATTCCACCAGATCTAGTGGGAATCCTACTAAGTTGGCAACGCTGATCTCTCATTCACCACTTTACTGTATCTCCAACTAGTTTAGCCAGCGTACATCAATTTACCTCATAAATGGCATGCGGGATCCCCGACTTGCCTTACATTTTTCGCTCACTGCTCATCTACCTTTTGTTCACTCGGGAAAAAGTGTGCTTTCAAACAGTGAAATGATTTTTGATGTGAAACATCTTATGTCGGGCTGTGAACAGCCGCGTGAGGGGAAATATGCAACGAAATTTATGGTCCGCTCCTTCGCTGCTGTTCTCCCCACCACTGCGGCTCTCTCTCTCTCTCTCTCTCTCTTGGCTTCCGCGCGCTCGGGCAACCGCGTGTGTTACAGTGCAGTATATAGAATTACGTCAGCATAACAGTTAGTTGCTGCTTTTGAAAAAATATATACTACTACCTACATAGAGAATACCACCGAGTTCAATAACGTTTTCTTTGAAGTTTCACATCTGTCGGGGGTCCCGAGACCCACACCCTTTTTTAAATTGGTCCAGTAGTTCCTAAGATAATCGCGTACATACATAACTACAAACATACACGTCGAATTGATAACCTCTTTTTTTGAAGTCGGTTAAAAATATCACGCTTTTTAAGATCACCAACAGCGCCATGGCACCAATTAACATTTTAAATTTATTTTTAATAGTGAATTGAGAGTATAGCTTGGTGTAACGGTTAGCGGGTGCTAATCCCACTTCTGCAGCTCGTGGATTTTTTGTGATGTCGTTTAATTTAAAATATCTGGATGACCGAGCTTTGCTCGGATGAGTTCAAAAAAATAGTACTTAAAGTTCCCATTTCATCAAAATCGTTAGTCGTTTTTAAGAAAAAAAATTACATAACTATGTATAAGTAGATAATATTATTATACGTCAGTATACGTCATACTACATAACGTATGTACCTACATATTTTCAAATAATTACTGATTATTTTAATAAGTTAAAGATTGACTGTCAGAGTAATTTGACATAAATAATGAAAATAGTTTGTTTTTTCCAAAGCCTACTCACCATACGACACTGTTTTATAACGTTAAAAAAACTGTTTTTTAAAATGATAAAATCGATAAGAAAACGAATTTTTCCAGGGATGAGACCTAGCTAGATCGATTTTTTGCCCCCCCCAAAACCCCTTTTCAGTAAATTTCATCCAAATCGTTAGGGCCGTTTTCGAGAAAATATTTATATAGATACATAGAAACATATATACAAGATTTACTCGTTTAATAATATAGGGATTTATGTAATAAGACGCTAATGACCTAACTTGTCGATCGTCTATAATCTACAATGCGATGATAAGATGATAAATTGAATCCAATACATTTTACCAGTTCTTGATAGAAACGTCATGTAAGCAACGCCATTGGCCATCGCTTCACGCTCGGCTATTTTCGTAATGTCACGCTTTGCCACCGAATATCTGTTTTCCAAGTAATATAAAATAAATACAAGAGCAGCACGCTGAGTGCAGACACGGCGCTCTATAAATAAACTAATTTTAATGTTGATATCTCGATGATACATAAAAATATGTGTATACCTACTAGACTACCGGGTAAAGTTCTGTATTATCGACACACACTATTATGTACAGCTGATGACATTTCGAAACTACATAACTGTTTAAATTCTTTATGTGTGTGTGTGTGTATGTGTATGTGTTAATATAATACAATCAAAAACAGCTGATACAATCGAGTGACGCTTAATTGGACGGTGTCACAAAACAGTCCCTTTGTTAACAGCCAATCACGTTGCAAGGACATAAATTTGTCAACTATTAAAAACCAAATCCATCAAATTGACTAACTTTGTTATTTCAAAGTATAATTAAATTTTTTTGCCATACCCACTGCTAATTAGCTGCTTTACATGCATGTAAAGTGACTTTTTATAGGTCGGTGTACGATAGTGTCGGAAGGCAAGCGCCATTTCCATGATGTTTATTCGCCTGATCCGCCCGCTATTTACATACTCCTGTGCGTGTCTAGGCCTACTATAGGAGTGAAGTTGGCGACACAAATGAACTGTCAAATTTTTTTGAAAATACTGAAAATTAGTGAAAAGCAGCTATTTTATAGTGGGTATGGCAAAAAATACCATAATATATTAATACCCTATTGGTGTGTTTTAAGCCGTCCAACTTATTATACCATAAATACAACAGTTTGCTTCAAGGTCTGCGTGGCGTAGTGGTTAGAACGGCCGCTTCATACGCACTACGTCCCGGGTTCAAAACTCCGTGCAGCTACATTAATAATATTACTTATAGTTTTTTTTAACTATTCCATATTCCACTTGATATTTATTTATATTTTTTTCTCTTTTCTTTATAGTATAGGTTCTCCTGTAAACTAATATTTAGGTACTTAGTTTAAAAATAAACTGCGCAGCCTCACTGGATAAATTATTTTGTCTGTTATTTTTTCGACAATAGAACTGAGATAAAAAAATGTTTTTTTAACCAAAAATGTGAGTTTTTTTTCAATAAAAAACAATAGAAAATAGTATATATTTTACATGGCATGCTAGATACATGTAACATAATTGGACCGTTAGTTTAACCATGCGCAGTCTGATTAATGTCTACCAATTAGTGAAACAGGGTATACCTCTCTACATATATATTTATAAAGAACACGTAGCGATGAAAACTAACAGAATATTATACAAGATGTAGAATTTGATTTCATCCATTAATTTATTAACATTGGAAACGTTTATGTTCGTATATGGGGGCAGAGTTACGAGTTTTCGTTCAAGGCCAAAAGACAACGGTGTCGCGATCAAGTGAGGAGCAATCATGCAAAATTGAACAAGTGCAATTTTTTCGAAATGTGTTTTATATCATGTCTAGTTAATTGAGAGGTATTTGCGACGATCTGCGGTGTTATTTTTGAGCAAATGTTAATAAATACTGTAGAAAAATCCATTTAAAAGTTAAGTAATCAAGCAAAAGTGAACGCGTATATAACAGAAGAATAATAGGGTTATTCCTGACAAAACTAAACAGTGCATTGATAAATATTGTGTGTATAATAAACAGTTAATTATGTTTCATATATGCTGTTATCATTTCCAATGTCCTCGATGGTTGCAAGGATTGCGAAATCTGTGAATTTTTAATTCCAATTTTAAATTCGGCTGAAATACAAATCAAATTTTGCTGTTGTAATAATTTTATAACTTTTCCGTCAATTTATATTTTTAATACCCAACGAAAAAGAGGACTGTTATAAATTTGAAGCCTTTGTCTGTCTGACTGTGTGTGTCTGTGTATCTGTCTGTGGCATTGTAACCCCCAAACAGATGGATCAATTTCAATGTTTTTTTTGTATCATTTTATAAAAAAAACACATTTCTGAATTTTCTACCATTAAGTTTCAACTTTTTTTCCACTCGTAACTGAAGTTTACTGTATCATATTTTTATTAACCGACTTCAAAAAAAGGAGGTGGTTCTCAATTCGGTTGTATTTTTTTTTTTTTTATGTTTGTTACCTCAGAACTCCGTCATTTATAAACTGATATGGAATTTTTTTTTTATTTGAAAGGATATACTTTCAGATTGGTCCCATAGAAATGTCATCAAAATCGGTTCAGTAGTTCGGCTGATTTTAATAAAAAAGTAAGTAACGGCGTGTGATTCTTTAAGGTAAATGTTACTTTTTGACACTAAAAAGTAAAAAAAAACTTTTTAACAAAAAAAAACCTCCTTCAAAAAGGCACTAAAAAGAGGAAAATAATGAAATTTTTAGGTCTGTGCCAATCTCGGTGCAAATTAAAATATGAAGTCGGTTAAAAAGTATAGTATAGTGATTAATATCTTCTTTTTAACCAATTTCATATTTTAATTGGCACAGACCTCAAAATTTCATTATTTTCCTCTTTTTAGTGCCTTTTTGAAGAAGGTTTTTTTTTGTTAAAAAGTTTTTATTTTTATAATAAATATTTATGTCCTTTAAAATTAGTTATAGGTACGTACGTTCGAAAAATAATTATTAAGTGATAGTAGATTAGTGATGGGCGATTACGAAATATTTTTACAATCGAAACAATTGTAATCGTTCATAATAACAGTCGAGTCCACAATCGACTCGGAGTTTGATTTTACAATCGAAATGTTCGATTGTTCAAGTCGATTATTTGCCACAGGTTATAGCAATAGCAGCGAATGAAAGTACATATAATCGCGATTCAAGGTTATATGCTAGTCGACTGACGTCCACGCGACTCGTTGATTGTTCACTGTTCAGTTGGTACTTACTACTCTGTGATCTCTTCACTATTGAATTCGTATTACGCGATTACTGCACAATCGACCATCGACTCGACCACAGTTGTTGAGTGATGAACGATTGTATATTATGTGGCTCTCGACAGTGTATGATTTATGCGACTCGGTCTCGGTGAACTATGAAACAACAACAATCGAGTCCAAGTGACAACCATCGAGAGTTATCGAGGTGTTTGAACAATCGAGACAATTGACTAAAACATCTCGTAAATCGCGCATCACTATTGTAGATTACAGACGCTTGAAAGCTAAGGTCATTAGCGTTTATATAAAAGATTATACAGCTGTTAAACAATATATTTATGTGAACACTTAACACGGACACATTGTATATTAAAGAAAGGTGCATTCCTCTTAGTTCAACTTAATTTGTTAAAATTTATGAGACGGATAAAAACTAAACGGTATTTTAGTATTCAAGAGATATGTAAACATAAAAGGCGATAGGAAATAATAAAAAAAAATTAGCTTGCTGTTAAATAATTTTCTATATCCCAACTGAACACAAGTTTATTATTTATAGAAAAAATATTGTTGCAAATTGTATTTAATTAATAATTGTATAGAAATAATATCTTCAAATTTATTTTTGAAATATGATTGCGTATATATTATTGTTATGATACTTCCCCAAAATATTTTTTAACAACCAGAACTGCATAAGATACTTGTAACTTGATAAAAAAGTATCAAGATACAAGATATCAAACTGTCAATACCCCAAAAGATAACAAGATATTTTATAAGCAAAAGTGTCGAAATAAAAAATACTTTACTGTCTAAGATATACCGGCAAATACTATAAAGTCTGAAGTAGCTAAGATAATAATATATTTAAGATTCTAAGTAACTTTTAAAAGTATCTTAAATACCAGATACTTTTAAGAGGTATCTTTAGTTTCGGATACTGATAGAAAAAAGTATCTTCTAAGATACAAAAAGACAAAGTAGGTATCTAAAATACAAAACAGTATTCCCCATAGCTCTGTTAATATAACATCGGTTACAACTTTTTATGCAAATTTTTGTTTATTATTTTATGCCAATTAAATTATTTTGTGTTAATTATAAAAAAATGAGTAATAATTTATATATCTGGACATTTATTTTTTGTTTGCATCTGCAAGTATCGTTTACCATTCTTCATGGTTTTTTATTTTACACTTTTAGAAATCATTGACCACTGTCAAAATGTTTCCGCAAACAATTACCTATAGAAGGAACGATCTTTTATTAATAACAAATTACGGAGCTTCAGAAAAGCCGATCGTGTAGCGATGTCATTGTTTATATGGGCTCCTCTATTACAAGCCCCCAGTTTCCAGGTTCTAATCCGAGACCTGGTAAAAGTATCATTGGACGTATATCTCTTGAAATAAGAGCGAACGATCGTTATTGCTTGTTCTGCAAGAAAAAAAGAGAAAAAATATGGTTGCGCACTCATACCGTGTCCTGTCACCTAGCCAGCAGCAGTCAGTGACAATTATTAATTTACTACTGCATATAGTTAGTGGATCATCTGTGAACACAGTATGCGTGCGCAATCTACGTAAAAAAACTTTTTAACAAAAAAAAACCTCCTTCAAAAAACCACTAAAAAGAGGAAAATAATGAAATTTTGAGGTCTGTGTCAATTTAATAAAATATGAAGTCGGTTAAAAAGTATAGTATAGTGATTGATATCTTCTTTTTAACCAACTTCATATTTTATTAAATTGGCACAGACCTCAAAATTTCATTATTTTCCTCTTTTTAGTGGTTTTTTGAAGGAGGTTTTTTTTTGTTAAAAAGTTTTTTATTTTTTACTTTTTAGTGTCAAAAAGTGATATTTACCATAAAGGAATCACACACCGTTACTCACTTTTATTAAAATCAGCCGAACTACTGAACCGATTTTTATGAAATTTCTGTGGAACTATTCTGAAAGTATATCCTTTCAAATAAAAAAAAATTTTCAAAATCGGTTTATAAATGACTGAGTTATGAGGTTAAAAAAAGATACGGGGAATGGATTTTCAATTTAAATTATTAAAAAAATAATTATTTGAAAATACGAACTGATGCTAGGACCAAAATAACTGTTAGTCCTTTAAAAAAAGTACAGATTCCCAAGCTGTTTAAATTTCGGGATCGATTTGAAACACTCGCACGACATTATTAAAAAAATATGTGTAAAGTATACAAAATTTTGTATATAAAATATAATTAAGTTATTTTACGAAAATTAATCGGTAATAAATCTGAAAAGACGTTTTCAGAAAATAATAAATTAATTGACTCTTAAACATTTATGAAAGCATTGTAGGTTAGACGAAGTAAATTTAATTTTAAATTTGATTTAAACGTTATTGGATATCGTTTTCAAAACAGCATTAAATTATTTAATTCTCTTTTGAAATGAAACACCGACAAACGATTATCTTTCCCGAGCTTTAACTTCGATATAAAAAACGCAGTAGGTAATGAATGATGGTCGTAGAAAAACTCGTTAGTTAAAAAATAAAAAAAAAACGGCTGGTTAAATTCTTGATTAAGAACAATTACTGCTGTGACATATATAGCGATATAAACAACTCAATTAGTCGCCATAAATTTCATTCTGTCACAGCATGGGGTGTTTTATTTTCTAGTGGTTGGTGTGTAACAGTAGGGATGTCGATAAATTTTATTTTTATGCATTCTGTGAAAAGTTACTGTGGAAAATGTCCAAATATTATTCATTTTTATTATTGGCCAGCCTGCTCGCGACTTCCCTTGTATTAATATCATTTTTGAAAAGTATTCTCTGTCGGAAGTTACCCCCTGCACTCTTCATCTCAAATCCTTTCCCCTCGCCTAAAAACGGGTACCGCTCTCCCGACGCTATTTTTAAAGCTAACGGGTTCGGGTAGACGCCAAATGAAGGACCCAGAATCATACCTCATTTATCAAAACCCATCAAATTGCTGACTTTTGATTTTTGCGTTCTGACAATATGGCGTCTAGCGTCCGCCATATTGAATTTTCCGTGACATCATATACATAGTGTCACTCGTGAGATGTTAACGAATCAATCGACACCTTATTTATCAAAATCCATTAAGTCGTTGCTGACTTTTGATTTTTGCGTTCTGTATGGCGTCTAGCGTCCGCCATATTGGATTTTTCGTGACATCAAATACCCAGTGTCACTCGTGAGACTATGACGAATCTATCGACACCTCATTTTTTAAAATCCATCAAGCCGTTTCAATTTCATCATAAGTTTGTTGCGTTCTGACAATATGACGTCTAGCGTCCGCCATATTGAATTTTCCGTGACATCATATACACAGTGTCACTCGTGAGATGTTAACGAATCAATCGACACCTTATTTATCAAAATCCATTAAGTCGTTGCTGACTTTTGATTTTTGCGTTCTGTATGGCGTCTAGCGTCCGCCATATTGGATTTTTCGTGACATCAAATACCCAGTGTCACTCGTGAGACTATGACGAATCTATCGACACCTCATTTTTTAAAATCCATCAAGCCGTTTCAATTTCATCATAAGTTTGTTGCGTTCTGACAATATGACGTCTAGCGTCCGCCATATTGAATTTTCCGTGACATCATATACACAATGTCACTCGTGAGATGCTAACGAATCAATCGACACCTTATTTATCAAAATCCATCAAGCCGTTGCTGACTTTTGATTTTTGCGTTCTGTATGGCGTCTAGCGCCCGCCATTTTGGATTTTCCGTGACGTCATATACCCAGTGTCACTTGTGAGACTATGACGAATCTATCGACACCTCATTTTTTAAAATCCATCAAGCCGTTTCAATTTTATTATAAGTTTGATATAATCTATTCATAATAGGTTTTTTGACAATCCTGTGTAATAATTCGGTAATGGAATCGTACCGGCAATTACAGTCTTGGACGTTACCGATACACGCTATTGTCCGATCTTCGACTGTCAGATGAATAATAATATTGAAGTGTTTGACTTCGGAGTGTTTGACGATTATAATTTAACTGTATTGTGTTTGTTTTCAATTATTAGTGCTAATTATTATTGTGCTAATTGATGCAACTATATTGGTGAATTATTTTTTCAATTATTATTAGATTATTTGTTTTATTAACTTTTAGAAAACAGTGACTTAAAACAAAACAATTTCGGGTTCAGTGTTTTTGCAAGTGTGTGAAATTATTGGCATTATTTTTCACGTACTTTTTATAGTTTTTATTACGTCAGATACGATTGTTTTTTTAAATATTAGACATAAATTTGGAATTTAATAATGACTAACCTAACCCTTGTATCTACATTTATAAATATCTTTTTTGTTTTCAAGAATAAAGAATTTTTCTCTAGTATAATAGCCGATTGTCATACATGAAACAAAAGCTTCTGCAGTTCTTTACTTGATAACTGGGTTTATTTTTATATAACTTATTTTATTATCTTTTGATTTATTTTTTACTATTGTTAACTTATTGTAACTGGTGACGTACCCTCCTGTTTTTACAATAATTTGGGTAAAATATTATATTTTTTTTATAACTAGCTTCCGCTACGGCTTCGTCCGTATAGGTACCTATAGATTTAATTTTGTAAATCACTCACTTCGTTCGTTCAATCGAGTTAATATTTTACTCACTCGCTTCGCTCGTTCGCTCGGTTGTAAAATTAATTAATACGTTACTTAATCGCTTCGCTCATTCGCTCGATTTCATAATTGTTTATTGCGTTACTAACTCACTCGCTTCGCTCGTTCGCTGAACTGTATGAACGTCGTCCCCGTCCGGCAAACAATGATAATAATATATGTGGTTTATACTACACACTACAGAAGTAAAACTTGCGCAAAATCTACATGTAAATTGGCATTTACAGTTCAAAAAAATTAAAATAAATAAATTACTCTGTTTTTTATTAATGGGGGTCGCGACAATTTTGCTAACCTTTTAAGGGGGGTCCGTAGGCGAAACAGTTTAGGAAACGATGAACTATGAAGTAGGCTATTTTTATAATGTGCATCTGGCGTATTGAATTGGATTGAGTCTTCAATTGTCTTGTATCAAATTGTCACGACGACGTGGGAATACAATAAAATATATCACTGCAAATACACTTGAAATTTCAAATTGTCATCGGCAAGGCAACTGCAGTACGTGACAATACTTTATCTTTGAGTCAATATTTATTTACGGGATACAACGCGGCTAGCAAATACTTAATGCACACAGATCCGATAATATTATTGTGTGTGCAACTTCTTACTCATAATATAATGTAAAAACAGATTTTTTTGGGATTTAGCGCTACTTAGACCAAATATCTTAACAGTGACGGCGCTAGGATTTTTTATTAGGGTGGGCCAGACTTGGGCATGGTGTTCTGAAGGTGGGCCAATAACATTTGTTCCCAAAATTTCAGTGGTCGTCAAAATTTTAACCTATTACTTGCTATAGAATTTACAAGAAAAATTGTTGAAATTTCGAAGGTTACAAACGTATTTAAAGGATAAACTAGAGATTGGGGATTATTCCAGGGTGGGTCAAGACAGTTTAAGGTGGGCCATGGCCCACCCTCTAACGCCGCCACTGTCTCTTAATAATATAAACGGGAACAAAAAAAAACTCTCCCAAATAAACTTTTTAAAATTACGTAAGGAGCTTAATGTTAGAGGAAACGAATTTATTTACAACCAGTCTAAAAAACTTTAATGAGTAAAATATCTTTTGAGGTCACCAACAGTCCGGTTATATGGGCCTAGCACCAATTCATATTTTTTATTTACTATTTTTTTTAAATATATCTACTTACTTATTGAACATTTAATTGATACTTTCACCGCAGTTCTTGGAATAGAACCTGGAAATTGGGGGCTTTGAGCCATACAAAGAATGACGTTGCTACATGCTCAACTATTTTTAAGCCCTTTTAGGGGATCATTAAATCCAAAATTAGATGATATTCAATTTTAAAAAAAATTATTAACTTCCCACTGGAAGTTATTGTAATGGGTCCGAAAATCGAAATCAAAAAGGAAAAAAAATTTTAATGTTTCAAGGTCACTACACTATTTTTACACTACTTTTAGAAAGATCTCTCTCTGTGTGTGTGTGTGTGTGTACGTACGTACGTACATTTCTTTCTAAGACGAAATCTCGAGAACGAAAAATGATATCGACTACGTTGGGGTGCCAATCGACGCGTATTAACGTAAGTATGATCTGAAAGGAATTTTTTCAAAATCGGTTCAGCCGTTCTTTTTTCTTAACCAAATAACCTCCAAAAAAGTAGATTTTTCACAATATCTCGCGAATAAAAAATTATATCGACTTCGTAAGGGTGTCAATCGAGGCGTGTTAACGTCATTTTGATCCGACATAAATTTTATAAAAATCGGTTCAGCCGTTTTTTTTTTTTTTTTTTTTTTAATTATTGATGTTTTAATGATTAAAATGATTACTTTTCTGTGTAATATCTAATTTAATTATTATTATTAAATATTTATCAAACTGGTAAGTTCGTCGTGTGGACCTCAAGGGTCGCACTTTAGTCCTAATAAACGACCCACCTCACGGCTTGTTATATTTTTGGTCTCATGTTGTTCGGCCGGGATTTACCCGAGTAAATTTTAGTGTTGCACAGAAATAATCAACGATATAGGGGTTTCCAGACTTGCTTTAGATTTTCACTTACTGCTCAACCCCCTTTTGTCATAACGTAATAATATACAGTCTGTGTTACTCGGGATGAAGTGGACTTGTAAACAGTGAAAGAAATTTTTAAATCGGTTTAGTAGTTCCTGAGATAACCCGCCGCAAGCAAACATACAAACTTTTTCTCTTTCTAGTATAGATATAGTTATTAGTATCTATTGATTGATTGAAAGTAGGTATTAACGTAGACAAAACTATAATTTGTATTTTTTGCCATATAGGTACCCACTATAAAATAGCTGATTTACATGCATGTAAAGTGATTTTTGACTGACGGGTGTGCGGGAATGTTTCTTTCCCACGTGAGAAAGCAAGCCATTTATGTTTAATCACCCTGATCCGTCCGCTATTACATACACCTGTGCGTGCCTCGGCCCACTATAGGAGTGAAGTTGGCGACACAAATGAACTGTAAAAAAATTTTGAAAATACTGAAAACGAAGTGAAAAGCAGCTATTTTATAGTGGGTATGGCAAAAAATACCATACTATATATCTCGTGCGTAATGATAATATGAATCGTGTGACTATTATTTAAAACTCGTTATCACTCGTTTTAGCATACTGTCACTACTCGTCATTACGCAACTAGATATACAACCTTTGGATCACACTGTCGTGGGTTCGAATCCCACCTCCGCTCATGGATGTTTTGTGATGTCATTTAGTTTTAAGGAAGTTGTTATTTAATGTAATTAAAACGCTAATGACCTAAGTTGTCGACGCGTCTATAATCTACAATAAATAAATAAATTCAAACTAAATTGTCATCTCTGTGTCATCAGGAATTCTTTCCTTGTTATTTTCTCATCGGAATTTACGTTATATTGCCGTTAAAATGCGTTGAAGTTACAAAACTTACATAATAATATACTTACTATGTTAGTATATTAAATTAACTTTCCTACTGCCTCACGCCGAGAAACGGTAATTCCTGTACCGGCCATCTAGTTTGAGGTTTTCCATGGTTTCCCTCAATAATTCCAGATGAATATCGAGATGGTTCCTTATTCAAGGCCATGGCCGAAAACCTGTCAAACTCCTATGCTCCCAAACTTACCTACCTTATCCTAATGTCCTATAATTCCTCCATTCGCACATTGCTATTAAATAAGTTGAAGTATAATAAAAATGTATAAAACGGGAAGTGGTAAAAATGGAAAATAGTAATGATGCGAATGGCGTCTGTTATGACATAATGTCGAGAAACGGACGTTAAACGCATTATTATTATTATTATTATTATATTAAATTAACTGATATATGAGGAAATATTTAGAAGCGCGCCAGGAGAAAACAAAACTGCCATAACATTTGTCAGCGACATCTGTTTTCGCTGCAATGTAAAGAAGCGATAGTGAAAATTAAAAATGCTATTTTTGGAGAGAGCGCAACTGTTTCCTTATTTTATGTATAAGTAGACCAAAACACTTAAAGCGACACGACATAATGACAACACAACACAATAGCAGCAGCAGCTCCCCTTCTACTAGACGTACAATAAGAGCTGCTCTAGGGGTGCTTCAATGCTGCCAGTCGCGTACGAACTTCGCCCCGACTACCCCGGTCGGAATTTGCGATACAGCAGAGTCTCAAAATAAGTACATATAAGCGGTTTTGCATTGTGACCACAAATCAACTGGGTCTATTGTTGTTATCAATTCTACAAAAAATAATACTATAAAAGTAGATTGTATTTCTAGTGTCGTAATGGGGTTTATTAATGACGAGTTAATGTGACAGTAAGTAAAAACGAGCGATAGAGAGTTTTTACAGTCGCACGAGTCATAATACCACTACCTACGAGACATATAGGGTATTTTTTGCCATAGCCATACCAACTATACAAAATGCCTACTTTTCACTTCATTTTCAGGATATCTTCAAAAAAAATTGACAGTTCATTTGCGTGGCCATCTTTACATTCACAGCAGGCGGATAGAACGATTAAACATAAGCTTCTATGAAAACCGTTTACTTACCGCACTAGTGCGGTAAGTACAACACTTCAGGCACGCCGGTCTGTCAAATGACTCATTATACAGGCCGGTAGGTACACATGCATGAAACTATTGGCGTTCACGGGAGCGAAGCCGCGGGTATAGGCAAGTTTATTTCATGAAATTGGATAGAAAAACACAAATTAAAATAAGAATTGAGAGACATCCTGTATATGAATCTGGAAATGCTTAAAAAACGAATAGCGCACTACTCACAGGCGATGAACTGTGTGCGTTAGTGACTGGCAAAACGGTTATTTTCGAATAACAGGTGTTTTGTTACTGTTATTTACAAAGAACCTGTTCTAAAATAACTGATATGGAATAACATGTTTTTGTTTTTAAAAATATGTTGACAACTAATTTAGCATATCCTGTTCTTTAATAACCAGTTCTCTGAGTTCCGGCTCTTAAAGAACTCGCTCTTTAAAAGTCGCTCTTTACGAGTCAATTCTTAGCAAACCTATTTTTAAGAATTTTTTAAAGAACTTGTTCTTCGAGAACCTGTTTTTAAGAATACGTCCTTTGAGAACCTGTTCTTTAAGAACCCATTCTTTAATTCACTGTTATTACTGAACAACAAAATTATTCCAACTGTTATTTTTAGAACCGTTTCTTTCCAGTAACAGTTCTAAAATAACTATTACTGTTATTCCGTCCCATCATATTCGTGTGCAGTGAAGGCATCAGAAGGGTCCGCGGATCCCCGTAGGGCGCGAAACAACAAACCGTCATCTTTTTCTTCTTTCCAGTGTAGCGACACTCTACCTCCTGGTGATCTTGAAATGCCGTATCTCCTGTAGGTACTATATAAGTACATACGTATGTCATATAATAAAGGAACGGCGCGGGAATATTGTTCCTGTTCTAGGTATAGACACACTTTTTCTTTCATCGCATATTCGCACCTGCAATATAATATGTATTTTTTACATTTTTCCAGGATTCTGTTTTTAAATTTAAAAAAACAGCAAATATTGTAAATAGGTATTTGGATCTAAAGTCAGTGCCATGAATAATTTTAATGAACCATTTTCCTGAGAGTAGTTCTTTCAGTTATTCACGAGAAGCAGCACTTGTGGTAGGTACAAACATTAATTTTATTCCCCGTAGTGTCGTGTCATTTTAATGGTAGGTATAACTTAATTTTTAAATTATTACTTATTATAATTAAATTAATTAAATAATTAAGTTATACCACTAAAATGACACAACACTAATGGGAAATAAATAATGTTTTTACCTACCACAAGTGTTGCCTCTCGTGGATAATTGGAGGAACTACTCTCATGAAAATGGCTCATTGAAACTGTCTTAACTTAAAATTTATTCGTACTTTCTGACGTCACGCTGTTTATTGTGCACTTAATCGATACAAATAAATCGCTTGCAAACCGAAAAATCCACACCCCGCTTTAAGGTTGCCACTGCATGATAAAAATAGTTTTTTCTCGGCTTTTTCACAACCGACTTTTGCTTAAAACAACTAAAATACTGATGAAATATTTCCAACGATTTCAATAGGGTTCTATTCTGATAGTAAATAAAAGGAATAAAAAATAAACCAAGTTGATCCGTCAAGAATTGCGACCTGTAGAGCTCAGACGTGCGTACAAACCAACCGAAAAATGCTATTCGTGATTTTCAATTATTTCAATTTTAAGATTTATGAACTCGAATCACCAGAACAGAATCTTCCCTTTTCCAAAAATGTACTATTTGAATATTGCGAAATTAACTTACATGTATGAGCGAGAAAATTGACTGTAAAAATATTTTTTTAAATAAAAAAAATGTTTTTAAATCGGAGGTGGCCCACATACACAGGTTTAACTGTATTTCTTTTTTATATTGTCCTTGTTGTTTAGTTGACGATATGCCATATTTTTGTTTTTTTTGTACACTTTTTATACCCGCATGTTTGTGATGTTAATTGGTTTTAATCATCTAGTTAATAAATTAGTTACACTTCGGGTTGTGAAGAAAAAAAAATAGTTAGAATTAAAACAAATTACTTCACGCATCGTTTGCAGATGGAGTGAAAAATGCATTATCAGCTGTTCTGTGGATACAGAAGTTACTGTAATTATATGTGGCCACAAAAATAATATAGAAAATGGTAAATTTGTCTCAAATTGGAACCCATTGTAAAAAAAAATCAATACGAAGTTTGTGAGTGGGCGACGGCCGAACTGTATTATCGCCGTCTGGCAAACAGTACTAGGCAGCGATCTGGAACAAAAAAAACACGTAATTTTCAAGTCTTCATGGTTTCCGGGCTTGTAGGCCGTGGTCCGGTGGTATTTCTACCTGACGTTTCGTCTACAACTGCGCTAGACATTCTCAAAGGCGATGTGGCAGCGGTCGAAGTGTCCTCCTTGGCGGGTCACAGGTCAATGTGTCAGTGACTGGTGTCCTCCCTTCTTTTATGCCCAGTACCAGTGTGTTCTCTGCTCGGTCGTAGTCCGTCTCTCTGTAATTGGTCAACTGTTGTAGACGAAACGTCAGGTAGAAATATCACCGGATCACGGCCTACAAGCCCAGAAACCATGAAGACTTGGAACAATACCGGCCGTGAAAGCTTGCATACCTGGATAAAACGTAAATTTATTTCCGTAGTAACTACTGGAAATCCCAACAGACAGCGCCGTTAAAAAACGAAAAATTAAAAACGCACTGAAATATTAGAGTGCTATGCGTCTATTGAAACAAAAAATCGACAAGAAAGGATTGTCGAAGAAACGACAAATTATTATCGATCTCTTGTTAAGAGAAAAGTTTTCAAAAAAATAATCTCGGTTCAGTAGACTATAAAAAAATAGCATTCGGAGGATCACAATGTCAATATCCAAGCAAATCGTGTCGAAATTTAATCGCCTATGAATTAAAAAAAAAATCAGTCAAGAGCATGGCGTGCCATTTTTAGTGTAGGATTCCGTAGCCGTTACGACAATCGATAAAATCGATGTTTTTAAAGATGTTCACATTGACACATAGAATAATACGTGAAGACGCTACATATAAATTCTTACTATTGCCATCTAGTGGACAGTGGACTGACTACATGACAAAACATAATTATTATTCGTAATATTGAATCCAACTTTGGCCAGCTATATCTTGTAAACTATATGATACTAGTCAGTCGTGTTATTTTTAAAAGTAATT
Source organism: Mongoloraphidia duomilia (assembly GCA_039654895.1). Taxonomy (NCBI): domain Eukaryota; kingdom Metazoa; phylum Arthropoda; class Insecta; order Raphidioptera; family Raphidiidae; genus Mongoloraphidia; species Mongoloraphidia duomilia. The sequence continues at coordinate 83,431,761 of CM077516.1, read as the reverse complement.
TCAAACTATGTGCTAGTACCCTGATTTTTTTTAGATTTTTCCAAAATCGCTTTCAGGGTGGTACCGTGGCCGACACGAAACTTACCAAAAACGGCCACTTTGGAGCCGAATATTTCGAAAATGGGACATAAATTTGAAAAACTGTTTAAGAAACCTCACAATGATTTTAAATCCCTTTTTCAACGATACCTCACTCGATGAGGTAAGTAAAAAATGTTTTTTTCATTCCCACTTACATGTACGGGAGGTACCCTTAAACATTTTTTTTTCCAAAATGTTAATAGATTTTTTTGTAGCGGGTATAATTATTTATACGTCTACCAAATTGCAGCTCTGAAGTTCTGATAGTCTCAGAATAAAATGACTGTGACATACAGACGGACATGGCGAAACTATAAGGGTTCCTTGTTTTTGACTTAGGTACGGAACCCTAAAAATGGAATTCCAACCACTCGATTTTCCATACATGTTTCAAACTTGTATATAAAATGACATACAGTGTAAAAATCTGGCCCAAAGTGCCAAGCCGACGATGTCAAAATTGGATAAAAAAAGTTAAACCATCCTGTTCCCCATTTTCCATAACATTGGAAAGATCCTGCACTGTCGATCACATCCTTTGAGACAATGCCCTACCATGTCTAATTTGACGCTGATGACCTCAACTGTTGAGCGTCTATAATCTACAAGCAATCATTTGACTGTCTAGACTACACGGTGGAAGCGACAACTTTGTCTATACTCAACCATAGATGGCAGTGTCAACCAAAGGCGTTGTGCAGTTAATATAAATAGCGCATCAGTTGTTTATTGTGTTTTATCTCTTTCTTTCTCAATCTATCTCTATCATGTCGCTTTTTCGTTTCATCGCCTCACGAACTGCCACTCAGAAATGTCACTTCAAAAAATCAATTTCAAAATTTATTTATTTATTGTGGATTATAGACGCCCGACAACTTAGGTCATTAGCGTCTTGATTACATTAAATAACAATTCTCTTAAAACTAAATGAGATCTCAAAACATCCATGAGCGCAGAGGTGGGATTCGAACCCACGACAGTGTGATCCAAAGGCCGCTACGCTAACCGTTACACCACACTGTCTTCACTGACCATTACACCAAGCTGTTCACGGGAAAAAATATCCAAAATGGCTGCATGAGCCGTTTGCCTTTTTGGGCGCAAATATAAAAGTTATATGAACAACGTTTGAACGTATGCAAATGCATGTATGGGTTGAAATACATTGTTGTGTCACCCAACAAGCAGATGCTGCGCCTATAATATTGTATAAGAAGACCGATATATATAGGGGTAGTTAGACAGTCTCACCCCTATCGCAAATGCCTCAAGTACAGTGAAATACACGTAACTGCACAGACCCCAATGATCTCACTTGTCGAGCATCTATAATCTACAACCTCTACTCTCACTTAACTATGTATGTAGATTTCTTTAACAAATATCGTAGCAATTCCTTGCTTGATAATTCAGCGCTCCTATAGGCCTTCTCCTCCTAAGCCTTACTGTTTTCAACCGTTACACTCTTGTACGCTTCGTGACTGGAATTGTCTCACAGTATGATTAGTTTGGCACAAGAAGAAATAAAAATATAACGGGGCCAGTATAGTCGTTTGTTAAACATTTTAAATTTAATAAAACACTATGTTTTAATTTATTTGCACTAATAAGAATTTTTATTTTATAAGAATTGAGAATTCAGACAAAAATCTTGTGTCTGGCGAAGCCAGTGTTGTGCGAAATTTAATTATTATTATCCCTATCCCCCTATATTATTAAACGAGTAAATCTTGTATATATGTACCTATGTACTTATATAAATATTTTCTCGAAAACGGCTCTAACGATTTTGATCAAATTTACCGAAAAGGGGTTTCGGGGGGCAAAAAATCGATCTAGTTAGGTCTCATCCCTGGAAAAATTTGTTTTCTTATCGATTTTATCATTTTAAAAAACAGTTTTTTTAACGTTATAAAACAGTGTCGTATGGTGAGTAGGCTTTGGAAAAAACAAACTATTTTCATTATTTATGTCAAATTACTCTGACAGTCAATCTTTAACTTATGTTTTGGGGGGCAAAAAATCGATCTAGCTAGGTCTCATCCCTGGAAAAATTCGTTTTCTTATCGATTTTGTCATTTTAAAAAACAGTTTTTTTAACGTTATAAAACAGTGTCGTGTGGTGAGTAGGCTTTGGAAAAAACAAACTATTTTCATTATTTATGTCAAATTACTCTGACAGTCAATCTTTAACTTATTAAAATAATCAGTAATAATTAATTATTATTGGAAAAGTAAAAAAATAACAACAATAATGATGAAATGGGAACTTTAAGTACTATTTTTTTTGAACTCATCCGAGCAAAACTCGGTCATCCAGATATAAACTTCTTAAGTGTAAATCAATTTCAGCACGCTATGTTATTTATTTCGTTGAAAACTCCAAATTACAGTTTTCCCTAGACTAATTAACAGATAGTTTTGACTTTGAAGTGGTATTTAAAATGAACAGTTATCTATGCACCTGTGTACCATAAATGTGTGGTGTATATCCCTTTATAGCATTGTATCTGTGATATATTGGTTACTCTGCGGTATTACACAAATGTGGCTTCTTTCCCGTACACCTTGGAGTTCAGTCGAAGGTAAAATCTTGTTATAACTCCAATATTCTTCGTGGAAATTTGAGTATAAAGCGTCAAGTTTACGGGAATACGGCGACGCGGCGTATCTGAGTTGAATATAAAGAATATATTGTTTCTTTTTTTAAATTTATTACATTTATGTAATATGTAACACGTGAAAGATATTATATAAGTTTTTCTTATATGCGTACAATCTTTTAAAACAAACAAACAATAATTAACACAAGTTTTTTTTGACTTTCTGTGCAGATGATTACTTAATAAACAAGCCGTGAGGTGGGTCTATTATCTCTGGGTGGGTCGTTTATTAGGACTAAAGTGCGACCCTTGAGGTCCACACGACGAACTTCCCAGTTTGATAAATATTTAATAATAATAATTAAATTAGATATTACACAGAAAAGTAATCATTTTAATCATTAAAACATAATTATTACTTATTTTTAACAATAAAAAAAAAAAAAAAAACGGCTGAACCGATTTTTATAAAATTTATGTCGGATCAAAATGACGTTAATACGCCTCGATTGACACCCTTACGAAGTCGATATAATTTTTTATTCGCGAGATATTGTGTAAAATCTACTTTTTTGGAGTCTATTTGGTTAAGAAAAAAGAACGGCTGAACCGATTTTGAAAAAATTTCTTTCACATCATATTTACGTTAATACGCGTCGATTGGCACCCTAACGTAGTCGATATCATTTTTCATTCTCGAGATTTCGTCTTAGAAAGAAATGGACACATACGTACACACACACACACACATCTTTCTAAAAATAGTGTAAAAATAGTGTAGGTAGTGACCTTAAAACATAAAAATTTGTTATACATTTTGATTTCGATTTTCGGACCCATTAAAATAACTTCCAATGGGAAGTTAATAATTAAATCAAACGATTTTTATTTTTCCCTTACATATTATTTACATTGGATCTTATGGCCCATAGCCTACCACAAAATTATAAATGTTCTAAATGTTATTTACATCCTGTATGTAACATAAGTTTTCAACTTCAACAATAATATAAATACGTCATATTTAAATTGAGTTGATGTCAACAACGATAACGAAATAGCGCTGTGTGGTCTCTTGATTCAGGAATGAATTTAATAGTCGCATTGCATTGGTCTGAATGAAATGTAAAAAAGTGTCATTCACAATAAACAAAATCCGAGCTGACATGGCGCTAAATTAAAGAACCAACTTTTTACATTTCCGTCCAAATTTGCATTTATAATTCTTTTTATTCGTCTATCTAGTGTTGGCATAAATAAAATAAAATATTACAAAGAAGTCACTAAATAACTGTAAGAAAAAAAACGTATTTACGGTTTCCGCTCAATTTTCAAATCACGACCGTTTAATTGCGCACACAAGTATAAAAAGAAATTGTCACACGAAACCGTTTTTGTCGCTTCCAAGCTGTCAAAATGCCGAACACACACGAGCGATATTCGGACTCGTCGTATTTTAACTACACTTTGAACAGATAAATATTATCCTATTAATCCCAGAGCCGACCGTCGGATTTTCTATGGTTCGAATACGCAGATAAATTTGTCTATAGTTAGAGGATTGGAGCAGAAAAATAGGAAGTCACAATAATTATTATTCTGTCGGAAATTAAAAAATTAAAGCTGGCAAGGGGTCGTGGCAGGATGAGCTTTGACACCCCACGAAAGGACTCATTGAGACCGACATTTTGACGTCAATTTATTTATGTATAGTTGATGACATACAATCTAAATAGGCCGTCAGTAAGGCCACGAAATTACATTCCTATTTCTTGCGGGTGTTGAATAGATATTATTATTATTCAGGTGTGCAAGTTTTCACGGCCGGCATTGTTCCAAGTCTTCATGGTTTCCGGGCTCTGTATATTTGTGGATACCCACGAATATACAGAGAGGCCATAGAAATACAAAAACACACAGAATTTCAACCGAAAAGATGAAGGCCTCAATCTCAGTAAAACCTGGACACCAGCACTCCGACATACAAAACCAATGACCAATCGTACAAGGACGGAATACGACCGAGTAGAGAACTCACCCCCACCACTACACACTGCGCAGTTGATCAATTACAGAGAGACGGACTACGACCGAACAGAGAACACACTGGTACTAGGCATAAAAGAAGGGAGGACACCAGTCACTGACACACTGACCTGTGAGCCGCCAAGGAGGACACTTCGACCGCTGCCACATCGCCTTTGAGAATGTCTACCGCAGTTGTAGACGAAACGTCAGGTAGAAATGCCACCGGACTACGGCTTACACGCCCAGAAACCATGAAGACTTGGAGATATTATTATTATTAATACAAATGCATTAATAATTGCGACACTTTAATCGTGCGAACAATAATTTAACTCTATTATTATTAAGTATTAAATTGTGGTTCATTTATTGGCGACTAATAAAATAGCTGTAACTTAGTAAATAACGTTATTATGAACTTATACATGTTGGAAAGTGTTATGAAACTCGGGACATGACATATGTTATTATGTAAAGCACAGATGGATATATTGTAACAGTTACATTTACAACTGTTACAAATTGGATATAATATTTTAATCAAAATTCAATTGACAAACTTCTATATTGGGACAGTAGAGAGAAAAAGAGAGAATGTAGCAGACAAAGTGGAACAGATTTTTAGATGAATCGAAACATCGTTATATCTTCGATAAGAGTAACTCAGCTGTAATGAAATTCCTCAAACTTAATAACTTGTGAGCGAAACACATACCTACATGAAGTCAGTGCTGCTCTGAAGTTAGTTACAAGAACTAAAGCGGATTGAAGTTCATCACTGAAACAACTCAACTATAAACATTAATAAAGATCGTGTAATGAAAATGATAATATGGAGACCGCTGTGCAAACTTTTCTCGTAATCAGAAATAAACTAAAATTTGTTATTTTTATATAATAACTAGCTGTACCCGCGGCTTCGCTCGCCCTCGATATAACGGGATTCTATGATTTGTACCTTATATTTTATAAATACAACACGGACGTCGTGAACAAATTATACATAATTAAATGAATGCTTAATGACTGCAAACAGTATATGAAACACCTGTTGTAAGAACAATGCTGTAATCAGGAAAAATTCATTAATTCGAACCTATGTCACCGTAGGGATTTTAACCCTAAACTTTCCACTATCGCGACGGACTGAGTTGACATTACTCACACAGTAACAGATTTTCAAAATCGACTTTTTCCCGCCGCGATAGTGGAAAGTTTAGGGTTAAAATCCCTACGTTGACATAGGTTTGAATTAATGAATTTTTCCTGATTACAGCATTGTGTTACGTCATTGTTCTTTACAACAGGTGTTTCATATACTGTTTGCAGTCATTATGCATTCATTTAATTACTTATATTTTATGTCGCTGTTTATATAACTTTTCAATTATTAGTTTGTCGGATCGAGTCTTGTGACAGACGGACAGACAGACATCGTAGGCTCAGTAATAGGGTTCCGTTCGGAGTTACGGAACCCTAAAACACAGCGTGTCCCCGATATTTTCAAAAGAAATTGGAAGAGATATCTCTATTTTCGAGAATATAATTTAAGGCCACCAACAGCTTGGATTATTTGGGTCTCACACCAATTCATATTTTCAGTTTATTAAAAATCCAATCGATACTTGTATCAATTCTCAGATTATAGAACGTGGAAACTGGGGGCTTGTAATCTTTATGTTCATCTCAAGCAGTAATCATTGTAGATATCTACTTTGTTATTATTTTTAATCAACAAATCTTATTATAATTTAACAGCGAAAGTGTCCCCACTGTTTGATTGTCAGGTAAGTATTATAATCAAGTGGGATTAAAAATATTACAATCGTCCATGTTGACTGATCGCGATTAGCCGTACGACGAGACCGTCGCTTGAATCGACTGGTCGTCTGCGACGATATCTCGGAATACAGAAACATCAATCACTGCAGCCAATCTTTTCTTTATCTACAATGGGAGACTTTATTACAATTGACAAGTCATATAATAAATGATATGGATCAAAACTATCGCCATGCGGGAATCGAACGATCTGAACCACTAGTTAACATAACATTGTACATACCTAAATAACTAATAATACATAATGTGCTCGTACACAATCATGTCATACATATCTACATATTTTATTAGTAGTGTTTTTGCCTGTACATAGTATATAGGCATGTGCACTATTTATAGTCTAGAAAGCAATTTAAGTTCACATTTATGTAAAATAATTAGACCGTCAGATTGCCTATGCATCGAATATTTTTTCCGTTAGTGATGAGCAAAGCAAGACCAAGGCTTGGACAGTCTTGGCCTTGGTCTTGGTCTTGGTCTTGCTTATATAGTCTTGGTTTTGGTCTTGCGTATCAAGTCTTGCGTTTTGCTCATTTTATCTGTCTTTTTTTTAGTTTTTACTGGCTCTGAAGTAAGAATTTTTAGTTTAGTCTTGTGTATTTGGTCTTGGTCTTGCATATTCGGTCTTGATCTTGATCTTGCTAGTCTAATGATAGTCTTGGTCTTGCTCTTGCTTTTTCGCAAGACCAAGACCAAGACCAATTTTGTGCATCACTATTTTCTGTGTAAGTTAACATTGGATTAGTTAACATTGAGAATAGCCGAGCGTGTAGCAATGCTGTTGTTTACATGGCGTTGCTATGGTTCCTCTATTACAAATCCCCATCCCGAGAGCTGGTAAAAGTGTCAATTGGATTTTCAATTTATTATTAAAAAAAAAAATAATGAATTGAAAATATGAATTGGTGCTAGGCCCAAATAACCTTAGCTGTTGGTGGTCTTTAAAACACACAATATTGGATTAGACAAAATTAGGAAGCCGCATAGTTATTATTATTATTTTTGAAAAATTAGATGCTGCCAAGGAGTGGCCCCATGGGCCATGATAATATGAAAGTACTTAATGAGACCGATCATGGTATATTGGCGTCGCTTTTTTTGGGATTCGTTTGTTGTGTCATCGACTAAGTATTATCTACATAAATAAAATTGACGTCAAAATGTCGATTTACTTTCATATCATCGTGGGGTGCCATAGAGTTTATCCTGCCGCAACCCCTTGGCAGCCTTGATTTTTTAATTTCCGACTGACAAGAAATAATTGTGGCTCCTTATTTGTGCGCGCCAATGCTAAGTCGCACAGAAAAATAACATAGGAAATCCGACGGTCGGCTCTAGGACTAAATGCATGTCGACAGGGTTTGGCACTACGACTCGTGTTTTTATAATATGAATATTCGTACGTAATATGTTGTTTTGTACATCAAGAATCGATTCATGTAAAATCACAGGGGATAATAAATTGCAAATATCTATTGGTACCAGGCCCAAATAGCCCTATTTGTGGCCTTTAAAAATCACAGGCCTTCCTAGATCGTTTCCAAAAAGTATTCCAATTTTATCTAATTTAGTAATTTGATTGTCTAACATTTTTTTATAATTATTAATCGTATTTTTAAAATACTGTCAGTCAAAATAATCTCCCCCCCCCACAAACAAAATCACGTCAAACAAGTTTAGAACGTTTTTCATGAAAATAAGATGCTATCTTAGAGGACCTAACCATCGAAGATAGTTTTCTACATGTATTTAAATTTAATCCCCTGTAAGTCGACAACCCAAATTCAGTTTTAAAAATTCAATATTTATTTCTTACATAATCCGTAATAATTTTTGCCGACTTTACTGTCTTTATAAATTTAATTGCCTGCAAGTCGGCAACCGATTGACAGCTTACAAAAATCGATAATCTCTGCATTTTTAACTTACAATTTTCAATCAAATTTAACGTGTGCATTATGAAAACATTTTTTAATGTAAGTATTTTATAAGTTAATTGAAGGCTTATGTAATGTTTAATTTCATCTTTTAAAATAGGAGGTACTTACTATTCAGTAATTGACATATTATTTTTCCCAAAACATTTTTAAACGACAGCTAATAATTCGAAAATTACCAGCATTAAAGCTGAAACTTTAATATCAAAATTATATATTTTTAACCGACTTCAAAAAAAGGAGGTTTCTCAATTCGGCCGTATATTTTTTTTATGTGGTTATGTTTTATGTGTGTTCGCGGATAACTTCGTCGTTTATGAACCGATTTTGAAAAATTTTTTTTTATTTGAAAGGATATACTTTCAGATTGGTCCCATAGAAATTTCATCAAAATCGGTTCAGTAGTTCGGCTGATTTTTTAATAAAAGTAAGTAACGGCGTGTGATTCTTTAAGGTAAATGTTACTTTTTGACACTAAAAAGTAAAAAATAAAAAACTTTTTAACAAAAAAAAAAACCTCCTTCAAAAAGGCACTAAAAAGAGGAAAATAATGAAATTTTGAGGTCTGTGCCAATTGAAATATGAAGTCGGTTAAAAAGTATAGTATATAGTGATTAATATCGTCGTTTTAACCAACTTCATATTTTAATTGGCGCAGACCTCAAAATGTCATTATTTTCCTCTTTTTAGTGCCTTTTTGAAGGAGATTTTTTTTTTGTTAAAAAGTTTTTTTAACTTACAATTTTCAATCAAATTTAGCATGTGCATTGTGAAAGCATTTTTTAATGTAAGTATTTTATAAGTTAATTGAAGGGCTCATGTAATGTTCAATTTCATCTTTTAAAATAGGAGGGTAGGTACTTACTATTCAGTAATTGACATATTATTTTTCCCAAAACAGCTAATAAATCGAAAATTACCAGCATCAAAGCTGAAACTTTAATATCAAAATTATATATTTTATTGAACTGATTTAAAATTTTAAATTCCACCAGGCAATCAAAATATGAACGATTCACGTAAAGAACGAGTCAAAAAAGTGAATCAATCGTTTAGTTCTGTTCTGTTGGTAACTCCGAGTGAACAATGTTAGTGATTAACTTGTTTTTAAGTTTAAAACTCGTATCTAATAGGATTAGTTCCAAACGAAAAGTAATGATGAATTATCATTATTTGATTAATACATATTTTTGTCTGACATCCGTGGTATTATATGGAAAGTACTGCACTATTGTGTTTTGTCTCCAACTAATATGAAATTATTTGTGACCGGTCACAAATAACAATGGGACGTTCGTCAAACACTTTCCAAAATAACAAAGTATTTACCCAAAAGCTTATAAGTATTTCCCATACAGAAAAAAATGGGTGTGTTCTTATGACCACACGACAGAAGTGAAAACTTCAGATTTTCTAATTTTTGGTGTCATCTATTATAGCGCATTTACATGAACTAAAAATAATTTATTACTAAAATTGTATTTTTAATTAATTCTACCTTGGTTTCAAAAAAATTATAATTGTCAAAGAAAGAATATAACAAAAATAAAAAAATCTATTAATAAATATCATGTAGAATTTAGAAAAAAAAAACAAAAATTCTACGCTGCCATCAGGTCTCGAACCCAGGTTTCTATGCATAGAACGCAAAGACCTAACCAACTGCGCTATGGGTGGAAGAGTGTATAGACAGCCATTTTTATGTATGTTGCGAATTCTTACGGAAGTAGTTGCGAACGCTTCACATTTTTTCAATACCCAGGCAAAGAGTGCCTAACGCGCCTAAGGAAGTTTTCACATCAAAATATTATTGACACTTTTAGCAGCTCTCGGGCTAGAACCCGGGAACTGGAGACTTGTAATAGAGGAACCATAGCACCGCCATGTAAACAACAGCATTGCTACACTCTCGGCTATTCTCAAGCCCTGCGGTAAAAGTGTCAATTGGATTTTAAATTTATTATTAAAAAAAAAAATAATGAATTGAAAATATGAATTGGTGCTAGGCCTAAATAACCTTAGCTGTTGGTGGTTTTTAAAAACACACACTCAAAATACAAACAATTATACAAAACAGTTAATTAACTTGAAAACAAAGCGATACACATATCATACCGGAATAATTTTCAGTGGAAAAGTCCGGGGCTGTTTTGGGGCCTTGAGTCCGCATATCTCAAACGTAGGAAATGGATCCATTAGTGTTGCGATTTGGTTCCACAAATGAATTTGTGTTCATAATTCGTTATTGTGATTTGTGTACCTACATTGTTTTGTTTGAGGCACTCCTTATATAATAATTTGGCTTTATGTGAATTCACATTGTTCCTTTAGTTCTTTTATAATTAATAGTGTTCTGTTGTCTCGACTACACGCGAGGTAACGGCATCAGTTCTCGACTACTTACCTATGGTAAATGAAACACAATTTTATTAATTTATATTTCTATAGTTTGACATTACTATACGAGTATACTGTTTTAAGCATATATTTCAATTTGCAGAACAAAATGTCGGTATTAACCCCCTCTCTTAAGGGAAACTTGCTCGCCTAGGTGTTTATATCGTTCTGCAAGGGGGTTAATACCGACATTTTGTCCTGCAAATTGAAATGTATGCTTAAAACAGTCGCCGTAACAACATATCAAAATTTGAACCTTGAACTAATAATATAAATTTCGTCGGGCACATGACACGTTTAGGGTGATCTGCCACCCCTTTAATACTGACCAATCGATCTGCAAATATTATAATGGCATTATTGGGTCACCGACAAGCTATACAAACAATTTCAGCCTGGAAGCAATAATAATTGTGACATTTTTTTTTGTTACATGTTGGGGGCGGTCTGCATCCCTCCCATACCGCTATCTAGCAAAATCCCTTACACAGGACACTTTAATATGCCTCCCTCAACATCTTCACAAAAATAAGGCCTTGAATAAATAACACCAAAAAATTGTCACTAGCTCTTGGTCTATAAGAAATGTTATAGTTTGATTTGTTGTTCTTGCTTATTTCGAGTCTGACAATTAATATGAGAGTGGGTGATCGAGAACTGGTGCGTTTACCCTATGGCTGAGATGATTACGACGTGAACTATGAACATATCTAGGTATAATAATAATAAGAGTTTTATAAGCATCTATTTTCAGTCTGCTCTGCAGAGGTCTCGTATAGATTTTGATGTATAACGTGCAGAATGAAAATTACAGTCATGCTATAAAACAGTCGTTTAATATCTCAATCATCGTTATTATAATCGTATTAACGATAAAGCCTAATTATATATAGGCGTGTAGCTCATGTAGGTACCTATACAGCTATAGTACCTATATAATATGTACTTATTTACTTACAAAACGTTCCTTGGTTTTAACAACAACTTTTAATTTCTCTCATCATTTCCTATAATTTTTAATCATTTTTCTCTTTTCTATGAGCATTTATCATGCCATAAAAGGTAGGTATTTAATTTTTTTAAATACCTACCTTCAAGGGTTTTCTGAAAAATAAATATTTTCATCTTGAACTCTAATGCTGTATGACAATTAAAATGTTTCAATAATTATTTATTAATTTAGATTAATCACTTAAATGTTTTTTTGAGAGAGTAGCCTCGAGATGTTTTCATATAAATACGATAACAAAACAAATAGAAAAAATACCTAGGGTTATAAATTTTAAAATATTGTCAGAAGGAAGCCGCAAGAAATAGTGACAGCATTTTAAATTGAAGGTGTTTTTTGTGTTTCATTTAGTAATTTTTTTGTGTCCAGCCTATAAACCTTCCCGCAAAAATATTCTGGCGTACCTATATAAAGAAAATCGCATCAAAATCGGTTTTGCAATGTTGACATAATATTTTAATGAGTAAATGATTTTGTCATAAAAATATTCAGTATTTTTTGAATCCGTAAAAAGCCCGAGTGTTTCGATTATTCGAGGTTGGGTCAATTCACAATGGCTCGTACAATCGAGGTTCTACTGTATAATATGTATTCGCGATATCTATAATAAAACTACTGAACTAGAATGATATCTTGTATCTACAACTTACGGTTCTTATATCTATAGAATATAATAGAGGTATAACGGTTTAGACTTCAGCGGAAATCCTATAACCGGAAATGATATACTTCACCCAAAGTCTGTTCCAATTTATTGCTAAATTAAAGAGACAATAATAATTTATCAGTTTCGACATATAAATTTAAGTTGTAATGAGATTCAAAATTTCAGTCTTTTTATTTTTTTGTCTTCAACAATTTTTGATTATTGCTATACTAAAGGGCTTGAGAATGGCCGAGCGTCTAGCAATGCTGTTGTTTACATGGCGTTGCTATGGTTCCTCTATTACAAGTCCCCAGTTCCCGGGTTCTAGCCCGAGAGCTGGTAAAAGCGTCAATTGGATTTTCAATTATTAAAAAAAAAAAAAAATAATAAATTGAAAATATGAATTGGTGCTAGGCCTAAATAACCTTAGCTGTTGGTGGTCTTTAAAAAACACAAAAAAAAACAGCTATACTAAACTAAGCAAGTAGACTGCTATATATATAGGGTGTCCAGGAAATCTTCCGTAGGACTAACTGTAATCGGTCTGGGTGTGTGCTATCAAAATAACAAAACATGACCCCTTACGATGTTCGAGATATATATATTTTTTTTAACGCTTTTAAAACGCTTGGATTAAATAGGTTAGTTTTTGAGAGAATGAATAAAACATATGAGCTAAAATGCGTTTAAAAAGTTCAAACATCTCGGAAACCGTGAAATTTTTACCGGAGTCGTGCTTTGCATAATATGGCCGACCTATCACCGGTTAAAGTCTTAGACAAGGATTACTGGACATCCTGTACTTGCACTACATTATTTTTTGTGTGCGAAAGCCATATGTTGACCATTTAAATATGATGTTTTATTCATTGAAATTTTTACCAACTGAGTAATTCGAAAACTCAAATATTTTTTATGTTAATGTTTAAATAATAGCTTCTAACATCTACATTCCAGAGTATTCCTTCACGCGAGCGAAGCTAAATATAAAGTAGCTTATCCTGTCAGTTCGGGTGTACCATATAGGTACGTGTACCAAATTTCGTTGAAATCGACTTGGGGATTTAAGAGTTATAGCGGAGCAGACAAGCAGACACAAAATCTCCCTTTGTATAGTTTTATAATTAACTAGCAGTGCCCGCGGCTTCGTTAGCCCTCTATTAACTGTTAACTGTGTCGACTGTAAGCTAACGATTAATAGTTTTTTTATCGATATTGATGCAGTAGGTCTCGAGTCATAAACAAACAAATTTTTAATAAAACGATCTATAAATATTTTAAAAAGGAAAAGTTTGTTTGTGAGTTAGTTTGTGAGTTTGTATGTACGGGGTAATCTCTGGAACTACTCAACCGATTCTTAAAATTCTTTCACTAATAGAAAGCTACACTATCCCTGAGTGATATAGGCTATATTTTTTTGATAAATTTCTCGCGAGGGGGGGCTAATTCCTGTGGGATAGTAACAAAACGTAACTTTGAAATTCTTTTGCATTTTAGCGTGCAGGCGAATCCTACTAATATTATAAACACCAGCCCGACTTCGCTTCACAGGGGGAAAATTTCTCACGGGGATTATAAATCATAAATTTTTTGCACCCGGACGAGACCGCTAGTTATTTATATATAACGCTAATAACCTGCACTGTAGAGCGTCTATAATTTACAATATCCATCTTTGACCATTACGTAATTTCAATTAAAAATTAATACTTTTTAAATGTATGCGCAGCATGCATATTTTGTTTTGACAAATTGTATTCAAACTGCGCTGAACAGAATTCCTAGTCTTGAAGTAATAATTAAAAAAAATAATAATATCTTTAAATGTAGTAAATAAATATGTTAATATTTAATGTATCTGGCTGTCTTATTATCATATCTGAATTAGAGAATTAAAAGAAGTTTCCATTTTTACCTTTCAGTGAATAAAGAGACAACCGAATTTTATGCTTATTAATTCTAACAGTCCAGTGTCTTGAGAACGGACACAATTCAAAAAGAAGATAATAACCATGACTAATAATAATAAAAACATATCTTAGAATCATAATAATACATATCAGATAATATTATATATAGTGGTATACCTACAGTCACACATCAGAGTCTCAAAATGTGTGCTTCAAACAGAACCGGATTTAGTCAAACTTGTCCAAAATTGTCTTATTATACGAATTTTCTTCAAATAATCTCAACAATCCCTACACTGTAAGAAATGGATGTAAAAATACTTTGAAAGTGAAGGTAGAATTCGCTCGATTTTCTAAATGATTTTACATTATTATTTATTTTTACACAGAAAACTTCATAAAAACTTGGACTTTTACTGTAAAGTTAAGCAAATTTGTGATTTTTGCATAAAGTAAATTAAAATTACATAATTTGTGTAATATTCAAATAAAGTGTGTAAAAATTACAAAATAAAATGTATAGTTATAAAATGAATGAATACAAAACAAATTAATGTAAAATTAGTTACCACGCATGCGCAATGTGTTTTTATGGAATGCGATGTGGCGATACCTGTTTGCGACGCCATTGTCTCTTTGTGTTCCTATTACCAGATTAATCGCTGGCTACAAATGGACCATCGATAATCTATGTAATCAGCCTTCTCATTTCTTACAGTGTATATAAGTGTTCCCCATTTGAGAATCTGGAAGTCTGACAAGCCTTTCTACCTTGCAGGAAGGCGCAATAAAAATATAACATGACTGAAGAGAATTAGTGTACATAGTGTGAAAAAATATGGAAATAAATGGTCCAAATGGATCAACTAGAACTAAATGCTTCTTATGCACGCGCTGGTTCATAAATACACTCAACATATGTCGGATTTAGGATTATGGAGGTCTCTGGGTTGAATCCCGTCTTCTTTATTTTTTTATTGTAAATTATAGACGCGTCGACTACTTAGGTCATTAGCGTCTTGATTACATTAAATAACAACACACTTAAAACTAAATGACATCACAAAACATCCATAAGCGTAGGCGGGATTCGAACCCACGACAGTTTGATCCAGAGGCCGCGACGCAAACCACTGGACCACACTGTCCTCGAGTTCCGTATTCTGTGTTAATTTTCAGAAATATTTAATACGAAAAATTTTGTGGAGGTCCTTAGCCAGTTTTCCAGTACTAAGTCCGGCACTGTTGTTAGTGATGAGCAAAATTGGTCTTGGTCTTGGTCTTGCGAAAAAGCAAGACCAAGACCAAGACTATCATTAGACTAGCAAGATCAAGACCAAGACCGAATGAACAAGAACAAGACCAATACCAAGACCGAATATGCAAGACTAAACTAAAAATTCTTACTTCAGAAATAATGAGCAAAATGAGCAAGACCAAGACCAAGACTAAATAACCAAGACCAAGACCAGACATATTTGAGCAAGACCAAGACCAAGACTGAATCAGCAAGATCAAGACCAAGACTGTTCAAGTCTTGGTCTTGGTCTTGCTTTGCTCATCAGTAACTGTCAAGTCGACATTATTTTTGTTTTTCAAAAATCTTTTTAAATAACTATAAAACCGATCCTGTTTAAAACCAAAGAAGTTCCTTCTGCAATGATATCTAAGCCTAAAGGCCTAGACCACGTATGCTGTGTACAATTGTAGATATATGTAGGATGTGTGTGTGTGTGTGTGTGTGTGTGTGTGTGTACGTTAGACCAGATTGTGTAACCATAGGCAAAAGAAGTCTTTTTGGTCCTCCATGTTCAGAGCAGTCCGCATTCTGAGACAGTGTGTACCTCTGTTATGGCGCAGCGGGTTGTCGAGTTATGTAGCTGTACTTAAATTATACTAAAAGAACTTTGAACATAAATTAGATTATCAAACAACCAACCAACTACTTTATTCGTACATCGCATGTGTATAATGTGTGTACATAATATCAGTACATTGTATATCAAATTAATAAGTGAATAACTTTAAAAATCAATTGTATACAATTTTTCATTTAGACTTACAAGAAGTTAGAACAGTGAGTTCCCGATAATCTTAAAAGATGTCTAAACATTCAGATTCGATTAATCGAATCCGTTGAAACTTCAAAAATCACACTTTTTTATTTTTCACATTAGTATGTCTAAATTTAGAAATGTTTATTTTCGCATATTTAAATAGTTAAATTAGTGCTCTAATAAACTGTAGAAACGGTTTTCGAAAATGACGAATCGTTTTCAAAATACGTGGTTTAGTAAACGGGCGGTCGCTTGGTGTGGATTTTTCGATGCCGGTAACTATATATACGAATGTTATGGAATTTAGTCTGTACATGAAAATAATAGTATATTGCAATACAAGGGGCGAAACACAGCCTTTGCAACTAGTGTGAAGTTTCACACGCATTGCATTCGCTGTGTTTCGTTCCGAGTAATGCATATTATTTTTCACAACAACTCTATTGACAATTTGATTTGAGGTATCTGCAATTTGGGCGCGCAAAAAGCTGCAAAAATATTAGATCTGCAGTCAGATTCATGCGTGAAATTTATGTGGGGTTATGTCTCAATCGCGCTTTCTCTCTCTTAAAAACGTTCAAAACAGAGAAAACCGACAACTGAAAATGTGCATCCCTAATCCGCTAAACAGGTACCAAAAATCGATTTTCAATAGCGGAGTTGTGAAAAACTGTGCTAACCACTTCCTCTGTTTCCGCAACAGCTAATATTTCTAAAATTCCACCCCCGTATGAGAGTCAAAAATGTTGACAGCTGGTCAAAGAAGGTTGGAATATATACGCTCTAGATATAAGACAGGACCTGTAGAACTAAATCGTCACTTCCACGACACACTTCCATGATTTTTCATCGACTCTTTGTAGCATAAATTGGGAAAAGAAGAATTTTTATTGAGCTTTTCATCAATGCAAATGTATTCTATTAATTCAATATAAAATTATGCCTACAACACTCTCAATTTGAGCCAAAATATTGTAGTCTCTGGAATGAGAAATCATGATGTTACGACCAATTTTTTATTTATTGTGGATTATAGACGCGTCGACAACTTAGGTCATTAGCGTCTTAAATACAACAAATATACATATATCACTTAAAACTAAATAACATCACAAAACATCCATGAGCAGAGGTGGGACTCGAACCCACGACAGTGATTCAGAGGCCGCGACGCTACCAACTGAGCCATACTGTCCTCTGTTACGACCAAAATAACAGCGTTGTTAGATATTATAGATTATAGACGCTCGATAACAGAGGCCAAGACAACATTGTTTTCGATGTCTTAATATAATATTGTACTACCTGCTCCTTGACAGTCGAGGGTAAATAATTATACAATCAATAACATTTATGTAAGCCGAGAATTGGCTGCGTTTCCGCATATATAAATTGTGTCCAATCTATATTATTGCTTATGAATCTTTATTTGATTCAAGTCTTCTAGACACGCGGTGCACATTGTCAACTCATAGTATCAACAGAATCCGGCTAGAGCAGGTAGATTCAGTTCGGCAACTTCAGCGAAACAAAACAGATTAATAATCATTAATAAATTCACAAATTCAATGAAAACTCCCTGCTGAAATTATTTCAAAAATGGTTTTAACACGAAAATCTGAAAATCACTTTTTCGCCGCCGTATTATTTTTACTAGCGGCCCGGTCCGGCTTCGCCCGGGTGCTATGCATTTAGAATTTATTAATACATTACTTTGTAATTATTTAAAACATTACTTACTCGCTTCGCTCGTTCGCTCGAATTTATAATTAATTAAAACATTTTTCACTTTAAGATAAAAATAAAAATAGGAAGAAATCCTTTCCAAAAGTTTTTTAAATTCATTTATTAAGCGCTTTCGGAACTTAGTCCATCTTCAGAACAACAAGATTTTTTATATTAAAAATCTCGAAAATAATCACAAATTAAAACAAAATTTTTTTTTAAAAAATAATATTACCGAGTAAATATCAGGCTGGCTGCCCTCAATGAACTGACTGACAAAAAATAACAAAAAATAATAAAACCAGATGTAACCTCTATATTGTCCTTGAGGAAATAAAATTTTTATAATAAATTTATGTGCGTAATAGAATAGTCATTTCTCACTTGCTTCGCTCGTTCGCTAGAATTTATAATTAATTAAAACATTTCTCACTCGCTTCGCTCGTATTTATAATTAATCAATAGTTTTCGCAGCGCACGCCAAATAATGACTTTTATATGCAAATTTTTGATACCTTGGGTTACATTTTTGTAATTTTCGTAGGGATCTCTAATTTTTTTGAAAATAAAATAAAGCCCATGTTCCTCGCTGATAATGTAGCTTTCTATAGGCGAAAGAATTTTAAAAATCAGTTAAGTATTTTTGAGTTTATCCATTACAAACAAACAAACATACAAAAAATCAAATCTTTTCTCTTCATAATATTAGTATGATTACGTGGGTATAGTAGATCAGAGGTTATTAAACTTTATTTTTTGTGGATCCCTATTTAAATAGGGAGATGCGTACCTTCGCCCAAATTGTTTCTTAGAACAACTCAAAATTGGAATTTATACAAATGATAGTTTTTTGTTTTGGTTCATATCTATGATAATAAAAAATCATCAACTATAGGAAATGCAGGCCCTTAAGGATCTACGGATCATAATTTAAGAATCGATGTCATTAATTATTGTGATGTAGATTTCTCGCTTCATATTATCGACTCTATCGATGTTCTAAATTGCTAGATGGGACGATCCTAGATGTCCCGCCATTTGGAAAAAGAGTACAGTGTGGTCCAGTGGTTAGCGTCGCGGGCTCTGAATCAGACTGTCGTGGGTTCGGATCCCGCCTCCGCTCATGGATGTTTTGTGATGTAATTTAGTTTAAAGTGAGTTGTTATTTAATGTAATCAAGACGCTAATGACCTAAGTTGTCGACGCGTCTATAATTCACAATAAATAAATAATTAATGAAAAACACTACCTATTTTAATAACATCACTTAAAATTTTGTTTAGTTTAAATATTCGGAAAGTATTTTATTAATATTAATAATAATAAATTCTCGGGAACTTGGATAAAAATAAGTTGATGCTAAATTTTCAAAATTTGCAACGTTTCGTTGGTTTATTTTCCAACTTCTTCAGGCAATCTACAGAAATACAATTAATTAAATGACAGTTGCATTACATAAAACGATAAATATCATAAATTATAACATAAAAAGTCAAATAAAATTACTATATTTACATTTGAGGTTAGCATCCTCGTTGAAATATTTTGGTTCATACTACTACCAAGTCTTTAAAAATAATATAAGACCAGATAAATTATTACATGTAAAGATATCTTTCCCAATAGCTTGTCGAATAATTTTCAATAATTTTAATAATCTAACATCTGCACCAAATTGTATAAAGTAGGTAATTCACGATAGCAAACAAGCGTTTCCAATTCCGGTCCTGTCTGGGCAATTTTATTAAAATTTAGGGGAACATTTCAATCATTACTAAACGGTTAAATTCTAATTATTTTTGGGATAAAAAATGTTCTTTTTTCAACGTCTAAACATAACACTTAAAATGGTTCGATCGCGCCCATTTTAAATAGGCTTCGTTCGATGATAGATTCCGAAACGTGTGACAAATTTCGTTTAAAACGATCGAGTCTATCGAGAGTAATCGTGCTAAATCGAGTGGGTAAGGCATATGAATCGCGTTTGGGTTTAGCGCTTCACGCGGCGTTGATGTCTCGAATCGTGAGTGTAGGTACTCCGGTGCGCGCCCGTCACAGAGAGATCACAGTGCAGTGCCCCCATTGTGGTCCACGTCCAAGGCTACTGCACGATGCGACAACTCGCCCGATCTAAACAGCTTCCTTCTTCTTGTTTTACGTGATCATACATTTGAATATAATATATTATTATATTCTACCTTAGTACCTATGTCCGCATAATATGTAATGTCAGAACGTCGTCGCCGGCCGCAATGGCTAAACCGCTTATGTCAAATTTTTGATAAAAATGAGTATGTCTGTATCGTGCGTATACAGACAGATGGCTTCAATACCGTTAAACACAAACAAATTGTATTAACTGTCGAAAAATCACACTTTTTTATTTTTCACCTTAGCATGTATATATTTAGAAATGTTAATTTTCACATATTTAAAAAGTTAAATTAGTGCCCTAATAAACTGTAGAAGCGGTTTTTGAAAATATCGGATCGTTTTCAAAATTGCACGCGGTTTAGTAAACGGGCGGTCGCTTGGTGTGGATTTTTCGATGCCGGTAACTATATATACGGATGCTATGGAATTCCGTTTGTACACGAAGAACTGTGTTAACCACTTCCCGTGTTTCCGTAACAGCTAAAAGTTTTTACAGTTTATTTGCGTCGCCATCTTTACTTTTACAGTATGCCGTGAAGGTTGTAAGTAATCGCAGGCGCACGCAGGCGGATTGAGCGAATAAACAGAAGTTGCTATGGCAACCGTTTACTTACCGCACTCTAGAGCGGTAAGTAAAACACTTTCAGCACCCCTGCCAGTTAAATGACCCATTACATGTCGGTATACACGTATCGAAAGTAGCTATTTTTTAGTGGGTATGGCAAAAAATCTATATAGGTACTTAGATCCGAGGGTCTGTTTTTGAGGACAGCTTGGTGTAACGATTAAAGTTTAAACGTACCATGATCATTGAATCAAACTATCGTCGGTTCGAATCTCTCATCCCTTCTCATGGATGTTTTGTGATGCCGTGTAATTTAATTTGGTGTAATTAGACGCAAATGGCCTTAGTTGTCGAACGTCTATAATTTACAATAAAATAAATCTCGCCGTTTTGAGTTGTCTCGTTTAGAAAAATGGAGAAATTGGATCATGAAATGACCTGGACGACTCAAAAGTTTTTAATTTAATTCAATATCAGAAGTTTGACGTAAGCTTTCTTGCTTTTTGGTCGCAGATAAATAGCTTGCACAATACATCTTAGCTATGTCTCTCGTATGTAATTGAGTAGTACGCATGCGTTGTAAAAAGTAGAAACGAGGTATTCATTTAAATTTTAAATAAAAATAATGTGTCTCCATATCTAATATCATTAATCAAATTTATTTCATAACTTATCATAAACAGCGTCGTTTAATTTTCTAGAAAAGTTAATAGAATTTGTTAGTTGAGCCAAAAAAAACATGGCGATATATTTGCCACTTTACGCACAATATTCATTAAATCACTTAACAATTTAATAATTACAGTATGCATTTTTTTTAAATAATTAGGCACCTAAGTACTTGATATTTTTTATTTAGTAGGTATAAAAAATGAAAATTTGGACAAAACTCTAAAATCTGAGAAACATTAATGATTGAACGATTCGTTGAAGTCACCTGCTATTTAAATTAAAAGTGACGTGCCTTTCAACGTTATTGTTCTTATTATACCTACTTATTACTGACGTCACATATTATTTTTCTTTAATAAAAATTGTTCAATGTTTCTCAGATTTTAGAGCTTTGTTCAAATTGACATTCTGCATAATGACAATGAAGATCGGTGACCTTAAATTACTAAGTAAATTGAATAAAAAATATAATACCTATATGTTACCTATGAAAAATTATTTTATAATTAATGTATAATGAAATGTAATTTAATGTAGGTAACATTTTATAATAGATTAATTTGGGCCTGAAGATGACAACATATTTTGTCGAAACGTGGCCGTGAGAATTTGGAAAATAAATTATTGTTGGATCGGGAAGAGGCTTTTTATTCATTTCAATAAATTAATGACAATGTGCTAAATTTAATTTTTTGTTTGAAAATATTTTTTTATTTCTGATTTTGTTTGCTTACAGGGCAGCTGTAAATCAACTGTTTAATTTCTACAACTGCAGGTCTGGTGTCTTCTGCAATTAAAGAACTTAGAAAGGTAGGTAAATAAAAAATATTTTTGCTATCTTTTTGATCAAATTTCTTGGCCAGCTGTTTATTTTCACAATTATTTTATAGTGTTATTGCATCTGCATTCGAAATACAAATCTCACAGCATGTAAAAATAAATAGGCCAATGCAAAATTGTATTTTTATAAAGAGTTTACCTTTATGTAAACAAAATTGTCACCAAAAAGAAATCTTATCTCTGTAAGGTTTAAAACATCCCTTAAATATTCTATTCAACCCTTTATATATGTGAACTAAAAATAACATCACTTAAATACAATTCAAAACATTGTCATACAGGCATTTAATATACCATTGCGGTTTATTCTTTCAGTTTATAAATAAATCGCCCAGGTAAAAAATAAATACGGTCACAGAAAATAGATTCGATGACATCAAAAGAAGATTATAATGTACAGGGTGCACTTTTTATCTAAAAATCTCTAGGTTATCTTTTAAATACGTTTTTTACCCTTAAAATTTCAACAATTTTTCTTGTAAATTCTATATAGCAAGTAAGTAATTTGGGTTAAAATTTTATCGAGCTCTGAAATTTTGGAAATAAATGTTATTGGCCCACCTTCAGATCACCATGCCCAAAACTGGCCCACCCTAGCAAAAACCCCTAGCACCGCTACTGACCCAACACGTACGGAACCCTAAAAATGCCTGTGACAGACAGATAGACACCGCGAGGTGATTCCATAAGTGTTCCGTTTTGCCGATTTGGGTATGGAACACTAAAAATATTCACAATATAGAGTCACACCATTATGATTTCTTGGAGCGTTTATGAAATCAGCGTTTTAAAAACATTTTTAGCATACTCTCAATAATTGAGATGCATTTCCGACATCGTAATTTTTGACTTTTATTATTTACTTTACGTTTTACGACCAACATATTATTGAAAATTTATTGGGTCATAAAATCAGCAGTATAAATAACGCTTATGAATAAAATTAAATTTTTGTATTGGCGATTGGGCACGAGTACAATCGAGTTCAAAAACTCCATCGCAAATCCAACTCATTCTATGTATCTTAATAGGACACTTGGAACACATATGAAATCACCTCGGCGTCTGTCTGTCTCAAGGAATAAAATTAAATTTTTGTATTGGCGATTGGGCACGAGTACAATCGAGTTCAAAAACTCCATCGCAAATCCAACTCATTCTATGTATCTTAATAGGACACTTGGAACACATATGGAATCACCTTGGCGTCTGTCTGTCTCAAGGAGGTGTAATAAAAATCTGACATGGGCTGTATAGGGAGGCACAGCACCGAAAAGTTTGGGAACTACGACTGTATGGGGGTCGGGTGATTATTTATTGGCGGCAGTTGGAAAGTTTGGCGATTATAATCTATCGGTATAGGTACGACGTAATGTCGGTTTTATCGGATTTCATTACAGATGTTGTGAAGTCACATTAAGGTGTACCTAGAGACATTATATTATGCATGTTTGTACACAGGTTGTCATTTCAGTTGGTTTACGTCTTCTGAACATAGCACCGCAGGTATCAATTGTCTGCCGACGTCTAACAACCATGCACTGCTACACAACACAACCAAGCACTGCTGCACAGTACACTACACTAGGTACTGCAGCTTTGCTATACGTTATCATGATATGGCTAGGCCGTACAAAGTTCGTTTCAAACAGAGCTTAATTTAGAAAAATTTAATAATTAGTATATTCCAAGTCTTCATGGTTTCCGGGCTTATAGGCCGTGGTCCGGTGGTATTTCTACCTGACGTTTCGTCTACAACTGCGGTAGACATTCTCAAAGGCGATGTGGCAGCGGTCGAAGTGTCCTCCTTAGCGGCTCATAGGTCAATTGGAACAATGCCGGCCGTGAAAGCTTGCACACCTAGATAAATTAGTATATTGTGCAACTAGTGTGCTAAATAGCTCCTTATGCGTCAGGCGAGATTTTTTCAGCACGAGTAGTAGGCGAGCGCCCACGAGCCTTGACAAGTGTGCATCGCGAGTCGTATACGAGGCATAAAAATTTAACACAGCGCGTTGCACCCTATACTTTATTCAACCCGTGCACTTTAATTGAATCAATGTCAAACATTTAAGATTCACTGACAAGTGACAGCTGTAGCTCATCTCGTAATAAAAACATTGACCTTGATATATTGTTTATTTACTTCGTTGCCATAGTAACCATATTTCATTATAGCAGCGAAATGAGATACCTACATAATGGTTCATTATGGAACGGATTTTTCAAATGTTTTTTCATTATAGCATCGAAAAGCGTTTCATAATTGATGATGATTTCAGCAGTCGATAAACGGTCATTTAAGACCTGCCTTATAGACACGAAAAAACACTAAAAGCGTGCATGTGTTGAATAAACCAATTTATACCACCTAATGCTATTTCGGGGAAGCACAATGGGCCCTTGTAGGCCTGGGTGCTGCGGAGAAAAATTTGCTGTTCCTTAATTTATCGACTGTCTACCGGCATTTATGAAAATAATTTTAGAAAACGTATTACCTATTATAGTACAATAATTTATATAGGTACTAAACTGGTTTTTCGGACCGGCTTCATCCGAGTAAATTTTGGTTTGGCAGCTTTTCTGTATCCAATTTAGTTAAGAAATCGCATGCGGGATCCTCGACTTGTTTTAAAATTTTCGCTCACTGCCCATCCCTATTTTGTCGTAGCATAATAATATAATATGTCACTCGGGAAGAAGTAGGCTTTTAGACAGTGAAATAATTTTACGAATCGGTTCAGTAGTTCCTGAGATCACCAGCCGCAAACAACAGACAGAATTCGGTAAAACTCATTTTTTCGTCCATCCTATAAATCGGCAAGAAGACTAAATTAAAGACAGAGGTCTCGTTATAAATTGTCGTATTAAAATTGGTAATATCGAAGGAAAAACCGCTATAAATTAACTTCCCATTGGAAGTTATTGTAATGGGTCCGAAAATCGAAATCAAAATGTATAACAAATTTTTATGTTTCAAGGTCTCTACACTATTTTTAGAAAGATGTCTGTGTGTGTGTACGTATGTACGTAGGTACGTATGTGTACATTTCTTTCTAAGACTAAATCTCCAGAATGAAAAATGATATCGACTACGTTAGGGTGCCAATCGACGCGTATTAACGTAAATATGATCTGAAAGAAATTTTTTCAAAATCGGTTCAGCCGTTCTTTTTTCTTAACCAAATAACCTCCAAAAAAGAAGATTTTACACAATATCTCGCGAATAAAAAATTATATCGACTTCGTAAGGGTGTCAATCGAGGCGTGTTAACGTCATTTTGATCCGACATAAATTTTATAAAAATCGGTTCAGCCGTTTTTTTTTTAAATTATTGTTAAAAACAAATAATAATTATTTTTTAATGATTAAAATGCTTACTTTTCTGTGTAATATCTAATTTAATTATTATTATTAAATATTTATCAAACTGGGAAGTTCGTCGTGTGAACCTCAAGGGTCGCACTTTAGTCCTAATAAACGACCCACCTCACGGCTTATTTACAATTCAATTCAATTCAGGAAAAGCCGGACCTGTTCGAAGCAACGAGTTAAGTCTCTTATGAGACTACATGTACATACTTATAGGTACCTCAGCTCACACACAGCAAACCAAAACGCCCAGTGAGTGGATGTCCCCCGACACATAGGTGTACCATTTACACAGCAGCAGCTCAGAGAACTTCTCATCTCATCTCATCCTGCAGATCGCTATCTGCACGATGATCGGACAAACCGATCTTGTGGCTGCTTTTGCACACATCGCATCGCATGCCTTCTAATCCTAGAGCCGACCGTCGGATTCACTCGAATACAATGGGGCAGACACAATAGGGGTGTAGACACTTTTTTGAAAACGCTTTTAATTTATAGCTTAAATAAGCAAAACTCTGAATCGTAGACAAAAAATGTTTATACAAAAGTTGTAGAGAATTGTATCCTCTATAAGATTGTATAAGCTATTTTTATGATATCACTTACCGTTTACGAGAAAAATGCAAAAAACCGATATTTGCGACCTTTGACCTTGAATAATTTTTTTAGCACACATGGGATCGATGGGGACTTTTGATATTTTATTTATAATAGTGTATCAAAGACCTATACCAATATTTAGCTCTATGCGAATTATTGTAAGCTTACCACTATTTTTTGGTCTATTTTGATCGGACTATTTATATTGTAAGTATATTATACCTAAAAAATATTTGATAATTTTATATTCGCATTTTCATTTGGAAAATTTGTTTTGTATTATTATTTTCAAATTGCCGCGTTTATATCTGTCATACCTCAACCTAAACTATATAAGCTTTATTTGTCGGTCTCGAGTTTCGACCATGGGGTGCCAAAGTTCATCCCGCTGCAACCGCTTGGGTGCCCTAATTTTTCAATTTCCGGCAGAGTAAAAATAATAATAATAACTGTAACTTCCTATTTTTCTGCTCCAATACCACTTTATTCGATCTACATAGGAAATTCGACGGTTGGCTCTTAGACTAATAGCTAACATACATTCTATGAGGTAGATAACTTTCGCATCACTCTCTACTCTAAACCCCTAAGCAAATCTAATTTTCTACACATATCATAAAATCGTATAAACGCCCTTTTTGTTTGTTTATCTGTCTGTGTGTGCATGCCAATTTCCACAATGGCTGAACCAATTTGGATGTGGTTTTCAGTGATGTATTGAGATAAGCTTGGCCTAACATTTAGTGTTTGTTTCATTTAAATCGATTGACAAATAAAAAAGATATTATGTCAATTTTTAAGTGCCACCGTTAAAGCAAATGTCAAAAAGTAGGGTAAAACATAGGTTGGAGATTAGGTTGATTGTTTATTTTTGTGACACCGTTAATGCAAACTATTTTAAACCCGACTTCGCTTCGCAAGGAGACAGAATATCGCAGGGGGGGATAATAAATCATAGGTACTTCGCTTCGCAGGGAGAGAATTTCTCGCTGGGAGGATAATAAATTAACAATATTTATACTAAATTTAGGTTACAGAGGGAGCCAACCATTAAATGCAAAGATAAATAGATACAAACACACACCCGATTTTTTATTTTTTTATTTATTGTAGATTATAGACGCGTCGACAACTTAGGTCATTAGCGTCTTGCATGATTACATTAAATAACAACTTCCTTAAAACTAAATGACATCACAAAACATCCATGAGCGGAGGTTGGATTCGAACCCACAACAGTGCGATCCAGAGGACAGAGTGGTGTAACGGTTAGCATAGCGGCCTTTGGATCACACTGTCGTGGGTTCGAATCCCGCCTCCGCTCATGGATATTTTGTGATGTCATTTAGTTTTAAGTGAGTTGTTATTTGATGTAAACAAGACGCTAATGACTTAAGTTGTCGACGCGTCTATAATTTACAATAAATAAATAAATAAACAGTGCAATCCGCTAACCGTTACGCCACACTGTCCTCCAACACACACCCGAAAAACATTACACTCGGCCTTTGGCATGTCGAGTAAAAATTAGTTCAGGTTTACATAAGTATAAAACTTGACGATAAATCAATGTTGTGGCAAGGTTTTATGATTTTATTGTTATTATGTTTAACAGAAGTAAAAGGTTAATCGAAAAGTAAATTGAAAATGCAAGTACTCTTGCAATAATGAAATAGCTGGGGCAAAAACTGTCACACACACAAAGAACAAGGAGGCTGAGTGATGCTAAATTTACAATCAATTCAAATGCATGCAGAATTATTTGTCGGACTGTGACGAATTTCATTTTAAATATATGGCATTTTGCGTTTACATATACATGCACTATTACGCATATTAAATCTATGTTTACGGCGCAAGTCGTAAATTCATAAGTCATAATTTTGTGTTTGACGTATGTCGTATTTCAATTTATGCCACTTTTCGAACTATGGGAATTTATTTTCTGCAAATAAGTGGTAAATAGATCACGATGCAGACGTGCATGGGGATTTCTTAAACGGTAATAGAGATAGAAATTTGGTTAACTGAGAGAAAATGCGCATGTAGAATCTTCAGTACTGTTACCCTGCGCAGTCAAACTTTTCATAATTTGCTTGGCTTGCGACAGACAGTTGAAAAACGAAACTTTCCCATTTTCATTTTTGAAGTGAAATCTTCCTTGGGCGCGTTAGGCACTTTTTGCCTGGGTACTGAAATAACGTGAAGCGTTCGCAAATAACCGTAAGAATTCGAAACCTGACCGTAAGAATACCATAGAAAACGGCCGTCTACACACTTCCATTCAGTTGGTTACGTCTTTGCGTTCTATGCATAGGAACCTGGCTTCGAGACCTGATGGCAGCGTAGAATTTTTGGCGTTTTTTTTCTATTCTAAATTCTACATGATATTTATTTATATATTTTTAAATTTTTGTTATATTCTTTTTTTGACAATAATTATAGGTAATTTTTTTGAAACCAAGGTGGAATTAATTAAAAATACAATTTTAGTATTTTAGTAATAAATTATTTTTAGTTCATAAATGCGCTATAATAGATGAAGTTTTCACTTCTGTCGTACCTATGGTCATATGCACACACCCATTTTTTTATTTATAACTCGCTTATTAAGCTAGAAAAAAAACATTTTCATTTTTATTTATTTATTTATTGTAGATTATAGACGCGTCGACAACTTAGGTCATTAGCGACTTAAATTAAATTAAATAACAACTAAATTAAAAACTAAATAACATCACAAAACATCCATGAGCGCAGGTGGGATTCGAACCCACGACAATCTAGTCTAGAGGCTGGTAACAAGTACGCTATTCACTAGGCTACACTGCCCTCTATATTTTTACTACGTGATTTTATAGGGTGATGTTTTTGTAAAATACATCATTAATCGCATGTCAGTTGACCAAATTGACAGCCTGTATATATCAGATATCTAGAGTTATGTAGATATTATAATAAAACCGGTCAAGTGTGAGTCGAACTCGCGCCACGAGGGTTCCGTACCGTTAAAACAATTTAATTATAGTGTAGACTGTGTCTGTCTATATGCGTTAAAAAGCACAGTGTAAGCTCGAATCTCACGGTTAAGAGTTATAAATAATATAGTTTATAATAATCGCGTACGATGACGCCACTAGTTATATGGTTTGAATCCAATATAAATAATATAGTTTATAATCATCGCGTACGATGAAGCCACTTCTTGTCGGTATAAAAAACATTACTTTATTAGAATTAATTGATTATTTAATTATAATTCTTATTTTCCATAACAACACACATTTTGTAAAAATTTCAACTAGCTACCTCTTACCGTTTGTAAGATAGAACCCGTGACAGACAGACGGACGGACGGACAGATATCGTAGACAGAGTAATAGGTTTCCAGGCGGAGGTACGGAACCCTAAAAACAACGCACAATGTCGAGGAGCCAAGGTAGCGTTTAGCGCCTGTGCGGTTGGCATGTCACCCGGGCACTCATTATGGCAACTACAACCGATGTTTCTATACGTCTCTGATATTATGTCTGTCTGATATGTCTGTCTGTTCAAGTTCTTGTTCCCTTATGTAATAATAATAAACATAATATACAGAATACCAACTGTATAATACAACAAAACCCATATCTACCTCCTTTACGACCTACCTATAGAGCATATTATAATAGATGTTGGTTGGATATCACGCTGTTCGGAACATTGTTGATCCGGAGATAACGTCCCGACATATCACTTATATTATATGTGACTTAAAAATGATAGCGTTTTTGTTAAACATGAAAAATTACTGCTCATTTGTCTACCGGGTAAACAATATTTCTGCGACTGTCTTCGGTTCTATTTTTCTAATGTTGTTTTAAAAATGTGACGGCTTGTTTCAGAAATGTATCTGAAATTACTTGAAAATTTATATCCGTTTCAGCATCTAGGTACTTACGTTGTTGGTCTCTTTTCATGACTGAAAGATTCACGTTGGAAATTGATATACAGGGTGTCTATAAAAACGAACGACAACGTTAGGTCAATTAAACCTATTTATTTATTTATTGTAAATTATAGACGCGTCGACATCTTAGGTCATTAGAATAGAATAGAAAACAAATTTATTGTTTAACCAAATTTGGATACAACAAGTCATTAAATTAAAATACAATAAAAGCAATTATAAAAGTTCTTTTAAGCTATATGGTTCCACCTCTATAAGCCATTTTTTTAAACTTACATTAAATTTTTTTTTTTTGTGCAGTTTTGTATTTCATTTGGCAAATTATAAAACATTTTAAAACCGGTGTATACTGGACATTTTTCATAAAAAGTTGTATTATGTATACTAACCTCATTCGTTCTTATGTATCATATTTTTTTTTAATATTTGTTTTAAAGAAGCCTTGATTACATTAAATAACAATTAACTTAAAACTAAATGACATCACAAAACATCCATGAGCGGAGGCGGGATTCGAACCCACGATAGTCTGATCCAGAGGCCGCGACGCTAACCACTGGACCACACTGTCCTTTGATTGAACCTAATTTATCTACTTATATAGGTTACACACCTCAAAATTCGTAAATCGCCTGACAAAATGTTATTTTAACCTTCACCTTAAAGTAAAATTAAAAAAAAAACATAGGTATTTAATATACACGTCTCTCTTTCCATAAACATACCTTTCTTTATCTATGCGCGGAAGTGTGTCTGGCTCAAGGTTAGTACTCTGGTCTGGCTTTGACGTCATCATAAAATGGCGGCTAAGCTCATCCGTTTGAAATGAACACATTTTTTTAATTCTTGTTTGCAATTAAGAGTAAGGATATAAAAACGAATAAGTCGTTTTTTTGGTGTCCGTCTTATGACTTCATGTGTTGTTAACACGACGCGTTTCAGCAACAAGTTAACGCGTCTTGTTAACAACACATGAAGTCCCAAGGTACAAGGTATTTCTAATACTTCTTAGTATAATGATTTGGAGACCTAACACTAAAAATGTATCGAAAAAGTCGATTTATATTATTTGTTTATGTATAATGAGGAAGAGCTTGAGAATAGCCGAGAGTGTACGCTGTTGTTTACATAGCGTTGCTATGGTTCCTCTATTACAAGTCCCCGGGGTTCTAGCCCGAGAGCTGGTAAAAGTTTCAATTGGATTTTCAATTTATTATTAAAAAAAAATAATGAATTGAAAATATGAATTGGTGCTAGGTCTAAATAACCTTAGCTGTTGGTGATCTTCAAAAATACACGATTTTTATAATGAGGAATATACACTGTTCAAAATTATCAAAGATTGTTACGCTGGACGAACCTACCTTTTAACTAGGCTGAACCGTATCGAAGATACGGAAGGTTTTTTGACTTTTTATGGCCAAAAGGGCACTATTTTTTTAGCTACGTAAATGAAAAACAATACAGATCCTGCCATGATGGGAACGCATGTGTGTCTAAAATTTCATTAAAAACAAATTACAGTTACTCGAGTTATGGTATGACAAAGGATTGAGACATACATACATACAGAAAAGAACGAATTTAAATATACATCTTCGATGTATAATAATTGTTAAGTAGTATAGTATAGTGACTTTAAACTCACGCTGTACTTATATATTATAAATGGAGACATTTCACTTGAAAGGCGATTATTCATTATAAAATATATTCAGTCCAGGTCTTGTCTTGGATCAAAACAAAACAAACTGGACATCATCATAAAGTTTTTTGACATTTGAATTAAGCTGATTAAATCTTAATCTTGCAGGAGATAGAAAATATTTTCTTGATAATATTATAGTAAGAACAAACTGTGACGAGTTTTTTTTTATGAGATTCAATCAATGTTTTCTTCTCTTTCTCATCTATTATTTATTTATTGTGGTGCTTATTAGCCGGTCTAAGTGTGCGTTGAAATTGTAACACAATAAGACATAAGAGGCTAAGAGTAACTGAAAGATCGCGCGTACCAATCTCTGGAATGTAAAACTTCTCACAGAACAATAATTAAATACTCATTATTTCTTTTCTGTGGAATTTATGGGATTCAAATTGCTATTTTCGTCAAATGAATATTATATTTTATAAATTATGATTTTTTTAAATTTTAAAGATACAATTCTAATTGGCGTAAGGTATAAAATTTGAAGCTGGTTCACGGTCCTCAGTCTGTCTGTCATCGTAAACACAATAAAAATCAACGTAATATTTTTTTAATAATTCTTATTTCTAGGGGCAAGGGCCGACGATACCCTGAGAGACCCATTTCAACTCAAATATGTTTTCAACGGACTTAAAAAAATCTCTACTATAATATTATAAATGCGAAAGTTTGTGTGTGTGTATTTTGTACCACTATTAGGTCCGTAACGGCTGAATGAATTTTCTTGAAGATGTAGTTACGTTAGGTCCTGGAATAGGACGTATCTCGGGACGTAGGGTACTTTTCATCCCGGAAAAATTTATAGTTCCTGTGGGATAGTATAACAAAACGTATTGCATTTTATAGCTTATTGGCAGCATCCTATACTAATATTATAATCACCACCAGCCCGGCTTCGCTTCACAGGAGGAGAATTTATCGCGGAGGGCGGATGATAAATCATAAATTCATAGCACCCGGGCGAATCCGGACCGGACCGTTACTATCTAAAAAATTCGGCTGTATATAGAATAGAATAGGTAGGTACTGCATTGTGACGTCAGAGAGTACAATTAAAAAAGGGTGTGGGTCTCGGGACCCCTGACAGATGTGAAACATCAAAGAAAACGTTATTGAACTCGGTGGTATTCTCTATGTAGTAGTATATATTTTTTCAAAAGCAGCAACTAACTGTTATGCTGACGTAATCCTATATACTGCACTGTAACACCGCGTGTGTTACAGTGCACGCCTGAGCCAAGATAGAGAGAGTGCCGCAGTGGTGGGGAGAACAGCAGCGAAGGAGCGGACCAAACATTTCGATGCATATTTCCCTTCACGCGGCTGTTCACAGCCCAACATATGATATTTCACATCAAAAACACAGTTAATAAAAAAAGTATCTTAAATTATAGTTTAAGATCTTTATCTGACGAAGCCACCGTGTTGTACGAATCAATTATTATAAAATAAAAGTTTTTAAGTAAAATGAATTAAAATGTTGTATTCTATTTAATTTAAAATGTATACTTAGCTGACACTAATTTACGTCAAGTAACAACTGTATCATATTATATTTTCCTAAAAAAGTTGACATGTATTGAAAAATGGATGTAATGTCATTTTTATATATTATCCGATAATAAGTATCATCAAGTGATAGCTGCGACAAGTAATAAAAGGATATCAAAGTACTACACCATATTATAATGTACATGTCAGTAATTCCATGACTAGCAAATCAATCAATAAAATTGTAGCGCTTAACCTGTTAGGTGATGAAGACGTTCACTTGTTACGTATAGTTAGTTTCGAACAAGGTGATTAATAAATCCATTGCTTCCGTAGAAGCTTTAATAATGAAAGTATATTATAACAATTTAAACATTATCCAAGTGTGCAAGCTTTCACGGCCGGCATTGTTCCAAGTCTTCATAGTTTCCGGGCTTGTAGGCCGTGGTCCGGTGGTATTTCTATACCTGACGTTTCGTCTACAACTGCGGTAGACATTCTCAAAGGCGATGTGGCAGCCATCGAAGTGTCCTCCTTGGCGGCTCACAGGTCAGTGTGTGACTCACTGACCTGTGAGCCGCCAAGGAGGACACTTCGACCGCTGCCACATCGCCTTTGAGAATGTCTACCGCAGTTGTAGACGAAACGTCAGGTATAGACGCTTCGATATCTAATAAATGAACAGGTAAAATAAGACGTTCAAAATGTCTGTTTTACAAATCTTTAAATAAACAGTCCAAGAATAGTGGGAGTGAACAAACTTTTTCAAGTGAAAACTTCCTTAAGGTACGTGCAGTACGCAGCTGGGATTCTAGATGGTAGCGTAGATCATAGCAGGGCTTGCTTAAATTAATGCTTTGTCATATATGCGAGCGTACACAACGAAGCAGTGAGTGTAGCAGGTATAAGCGCTGTTACAAGAGCTGCTAGATACAAGAATGTATCTCATCATTCTTTCAGCGCGCTGACTATTACAATCAACGTGTGACAACTGTCAAATGGCCGTTACAAGTTTCTCTCTAATCTTCTAGATACCTACTGCAAAAAAATTACAGAAAATTATTTAAATTCTTTTGCACTTTATCTTCTGTTAAGCGTACGTTTTTTTTGTTATTCGCGTCCTGTTTATCCGTACTGAAATATTTCGTTTATTCGATGGCTTATTTTACAAATGATATTGATTGGTTTGACAGTTAACTTACGTATGATTTATGTGTCTAATAAATCTGCATTTATACCTTTAACATTGGCCGCGTATCAACCGATATCGATTGAGGCTCAATAATATACGAGATAAGCTTACTTGTAGGGTAAACGCACCAATTCCCGACCACTCACCTTTAGGTGAAAAAACAAACAAAAATAATATAGCTGTATTGAAAACCGTGTAGGGCTTGAGAATAACCGAGCGTGTAGCAATGCTGTTGTTTACATGGCGTTGCTATGGTTCCTCTATTACAAGTTCCCGGGTTCTATCCCGAGAGCTGGTAAAAGTGTCAATTGGATTTTCAATTTATTATTAAAAAAAAAAAAATAATGAATTGAAAATATGAATTGTTGCTAGGCTCCAAATAACCTTAGCTGTTGGTGGTCTTTAAAACACAATTGAATAATTTTTGAAAGCCGTGCGTAGTCGCTAATATTTTTTGACTAGTTATTTTTGAGGTTACAATAAAAATCAAAATATATTATGTACGTGTGCTGCAACGGTATATATTTTTCTTTTTAAATAGAGCAAATAACGAGAATTCCGAAAAAAATCGCGTACTATTGTGTGGACCTCTTAGCCACAAGTATTTGAAAAATCGATATTATCTTTTGTACAATCTTTCTCTTCACAAAAAAAATTCTATGGACTAAAAAGTGTACGTAGCGAGGTACCTCTAACTTCTATAAGTTTGAGCTTTTAGTCGAACGAGATATTTGATAAAGATTTACTCGACAAGGATGAGGATTAGAAAGAGATGAATGAAAGAAGTCTTATTTAGTTGAGTTCTTGTAAGTGTATACCGCTAAGTGACCGAAAAAAGGGATGTGTAATCATTGATACACTTTTATAAGAGCTACTTTAAAATTTCTACTATAGTTACGTCACACTCCTATATAGACTTAAGACCGGAAATCTTAAGAAGTCATAATAACCATTTCCCGTCGATGACGGAGTGAAGGCTATAAATGGATTCAAGGGCATACGCAAAATTTTGTTTAGGGGAGGGGACAAGAGTTATATGGACTAGAGTAAACACGGACATCCTGTTATCATTTTGCAATAAACGTTCTAATGCCGGGTTCATAGTACATTTAACACGCTGTTTTGTTAATAGCTGTTAAATTTTTACACCGAATAACACATAAAACATACGAAGTAACCATAGAAATAACAGCGAATTAACAAAACAACATGTTAAATATCTACGATAAATCCGTCATAAGTGTGATTTGGGAAATTTTCGGGCGCCGAAGTTCAACAACGGGAAATAAAAGGGATTAGTTTGAAGTAATTGCTTCATTAATGTTCACGCTTCATTCAAATCTATTCAGTATAGCGCATTCGATCTGATTTTCACCCGAGCGAAGCCGGGCCGGACCGTTATTATAGACCTTCCCCAAGAAAAAAGCTATCGAATTGTAAAAGCCGCTTTCAAATCCGTTCAGTACTTCTCGAGATTAATAACCGGTACAGACAGACATCTACCGAGACTTTTTTTTATATACTGTGTGTGGATAGGACTGAGTTAAAAGGTAATAGAGGCACTACAAGCATTTAAAATTGAAACCAGTCGCCATATTTATTTATTTTATATCTAAGAAGAAGAAATATAATATTCCCAATCCATCACATGTTTGGCGGCCATGTTTGTAATCCCCTGTGACGTCAGACCTGGCTTCAACTTTGTATGTAAGCAGCTTTGTATACGGTATAGCGCCTCTATACCTTTTAACTCAGTGGGATAGATGCATGTTTGCCAGGCCCTATATTTAAAAGGAACGGAGAGAACGAATTGACGTGCGTCTACAAGATATTATCAGTAAGGTCCCTGGGAGCGTACGGCACTAAACTATCGGAGAGTGTTGGTCGTTAGATTTCAGATGTCATGGAACTTGCAGTTAGAGCAGCTGGCATCGCGAACATTATATTGCATTTCCATCTGAATAATATTGTGTTCTGCTATCAGACCTCTATGTACATTATATTATTGTACATACTGTTACAAAACTGTTTTCTGAGTTGGCGGAATAAATATTTATTTACAATATTTAAAAACACAACAATAATAAATACAACAACCAACAGTCAGTTCTAACAATCAACACAAGTAATTAACACTTAACTATATACAATTGACTACACTAATATTTATTTTATCAGGTGAATTTATATCACGGAACTATTTATATCACTGTATTTATATCAGATTTATTTCTAACGTTTATTTATGTCGGTCATTTACTCAGTTACTTCAGTACTATTTATTTATATCCACTCCACTATTTATATCACTGTACTGACTGATTCGACCGTTGATTGACTATTCTTCGCTATCTGACATTTCAAACGCGATTTAAGCTTGTATCAATACTAGTATCAAAGCTTCGTTGTGCAAACCTATAAGCGCTTATAATTTCAGCCACCATCTACCATACATGCTACCATCTAAAATCCGAGCTGCGTACTGCACGGTATACCTTTATTAAGGTAAGATACAGTTTTTACAGACATGATAAAGATTATAGGCAGAAGAAAATCACAACTTTATGTGAGATTAAAATTACATGTTTATTTCGAAGAGTAACTTTTCACATCTGTTATGACGTGTTCTGATTAGAGCAGTTCAGTCAATAGCGGTATTATGACGTCATCTGTGCGGCAAAACACGAACCAATGAATCTAAAATCTTCCATACCCAACGAAACGTGTCGCCTGTAGCCTATACTGCTAAATTCGCACTTGATGACGATTCGCTAAATGATGACCTCAGCTGTTGTAGATTATAGACGCTCGACAACAGGGGTTATTAGCGATCTCAGCTGTTGAACGTTTATAATCTACAAATTTTCTCTCGCGCACCTGATGAGTAGAAGTGAGATATTTTATTTTGATAAAACAGTTATAAATAAAAAACACTAAACATTTTAATTAAACTTGAACTTATTATTAAAATATGCAGTTGTCATGCGACGTTTTTTCTTAGAGATGGACCGATAATCAGATAATGGCGTTCAATAGAATGAGTAGAAAAGAATTCTGTGTCCCTGCTTCTATAATTTTAAAATATATTACCGAAAAAAAGAACCGTTGTATTGGAAATATTGTCAATTGTGACGTCTCTATTGCGCATAAATCTTCGAAGGAACTCAATAAAAATAACAACAAGCCCACTTATGAACAAAACAAATCCATAATGTTACTTATATTTTTTGGTTTACCACAATGGCACCACCTAAGGTAAGTCGTAGAGATTGTCATTGTTGATAATATATCAACTGTATTTATATACCGGGTGGTAGTTCCAGTAGATGTACATTTTTAGGGATGATGAATAGAATAGAATAGAATCATTTGTTGCTGAGCCCATATCCGGGATACAATACGTCACAAGCAAAAAATTACAATTAGAGAAAACACTTAATTACGCACAAACGCCCATGTAAGGAATAGGGCTCCCTATTTATTATGTATTCCTTTAGTGCTTTACCAAATTTTTAACCGACTTCAAAAAAGGAGATGGTTCTCAATTCGGTTGTATTTTTTTTTTATGTTTGTTACGTCAGAACTCCGTCATTTATAAACCGATTTGGAATTTTTTTTTTATTTGAAAGGATTGGTCCCATAGAAATTTCATCAAAATCGGTTCAGTGATTCGACTGATTTTAATAAAAGTGAGTAGCGGCGTGTGATTCCTTAAAAGGGCACTGCACAAAAAGTTGCCGATAATAAACCGTTAGAGGCGCTGTCGTCGCTGTAATTGTAATATTTTTCAAAATATTGTGAGTATTTCGTCTACTAGCGTATAGAGGACACTAATATAACAATAATTTTTATAATTGATCTATGATGACAGCAAAGTTAGTAATGATATAATATTTCTGAAATTGCCATGGAAACAATGTGAATAAAAAATTTAAATATTTGAGAAATGTTGACACAAGTGGACACAAGTCGTGTCATAAATAGTTAATAATGTTGAGTTGAAAGTTGAAAAATTATAATTTCAGAGCAGAAAATTAATAAATAAGGACATTTATGAAATCTTATAGAACATGTGCGAAAAAATGTATAAATAAAATCTATTAAAACGCTTGAATCAATCAAAAAGAAATAAAATCTGAGTCAAGAAGAAAGCATTTATGAAATTTCTCCTATTAGAAAAAAATAACTCTATGACAGATCTTGGAATTAGGCAATACGTCTGAAAAGCCCAAAAGAAGAATAATTGAAGTGTAATAAAGATTTAAAAGTGCCAAGTGAATTTATAATTTTTTATAATAATGTGAATGTAATGTCACTTTTTATTACCTATATAAATTTACTTTGTGCTTTTTTATTTTACATAAAATTTCTGTGGTGTCATTTTTGTAATAAGCGATATGAAAAGTTTCATTAGTTAATTAGTTCATTTCACTATTCTTACTTGTAAAATGAATAAAATAAATAACAAATCGAAGAAAATTCATGCATAACAGTCTATAAAATGATACTAATATTTTTAAAAATTTACGTCGTTTTGGATTTCGATTATTTCTTCCCATTTCCCTGGTTACTGAACTATTTTTTTTCAGAAAAACCTGGAAAATATAAAAAATCTAATCTCAATTTGAAAATTGTGTACGTGGTACCAACTTTACACAATCAAATAAATTTCTCAAGAGGAAAATTTGATAATTTAAGTTGTCATATTTAGAACATCTTTGAATTCGATACTTTTTATGTTTTCATGTTAATTGAAAATTGATTATTCATATTCATAGCAACCCGTTGCCTTGAAGAAAAAATCTATTTAGAAAACAAAATCAATCTCAAAATCTTTGAAAAACACGAACTGAACAAGAAATCGAAAACTGACATTTATACCATAAATCAAGATGTAAACAAAACGTACGTAGCGTCATTTCTTAGACAATAGCTACACTTTTTTAGTTATTGATAACACCGCGGTTGCATTATCTGTCATTAGTG
Source organism: Mongoloraphidia duomilia (assembly GCA_039654895.1). Classification (NCBI taxonomy): domain Eukaryota; kingdom Metazoa; phylum Arthropoda; class Insecta; order Raphidioptera; family Raphidiidae; genus Mongoloraphidia; species Mongoloraphidia duomilia. Next base: position 83,391,993 of record CM077516.1, on the reverse strand, counting down.
ACTTTTTACTAAACGATTTGCTGTTATTATTAACAGTTTCGTATTGAAATTTAGCATATCCATTTTTTGTCCTTCAAAGTATGTTTTAAATGTCTAAAAATCCTTTTTCATTGAAAAAAATATTTCAAGTTCAATCTGAATTCCTACTTTTATTAATTTCAATACATGACCCCAAATATGTTTAATACAAAGAATATCATCTATAGAATCTTACAGATCTCACAAATTGACTGTATTGTTTATATAAAAGCTGATTCTTTGAGTAAAAAATTGGGAAAAATGACATATGGTAGCGCTATCTTTTGAAATTGGTGCCAGGCAGATTCCTATTAAGATAAATGTCACTTTTTGACACATCAGACAGCGTAAGAAAGTCGGTTTAATAAAAGTGAGTAACGGCGTGTGATTTCGTTAAGGTAAATGTCACTTTTTGACACTAAAAAGTAAAAAATAAAAAACTTTTAACAAAAAAAAAACCTCCTTCAAAAAGCCACTAAAAAGAGTAAAATAGTGAAATTTTGAGGTCTGCCCCAATTTAATTAAATATGAATTCGATTAAAAAGTATAATATAATAGTGATTAATATCTTCTTTTTAACCAACTTCATATTTTATTAAATTGGCGCAATAAAAAATGGTGGAACCTTTGGTGTAAAGATACGAAATGTTACAATTACCACAAAACACCAAACCATAACAAACACTCTCGACGTACGTTTCGCCAACCAAGTTGGCATCATCAGGAGATGATTAAAAAAAAAGTATTAATCATCTCCTGATGATGCCAACTTGGTTGGCGAAACGTACGTCGAGAGTGTTTGTTATGGTTTGGTGTTTTGTGGTAATTGTAACATTTCGTAAATTGGCGCAGATCTCAAAATTTCATTATTTTCCTCTTTTTAGTGGCTTTTTGAAGGAGGTTTTTTTTTGTTAAAAAGTTTTTTATTTTTTACTTTTTAGTGTCAAAAAGTGACATTTACCTTAAAGGAATCACACGCCGTTACTCACTTTTATTAATATCAGCCGAACTACTGAACCGATTTTGATGAAATTTCTATGGGACCAATCTGAAAGTATATCCTTTCAAATAAAAAAAAATTTCCAAATCGGTTTTATAAATGACGGAGTTCTGTAACAAACTTAAAAAAAAATACAACCGAATTGAGAACTACCTCCTTTTTTTGAAGTCGGTTAAAAATTACAATTAGAGAAAACACTTAATTACAAAAGCCCATGTAAGGAATAGGGCTCCCTATTTATTATGTATTCCTTTAGTGCTTTACCAAATTTTATACAATTCTTTAACTTTTCAATTTTTATGTTATTTGGTAGTTTCTCAAATATTTTTAAACCGGTATAAATCGCTCCTTTCTCGAAAAACGTTGCTGATTAAATAAGGTTTGCAAATAGATTGTATATTATAGACGCTCAACAGCTGAAGTCATCAGCGTGCTTTGCAATAATAGTTCAACTCTTTTTGTTAATGTATATATAGTCGCGGACTTAAAAAAGTTTACACCTGTATCATATAGTTACCGGTTTTTTTAATTTTTGCATATTGTAATTTGGCTTTTGATAGTAATGTATCAATTACTAAGGTTACAGCCTAAAAATTCAATAAGAAATATTATCAAAACACCTCAGTTGTTTATTATACAATCCAAATTACTCAGTATTATTCATTTAAAACACAGAAGATTTGATAATATTTACAACTAGCAAATTCCTTCCTCCAATCTTGCAATAATTCTTCTTTTTTGGTCATCGTTTCAATAATTTCTAGGCATTTAAACGACAATTATTTCTTTTAAATTTTGACATTTACATTTACCTATTAAAAACTAAATTTGTTGCTAAGCTACTGACTTTTTGTGAACTAACACTTAAAAACTCAAGTGTAAACTTTAATAAGTCCGCGACTGTACTACGTTCCCATGGGCACACGCCAAATTTTTGGAAGGGCAAGTTATGAAGATCCGGTTATCAAATTGCAATGAGGTCATAACCGGTTAGTCCAAACGTTCTAAAAGTGCAATTCTATCTGAAATGTTTGTTTTGAAGTATATGTTACGTGATTATAAACACAACTCGGTATAAGGGCCTCCGTCTGTCAAACAATAAACAGGGGCTGAAAGGACGCGATGCATTGTGTGTGTGCCTACCTATATCTATAAGGACACTTTTACAGATCCATATGCAAGATATTAGACGTGTTTTGCGTGTGCACATTGCAGTAGGTACGTATTTCCACATACATCGGATTCGAGTGGCGGATAGATGAGGACCTCCGCGCAAACATTGACTCAGAGAAATAGACGGCGCAACGGTTCAGAATGAGCCATGTACCCGTCGGAGATATTTCCTTTGTTTTTGTTGAACAGGCCACATTATTGCGCATTATGACACAACCTATACATTCCACGTAGTCGGGCTAATAAATTCAATAATTTATATTGACGTTTAAAAGGGCTTGAGAATAGCCGAGCGTGTAGCAATGCTGTTGTTTACACGGCGTTGCTATGATTCCTCTATAACAAGTCCCCAGTTCCCGGGTTCTAGCCCGAGAGCTGGTAAATGTGTCAATTGGATTTTCAATTTATTATTAAACAAGCCGTGAGGTGGGTCGTTTATTAGGACTAAAGTGCGACCCTTGAGGTCCACACGACGAACTTCCCAGTTTGATAAATATTTAATAATAATAATTAAATTAGATATTACACAGAAAAGTAATCATTTTAATTATTAAAACATAATTATCATTTATTTTAAACAATAATTAAAAAAAAAAGAAAAAACGGCTGAACCGATTTTTATAAAATTTATGTCGGATCAAAATGACGTTAACACGCCTCGATTGACACCCTTACGAAGTCGATATAATTTTTTATTCGCGAGATATTGTGTAAAATCTACTTTTTTGGAGGTTATTTGGTTAAGAAAAAAGAACGGCTGAACCGATTTTGAAAAAATTTCTTTCAGATCATATTTACGTTAATACGCGTCGATATCATTTTTCATTCTCAAGATTTCGTCTTAGAAAGAAATGGACACATACGTACGTACACACACATATACACACACACAGACATATTTCTAAAAATAGTGTAAAAATAGTGTAGTGACCTTGAAACATAAAAATTTTTTCTCCGTTTTGATTTCGATTTTCGGACCCATTACAATAACTTCCAATGGGAAGTTAATAAAGAGAATGCGTTCAGAGAATTTTTCTCCTAAGTACTGCCCTGAGTAAATCGAAGACAGTTGAAAACGACAAATTGCCAGTCACATCATTCACGGACATTTCCAGAGCGCCTGAGATAGGGAATGCGTAGTCCATACTCTATGTCGATGGTGGATTCTAGATAGACGCACAGATGAGTGACGAAGATGAGGACTTCCATGTAAACACAGAATAAGGGAGGGGCGAACAATACATAGAATTGAAACATATGTGTGCTTTACAGTTTACTCTATAACGTTTACCTGTCAAACTCGAGAGTAGAAAATGTTATGGTTAGATGCAATATCTTCTATTGTTTAAATTATATCAGATCGATGACGTTCTAGGAAATCACTCGAAAATGCATTTGTTCTGAAAGAAGTAGTGTTTGCTTATTATTTTTTTCGAAATAAATTACATTGAAACATGTCAATACAAACGACGACGTTGAAAAATGGAATTAAAAATTGCATTGGCTGAAGTCAGTTGTCGAGCGTCTATAATCTGCATAGGGCCTATTTCATTTGTCAGGGAACATATTTTTGTCAAAGATAGAATTTCAATTTCACTAATTTAGGCCAAAATTCATTTTTCACAATTTTACAATGTTTTTCCGTTTACATATTTTTGGAAAAAATCTGTTCGTCTGTTTGTCTGTGAGCACGATACAGGTCAAACGGCTGTGCGAATTGAAACCAAATTTTGGTAGAATATTTGACATGTAAATAGGAAGAGCTCTATTGTTTTTGGAGAAAATCGGCGCATTCCCAAATGAGATATTATGTGCTATAAAGTTTTTTTTTTATTTAACGAAAATTGTGTAAATTTATGTAGGTATTATAGGCATCATTAACTGACCATTGTAATGGATCCGAAAACCAAAGTCTTTTATGTTTCAAGCTCACTACACTATTTTTACACTATTTTTATAAAGATGTCTGTGTGTGTAGTGTGTGTACGTAACGTACGTGCTAGTCCATTTCTTTCTAAGACGAAATCTCGAGAATGAAAAATGATATCGACTACGTTAGGGTGCCAATCAACGCGTATTAACGTAAATATGATCTGAATGAAATTTTTTCAAAATCGGTTCAGCCGTTCTTTTTTCTTAACCAAATAGACTCCAAAAAAGTAGATTTTACACAATATCTCGCGAATAAAATATTATATCGACTTCGTAAGGGTGTCAATCAAGGCGTGTTAACGTCATTTTGATTCGACATAAATTTTATAAAAATCGGTTCAGCCGTTTTTTTTTAAATTATTGTTAAAAATAAATAATAATTATGTTTTAATAATTAAAATGATTACTTTTCTGTGTAAAATCTAATTTAATTATTATTATTAAATATTTATCAAACTTCAAACTGGGAAGTTCGTCGTGTGGACCTTAAGGGTCGCACTTTAGTCCTAATAAACGCACCTCACGGCTTGTTTAATTTTGAAGGTGTGAAATGTTTAATTTATTTATATCAGATCAAGTTACTATGCATTCCAATAATATAATTTGTTTAAAAAAAGAGCAGCGCGATAACAGATTCGGAATGTAGGGTAAATATTTTAATAATAGTGTTTGGTATGCTATAATAAACATAATACGTATAGTAGGTACATTTGTTAGTCGGGGAATTCACATCACATCACTCACTGGAAGCGGTGTAGCCATCAGGGGCCCGTTCACACCTAGCAGAATCGTGAATGAATCGTTCCAGTAAGCGTTCATCGAGCAGTTTCCCCCCCTTTTAATACAGGAATGGCTGCATCAATTTAAATAATTTTAACGTCGTTATGTTCAGGAATATGTAATTTGTATCTACTTAAATCGGCTCAGTGGTTTTTTTCTAGTAGATAATTAAATATCATTTTTTTTATGTTCGTTCAGCCTTAACTTTCCGAAAGGTTAACCGATTTGAATAATTTCGATTCCTTTGTATCCAGGAAGATGAAGAGGTGGTTCCATGTAATTTTGACTTAAATCGGATCAGTTTTTTTTCCCCCTTGTAGGTAATTTTATTCACAAGCGACTATGCCCTGCAGTCAGGGCCCATTCTGATTGGTCGAATACCCCATCTGGATGTCGTTTGACACACAAACACACACCTAAACGAACGTAACAACTATCTAGTGAACTCTGTACACGAATATGGATAGTTGATAGCGATTAAAAAATGGGTTTTACTTTTGTATGTGGAGAATGTTCAAACACATATTCTTCAAGACAGGCATTAATGTTCACAAAATTAGAATGAAAACTTCAGGTAAGGCTTGTAATCTAATTCTTTTTATAAAAGTCGATCAATTTTTTGACATTTCAAAATAAAACCTAATTTAATATTATTATTTGAGATATTTAGGATGTCCAAAATTTATACAAAAACAATGTTCTTGAGAAATTGGAATACAAAAATAAATTTCAATTAAGTTTTATTTTGAAATGTCAGAAAATTGATCCACATTTATAGAAAGAATTAGATAACAAGCCTTATGTGAAGTTTTCATTCTAATTTTGTGAACATTAATGCCTGTCTTGAAGAATATGTAAATATTTGAAGTTTTGAACATTGCCCAGATTATAAAACCCATTTTTTAATCGCTATCAACTATCCATATTAATACACAGAGTTCACTAGTTAGTTGTTACGTTCGTTTAGGTGTGTGTTTGTGTGTCAAACGACATCCAGATGGGGTATTCGACCAATCAGAATGGACCCTGACTGCAGAGCCCAGTCGCTCGTATCTTTTCTTCACTAACAACGCCTTATTATTACATTCAGTTCGGCCCTTCCTGGTTCAGTAAAACAGTCTAGTGACCCCCGACAGATGTGAAACATCAAAGAAAACGTTATTGAACTCGGTGGTATTCTCTATGTAGTAGTATATATTTTTTCAAAAGCAGCAACTAACTGTTATGCTGACGTAATCCTATATACTGCACTGTAACACCGCGTGTGTTACAGTGCACGCCTGAGCCAAGAGAGAGAGAGTGCCGCAGTGGTGGGGAGAACAGCAGCGAAGGAGCGGACCAAACATTTCGTTGCATGTTTCCCCTCACGCGGCTGTTCACAGCCCGACATAAGATGTTTCACATCAAAAACGCGATTCAGACTGTTTCGTACGGTTTTGAACGGGCCCCGTGCGAGCGACAGAATGATATTATGCGCCCTGCATCACCGTACGTAGGCACTACCTACATAACATACATTATATTATGTACCTATACATAGAACGGACGGCCGAGTGAGAAGTGAATCTACCACCGGAGAACACACAAATTGCACGCAAAGTAAATATTACAATGACATGCTTCACCGGTCAACGCTTTCGTGCGGAAATTTTAAAGTGTCTTGTTTTAATATTGACTCACAATACGTGTCTCTGTAAAACATCTCTATCTCTATTTTATAGAACTGTTAGACCCACTTTTTAACAAATTGTGTTCCAACTGCCAAAAATTACCGACATAGACCTCGCGCGGCGAAAGATGAAGCCACCGCGTCATAGTAACGTGAATGCATTGCGCTCGCCTTCTAGCTTGCTATTGGCTGTTTATTGTCATGAATAGCAGTTTGCCAAAATTGTACCTAACGTCATAAAACCCAATGTGCAGTTTTGTGTACACGGCACTGTCTGCGGGCAAGCAGGCGTTCACTAGCATATTTTTGATGACGTGCCTGGCTTCATCTCTCACCGCGGGCACTCTACCTTCTAACTCAGTGTTTAGAACTTACCAATGTACTGTCTGCGGGCAAGCAGGCGTTCACTAGCATATTATTGATGACGTGCCTGGCTTCATCTCTCACCGCGGGCTCTCTAACTCAGGTCGAGAACTGAAACTTTCTTAGACGCGCTGGGTAGCAGGCTAGCAGCGATCGGATATGGAAAAAGTGTGACGGAAGTAGTGAGGGAGGGGGTAAGGAGAAAGAGATACAACCGCGGTACTAGTATAGAGGAATTAGTCAACTCGCTAATAGATGGCTGTCAAAAAAGTAAATAGAATTCCTCTGTCTCAATGAATTATCCTAGATAGCGCTTACTTAAAAGTTTGCATGTTTATATGTGAACGAGAGAGGACACGAAAGTTTATCGGTGAGTGAGTTAGAGAGTTTCACTTCTATCGCGTTATCTTTTCTTATGATGTATTTTGCGTAAAACTGAAGAAAAGACTAATTAAATTCTGGAAGTCTTCCTACAACAATGAACTAAATCGGGAATCACCTATCTCGACCAACAAGCAATAAATGTGATAATCTAGATTGTTCTTGAATTACTACCACGGAACAAAAAAAATGGGTGTGTGCTTATGACCACACGACAAGTGAAAACTTCAGATTTTCTAATTTTAAAATACATATATAATTTTTTAATCACACTTAATCATAAATATATTAAAATCGGCCTATACCTACAATTATTAAATTTAATGAATAAAAAAATATATAAATAAATATCATGCAAAAATTATATTTTTAATTTATTCCACCTTGGTTTCAAAAAAATTATAATTATTGTTCAAAGAAAGAATACCTATAACAATAATAAAATTAGAAAAAAAACGCCAAAAATTCTTCGGTGCCATCCTAGGTTCGAACCGAAGTTCCTATGCATACACCGCAAAGACGTTACCAACTACGCTATCTGTGCAACTCTACTGCGTACCGTTTTTATGATATGTCAGCCGCGTCACATTAGGACTGCGAACGTGTGAATGCGAACGGTTCACTTTATTTCACTACCCATGCAAAGGGTGCCTAACGCGCCTAAGGAAGTTTTCACCTCAAAAGCGATACAGGATCATCACAGAGATGAAGTTAGTCGCAAGTCGCAACTTTTCTAGTCGATAAACGGTGCAAAGTTTAATTCAGAATGATCCCGCCAACCGACCAACGCCAAGAATGTAAAGAGAGAAAAATTGTAGATGCTCGACAACTGAGGTCATATTAACGCCCAATAGTGTATATGCACCATTATATTACGTACTGGTATATCCTTCAAAAAAGGAGGTGGTTCTCAATTCGGTTGTATTTTTTTTTTATGTTTGTTACCTCAGAACTCATTTATAAACCGATTTGGAATTTTTTTTTTATTTGAAAGGATATACTTTCAGATTGGTCCCATAGAAATTTCATCAAAATCGGTTCAGTAGTTCGGCTGATTTTAATAAAAGTTAGTAACGGCGTGTGATTCCTTAAGGTAAATCTTGTCACATTCGTGTTTGAATAAAATCAGTTTGAAATAAGTGTATTAGGAAAAATATTATTATATATCGGCGCCTAAAATAAATATTTGTTCATCAATGCGATGTTTGTATTGTAATTTTTGCACGGATCATTGATCCATTGACATCTCTGTTGTCTCTACACTACAATAATTGTGTTCCGTTTAACAGCTGTGTTGACTGGCAGCTACTTGCAAACAAAACGTTTAGTAAATATTTTATTCTTTTTATTTGAGCTCAACAAACATGACTGGAAACAATATTATTAATAGCTGCCAGTGTAACTGTACATCACTATTATAAATTTTTTGAAGTGATTCTTAAGCGAGTTCGGGCCGTTTGCGTTAAACATTTAACGATAAGGATGTAACCGTGGCGACCAAAAACCATTCATATAATATTATTCTCGGTTTCTGGTACGACTTTCAACCATAGAGATACATATCATAAATAGAGAAGGGAAGCCACCCAAAAAAGTGTTAGTGCAAACGATAGAGATGGAGAATAGAAGTGTTCTTCTATCTTTTTCTATATCACAAATGCATAACCATTGTTACAGATGTAAGTTAACAATACCTACTATAAAAATGACTCCAAAATGACCCCAAAATGACTCCAAAATGATCCCAGAATGACTCCAAAATGACCCCAAAATGACTCCAAAATGACTCCATAATGACATTAAAATGACCCCAAAATAATTCCAAAATGACCCCAAAATGAATCCAAAATGACTCTATAATGACTCCAAAATAACTCTAAAATGACTCCAAAGTAACTCCAAAATTATTTAAAAATGACTCCAAAATGGCTTTAAAATGACTCCAAGATGACGCCAAAATGACCCCAAAAAGACTCCAAAATGACTCCAAAATAACTCCAAAATGACTCCAAAATAACTCCAAAATGACCCCAAAATTACTCCAAAATGACCTCAAAATAACTCCAAGATGACCCCAAAATGACTCCAAAAAAACTCCAAGATGACCCCAAAATGACTCCAAAATGACCCCAAAATGACTCCAAAATTACCCCAAAATTACCCCAAAATGAACCCAAAATGACCCCAAAATGAACCCAAAATGACCCTTGCCTGCTATTACATACTCATGGCCTACTGTAATTGTAAAAATGGCGCCGCAAATGAGCTGTAAATTGTTTTTGAAAATACTGGAAATGAAGTGAAAAGTAGGTATTTTGTAGTGGGTATGGCAAAAAATACCATATTATATAATATCTCGTATGTGTAATGGTGTGACTATCGTTCGTTTTTACATACTGTCACATATAACTCGTCAGTAATAAACCCCATTACGACACTGGAAATACAATCTTCTAAAGTTATATAAGCATTAAGAAATTCGTAATATCTACGTATATCTATGTTAAAATAGCACAGGATTTTAAATGAAGCAGTAGGTTCGGTATAAGTAGGTTTGTCCCCGGACTAATATAGTAAACCCTCAACTGTTTTCTATTATGTTTACAAGCAATTAGAGCTTGCAGACTGTTTGCGGTGGCCAACCGCTGCATATTTATATTGCAACTGGCGACCGATTTTGCGTTTCCCATCTGCTGCTACTGTAAAATTTTGTTAGCGCCTAAGTAAATATCATAGACAAATTGTTGCAAACTGTTTCTCACCTAAAAACGATCAATATCTACTATTAATAAAATCGTTTCTTATGTCTGTGTATTATAATTAATAGGATACAAAACATCATATTTTAGATAGAAAAGTTATTCTATTGCTCCACCAGTGGCGTCCCTGCAAACATGTCCTCTGATATTTATTTTATTGTAGATTATAGACTCGTCGACATCTAAGGTCATTAGCGTCTTTCAACTACACTAAATAACAACTAACTTAAAACTAAATAACATCACAAAACATCCATGAGCGCAGGTGGGATTCGAACCCACGGCAGTCCAGTCTAGAGGTTGCAGTGCCAAGCACGCTAACATCTAGGCTATACTGCCCTCTCCTCTGATATTAAAATATATAAAAGTAAATACAAATATGAAAGAGATTTGAAATCTTCATAAAAAAGGGCCTTAAAAAGTGAAAATATTTTTTTCTAACTTACTTAATAAGCGAGTCATAAACAAAAAACGAAAATGGGTAAATCTCGTTTTTCAACTGTCGGTCGCAAAACAAGCAAAATATGGAAAGTTTGACTACGCAGGGTAGTAGTACTGGAGATTCTGCACATTTTGTCTCATTTAACCGAATCTCTATCTCCCATAACAACGGAGATCCCCATGTTGAGAATGAGTGGACACACTGTATATAGCTGATACATAGGTAAATCTCGTTTTTCAACTGTCGGTCGCAAAACAAGAAAAATATGGAAAGTTTGACTACGCAGGGTAGTAGTACTGGAGATTCTGCACATTTTGTCTCATTTAACCGAATCTCTATCTCCCATAACAACGGAGATCCCCATGTTGAGAATGAGTGGACACACTGTATATAGCTGATACATAGGTAAATCTCGTTTTTCAACTGTCGGTCGCAAAACAAGAAAAATATGGAAAGTTTGACTACGCAGGGTAGTAGTACTGGAGATTCTGCACATTTTGTCTCATTTAACCGAATCTCTATCTCCCATAACAACGGAGATCCCCATGTTGAGAATGAGTCTGTGGACACACTGTATATAGCTGATACATAGTTCGAATTAAATTATATTTTGTCAGGTGTGATGTGTATCAGTCTTTAATAATTTATTATACAATGTTCATTATTAATTATGTAATAGGCTTAGATATTATTAGAATGAAATATTTTAAGTTAACAAAAAGATCATTATTATTTCTGTTGTCTTTCAATAAAGATTAGTTTAATAAATAATTAAATAGAAATTATTACATGGCGCTGCCTTTTGGAACTAAACTATCTATAATATTTTTGTATTCGATGAAATATCGACTCTATAAAAAAGTGCCAACCTATCTACGCATTATTATTAGTTCTGTGCACACGAAAAAGAAGCGGACACATCTGTAATGTAATTTAAAATGAATGAACTCAAGATTATAAAAACCGCATTTTCCACTCGATTTCGTATATAAATTTCATACAAAAGTGACTGCCTAGTGATTCGAACTATAAAAAATGGCTGGTGGATGCGTTTTCATTTTAAATTTTTCGTACGTATTAAGATTTGAAACGTGATTTTGATTTAATTAAAAAATGAAAAATTATTAAAAAGACTGTTTATCATAATTTTATTTTAGTAAAGACAGATTTTTATACACATAGAGAAAAAATAAACATTTAGAATAAGATATGATATCTCAGTTTAATTAAATTTTCTTATAACTTTTAAACTTTTTGAAACAGATCTGATAATCCTGATAAAAAGCAAAGTTCTTTAAAAAAAACCTTTGATGTTTTTTTACATTAAAAATAAAAGTACGTCGGGAAAAAAAATGTTAATTTCTTTATTTAATATCATTTTTAAAAGTAAAAAATAAGTACGTGTGTATATTATTAAAATTTAAAACTTTTCAAGCGTCACAAATTGAAAATCTATTCAAGCATAACAATTAAACGCTCTTCTTTTAATAAAAAACTTTTTCCTTATGTATTTAAAAGCAAAGTTTTCTTTAAAGCTTTATATAATGTGAAAAATTACATTTTTCAAGAGAATCTGTAAGTACTAATAATTTAATTAGTGTTTGTTGTAACATTTCTTCGGGTTTTTTTTTGTGACGTTCATACTTTGGCAAAGGAGACAGAAATATCCTTGTAGTAGATATACCTAGCTAGTTGCTTCTTTATAACTATTTCCGTGCCAAAGATAATTTTATTAATTAGTTATTTCAGTGATGATAAAAAGTTTTTAATACCATAGACTTTCTTCGTCCAATTTTATTCTATACTAGCTTTTGCCCGCGGCTCCGCCTGCATGGCCTTAAAAAATTTCGGGCTTGAGAATAGCCGAGCGTGTAGCAATGCTGTTATTTACATGGCGTTGCTATGGTTCCTCTATTACATGTCCCCAGTTCCTGGGTTCTAGCCCGAGAGCTGGTAAAAGTGTCAATTAGATTTTCAATTTATTATTAAAAAAAAATAAAAAATAATGAATTGAAAATATGAATTGGTGCTAGGCCCAAATAACCTTAGCTGTTGATGGTCTTTAAAACACAATTTTTTTAAAAAATTCCGTATACACGGTGTCCAAGATAAGCGTGAAATGCATGGGGATTTCCTAAACGGTAAGAGACAGAGATTTGGTTAAATGAGAGAAAATGTGCAGAGATAAACCGGTCAAGTGCGTGTGGAACTCGTGCTACGAGGGTTCCGTACACTAAATTTCTCGTGGGGCTGATTTTTCACATCTGCCAGGCATCCCACGGCGGCTCACATTTTTTTGTATGAGGACCCCCCCTTAATTTATTATTTGTTAGGATATCCGCCATTTTAACACATTTCAACTGGCTACCAGGTTGTGGTTCCAAAGATCATACAACCTATAAAATGTTTTTCAGTTTTTTGCGTGGGACCCCCTTATTTTTTATTTTTTGTAATTTTCGGATTTTTTCCTTTACTTGTGCTGTGAGACCTTGCTTTTTGCCAAATTTCATGATTCTAGGTCAACGGGAAATACTCTTAAGGTTTTTTGATGAGTGAGTTTACGAATATCAAAATAGGTGACAAAATGGCCGTATCTTTTGATTGCGTTGACTTAGAATCTTAAATTCTTTACACCTTTAAGGGACCGTAGACCTTAGTATTTCATATAAATTTCAACTTGATATCTCTATCAGTTCCTGAAAAAATGGGTCTTGACAGACGTACACCCAGCCAGCCTGACGGACAAACGAGTGATCCTATAAAGGTTCCGTTTTTTTCTTATTGAAGTACGGAACTCTAAAAAGTGTCTTAATAAAGTGGAAAAAAAATTTTTTTTAACTCACTTAATAAGCGAGTTATAAATAATTAATTTTATTGTAAAAAAGCGTGGGGTAGTATGAAAATATGATCCAAAGCACCCCACGCTCTTTTTCAATAAAATTAATTATTTTTTACTTTTTAGTTCATTAAAGCGTGTTTTTTAGTTTTTTTAAATTATAATTTATTTTTGCTTTTTAGTCCTGGAGATCCTGGTCAGGATAATGGGACAAACTTATGGAATTATTGTATTGTCATCGGTCCTTGATAAGTGTGCAAAGTTCCAGTTCAATCTGAAGTTTTTTGCTTTTTTTTTTTTTAGTCCTGGAGATCCTGGTCAGGATAATGGGACAAACTTATTGAATTATTGTATTGTCGTCGGTCCTTGATAAGTCAACAACGTTTAAACTAAATCTGACCGTTCAAAGTTGGTCAAAATCAAGTTCAAAGAAGTCGGTTACAAACTGACAAACAAGCACGCAAACATACAGGTGAAGCTAATATAAGCGTGTTAAAAAAAATAGCAAAATATGGAGAATTTCTTAGGGTAGTAGTACTGAAGATTCTGCGCATTTTCCCTCGTTTAACCAAATCTCTATCGCTTACCGTTTAGGAAATCTCCATGCATTTCACGCTTATCTTGGACACCCAGTATAATAGTATTACTCTTGTCATAGACTCGCTGCATATAACATTTCATTCAAATCGGTTGTCCCCTTTAGGCGTGATTAAGTAAAAATAAAGTTTCGTCTTATCCCTCGGGAACTACTGAATCGACCGGAATAAAAAATAGCTTGTGTGTTAATTACGTGCATGCAAAATTTCATTCAGATTATCGTTTTTAGTTATTTTGTTACAGCCTGTATAATGGCTATACTTACGTGAAACCGACTTAAATTTACAAAGATTATAGAATTAGATTCCTTTTTAATTAAATAATAAATCAGTCGGGAATAATTAAAATATATATTATGTCCCGAACAGACATTCTGTTCTTATATAAGGATTTTATACGTTTGAAAATTTTTATTAAAGTTGTGGAGACGTAGATGAGCGATTAAGAAACGACATCAGGAATGGGACGTTTTCTTTCTTTTGCAAAATTGCACCAAGGAGTAATAATGAAAGCACTTCATTTACATCTGTTGCCAATATAAGTAATAACAATGTCACTGGTTATTAAACGCCTACATGGAAATGGCAGTCTCTCTAACTTTTACACCATTTATCTATCGTGAATATTTCCTCCATAGGAAGTTAGTGGTAGTTAAACAGGAAGATGGGGTGCCTCGTTTCAAACTTTCAAGCCTTTGAATAATTTGTTATAAGAGTGTTAAGTAGCATAAATTTAGTAGAATACTCGTATATCGATTTCTGTCGGGCTTGAGAATAGCCGAGAGTGTAGCGGCGCTGTTGTTTACATGGCGTTGCTATGGTTCCTCTATTACAAGTGTCAATTGGATTTTCAATTTAATATTAAAAAAAAAAATAATAATAATAATGAACTGAAAATATGAATTGGTGCTAGGCCCAAATAACCTTAGCTGTTGGTGGTCTTTAAAACACAATTACCAATTATCGATTTCTGTCAGAAATTGCATTTCTATGCGCCATCGGAGATAGAACAATACAGTTTACTTAACATATAAATTTGATATAGTGATGGGCGATACGAGATGTTTTTACAATCGAAACAATTGCAATCGTTCATAATAACAATCGAGTCTACAATCGACTCCGAGTTTGATTTTACAATCGAAATGTTCGATTGTTCAAGTAGATTATTTGCCACATAGGTTATAGCAATAGCAGCGAATGAGAATACATATAATCGAATTAGAATACATATAGTCGACTGACGTTCACGCGACTCGTTGATTGTTCACTGTTCAGTCGGTACTCTGTGATCTCTTCACTATTGAATTCGTATTTACGCGATTACTGCACAATCGACCATCGACTCGACCACAGTTGTTGAGTAATGAACGATTGTATATTATGTGGCTCTCAACAGTGTACGATTCAGTACTATGCGACTCAGTCTCGGTGAACTATGAAACAACAACAATCGAGTCCAAGTGACAACCATCGAGATGTTTGAACAATCGAGACAATCGACTAAAACATCTCGTATCGCGCATCACTAAATTTGATACCGGGATCTTTTTAAAAAAATCAAAGAATGATATTATTTCCTTTTGAACTTGTAAATAAAGGTACAAAAACCATTCACAAACAACATTTCCAGGAATACAGAGAATCAAATCAAAGCTACAGACATATTTTACATGCGTATAAACAGACAGACAGACAGACAAACATATTGCGTATATCGAAAAGACGCTAATTAACGGAAGGAATATTCATATAGCTAATTAGGTTTTTCGGAGATACATTTTTTACGACGTTTGTACGTGCTTTTAAAAGCCGCTCTTTTAAGTTCATTTTCTATGTAGGATGACCGTATAAATTTACCAATTCACAAATGGTTTTATTTTTTACGTTTATCGTACTTTCATAATGGAATTATTTAAGTGGTTGTACATACAGACCTTTATAACTATTATTGGATTATCCTTGCATACAGGTCTTATAATATTTTGTATTTATTAGTGTATTTGCCATAATATGGCACATACACTATTGGCGTCGGTCGGATGGCGGGACCTAGGGGTCGGACCAAAATTTCTCGACGTTTCATAGCCTCCTGAACAATTTGGCACCATTTTTGGAAATGTTTATATATATATGTATGTATATATTTATATATATATATATATATTTATATATATATTTATATATATATGTGTGTACACGATAACTCTCGACAGACTTAATCGATTGAAACGAAATTTGGTACACACATTGGAACCCATCACCGCAAGAAGCCTATTTAAAATGGGCCCGATCGGACCATTTTCAGGGTTGTATTTAGGGGTTCTAAAAAGTTTTTGGGCCCAAAAATACCGAAAAATTTGTCAGAATCGTTTCAAAATTGAAATTTAACTCTTTAGTAAAGATTAAAATGTGCTGCTAAAATTTTAATAAAATCGGCCCGACAGGACCGGACTTTCAAATTTTATGAAAACACTAGTTTGTTGATACGGATTTACTTAGATATGGAAGAGTGTATTTAATTGGGTGTACTGATAAAATCCATGTCTAATATTGAAATTTAGAAAAATTTAATTATTTTAAGGGATGTATTAAGGGGTTAAATTTTTTATTTTGTCAAAAAACAAACTTAAGTTTACATAATAATGCCACAATGCCTGTATTAGCAAATACACTATATTGTCGGCAGGGTTTGGCACTGCGACCCGAGTTTTTTACTTAGGTATTTGTAAATTATAGACGCGTCGACACCTTAGGTCATTAGCGTCTTGATTATATACATCAAATAACAATCAACTTAAAACTAAATGACATCATAACACATCCATGAGCGGAGGCGAGAATCGAACCCACGACAGTCTGATCCAGAGGCCGCGACGCTAACCACTGGACCACACTGTCCTCTTATGTTTTGTATTTGATATCAGTTTTTGGAAATTAGGTACTTATATAGATTCAAAACAGTCCGTCGACGCCAGGCGTGTGCGCAATGCAATTTTTACCGGACTACGCGAACGCAAACAAGGGTTATGTTTTTCATGTGTACTTATATATGTTGTGTTTTTTGATTCCCACGTAGAATCTAAACGACTTGACGAGTTTTGATAAATGAGATGTCGATTTATTGTCATAGTCTCACGAGTGACACTGGAATTATAACTACACGTATATTCCAAAATGGCGGACATTCTTTCTTTTAGTTAGTGTCATTTTTGCTCATTCGTGTTTTTTGTTGTTTTTTTAAATTATTTATTTTTTATCGTTTCACCAAATCCCTGAATACCAGATTTGTAAGCTCTTTATGCGACAATCAGAAAAGGTTGGTAGGTACTGTAAACACCGCGTCAGCTGTTCCAGCATACAAGCTTGAGACTAGTTTCCTAATTGGTCATATTTAACACATGCGTAATAGCGTAATAAATAATATCAGAAACTTATCTGGGACAAATCCATGATGATCTGCAGGAACAAACATGTAGGTAATCAACTTTGCCGTTTTGTCGAGAAATACACTTATAAGAAGAGTTGACTGTATAGAATGAGCCATTTTCCTAAGAGTAGTTCTTTCAATTCTACACGAGAGGCAGCACTTGTGGTAGGTACAAATATTATTTGGTCCCCATTAGGGTCGTGTCATTTTAGTGGTGTAACTTAATTATTTAATTATTATTAAATTAATTACTAAAATGACACGACACTAATGGGAAATAATAAATAATGTTTGTACCTACCACAAGTGCTGCCTCTCGTGGATAATTGAAGGAACTACTCTCAGGAAAATGGCTCATTCAAGATTGTAATGCCTTTACTCCTCATATTATTTAACGTTCGGTGAAAATATAAGTACCTACGTCTATATTGTTTTCCACTTATTGACATCGTGTGCCATTTATGTGACGTAGGTAAGTGTATTTTATTATTGTAGGTAACATATTTTGTAGCAATTTAATCATTCGATGAAATGACATTTGATGCAATAATCAATGGCAATTTAAACAATCATACCATAGCTGACATTTCACAAATATGTAGCGAATAACTGTGTATAGCCAATTCTCTCAATAATTATTTAATTTGTGATACAAAGAACCTATTTCTATTTTTCCAAGTATTCTAAAGTCTATGTTTTCGAATAGTATAACATAATAGAAAAAGATGATATGGAAGAAAAATGATAAAACACGCATTGCATAAAATGTAAGAGGAGAATGAATAATATATGACCATTGCATAATCTGAAAAAATCGGTTCATCCGGGGCTTGAGAATAGCCGAGCGTGTAGCAATGCTGTTGTTAAATGACGTTGCTATGGTTCCTCTATTACAAGTTCCCGGGTTCTAGCCCGAGAGCTAGTAAAAGTGTCAATTGAATTTTAAATTTATTATTAAAAAAAAATAATGAATTGAAAATATGAATCGGTGCTAGGCCCAAATAACCTTAGCTGTTGGTGGTCTTTAAAACACAATTTAACAATTTTTTTCAGTTCATCCGTTTATTTGAGTTACGATGCCACAGACAAACAGAAAAAGGCTTTAAATCAACGCCCCTCCGTTTTTGCGTCGGAGCCTAAAAAATATACAGTTATCTTGCCGACAAAACTTCTGGGGGCGATTCACAAAAAATATGCCCTGGCCTCCTGGTTGGGAACATCCAAATGAACGGACAGGAAACAATCATCCCATATATCAACAATGGAACAGTAATACAGGAGGAGGGCTTGAGAATGGCCGAGCGTGTAGCAATGCTGTTGTTTACATGGCGTTGGTATGGTTCCTCTATTACAAGTCCCCATCCCGAGAGCTGGTAAAAGTGTCAATTGGATTTTCAATTTTATTATTAAAAAAAACATAGAGAATGGAAAATATGAATTGGTGCTAGGCCCAAATAACTTTAGCTGTTGGTGGTCTTTAAAACACAACACACACAATCATCCCATATATCAACAATAGAACAGCACTGTAAAAAATGGATGTAAAAATACTTTGAAAGTTAAGGTAGAATTCGCTCGATTTTCTAAGTGATTTTACATTATTATTTATTTTTACACAGAAAACTTCATAAAAACTTGAACTTTTACTGCAAAATTGGACAAATTTGTGATTTTTACATAAAGTAAATTAAAATTACATAATTTGTGTAATATTCCAATAAAGTGTGTAAAAATTACAAAATAAAATGTATAGTTGCGTATATAAAATGGATGAATACAAAACAAATTAATGTAAAATTAGTAACCACGCATGCGCAATGTGTTTTTATGGAATCTACGCGATGTGCAGGCGATACCTATTTGCGACGCCATTGTCTCTTTGTTACCAGATTAATCGCTGGCTACAAATGGACCATCGATAATCTATGTAATCGGCGTTCTCATTTCTTACAGTGAGTAATACAGGAGAAATTAAGTCAAGAAGGAAAATTAAAAACCGAAATAAAATTTTAGTTAAATTACTGTACGTATAAACCTAGTTGAATAAATAGTTGTAGCGCTATTTCAGCACGCTCATTGTCAGTATCGTGAACAGATGTGACAACAAAAACTTTAGCTCTATGGACGCGTTTTGTGTGTTCGGGTTGGTGCTTCTGAAAGAGACGCGATGAATATCTTCGACAACGTCTTCCAGAGACCATCGTCGTGGAGAACCTCAAATCCGCGATCTCGGCAACTGATAGAGCTATCTACTTACATGAATACAATTGCATGCATATAACATCCATACACACTACAAAATACATATTGTATATACGGGGTGTGTCAAAACTTGTTTCCGCCCTCACCAACTTTGGTGCGCGCTTCTATAAAATACAAAATTTACTTGACAGGTTTTAACACACCCTTAGATTGGATTATCAAGATACCATTAAACATATTTTTGGAAGTGAAACTTCTATAGACACTTATCAGAAGTTTCACATATGAAAATGGGTGTGTGCTTATGACCACACGACAGAAGTGAAAACTTTAGATTTTATAATTTTTGGTTTCTATTATAGCGCATTTATGAACTAAAAATAATTTATTACTGAAATACTAAAATTGTATTTTTAATTAATTCCACCTTGGTTTCAAAAAAAAATATAATTATTGTCTAAGAAAGAATATAACAAAAATAAAAAAATATATAAATAAATATCATGTAGAATTTAGAAAAAAAACGCCATATTTCTACGCTGCTATCCGGTCTCGAATCCAGGTTCCTATGCATAGAACGCAAAGACGTAACCAACTGCGCTATGGGTGAAAGTGTGTAGACGGCCGTTTTTATGGTATAGGTATGTTGCGAATTCTTACGGAACTAGTTGCGAACGCTTCACATTTTTTCAGTAGCCAGGCAAAGAGTGCCTAACGCGCCTAAGGAAGTTTTCACTTCAAAAATATTTTTAATAATTTGCGTGAGGCGATGTAACGAAAAAGCGACATGTTGGAGATAGACATTGTAAAACAAAGAGAACAAAATCAACAACTGACGCACTATTTATAACTACACAAGTTTGATTGTCAAGAAGTTTCACTTCTACCGTGTGGGTAGGCTCTGTGCACGTAGGGGAACAATAGTATCCACAATTTTTCTGCGTAGAATATAGGGAAATGGGTTGTAGATAGGTACTTTTGACGTGCTCTGTATAATAGATACCTATAAGGTAGGTATATTATGTACAAACATTTGTGTACGAAAATATATATACGACAGGGGGACTGCGGTTCGATTCACAAACTCTTTCCGAATTGTGTGTGCTTTTCCCGTGTCGAAAAATAGCAAAAATTGTATATATTGCCTACAACAGATCAGAGCAGTACTTGCTTTAATATTGTATTTTTAAAGAAATCACCGTTTCAAAATTAATTAATTGTAGATTATAGACGCGTCGACAACTCAGGTCATTAGCGTCTTCAACACAACAAATAATCCATTTGTGTATTAGAATCCGCCAGCCGGCATACACAAACCGACTGGTACGAGCTCGGGTCCCTGGGAGCGCTATTTCCCAAAGAACATTGGAATGCAATTTGCGATAGCAACCACATTCCAATGTCCCCCCTGAGGGGATCACCGTTTCAGATATACAACAAAATGCGGTAGCTTCTGAACGTCCTCCTCCTGCACCTTACTGTTTTTAACCGTTACGCCACGTTGTGTTGAGAATGCATTATGCTGGATAATCCCTTTCTCATTTCCTACCCTTACCCATATCAAGGGGATTGTGAAGAAATAAATAATCCGCCATCTCGGGCCGTCCGCCATATTGAATTTTTAATAACTTCACAATTATCTCATTGTATTTTACTTGATAAGTCCTTTCCTTTGATACCCATATCAAAGGGGTTGTGAAGAAAAAAATTCAGGGACGCAAACATTTCAGTAGGGACCCGAGGAACCCGCCTGACATGACCAATCGGGAAACCCGTAAAAAAATTTAGAAACACTTTCCCCTTCCATAAACAGTTTTTTTTCTTCCCATCAAACACTTCGATTTAGAAACAACCTTCTCCAACTCTGGGTGCCCGGGGCGCTCCAACGCCCATCGCCCCTGCAGGCCAGTTCTTCGCACTCTTCCCTGTGTTAGTGGTGAAATTCGCGGGATCCGGTACTGGTTTCAGGTGCGTTCTGAGAAGAGGGAGTCTCGCTCTCAGCTCTTCTGCGTGATTCGATCAGTAGATAAGATATCGTCTCATCTCATAGGTAGAAGGTATAATAATATGTACTACAATATATATGTAAGGCCTGCTTGCCTTTATATGGTAGTATTTTAATACTAATCTTTTGTACTGCATATAAGAAGCTGCGCACACATGTCTGTATGTCTGTAAGGCGTCGGTTTAACTCGAAGCCCACCTTTGTTCAAACAAAAATTTTGAAACGATTATCATTAACTATAGAACGAGTATCTCTGATTGTCTATACAGGGTGTATTACAAGATTGGTAACATAGATAATAAATGAGTGCAACAAGGAAGACATAAACAATATTAGTAGCGCGACAAAGATAGAACTAAATTGAATCAATTATCATGGTTTTAAAGCACGAAAAAAGGACAAAGCAATCACTTATCCCAAATGATTTTCACTAGAGTGTTTGCCCTATGTTCTCAATTCTATGATACATCCTGTAAAAATACAAAGCTGAAAGTACCTACGGATGTTCTTTGTCATACCCACTATAAAATGGCTGCTTTACATGCATGTAAAGTGACTTTTGACAGGCCTGTGCGGGAACGTCCGAGAAAGCAAACTATTCCCATAGTGATTTATGTTTTATTCGCCCTGTTCCGCCCGTTATTACCTACGGACAGCTACTATCGGCCTACTATAGAGTGAAGTCGGCGACACAATTAATGAACTGTCAAAAATTTTTGAAAATACTGAAAATGAATTAAAAATCAGCTATTTTGTAGTGGGTATGGCAAAAAATAGCATCTATATCTCGTGCGTAATGATATTATGACTCATGTGACTGTTAAAATTCGCTAAATCGCTCGTTTTAACAAACTGTCACTACTCGTCAGTAAATGCCTCATTACGCAACTAGATACACGATCTTCTACTTTATATGATTATATTAGTTTTTGCAACGAAACGACATATTTCTGCTCGCTGCACTTCTATAAAATAAGCGAGTTTTAGTTTGAGAGCGCATCTGTAAATAAATGTCTTTTAAAAAACTAAACTTATTGAACTTGATAAAAATAAAATTCCCTGAAGCCAAATTATATAACACAACCAATAAGATCCGGCAGCACTGCCTGGTCATTCATGAAAATATCTTTTCAATTTATATTATGTTCAGGTATTGATAATAAATAATATGTTCTAACTATATTATAGAAGAAGAGCTTGCGCAGAATTATTGGACACTTTGTAATATTAAAGTATTTATAAAATTGGTCCGGACTCCGGAGTAGATATCATTATTTGTTCTTGAGATATGCGAGCCGAAAAAAAGTTCACCAACGTACGAATGAACGTACATACGTACACACACACAGACATCTCTCTAAAATCAGTAAAAACAGTAGATTCGGACTCTAGGGACCTCAAAACGTGCATGTCCAAATTTTTCATTCGCAAAATCGGACTCATTAAAACAATTTCCAATGGGAAGTTAATAATAAAAGCGCGTAAATTTTAAAGGAAACATTTCTAAATAGTGAGGATAACTTCGTGAGGTGATGAAACGAAAAAGCGACATGATAGAAATAGTTTGAGAAAGAAAGAGGGACAATCAACAACTGATGCACTATTTATGAACTACACAATGTATGGTTGGCACTGCCATCTATGGTTAATTTTCATTTTTATTAAAATACAATTAAGTATAATTTAAAAGTTATTAACATTGGAAACGTTTATGTTCGTATATGGGGGCAGAGTTACGAGTTTTCGTTCAAGGCCAAAAGACAACGGTGTCGCGATCAAGTGAGGAGCAATCATGCAAAATTGAACAAGTGCAATTTTTTCGAAATGTGTTTTATATCATGTCTAGTTAATTGAGAGGTATTTGCGACGATCTGCGGTGTTATTTTTGAGCAAATGTTAATAAATACTGTAGAAAAATCCATTTAAAAGTTAAGTAATCAAGCAAAAGTGATCGCGTATATAACAGAAGAATAATAGGGTTATTCCTGACAAAACTAAACAGTGCATTGATAAATATTGTGTGTATAATAAACAGTTAATTATGTTTCATATATGCTGTTATCATTTCCAATGTCCTCGATGGTTGCAAGGATTGCGAAATCTGTGAATTTTTTTTGTGGAGAGTACATTACTTATATAAAAATTTACTCTCTTTTATAGAACACCCGGTATTAAACTAGATATTAAAAATAAATAATATTTTTAACAGAGAAAGTAATAATGTTTGAGTTGACATTTAATTTTAATTTTTTGTACTCAATTTTGTTTATTTTTTAAGTTTGTTTTTTCTTCATTGCCGAATTTTTCGTAAGTGCGTTTAGCCGAGTACAAAATATCTCATATAATAATGAAATATTTCTTATAAGTATTTTTAATGAAATGAAAATATTTTCGAAAGAAATATTTTGAATTTTGCTTTCTGTGTGCATAATTTACATAACGTTCGGTTGACTTTATATTTACATAAATTATATTTAACTCTTTTTAAAGAATATTTCTTGTGAAAATGGAAATCATACAAAAACATATACAGAAACGAGGCGCTTGTTTGGCTTCTGTTGTGTTGCTACTCTAAAAGTCACGCGAAAATTTCTGAATATATTATGTAAAATACTTTGTTTGTTTTCTAAAGTAAAATATTAACGTCTATAAAATATAAATTTTATATTGACATATTTTACTGTATGCCGTGTGCGCAAGTTCCGCATATAAATTAAATTACCGTCAAGAAATTTCAATTGTTCAAACGCACAAACGTTGAAGAAAAATCATTAAATATTCACATATTATTTGCATATGCTTTATTATTTCGAAGCTATAAAATGATTTGTATCAAGCGTTATCAAAACTGATACGCCTGCTCATTAAATAATCAATTTATGAGCAGCTTTCACAGGACCGGCTCTGTCTTTTTTATCCTCGCCGAGTAAACAATCGTTTGCCGTCATGTATAGACATTTTTCACTAATCAGTTTTTTCATAAAAATAATAAAGAAAAATATGAACAGAATTTATAACGAAATAAAAATAAGAATTTTTTTTTAGAAATCTATAATTATCTTTAAAACACAATTTAATTTTTATTCTTTGAAAAAAGCATGGCCCTCTTTTTTGTTTGGTGATCTACTGATGGCTAACTTAATATAGCAAAAATCATGGTTACCTTGATTTATGTACAATTTTTATTTTTTTTTAGTAAAATATTTTTTTTCTCGAAAACTATACATTTTAGAGAAAAAAAATATTTACATTATTTTCATATTATAACATCTAGAATTCATTTATATTTTTTTTACCTATGTTAATACGTGACATTGAGAACGTTTTTTTGAATATCTCAGGATCCACTGAACCGATTTGACTTAAAATCTAATCAGATCTAAGGTAAAGGCTGATAAACACAATAGAACAATCGGCATGCCCCTATGTTGTTCCGTTCTTAAGATATCGAAGGCGAAAAATTGACCACACACACACACATACAGACATCAGTCAGAAAATGATCTTAAACGATTGCTAGGGTCTCAAAACGTGAAATCTGTTAAAATCTCGAAATATTTTTTCGGACTAAATCCATTTCTTCCCTACCATAGTAGTGGTGGGAAGTAAAAAGTCATAATGTATTCTTGGAAATTATATTATATTACCTATATTGTTTTTTTATGATTTACAAAGAAAAAAATCATTTTCTTTTTTATTAAAAATAATATTCATAACAGACATCTATACATGTAGGTAGGTACGTAAAATAAAGTTGTGAAATGCTTTCTTCTTTCTTGGCTAACTTTATCAATTATCTGCACCCTTTTCATTTCCTTTTCCTGTCATTAGACTATTATGCTACCCTGCGTATTTTCTACTTGCTGTGTTCTACTCAATACGTGCTGTACGTAGACCCTGCATAAGTATTTTATTATAGTAAAGTCAATATGAAATGATGAAGCTTTCAGTTAGTGTTGTCGTATGTGTCCATTTCTTTCTAAGACGAAATCTCGAGAATGAAAAATGATATCGACTACGTTAGGGTATCAATCGACGCGTATTAACGTAAATATGATCTGAAAGAAATTTTTTCAAAATCGGTTCAGCCGTTCTTTTTTCTTAACTAAATAGACTCCAAAAAAGTAGATTTTACACAATATCTCGCGAATAAAAAATTATATCGTAAGGGTGTCAATCGAGGCGTGTTAACGTCATTTTGATCCGACATAAATTTTATAAAAATCGGTTGAGCCGTTTTTTTTTTCTAAATTATTGTTAAAAATAAATAATAATTATGTTTTAGTGATTAAAATGATTACTTTTCTGTGTAATATCTAATTTAATTATTGTTATTAAATATTTATCAAACTGGGAAGTTCGTCGTGTGGACCTCAAGGGTCGCACTTTAGTCCTAATAAACGACCCACCTCACGGCTTGTTTTTTTAATTTTTAGCAGGTTCCGAGTCACTCTTAATAGTCAACCGTTGGTACGAAAAAATGTTTAAAAAATTCAGTCTACTATTTTTTCTATGTAATCCACTACATATTTATATTGGATCTTATTGTCCATAGCCTACTACAAAATTGTGAATGTTCTCAATGTTATTGTCCCTATGTTCGGCAAAACCGTTTCCACACTGTATGACGTATAGATTTGAAAAGCTTTTCAATTTGATGTAAATTCGCTATACAATCCATTACATTTCCGTGGAGCAAAGGTTGGAAGAGGGGTCTCTTTCAGTCGGGGTTGTATTTCCCCCCAGGCGCTATGTATAATACAGAACTTGGCGTGTACTCACTCCGTCGAGTTGCGTCGCGACGTCTTGCACCGTGACTGTCATGAGCACATGGTCACAGCCCCGGGGCGATAGAATTTTGATAATGACGACAACAACGCAAGATCACAAGATTATACGATTTAAGATTTGCATCTTTCAGGTTGTCGGTTGCTTCTCGTTATTTGGTTTACTCAATTTCAACAATGCGATTATATAAATTTGCACAACAATGTACTCTTAAAATGGTTTATTCAAAACTTAAATTCAATTGTAAACCCACAGAACTGGTTAACCGTTCAATTTCTGTACTAACAATAAAACTGTAAAGGGATTTTGTGTCATTTTGTCTGTTCTTCCATAATTCTTAAACCCGTGATCCGATTTCAATGAAATTTGGTACACTTATTCAGGGCTGCTCAACTCAAAGGATAGGCTACTTTATATCTGACTTCACTTGCTTTAAGGTAGAGCGACCATACAAATAAAAGTATTTTTTATGGGAATCTCATTTTTTAAACAAGCAAGAGTTTTTATGAAGAATCAATTTTTTTCGTAAAACGCATAATAAAAAAATGTTTTCTATTGTCAACCCGATCCAGGGACACACTTTATGTCCGAAAATGCTTCCTTACATAACTTCAACCATTGATGAAATGTAAAAAGAAATGTATGTAACTTAAAAAAGTATTTACAAATTCTGTTCAAAATTATCTCCTGTAGCTTCAACACAAAGTCGGACCCTGCGTAAAATTGATTCGACAGCCGCCCCACATTTTTTTACATTTTTCAACTTTCAGTGATTGTAGTTCTGTTCGGAAGCATTTTCGAACATAATATGTTTATTAAGCAATTTTAACTCTAAATGACTTCAATAACACGCCCTTAAGCTATGGATCTCGAGGCATGAGACACTCTGTATAAAGTCAACAAACGACTGAACTGATTTTCAAATAAAATTCGGTACACGTATTATGGGGCTTCCATACTCAAAATCTTGAAAAAATTTAAAGCACCATAACTTCTTAACTATGTATAATATTATAGGGATATTCTGAACAATAAATACAGTTTTGTAGCCCTTCTCGTACACATTTTTTTCTTTATTTGAGAAATGAATTTTTGTCAATTCCTTCGTTTAGATTTTTTGCATACTTTGGAGATATGTCCTAGTTTATTGCAGTCGAGTACCCGGCTGCTTCAAAAGACAACAAGAATTAATTTACCGTTAAAAATTATTCACGCTTGAATATACTTGCGCATATACAAACGACCGCTTTAAATATATTTTTTAATTACAGTTTGGGGTGCATTCAACATTTTTGCTTTGAAAAACTGAATATTTTCGATTAAAGTATCTCATATTAAAACCGTGTTATATTTACAGCACACACTAAGGCAAGTCAAAAATGATATAATTATAGAATAGTAGATTGTATGTCTAGATACGTAATGAGGTATATTACAGACGAGTAGTGACAGTATGTTAAAACGAGCACCATTATTAAAACTATAACCGCAACATTTCCTCGTGAATCAATCGGAAAAAATCGATTTGAGATACCTGCAATTTGGTCGCGCAAAAGTATTAGATCTGTCAGATCCATGTGAAATTTATGCGGGGCTGTGAAATTGAAATTGTGTTTTAAAGACCACCAACAGCTAAGGTTATTTGGGCCTAGCACCAATTCATATTTTCAATTCATTATTTTTTTTAATAATAAATTGAAAATCCAATTGACACTTTTACCAGCTCTCGGGCTAGAACCCGGGAACTGGGGACTTGTAATAGAGGAACCATAGCAACGCCATGTAAACAACAGCACTGCTACACGCTCGGCTATTCTCAAGCCCGCGGGGCTGTGTGTGTGTGTCATTTTGACGTTTTCGAGTATTATATGCCAATTGAAGTTAACGCGACTCAATCGCTCTGTCTCTCTCTGAACAACGTTAAAAACAGAGAAAGGGCTTGAGAATAGCCGAGCGTGTAGCGATGCTGTTGTTTACATGGCATTGCTATGGTGCCTCTATATTACAAGTCCCCAGTTCCCGGGTTCTAGCCCGAGAGCTGGTAAAAGTGTCAATTGGATTTTCAATTTATTATTAAAAAAATTCACAGATTTCGCAATCCTTGCAACCATCGAGGACATTGGAAATGATAACAGCATATATGAAACATAACTAACTGTTTATTATACACACAATATTTATCAATGCACTGTTTAGTTTTGTCAGGAATAACCCTATTATTCTTCTGTTATATACGCGTTCACTTTTGCTTGATTACTTAACTTTTAAATGGATTTTTCTACAGTATTTATTAACATTTGCTCAAAAATAACACCGCAGATCGTCGCAAATACCTCTCAATTAACTAGACATGATATAAAACACATTTCGAAAAAATTGCACTTGTTCAATTTTGCATGATGGCTCCTCACTTGATCGCGACACCGTTGTCTTTTGGCCTTGAACGAAAACTCGTAACTCTGCCCCCATATACGAACATAAACATTTCCAATGTTAAAAATAATAATGAATTGAAAATATGAATCGGTGCTAGGCCTAAATAACCTTAGCTGTTGGTGGTCTTTAAAACACAATTTCAAAAAAAAGAGAAGACCGCCAACTGAAAAGTTTCAACTCTGTACCGAAAATCGAAGTTTCAATAAAGGTGTTGTGAAAAAATGTTTCGTGTGGATTATAGTGTTCGGAATGTTCTGTAACTTATGGAACGATCCTAGTAGGTACAAAAATTGCTTAAAAGAAATACGGAACTGAGTCGAAAACAACAATAATAATAATAATCATAGTGAGCCGGGCCAAACACAGAGTGCATTTGCTTTGAGTATATTGCATTGAGAAAAGACAACCGCCCACCGAGTTCCCGCTTTCCACCTCGCGACTATCTTCACGCTAGTCCATCTCTATTGTACACATAGTCGCGTATATACAGGGTGTAATGTAAACCTCGGTGTAAACGGTTTTGCCGAACATAGGCGAACAAGATTGTGAACAATTTAACAATTTTGTAGTACAAGATTGATGTAAATATGCAGTAGATGGCCGCTGATGTCTTCTTCGCATTGCTTTATTTCCATAAAAACACATTGCGCATGCGTGGTTACTTATTTTACATTAATTTGTTAGGTATTTACTCATTTTAGATATGTAATTATACATAATAATTTGTAATTTTTACACACTCTATTGGAATATTACATAAATTATGTAATTTTAATTTTCTTTATGTAAAAATCAACAAATTTGTTTAACTTTACAGTAAAAGTACAAGTTTTTATAAAGTTTTCTGTGTAAAAATAAATAATAATGTAAAATCACTTAGAAAATCGAGCGAATTTTACCTTAACTTTCAAGGTATTTTTACATCCATTTTTACAGTGTAGAAACTTGAAATTTGGACAGTTGATTCCTTTTCTGACGTAAGCATCCACTAAGAAAGGATTTTTCGAAATTCAACCCCTACGGGTGCCAAAGGGGGATAAAATTTTGAAAGACTAAAATGAACAAATTAAAATATTAGTAAAAAAACTTTTTAGAGACAAGTTTTTATTTAAATGCACTGAAAAGGAAAAAATAATTTTTAATAATTTAGGTTCATAATTAATAAAAGCGTGGGTCGTGACTAATAAACTATCATAGAGTTCACGACCCACGCTTTTATTAATTATGAACCTAAATTATTAAAAATTATTTTTTTCTTTTTAGTGCATTTACTTAAATAAAAGCTTGTCTCTGAAATTTTTTTTACTAATATTTTATTTCTATACATTACATATTTACATTGGATCTTAACTTAAACTGTAAATGTTCTCAATGTTATTTTCTCTATATTCGGTAAAACCGTTTACTGCACACTGTATACATTATATACAGGACGTATCACAGGATTGAAAAAATAGGGAAAATAGTGAAAATCATTAAGGATCCGTTATTGAGTTATATGAAGATAGACACTACCAAACTTGACCGCTAGGGGGCGCTAGCTATATAACCACCTCGGTATATGTCGGCAGTTCATAATAGTGTGTATGCAACAAGTTTATTTTAAAATAATAAATCATTGATAATGCCGATGTGCTGTGTTTACCAATGTTCAAATCATAGAGGTTTTGTATTTCCGAAGGATCCGGAACTGAAAAGAAGTGCATCCTATCGGAAGGAAAAATTTGATTTCTCGCGCGTTTTTTCAATGAACACCAAATGATAAGTTAGGTTGCTATTTATCTGGCTGCCATCTATATTACGTTTCTCATGTGGCCATCTCCATTAACCATGATTGCATTCTTTTATTTTGTTTATATGTCTTCCTTGTTGCACTCATTAATGTTTTATGTTCTCAATCCATGTGATACACCCTGTATATATGTGCACAGAAATCACCCCTAAAAGCATCCGGAACTACCCGCTTCCAATCCCGATCTCGTGTTCTTTATAACGGGAACTTTACCACCCTTCTAGAAAACATAATGCCAGATGCTTCCCTCTCAAATTCAATAATATTATTTAATTTGATTTTGTCATAACTTTATAATACACGACGTGTACCTATTATAATAAGATTTCGAAATGAAAACTTTTGTCTTGATCTCTCTTTTTTAAATACTTGCCCATAATTATATTGAAAACAATTCGACTGGACAGCCCTATACTTCCCACCTAGTAAACCAATCGTTCGTAACTAAAAATTTTCCCAACAAAATTATTCTCTTAATAATATGTTAAATATAAAATATAGTTTTTTTTTTACTATTTTATTTTGTTCTTTTTAGTCTTTCAAAATTTTACCCCCTTTTGACCCTCGCAGGGGTTAAATTTCAAAAAATTCCTTCTTGGTGGATGCTTACGTCAAAAAGGAACCTCCTGTCCAAATTTCAAGTTTATAGCTTCAGCGATTTGGCCTGAGCGTTGATTAGTCAAAAAAACCCTACACCCCCGTTTGAACCACTTAGGGGTTGAATTTATTTGTAAAAACAGTTTATTCATGTATTAAGTCATCAGAAATACATATGTGTACAAAATTTCAAATCGATCGGATACGTGGAAGTCGTTCAAAATTGATCTGCAATATTTGACCCACACATAGTACTATCTAACTAACAGATGAAGTTATATAAAAGCTTGTAAAAAAGCACATCTCATTTGTTTGTTGAGTTACAACTAAAATCATAGACATCTTGATTAGGCAAAAAAAAATTCAGCGCCAATGTTTTTTTAGAAAACATTTTTTCTCGATATCTGTAGGTACATTTTAGAAGAAAAAAACCAATTTGGAATAAAAAGCGTTTTAAAAATTTAATATACGAGGTCAAGTTGCCTGCACAAATTTGCAAATCACAACGTATTTCTTACTATTTTTTTGTTGTAATTTTGTGAGCAATAGTTTTCTTGTAGGGTTTTCAAATATACGAAAGATATCTATGTTTGCCGCGGTACTATTCGAAAATAGGGGCACTGATAATCAGTTGGTATCTAAAATTGAAGTAAAAGGTGATATTTACCCGGCTATTCCCGGGAAAATTAAAAGGTATTCGATTCATCTACATATTATTACTAGCTGTGCTTGCGTGCATTTTGGACTATTGCTCCGTTATTTTTGACACGCCATGATAAATTATAGCCCTCGTTCTTGGCACGCCCCTCCCCACCCCTCGGACCACGGCGCGTGGCGGCTGTGCACCTCATTCGAGTATTCAATGAATGAATTGTAAATTATATACGCTCGACATCTGAGGTCATTAGCACCAACGTCTTTGCGTTGTATGCATAGGAACCTCGGTTCGAAACCTGATGGCACCGTAGAATTTTTGGCATTTTTTTTCTAATTTTATTTTTGTTATATTCTTTCTTTGACAATAATAACTTATAATTTTTTTGAAACCAAGGTGGAATAAATTAAAAATATAATTTTTACATGATATTTATTTATATATTTTTTTATTCATTAAATTTAATTGTAGGTATAAGTCAATTTAAATATATTTATGGTTGAACTGTGTTGTTAAAAATTATATATATATTTTAAAATTAGTAAATCTGAAGTTTTCACTTCTGTCGTGTGGTCATAAGCACCCATTTTTTATTTATTAAATATACCTATCGCAATTAATCAAACAAAACTGGGTTAGTCGAGCGAAATAAATAAAAAATATACTCCCCTTATATTTGCATAATTTAACAAAAATAATATATTGTTCACTAAAAAAAACAATATTTTTCATTCTATTTAAAAATGTAAAAGTTCCGTTCATTTCCAGCAGGCATAAAAGCGATACTTTCATTATAAAATTTTAACATGAAATAATGTAAAATTTAATAATTATTTCACGGTATATATTTCATGGTAAATAATATAGCGACATAATTTACTATCCAATTAAAATATAATTATTATACATACCTATAATTTAAAAACGCTCATTTGTTTTCAGCTTGTAAATGTCAAAAAGCGGTTCTTCTAAATAAGTGCTCGGGGTGAGGTTTTAACATTGTTAAACGGTCGTTTCTTAGAACGTTTATATATTATTATATTATAGGCTAAGAGCCCACCATCGAATTTTCTACGTGTCGGATATGCACACGACAAATTTGTCTGTGTGAGTTATAGCATTGGGGAGGGCAGTATAGCCTAGTGGTTATCGTGCTTAGTGCCGCAACCTCTGGACTGGACTCCCGTGGGTTCGAATCCCACCTGCGCTCATAGATGATTTGTGATGTTATTTAGTTTTAAGATAGTTGTTATTTAGTGTAGTTGAAAGACGCTAATGACCTGAGATGTCGACGCGTCTATAATCTACAATAAATAAATATATAGCATTGGGGCATATACAAATAGGGCGCCACAATTATTATTGGAGTTATACATCTTTAACGACGGTTGTGAATTGGAATGACCTCAAGTCAAAAATTACCGACAAAAAACCTACTAAAAAATTATTGAAACGCTGGCATACGGGATGAAAACTTACAGAAAAGGAGTTTTGGGAAGCAAAAAATCGATTTAGCTGGGTCTCATCAATTCGTTTTCTTATAGATTTTATAGTTTTAAAAATCAATTTTTTGACGTTTCAAAATAGTGTAATATTCTAAGCTGGCTTTGGATACTTATGTTTCCATGGCTTAAAGGAAATTTGATAAATCATCATGATATGTCAAAAATAAAAATAAGTAAATAGTTAAAATTAACAAGTACTTTCATATCATCACGGGGTGCCAGATTTCCATCCAGCCCCAACTCCTTGGCAGTCATAATTTTTCATTTTCTGGCAGAATAAAAATAATAACGTTACAAAACTGTTTTCTGAGTTGGCGGAATAAATATTTTTAAACATTTTGTTACACTCACAATATAATATATAATAAGAAAGAAAATACGGTTGTTTTATGAGTCAAAATATATTTATTATAAAAAGGCGACGTTTCGACGACTATTTTGTCATCTTCTTCAGACCTTGAAATTAAACTAAATCAAAACCAAAAATACTTTTAAAAGTATTTTTGGTTTTGATTTAGTTTAATTTCAAGGTCTGAAGAAGATGACAAAATAGTCGTCGAAACGTCGCCTTTTTATAATAAATATATTTTGACTCATAAAACAACCGTATTTTCTTTCTTATTAGGAATAAATATTTATTTACAATAATTAAAAACACAACAATAATAAATACGACAACTAAAAGTCAGTTCTAACAATCAACACAAGTAATTAACACTTAACTATATACAATTGACTACACTAATATTTATTTTATCAAGTGAATTTATATCACAGAACTATTTATATCACTGTATTTATTTCAGATTCATTTTTAACGTTTATTTATGTCGGTCATTTACTCAGTTACTTCAGTACTATTTATTTATATCTACTCCACTATTTATATCACTGTACTGACTGATTCGACCGTTGATTGCTTTATATCACTGATCCGCTTGGTTTCACGGACTCACCATTGACTGCCTGACTTCCTCGCACTCGCTTGCTTATATAGGCCGCTTGGCTTAGGCACAGCGCGTTCTCTAGAATGTTCGTGCAGTTACTCGTTGTTCAGCAAGCAGACACCGCTTCTCAGAATTCCTGCCTGACGTTTATATACAAGGTGATTCGTAGCAATAATACAAATCGCGGCTCCCTAATTGCACTGTCCCAATGTTAACTCACACATACTTTGTGTATTCGATGCATAGGGAATCTGACGGTCGGCTCTGGGACTATTATTATGTTGTCTACCGCATTATTTAATATCGGCACATTCCCTCTGCTCTCCATGATGGGTCTAGCTCCTAGGCCACGCTGCGTTGTCCATTTTTAACATACATACACACATACCCACTACATAGTGATAGAATGTTTATTTAGATCGAAAAGGCCAGCGTTTAAGTAGACAATAATAGCCATAGATATCTGCGACCTTGCGCCAAAACTGCGTATGTCGAATTTTTGATGTGCAAACATTTTCTGGCTCCACTTTTACTCTACCCTCATTGTTTAACTGTCAGCATTTTTTTGAGGTTATGTGTGATTATCATCATATTCAAATTTGAATGTTTACACATCTCTTGTGGATTCCGCAAAGTCACTCTTTTTTACAAGCTTTTATTTTTCATTTTTCTGTAAGGGTCAAATTTTTCCACTTATCCAATGAGCCATTTTCCTGACAGTAGGTCTTTCAATTATCCACGAGAGGCAGCACTTGCGATAGGGACAAACATTATTTATTCCCCATTAGTGTCGTGTCATTTTAGTGATACGTATAAATTAATTATTAAATAATTATTATTATTAAATTAATAAGTTATACCTATCACTAAAATGACACAAGTACGACACTGATGGAGAATAAATAATGTTTGTCCCTATCACAAGTGCATTCGTCTCGTGGATAATTGAAAGAACTACTCTCAGGAAAATTACTCATTGACTTAAAACATTAGAGTCGTACGCAATTCCGATAAATATTCTGATATCATCGCTGATTTTTTTACAAGCTTTTATATTTTTGCACAATATTAATGAAAATTTAACTAGTAAGTTTAAGGGTTTATTTCAAGGTACCTCCCTACCACGTGATGACGTAACATGGTTAGCGTAACGCGCATCAAGAAAAAAAGACATGGTCGGTTTTTCACGCGGCGGAAGTTATACTCCTTAACATATAATACCCCGCGACTGGTACGGCAGCGACATCTATGAATCGAAGTACAGTGTTCTTGGCGTGCCATCTAACAGAAGTTTTCTAAAGTTCTTAGTTTAACAACTGCCTCCAGTGGGGCGCGCGCATCATTTAACGCTTTGCGAAAACTCGTCCGAAGTATAACTTCTAAAAACATATAATCCTGCCTTTGCTGTCGCGTAGTCGGTTAAAAAGTGCTCGTTATGTGGAATCTTATTCGCAGTGCCTTCACACCGATTGGTTCCAACCCGGTCCCAGTTCCCGGGTTCTAGCCCGAGAGCTGCTAAAAGTGTCAATTAGATTTTCAATTTATTATTAAAAAAAAAATAATGAATTGGTGCTAGGCCCAAATAACTTTAGCTGTTGGTGGTCTTTAAAACACAATTCAATTCCAACCCGCACTTCAAGAGATTCGATGTTGACATAAAGAGTTTAAAAAAAGTCAGCATAAACACTTTTGCCTTGTGACCGCACATCTTTTGTTTACATTGTACTATATTATAATAGGAATAACATTATCGTCCATGAAAAATCGTTTTATTATAACTGTTAAACCGGAAAAGGTATACCTACATTATTAACAACTCATTTTGGGTTTAAAAATGCAGTTTGTATTAAAAATGTACAATATATTATTATAATGATACATTATTACAGTAGAAACTCTTTTGAATGACCACTAAAAGATATAACAGTTAGTGAAATAGCTATTCAATATAACAATTTTATCAATTGCGACATTTACTGTAGGGCTTGAGAATAGCCGAGCGTGTAGCAATGCTGTTGTTTACATGGCGTTGCTATGGTTCCTCTATTACAAGTCCCCAGTTCCCGGGTTCTAGGCTCTAAACCCGAGAGCTGGTAAAAGTGTCAATTGGATTTTCAATTTATTATTAAAAAAAATAATGAATTGAAAATATGAATTGGTGCTAGGCCCAAATAACCATAGCTGTTGGTGGTCTTTAAAACACAATTTTTTTGACATTTACTGTATACGTGGCATATAAAATTATAAAATTTATTAATAATAATCACTGATAAATTTGAACTGACCCAAAGCGATAATAATTCAAAGTTTGAATCGATTTTTAACCCCGATCCACAAAAAGGAGTGTTACGTGTTTGGGTCGTATTTATGTGGAATCATAGCTCTGCAATGGATGAAACGATTTTCTTTACACGCCAGAACATTTTTGCGGGAATACAAAAAAAAAACTAGTAATTCACAAAAGAAAAGACAAATAATAAGCTTTGAAGATGAAATTATAAAATATTGGTAATTATGGTGATGTGATATGTTCAGTACTTAATAAACCCACGAACCCACTGCTGCAAAGTGGGTTCGACTGCCTCACAATTTTTGTTCTAAGTAAGAATTGGTACACGAACCCACGAATCCACTTGAACAGAACCTAGATTGTTTTTGCCGGGATTTTTTTTTAATTTTTAATGTGTTCTTGATTGATAAGTAATTAAATTAGTAGATTGTATATCTAGATGTGTAATGAGGTATTATATTACTGAGCGATTTAACGAGTTTTATAACAGGCACACGAGTCATAATATCATTACGCACGAGATATAATATATGGTATTTTTTGCCATACCCACTATAAAATAGCTACTTTTCACTTCATTTTCAGTATTTTCAAATACATATTCATATAGGTCCATGCAATGTTATACTGTATTTTTAACCGACTTCAAAAAAAGGAGGTGGTTCTCAATTCGGTTGTATTTTTTTTTTAATGTTTGTTACCTCATAACTCAGTAATTTATAAACCGATTTTGAAATTTTTTTTTTATTTGAAAGGATATACTTTCAGATTGGTCCCATAGAAATTTCATCAAAATCGGTTCAGTAGTTCGGCTGATTTTAATAAAAGTGAGTAACGGCGTGTGATTCTTTAAGGTAAATGTCACTTTTTGACATATCAGACAGCGTAAGGAAGTCGGTTTAATAAAAGTGAGTAATGGCGTGTGATTCTTTTAAGGTAAATGTCACTTTTTGACACTAAAAAATAAAAAACTTTTTAACAAAAAAAAAACCTCCTTCAAAAAAACACTAAAAAGAGGAAAATAATGAAATTTTGAGGTCTGTGCCAATATAATAAAATATGAAGTTGGTTAAAAAGAAGATATTAATCACTATACTATACTTTTTAACCGACTTAATATTTTATTAAATTGGCACTGACCTCCAAATTTCATTATTTTTCCTCTTTTTAGTGTTTTTTTTAAGGAGGTGTTTTTTTTAAGGAGGTTTTTTTTTGTTTTTTTTTTGTAGATGAATGAGTTATTTATTTTGATCCTTTTAGAAGAAATTTTAAGCCTGTATACTTACCTCGACTATTTTTTGCTTTTTAAAGAAAAAAATATTTTTGAAATATTATTTTTAGATACCTGAACGGTGACGTTGCAAATCCAGCCCACTCTTATAAAATATTTATGTATTTACTTAATGTTAATGCAGACAGCTTTAATAACTTTTGTTGACGTCATGCTGTGAAAACGTCTAAAAGGTCTACAGATGAGCCCTTTTAAAAATAAGACACTCAAAAATAATATTATTTACCTACTCTGTAATAGTTGCTTTCCTCTTCTTTCCAATAAATTATTTTCTATATAACATTTTAAATTAAATTAAAATTCTTGTAATATTGCATAAAACTCATAAGACGCCGTGTTATAGCGATATCTTTTTAAAATAATTGTTTAGAAGCTTATAAATGAATTTCTTGAAGTCCAGGATGGAATTTTTGGAGTATTCGCTTTGGAGGCACTGAAATAAAGATCTTGGAAACGGCTGAACCGATTTCCATCAAATATGGCTAAGAACCATCTCGAAAATACCAGCTTTAAATCATTGAAATCGGTCTATCCGTTTTGGAGCTATGATACCACAGACAAATAGACATACAATAACACCCTTCTTTTTGCATCGGAGGTTAAAAATAACCACAAAAACGAACACTTTTTTCTTGACGCACATTTCGTTCACAATATTAGCATCATCAGGAAATTATTAGTTTTAATCATCTCATTGGTGATGCTAACGCGATTAGCGAAACGAGTGTCGAGAAAAAGTGTTAGCGCTTTGGTGTTTTGTGATTAATTTTTGCCTGGCTACGAAAAAATTAGGATGGTTATATTTTTGTGAAAATAAAGTTTCGTCTTATCCTTCGGGAACATACTGAATCGACCGGGATAAAATGTAGCCTGTGTGTTAATCGGGATCGTAAATTATACCTGCATGCAAAATTTCCTTGATATCTGTTGCGTTGTTTAGGCGTTATAGAATAACAAACATACACACATTTTATAATATAGGTTAGGATTTAGGATTGTAGATTATAGACGCTCAACAGCTGAGGTCATCAGCGTCTATATAGATTGTAAATATTACATACAGAGCTTGGTGCCGCAACCTCTAGACTGGACTGCCGTGGGTTCGAATCCCACCTGCGCTCATGGATGTTTTGTGATGTTATTTAGTTTTAAGTTAGTTGTTATTTAGTGTAGTTGAAAGACGCTAATGACCTTAGATGTCGACGCGTCTATAATCTACATTAAATAAATACAGATTGTAGATTATGGACGGTCGACAAGTAAATATAAGTAATATAATATACTCGTATACGTCTTAATACTTTAATATGTGTGAGTATAATATTATCAATGCAGTTGTTTTGTTGGTTAGGTTTTGAATATTGTTTT
Organism: Mongoloraphidia duomilia; assembly: GCA_039654895.1. Taxonomy (NCBI): domain Eukaryota; kingdom Metazoa; phylum Arthropoda; class Insecta; order Raphidioptera; family Raphidiidae; genus Mongoloraphidia; species Mongoloraphidia duomilia. Next base: position 83,352,738 of record CM077516.1, on the reverse strand, counting down.
GTGTGGAGTGTTTTTGGCCACAACACAGAGTCGTTATTCATTTAAACGTTTAATATTGTTGTGTGTTGTTGTGTTTCTTCTTCTTCTTCCACCCCAAGTATTAAGTTACGATGACGGCCACCCAGCTGACAGCAAGGTGTGTTCACAATTCACATAACCTGTAACTTACCTTACGTCTAGTCTGCACCATTGACATAATGCATGGATAACAAAGGTCTTTGCTCAATATAAAATTCGACTGATGACCAGTCCTATACTTCCCACCTAGTAAATATTTGCAAAAAATAAACACTCTTTTTTTTATTCTTTGACTAGGCCCAAATAACCTTAGCTGTTGGTGGTCTTTAAAACACAATTTAATTTTTATTCTTTGAAAAAAGCATGGCCCTCTTTTTTATTCAGTGATCTACTGATGGCTAGCTTAATATAGCAAAAATCATGGTTACCTTGATTTACGTATAATTTTTATTTTTTTTAGTAAAATATTTTTTTTCTCGAAAACTGCGTGAGGCAGGACTCGAACCCACGACGGCTTGCTCCAAAAGCCAGCACGCTGATCATAACACCAAGCTGTCCTCCCTTATGAAAAAATTGCGTATATCTCTCAAATCCGTTTAAAGCTAAATGGTTCGGGTAAACGCCAAATGAAGGACCAAGAATGAATTGTGAATTATAGATGCTCGACAACAGAGGTCATTAGCGTCAGAAGAACCAAGAATCACACTACAGATCCTATACAGGCGAATTTTTTGAAAACAAATTTTGGCTACGTTGGATTTTTTTCACTTTTTAAAAATAGCATTGGGAGAGCGGGGACCGTTTTTAGGTGAGGGGAAAGAATTTTAAATGAAGAGTGCAGGGGGTAACTTCCGGTAGAGAATATTCTTAAGTGCTTTCTTTAGTGACGATCGTATAGCAGGAAGGCACCTCAAGGCAAGTATTTAATTTTTGACAATTTTCGTTGGAAAGCAGCCAGTTATATAATTGATTCCAAACATATCGGAAAAAAATCATTTTACCAACCATAGTCACAGTCAGGATTCTAACCTGAACCTTTCCACTTTCTCGGCGGAATGAGCTTACAAATTACTCAACCGTGACATGATTACTAATCTAACATTCTCCTTATATGCTTCGGAATCAATTGATGTTCACTACACGCGAGTGTTAATTCATTATAGCTAGGTTGTAGATGTGAATCTTCGTACTAGCGAGAGCTCTTCTTAATTTTTATATAGGTACTTAAGTTATATTCTTATATAATATGTACCTATAGAGGCTGTGAAATATCTAAAAGTTTAAAAGGAAAACAATAAAAAAGTACCAAGTCTTCATGGTTTCCTCCTTGGCGGCTCACACTGACCTGTGAGCCGCCAATAGGGGGACACTTCGACCGCTGCCACATCGCCTTTGAGAATGTCTACCGCAGTTGTAGACGAAACGTCACGTAGAAATACCACAGGACCACGACCTACAAGCCCGGAAACCATGAAGACTTGGAACAATGCCGGTTGTGAAAGCTTGCACACCTGAATAAAAAAGTAATTAGCAATTTTGCCTTGTATTTAGTCATTGATATTATGTTGGTAAGAGAGACAGAGAGAGAGAGAGCGATAGTAGATTATAGACGCTCGACAATAGTGTGTTGCATGCATAAACATTAAACAGTCATACATGCCTGACTATAACTGCACATTCCTGTTCGAAGTAGATGCGCGCGCCGCCGCGTGTGGGTGGTTGAAGTTATAATAATGTATTGTTGGTGATTTATGTAACTGTCGTGTAGGAAGACAATAATTTAAGGATAGGAGATACCTACCTATTACAATATTAACTAGTTAGTAATGAGTTTCTCAGCGCTGTTATGCTTCTGATACAAAATGCCTGTCTTGTTTTGCTTCATCAACTATATTACTACATTAAATATAGCTGTATAAGTATACTAGCGGTCCCCGTCATCCTTCGCTCGAGTGCTAAAAATTTAGGATTTATTATCTCCCCCCCTCGAGAAATTCTCCCTCTGCGAAGCGAAGTCGGGTTGGTGCAATTAATTGTGTTTTAAAGACCACCATCAGCTAAGGTTATTTTCATATTTTCAATTCATTATTATTATTTTTTTAATAATAAATTGAAAATCCATTGACACTTTTACCAGCTCTCGAGCTAGAACCCGGGAACTGCAGGGGACTTGTAATAGAGGAACCATAGCAACGCCATGTAAACAACAGCGTTGCTACACTCTCGGCTATTCTCAAGTCCCTCGGATGGGTGCAGGTATTTATATATAATATTAGAAGGATTCCGCCTATACGCTAAAATGCAAAATAATTTCAGAATTACTTAATGATCATAGTGTCCGCATGTTCTGAGAACGCCTCGTAACCTCGTTCCTCTGGAATATACTCCGTGGATTCTAAAACGCCGAGTATACCCGAACTTGTCACCCGATACGCAGTGCATATTCACTCTCATCCGGGAGCGCGAACGAATATTTTGACCGTTGTGCGTGACTCAGCTCACGACGATATCGGACTAAGAATTTAAGTGCGGTCTTTGTATGGCGTTTCCACGGCACCTCTAGTACAAGCCCCCAGTTCCCGCAGGTTCTAACCCGAGACCTGGTAGAAGTGTCATTCGTATTTTCAATTTATTATAAGAAAAATAATAACTGGTGCTGGGTCCAAATAACCCTAGCTATAAAATAGTAGATTGTATATCTAGAGGCGTAATGAGGTACATTACTGACGAGTAGTGACAGTATGTTAAAACGAGCGATTTAGCGAGTTTTAACAGGCACACGAGTCATAACATCATTACGCACGAGATATACTATGTGGTATTTTTTGCCTTCATTTTCAATATTTTCGACAAATGTTGACAGTTCATTTGCGTCGCCAACTTCACATTTACAGCAGGCCATGAGTAGGTTATAGCGGGCGGATAAGAGCGAATAAACATAAATCACTATGGAGACTGTTTATTTTCCACACTAGTGTGTTTTGAAAACACTTTCAACACACCTGTCTGTCAACTGACCATTCCATTTCCATGCATACATACACGCAAGTAATGTAGCTATTTTATAGTGGGTATGGCAAAAAATATTAAATTCAAGTGTACAAGCTTTCACGGCCGGCATTGTTCTAAGTCTTCATGGTTTCCGGGCTTGTAGGCCGTGGTCCGGTGGTATTTCTACCTGACGCCTTTGAGAATGTCTACCGCAGTTGTAGACGAAACGTCAGGTAGAAATACTACCGGACCACGGCCTACAAGCCCGGAAACCATGAAGACTTGGAATATTAAATTCATTTCCGCGGTGGCCTTAAAACGGACAGCCCTGGGTTTTGAGTTTTAATTAAGAACTTTTTCATCCCTTTCAACGAAACAAATAATATTATGCATAATAACATTTTGTGTATTCACATAATACTTAATTTTTGAAAAGAATTTCCTATTAGAAAATCTAAGAAGGCTTTCGTTGAATATGAATTATGAATCCCAAATGAGTTATTTCTACTCGCTGTTAGTAAAAACTAAGAACCCTTTTCAAACATAACATTTTCATTAAAATTTTAATTCTGTGTTAAAACTAAACGTACATAAATTAACCCTTTTCAGTAATGTTGACTTTTTAATTTTTATAACAAGCAATATCCATTGCTTCAAGGAAAGAAATTAACTGTGAGAAAATATATATTACTTTGTGTTCGTTTTTTATGTTTTATTACAGTTCAACACGAATTTTGTTTTAAAAGCACAAGTTTTCATACAAGCGGTGATTAAAGTTTTTTTTTTAATTTTATTTAGTTGAATAAAAATGTTAATTAATGGTAATTGCTATGCAAGCCTTCCATTTAAACAGAAAATAATGTAAAATGTTTAACTGGATAATTTCAAATTTTATGTTAAGATATAACTTTGAAATGATTTTTCTTGTATTGCACTGTAGGTAATGTTACGTCATTCAATGGTGTTCCTCGGTGATGTTAAGAGGGCAGTATAGCCTAGCGGTTAGCATACTTGGCGCCGCAACCTCTGCCGTGGGTTCGAGTCCCACCTGCGCTCATGGATGTTTTGTGGTGTTATTTAGTTTTAAGTTAGTTGTTATTTAGTGTAGTTGAAAGAAGCTAATGACCTTAGATGTCGACGCGTCTATAATCTACAATAAAAAAAAAATCGGTGATGCTAACCAAGCATTTGAACCATAGACCTACGAGTAACTTGCAATGTATGTTAGTTTGTGTGTTTGTTTAGGTCAAAACTTGCAATTCAATTTTGAACGACTTCCACGTATCCGATCTATTTAAAATTTTGTACACATATGTATTCTCGATGACAATACATGAATAAATCGTTTTTAGAAATAATTTCAACTCCTAAGAGGTTCAAACGGGGATGTAATTAACACCCAGGCCAAATCGCTGAAGCTAGAAACTTGAAATTTGGACAGTTGGTTCCTTTTCTGACGTAAGCATCCACTAAGAAAGAATTTCTCGAAATTCAACCCATACGGGTGTCAAAGGGGAATAAAATTTTGAAAGACTAAAATGAACAAAATAAAATATTAGTAAAAAAAACTTTTTAGAGACAAGCTTTTATTGAAATGTACTAAAAAGGAAAAAATAATATTTAATAATTTTGGTACATAATTATTATAAAAGCGGGGGTTGTGACTAATAAACTATCATAGAGATTACAACCCTCGCTTTTATAATAATTATGAACCAAAATTACTAAATATTATTTTTAGTACATTTTAATAAAAGCTTGTCTCTAAAAAGTTTTTGTTTACTAATATTTACGTTGACGTTCGGTCCCTACGTATCGCAGCGCCTCTAGCGGCTAAATCTTCAACACAGATTCCTCTCCTTTACATCTATACTCTCTGGTCCCATCACAGTATCCCTATGAAAATGTCTCCGCATGGATGTTCATTTAATAGTGTCTCGTGTTTAGAATAAAGCGAGCGAAAGGAGCCCCCCAGTTCGCGGCTCAATCCTGAAAACTGCGTGAAGTGAGTGAATTCCTGTGTACGAGTACAGTTGGCCAGCGGAAGTGCGGTGTTTGTTTCGAATGCATTTTGGGTCGATTGTTTCGGCTGGGCGAGCGCAGTGACATTGTTATCATGCGTGTGCGTGTGTGTGTGTGTGGCGTGCGCGTTAAAGGCGGTGCCTCCGGTTTGGAAATTCGTAAATGATGATTGATTGTCGTATACCTCTTTACCCGACTACTGTGCAACAAAACAAACTAAAACATACAATAACTAAACATATAATAGAAATATAGGTAGTACAGTTGGTGCATCTTATTCGCTGTGATGCAACTTGACACTTATTTTTACAGTTCTGTAGCTCCTCAATTTTTTTGGAGTCGGATAACATTAAACTTTGCCTAGTGAGTTTAGTACGGCTGAAGATATTATAGGGTTTTTTGGAAGTTTTTTGCAGTCAATTTATTTATATTGAAAGAGTTTTATTTATACTAAACGTTTCGCCTTTTTAGGCATCATCAGTAATATTCTGAAATGTTATACATATATACATTAAAATGAACAAGTTATAATACAGTATTTGAAAATAAAGATAAATGAATGAATTAGATTCAAAATACTTACATTTTATAGTGAAACTAGCCGTTACCCGTGGCTTTGCCCACGTATATTTCGATTTATGTTTTATTGTCCCTCCCCCCCGCGAGAAATTCTCCTCCTGCGAAGCGATGCCGGGCTGGTGGTGTTTACACGCTCAAATTTTATTAATACATTACTCACTCGCTTCAAAAATAACTTCCATACAAATTTTCATCCCCTATTTAACCCCCTTAGGGGATGAATTTTTAAAAATCCTTTCTTATTGCTCACCTACGTTATATAAGGAACTCCTGTGCAAAACTTCATTCTTCTAACTTCAAAAATGACTAAGTTCCATACAAACTTTCATCCCCTATTTAACCCCCTTAGGGGATGAATTTTTAAAAATCCTTTCTTATTGCTCACCTACGTTATATAAGGAACTCATGTGCAAAATTTCATTCTTCTAACTTCAAAAATGACTAACTTCCATACAAATTTTCATCCCCTATTTAACCCCCTTAGGGGATGAATTTTTAAAAATCCTTTCTTATTGCTCACCTACGTTATATAAGGAACTCCTGTGCAAAATTTCATGCTTCTAACATCAAAAATGACGAACTTTCATACAAACTTTCATCCCCTTTTTAACCCCCTTAGGGGATGAATTTTCAAAAAAAAAATTCTTAGTGCTCACCTACGTTATATAAGACACCCATGTACAAAATTTCATGCTTCTAACGTCAAAAATGACGAATTTCCATATCAACTTCCATCCCCTGTTTAATCCCTTTAGGGGTTGAATTTCGAAAAATCCTTTCTTAGTGGGTGCCTACGTCACAAAAGGAACCTACTGTCCAAATTTCAAGTTTATATCTTTAGCGGTTTGACCTGGGCGTTGTCTGTCAGTCAATCAGTCAGTCAGTCAGTCAGTAACGGAACTGTTTTATATATATAGATAGATTATGATGTATGAACATTATTTGAACGATGTTGTTATTAGCATGGATTTTAGACAACTGTTTCTATTTTTAAAATGAAAGAAAGTTATGGAAGCTATTGTAAGTGTATTGTTATATTTGTATGCAAGTGTGTATACTTGTATTCAGGAGTACCAATTGTATAGATAAAGGAATAACTTAAGGAGGTGTAATGTACTATTGCTTTAGAGGTACTATTGTATATAGATGGAGTATTTTTTTTTTTTATTAATGAGGGGTGTATATGTTTTATTTTCTTTAATTGGATTTTTTTTTCTTTTAGTGTTTTCAATATAAATAAATTGGCTGCAAAAAACTTCCAAAAAACCCTATTAAACTTTGCCATTTGTTTACAGTCTGAATGTATAAAAAGAAATGTCCTGACTGACTGACTGATTGATTGACTGACTCATCACCAAATCTCAAGAAATATAAGAACTACAAGCATGAAATTTAAGTAAGTACAGAAAAAACGCTTGATTAATCAAGTTTCACTTCTCCCGAGTGCGACCACGACACGACTGGTCTTTTTTTTAATATCGGATGTTGACGGCAACTTATATACTATACATGTCTATATACACATAATATTATATACCTTGTATAGATATGAACGGGTTAGGCTGAAGGGTTGGTGAGCTGAGGTGGTGAATTTTCTCTGTTCTATCGATTTGTGCATTCCTCGGCGCAACTTCTCTACTCTATATATAGTTATATAGGTCAACGTAAAATGCATTACGCGGACATATTGTTTTCATTTTCTCCAACTATACCTTATATTATTATGATACACTGTATTAAACCTACAACATAGATAGAACCATCGGGGAAAATATTATATATCTATTATATACGATTTTCGATAATAAAATTTCCATTATATAGAGCTATTGTTCTATTTTTCTCATACTAAAAGATATTTCAGAGATATCTGATACCAAAACATAATAACTTTCGACTTTGTCAGTTAATATTATCACTACAAAAATATTATAAAGACACTGATGGATATTATTTTATTGCAGGTTTCTTATACAGTGAAAGAGATTCTCTACCGGAAGTTAGCCCCTGCACTCTTAATGTCAATTCCTTTCACCTCGCCTATAAAAACGGCTACCTATGTTTTTTTAAATTTATGAATGATCAGTGGGCGTGAGGGTACTTTCACTACTGCCAACCAATCAGAGAAGGCTGATTGTGATTGACGTAATTTCCGTAGCGGTATAATTCAATGTTTAAAATTACCTTGAAAAATACATAGGTACTTTTGTGCATTTTTTTTCCTATAGGAAAAAGCTTCCGAAAAATTCTCAAAAAAATTGTTATGTTATCTATTAGTAACGTAGATTCCAATTCTATAAAAAATGTGGGACAATCCGATTGTTGAGAGAAACCATGCGATCAATGTACTTATAGGAATTCTCGGCGAGAGGCAGTAGAAGAAAACTTTTTAACAAAAAAAAAAACCTCCTTCAAAAAGCCACTAAAAAGAGGAAAATAATGAAATTTTGAGGTCTGCGTCAATTCAATAAAATATGAAGTCGGTTAAAAAGAAGATATTAATCACTATAGCTACTATACTTTTTATCTTCATATTTTATTAAATTGACACAAACCTCAAAATTTCAATATTTTCCTCTTTTTAGTGACTTTCTGAAGAAGGTTTCTTTTTTTTTTGGTTAAAAAGTTTTTTACTTTTTAATGTCAAAAAGTGACATTTACCATAAAGGAATCACACGCCGTTACTCAGCCGAATTACTGAACCGATTTGGATGAAATTTCTATGGAACCAATCTGAAAGTAAATTCAAAACCGGTTTATAAATGACGGAGTTCTGAGGTAACAAACATAAAAAAAATACAACCAAATTGAGAACCACCTCCTTTTTTTGAAGTCGGTAAAAAAATCCATCCACATCTGTCCCGGCGGGACTTGAACCCAGTACGTTTCGAAAATGAATCTACACACCACTACGTCACTCACTCGGAAAGTATTTGATTTCGAGTATTTGCAAAATAATTTGAATCTGATTGAGCACCCCCATTTCATAATGCCGGTGTTGATAGCATTTTATCGTTCACACACACACACACACACACACATAATAAGTATACACACAAAGGTATACCTTATTGCTGTGTATTTACCTTTGTTAAATATTTACACAAACAATTCGTGCTTGGTGGTAGTTTAGTATTCAAAATGAAATTAGATCGTGGAAACATCTCGCAGCTCGCTGCTGCATATATACCTAGCTATGATGTGTAGACTGTAGAGGAAAGCTGTAGCTTGTTCGTTGAATCGTGCCAGGAATTTTTGTGTTTACATGTCGTTCACCATTCACACCAATCGGGTTTTTTAATTGAAACGCGCACTAAAAAAATTGGGGGAATGACATATTAAAATTTCATTATGTTATATGTTACCGTCAATTGTCTAGCTCAGGAATGTTGATAAAATATAGGTAGGGGTAATACATTAAGCGACCTTTACTATTGACTATCAAATTATCATAATATAAAAATCAATGAGAACTGCATAGTTACGTGTCGGGTGTTTTAGGTATATGCGTCCGGATCGTTAGCAACATTATTAAGTATAAATAATAAAAGTTTTATACGGCTGAAATGCAATTGAAAAATTTTTTCGTTGGAGAGTAGCCTATTATATAATTGTTTCGAAACATATTGGAAAAAATCATTTTACCAACCAGTGGTTACAGTCAAATGATTTTTTCCAATATGTTTCGAAACAATTAGGTATATAATTAGCTGCTCTCCAACGAAAAAATTTTTCATTATTAAGTATTGTACGTTGTACGTGAAATCTATGTATAATAATGTATTTACAAAATTATTTTCATTTTTTCATAAAAAAAATAATAAAAACGTTTTTAATTAGGAAAAAAATCTACAGTTTAATCGCGCTGCAATAGTATATTGCATTACAAGGTAAGAAACTTGGCGTTTGCAGGCAGTGTGAAGTTTGCTGCCCGAGGTACGAGGGCATGCGTCCACACGTGTTGCAAACACCAAGTTTCATACCGAGTGATTGCATATTATTTTTCACAACAACTCTATTGACAATTCGATTTGAGGTACCTACAATTTGGGCGTGCAAAAAAGTCGCAAAAATATTAGATCTGTCAGATTTATGTGGGGTTATGTCTGTCATTTTGACGTTTACGAATATTATATGCGGATTCTATATCGCTCTATCTCCTTCTTAATTTAAAGTTTTCGAAAATTATATGCGGATCCAATCGCTCTGTCTCCCTCTTAACAACGTTAAAAAACAGAGAAAACCGACAACTGTACATTTTCATCCCCAGGGATGAAAACGCTCAGTTTCAACCCGCTAAAATCGAATTTTGAGTAGCGGCGTTGTGAAAAAGTATATTTTTAACAACGCCACTATTGAAAATTCGGATTTCGATTTTCATCCCTAGGGTTGAAACTTTCAGTAGGAATGAAAATCGAAATCTGAATTTTCAGTTTCAACCCTAGGGATGAAAATTTTTAGTTGTCGGTTTTCTCTGTTTTTTTTTTTTAATTCGATGTCAATTGGCAGCCACCACTGTCTCTCTTCTTTTTTTGAGCGACACTTTTTCTGGCCCGTTGCACGATCGACTCTCTAAAGTCAATGGTAAAAACGCGTACATGCAGAGATCTGCGTACGAAAACATGCACATACTTGGTTACACAGTAAATGAACGCTACTTGATCAAATCTCTTTAAATTTAAACGTATAAAAATGCTAATTTTCTTCACCCTGCAAGTCGGCATACAAGAAAAATACTAGACTTATGCCGGGTTTCAGAAAACATTGTCAGAAACTCTAGTTCGACAATGACCTTAAATGAACCATTTTCCTGAAAGTAGTTCTTTCAATTATCCACGAGAGGCGGCATTTGTGGTAGGTACAAACATTATTTATTCCCCATAAGTGTCGTGTCATTTTAGTGGTATAACTTAATTATTAAATTATTGTTATTAATAAATTAATTAAATAATTAAGTTATACCACTAAAATGGCGCGACACTAATGGGGAATAAATAATGTTTGTACCTACAAGTGCCGCCTCTCGTGGATAATTGAAGGAACTACTCTCAGGAAAATGGCTCATTGTCACCACGCATTATTTTTCCATGTAAGAGCATTGTATAGAATTTGAAATGTAAAATGTAGAATGTAAAAGCATTGTAGAATTTGAAATCGATCCTGATCGAAAAATAAATGATCGATTGAAACGATATTTTTTTTAAACTGTATATACATGAATTTAATATAGTTTTTTTTTGTAGAATTTCCACTTCGAAACAACATTTCTCTACGCATTTTGATCAAAATTTAGCTTAAAAGCGATATTTTTACAAACTTTTATTTAACTTGCAATGTATGTTAGTTTGTGTGTTTGTTTAGGTCAAAACTTGCAAGTCAATTTTGTACGACTTCCACGTATCCGATCGATTTGAAATTTTGTACACATATGTATTCCCAATGACAATACATGAATAAATCGTTTTTAGAAATAAATTCAACCCCTAATTAAGGGTTCAAACGGGAATGTAGGGTTTTTTTGACCAATCAACGTCCATGCCAAATCGCTGAAGCTATAGAAACTTGAAATTTGGACAGTTGGTTCCTTTTCTGACGTAAGCATCCACTAAGAAAAGGTTTTTCGAAATTCAACCCCTACGGGTGTCAATAATTATGATCCAAAATTATTAAATGTTATTTTTTCCTTTTTAGTACATTTCAATAAAAGCGTGTTCTAAAAAGTTTTTTTTACTAATATTTTTTAACGCTTTTATTTAGTTTCACTGCAGCCATTACATGACTAACTAACAATCAAATCTTGTTATCGCATTTTCGTCCACTTTCCGTTAACCGATTGAGTTTTATTTTGAGTTCTTCAAAGCAGTTTCAAACAATAAAAATAAGTATTTATTATTTATGTATAATAATATTATTTTCGCATCTCAAATGACAGTCAGGATAAAAATACGTGTCTATTATAATAAAATTGTACTTAAATAAAAAAGAGAAAACAGAATGGTAATAAAAAAAATTCATAAAATGTAACGAAAATGCAATCTGAATACTAAAATATGAAGGCGCATACAAAGTACACCCATAAATACATATGGCCATAAATACTATAAATACGAAGATTTTTTTATGAAATTTTATAACCGCGCATTTCAAAGCATTTTTATAGCACTAAATGCGCTAAGATTTTTTCTTTTTCTATTATATAGCGCTCTGTTTAGAATTTCTAATCACTTTAGTTCAAATACGATACGTTGACTAATTTTTTTACGCTAATGAGTGCATTTGCCTATACATTAGGGTGGGTCAAAAAAATCAATTATTTTTTTTTACAAGTGACACGGAAAAATGGGTTGCTAGACACCTTAGAAAAATTCTCACCAAATATGAGCTCTTAATTTTAATAGAAAGATCCTCCGCATCACAGTTTTTTATTTTTTTCTCAGTCCAATAGAAAAAAATTCATACCTCATCATTAATTATACAGAAAAATGTTTTAAGAGAATTTTGTAGGAAATTTAATGCTCTACAAAAAAGGTATCTTATATTTTTTCCGCAAACCTCACCATTTGAAAAATATTGAAGATTTATAATAGTCATTATTGTCGAGTTATAAAATTGAAATTTGTCTTAAAATAATCAAACTTAAATCTTCAATATCTTTCAAATGGTGAGGTTTGCGGAAAAAATATAAGATACCTTTTTTGTAGAGCATTAAATTTCCTACAAAATTCTCTTAAAACATTTTTCTGTATAATTAATGATGAGGTATGAATTTTTTTCTATTGGACTGAGAAAAAAATAAAAAACTGTGATGCGGAGGATCTTTCTATTAAAATTAAGAGCTCATATTTGGTGAGAATTTTTCTAAGGTGTCTAGCAACCCATTTTTCCGTGTCACTTGTAAAAAAAAATAATTGATATTTTTGACCCACCCTACTATACATAGTATATGGCACATACACTATTGACGCCGGTCGACATATTTTCACTTTGAACAACTTGGCACCATTTTCACGATAATCTATTTGAACGAAATTAGGTGCACGTGTTGGAATTCATCACCGCACGGAGCCTACTTAAAATTGATTTTAAGGGGTACAATTTTGAATCCAAAAAAATCTCATAATTGTTTAATAAACGGCCAAGTGCGTGTCGAGTCACGCAAAGAATATATAGGGTTCCGTATTATGTAAGTTATGCTAAACCTACAATTTTGATAAAATAAATAAAATGAAGACACATTCGTAATCTACTCAAAAGGCCCTTTTCAACGATACCCCACAAGATTAGCTACCCCCGTTTGCGTGTATGGACGCCCCCCTTAAATAAACCTTTTTAATATGTTTTGTTATTCTTTGGGCCGTAGTAATACTATGTGTGAATTTCAAGTCCCTATCTCATTTCGTTTAGAAGTTAGAGACCTATGACAGACAGATAGACATGATCGTTGTCACAACAAAAAGGTTCCTTTCTGGTACGGAACCCTAAAAATTGAAATTTGATGCTTCAGTAAAAATTAAAATGTGCCCGTACTATAGACATGGCCAGACACAAAATTTATGAAAACACTATTGTTATAGTGGATGCCGGATAGTAAAATATTAACTGACGGATGTATATAATTTGGTGCAGATGTTGTACTGATAAAATCCATGTCGAATATTGAAATTTAGAAAAATTGAATCTTTTTAAGAGCTCTATTAAGACGTTGTTTTTTTTTAAATTTTGTCCAAAAATAAATTTAAGTTCCCGTAATAATAGGTATGTTTATTGTAATATAAATAAAACGTTACCTAATGATAATAATGAGTAATATTTTTGCTTCTACACGGCATTATACCATACCTACATATTTGATTAAAAAACGGTTTTACATTTTCAGTAAGTTGACAGGTACGTGAGGCGTCCATTAAAATGATTACATAATACTGCCACTTATATGTCGACGTTGTCAATATTGCATTATTTACTGTCAATCCACATTTGCTATATTAATTGATTCACTGATGCCCCGTTTATTTCATATACAGCACATTTCATAATAATCCTAGATTCGTTAGTAAATTGTAACTAAGCGCTGAATTTGTCTTTTTGTATTTATAATCTATATATTTAAAACACAAGCCCTATTTCTCTAGACAATCCGCCAGCAACCCCTGCTCAACCGATTGACATAATTTTTTTTTTAAACTGAGGCCTTTAGTCCACAGATATGTTATCGCTATTTTTTTTTTGGTGACATTTCTTTAAAAGGGGTGATTTCAAGCGATAATAGTAAAAATGACGAGGGGACAGTGGGGTGAAGAGAAACGTAAACAGAGAAAATCCATCGGCGTTCACGATACATGAGTGTGAGAGAAATGCAAATATGTACGCATGTCGTGGATAGACTATGGATACAATAAACAATGAAACAACTTGACAGTTGTACATTTTAGTTTTTAGAGCCCAGATTTTAATAGGGTTATATTGACAAAATTTCCAAAAGTATTTAAAATTAAACAATAAAGATGTATATGTACGTGCAAATTTTTTTTGACTCTTTTAAATATAGTACTTAGTTTCTCAAATACCGACAAACTCATCGATTTTTTTCTGAAGATCATTCGTACGTAAGTATTACACTGATAGATACGCTCTATAGCTTCTAAAAAACTACTATTTTACGTACACTTTAAAGTTATGTTTGAATCAAAAATATTTATCAAAAATTATATTAAAAACATATCGTTAAAAGCTAGGTTATGTGTTTTACTCACGCGTTCGTATACACCATGATATTGAGAAAGCTTGAAATATATATTTCTTATTGTTTTCTTAATAAAGTGATTCATATTACATATAAAAAAGGTTTGTGTTGGCAAACATTTTTTTTTGGCGATAGCCTTTACTAAACCATTGTTCTTTGAAGACAGTGTTAAGTCGTCGCAAAAAAGTTTTGCACGGGTACACTAGTAATTATTAAAATAGACAATAGCCAAACCACAAATAAATACTTTTTCTTAACGTAATCAGTCGGCGAACATGCCATCGTGATGTTAATCGTCAAACAATTAAGATATACAAGGAAAAATCAAAGACCACTGTCAGGACTTGAACCCGAAATTTCCAGTTTCCGGCTGGTTGAGTTACCTCTTACTCACACAGTGCCCCGAGAGTGGGATCTGTTCTCTTCCTATATATACCTATTTCAACACTAAACCACACTTCATGCGAGAGCGGATTTAATTTTTAAGTTGAGTTTTTAACACGCTTATATTAACAATAAAAAATGGAGGAACCTTTGGTGTAAAGATACAAAATGTTACAATTACCACAAAACACCAAACCTTAACAAACACTCTCGACGTACGTTTCGCCAACCAAGTTGGCATCATCAGGAGATGATTAAAACTGTTTAATAAAACTGTTTAATCAGCTCCTGATGATGCCAACTTGGTTGGCGAAACGTACGTCGAGAGTGTTTGTTATGGTTTGGTGTTTTGTGGTAATTGTAACATTTCGTACGCTTATATTAGCTTCACCTGTATGCTTGCTTGCGGGCTTGCTTGCTTGTGTGCTTGTTTGTCAGTTTGTAACCGACTTCTTTGAACTTGATTTTGACCAGCTTTGAACGGTCAGATTTAGTTTAAACTTTGCACACTTATCAAGGACCGACGACAATACAATAATTCAATAAGTTTGTCCCATTATCCTGACCAGGATCTCCAGGACTAAAAAGCAAAAATAAATTATAATTTAAAAAAACTAAAAAACACGCTTTAATGAACTAATAAGTAAAAAATAATTAATTTTATTGTAAAAAAGCGTGGGGTAGTATGAAAATATGATACAAAGCACCCCACGCTTTTTTACAATAAAATTAATTATTTTTTACTTTTTAGTTCATTAAAGCGTGTTTTTTAGTTTTTTTAATTTGCATTTAGATATTATAATAAACTTGCGATCTTATAACTCAAAAACGGCTTGACCGATTTTATTTTTTTTTTTGTTTTAAAACCACCTCTGTATTAGAGCGAACAAAACAAAAAAAAATTATCAAATCGGTCAAGCCGTTTTTGAGCAAGAATTGATCATTAATTTAGATCAAATAATATATTATAAAAATCTGGCTTAAAGTCATACGGGAAAAACGATACATACTTCTAGTTTATTTTGAAAGCATTATGATCAAAGATTGAATAAGATTTTTCACACAAATTAGAGATTTTCCGAAACTGTTTTTCAGCATTTTGTATGCACACACACACATTCATATGCTCGTAAAATAGAGTTATGCGGGTCGCATATTGAACAACTAGTGAACCTTAATGCGACCATTTTATACCTTTGCATGACATAATATCCCTTTTCGATCGAGAATTAAAGTTGAAAGTGCAATTACAAAGTCATAGAGAGAGATTTTCATATAATATGGCTATACCTACTATATGCAACTGCAGACTGCAGTATTTGTAATGGCAGAACGTATAGTGATGGGCGATACGAGATGTTTTTACAATCGAAACAATTGCAATCGTTCATAATTAAAATCGAGTCCACAATCGACTCGGAGTTTGATTTTACAATCGAAATGTTCGTTTGTTCAAGTCGATTATTTGCCACATAGGTTATAGCAATAGCAGCGAATGAGAATACATATAATCGCGATTCAAGGTTATATGCTAATCGATTGACGTCCACGCGACTCGTTGATTGTTCACTGTTCATACTGTTCAGTCGGTACTTACTACTTTGTAATCTCTTCACTATTGAATTCGTATTTACGCGATTACTGCACAATCGACCATCGACTCGACCACAGTTGTTGAGTGATGATCGATTGTATATTATGTGGCTCTCGACAGTGTACGATTCAGTACTATGCGACTCGGTCTCGGTGAACTATGAAACAACAACAATCGAGTCCAAGTGCCAACCATCGAGAGTCATCGAGATGTTTGAACAATCGAGACAATCGACTAAAACATCTCGTAATCGCGCGTCACTAGCAGAACGTGCCGGCATAAATGCATATATCAAAATAACAAAGGCACATCGCGATTCGAGATATACAGGAGTACTTACACTATAATCGAATAAAAGGCTGTGTTATTTTTAGTATCGATAAAGAAACGTGACATTTCAAGCTGGAAGCGAGTTACACGGGGCAGCTAGTTATTCGCAAGAGTTTTATGGCGGTCATTTGATTCAATTTACACGTTGATTGGGGCCACCCGACAGCTTTTATGGGACTGCATTGCGGAAAGTGCACCTGACTGAACGTATGGACTGTACGTACAAATAATTGCTTTTATGCAAAAATCAAAACACTACCGTTTCGCATTAAGTTTATACAAACATTGATTGATTTATAAGAGAGATATCCAATGCCGCCACGTTTCAAATGCTATATATAATTATTTATTTAACCTGTCACCGTCGGGACTCAAACCCGAAACTTTCAGTTTCGCGCTGGCTGAGTTGTTAGTTACTTCCAATGTAAACGTATTATTAGCTCTCGCATGTGAGAAGGTTCAATTCTAAATGTACAACTTTAATAAAAAACTTTTTAACAAAAAAAAAGCTCCTTCAAAAAACCACTAAAAAGAGGAAAATAATGAAATTTTGAGGTCTGTGCCAATTTAATAAAATATGAAGTCGGTTAAAAAGTATAGTATAGTGATTAATATCTTCTTTTTAACCAACTTCATATTTTATTAAATTGGCACAGACCTCAAAATTTCATTATTTCCCTCTTTTTAGTGTTTTTTTGAAGGAGGTTTTTTTTTTGTTAAAAAGTTTTTTATTTTTTACTTTTTAGTGTCAAAAAGTGACATTTACCTTAAAAGAATCACACGCCGTTACTCACTTTTATTAAACCGACTTCCTTACGCTGTCTGATATGTCAAAAAGCACACGCCGTTACTCACTTTTATTAAAATCAGCCGAACTACTGAACCGATTTTGATAAAATATCTATGGGACCAATCTGAAAGTATATCCTTTCAAATAAAAAAAAATTTCAAAATCGGTTTATAAATGACTGAGTTATGAGGTAACAAACATAAAAAAAAAATACAACCGAATTGAGAACCACCTCCTTTTTTTGAAGTCGGTTAAAAATTAGCTCTCACATGAAGTGGAACATTCGTTTACAAAAGAGACATTTAAACGTGGCAGTAGTAGTAAGGCAGCTGACCAAGGAGGTTTAATAAGAATAGCCGAACGTGTAGCGATGCCGTTGATTATATATGACGTTTCCATGACTACAATTTCCATGGTTACAATTGTGTTTGATTTTGTTGCGATTGGTTTAAAGATTTTTTCAGGTTTGACGCTGTTTCTAGAATTTTTATTTGTCTATAATATATAGCTGTATTTTCTCTATACATTTAATTCGAGGGAAGCGAAGCCGGACGGGACATCTAGTAGACATATTATTTTATTCACTTTCATGATGAGCTCTCGCTAGTACGAAGATTCACATCTACAACCTAGCTATAATGAATTAACACTCGCATGTAGTGAAAATCTATTGATTCCGAAGCATATAAGGAGAATGTTAGATTAGTAATCATGTCACGGTTGAGTAACTGTAAGCTCATTCTGCCGCGAAAGTGGAAAGGTTCAGGGTAGAATCCTGACTGTGACTATGGTTGGTAAAATGATTTTTTTCCGATATGTTTGGAATCAATTATATAATTGGCTGCTTTCCAACAAAAATTTTCAATTACAAATCAGCCGTATAAAAAATCTCTTAATTTTATTATTTTAATTTATGTATGTTAAATTGTATTAGTTCAGTGGCGCGCAAACTTTTTCAATCGCACCTCTTATTAGTTACTTCAATATTTCGCACAGTTTGTAATTTGACATTTTTTATTTTTCAGGAAATTTATTCGTTCCACAAACATGCAAGCTACGCCATTACGTCGGTAGACAGTGGCGTAGAAATGAGGGGAGGAGGCACTTAATTATCTATACAGTGTGAGTACATTCAAATTTTTTTAAATCGAATTTATAAAATTAGTTTGATGTTTACAAATGGCAGTAATATGTTTTTTTCTATGTGAATATCCAGGTGTTGTTTTAATTTAGATTTGAGATATTGCAAGGTGTGGTTTATACAATTTGCCATAAAAATTTAAACATTTTTTTCATGTTTGTTCCTTGTCTGGGGGTACCCCCAAACTCACAATTAATTTTCCCAGATTCAAATTTATGTATTCATAATTTTTATAATAATTTTTACCTATATTATATCTACAATAATACAGGATGCAAATTGTAACATTGTACAATGAGCCATTTTCCTGAGAGTAGTTCCCTCAATTATCCACAAGAGGCAGCACTTGTGGTAGGTACAAACATTATTTATTGCCCATTAGTGTCGTGACATTAATTATTAAATTATTATTATTATCATTAAATTAATTAAATAATTATGTTATGCCACTAAAATGACACGACACTAATGGGGAATAAATAATGTTTGTACCTACCACAAGTGCTGCCTCTCGTGGATAATTGAAGGAATTACTATCAGGAAAATGGCTCATTATACCTATTAAGTTTTAGTGTATTATTATGAGGGGAACGCCACGGGGCACAAAATTACTATATTATGGTGTAGGTGACGGGTCGCAACTAATATAATACTAATATATTGAATGCATATTTTACGTTACATTAAATGCATAGTGCGCATGAGCAAAGAGCGTGATATTTTTTCGTCAGAAATTGGTCAAGGTTTGCGTCATAGTATATTTACGTAATTTTCGGTGGACTTCTTATGTGCTCAAATCAAGTTTAAGTTAATAATAATATAATCACAAGAAAATGCGAATTTATTAATGTTATTTAAAAAAGTGATCAGAATCCCAAAATACCCCTAAAAACCGAATTTATTTCAAAATTCGAATGTGTCATTTTTTTGAATTTTTTGGTGTCTACGTATTTTTTATATTTTTATTTTCGCTAAGAGTACTGTAGGAAAGTAGAATATTACAATAAAATTTTTATGAAATAAAAACAGGATCAGAATGAGAACAATTTTTCCCCTATAATAAAAAAAAATATGTTAACTATTCAATGTTTATCAATCCGCCATAATTAAAAATCGATTTAAATTTTTAGAAACGTCAGTAGAAATAGATATTTTCAAAGAATCTAACGTATTCATAAATATTTCAAACGATATGAAAGAAAACAATAGGGTAAGGGTACCAGTTTCCGACCACTTTCATATTTATAATTTTGCCGGCGCCTTAAAAAATCATTCTATTACAAGCGGAGAGAATGAAATAGAATATAATATGTATTTACTCTTTGTCCCTAGGCTCCCCCAGGGGGGACATTGGAATGTGATTGCTATCGCAAATTGAATTCCAATGTTTTTTGGGAATTAGCCCTCCCAGGGACCCGACCTCGTACCAGTCGGTTTGTGTATGCCGGCTGGCGGATTCTAATACACAAATGGATTATTTGTGGTGTTTAAGACGCTAATGACCTGAGTTGTCAACGCGTCTATAATCTACAATTAATTTAATTAAATGTCCCTAGGTATAGATTCTCTGCATGCAGTAACATTTCATTCAAATCGGTCTCCTTTAGTCATGATGAAGTAACAAACAGACAATAGTTTCGTCTTATCCCTCGGGAACTATTGAATCGATCGGAATAAATGTGTTAATCGGGTTCATAAATTTCCTGCGCATGCAAAATTTTATTCAAATCTTTTGCGACGTTGACACGTGACTGAGTAACAAACATACATAGAAATGTTCATATTATAGGATAGGATTCAAATTCAAATTTATTTATTCCCCAGTAAAATATAAAATATACAACTGTTTGTATCTAATAATTATACATAAAATATAATTTAAAAAAACTAAAAAACACGCTTTAATGAACTAAAAAGTAAAAAATAATTAATTTTATTGTAAAAAAGCGTGGGGTAGTATGAAAATATGATACAAAGCACCCCACGCTTTTTTACAATCAAATTAATTATTTTTTACTTTTTAGTTCATTAAAGCGTGTTTTTTAGTTTTTTTAAATTATAATTTATTTTTGCTTTTTGTCCTGGAGATCCTGGTCAGGATAATGGGACAAACTTATGGAATTATTGTATTGTAATCGGTCCTTGATAAGTGTGCAAAGTTTCAGTTCAATCTGAAGTTTTTTGCTTTTTTTCTTTAGTCCTGGAGATCCTGGTCAGGATAATGGGACAAACTTATGGAATTATTGTATTGTCGTCGGTCCTTGATAAGTCGACAAAGTTTAAACTAAATCTGACCGTTCAAAGTTGATCAAAATCAAGTTCAAAGAAGTCGGTTACAAACTGACAAACAAGCACGCAAGCACGCAAACATACAGGTGAAGCTAATATAAGCGTGTTAAAAAAGAGGATTTCCTGCTCAACTTTGAAGACCAGTGCTAGGGCAGGATGCTGTTCTATTGATTATGTAAACATAAAAGAAATGAGTGATCAGGAAGTAGTGCCTTTACCCTACATCGTAACCGTTTCAATATTTTCATAGGCCAACAATTGATTTATGTATAAAGTTAGAATTCTTTTGTACGATGTCTTTATATTGATACAAATTTCCAATATTTCGGCGCGACATTTTTGTCGAGACTAGCTACGGACCTCTTGTTTGCCGTTGTATTGATACCGATATCAAATGAATATATTTAAGGCACATGTGTTCCGTATAACCCGAGTCCTCGACCCGTCTTCTGTACACAGAATGTGTGTATAGTTTCATACAAAGTTATAACACAAAGGTCGGAAAACGTCTCTGAAATATGTCCCGGCGTATGTCGAATGCAAGTCGCACAAGATAAAATTTATATCCCGGCTTTTTGCGCCGTTTCCGTTTGCCCTCCATACGAGCGATCGAACACTTTGTAGCCACTCACAATCGGTCTGTGCCCCCACCGCCCCACTAGGGCATACCATCTCTCTATCCATATATAATATATAAAGACAGCGCCCCAAACAATAAAGAAGCCTTTACGAAATCTTATGTATGAACTTATAAAATCAAAACAAAATCATTCTTTGAAAAAAAAACATCGATTCAAAGATACAAACGATATGTTCTTTGAAAGCATTTTGGCGACATTGAATAATAAATATTAGATCTAAATCAGCGGTTCCTCACTTTTTTACGCTTACGGTAAAACAGTGGCCGCCTGGTGCTAAAAACCCGCCGACAAAATTGTGCTGATACCCACACAAATTGTGGTATTTAAATGTGTGAATTTAAATTTGTTTTTTTACAAAATTAAAAGTGGTTAAAGTTTTTTTAATGAGTCATTTCTCTGAGAGTAGTTCCTTCAATTATCCACGAGAGACAGAACTTGTGGTAGGTACAAACATAATTTATTTTAGTGGTATAATTTAATTATTTAATAATAATAATTTAATAATTAAGTTATACCACTAAAATGACACGACACTAATGGGGAATAAATAATGTTTGTACCTACCACAAGTGCTGCCTCTCGTGGATAATTGAAAGAACTACTCTCAGGAAAATGGCTCATTTCAATAGGTATTGAACAAGCATTTATCAATTTAATATCTGCAACAAAATGCACCCTTCAATAAAACTAGTACCTATTTTCCTAGATTTAAAGTTCTGCCATAAATTTAACCCTTTAGTAAAGCTTCAAATGTGCCCCAAAAATCGGACAGATAACTGTCCGATTTTTGAGGCACATTTTAATCTTTACTAACTAGTGTTAAATTTCAATTTTGAAACAATTCGGCGTTTACTAATAATTAAAATTTTCGCTCTTTCGCAATACTTCCGGCGACTGCTAAGTCAGAGAGAGATGGTGATTATAGATTATATAAACGCTCGACAACTGAGATCATTAGCGTTTGTAGCGACTTCTAAAAGCCTTCTGCAGGAAAGTGACTAGCGCCATCTCTATTAGAGATCAGTGTTAATGACCGCAAGGAAACAATATGGACGATTGTAAATATTTTTTGTAACGTCTACATTATTCGTTTCTGTGAGTCTATCTGTCAGTAATCTATGTGCGTGTTCGACCGTACAAAAGTCAACAAAAGTCCACGCGTCAACGCGATCGTAATTTAACTCAGCAGCTAGCAGCAGAGATCGTTTTGGTTACTAACTGATTTTGACGTGTCCACACGGTCGTTACATCTGTACCTACAGTTCGAAAATCGTGCAATGTTCCGCATTTTTGAACAGCATCATCAGAGAACTCACGACCAATTTAAAGGTGTTCCTATTAGAAATCATTACCACAAACTGCAATGGCGTTTATTTCTTTTCAATACGTTAAGTTTTTACGGAGTTACAAATTTTTAAACTTTAAGAGTTGCTTACGTCACAACACCCGCAAGGCGGACTTTATAATCTTTACAACCAGGCCGCCTTAGACCGATTACTGAGTTGCTATCAATCAACTATCAATATGGGACATGTATTAAATATATAGGCTGTAGAAGTAGGCCGTGATATTCGGGGCATGTGACGTCAGCCGCTCGAAAAGAAAAATAAAGGTATGGTTTATTTTAGCCAACTTCAAAAATTTACTGTGAAGCCGTTTGAAGTGCTAGACAAAAAAATCCAACGGTATTATTGAAGTTAGATGGATGATAAGAAAAAAAGTCGGGCGAACGAGCGAAGCGAGTGCGTAACGTTAATTATAAATTCGAGCGAAGCGAGTGTACCCGGGCGAAGCCGGACGGGACATCTATAGTAAATATATAATTTTAATTTATATGTATGTTAACTGTTAAGTATCTTAACCAAGTAAGAATAGCTGGGGTTATATCAGAAACATGAATTTTAATTTAGCGGGACGGCCGTATTGTGTATTTGTTTTTGTAAAAATAAATATTAGTAAAAAAACTTTTTAGAGACAATCTTTTATTTAAATGCACTAAAAAGGAAAAAATAATTTTTAATAATTATGAACCTAAATTATTAAAAACTATTTTTTTCTTTATAGTGCATTTAAATAAAAAATTGTCTCTAAAAAGTTTTTTTTACTAATATTTATTTTGTTCATTTTAGTCCTTCAAAATTTTACCCCCTTTTGACACCCGTAGGGGTTGAATTTCGAAAAATCCTTTCTTAGTGGATGCTTACGTCAGAAAAGGAACCATCTGTTCAAATTTCAAGTTTCTAGCTTCAGCGATTAGGCCTGGGCGTTGATTAGTCAAAAAAACCCTACATTCCCGTTTAAACCCCTTAGGGGTTGAATTTATTTCTAAAAACGATTTATTCATGTATTGTCATCGGGAGTACATATGTGTACAAAATTTCAAATCGATCGGATGCGTTAAAGTCGTTCAAAATTGACTTGCAAGTTTTGACCTAAACAAACACACAAAACCACAAACACACAAACAAACTAACATACATTTCAAGTTAAATAAAAGCTTGTATTAATAATAAATTATTCCTATTGTCCTTGTGATGACCGGTAACCGGGTATAAAGAACACAGTATAATAATTATTGGCACAAAAAATGCGACGTTTGGTGGCAGCGGTGGGATGGCTCGTTCGGTTCAGTTGAGTGCAGTCATACCTCGGTTCGACGTCGCGTGACTTTCCGCAATAACACTTACATCGCCCGGCTACCATCGGCTGGGTGATTTATAAACGAGACCTGAGGCATAAGTCTTGTTTTATCACTGTTTGTTCTATACTCTATATCTCTCGACATAATATTGTAGTACCCACGTTCAACGCTGACTCGCTAGACCAAAGTCAACTCTGTATTATTATATAATAAACGTACTCGTACGTACTACATATTACATAACATGTAGGATGTAGGTATACCTATATATACAGTGGATTTATTTTATTACTAAATATAGGTTGGTATCACATTATAAATATTATTGTTGCCTAAATAAAAGCATTTTAAAATTTAACCGATTTATTTTATTTATTGTAAATTATAGACGCGTCGACAACTTAGGTCATTAGCGTCTTTTAACCGATTCAGGCCCGTAATTACCGAACACTGTTAAAGATAGAAGTTACTAATCTTAGAATAAATTTATTCCTTGGAATAAAATTAACTTTCAATTCACCAAGTAATGCATTCGATAGAATAGTAACGGTCACGTTAACTGACAATAAACATTGTAAACGTTGCCGTGATTCACCAACAGCTAAGGTTATTTGGGCCTAGCACCAATTCATATTTTCAATTTATTATTATTTTTTTAATAATAAATTGAAAATCCAATTGACACTTTTACCAGCTCTCGGGCTAGAACCCGGGAAGTGGGGACTTGTAATAGAGAAACCATAGCAACGCCATGTAAACAACAGCACTGCTACACTCTCGGCTATTCTCAAGCCCCACGAGACTCAAAATCTTAGGTTTTTGAAGTTATACTTCTTTAGCGAGGGTCGCGAATTGGAATGACCTCGAGTCAAAAAATACCGACACAAAAAACCGATTCAAAAATTAATGAAACGCTGATAGGGATAAAATAACGATTTGGATGAAAAATACTGAAAAGGGGTTTTAGAAGGCAAAAAATCGATCTAGCTAGGTCTCATCCCGGGAAAAATTCGTTTTCTTATAGATTTTATTATTTTGAAAATCAATTTTTGACGTTTCAAAATAGTGTAATATTGTAAGCAGGCTTTGGATACTTATTTTTCCATGGCTTAAAAGGAAAATTTGATATTTTATCATGATATGTCAAAAATAAAAATAAGTACCTAGATAATTGAAAATTGATATTTGAGAGTTTCATAGCACACAAATAAATAAAATGGCGTCAGATTTCAAAATGGCGGCCATTTGAAATTTTTTGTAAAAATTGTCCGACCCTTTTGAAAATTGATATTTGAGTTTTATAGGACACAAAAAAATAAAATGACGTCAGATTTTTCAAAATGGCGGCCATATGGACTGCTTTGTAAAAATTATCCGATCCTTTTGAAAATTGATATTTGACAGTTTCATAGGACACAAATAAATAAAATAGCGTCAGATTTCAAAATGGCGGCCATTTGAAATTTTTTGTAAAAATTATCCGATCCTTTTGAAAATTGATATTTGAGTTTTATAGGAAACAAAAAAATAAAATGACGTCAGATTTTTCAAAATGGCGACCATATGAACTGTTTTGTAAAAATTATCCGATCCTTTTGAAAATTGATGTTTGAGATTTATAGGACACAAAAAAATAAAATGACGTCAGATTTTTCAAAATGGCGGCCATATGAACTGTTTTGTAAAAATTATCCGATCCTTTTGAAAATTGATATTTGAAATTAAAAATGCGAAAAACTCCAACGGAACGTGTTCTCATTATGAAAAATGTATGAAGTATAACTTCGACCGTGCATATCTTATGATTGACCAATGAAATCGTATGAACACCCATGCTTCGGGCTTTGACCATAACAGTTATACAATATCGTCATATTAGAACAAAGCTGGACTTGTAAAACTGCATTGCATTTCCACACAAAGCCTTATAATTATCGCATTGTAAAATGTTTATTATGTATAAATTATAAAGTAGAAATTACACTCGTCACAGTTTTGCACCGAGTTGTTTTTTATTTTATTTTTTGACGTTTATTGTTCTTTATCATAGTAAATCGGACGGAAAACTGTTTATTTATACCTAGGTATATACTTAGAATTTTTATTCGTACAAACTCAATGGAAAAACATTTACTCATGTCTGTATATTTAAACGATTTATGCAAATTAAAAAGATAGATATACTAATTCAGAGCGACATAAATATTTTAAATTGTACCTAGCTTTGCGATCCGGCTTCGTCCGAGTAGATTTTGGTTTGGCAGCGAAATAAGAGTAATAATAAACGTTACAATGCTATATCAGAAAAAAATATTTATTTAACCCGTCACCGTCGGGACTTAAACCCGAACTTCCAGATTCGCGCTGGCTGTTTTATTTTCACAGTGACACGTCTCAATTAAAATATATTTTTAACTGACTTCAAAAAAAGGAGGTGGTTCTCAATTCGGTTGTATTTTTTTTATGTTTGTTACCTCATAACTCAGTCATTTATAAACCGATTTTGAAAATTTTTTTTTAATTGAAAGGATATACTTGCAGATTGGTCCCATTGAAATTTCATCAAAATCGGTTCAGTAGTTCGGCTGATTTTAATAAAAGTGAGTAACGGCGTGTGATTCTTTTAAGGTAAATGTCACTTTTTGACACTAAAAAGTAAAAAATAAAAAACTTTTTAACAAAAAAAAACCTCCTTCAAAAAACCACTAAAAAGAGGAAAATAATGAAATTTTAAGGTCTGTGCCAATTTAATAAAATATGAAGTTGGTTAAAAAGAAGATATTAATCACTATACACTTTTTAACCGACTTCATATTTTATTAAATTGGCACAGACCTCAAAATTTCATTATTTTCCTCTTTTTAGTGGTTTTTTAAAGGAGGTTTTTTTTTGTTAAAAAGTTTTTTATTATTTCTTATATAAAGCAATTGTAAACATATTATTAGCTCTCGCATGTGAGAAGGTTCTATTCTAATTGTACAAGTTTAAAAATTAGCTCTCGCATGAAGTGGAAAATAACAATTGTTTCTATATAAGAAACAAAAGTGACTGTGGAAGTAACTGATAAGCGCGAATCTGGAAGTTTCGGGTTTGAGTCCCGACGGTGACGGGTCAAATAAATGAATTTTTCTGATATTGCACTATAACGTGACGTAATTTCGTATCTCTAATAAATTTAGAATTACTAGCGTCTCTCGTAGGTGGTTTAATATATCTAGCTTTTATATGAAGTACTAATAAATCTTTCACATATCACTTTACCGTCTCTTTTATAGTTTAGAGCCAGCGTACATCAATTTAGTTCAGAGTTCGCGTGGGGGATCCTCGACTTGCTTTTTCGCTCACTGCTCATCCCGTTTCGTAGTAGCCTATGTCACTTGAGAAGAAGTAGGTTTTTACACAGTGAAATAATTTTTCAAATCGAGTCAGTAGTACCTGAGTTCACCCACCGCAAACGAACCTACAAACTTTCTTCTTTACTGCATTATTGACTCAATATTACAAAATTATTTGACTCTGTATATTATAGAAACAGTTTTTGAGTTGTCTTATTAGTGTATTTGCCATATGGCACATACACTATTGGCGTCGGTCGGATGGCGGGACCTAGGGGTCGGACCAAAATTTCTCGACGTTTCATAGCCTCCTGAACACTTTGGCATCATTTTTGGAAATGTTTATATATATATGTATATATATATATATATATTTATATATTTATTTATTTATATATATATATATGTGTTCGCGGCATAACTCTCGAAAGACTTAATTGATTTGAACGAAATTTGGTACACACGTTGGAATCCATCACCGCACGGAACCTATTTAAAATGGGCCCAATCGGAGTATTTTAAGGGTAGTTTTTAGGGGTTGAAAAAAGTTTTTGCGCCCGAAAATACCGAAAAAAATTTCAGAATTGTTTCAAAATTGAAATTTAACCTTTTAGTAAATATCAAAATGTGCTGCTAAAATTTTAATAAAATCGGCCCGATAGGACCGGACTTACAAATTTTATGAAAACACTAGTTTTGCGGATAGTGATTTACTTACTGAAGGGTGTATTTAATTTGGTACAGAGGTTGCAATGATAATAATATTGAAATTAAGAAAAAAATATTATTTTAAGGGATGTATTAAGGGGTTGAATTTTTTATTTTGTCCAAAAACAAACTTAAGTTCACGTATTAAAGCCACAAGGCCTGTAATAGCAAATACACTATATTGTCGGCAGGGTTTGGCACTGCGACCCGAGTTTTTTTCTGTTTTTTATAGAGAAAAGTTTCAGAATAAATCTAAATTCGATGATCAGAAAAGGAATTGAATCGTGCAGCCATCTCTGTTTTTAACCGACTTCAATAAAAGGAGGTGGTTCTCAATTCGGTTGTATTTTTTTTAAATTTTTTTTTAATTTTTTTTAATTTTTTTTAATCTTTTTAAAAAATTTTATAAATTTTTTTTAATTTTTTTTTAATTTTTTTAAATCTTTTTTAAATTTTTTTTTATGTTTGTTACCTCAGAACTCCGTTATTTATAAACCGATTTGGAAAATTCTTTTTTTATTTGAAAGGATATACTTTCAGATTGCTTCCATAGACATTTCGTCAAAATCGACTCAATAGTTCGGCTGATTTTTTAACTACACTTTCTGTAGCAATTGTGCGCCGGTCTATTCTATTTATTGCCCTACCTGTAATATTTTACATCAACGAAATATAGGTAAACATGCGTTTGACGAACAGGGCACGGGTTGCTGACTAAACTCATAAATGCGTTTAAAGCTATTGCATTTTAACTACACAATATTATGTATTTTTATTGCCACTGGGCGTAAATACAATGTAAATATTTTGCATAAAAACAATATTTTGATTGTACATATAATAACGTAGTTATTAGATAACATTATGAACATTCATTTACAGGTTGTTTTATAAAGATATGAATATTATGTTAAAACAATATACTGGGTGTCCAAGATAAGCGTGAAATGCATGGGGATTTCCTAAACGGTAAGAGATAGACATTTGGTTAAATGAGAGAAAATGTGCAGAATTTCCAGTACCACTACTCTGCGCAGTCAAAATTTCCATATTTTGCTTGAAAATTGCGACAGACAGTTGAAAAACGAGATTTTCCCATTTTCGTTTTTTGTTTATAAATCGTGTTTTAAGTAAGATAGAAAAAAAATAATTTCACTTTGTTGAGGCACTTTTTTATGAAGATTTTAAATCTGGACATTTTCTCTCTTTAACCAAATCTCTATCTGTTACCGTTTAGGAAATCCCCATGCATTCACGCTTATCTTGGACACCGTGTATGTCACTGTATACAGTAGGTATAGTATGTGTTTTTGGTCGACTTATTTTATTTTTAATGGGTGATAGTAATGATGAAAAAAAGACGATAAGTGCTAAAAAAATTTTAGTAAAAGTTGTGTAATAAGATGAGAAAATTATTATTTAAATTCATATTCTAATATTGAATAGTTGGCATGATGCTAATTTAAAAATAAAATAAGTTGACCAAAAACACCCTGTATAATTAAAACACAATCCGTTTTCTATCGACTGTCCGCTAACGTTTTATTTTTGATTATAATATTATCATTATTATTGTACAGAAGCAAATCTCGCTTTTCTAACATGCATGCGTATATGAATCGGGTTTCTCCGAAACTGCTCGGAGAAGTCCAAATCGAGCAACCGAATATACATGACATGTATGAATCGAGTGTCACCTATAACTGCTCGGCGGAGCCAGAAGCAAGCAACCTGCAAGCATGTTCATTCAGAATGGTTTCTTTATAACAATTATAGAAATTAATTTACCAGAATTGAATCTGATTGTTTGCACATCTTCTTTTGTTTAATGATGAAATTCTCTTCCTTTGTTTAATGAAGAAATTCTTTTGTTTTTCACTGCTAATTTAAACTATTTATTTGTGATCACCTATAGTTTATTTTCATTTAAATATTTTATTTTGTTGATATGAAAAATAAATCGATGAAATAAAACAGTCAGTCGTTTTTTTTTTTAATGTGAATGGTAATGTAGGTATGTAATATAGTAGATAGGTAGCAACTATTGACTTAGAGCATAGACTGTGCATTTCCTATCTCAGCAATGGAAAATGTCCACTGGCTTGTAAGAGCTATAGTCCAGGAACTCCTGGTCAAAAACTGCAAGATTTTTGTAAAGTTTAATATTTTTCGATTAGCTAGTATTTAGGCCCTTAGGGTGTAAATAAATTATACAGCGGTCAGGGCGCTTTAAAAAACAAGCCGTGAGGTGGGTTGTTTATTAGAACTAAAGTGCGACCCTTGAGGTCCACACGACGAAATTCCCAGTTTGATAAATATTTAATAATAATAATTAAATTAGATATTACACAGAGAAGTAATCATTTTAATCATTAAAACATAATTATTATTTATTTTTAACAATAATTTTAAAAAAACGGCTGAACTAATTTTTATAAAATTTATGTCGGATCAAAATGACGTTAACACGCCTCGATTGACACCCTTATGAAGTCGATATAATTTTTTATTCGCGAGATATTGTGTAAAATCTACTTTTTTGGAGTCTATTTGGTTAAGAAAAAAGAACGGCTAAACCGATTTTGAAAAAATTTCTTTTAGATCATACTTACGTTAATACGCGTCGATTGACACCCTAACGTAGTCGATATCATTTTTCATTCTCGAGATTTCGTCTTAGAAAGAAATGGACACATTCGTACGTACGTACGTACACACACACAAAGAGAGAGACATTTTTCAAAAATAGTTTAAAAATAGTGTAGTGACCTTGAAACATGAAAATTTGTTAAAAATTTTGATTTCGATTTTCGGACCCATTACAATAACTTCCAATGGGAAGTTAACTAGTGATTTGTACGGATTTGTATAAAAGCTGAAATTTGGCACAGGCTTAATTTATTGAATATAATTTATGAAAAAAAAAAAACCGTCAGACCTCATTTTGATAAAACCGACCAGCAGTCGATTGAAATTTGGAACTAGGTCGGTTTTGTCTGGCTCGCACGTCGACCGGTCGGCCGGCCATACACGTCGTATGTTAACATAGAACCATGAAATTTCAGTGTTCCGTACGTTTGATAATGTTGGAAATACGCGGTGAACTGTGAAATGGCACTTTTTGAAGCCGCGCGTTTCGCGGTCGATTCTCTATGTCAGTGGATTTAGCAACGTATAGGTACGTTATGGCTGTGCTGATCGTTTATTCACTTGAACACACAAACCGACCTGTTGTGTACACATTGCGGGAATATCAATCATTTCTGTGTAAATAATACTGCACTGGAGAGCGCCGCGCACGCCGCCGCCCGCACCGCGGCCGCGGACTCTGCGCTCCGCACTGATCAAAGAAATACACAAAATATTTGTGCGGAAAGATTTTATTTGTTCAATTACAACATATTATACAGGTATCTCTATAATATATTGCATATACAGACTGTTCATAGTCTAACCTCTTATATGACTTATGTTTGCCGGACGATGTTCATACAGTTCGTCCATCTCCGGCCGAACTGTATAGCTTTTCTCACTTACAAATTTGCGTTCCAAATCACTCTGCCGAACTGCGCGCCGCTCATACAGTTCGTCCGTCTCCGGCCGAACTGTATAGCTTTGCTCACTTACAAATTTGCGTTCCAAATCACTTTGCCGAACTGCGCGCCGTTCATACAGTTCGGCCGTCGTCGGCCGAACTGTATAAGTTCGTCCACTTACAAACTTGCGCTCCAGATCACTGAGTTTTGAAGTAAAACAATTTAGACGGCACTGCCTGGACGATTTAAAGGGTAAAATGCTTACTCGATGAAGCAAAAATTTGTGTGACAAAAATGGTATGACGGGAATTACGATAACAGCCCTAAATAAATCAATAATTAATGTAGTCATTGCTCGTTCTGATCCATTCATTTAATATTATTCATACATAAGAAGTTTTACTTCGGTCGTGCGGGCCGCAACACGTGCCTTTTTTAGCTTGAGAATAGCCGAGCGTCTAGCGATGCCGTTATTTATATGGCGTTTCCATGACTCCTCTATTACAAGCCCCCAGCTCCCAAGTTCTGATCCGAGAACTGGTATAAAAGTTTCAATTGAATTTTCGATTATTAAAAAAATAATAAATTGAAAATATGAATAATTTTGGTGTTAGGCCCAAATAACCATAGCTGTTGGTGGAATGAAAAAAAAAATAATAAAAGCGACAGTAACGCGAGTGAAGCCGCACATAAAGGCCAGTAAAATATAATAGATACTTACACAGTTTTTGTATTAGTAAATTTGTGATAACATAAAATTATTAGCCTTAAAAAAAGAAAAATTAAAATGGATAAACCTTGATTGATTTCCTGTGAGTAACGACTAGGCAAACAGTAAATTACTATTAAATTACTAAATGTAACACAGAGGCAACCCCTATGCTAGACTGCTATTGCATATAATATTATTCGATACTGTAATCTGATTCAACAGTTTGTATTTCATTTGTCTATACTGGATTACTGATATACAATAATACAATATAAGTATCCCCTTTTAAATTATTTTTATATGTACTATTTTGTATATGTTATTATATTAAAATTTCATTAAACTTTGTATCTGATAAAACAATTTACATATTTCATTAAAGAGTTATTAATGATTTTTTTCTTTTTCCTAGAAATAATTTATAGACGCAGATGACCTCAGCTGTAATCTGCAACCTCTCTATCTAGAAATAATCTGTTATTTTCGGGCTTGAGAATAGCCGAGTGTGCAGCAATGCTGTTGTTTACATGGCGTTGCTATGGTTCCTCTATTACAAGTCCCCAGTTCCCGGGTTCTAGCCCGAGAGCTGGTAAAAGTGTCAATTGGATTTTCAATTTATTATTAAAAAAAAACTAATAATGAATTGAAAATAATATGAATTGGTACTAGGCCCAAATAACCTTAGCTGTTGGTGGTCTTTAAAACACAAATTTGTTATTTTCATATTTCACAGTCAACAAGTACCTATTACCTATACTTTAATACGCGAATAGGTTTTATAAATTTTTTTTGCAGTACCCACTATAAAATAGCTGCTTTACATGCATGTAGGTATGCATATAAAGTGACTTTTGACAGGCCGACGCGTGCGGGAACGTATCTTTCCCACACTAGTGTGGGAAAGCAAACCATTTCCATAGTGATGTATGTTTATTCTCCCTGATCCGCCCGCTATAGATATTACCTCTACTAGTACTGACAGCTACTCTCGGCCTACTATAGCAGTGAAGTTGACGACGCAAATGAAGTCAAAATTTTTTGAAAATACTGAAAAAGAAGTGAAAAGCAGCTATTTTATAGCGGCTATGGCAAAAAATATCATATATATATCTCGTGCGTAATTATAATATTATGACTCGTGTTACTGTTTAAACTCGTAATCACTCGTTTACCTAGGTCCTAGGGGAACTGAAGGCTCGTACTAGCGGAGCCAACTCGTACATAAATAAAAGGCCAGTTCCATGAAAAAGTGGTAAATTTACGCAGGTATCTGACTTAACAGGTTTCACTGTATTTAAAAAACGTGACCTATGAACTTTACTTGAAGTCTTTTGACCCATTCTTCACCCCTGTTCATGTAACTATGCAGTTTCAAAACGTTTTAATATTATGTATTATGTGACTCTAATAATGTTTAAAT
Organism: Mongoloraphidia duomilia; assembly: GCA_039654895.1. NCBI lineage: Eukaryota > Metazoa > Arthropoda > Insecta > Raphidioptera > Raphidiidae > Mongoloraphidia > Mongoloraphidia duomilia. Next base: position 83,318,864 of record CM077516.1, on the reverse strand, counting down.
AAAATGCGTTTTATACACGCTTTAAACTAATATTCACATTTTATTACAATAAAACAAAATGTGAACGACCAATCGTGGCAAGCCATTGCATTGGTGTCAACAGTGCTGTTATGTGCTTGTGTGGGCTTACTGGGTTGCTAAATGGGCTCCTGCTGCATACCTTAACAAGATTATTGTGCTGCAACTATGTTATCAGACGTAATATGGAAATATTGAGTGGAATTTTCATTTCGAAATAGTAGGTCAGATGTCTCATCAAGGTACTACCTAATAAATGTGTCATTGCCTGTGACAAATATGCGCCTCGCGTTTTAATTACTGCGTTATTAATCATTTGTAATGACGACATTATTTTTTAAAAAGCACTAAAAACAATTATTGGAATAGAAAATAGGTAAAAAATTTTTTAAGTTAAACGGTTTTATTTTAAATCATCAGCTGTACCAAAAACTAGAAAATAAATAGGGCGCAAACCAAGGGCCACTTTGTGTCGCTGCGTCAGCGGAATAAGTAATAAAAACGCGGGGCGCATTTGAAATATTTCTGTTGGTAGGCTTGGAAACACATTTTTCTAGACAAGCCGTTCTTATTTAATTGATTATACAGTCGTTATACAGATTTTTATGCGCCCCACGTTTTTATTACTTATTCCGCTGACGCAGCGACACAAAGTGTCCCTTGGTTTGTACCTAATTATTTTCTAGTTTTTGATACAGCTGATGATTTAAAATAAAACCGTTTAACTTAAAAGTTTTTTTGATAGCAAATGTTTCCGGGCTAGGTAGCCGTGGTCCAATGCGGAGTAAAATCCATTGGACCACGGCTACCTAGCCCGGAAACATTTGCTATCAAGATGTCTACCGGCCGTGAAAGCATGAAACTCCAATTTAAAAGTTTTTTATTACCAATTTTTATTTTCTAGTTTTTAGTTTGATTTCTGGCCCGTATCATTATGCAAACTCCTCATCCTTTCAACTGTCCACCTCCTGATTCCATCATCAGATCCTCGTTACCAAATTGAAATTATCATAATATTGTATTGTCACGGGAACTCAATGTGTGTGCAAAGTTTCATAAGAATCGGTTAAGTAGAAGTAGTTGAAAAAGCTGTCGCAAGATTTGAAACAAAGATAGTAACAAACAAACAAATATACGGGGTCAAGTTAAATAAAACCGTTTAAAAATCCTAACTTTGTTTTTAACGAAATGTTTAGTGCCTAAATCAAATTAGCTATTTTAAGATTTTTTGTCTGTGTGTCTGTTTGTTTGTTCCCGGTTAAGTTAAACTGCTGAACAGTAAATAAAATTGGAAAATAAACTTACAAATTTTATTCAAAAGAATAAACCAAAAATATTTCTTGATTTGTTTGATTATTTCAGATGTAAAATTTCCCAAATGTATTATTTTTGATCGCGCCGTATAATTTAATGTTAAACCATGATATAAATAATACATATTTCAGTAGGATGTTTTAAGAGGGTGTTAATCGTACCATAAATTACATAACATGTTCAAAACAAACAAAATATACCCTTTTCTAGTTATTCGCAATGAACTAACACAAAACTCGCAGAGGCGGAATTAGGTCCTAGTGACGCTCAAGTCAACTGGACATTTGCCACCCCCAGCAGGGGTGGGTGTATTTCAGAGGTAGATTTTATTCTGTCTTTAAATGTGGTATTTATATAAAATTTATTTAATTACACATAGCAAGACAGACTGTTCTTGGATTTCATATCAAAATTGTGTAAAATGGAATTCATATAGTGAGACTTCGTTGTCTGTCTGTCTGTCACAGTCGATTTTCATATAGTTACAAAGTCCACACCTATTCCAAGAGTTCAGAATCGCACAATTTTTTGTTTGTCTATATTTTTGTAAAATTAATTTTGTGAGATGCACGGAACTCTCAGCGCGCGAGTAAGCCTTGTTCTAGTTTTTTTGTGGGTTTTTTATTCCGCTCCTTATTTTTTTTTATTGAAATATATCTAGCAGTTCATAGCGTATTTCCGCATGGTATTGTTCTTAGAGACTTTTTCAAACAAAAAGTCTGCAAAAAAGTAGATTTTACACGAAATCTCGCGAATAAAAAATGATATCGACTTCCTTAGCGTGCCATTTGAAGCGTATTAAAGCCAGTATGTAATCCGAAAGAAGTTTTAACGAAATCGGTCGAGCCGTTTTTTTAAGCCCCTTAAAATTGCTGCTCTAGGCCCGGGCCTCACAGCTTAGATACGCATCCGATTAACAAATTGTCACCAGCTACGCATGTAGCCACCTGCTGCGGTATCCTTTATTTCAAAATGTTTGAGCTTTCCCACAGTTATGAAATTCCATACTTTTGACAATAAAATATATTAATGCAAAATGCAGACACTTGGGGTTTAAAAATCGAAGGGTGAACATAAATGTGCAGTAATATTAACAATCGCAGTCGATAGAGACAGACAGATAAATTAGTTACGATATACACATATGTCTGTCTCAATACGAGGGCCGTCACTTACGTTTTAATCATTAGTTATGGACCAGTTTTCAATACAAAGTGCATGTAACTATAACCCCATAATGTAGTGATGGGCGATTACGAGATGTTTTTACAATCGAAACAATATTGTAATCGTTCATAATAACAATCGAGTTCACTGCAATCGACTCGGAGTTTGATTTTACAATCGAAATGTTCGATTGTTCAAGTCGATTATTTGCCACATAGGTTATAGCAATAGCAGCGAATGAGAATACATATAATCGCGATTCAAGGTTATATGTTAGTCGACTGACGTTCACGCGACTCGTTGATTGTTCACTGTTCACACTGTTCAGTCGGTACTCTGTGATCTTTTTACTATTGAATTCGTATTTACGAGATTACTGCACAATCGACCATCGACTCGACCACAGTTGTTGAGTGATGATCGATTGTATATTATGTGGCTCTCGACAGTGTACGATTCAGTACTATGCGACTCGGTCTCGGTGAACTATGAAACAACAACAATCGAGTCCAAGTGACAACAATCGAGAGTCGTCGAGATGTTTGAACAATCGAGACAATCGACTAAAACATCTCGTAATCGGACATCACTACCATAATGTATAATCCCTGCAGGTACCGCGGGTATCATAATAAGATTTCCGTATTTACGTGTGCGGAGAATCATTTACCGGCGATACATATCTATATTGTTATCTAAAAGTGGTACGTATCAGCTCTGCATAGTACTTAGTTACACATACACACACCGACGTGGTTGGTGTGTGTGTGTGTGTGTGTGTGTGTGTGTGCGCGCGTGTGTGTGTAGGCGTAAATTAGGGGGTTGGTTTGCATTAAAACCCGCTGGCCACACTTTCAGGGGCGCTTGATAATTGTGATTTATTGGTTTAAATCGCCGGAATCTCTCTCGCGATATACCGCCGCTGCACTGCCGTGTACACAGGGACTGCTTTCGTGGAGTTGTGGGGGGCTGAGACCACGGGAAGGTCGGCAGTGCTTAAAGAGCTCTATTAAAACGGGAATAGTACATTGTGCCACAAGGGAGGAAAGTGCTACATTTCCTCCCGTGTTGCGCATACTATTTTTTCTCCTGCCAGGCCGAAAGTTCGCAAAATTGAAAAAAAAAATTATTAAAATTATTATTTTTATTTTATTTTATTATAAATTATTAAAAAATAATTTTAAAGGAAATAATTTTAATGTGTAGGAGACAGAAGTAGGTGCGTGAGAGCCGGCATAAGTACTATTGCGCACGCGCACTTGTCCGTACCACGGGAATAAAGAGCGACTTTGTTCCCGCTTGGCAGGGACGAAAGTACGAACTTTCGGCCTAGGTAGGAGAAAAAATTATATAATGATTTAGATAGATATTGCAACTTTGTAAATTACAGACGCTCGACAACATAGGTCAGCGTCTGACTAAAAATTATACTTATAACGGGCAACGCATTGGTACCATAAGAAACGAAAGTTCCCAATTTATTGGAAAGTGAAAAAAATATCTGTTACCAAAATTAAATTAATATAAAATTTAAAAAAGCTCCGAACATGATAGCAACGTTTCGATTTTTGACGCAAGTCATGTCTTCTTCAGGATCTTAAAAGGTAAATTGGTGATGACCGCAGATATTTTAACTTGATACATTTTTAAAAGATTTTGAAAAACAGGGGAGAATATGTTTTAAATATTTTTTTTTGGTAACTCATAAACTTATCAATCTAACTAAGCCGTACTCTTTTTCGTTGATTTATTTAATTAATTGTAGATTATATAGACGCGTCGACAACACAGGTCACTAGTGTCTTCAATACAACAAATAATCCATTTGTGTATTAGAATCCGCCAGCCGGCATACACAAACCGACTGGTACGAGCTCAGGTCCCTGGGAGCGGTGATTCCCACAAATCAATGGAATGCAAACTACGTTCCAATGTTTACCCTGAGGGATCTTTTTCGTTGGGAGTACTAGTTCTATAAGTGTCATTATCTCGATTAATTTTAGATTTTTATTTAAAACTTACAGTTGGGGAGGGGTCTCGTTGCGACTTTGGAGACTCATATCTCGCCAATGATGCTACTTAATATTCAACGATATACCCAAATCGATTGGGTCCGCTAAAAAGAATTTCATCCCGAATTTTTTTATTGGGTTAAATAAAAGCACATACCTGCAAAAAATCATCGCAAAAGAAAAAAAAATGAAAGAATTACAAGGCTATGACTTACGGACGGACATATCGAAATATTATAAGGGCGTTCCCAGTTTCTACGGAGAACTAAAAATGATTTCTTGACAAGCATATAAGGGCTTGAGAATGACCGAGCGTGTAGCAATGCTGTTGTTTACATGGCGTTTCTCTATTACAAGTCCCCACTCCCCAGTTACAGGGTTCTAGCCCGAGAGCTGGTAAAAGTGTCAATTGGATTTTCAAATTATTATTAAAAAAAATAAATAATGAATTGAAAATATGAATTGGTGCTAGGCCCAAATAACCTTAGCTGTTGGTGGTCTTTAAAAACACACAAAATTGACAAGAATAATATACAATTTTCTCTATTTAAAGATAACAGAACTCTGTAATTTGAATTATAGCTGCGGTTCAAAGTTATATTCTAACAATAATTTAACAATTTATTATTTCTGTGCGAATGTGTTCTTCAGCAGAAACTGGGAAGTGCAAGAAATTGTAGATTATATTTCATTTTACTGTAATAATTGTCCATTTTACTGGTTTTGTATTACACTGAACAAGTGAACATTTTGTTTCTATATAACCTTTCCATGCTTTGTATGATTTCATCATACAAATTATATTTGTAAAGAAATTGTAAATAGCAATTAAAACGTACGATGTGAAAAGATTTTACAGGAAAATAATTTTCCAGCCTCAATTGACGAGCGTTTGTATTTATTTAAAACAAAACTGAAAAAAAATTCACAGATTTCGCAATCCTTGCAACCATCGAGGACATTGGAAATGATAACAGCATATATGAAACATAATTAACTGTTTATTATACACACAATATTTATCAATGCACTGTTTAGTTTTGTCAGGAATAACCCTATTATTCTTCTGTTATATACGCGTTCACTTTTGCTTGATTACTTAACTTTTAAATGGATTTTTCTACAGTATTTATTAACATTTGCTCAAAAATAACACCGCAGATCGTCGCAAATACCTCTCAATTAACTAGACATGATATAAAACACATTTCGAAAAAATTGCACTTGTTCAATTTTGCATGATTGCTCCTCACTTGATCGCGACACCGTTGTCTTTTGGCCTTGAACGAAAACTCGTAACTCTGCCCCCATATACGAACATAAACATTTCCAATGTTAAAATTTACCATTCATTGTTTTTTACAATGTAGGTAACTACATATTCAATTAATGTCTTTTGAAGTGAAAACTTCCTTAGGTGCACTTTGCCTGAGTAGTGAACGAAAGTGAACCGTCACGCTTCGGGTCGGTGACGCTGAATCGGCTGTACTCGGCTCAAACACGAAAAGGTATTTGTGGTATGTTGGTAATAAGTTATTTGTAGTTCACAAGTGCGCTAATAGATGACACTAAAATTTAATTGAAAAGGTATTTGTAGTATGTTGGTAATAAGTTATTTGTAGTTCATAGGTGCGCTAATAGATGACACTAAAACACATATATATTTTAAAATTAGAAAATCAGAAGTTTTCACTTCTGTCGTGTGGTCATACGCACACACCCACTTTTTTGTTAATCGATATCTACAACCTTCTGATTTACAAAATGTTAAATACAAAATGATGACTACAATTTACAGCTATTTAATAACCAGCTTTCCGGTCCGGTTTCGTCCGGATAGATTTTGGTTAGGCAGAGAAATAATAAAGAGCAACCAATTTCTCATATCATTTTACACCAATTTAGTTCAAAGGTCGTGAGCAGGATCCACGACTTGCTTTACATTTTCGCTCACACGCCGTTACTCAGTTTTATTAAAATCAGCCGAACTACTTAACCGATTTAAGTAAAATTTATATGGGACCAACTTCGAGGTATACCCTATCCAATAAAACAAGAATCATCAAAATCGGACTACTCTGTAAAAATTTATGCGTGGTCATACATAAAAAACTTTTTAACAAAAAAAAACCTCCTTCAAAAAACCACTAAAAAGAGGAAAATAATGAAATTTTGAGGTCTGTGCCAATTTAATAAAATATGAAGTCGGTTAAAATGTATAGTACCTATAGTGATTAATATCTTCTTTTTAACCAACTTCATATTTTATAAAATTGGCACAGACCTCAAAATTTCATTATTTTCCTCTTTTTAGTGGTTTTTTGAAGGAGGTTTTTTTTTTGTTAAAAAGTTTTTTATTTTTTACTTTTTAGTGTCAAAAAGTGACATTTATACCTTAAAGGAATCACACGCCGTTACTCACTTTTATTAAAATCAGCCGAAATACTGAACCGATTTTGATGAAATTTCTATGGGACCAATCTGAAAGTATATCCTTTCAAATAAAAAAAAATTTCAAAATCGGTTAATAAAAGACTGAGTTATGAGGTAACAAACATAAAAAAAAATACAACCGAATTGAGAACCACCTCTTTTTTTTGAAGTCGGTTAAAAACGGAAAAAAAATATACGCATCGACTTGAGAACCTTCCTCCTTTTTTTGAAGTCGGTTAAAAATGAATGGGACCTATATAGATAGAAATACTTAACCCTAGCTGCCTGTTGGTGGTCTTTAAAAATATGATAATAATAGTATTTATGCTAAAACTGTAGATATGATCAAAATAAGCAAACAATTTTTAGAACATGGCCGTACTTCCGTTTCACGCGAGTGGAGTCTCTATAAACAGTATTTCGCCGGCCATTTTTAATATTCAGTAGGTGTGAACGTTTATAATTTAATCAAATTAAAATGATCATTATTTCCTGTTTAAATCATCATTAAAAACGTCCGTGAACTTCTTCCCTTCATCTAATCATCAAATAATGCCTACCTCTAACCGAAACACATGGCTTTGTTAATGACGCAATATTTCAAATTATTAAACACGGTTTTATATGGTATAAAGTTGACTCATCACTGTAGTTTAGGGTTCCTATAGCGCAGTCCCCTTTGTTATTTTGTGAATTAATTAGTTTAATATGTAAGAAGAAACCTGCAAATAATTTAATAAAAAATATATATATGTAAATTATCTTTAAACTTGCTAATTATTCTATTCCAAAGTTCAATATTTGTTAGCTCTACAGTAATAGTAGGTAATCGTTTTTTTTCACAAGTGTAAAATTGTTATAATTGCTGCTCATAAAGAATTTCATTTATATTCATGATATGCATTAAGCTTATATGTACGTAATTTTTCCAATTACTAAAGTGTTAAATTTTTAACGATAGCTAGTGATTCATTTGCAGTCCTGCGCTATCGTTCCGTTAGATCAATACGCTGGAATTAATCAATTCTCATAACACGCTATATATAGCGTAGCTGCAACACTGTAAAATATAAATACATAGTTTAAAATATTGTGGAGGTTTTATGTGCAAAGCTGATGACCTCTGCTGTTGAGCGTCTATAATCTAAAATCTATCTGCAATAAGGCAACTTAATTGTCTGTGATTAAAAATTCACAGAAAAAATGTACATCTATTTGTAGTACCTAGTACAAATCGCGCTCACGGTGGCAGAAAGGAGAACTGTTCGACTTCGGTATATTATATTGTAGCAAACCCCAAGATGTTACGCCACTGCCTGCAATAGAAGCGTCGAGAAGGGAAAGTCACAGTGGCGAGGCGTAGAATGGTATCGAAGATACGAGTACCTGCTAGACGTCTGGAAAGTACTAGAACGCGTTGTGTTTAAGCCACGTAGCTCTATATAAGCAGGGAGCCGACGGGAATTAAGTCAGTCAGTCGTGAATCAGTGTCGTGTTGAACAACTAAAATAAATACAGTATATAAATCTAGTTATTTGTTCAGTGTTATTGAAGTGTTTCACTTTGTTTAAGAATTACTATTGTGTTGATTGTTAGAATTGGCATATAGTTGTTGCGTTTATTGTTATTGAATTGTTAATTATATTAAATATAAATATATTAAATATAAATATATTAAATATAAATATAAATATAATATTTATTCCGCCCACGCAGAAAGCAGTTTTGTTACAATATTTATATTCATTTATGGAGATTATTCTTAAAATAAAATTCCTTTTTAGGGTTCCGTACTCTATTACACAATCACATTTAGTTTTTCTAAAAAAAGTAATGTCCATATACTGTGTAAAAAATAAACAAAAAACATTATAGGAATGTTTACAGATGGTTTTGATATTATGGGGTGATACATTCTGTGTATATAGCGCACCATTTTATCTTCAAAAATCTCATTTTCTTACGTGTCAAACTTATATACGATATAACTTTATCATTGCACTGTTAAAGTACTGACAAAGTCACATAATGCGTTTTTGTTCTCACCTGAGAATTCTGTAATACCGAAAACAAACATAAAACTACTGCCTTTTAGCAGAGTTCATACCTAAAAACATGGCCACTGCCTAATTAGTGACAATTAATACTTTATTGGTTTATAAATTATATTTATTAATTACAAGGGCGTACGCAGAATTTTGTTCAAGGAGGGGCAAGGGTTATGAGAGTAAGCATGGATATCCTGTTATTATACTGGGACATTGTCAAACTTGACCGCTAGAGGCGCCAGTTATGTAACCACCTCGGTCTGTATGAGCAGTTCATATAGTAGTGTGTACAAAATAAGTTTATTTAAAATAATAAATCGTTGACAATGTCGATGTGCTGTGTTTACCAATGTTCAAATCATAATATAGAGTAAAAAATTAATAAACAAACACTTGAAAAATTCTACACATTTATTCATCTCAACGATCGTTTCGGGTTTCTAATCCATCATCAGGAGTTTTAAAGTAAACTCCTGATGATGGGTTAGAAACCCGAAACGATCGTTGAGATGAATAAATAAGTGTAGAATTTTTCAAGTGTTTGTTTATTAATTTTTATTCAATCATCTTCTACCAAGTGCCTAGCGATAATTCTATAGAATTTACATAATATAGAGGTTTTGTATTTCCGAACGACCCGGAACTGAAAAGAAGTGGTTGCATTCTATCGGAAGGAAAAACTCGATTTCTCATGCGTTTTTCAATGAAAACCAATTTGAAAACTTAGGTGCTGCCATCTATATTAAGTTTCTCATGTACCCATCTTCTTTAGCCTTGATAAACTGGTATTTTCAGGCGCTAAAGTTCAATAACGTGAAAGCATTACTCAATTTGGATAAGATTGGGCTTGGCCCCTTGAGAGTGGCCGAGCATGTAGCAATGTCTTTGTTTATATAGCATTTCCATGTCTCCTCTATTACAAGCTCCCAGTTTGCAGGCTCTAATACGAAAACTGGTAAAAATATCAATTTAATATTTAATTCATTAGGTATTAAAAAATGATAAATCGAAAATACGAATTGACGTGAGACCCAAATAACTCAGTCTGTTGGTGACCTTGAAAAAAATAATAATAAGTCGATAGGATTATAGAAGGTCGACAACAGCGAGTTTAGTAATTAGAGAAGCATGTTATGTTGAACTCTCTCATCAGCTGGGAATATTTTTCGTCATATTTATTGTATATTATGAACTAAAAATGCACTACAGTTCAACAGTACGGCTTTAAAAAAATAACATCTGGGAAGATAATAAGGAAAACATTAAAGTCATAAAAACGCATTTTATAAAAGGGAATATAAATACATATGAGATAACGGCAACAAAACACATTGAAATGGGGTTTATATTTAAGACAGGGGTGAAATTATAGATACTTAGGTATAGCTGCAGAATATGGAACTCATGAATTAAAAAAAATGTTAAGTTTGTTCATTTTTCAGTTCAGGAGGTTTCCTTCCTTAAATCGAAATTATTTTAATTAATGCCTTGTATTTTTTAATAGTAATACTTCGCTACCTATTTACCTAATAATTTGAAAAGCAATTTTTTGATCACATCTTTTATGTAGTGAAATGTTATAAAAAATCTTGAGAAATCACAAGAAATTGAACAGGAAACTCAAAAAAAAAGGAATCAACACTGAATTTTGTTGAACGTTTCGTTTCTTTATTGCAACTTCCTCAGCAACTGTACATGTAATGACAAACAATTAGCATAAGTAAATAATATACAGAGTGGGCCAATGAAAACAGTCCGGGCAAGTTTTGGCAACTTAACATCAGTTTTGCGAAAAAAGTTCGCACACGTCAATTTTAGAATCAAGGGGGACATCTAAATCGATTAGTATTATTTACGTTACTTCAACCCTGAGAGCAGGTTGAATTGCAATTTTAATGGAAAGGGGTGTCAAACGATTCGCAGTTCGAAAGGCCTCTCAATTCTTTTTATAACAGTCTTTTTGTTTTTTAAATCCGATCATTAATTGCGGAGAAAATGACATTTTTATTTGTATCAAGAAGTGCGTAAGCGGTCCCAGGTTGGCAGGACGGAAGGGAGAGGTATTACTGCGGCCGAGTCCCACACAACCCGCAAACGCGGGTGGCCGTAAATAAATGAGTTTTCCCCCTCATATTAAAAAAAAAAAATGATCGGATTTGAAAAACAAAAAGACTGTTGTAAAAAGAATTGAGAGGCCTTTCCATTAAAAATCTTTGGGGTGCAATTCACCCTGCTCTCAGGATTCTCAGGATTCTAAAATTGACGTGTGCGAGCTTTTTTCGCAAAACTGGTGAAGTGGTCAAAACTTGCCCGAACTGTTTTCATTGGCCCACTCTGTATATCACAATTATAGTTACATGGGTGATAAAATTTAATTCGTCATACCTTATTCTTGTAATTCTATTGCTGAGGAATTTGTAATAAAACAACGAAACGTTGAACAAGATTTAGATTTTTTTTTAATTTCCTGTGCAATTCCCTGCGTGCAGATGTGTGGTACAGTCATGGAGATTGATCTATTCTCCTCGACTGTACACGCGGAACTGTGAAACCAAGGATTATTATTGACGCGACTAACGAAACGCGTAGCTGTGAAAGGGGCCTTATATAGATACGATAGGGCGATACGGTAGGTGTCTCGTCACAGTAGATAATTTTTCAGTCGTTCCTTGTAACCGGCTCTGTGTTTAAAGTCGCCCCCAGCTAAGAAAAAAGAATAGTAGACACTTTAGATACGGTGGCATTTCACATTAAAATAATAAACTAAATGTAATCTAATTCACAGTCATAGGACTGACACGCATGCAGTCTGTAATAGACTCTGTAGAAACAGGACGAAACACACACCAAGCACTGCTGCAAGTTAAATAATATATATTATATAACTTGCAGTACTTACGTGATATATTGCGTTGTTTCGTATCTCGTTGAAGATGTTGAGACGCGGACCTATTAATAATATGTCGTCCCCAGGAAGGACATTGGCGTGTGGTTGCTATCGCAAATTGCATTCCAATTAAAAAGAACAAAATAAAATTTGTATTAGTAAAAAAAAAACTTTTTAAAGACAAGCTTTTATTGAAATGGACCAAAAAAGAAAAAATAATTTTTAATAATTTAGGTTCATAATTATAAAACCGTGGGTTGTAAACTCTGATAGTTTATTAGTCATGAAGATTTAAAAAAACCCGATCCCGGATTTCGAAACGCAATTTTTTGGTTTTTTTCCATAAAATATCCTGTTTATATATTTTTTTTTACTTTAAAAATTAATTTAATTAAATTTGATACGGAAAAATTTAACATTAAATTGAACAAAATAAATTATAATTAAAAAAAACTTAAAAAAAAAAATAATTTAAAAAATCAAAAAACCCGACTGCGTAAAACTGAAAAGAAAAAAACAAGCGACTTAGATGTCCGGTGGTCAACTGAACATTCGGATCCATTGAAAAATTTGATTGGCTGTCGAACAATGGATCCCGACTGTTCAATTGACCACCGGACATCTAAGTGCTTGTTTTTTTCTTTTCAGTTTTACGCAGTCGGGTTTTTTGATTTTTTAAATTATTTTTTTTTATTTTATACTTTTTAGTTATGAGTACCTATAGCTAGCTATTTACCAGACTGGATTTCCTATCAGCATCAGTACTACATCACAATTGCACTGGAATTTAAGTTTAAATTATGTGATTTTTTCTAATGTTTTTAATTAAAAATAAATCGATATAAATCCTAAACGGTCAGTCGAATCGAAAAATGTTGAAGGAAAACTAAAAATGATTTTTAAATACCTATTCAACGATACATAGTTTGTTGACTTTCATTTTTTTCAGTTTCACAATATGGCGTCCTGTAGTCGCCATATTGAATTTTCACTAACGTCATGTCTTTAGTGACACTCGCCGGACTAAGGGGAATCGATTGACGTGTGAATCATAAAAATCGGCCTAGGCGTTTGGTCTGTATAGTTCTTCAAAGAAACATACAAACATACATACCCACATACATACATAGGTTGATAAACACATTACCTCTCCTTTGCGTTGCAGTCGGGTAAAAACAAGCTTAAAAAAAGTCTGTTAATTTTTTACCCTACCAAACTCCTTATTTTTATTATTGTACGAAGTAACGAAACCCCCGGTGCGCGAGTCTGATTCGCACTTGGCCGGTTTTTTATAATTATTGAATGAAAAGTTGGAAGTCAGAAATTCGTAAACAAAAAAAAATCAACATTATCGACTAGTAATAAATTAGGTACATTTCGAACATATTAAACGTGTAGCTGCCAAACCAAATTCTACCCGGGTGAACCGGGTCGGAAAGCTAGTTCTATCATATTGTAGCAAAACCCCAGATGTTACGCCGCTGGCGACAATAGAATCATCGAGAACAAGTAACAATGGTGAGGCGTGGCATGATATCGAAGACACAGGTAATCACCAGAATGTTCTGGAAAGCGCGCGAGCGTGGGGGGGTCAAGCTGATAGCTCTATATAAGCAAGAACAGTCACCGGAAAACAACAACGAGAGTCGTGTGACAGTGTTCATTTGAAATAAATACAGCATATAAATTGTTCAGTGTTAAAGCGCTTCAGTTCGTTTAAGAATTACTGTTCGTGTTATTATTATATAAACAGTGTTGACTGTAAGAATTGAGATATAATTGTTACATCTTATTGTTATCTATTTTTGTTACATTTCTAATTGTTGTAAATAAATAATTTATTCCACCCACGTAAGAAAACAGTTTTGTTACATTATTATTATTTCGCAACTTTTAACTAAAGTAAACGCAAATATTTCCACAAGATAGGCGATGCCCCGCGCCAATGTATGTCTGCGTACTTTGCAGGTTATGTTCTTTTTGTGCAAACACAGAAACATGTCATTAATGTTTGTGTCTGCAGATTTTTCTCATTTTCTATGTTTATTATTTCTGTCTATATAACCTCAATTTTGTAATAAGTATAAACGCAAAATGGAAAACATGAATGCATTAGTTAATGGAGGAACGCTTATTATACCATGTCGTAATTTTATAGGCGGAATGTTTGACATTAAACAGTATACTTGCTGCTGCCGTTCCCCCTACGTTTTTTATTTTTATTGAATTCAACTCAAATAATAATTTTATATTAATACAGTGTGTCCTATTTTTAATGTTCTTATATAGGGTGTCTCGGTAACTGCACAGACTGTTTAAATCATTACCCTTCGTTTTTTTCGCTGTCAGGTAAAAAAGCGATCACTAAAAATATATAGCTGTAATTATTTGAAGAATAGTATATTGTGCAACTAGTGCGTTAAATACATTTTTATGCGTCAGGCGCGATGTTTTCAGCACAAGTAGTAGGCGAGCGCCTACGAGCCTTGGTGGTGCATCGCGAGCCGTATACGAGTGCTGAAAATAACGCGCCTGACGCATAAAGATTTAACACACGCATTGCACACTGTACTTTATTCAACACATGCATGGTTTTAGATTTTAATTGAATTAAACACCTTAAATTCAATGACAGCGGCACATCTCATTCTAAAAACATTGGCCTTGATACAATTTTTATTTACTTCATAATGCAGATCACGACGTCACCAGTCAATAAAATACTATTTAAGATCCGCCTTACAGACACGAAAACACTAAAAGCGTACATGTGTTGAATAGAACAATTTATTGGTAGAGTAAAGTGCCCTATTATCGGACATTTGCCTAATTCTGGACACCGCTGTTACAAAAAATCTAAAAGGAAGATGTCGCAAACAACTATTTAAGGTGTATCCAGCAGTCAAACCTTTACTGTAGAGTAATCTTTTATTATCATCACTTGCACACAGATGTCATTATAGGCATTTGAAGAAAAATCGAACATCCGAAAATTTGACGTCTTACTTTGAAGTGCGTATACATTTTCACAGATGAGTCATTTAATTACAAATTTTAGCTTAAGTTAACCTGCAGAAAGTGTAGTTTGATTACTACTAATCAATTTTTTAAAGTTATATTTCAGTTTTTAATCTAGAAATAAACTAATTGCGCAATATCGAACAGTAATGACGTCGTAATATCAGGTATCCGATATTAGGAAATTTGTTGGTGTTATAATGATAAAATGATCATTTCTGTTACAGATTTAAATCAATATTGATAATATTAAAGCATAACAAAAAAATAAAAGCCTGTAAAAATATTTTAAACCTTATTAAAAACATTTTTCTAATATCGGATATACTATCCGATATTAGGACTACATTTTGGCATGACAGAAAAATGAGACTTTTTTTATAGATTTGAATTTTTTGTTCATTTTTGTTCCCTTAAAACTTTCCATACTTTTGGACGTTATTAACGACACTATATTGTGTATTGTATGTCCAAGAAATTTCATTTTATGTAATGAGTTAAAAAAATATGGACACTTTTCAAAAGCTATCCGATAATAGGGCACTTTACTCTACGTTTTTTGTCGTATTTATTTTTCTATAATCAAACTCTGAAAATGCAAATAATCAAGTTCCCTTTATTATTGCGTTGATTATTAAAATGAAATACCCTCAAACGTGATTTCGTACTACGAAGCTAACGATCGCGATGGTACGCTAGCAAAGGGTTGTGAATTTCTGTATAGCAGATACGTGTTTTAACTGCAGAATAATACAGAATTGCAACGATGGCAATTTCGCTCAAAATTCATTATTATAAAATATCTACAGATAATATTATATTTAATGACCGAAATAATAATTAACAGTAGATCGTGAGCTTGAGAATGGCCGAGCGTGTGGCAATGCTGTTGTTTACATAGCGTTGCTATGGTTCCTCTATTACAAGTCCCGAGTTCCCGGGTTCTAGCTCGAGAGCTGGTAAAAGTGTCAATCATGGATTTTCAATTAAAAAAAAATAATGAATTGAAAATATGTATTGCGGTGCTAGGCCCAAATAACCTTAGCTGTTGGCGGTCTTTAAAACACACACAACAGTAGATCGTATATCTAGTGTCGTAATGGGGTATATTACTGACGAGTCTATATTAAAACGAGCGCCAGCGAGTTTGAACAAGCACATGAGTCATGCTATCATTACGCATGAGATATTATAGTACTTATATGGCGAGACGTATATGGTATTTTTGGCCATACCCACTATAAAATAGCTGATTTTCACTTCATTTTCAGTATTTTCAAAAATTTTGATAGTTCGTACCAGCTACGATATAAGATTTCCTTATGCTGTATCTATAATAGACATAAGACAACAGATTGCTCACGTTTCGGCCACAGCTCACAAGGGATCTGTTCGGAACATAAAGTAAGAAAGCTCGCGGTGTTTTGTCTTCAGGGGCTAAAAACAAAAAACAAGCTCACATATATGTTTTATGTCGAGTTCTAAACGTTCCTGAAGGTCCATCGGCGAATAGTCGAGTCTATATTCAACAAGCCGTGAGGTGAGTCGTTTATTAGGACAAAAGTGCGACCCTTGAGGTCCACACGACGAACTTCCCAGTTTGATAAATATTTAATAATAATAATTAAATTAGATATTACACAGAAAAGTAATCATTTTAATCATTAAAACATCAATAATTAAAAAAAAAAAAAAAAAAAAAAACGGCTGAACCGATTTTTATAAAATTTATGTCGGATCAAAATGACGTTAACACGCCTCGATTGACACCCTTACGAAGTCGATATAATTTTTTATTCGCGAGATATTGTGTAAAATCTACTTTTTTGGAGGTTATTTGGTTAAGAAAAAAGAACGGCTGAACCGATTTTAAAAAAATTCCTTTCAGATCATATTTACGTTAATACGCGTCGATTGGCACCCCAACGTAGTCGATATCATTTTTTGTTCTCGAGATTTCGTCTTAGAAAGAAATTGACACATACATACGTACGTACGTACGTACGTACGTACATACGTACACACACACACACACACACACACACACACAGACATCTTTCTAAAAGTAGTGTAAAAATAGTGTAGTGACCTTGAAACATAAAAATTTATTTTCCTTTTTGATTTCGATTTTCGGACCCATTACAATAACTTCCAATGGGAAGTTAACAAGCCGTGAGGTGGGTCGTTTATTAGGACTAAAGTGCGACCCTTGAGGTCCACACGACGAACTTCCCAGTTTGATAAATATTTAATAACAATAATTAAATTAGATATTACACAGAAAATTTATCATTAAAACATAATTATTATTTATTTTTAACAATAATTAAAAAAAAACGGCTGAACCGATTTTTATAAAATTTATGTCGGATCAAAATGACGTTAACACGCCTCGATTGACACCCTTACGAAGTCGATATAATTTTTTATTCGCGAGATATTGTGTAAAATCTACTTTTTTGGAGGTTATTTGGTTAAGAAAAAAGAACGGGTGAACCGATTTTGAAAAAATTTCTTTCAGATCATATTTACGTTAATACGCGTTGATTGGCACCCTAACGTAGTCGATATCATTTTTCATTCTCGAGATTTCGTCTTAGAAAGAAATGGACACATACGTACGTACGTACGTACATACGTACACACACATACACACACACAGACATCTTTCTAAAAATAGTGTAGTGACCTTGAAACATAAAAATTTTTTCTCCGTTTTGATTTCGATTTTCGGATCCATTACAATAACTTCCAATGGGAAGTTAAAAAATTTGTTTTTTTTAATAATCAACGTAACAGTTTTTTAACACGATATTTTATATATCTATATTTTTAACAGATTTCAAAAAAGGAGGAGGTTCTCAATTCGATGCATAATTGAAGCGTAAGCTTCTTAACGCACGTTCGGAATGGGGACCTAACACACCAAAAGTGAAATTTTTAAATTTTGAGGTCGGCGCCAATTTAATGAAACAGTTTCTAGTTATATAAAAAAGAAACCTAGCTTCAAAAAGCCACTAAAAAGAGGAAAATAATGAAATTTTGAGGTCTGCGCCAATTTAATAAAATATGAAGTCGATTAAAAAGTATAGTATAGTGATTAATATCTTCTTTTTTACCAACTTCATATTTTATTAAATTGGCGCAGACCTCAAAATTTCATTATTTTCCTCTTTTTAGTGACTTTTTGAAGGAGTTTTTTTTTGTTAAAAAGTTTTTTATTTTTTTACTTTTTAGTGTCAAAAAGTGACATTTACCTTAAAGGAATCACACGCCGTTACTCACTTTTATTAAACCGACTTTCTTACGCTGTCTGATATTGTGTCAAAAAGTGACATTTACCTTAAGGAATCACACGCCGTTACTAACTTTTATTAAAATCAGCCGAACTACTGAACCGATTTAGATGAAATTTCTATGGGACCAATCTGAATTAGTACATCCTTTCAAATAAAAAAATTTTTTTCCGAATCGGTTTATAAATGACGGAGTTCTGAGGTAACAAACATAAAAAAAAATACAACCGAATTGAGAACCACCTCCTTTTTTTGAAGTCGGTTAAAAAGTTGATTGGCCCCGACTTTAAAATTAACCTCTTTTTCTTTTCTCGATGGCGGTTCAATATGTCAAATTATAAAATTAGAACTTTGAGAACTGTGCGATACAAAAAGTCAATCTTTCGGTTTCACGTACTGCGCATGCTTTCATTATGTCTGGATAAAAAAAATCCACAACACAACACAGTGGTGGTACGTCATAGAGGCCGAGGATTATGGGATCATAGGCACCTAAATGAAATTCGGCCGAAACAGATTGTAGTTAAGACGAGGAACTGAAGAACTTGTGGCTTAGAGAAAGGGAGAGAGTTACTACTACGACTACTACGTAGTAGAACACTGATCTCTAATGAATGGATTGTGGACAGTCGACTAGTAGCAGAGCGTGGTGACACCGCGGTATCAGAGCATGAACAGGGCGTACTGAGGGAGAGGAGAACTTTGAGTGAACTGGAAATTTGGATAAAAATTACTACGTGAAAAATATTCACTTGTAACGCTTTAAAAATGGCAACCAATGCGAACATGCCGCTCTTAGAGTCCCGCGTCAACATGGCGCTCCATACGTTAAAATGTCAGCCAATCCTGACGCCCAGCAGGTCTCTCATGGATATGATATTGCTCAAATTAAAACGTCAGCCGCTTCTGCGCTTTAAGTCCTGCATCAATATGGCACAAGTTGGTCTTTAATCCATGTTTTAAAGGTCAGTGATGATCTGTGTACAAAGTACATATAGAGTTAACATATCACGCAACAAACTATCCTCCAGTTTTTAAAGGGCATACAATAACACATAATATTACTGTACAGTGCGCTGCAAAAGTATCCCCTTTCCTCTGATTTTGAAATGATCAAACCAAATTTGGGATATTTTACTTAGTTTTTGAAAAAGCGAGTCGGTTTCCAAAGTTAGATGGGCGCCATTTTGAAAAAAAAATTTAAATGTTTCACTTTAAAAATGGGCGCATGTAAATTTTACGCGAGAATGAATTGAAACTTATATATAGCAATGTAACCCGGTTACAAGTGACCCGGGCTTGATAATGTCCGAGCGTGTAGCAATGCTGTTGTATAGATGGCGTTGCTATGGTTCCTCTATTACAAGTCCCCAGTTCCCGGGTTCTAGCCCGAGAGCTGGTAAAAGTGTCATATGGATTTTCAATTTATTATTAAAAAAAAAAATAATGAATTGAAAATATGAATTGATGCTAGGCCCAAATAACCTTAGCTGTTGGTGGTCTTTAAAACACAATCAATTCTACAAGTGACCCGTAGACTTACTCTACCGTGCAAAAAGTGCAAAAAGCAGCTAAAGAAGTTTCAATTCAATTAATATTTTAGTTTACATAAAAATCGTTCGAAAATTTCGCAGTAGAGGGCAGACTTTTGACATGCCCTGTATGTAGGAATATTACACAATCAGGCATGATATGGCGCGGCAACAGTACTGTGTGCATGTTTAAGGGATGAATGTAAGGCGCCGTAAGGGCGTGATTGGTGCGTGTTTATGATAGTATATCTTATAGGGATGAAAGAAGAGAGCGATGGTGGCGGCGGGAACGAGGGGTTGGGGGTCCTTATACGAATCATTTGAAACGTCAAACATAAAATCTGTATTTGTACTATTGTAAAGAAAATAAAAAGGAAAATACAAAACAATGATTTTAGACTATGTCTCGCCATACCTAAACCTAACATTTTCGTATTAAAATATTAGGTTTAGGTATGGAAAACCCTTAATAAAAGTGTTAGTAAATATCCTAAAGAATACAATTCCAGCAAAAAAATAACCTCGTTGTATTTAACAATCAAAAGTTATACGTGATTGAAGTTAGGTATAAGAAGTACATTATTTTGAACACCCTGTATAATAAATTCATTTTTTAGAACAGACATTGATTTGTCCGTTCATTATCTAGTGATCCTCAAAATTTCAATTTGATAAAGATTTCTGTTTTGGCTATGCCGAATTTTAGGTAAAGGTCTGCACGTGTTAAAAATTTCTAAAAAACTTGAATAACTCAAAAAGTACTGAATTTTCGAGCATGGCTTTCCTTACAATTTCTATTCATATTTAGGTGCAGATTTGAAAAAACAAATAAAAACAGGGTTCTAGGTTAAAAAAACATAACTTTGATCTGCCACGCTTAAATGGGACAGGCTGTATAATTGAAAATATTTTTAGGTTATACACCATTAAAATTTATACAACTTTTGTATTTAAACTTCTTTTCTATCTTCACCCAAAATCAATATATCGGCCGACAACGCAAGTCTTGGACACCCTGTATAAAGCAATAATGTTAAACGTATTTTCCACTACATGCGAGAGCTAATTTTTAAACTTGTAAAGTTAGAATTGAACCCACTCACATGCGAAAGCTAATAATTATGGGTGAATAGTGACAACTCAGTCGAAGTTTCGGGTTTAAGTCTCGTCGGTGACGGGTTAAATAAATAAATTGTTCAGATGTTACATTGTAATGTGACGTCATTGTCTCTATTAAACATTAAATAAGACGAGCTTTTTTATTTATTGTAAATTATAGACGCGTCGACAACTTAGGTAATTAGCGTCTTGATTACATTAAATAACAATTAACTTAAAATTAAACATCCATGAGCGAAGGCGGAATTCGAAGCCACGACAGTCTGATCCAGAGGCCGCGACGCTAACCACTGGACCACACTGTCCTCAAATTAGACGAGAGTCGGGCAAATGTTTAATATCTTTGGCGGGCAGTAGATGGAAGTCGCGCACAAGTATGAGAGCGGTTGTGGGGTTTCACGGCGTTGACAGGTGATCGTATACAAGATTTCAAATGTGCTGTACATTTACCCCCTATATATATCGCACTACCTGCATATATACCTTATCTTCTTTTCTCCGGTAAGCAGGTACCTGTCACTCCGCCGTTATAGCATGTGTCTACTTTGTGAATATAAAATATTAAGTATGTATTTACATATCAAATAGCATTAAATGTATATTATCCCCATCATCCGTATTTTTATGAATATCTACTTACTTATACAGCTACTACGTCAAAAGTAAGGAGAATTAATGAAGTGACGCGATTTTGTTTTGTTTTAAATGAGGCCCCGTTTCTGATCAGGGTCACCCTAACTAGAGGGCTATAGCCCTGGGACGGCAATTTTGCTTGCACTCAAATCATTTTTAGTCCATCGAAATGCTAGGCATTTTGGGTAGAACAAGGTTTTTTTCTTTCGTTGCGTAGGGGGGTCGGTGTAAGTTTAAAATTGAGTTTTAGGGGTCGGCAGTACATCTTACAGAAAATTTGTAGAAGGGTTTTTTGTTTAGAATTCTCTACAACTTTACTAGAATAACTTTTTGTCGTAAATTGAATAATTAAAAAGATAAGCTCTATAAAAGATAGAAATGTTTCACTAAATTTTTTTTAAACGCTATAAGTTTTTTTTTCAAACAAAAAAAATTCTATTTTCTATGAGGCTTATCTTCTTAATTATTCAATTTACGACAAAACGTGTCTCTAGTAAAGTTGTAGAGAATTCGATTCTAAACAAAAAATCCCTCTACAAATTTTCTGTAAGATGTACTGTTACGGAGTGCAAAACATGTTAGCACCTCTTTTTCAAAATGGCGGTCAAATGGGTTGGCCGCCGACCCCGAAAACTCAATTTTAAACTTACACCGCCCCCGCCCACCCATACGCAACGAAAGAAAAAAACCTTGTCCTATCCAAAATGCAAACCTAATGTAACATTTCAATGGACTATTTTGATAATGACGGCCCGCGTCAAAGGTTTGACTTTTCCACTTTTGAAACTTTTGTAAGACGTCACCGGCTACCCCGCTCCCGCTCCCTCTCCCGTGTGTTTTCCTATATGAAGAGGGCGCACTGTTAAAACTTGTTGTACATACTATCACTATACTCATCGGTAATACCTCATTAGGCAACTAGAAATACAATCTACTATAACCGAATTAAGTAACTGGCCATTTCGGCATGGAAGATAGAGAAGGATACTAATCTCCATGGATTCGCCGTTGTCTAAAAAGTGAGTAAAATAAGGATTCCTATTCCGGCGGCAGAGGTGCTGAAGCCAAGACCTCAAGTAGAGTGGGTCGCTCGTTTTAATATACTGTCACTACTCGTCAGTAATATACCTCATTACGCCACTAGATACACAATATACTCTTAGGTATATGTTTTCCGATACCATATTATTAAAACTTTAAAATGAATTGTGTAAGGTTTCCTGATACAGATATTATATTATGGAATGTTTGTAAAGCTCCAAAGTGCTAACAGAATATATTATGATTTTAGTGATCAGTAATTGATCAGTGTTCAAGGAATATGGTGATACTTTAAACCAAATCAGGGCTCTTAAGTTGAATACCCACAGGCGTGAGAATGTTTAACATGGCGCACAGATGGCCGGATATTGAATGGCAAACTGTCGCACCTCCTCCTTGTATGTCTCAGATATCGATCGTACAGGTGTTTTCGCGTCAGGGCTTTCAATTATTCAGTTTCTAACCATGAACCTAACTGTCACTGTGATTGAATGAGACATTTTTCTGAAAGTAGTTCTTTCAATTATCCACGAGAGGCAGCACTTGTAGTAGGGACAATTATTATTAACTTCCCATTGGAAGTTATTGTAATGGGTCCGAAAATCGAAAACAAAATGTATAACTAATTTTTATGTTTCAAGGTCACTACACTATTTATAGAAAGATATCTGTGTGTGTGTGTGTGTACGTATGTACGTACGTGTCCATTTCTTTCTAAGACGAAATCTCGAGAATGAAAAATGATATCGACTACGTTAGGGTGCCAATCGACGCGTATTAACGTAAATATGATCTGAAAGAAATTTTTTCAAAATCGGTTCAGCCGTTCTTTTTTCTTAACCAAATAGACTTCAAAAAAGTAGATTTTACACAATATCTCGCGAATAAAAAATTATATCGACTTCGTAAGGGTGTCAATCGAGGCGTGTTGACGTCATTTTGATCCGACATAAATTTTATAAAAATCGGTTCAGCCGTTTTTTTTTTTTAATTATTGTTAAAAATAAATAATAATTATGTTTTAATGATTAAAATGATTACTTTTCTGTGTAATATCTAATTTAATTATTGTTATTAAAATATTTATCAAACTGGGAAGTTTGTCGTGTGGATCTCAAGGGTCGCACTTTAGTCTTAATAAACGACCCACCTCACGGCTTGTTTATTCCCCATTAGTGTCGTGTCATTTTTGTGGTATAACTTAATTATTTAATTAATTTAATAATTAAGTTATATAGGTACCACTAAAATGACACGACACTAATAGGGAATAAACAATGCTTGTCCTTACCACAAGTGCTGCCTCTCGTGGATAATTGAAAGAACTACTCTCAGGAAAATGGCTCATTGTTGCAATCTATTATGTTTATTTTGCCTATAAATAAATAAATCTAAGTATAGGCCAGGCGTTTTTTGCGCCTGTCTCCTACTAAACTACTGGACCGATTTTGGCGATCGAGGTGTCATCTGCGGGCAAAATTGATGTTCACGGGAGCGAAGCCGCAGGCAAAAGCAATAATATATATTATATAACGCGAGCGAAGCCGCTGCTTCAATTCTTCAAAGCGGTTTATAAACATGGGGTCAATATAATATTTAGCTGCTCTATGATTTATGAATTGATGATTACTAAATAAACAGGTGCTAATGATGTTGGCACCCCTAATGTTGTTCAATATAGCGTGCAGTATTCACCCTGTATGCATGTATGGGTGATATCTGCGGTCAAAAAACACAAGTGCCTATGTCAATTTTGTGGTAATTTTTGCTATTGGTATATATTTTGTATTTTAATTTTTTTTTG
Organism: Mongoloraphidia duomilia; assembly: GCA_039654895.1. Classification (NCBI taxonomy): domain Eukaryota; kingdom Metazoa; phylum Arthropoda; class Insecta; order Raphidioptera; family Raphidiidae; genus Mongoloraphidia; species Mongoloraphidia duomilia. The sequence continues at coordinate 83,294,542 of CM077516.1, read as the reverse complement.
CCATACCCACTACAAAATAGCTACTTTCCATGCATGTATATCAGCTTAACAGGCAGGCGTCCCGAAAGAGGTTTCATAACAGAACTAGTGCGGTAAGTAAACGGTTGCCATAGTAACCTATGTTTATATTCGCTCTATCCGCCTGCTTATACATATTCCTACTCTCGGCCTGTTGTCAATGTAAAGATGGCGACGCAAATGAACTCTAAAACTTTTTTGAAAATACTGAAAATGACACTAGAAATACAATCTACTACTAAAATTAAATATTCTTAAAAATTTTTTATACCTACCTATATTATATTAAAATATTTTATTCCAAGTCTTCATGGTTTCCGGGCTTGTAGGCCGTGGTCCGGTGGTATTTCTACCTGACGTTTCGTCTACAACTGCGGTAGACATTCTCAAAGGCGATGTGGCAGCGGTCGAAGTGTCCTCCTTGGCGGCTCACAGGTCAGTGTGTCAGTGACTGGTGTCCTCCCTTCTTTTATGCCTAGTACCAGTGTGTTCTCTGTTCGGTCGTAGTCCGTCTCTCTGCCATTGGTCAACTGCGCAGTGTGTAGTGGTGGGGGTGAGTTCTCTACTCGGTCGTATTCCGTCCTTGTACGATTGGTCATTGGTTTTGCATGTCGGAGTGCTGGTGTCCAGGTTTTCGGTTGAAATTCTGTGTGTGTTTTTGTATTTTATGTCAAATTGAAAAAATTTCGTTCGACTCGGCGTTCACAACGCTCGTATGTCTCAAAGCATGAAATCCATAGTGTTTTTTATAGACGCTGATGATAGCTCAGTTGTCGAGCGTCTATAATCTACCATCTATCACAGCACGATAATTGAGAACTAGATTACTAGGAATCGTTACTGATTTGCTTTTTTCACAAATTTGACATACACGATTTTGCCTCTAGACCACAGATTAAGTTTCGACTTCGTGCTCAATATTCACCAGTGATTGAAGAAAATAACAGTTATTCCCCAATAACAAGTGTTATGCTATTCCTGTTCTTTAAAAAAAATATGTGTGTGCTTTTGACCACACGACAGAAGTGAAAACTTCAGATTTTTTAATTTTTGGTGTCATCTATTATAGCGCATTTATGAACTAAAAATAATTTATTACTAAAATACTAAAATTGTTTTTTTAATTCATTCTACCTTGGTTTCAAAAAAATTATAATTATTGTCAAAAAAAGAATATAACAAAAATTAAAAAATCTATAAATAAATATCATGTAGAATTTAGAAAAAAAACGCCAAAAATTCTACGCTGCCATCGCAGGTCTCGAACCCAGATTCCTATGCATAGAACGCAAAGACCTAACCAACTGCGCTATGGGATGGAAGTGTGTAGAGGGCCGTTTTTCTGATATAAGTATGTTGCGAATTCTTACGGAAGTAGTTGCTGAATAAATCCGATAATTTGTTATTTAAATCTGAAAAGTGTTATTTTTAGAACCTGTTCCAGAAACAGTTCCGAAATAACTTCTTTCGTCGAATCACTATAATACTGTACATAAGTAAACTTTATAGTCTTGTGCTATATGCACTGCACATGCAGTGATTGACTTCATCCACATAGAAATTCACCATTATATTGCACATGCATGCATTTATGTGTTTTCCTTTTTGAATATGCATACCAACTTTATACTTTGTAATACACAAAGATCAATGCCGCGGTATTTAGATGGGCTATTTGGCTGTACATAATATGAGAAATGCGCGCTCTCTTTGTAGCCGAGACTCGACTTCAAATCTGTTCATGTAGAATAAACTGCCTTTTTAGTATCTATATACTTATATTTGTCTGTATACATAGTACGCAGGCCTACGTACACTATTGACGTCGGACGGATTGCGGACCATAAAAGGAAATCAAAACATGAGATGGTATACCTATTTTTTAAGCGCGGTTATGCTTTTGAATGTACATAGTATGTAGGCAAATACACTATTGACGTCGGGCGGATTGCGAACCATAAAAGGAAATCAAAACATGAGATGGTATACCTATTTTTAAAGCGCGGTTATGCTTTTGAATGTACATAGTATGTAGGCAAATACACTATTGACGTCGGTCGGATGACGGAACTTACGGACATGAGATAGTCATGCCTATTTTTTAATCCCGGATTCAAATGAGCGAGGTTATGCTTTGAACATGCATAGTATGTAGGCAATACATTATTATATATATAATATACTAATATTTATTTTGTTCATTTGTCTTTCAAAATTTCACCCCCCTTTGAGTCCCGTAGGTGTTGAATTTCGAAAAATCCTTTCTTAGTGGATTCTTACGTCGGAAAAGAAATTTCCAAATTTCAAGTTTCTAGCTTCAGCGATTTGGCGTGGGCGTTGATTAGTCAAAAGAACCCTACATCCTCGTTTGAACCCCTTAGGGGTTTAATTTATTTCTAAAACGATTTATTAGTGTATTTGCCATAATATGGCACATACACTATTGGCGTCGGTCGGATGGCGGGACCTAGGGGTCGGACCAAAATTTCTCGACGTTTCATAGCCTCCTGAACAATTTGGCACCATTTTTGAAAATGTTTATATATATATATGAGTATATTTATATATATATATTTATATATTTATTTATATATATATTTATATTTATATGTGTGTACACGATAACTCTCGACAGACTTAATCGATTGAAACGAAATTTGGTACACACATTGGAACCCATCACCGCAAGAAGCCTATTTAAAATGGGCCCGATCGGACCATTTTCAGGGTTGTATTTAGGGGTTCCAAAAAGTTTTTGGGCCCAAAAATACCGAAAAATTTGTCAGAATCGTTTCAAAATTGAAATTTAACTCTTTAGTAAAGATTAAAACGTGCTGCTAAAATTTTAATAAAATTGGCCCGACAGGACCGGACTTTCAAATTTTATGAAAACACTAGCTTGTTGATACGGATTTACTTATGGAAGGATGCATTTAATGTGGTACAGAGGTTGCATTGATAATAATATTGAAATTAAGAAAAAAATATTATTTTAAGGGATGTATTAAGGGGTTAAATTTTTTATTTTGTCCAAAAACAAACTTAAGTTCACGTATTAAAGCCACAAGGCCTGTATTAGCAAATACACTATATTGTCGGCAGGGTTTGGCACTGCGACCCGAGTTTTTGTTTATGTATTGTCATCGGGAATACATATATGTACAAAATTTCAAATCGATCGGATACGTGGAAGTCGTTCAAAATTGACTTGTAAGATTTGACCTAATTAACAAACAAACAAACTAACATACATTGCAAGTTAAACAAAAGCTTGTAAAAAGATAGGTGGTGTACCTAGATGACATTTTTAATTTGAAAAAATAATTTTCTGAAATATACATATATTCATATATAGGTATTTACTGCACGTTCGTTATATTTCTGGACTCTTGCCCTAGCACTGATCTTCCAAGTTGGGTAGGAAATCCTCTTAATATAAATAATAATTATATAAATTTGTAAACCTATTTTTTTTTTTAGAAATAAAAATTTGAATTTGAAAAATATTTATCAGTGGAGATTTAATAGTGAACAAAGTTGATAATTGGCAAGCATATAATAATTGATCATTTATCGACAAAGGTGCACAATATAATATCACGATAATATTATAAACATTATTTAAAGGAAGTGGAACAAAAACGGCACGATGTGCAGCGAGGCGTCAGATCATTTGGAATCGCGGCAATGCAATGGGTCGCGTGTGGACGCTATGCTGGGGCTTTAGTATTATTATCTATACATACGCTTATAGTATAGTTTGTTTAGTGCTTTACTTTTGCAAGCCGATTGTCAATTAACGTACTTTTTACCTGGATTGCGCGCGCATACCGTGTTCATATAGATCCCCCTATATTATTAAACGAGTAAATCTTGTATATATGTTTCTATGTACCTATATAAATATTTTCTCGAAAACGGCTCTAACGATTTTGATCAAATTTACCGAAAAGGGGTTTCGGGGGGCAAAAAATCGATCTAGCTAGGTCTCATCCCTGGAAAAATTCGTTTTCTTATCGATTTTATCATTTTAAAAAACAGTTTTTTTAACGTCATAAAACAGTGTCGTATTGTGAGTAGGCTTTGGAAAAAACAAACTATTTTCATTATTTATGTCAAAATTACTCTGACAGTCAATCTTTAACTTATTAAAATAATCAGTAATTATTTGAAAAGTAAAAAAATAACAACAATAAAATCTAAACATAATTATGTAAGTAGTTTTAGCTAATATTTAAATAAATAGGTATGTTATTTTTATATTACCTATATAAAATATGTATAGGTAAGTACGTTAAATGTAGTATGACGTATAATATTACCTAGACCTTTTTTTCTCAAAAACGACTAACGATTTTGATGAAATTTACAGAATGGGGATTTTTCGGGGCGAGAAATCGATCTAGGTAGGAATTTTGGTTCCAGAGGGGAGCAATTAAAAAAAGGTGTTTTTTATTTATTATAACTCGCTCAATTAAAGTCAGATTGATTCGAAGTCTATTTCTACATAGATTTTATATAATATATCACAAGTGTTAAAATTGTAAATGAACACTAATATAAGAAGTGCCTTGCACAATATGTAAATAATGATAAAACGGCGGCCCGAAGGGCCGCACTTCTGGCGCCGCGGGTCTTTAAAAACACATCGATTTTTAAAAACTATTGTTAAGATACATACAAAAAAGTTTTGCGTATCTAAAAATTGGCACGGCAGCCCAAAGGGCCGAACTTCTAGCGCCGCAGGCATGTATATCAAAACACATCGATTTTTAAAATCTATGGTAAAGATACATGCAAAAAAAGTTTTGCGCAGGTTATAGTCTGACGTTTGTTATTAAAAGAATCGATTTTTGTGAGTTTTTCAGTAGGTACCTATACAAAAAAAAATATTTGAAATTTACTGGATGTTGTTAAGATGACATCACAGAGAAAAATTACTTCGATAAAGTTGATATTTAGTATCAATGTTTAAAATTGGATTGTTAAAATGGCAACGGGCGAGCAAAATTTCATCTAATTCGAACATTTTTACAAGATATTCAATCTATGAAAATCGGTTTTTGCGAGTTCTTCAGTCAACAAAACAATAACGGCGGTAGATTTGAAAATAGCGACCTAAATAATATTTACAGGAAAAAATGCTTGATTCAAGTTGATACTTAGTTTTTACGCTTAAAAATACACATAGGTAGTTAAAATATCAGAAACAATTATTTTAAATTATGTTACAGAAATAAATTCGTTTCGGAATAATATTCTGAGAAAATAATATCTCACAGCATATTAAGTACTGTTTTTATTGAACTCATCCGAGCAAAGCTCGGCCTCCAGATATTGATCTACTAACTAGGCAATAGTCTGTCTATATATCGGCTGTTGCTGACTGCTGCTGGATAGGTGACAGGACACTGTATGCGTGCGCAACCATATTTTTTCTCTCGTTTTCTTGCAGAAGAAGCAATAACGACCTCTCGCTCTTATATTCTGAGAGAAAAACATTCCTATATAAATTTTAAATATAAAAAAGCCGTGAGGTGGGTCGTTTATCAGGACTAAAGTGCGACCCTTGAGGTCCACATGACGAACTTCCCAGTTTGATAAATATTTAATAATAAATAATAATTAAATTAGATATTACACAGAAAAGTAATCATTTTAATCATTAAAACATAATTATTATTTATTTTTAACAATTATTAAAAAAAAAAAACTGCTGAACCGATTTTTATAAAATTTATGTCGGACCAAAATGACGTTAACACGCCTCGATTGACACCCTTACGAAGTCGATATAATTTCTTATTCCCGAGATATTGTGTAAAATCTACTTTTTTGGAGTCTATTTGGTTAAGAAAAAAAATGGCTGAACCGATTTTGAAAAAATTTCTTTCAGATCATATTTACGTTAATACGCGTCGATTGGCACCCTAACGTAGTCGACATCATTTTTCATTCTCGAGATTTCGTCTTAGAAAGAAATGGACACATACGTACGTACGTACGTACATACGTACACACACACACACAGGCATCTTTCTAAAAATAGTGTAAAAATAGTGTAATGACCTTGAAACATAAAAAATTGTTATACATTTTGATTTCGATTTTCGAACCCATTACAATAACTTCCAATGGGAAGTTAATAAATTGTAAATATAAATAAAACACAGCGAAATTCCACGGCGCGACGGAACGAAGTTCGCGCTACGACAATTGACTGTATATCTCAAACATAGGATGACGTGCCGAAACGGTATGTTATATTGCTTTTATTGCCCCAGAAGTAGATGAGTAAGTAAAATAATTGGTTGGGATGACGTTTAATATAGATAGATACTAGTCGGTGAAGTGAGTGAATGGGGCGTGCATATCCCATTAGCGCTGTTACCCACACACAGTCAGACAGATAGACAGACAGACAGGAAGTTGTGTTGTGCTGTATTGTATTTTAAATCGATACTGCACACCTGCTTTTAATTAACGTGTATATTTTTTCTACTCTCCCTGTGCGATAGCCAATTGTCAGTCCGTTTATTAAACCTACTGAATTTACTCTCGTTTATTTTCGAATGCGTAATAGTAGATTGTATTTCTAGTGTCGTAATGGGGTTTATATTACTGACGAGTTGTATATCACAGACTGGTAGTTACTGAGATTAGCGCCTTCAAACAGAAAAAGAGTTTTTTTTTTGTTTTTCTAAGTTCTGTAGAGTCGGTAAAAATCGTAACAAAAACATATTTGACTAGTGCATTTTGAAGTAAATTTTGTGCCCTTTAATTTTGAATAGAACCATTTTTTCGATAGGACCAGCCGTTTTTATGTTATAAACAAAAAACCGAAAAAAGTGCAAAAAAATCTAGGTTTTTAGCCCACCAAAACTCCTCCGCCCTGTTTTAGAGGTCGCAAACTTGGATTTGGATTTGATGTAAAGACGAGCGATAGCGAGTTTTTACAGTCACACGAGTCATAATACCATTATACACGAGAAATATACGGTATTTTTTGCCACATTCACTACAAAATACCTACTTTTAATTTCATTTTCAGTATTTTCAAAAAATGTTACCAATTTAAACTCATTATTTCGCCTTTGGTAGGTACGCATTCAAAGGCGAAATAAAGTTTAAACATTATTGTGCTTCTATGAAACTGCGACGCAACTTTGATATCACTAATTTCAAATCTATCCTTTTTTCGTGAACACCTCTTGTAAATAATTAATTTCTGGAAAACGACGCTTTTCTTGATATCACTACTTTAGAATCGCATTTATCTGATTTTTCGTTGTTGTTGCATATTACATTTTTCAAAAGCGACGATATCATTAGTTTTCAGTCTGGAGATATGAAAAATGTTTTGCCAGACTGCGAGATATTCCTTCTGAATCTGTTTGTATTTGATGTATAATTTTTTTCATGTGTAGATACCGTACCAGCGACGGCCGACCTTTTCATTTTATGAATTTTTTTGTGGAAGAGGGGATTTGAAATTATAGTGATGCGCGGTACGAGATGTTTTAGTTGATTGTTCAAACATCTCGATGACTCATATCGATGGTTGTCACTTGGTCTCGATATTTGTTGTTTCATAGTTCACCGAGACCGAGTCGCATAGTACTGAATCGTACACTGTCGAGAGCCACATAAAACACAATCGTTCATCACTCAGCAACTGTGGTCGAATCGATGGTCGATTGTTCAGTAATCGCGTAAATACGAATTCAATAGTGAATAGATCACAGAGTACCGACTGAACAGTTTGAACAGTGAACAATCAACGTGTCGCGTGAACGTCAGTCGACTAGCATATAACCTTGAATCGCGATTATATGTCTCATTCGTTGCTGTTGTGGCTATATGTGGCAAATAATCGACTTGAACAATCGAACATTTCGATCGTAAAATCAAACTCCGAGTCGATTGTGGACTCGATTGTTATTATGAACGATTGCAATTGTTTCGATTGTAAAAACACATTTCGCAATCGCCCATCACTATTTGTGAAATATGTCGAGCTACCCCATTGACAAGAAGTTTTCGAAGTTTTTAAGTTTGATAAAATTTTCATAAATAATCAACCTATCAAATAAATGAATATCGACATTGTAAAGCGAAATAATTTTGTTTCCAATATTTCCATATTTGTCGATCCGTTAAATTAAACGATGAATATTGTGTATGAGTATTCGATTGTATATTTTAATAACTAGTTGTCAGAATTAAACGCTTCAAAATCCGATGTGAAAATATGAAACGATTTTATGTCAATTAAACCGAAATTGCAATAATAATTAGTTCATAGTTTAACTCGTACGTCACAATAGTGCATTTTTGCAAAACAAATTGCTATATAAAACTTTAGTTTTGCGCCATATTGAAGATCTCACAGAATTACGTAAGTCTCGATAATTTCCAGCTGTGAATGTAATTAGATTTATTTGAATTTAAAGTCACGCTTTTATCTTTCAGTTAGTTGAGTGTGAAATAGGTAACTAGATAGACATATTATGCTTCTTTATTCAACCATTACATCGTTCTCTCTCTGTTTATACTTATCTAGCAATTTGCCTGACTTCTAAAGCTATTATTAGGACAAAATGGCGTATTTAGTATTCAAATGCGATGTATACCTACAGTACGATCACAAATTGATTTTGGGCGTATGAATTTATTTCCGTTTTGATAAAATGGTTTTTTTGCCATACCCACTATAAAATAGCTAATTTACATGCATGCATGTAAAGTGACTTTTGACAGGCCAGATGGCGGGAACGTATCTTTCCCGCACTAGTGTGGGAAAACTAGCCATTTTCATAATGATTTATGTTTATTCGCCCAGATCCGCCAGCTACTCTCGGCCTACTATAGAACTTAAGTTGGCGACACAAAATGAACTGTTAACATTTTTTTTGTAACTTTTTCTAGGAAATGTTTTTTCCAATTTTTCGCCTCTATAGGATCCGCAGTGTGATTCTTGGTCCTTAATTTGGCGTTTACCCGAACCCTTTAGCTTTAAAAATAGCGTCGGGAGAGCAGGAACTGTTTTATATTTTGAAGTGTATAAGAGTGCAGGGGGTAACTTCCGCTATCGAATACTCTTAAGACGCTAATGACCTACGTTGTCGACGCGTCTATAATCGAAAATAAATTTAAAAAAAATGGGTGTGTGGCGTGTGCTTATGACCACACGACAGAAGTGAAAATTTCAGATTTTTTAATTTTTGGTGTCATCTATTATAGCGCATTTATGAACTAAAAATAATTTATTACTAAAATACTAAAATTGTATATTTTTAATTAATTCCATCTTGGTTTCAAAAAAATTTTAATTATTGTCAAAGAAAGAATATAATAAAAATAAATAAATATATAAATTAATATCATGTAGAATTTAGAAAAAAAAAATTCTACGCTGCCATCAGGTCTCAAACCCAGGTTCCTATGCATAGAACGCAAATACGTTATCAGCTGCGCTATGAATGCAAGTGCACTGCGTATCGTTTTTATGATATAGCTATGTCAGCCGCGTCACATTTTTGCGAACGGTTCCCTTTTTTTAACTACCCAGGATAAAAGTGCCTAACGCGCCTAAGGAAGTTTTCACTTCAAAAATACACTAATAAATACTGAAAATGACAACAAAGATAATTATTATTGAAGAAAGAGAAAATCTGATTCGCCATTGTGATAACTACTTCTATAGTTGAGTGCAATATACCTGCGGAATAGTTCTATTCGATTCTATTCAAACCCAAAATTGAGTTTTGATAAAGTGAAACTTGATGTTCTTATCTCACGGAACCAATGCATATTTGATCTTTGGATGCATTTAACTGGAAAACATTTTATATTATGCATTTTGCATATTGCATGCAATCTACGTGACACACACACACACACGTGAAATCAAACCGGATGAACAGAATAGTAACTTGTAAGTTTTTAATGAAATATAGATTTAGATTGAAATAATCATTTTCAGAATTATTATTGTCTGTAGGTTGTCAGAATTTGTTCAGATTTAATTAAAAATTGACAAGGGCCACAGTAATCGCGATTGCGCCGCAACCGAAGACGTCACATCTGTCAAAAAATATTGTGTGTGTTTTAAAGACCACCAACAGCTAAGGTTATTTGGACCTAGCACCTATTCATATTTCAATTCATTATTTTTTTTTTATAATAAATTGAAAATCCAATTGAAACTTTTACCAGCTCTCGGGTTAGAACCCGAGAACTGGGGACTTATAGAGGAACCATAGCAACGCCATGTAAACAACAGCATTGCGACACGCTCGGCTATTCTCAAGCCCTTTCAAAAAATATTTACATGACATAAAACACAAACTAATGGCGTAACTATGGTAATGCTCGTCACACATTTTTTGTAGGAAACGCATTTTTCGTCTCGCATTATTTTAACCCCCGCCGAAATAAATTTTATGTATGTACCGTGATAGGCATGTCGGATTACAAGGGGCGCCGGATTAGAGAGGGTCCGGATTACCGGGGGTCCACTGTACGTAGATCTACGTCAAAACTACTGAAACAATAATTTTTGCATGCATTCCTAACGTTGGGACTTGGGATGCATGGGAAAGAAGGAGTGCTAACTTGCCTACATAATTTAGTATAGTTGGCAGTCCAATTAGCACCTAGGTGTCAATGCAAGGTCTGATCATTTTATATATTCTAATTATTGAGAATGTGATTCTATATGAATTCTTGACACTCTGCAAGTCTACAAAACTTAAGCACATGTTTTCATCGATGGGTAATGTTGTCCAGCGCTGCACAAAAGAACGGCTTGAGAATGGCCGAGCGTGTAGCAATGCTGTTGTTTACATGGCGTTGCTATGGTTCCTCTATTACAAGTCCCCAGTTCCCGGGGTCTAGACCGAGAGCTGGTAAAAATGTCAATTGGATTTTCAATTTATTATTAAAAAAAAAATAATGAATTGAAAATATGAATTGGTGCTAGGCCGAAATAACCTTAGCTGTTGGTGGTTTTTAAAACACACAACATTCCAAGTAATACTTGCTAAATTGGGTGATCATTTTGACAGTCTGTATTTCTAAAACCAATCAGATGTTTTTAATTAAATTTTTTTCTGAGATTATGGTCTCATCATATAACCAATCATTTGGCTTTAAATTCGAAGACCCAAAAACGGGCATTGTTTCGGTCTTTCTTTGGGTTATGTTTGCCCATTACTGTTTAAGCTATAAATCACAAATTTTGAATTAACTAAAATCCGATCAAGTGTTTCCATCGCAAATTTTCGTTATTTAACACCAAATTTTACGCCGATGGAGACATGATTTAGATACTGTTACGGATCACCCTGTATATAAGCGGCAGGCAAGAATTCTGAGAAACGGGAGTCTGCTGCTGAACACACTGGTGCCTACGCGAAGATTCTATACAACGCTAGAGAATACGAGGACGCACTGAACGTACACCGCGCGCCCTATATAAGCAGCGAGTCGACGGGAATCGGCGAGTCAATGGCGAGTCGTGCAATCAAGTGGATCAGTGATATAAATATTAATCAGTTCAACGGAGATCAGTCAGTCAGTGTAGATTATACCGTGACAGTGTTGAACGGCGAATATAGTGCGAAATAAATCTGAGTGAATATAAATATACAATCATAAATAATTAGAATTAAATAATTTTTGTAAATATAGTTATTGTTTACTTGTGTTGATTGTCAGAACTGACTTTTGGTTGTTGTATTAATTATTTTTGTGTTTTAATTATTGTAAATAAATATTGTAAATATTCCGCCAACTCAGAAAACAGTTTTGTAACAATACGTTTATTACTTTTTAGTGTTGTAAAATTACAGAATATGTCTTTACTAATCTATTACATAAAAAGTAGGTACTTATATAAGAAATAAATATAATGTAAAAACAATATTCATATATAGATTATTATTTACTAGTTCAATTTGATAGCATAATCAATATAACTGAGCCATTAAATTAATTTTTTTTTGTAACAGCAATTGTTCATTGATATTCCAGACATTGTTATTAGATCAATGATAGCTGCGATTAGAGGTGAACCACAGTTATTATGTGAACAGAATATAAACTATAATAATAATATTACTGAATTACAATACCTGTGTATACACGGTGGTACATAATACTTAAATTAAGAAAGTTTATTTTTATACGACTTCAAAAAAACCTTATTGCGTTTTTACATACGTACTGTCACAACTCGCCAGTAATAAACCCCAATACGACACTAGAAATACAATCTACTATAAATCAGTTCACCTGTAAATTCAAAAGAAATAAATCATAGTAGTTACCTAATTACTTAAATTACTAATTACTTAAATTAAATTACTAATTACTTAAATTAAATTACTAATTACTTAAATTAAATTACTAATTACTTAAATTAAATTACTAATTACTTAAATTAAATTTTTATACAGAACTCATCGATAAAGCAGTGCATTTTATAGTGTCATCCGGCAAATAGTGATTCTATTAAGCCTTGAAAGTATTTAGTCTTATTCTTGTACTGTACAGACATAATTGCGCTGATTTTAATTTTACGCAAAATTGTGTTTCAAATAAGACGGGCACCTGTATAATAATATATTTAATTCACAGGATACAGTTGTATAAGTATAGTATATAATATATTATACAAAACACAATATTATATACCGACGGTATATTATGACGTCACGTTATGCGTATTTATACCATTGACTTAGAGAATTGACTGCCAATTTGGTCCAAAAAAAGACGCTCAAGTGGTTGTAGACCGTAGTATTTGATATTAATTACAACTTGACACCTCTGGCCGTTCTTGAGAAAAAGGGTCTTGACGGAACCCTAAAAATTAAGTTTGTCATGTGATAAATCCACCTAGAATTAGAAATTTATGGTTTTCCCATTTTGTGTGTGTAATGTGGACATTAAAAATGGAAGAGAGATATATAGAGCGTGTGACGGCCAGCTTCTATCACTTTCTATTTTTGGGGTCATTTTGGGGTTATTTTGGGATCATTTTGGGGTCAAATGAGATACAAACTGGCCGTCACATACGCTCCATCTCTCTTAGTACTCTTGTCGACCACTTTTCGATATGCGGCGTGCGCTGTCCAGTTCTCTATGCACACAATTAATAGCTGAATTCTGGGACAGTGAGAGGACATTGTGGTATAACGGTTAGCGTAGCCGACCTTTGGATCACACTGTCGTGGGTTCGAATCCCACCCCCGCTCATGGATGTTTTGTGATATCATTTAGTTTTAAGGATGTTGTTTTTTAATGTAATTAAGACGCTAATGACCTAAGTTGTCAACGCGTCTATAATCTATAAGTGAATGAGCAGATCATACTTTATTATTTTTTTTTCTTTTAAAGACCACCAACAGCAGAGGTTATTTGGGCCTAGCACCAATTCATATTTTCATTTCATTATTTTTTTTAATAATAAATTGAAAATCCAATTGACACTTTTACCAGCTCTCAGGCTAGAACCCGGGAACTGGGGACTTGTAATAGAGGAACCATAGCAACGCCATGTAAACGACAGCATTGTTACACGCTCGGCCATTCTCAAGCCCGTCCATACTTTGAGTCAATGATATTTTATATGCCTATATACAACATAATATAATATTATATATTCGTTGTAAGGAAAGTAAGTTAATAATAACACGTTCCGGCATCTTGATTCTTGGCGAAGACCTTGACGTAAATCATTGGCTTTTGAACGATATTTCCACATATGAAACCGCAAACTGCAATAAACAAATGCGGTTAAACCTGTTGAAACAATTACTTCGAGATAAACAGACACAAAATTATCATCCAGTGCAATGTTTCCTAAACTTTTTGGCCTATGGACTCCTTAGGCTTAGATGATTAGCAAAATTGGCGTGGGCCAGAGTAATTTATTTATTTATAACATCGTTCATAGCTTTGTTTACTTACAAACTTGTGTTCCAGATCGCTGCTACCAGGCGCGGATCCAGCGACGGGGGGGGGGGATAATGGGGGCAATTGCCCCCTCCCGAGTGTTGACTATGTATTATATATATACGACATACGTAGACTATCTTATAGTTAAATAATAATATTTTACCCAATTTTTGGTTTCATACACACAACTCTTGAAAAATAGGTAACTCTTATAAAAATTGCCCCCCCCTCCCGAGCGGAAACCTGGATCCGCGCCTGGCTACGACTATAGAATCACTGTTTGCCGGACGGAAATTATACAGTTCGGCCATCGTCAGACCAGTGATGAGTCCGTGAACCCCCTCCCCTCGGATATACTATACGGACCCCAGTTTAGGAAACGCTGATCTAATGATCAAATTGTGTAAGTAGGTACCTACCTCTTTTGTGCTTGTATAAAAACGATGATTCTGTTAAATATAATATTGTTCAGTTTGGTCAAAAAAAAGATATTAAGTATCTATATTTTTACTTCCCACCTCTACTATGGTAGGGAAGTAATAGATTTAGTCCGAAAAAAATATTTCGAGATTTTAACAGATCTTCACGTTTTGAGACCCTAGCAATCGTTTAAGATCATTTTCTGATTGTTGTCTGTATGTGTGTGTGCGTGTGTATTTGGTCAATTTTTCGCCTTCGATATCTTAAGAACGGAACAACATACGGCCATGCCGATTGTTCTATTGTGTTAATCAGCCTTTTACTTAGATCTGATTAGATTTTGAGTCAAATCGGTTCAGTGGATCCTGAGATATTAAAAAAAACGTCAATGTCACGTATTAACATAGGTAAAAAAAAATATAAATGAATTCTAGATATTATAATATGACAAAAATGTAAATATTTTTTTTCTCTAAAATGTATAGTTTTTGAGAAAAAAAATATTTTACTAAAAAAAATAAAAATTGTATGTATAAATCAAGGTAACCATGATTTTTGCTATATGCTAGCCATCAGTAGATCACTAAACAAAAAAGAGGGCCATGCTTTTTTTCAGAGAATTAAAAAAGAGTGTTTATTTTTTGCAAATATTTACTAGGTGGGAAGTATAGGACTGGTCAGCAGTCGAATTTTTTTCAAGAGATTCGGTAATATAGTAGTAATAATGCGTTTAAAGTCCATTTCCCACCACTCTAACCATTACTAGATATATTCCAGTCATCACTTTCTCGTTTTTTTTTTTTTGGTAGGTTAGAAAATGTTTGCCATACCTACTACAAAATAGCTACTTTCCATGCATGTAAGCCGGTCTGTATTGGGTCATTTAACAAGCAGGCGTGCCGAAAGTGTTTTCATAACATAACTAGTGCGGTAAGTAAGCGGTTTCCATAGTAACTTATGTTTATATTCGCTTTATCCGAGTGCTATTACATACTCACGGCCTGCTGTAAATGTAAAGATGGCGACACAAATGAACTGTCAAAATTTTTTTAAGATACTGAAAATGAAGTGAAAAGTAGGTATTTTGTAGTGGGTATGGCAAAAATATCATTTATTTCTCGTGCGTAATGGTATTATGACTCGTGTGACTGTAAAAACTCGCTATCGCTCGTTTACATACTGTCACCACTCGTCAGTAATAAACCCCATTACGACACTAGAAATACAATCTACTATAAATCAGTTCACCTGTTTATTCGAAAGAAATAACCCCCAGGGGGGACATTGGGATGTAGTTGTTATCGCAATTGCATTCCAATGTTCTTTGGGAATTAGCGCTCCCAGGGACCCGAGCTCGTACCAGTCGGTTCGTGTATGCCGGCTGGCGGATTTTAATACACAAATATGTTATATTTTGTTGTGTTGAAGACGCTAATGACCTGAGTTGTCGACGCGTCTATAATCTACAATAAATAAATCGAAAGAAATATAAATCATAGTATAAGTACATAATTGTACTGATATTAACAATAATTTACAGTATCGAAAAACCATAGCAGGTGATAATAATAATAAATAAATCTTTTTTAAGAAATTTTTTGGTTTGTTGTGATGAAAACTTAATTTTGATCATTTGTTGGGAACCGAATCAATCCTATTATTAAAAGGATAATATATTATTTTTTTAAATAACTGGAACGATAAAAATTATTTATTAATAGTTATTTTTCTAGCAGGTGCATAATATACTATGTAACCCTAATCACAAAAAAATTTATCAGAAAAAATAGGTTCTTAGTAATTAAAACAAATAGTTATTTTTCATATAAACTTTTTTCGTTACTATTATTAGTACGAATAAAAACTAGCAGGTGGACTACTGTAAAAAAAATGACTATCGAAGAGGTTTAAAACAAAAACGAAAAAACTCCTACGATAAAATTTTAATTTAGAAAAAATTTATAAAACTCGCAGATGATTTTAAATCTGTCCAAATGACATATCGTTGTCACCGGTTAAAAAAAATGTGAAAAAAAATTTAACAACCACATATTATACGTACCTACGTTAAATATAATATAACTTTGATATAAAAAAATTAGTTTTTCTGAAAACTTACAGGTGCAAAGGATTATAAAATTTGAAACAAAAAAGTAGTCCTTTTCCATTGTCAATTAAAATTTGTGAGACTTTCAAATGTTGTAGAGGATTTAAATTTAATTAACTCAGGTGGGTGGTATTTTTTATAACCATAAGCTAATCTATAAAAAACTATCCTTTTTTGTTTTTTTTTATGTAGATAATGCATCTTCTAGACGTTGACCTTTCAAATCGAAAGTGATTTAAATATTATAGGAATTTATTTTAATTTTTTATTATTTATCTGCAACTAAAGGATGATTCTTATCTATCTATCTATCCAGTACCTAACCAATCACGATTTTTTTAACTTATAATATAATCAAGACATAAAACTGTAGACCTCTTTTTGTGTTTGTTTTTTTTTTCTGTCACTTATAATGGTGGCTTAACGCACCTGTTTCCAAAATTGGCCCTTAGAAAAAAAATATTATTTTTGACTAAAGACGAATTCTTTCAGAACTTTTGTAAACTTACATGTAGAAAGAGACACGCTGATTCCAAGAACCACAAGCACACGTCTGTAAATTTTCCAGTTTAGAAATTGAATCCATTTAAAGTTTCCCGAATTTCGCAGAAAAATCATTGAAAAACATATGAGAGATTTCGAACTATTAGAATATATTATTTTTGTTTATTATTTTTGATAAACTGCTTTCTTCCACATAATCCATATTTATAAAAATTACCTTTCACAATAAATTTTTACTATATTTGCAGTCATTATTTTTTTTTTGAGCGTCTATTTGGCGCCGTGTCCTCTTAACGCCCCTGTGCGCCGCCCCCCTTGCGCACCCGGCATGAAACCCTGAAAGTAGCTATTTTATAGTAGGTCTGGCAATAAAACATATAAAAGGCAGTTTTTATATTAGTAAATTTGCGATAAAATAATAATTCAATATAATAGGCACATTCGATTCGGAAATAGTATTTCAGAGAATCAAAATATAAAAGGTACCTATATAGGATGTTTTATTTGAGCCTAGGCAATTACCAATAAATTCTCTTAAAGCATTTAAACTCGACTGAGTGAAGCGATCCTTTTAAAAATCCAATCCAATAATTTATTTTCCAGTCAATTTATTCATTAAAATAACTTTTTACACAATCGTTTAACTCCAAAGAATACACTGATAGTCCCTGTAACATTAAATAAAACTGGCTGAATTAAATAAAACCCAACCCCCCCGTGCGATCGCAGTCAGTATAAATGGACTTACGACAGTGTCGACTCGTAACATAAAGAATAGTAGATGTGAATCATCGTAGTAGCGAGAGCTATTCATGTAAGTGAAATTATTTCAAACACCCAAAGGGCATACATTAAATAAGTACCTAGATACGGACTTGAGAATAGCCAAGCTGTTGTTTACATGGCGTTGCTATGGTTCCTCTATTACAAGTCCCCAGTTCCCGGGTTCTAGCCCGAGAGCTGGTAAAAGTGTCAATTGGATTTTCAATTTTATTATTAAAAAATAAATAATGGATTGAAAATATGAATTGGTGCTAGGCCCAAATAACCTTAGCTGTTGGTGGTCTTTAAAACACATTTTTTTTAAGAACCTAGATACATCAATAAGCTCATTCCGCCGCGATAGTGGAAAGGTTCAGGTTAGAGTCCTGACTGTGACTATGGTTGTTAAAATGATTTTTTCCGATATTTGCAGGAATTAATTATGAAATTGGCTGCTTTTCCAATAAAGAATAGTAGATTGTATTTCTAGTGTCGTAATGGGGTTTAACTGACGAGTCGTAAAAACGAGCGAGTTTTATAACAGTCACACGAGTCATAATACCATATTACCATACCCACTACAAAAAATCTACTTTTAACTTCATTTTCAGTATTTTCTTAAAATAGCGATTTTGTAGTGGTTATGGCAAAAAATATAA
This sequence comes from Mongoloraphidia duomilia, assembly GCA_039654895.1. Taxonomy (NCBI): domain Eukaryota; kingdom Metazoa; phylum Arthropoda; class Insecta; order Raphidioptera; family Raphidiidae; genus Mongoloraphidia; species Mongoloraphidia duomilia. Next base: position 83,276,107 of record CM077516.1, on the reverse strand, counting down.
ATGACAATGAGCGCTAGTCTTTTGTTCGATTTATTGAATACATTTTTATGTTGTTTTTTTTACTTTTGAAAAAGCGTTTTTGAAATATTGCGAATATATTTTATGCGGCAGTATAACAAAACTAGTATATTTTTTATTTAAAATTTTATAAGAAAAAATCTGGCCAATTAATACACCAGACTCCTATTGTATTTTTAACCGACTTCAAAAAAAGGAGGTTTCTCAATTCGACCGTAATATATTTTTTATGTTTTATGTTTTATGTATGTTCGCGGATAACTTCGTCGTTTATGAACCGATTTTGAAAATGTTTTTTTTATTTGACAGGATATACCTACTTTCAGATTGGTTCCATAGAAATTTCATCAAAATCGGTTCTGTAGTTCGGCTGATTTTAATAAAACTAAGTAACGGCGTGTGATTTTTTAAGGTAAATGTTACTTTTTGACATTAAAAAGTAAAAAATAAAAAACTTTTTAACAAAAAAAAAACCTCCTTCAAAAAGGCACTGAAAAGAGGAAAATAATGAAATTTTGAGGTCTATGCCAATTAAAATATGAAGCCGGTTAAAAAGTATAGTATAGTGATTAATATCTTCTTTTTAACCAACTTCATATTTTAATTGGCACAGACCTCAAAATTTCATTATTTTCCACTTTTTAGTGCCTTTTTGAAGGAGTTTTTTTTTTGTTAAAAAGTTTTTTTTGACTTAAGATCTGCTATACTACTAAACAGGACAATATTCTGAGAACTACCATTTTTAGAACCGGTTCTTTTCAAATAACAATTATTCAAAAATAAATTTGACTGCGATATTTCACAAATGCAGAAGTCTTGTAACGGCGCCACTGCACTGAACTGAAATCGTTATAAAGGGTAACGCAGTTCGAACGTATTCAGTAACACCTCATCGTTTCCCCAACCCCAAAGAGAGCGTTGCTTCCTGCAACTCGCCGCCATTCATTTAAAACACCATATCTTACCGAATGGAGAGAAATATTTAATTCAAATACTCCCCAGACATATCTTTACAAATTGACTCGGTTACAGTATTAAGACTTTAAAAGGAGAGAACCACCCCTCCTCGACCCTCAACCCTCACAACACCGTTTTGTGTACACAAAAGGGTACTACGTACTATGCGTACAACGGATCGACGGAGAGTCCACCGTCAGATTTTTCCTATATGTATCGAATCCGCAAACTTTCTATTAATTTTCTGTGTGAGTTATCGATTGGGACAGCCAAATAGGAAGCCACAATTATTATCATAAATTAATACACTCATTACGGTGTTTTTTTGTGTTAAATAACGAAGCGTTGGAAATACTTAAGCAGATTTCAATAGCCCTAAGTTAACCTAAAAATACAGAATGACATAAGTACTTACACAAAACTTTGGAAACTTCATAACTATGAAATTCACAAACTCACAAATGTTGCACAGTTTTATTAAAAGTGGGACACGATGTTCGGGAAAACGGTTACTATACCGTCTGCCTTCTGCAGAATATCCGCCAACTTCGCCGCACAATAAACCGTCTGTTTTATGAACATCACGACAGAGCAATCGATAATAACTGATTATAAAATTATGCATTTTATCCAAATTTTATACCAGTTACATAATCAATGATAAAGGTTTGTACTTAGTTAGTCCTTGACTAGTGCATACTATGAAATTTAATTCACCAGAGGCGGGTACAATTGTTCTAATAAAACTCTTTTTTTTCTCGAAAATGAACGTACCGATTTCTTTCATATTTTAGGATAGGTAGTGATTATTTATGCTAATTTGATTTATGGAATTTTGTCCGCCTTTATTTTTGAATCAGCCTGTGTAAACATATTTTATTTATTATAAACGCGTCGACAACTTAGGTCATTAGCGTCTTGATTACATTAAATAACAACACACTTAAAACTAAATGACATCACAAAACATCCATGAGCGGAGGCGGGATTCGAACCCACGGCAGTCTAATTCAGAGGTCGCGACTCTAACCACTGGACCACACTGTCCTCGTCTGTGTATGTAATATCTAGGAAATCAGACAGTCGGCTCTGGGACTCGTACGTATACAACGGAGTACAGTTTGATTTATTCTTAAGCGTGCCTCGAATAAGGCATACATTTCTATAAATATTTCAGATTCGACTCCTAAACGCTGCCCTTTTGTTACTCGACGCTTCTATTTAATAGTAGATACGCTTTGATGTCGCTTAGTTTTTCAACATGCGTCACTAATTTGCTTCTGAATTTATTTACTTTAACATTATTTAAATGTTCATGTGAATGCTTCAACACGCATAACAAATTGAAAATTATATTACATTTTAGTAATTTCAACTTTGAATTTAAACCATTTTAGCGTACTAAAATGATAAAAAAACTTTTTAACAAAAAAAAACCTCCTTCAAAAAGCCACTAAAAAGAGGAAAATAATGAAATTTTGAGGTCTCTGCAAATTTAATAAAATATGAAGTCGGTTAAAATGAAGATATTAATCACTATAGGTAGGTACTATACTTTTTAACCGACTTCATATTTTATTAAATTGACGGAGACCTCAAAATTTCATTATTTTCCTCTTTTTAGTAACTTTTTGAAGGAGGTTTTTTTTTGTTAAAAAGTTTTTTATTTTTTACTTTTTAGTGTCAAAAAGTGACATTTACCTTAAAGGAATCACTCACCGTTACTCACTTTTATTAAACCGACTTTCTTACGCTGTCTGATGTGTCAAAAAGTGACATTTACCTTAAGGAATCACACGCCGTTACTAACTTTTATTAAAATCAGCCGAACTACTGAACCGATTTTGATGAAATTTCTATGGGACCAATCTGAAAGTATATCCTTTCAAATAAAAAAATATTTTTCAAAATCGGTTTATAAACGACAAAGTTATCCGCGAACACACATAAAACATAACCACATAAAAAATATATACCTACGGTCGAATTGAGAAACCTCCTTTTTTTAAAGTCGGTTAAAAAAACTGGGTGCGTCTAAATCTCAGGCGTGTCTCGTAAAGACGTAACTGACAAAAATTTGAAAAATGAGAGACGCAACCGGAAAACCGCCCTTAAACCTGACTTTTCTCTCACGAAGTGGCGTAATAGACCGAGAGCTAGTGACAATTTTTGGGTGTTATTTATTCAAGGCCTCATTTTTGTGAAGATGTTGATGGAGGCATATTAAAGTGCCCTGAGTAAGGGATTTTGCTAGATAGCGATATGGGAGGGATGCAGACCGCCTCCAACATGTAACAAAAAAAATTGTCACAATTATTATTGCTTCAAGGCTGAAATTGTTTGTATAGCTTGTCGGTGACCCAATATTGCCATTATAATATTTGCAGATCGATTGGTCAGTATTAAAGGGGTGGCAGATCACCCTAAACGTGTCGTGTACCCGACGAAATTTATATTATTAGTTCAAGGTTCAAATTTTAATATGTTGTTACGGCGACTGTTTGAACCATATATTTCAATTTGCCGCTAATTAGCTTAGTTGTCGAGCGCTTATATAATCTACAAATTATAATCAAAGTCGATTTTATCAGGAACTACATAATATTATGCTATCGACTTCAAATTTGACATTGTTATAAAATGCCGACCAGGGAACGGAGTACACAATATTATACTACTTTTCGATACCATCCTCGTCTCCATTTTGGATTTAAAAAAAAATGTTTATCCCACAATCCACATGAGATCTTCGAAATTTGCCCTCTTTTCGATGTACGGGAGCCTCCTAAATACAAGTCCACAAAAAAAATAGAATTTGTCTGGACTTGGGTCGTCAAATAATATTATGTCAATTTCTTTATTATTTCTAGTTTAGAAGCTATAGAAGGCTATGACATACAGACGGACACATACAGACGCTAAAGACCTTTGTTATCGAGCGTCTATAATCCGCAATTCATTCATTCATACAGACGGACAGACAGACATAATAGTGCAAGAATAGGGTTTCGTTTGAACCCTTTGGATACGAAACTCTAAAAAGCACATATTTTATATACATGCGTTTTAAAAAGAATTCTTTTATGACTAATGCATAGTGCAACTTGCATAATAATCTCAGTTTCATTTTTCATGCGTAATTTTCTCTGCATTTTAAATTTAATTGCCTGTAAGTCAGCAACCAATTTACACGTTCTAATTAATCAATTACTTATTGTTCTGATTGCATAATTTTTGTCTGACCTATTAGACCAGGGTCGATAATTTTTGAAACCAAAAAAAATTATAGTAGGATGAAACCCATTAGAAAAGGAAGAGAATAGAACAAAAATGAAAGGAAAAATAATTTACGGGCGATCTGAGGTCGGGAAGTGGTAGGGGGTGGGTTTTTAAGGGTAAAAAACGGTTTATCTCGATTTCCGGCAAAACTACAAGTCCTATGGAAAAAAGTTTAATCGCAAAGTTGTAGGTAATAAAAAGATCTACAACTTTTGTATCACACTTTTTTCACATAATCTCAAAATTTATGTAAAAAATTCAAATAACCAAGTTTTTGGTTTTTTATTTTTATCTTTTACAAAAAACATTTTTTTTTCACGAAATTTGGTGAAAACTTACCTTTTTATGTCCCAAACACACTGTAATTTTTTTGATTTAAAATATTTATTTTTTCACCTTATTTTGACTTAATATCGAAAAAGCACCCTAATTTTCAATCGAAAATTCTCACGTCAAAATATCTGCTTTTTTAAAAAAGTCGGTGGGCTTTTTGTTCGTTGAAATATCTACTTTATGATGGTGTAAAAAAAAATATACATTACTACGGTAAATGTTCTCAGAAAATGCAAATAAACGAGTAATTAAAGTGTAAATTTTAATAAATGCCTCAAAATTGTACATAATGATAAAAAAAAAAATTTCGGATACGAGTTTTTTTCTCGTTTCTTTGCATTTTCTGAGAACATTTACCGTAGTAATGTATAATTTTTTTTACACCATCATAAAGTAGACATTTCAACGAACAAAAAGCCCACCGACTTTTTTAAAAAAGCAGATATTTTGACGTGAGAATTTTCGATTGAAAATTAGGGTGCTTTTTCGATATTAAGTCAAAATAAGGTGAAAAAATAAGTATTTTAAATCAAAAAAATTACAATGTGTTTGGGACATAAAAAGGTAAGTTTTCACCAAATTTCGTGAAAAAAAAAATGTTTTTTGTAAAAGATAAAAATAAAAAACCAAAAACTTGGTTATTTGAATTTTTTACATAAATTTTGAGGTTATGTGAAAAAAGTGTGATACAAAAGTTGTAGATCTTTTTATTACCTACAACTTTGCAATTAAACTTTTTTCCATAGAACTTGTAGTTTTGCCGGAAATCGAGATAAACCGTTTTTTACCCTTAAAAACCCACCCCCTACCACTTCCCGGCCTCAGATCGCCCGTAAATTATTTTTCCTTTCATTTTTATTCTATTCTCTTCCTTTTCCAATGGGTTTCATCCTACTATAATTTTTTTTCACTTTTTACAATTTTCAAAGGCTTCAGCTCTAGTCTATATAGTTATGTCACATCTGTTCTATCTACATTTTTGAAATTGTAAAATTACCAGTAGATTAAAAAACTCGCAAAGAACGTTCTAAAAATAAAGTTATTTGTAAATTACTGCATTGTAAATTAATTATTAAATAAACTGTTTACTTAAACAAAAAAAAAATCAAAATCAAGTTTTTAATCGTCGTTAAAAGTCAAATTCTTTCACAAATAACATAAACAAAGTGTTTTTGCAATTTGCAGTACGTCAAAGTAAAGAAAGGTAGGCAAATTTTTTCTTTTTTTACCGCTTTAGTAATTTTATGATCTCTACGAAATAAAGGTGCGAACACAATATTTATGACGTTTTTTTTTCACTTGCAACAATGGGTATACCCGGACCTTTGTTGTTATAAGACAGGTACCTACAATTATAATCAAATAAAAATCTTTTGTTCTTATTTCCTACATAGCTATTAACAAATACTTATTAAGTTATAGCGCTGTTCATTATAACTTTATTAGCTGTTAGATACTTTATTAGGTAAAATATTTTTAGTGTTAGCGCTATGTGAATCGACAGATAATATTATTATAGAGGTTGGTGAATGGAGAATGCGAAAGACAATTTTATTGCCCTGTCTACAAGTTATGTTCATGTTTCTTATATGAATATTCAAAGATAAATTTTAACACCTATTAATAATTATTATATTGCTTAAAAATTTCTATTAAAGTACAGTGAATTTATTTTATTACTAAACATACCACATTATATTTTCGAGATTAATTTTTTTGTGTTCCTTGAAAATATCTCATATTGATATAATATGTACTCGTATATTACTTATAATATCTGGATGACCGAGCTTTGCTCGGATGAGTTCAAAAAAAATAGTACTTAAAGTTCCCATTTCATCAAAATCGTTAGTCGTTTTTAAGAAAAAAAATTACATACCTATAAGTAGATAATATTATTATACGTCATACTACATAACGTATGTACCTACATTTTTTCAAATAATTACTGATTATTTTAATAAGTTAAAGTTTGACTGTCAGAGTAGTTTGACATAAATAATGAAAATAGTTTGTTTTTTCCAAAGCCTACTCACCATACGACACTGTTTTATAACGTTAAAAAAACTGTCTTTTAAAATGATAAAATCGATAAGAAAACGAATTTTTCCAGGGATGAGACCTAGCTAAATCGATTTTTTGCCCCTCAAAACCTCTTTTCAGTAAATTTCATCCAAATCGTTAGGGCCGTTTTCGAGAAAATATTTATATAGGTACATAGGTACATATAATATACAAGATTTGCTGGTTTAATAATAGGGATTTCAAATAATAAGTTTAATAATAAAGATTCAACAAATGTCAGAAAAAGCGCGCAAAAATGTTATGAGTGATAACATCTAATTCATAGCACTTTATTAATATCAATAAAAAATGGTGGAACCTTTGGTGTAAAGATACGAAATGTTACAATTACCACAAAACACCAAACCATAACAAACACTCTCGACGTACGTTTCGCCAACCAAGTTGGCATCATCAGGAGATGATTAAAACATCTACTGATGATGCCAACTTGGTTGGCGAAACGTACGTCGAGAGTGTTTGTTATGGTTTGGTGTTTTGTGGTAATTGTAACATTTCGTTTATTAATATCATTAATATAAAAGCAGGGGTTGTAAATTCTATGATAGTTTATTAGTCGCAACCCCCGCTTATATAATAATTATGAACCAAAATTCTTAAATATTATTTTTTCCTTTTTAGTACATTTCAATAAAAGCTTGTCTCTAAAAAGTTTTTTTCTACTAATATTTTATTTTGTTCATTTTAGTCTTTCAACATTTTACCCCCCTTTGAAACCCGTAGGGGTTGAATTTCGAAAAATTCTTTCTTAGTAGATGCTTACGTCAGACAAGGAACCAACTGTCCAAATTTCAAGTTTCTAGCTTCAGCGATTTGGCCTGGGCGTCAAAAAAACCCTACATCCCCGTTTGAACCCCTTAGGGGTTGAATTTATTTCTAAAAACGATTTATTCATGTATTGTCATCGGGAATACATATGTGTACAAAATTTCAAATCGATCGGATACGTGGAAGTCGTACAAAATTGACTTGCAAGATTTCACCTAAACAAACCCACAAAACCATAAACAAACACACAAACTAACTAACATACATTGCAAGTTAAATAAAAGCTTGTAAAAAAGTGAAATCTGCATAATATTTATAAATAAATAATGTATGTGAGATCCGACAGAGTGCTGCAGTTATGTAACGTACACAAGATCAAGTGTGTACATGCAATGAAATATTATCTGCTGTAAGTAATTTCCCCCACAACTAATCAAAGATAACATTGTGAGTCACATCATAGGGTGGCTAAATTCATTTGAATATTATTGCACATTTGCATACGTCGAAGGGTGATTGTGTTTATTTTCACCAAGGGGGGGAGGGGTTTACTTTTACTAATATTGTAAATATTGTGACGATAAATTATTATTGTGGCTTTTGTTAGCCGTATTATGTTTAAATAAACAAAACTAATGTTGATATAATTACGAATAGGAATAGTAGATTGTATATCTAGTAGCGTAATGATGTATATTACTGAAGAGTAGTGACAATTTGTTAAAACGAGTGATTGAACTAGTTTTAACCGTTACACGAGTCATAATATCATTACTAGAACGAGATATATTATAGATATGGTATTTTTTGTCTTACGTTGGTACTATAAAATAGCTGTTTTTCACGTCAGTTTCTGCAGTATTTTAAAAAAAAATTGAGAGTTCATTTGCGTCGCCAACTTCACATTTATAGCAGGCCGTGAGTATAGGTCATAGCGAGCTGAACAAAGCGAATAAACATAAATCACTATGGAAATGGGATTATTTTCCACACTAGTGTGTTTTGAAAACATTTTCAACATACCTGCCTGTTAACTGACCCATTCCATGCATACATACACACATGTAAAGTAGCTATTTTATAGTGGGTATGCAAAAAATTCAAAAGTACACGTTATAATTTTTCGAATAATAATTCCAGCAAAGTAAATACACCCTGTATATAAAAACATATTAATAAAAAAGATAAAATAATTGCAATTTTATTTTTGTATACCTACTTATTTTTAAAAAATTTATAGCCTTTGGGATTCGAACCTGGGATTGGCGTTTGTACCTGTCGGAAGATTCGTACTTTAGCATACAGCTACTCTGGCTTACTATATCTGATATTATAATAATTTGTATTCTACATGCTGTGTGTTGTTTCACATGTCGACTATTTCCGTTACATCTAATGTTTCCAAAATGTCACCTTAAATATGAGACATTAGACCTTATCACGTCAAAATTGGAACGTCCCGTGTCTGGAAAAGCTAGTCTATTATACAGGTCTGTGAATTGATGAAGGGTTGCAGATTGAAACGTTCAGTGTTTCATTTGGCATATAATAAGTTAAGTGCATGGTGCATACCGCGCTTTACAATGAAGAGAACGTGAATACACACCGAGGTAGTTATATGCATATTATAGAAGCAGGATTGTAAAAACTATTTCTGCCATACCCCCTATGAAATAGCTACTTTACATGCATGTAAAAACACTTTTGACATGCCGGTGTGCGGGAACGTATCTTTCCCACACTAGTGTGGGAAAGTAAACCATTTCCATGGTGATATATGTTAATATTCACCAGCTGATCCGTCCGCTATATTACCTACTGACATGGAGACGAAGAACCAAGGGCTTTAGAATAGCCGAGCGTGTAGCAATGCTGTTGTTTACATGGCGTTGCTATGGTTTTTAACCGACTTCAAAAAAAGGAGGTGATTCTCAATTCGGTTGTATTTTTTTTTTGTTTGTTACCTCAGAACTCTGTCATTTAAAAACCGATTTGGAAATTTTTTTTTTATTTGAAAGGATATGCTTTCAGATTGGTCCCATAGAAATTTCATCAAAATCGGTTCAGTAGTTCGGCTGATTTTAATAAAAGTTAGTAACGGCGTGTGATTCCTTTAAGGTTAATGTCACTTTTTGACACTAAAAAGTAAAAAAAAAACTTTTTAACAAAAAAAAAAACCTTAAAAAAGCCACTAAAAAGAGGAAAGTAATGAAATTTTGAGGTCTGCGCCAATTTAATAAAATATGAAGTTGGTTAAAAAGAAGATATTAATCACCATACTCTACTTTTTAACCGACTTCATATTTTATTAAATTGGCGCAGACCTCAAAATTTCATTATTTTCCTCTTTTTAGTGGCTTTTTGAAGGAGGTTTTTTTTTCTATTACAAGTCCCCAGTTCCCGGGTTCTAGCCCGAGAGCTGGTAAAAGTGTCAATTGGATTTTCAATTTAAAAAAAATAATGAATTGAAAATACGAATTGGTGTTAGGTCTAAATAACCTCTGCCTTTGGTGGTCTTTAAAACACACACACACACCGAAGAACCAATCACAATTCTAGAAAGAAATAATGATAGTCGTCTACAATCACTATCTCTTTACATTTTTGTGCCATTAGTAAGCATTAGTATAAAATAGGGAACGCTCTGTCCACCCTCCATGTCTATGGGTTTAATATGACCGTTGAAAATACATGAACATCGAGTTTTAGTTTTGCCGCTGCAAGTTTAAAGCACAAAGTAATCATCAGTGTGAGTGAGGGAGCTGACAAAAAGCTTCGCTCTGCTTTGGTCAAATGTTTCGATGGGTAACATTTCTGCATTTACTCTGCAGCTTTCATTGTATTGATTATGAAAAGGACTATTTGTCGATAATTGCTCTAATTAAAATCTCAGCCAATTGGAAATAGAAAACTAATTAATTCCCTGTATGTACAGGCTTTGCCGCTTTAGACCCAAATGCACCAATTACCTACATTAAATTACATCTAGTATTGCAAATTGCAATGGCTCTCTAATGGCGTCTGTTCCATTAAGTTAAAATTCACGATTCTATTTTTAGGTACTTGACTAAGATGTTGAAAATTAAAATAAAAATTAAAGAACGCCCGACGCTAAAAGCAAACCTTTAAAAAGTCAGAAAATAATTATAATCTACTATACTATAATATCTGGCCCGATGCACCGTCTATTTCTTCGTTTAGAGTCTAAACGTAACTTATATATAGATAGATATATGTGTTTATACAGGTGTCCCAAAATTGCTGGGACACAGAGCTACCACGTGTAGTAGAGGTCAAAATAAATCGATTGGACCCAATTTATTTATATACCAAAATGTACCGTTTGCCCGTGAGAAGAGTTCAAAGTTTACATAAAATTTTGTATCCCTATATTATTAAACGAGCAAAACTTGTATATATGTACCTATGTACCTATATAAATATTTTCTCGAAAACGGCTCTAACGATTTTGATCAAATTTATTGAAAAGGGGTTTTGGGGGGCAAAAAATCGATCTAGCTAGGTCTCATCCCTGGAAAAATTCGTTTTCTTATCGATTTTATCATTTTAAAAAACAGTTTTTTTAACGTTATAAGACAGTGTCGTATGGTGAGTAGGCTTTGGAAAAAACAAACTATTTTCATTATTTATGTCAAATTACTCTGACAGTCAATCTTTAACTTATTAAAATAATCAATAATTATTTGAAAATATGTAGGTACATACGTTATGTAGTATGACGTATACTGACGTATAATAATATTATCTACTTATAGGTATGTATGAGAATAGCCGAGAGTGTAGCGGCGCTGTTGTTTACATGGCGTTGCTATGGTTCCTCTATTACAAGTCCCCAGTTCCCGGGTTCTAGCCCGTGAGCTGGTAAAAGTGTCAATTGGATTTTCAATTTATTATTAAAAAAAAATAATAATGAATTGAAAATATGAATTGGTGCTAGGCCCAAATAACCTTAGCTGTTGGTGGTCTTTAAAACACAATTCCAATTCTATAGGTATGTAATTTTTTTCTTAAAAACGACTAACGATATTGATGAAATGGGAACTTTAAGTACTATTTTTTTGAACTCATTCGAGCAAAGCTCGGTCATCCAGATATTAAGTATAAAATTTTGTATTACAATTTTATTAAACTTGTACTAGGAATATCTGTTAGCATTATTTAACAAAATGAAGATAATTAATCAGTCTTCTCGCTAAACAACTTTCTGACAAACATCGAGAGTCGTCGAGATATTTGAACAATCGAGACAATCGACTAAAACATCTCGTATCGCGCATCACTACCTCACTGGAATATGTAATATGTATGACGTTTTAAGTATTCATAATATTATACGTTTGTGTATGGAGTAGGTATTATCGCGAGACTACGGGCAATATATCACTTCATATTTCGTTTGCCGTGATAATTCTTCCTGCTTATAAACCGACTTACCCCCGCGCACACCAACAAAACAAAAGAGTATTTCAATTTAACTTGTTTAAATTATATACCAGAAGATTTATGGCAGCAAAGATTAGCTCTGATTGTGGAACCAATGCTATTATTTGTACAGATTATTCGTTTTATAATTTTGTATTGTTGCATAACATAAAGCAAAATCACAAAGCGCTTTCATTTGGCATGAAATTGTTTTCTATTTGATTTAAGACCGAATCATGCAATGTGAAAGAAAACTATGTGGTTGTTGAGCGTCTATAATCTACAATTCATTCATTCATACAATCTATAATCTCGAAACTATGTAAGTATATGCAATTATTTTACATCTAATGGAAATAGTATAAAATTAAACACTTATTAAAATATCTACTTTATTTATTTATTTTTTCAACACATGCACGCTTTTAGTCTTTTTTTGTGTCTGTAATGCGGATCCTAAATGGCCGTTTATTGACTGGTGACATCATGATCCATTATGAAACGATTTTCGATGCTATAATGAAAAACATTCGAAAAACCCGTTACATAATGAACCATTATGTACCTCTTTTCGATGATATAAGGAAATATGGTTACTATGGTAACGAAGTAAATAGATATTGTATCAAGAGTCAAGACCAATGTTTTATTATGAGATGTACTGCTGTCAGCGAATATAAGGTGTTTGACATTAATTCAATTAGTCTAAAACCATGCTTGCAGTGTTGAATAAAGTATAGTGTGCAACGCGTGTGCAGCTAAATCTTTATGTGCCTGACGCATAAAGATGTATTTAGCACACCATAGTCGCACAATATTATCTTTTAACGTGCAAATAACGTCTGTCGCATACTGGGGTGGCATTTTAGAAATATTAGATGAAACGGAAATATAGTCAAAAGTGGTGAAACAAAACACAGCATATATAAGTATGTGAACGTCTAAGTCAGGTGGTCGTGTGGAAAAGTACGAGTCTACTTCAGGTGCAAACATCAAGCCCAGGTTAGAATCCCAAAGACTTTTAATATTTTTTTTAATAATGAAAATATATGGTCATATTGGATAACAATTTAAAATATAAAAAAATTAAATTTCAGTTATTTTATTTATATTATATTTTTGATAAATAAAAGTGGATGTATTCATTTCCATGATAACGAATACAATTATTTGTGTTTAACGGTACTCACGTCATCTGTCTGTATAATCTCGATACAGACAATCATTTTTTAAAGGACTACGTCGTGGTTTATTTAAAATTTTTAACTTCCCATTGAAAGTTACTGTATAATGGGTCCGAAAATCGAAATCAAAATGTATAACAAATGTTTATGTTTCAAGGTCACTACACTATTTTTACACTATTTTTAGAAAGATGTCTCTGTGTGTGTGTACGCACGTATATGTGTCCATTTCTTTCTAAGACGAAATCTCGAGAATGAAAAATGATATCGACTACGTTAGGGTGCCAATCGACATGTATTAACGTAAATATGATCTGAAAGAAATTTTTCTTTTTTCTAACGTCATTTTGATCCGACATAAATTTTATAAAAAATCGGTTCAGCCGTTTTTTTTTTTTTTTTAATTATTGTTAAAAATAAATAATAATTATGTTTTAATGATTAAAATGATTACTTTTCTGTGTAATATCTAATTTAATTATTATCAAACTGGGAAGTTCGTCGTGTGGACCTCAAGGGTCGCACTTTAGTCCTAATAAACGACCCACCTCACGGCTTGTTAATTTTATTTTTCTGTAAGCTATTGTGCTAAAAAGTGTCCTGTGTCATTTATGAGCTTGTCTGCAGACGAGATTTCGATTCTGAAACGAGAAAATAATCGTTATAATAAATGATATTATATAATCGAGATATTATTACATAAGTTAATTAATTTCCATAACAATACACAAATATAAATGTCCATGTGTTCACACAGTTATGTTTTTTATAGACACGTCAGAGTGAGTGAGACGTGAGATTAATGATTTTGAGCTCGTGATGTGGCACCATAAACACCTACTCCGACTAAACACCCATTTCCAACGTCACACGGTAACCTGGGTAATTGTGAACCGCGTACACGCCACATAAACAACGTCCTTACCGACTGGCCACCCGAGTAATGCAATCGGAAAAATGTGCGCTAGTGCCAAATAACCATAGCTGTTGGTGGAATTAAAAAAAAAAGTCAAGAGGTGTCACAGAAGCTATGCTTTTTACGCATTGTATATAAAACAGAATTTATCAAAGCTATAGACAATACAATTGAAAAGTTATTATTTGACCGCCATTTCGAAATCTGATGCAATTTTATTTTTTTGTGTCCTATAAAACTCTTAAATATCAATTTTCAAAAAGATTGGATAATTTTTACAAAAGTACATATGACCGCCATTTTGAAATCTGACGCCATTTTATTTTTTTGTGTCCTATAATATTCTTAAATATCAATTTTCAAAAAGATTGGATAATTTTTACAAAAGTACATATGGCCGCCATTTTGAAATCTGACGCCATTTTATTTTTTTGTGTCCTATAAAACTCTTAAATATCATTTTTCAAAAAGATTGGATAATTTTTACAAAAGTTCATATGGTCGCCATTTTGAAATCTGACGCCATTTTATTTTTTTGTGTCCTATAAAACTCTTAAATATCAATTTTCAAAAAGATCGGATAATTTTTACAAAAGTACATATTATGGCTGCTATTTTGAAATCTGACGCCATTTTATTTTTTTGTGTCCTATAAAACTCTTAAATATCAATTTTCAAAAAGATTGGATAATTTTTACAAAAGTACATATGACCGCCATTTTGAAATCTGACGCCATTTTATTTTTTTGTGTCCTATAATACTCTTAAATATCAATTTTCAAAAGATTGGATAATTTTTACAAAAGTACATATGGCCGCCATTTTGAAATCTGACGCCATTTTATTTTTTTGTGTCCTATAAAACTCTTAAATATCAATTTTCAAAAAGATCGGATAATTTTTACAAAAGTACATATTATGGCTGCCATTTTGAAATCTGACGCCATTTTATTTTTTTGTGTCCTATAAAACTGTCAGATATTAATTTTAATATTAATTTTTTTCAAAAGGATCGGACAGTAGATATACTTTTAACATGAGCATGTCGGTGACGTGACGCGAGACCATAAGTTTTTCCCCTGCCAGAAATCGTCTAACGCGCCTATAGAAGCATAGCTTCAAAAACGGTCACGTGCGAGTAGAACGTACATCATTATAACAATTTAATAATAAAAATTAAGTATGTCAGGTAATAATTTCCAGATATAGTTTACAATCATCTCGTAGGATGACACAATTTTCGCTTACTTTCGACACTATATAGATTTTGATGAGTGAGTCAGTATAAAAAAAATGGGTGTGTGCTTATAACCACACGACAGAAGTGAAAACTTCAGATTTTCAAATTTATACAAATAAAATATGATTACGTATGCATTAGTATATGAAAAACCCATTTGAAAATGACGTAACATAATGCTGCAGTTACGAAAAATTCATTTTTCAAACCTGTATCACCGTAGGGAATCTAACCCTAAACTTTCCACTATCGCGGCGGACTGAGTTAACAATTACTCGCACAGTGACAAATTTTCGAACAACGAACACTCTCCCTTTGAAGCATTCTGTCACTGAAATTGTGTTTTAAAGACCACCAACAGCTAAGGTTGTTTGGGCCTAGCACCAATTCATATTTTCAATTCATTATTTTTTTTAATAATAAATTGAAAATCCAATTGACACTTTTACCAGCTCTCGGGCTAGAACCTGGAAACTTGTAATAGAGGAACCATAGCAACGCCATGTAAACAACAGCATTGCTACACTCTCGGCTATTCTCAATCCCTCTGTCACTGAAAAACCGCCACATGCGAAAGTCGATTATTTAACTTGGATGCTATATTACCGTACCATCTCACATGTGAGAGCTAATCACAAACGGGTGAATTTATTAACAAATTCGACTATTCGAGCGCAGTTTTGTGTCTGTTAGGTTACGCGACCTGCGCCTCGACCCGACACATAACACCTATGAGTATATGAATATAGGTACACCTCCGACCGGCTGCAATTAGCCCGCGCGTAGAATACATGGACAAAATTAATGTTAAACTGGGGACGCATTTGCTAAAAGAAAGCTTAATCTGTGTTTCTCTACTACCTATGTAGGTATGTCTGTGTGTGCAGTTTAAAACATTATGTTTTGCACGTTTATAATTTAGCTGTAAATTATTCACGAAATGGCAATTAGTTTTTGACCATACAATAGTAATGTAATCTTTCGGTAATAACGCCACAGGGGCCAATATTATTAAATAAACTTGTCCATTTTTAAATTTCATTATTTTAAAAATATCTCGTGTGGTTATTCAAATTCTATATAAGTAATATATAAAAGATTATAATGTAAAACACATTTAAAGCGCCCGGTAAATTTTTTTTATTAAGTATTAATATAATATTGTCTGCATACATTTGTTCTAAATTAGGTAGATTAATGGATGACTCGATATTTCGTTTGAAATTTTAAAAATAAAAATTCGACTGATGACCAGTCCTATACTTCCCACCTAGTAAATATTTGCAAAAAACACTCTTTTTTTATTCTTTGAAAAAAAGCATGACCCTCTTTTTTGTTTGGTGATCTACTGCTGGCTAGCTTAATATAGCAAAAATCATGGTTACCTTGATTTACGTACAATTTTCTTTTTTTAGTAAAATATTTTTTTCTCGAAAACTATATACATTTTTTTTGATTAAAAAGTTTTTTATTTTTTACTTTTTAGTGGATTTACAATACATAGTTTGCACGTTATTATAACCGACTTCTGTCTTGATATTTGACATTTACCTTCATGGTGTTACACTTTTTATGAAAATCAATCGAACCACTGAACCGATTTAAGTAAAATTTATATGGGATCACCCCGAAGATATGCCTTATTAAACAAAACAATAATTATCAAAATCGGTTTACTGCAAATGCAGGAGCATACCTACATAAAAATGATGTTTAATCAGTTAGTTACGTTTTTAATTGAGATTCAAAATCGAACATATTTTTAACCGTAAAACAAATGCCCACTCGTCTGATTTAAAATAAACAAAAGCATAACTGTACAGCCTTGACAATGCACTGTGCAAAAAAAACAAAACAAAAAAGGTTTTGAAATATTAACGAGATTTATAATTTGACTCTAAACTGATATCAAATAAGATAAAGTCATAACCCATCCCATAATGAACCTGACTGCTTTTATACAACAACTTGTGCCCACACTTGACATGAATGTTTTGGGCGGGCGGGCGGGGGGCGGGCGATAGACTGTATTAATGTGGGTACACTGACATTGCGTTATGACGTGTTACAACACACACCTTTGCAAGGTGAGCCACTGATAGTTGATCAAGGATGGAACATCATACCTCAGCCACTAGAGAGTCCGACCAAAGTCCATACTTCGGTTACCTTCGGTCAAAAATTAAACCTTCGGTAAAACATTCGTTCATAGACGAATGTTTTACCGAAGGTTTAATTTTGCATAGAACGCAAAGACCACTGCGCTATAAATCGAAGTGTGTAGACGGCCGTTTTTATGATATAAGTATGTTGCGAATTCTTACGGTAAGGTTGCGAATTCTTACGGAAGTAGTTGCGAACGCTTCACATTTTTTCAGTACCCAGACAAAGAGTGCCTAACGCACCTAATATAAGGAAGCTTTCATTTCAAAAGCTTTTGTTAAACGGTTTTATAAATGTACTAAAAAGAAAAAAATAATATTTATTTTAGGTTCATTAGTTTAAAAGCGTGGGTCGTAAACTCTATGATAGTTTATTACAGTCACGACCCACACATTTACACTTATAAATATTATTTTTTCTCCTACTTAGGACGAAAGTTCGTACTTTCGTCCCTGCCAAGCGGGAACAAAGTCGCTCTTTATTCCCGTGGTACGGACAAGTGCGCGTGCGCAATAGTACTTATGCCGGCTCTCACGCACCTACTTCTGTCTCCTACACATTAAAATTATTTCCTTTAAAATTATTTTTTAATAATAAAATAAAATAAAAATAATAATTTTAATATTTTTTTTTCAATTTTGCGAACTTTCGGCCTGGCAGGAGAAAAAATAGTATGCGCAACACGGGAGGAAATTACCACATCTCCTTCCGCGTATTTGCCACCCTCGCCTTCGGCTCGGGTGGCAATTTTATACGCGGGAGGAAATGTAGCACTTTCCTCCCTTGTGGCACAATGTACTATTTTCTTTTTAGTACAATTATAAAACCGTTTAACTTAAAAGTTTTTTTACCTATTTTTTTATTTTTTCGGCAAATTTCGGTACTACGGCCCGTGCTTTTTTTCGTACTCGATTCTTGTTTAGAGCTATTTATACATATTATCGCAACTATATATAAGTACAGTATACACACACATAGAACTTCGTCGGCTAATGACAGGTCAGCTGATTGATTAGGTTAAATAAAGTCATTATTCGTGTACACATACGTGTGTGTTCTTTACCTTTCATATATAACGTATACTGTACGTGAATATTATATATATATTTCTATATATTGCCTCAGGTATCATTAGCTAGCCATCAAGCACGCGAAACACCTAATGCAATCACGTCTAGATAGTCGTTCGACCCGAACAACGACGGTCGCGGGTCGACCTACTCGACTACAAACTAACTTACCGTCCTACAAGTACCTATAACATTATCTAATATATATTATTACTTGTGTCATGGTGTAAACTCACCTTTATAATGAACCGACTGTCCATATTGACAGATAAACAATGGTGATTGTTTTTCAGTATAATGTGCATTGTTGTAACTTACAGCGTATAGACTGTACAGAGAGCAGTATAGCCTATGGTTAGTGTACTTGGTACCAGTCTCTAGACTAGACTGTCGTGGGTTCGAATCCCACCTGTGCTCATGGATGTTTTGTGATGTTATTAGTGCATTTGCCATATGGCACATACACTATTGGCGCCGTTCGGATGGCGGGACCTAGCCTATGAAATGAAAAATAATTGAAGTACGATTGTCAGTTGCCCGTAATTGTTAAACTTATTTCATGCAATTTGTCCAGTTATGGGTCATTTTCCAGTAAATCAGCGTGCTTTCGTTGTTGAAAATTTTATTCGAACACAGAGCATTGTGCAGACTCAAAGGAATTTTAGGCGTGAATTTGAAGTTGCCAGGCACGGAAGAATACCAAAACGGGACACAATACATTTCAAAAGAAACTTAAGAAATCATTGATTGCACAATGCTTGTATATCGTTGATGACTTTACTATGAAATAATTTATTATACTGTTTATACTTTATTTTTATATCTGCTATTATTTTTATATTTATCGTGTCTGACAAATTCGACTCCTTGTCGTCTTTTGAACGAAATAAAATAATAATAATAATAATAATTTTGAATTGGGTGGGTCTGCAGTTCCGAGTGCATGGTAGCGTCCACACACACTTCAAGATCTGAAACGCAATTCGAGATGAAATTAGAAATATTGGACCTGATTTATTACGAAGAGTAATGGAAAGCTTTCTAGAAAGATGCCAAGAATGTTTAAACTTTAAACTGCAATGGCGTTCACTTAAGAGCTGTTATTTTCAAAAAATACCGTAAATTACTACATTGCAGATACCGAAATTAAAAATAAAGTCGTTGTTATTTCTTATATTTCAACAATAACCATATACGAGGTGGTTTAAAACCACCAGTACTGATTGACGAACCCTTTACAATGTGCCTAATATTGAATTTTATAAATCATAGTAGAAAACCAATTAACGACATAATACCATTTATTATTTATTATAAATCCCTATGAAATACAGGGTGTCCAAGACTTGCGTTGTCGGCCGATATATTGATTTTGGGTGAAGATAGAAAAAAAGTTTAAATACAAAAGTTGTATAAATTTTAATGGTGTATAACCTAAAAATATTTTCAATTATACAGCCTGTCCCATTTAAGCGTGGCAGATCAAAGTTATGTTTTTTTTTAACCTAACACCCTGTTTTTATTTGTTTTTTCAATTCTGCATCTAAATGTGAATAGAAATTGTGAGGGAAGCCATGCTCGAAAATTCAGTAATTTTTGAGTTATTTACTGAATTTTCGAGCATGGCTTCCCTCACAATTTCTATTCACATTTAGATGCAGAATTGAAAAAACAAATAAAAACAGGGTGCTAGGTTAAAAAAAACATAACTTTGATCTGCCACGCTTAAATGGGACAGGCTGTATAATTGAAAATATTTTTAGGTTATAGTACACCATTAAAATTTATACAACTTTTATATTCAAACTTTTTTTCTATCTTCACTCGAAATCAATATATCGGCCGACAACGCAATTCTTGTACACCCTGTATATAAATTAAAAAATTCGCTGTATATAGTATAGAGTTTAATTTGTTTATTGCACTGCAAGGTAAATTAATAATAACTAAAATAATAGTATAATACGATGTGGCGTATAACATAGAGACATCCGCTTTGATGTTTTGTTTGACAAATATTTACGTACTTACATAGAGAATGTCGTACCTTTTGTAAATTTTCGAGTATTCAGGAAAATTATATTAATACACAAGTAAATACTCACTGTTAACATTCTAATTAAATATAAACTAAATAAACATGTCGTACTTTCAACATTTCAAAAGATCTAAGCACTTCAATGAAAATAAGTATTTTGTGTACAATCCTGATCAAAATTAACTGTCTACTATATTTTTAGTACAAGTATCTAAATGTATTTTTTATTATTTTTAACCGACTTTTAAAAAAGGAGGTGGTTCTCAATTTTTTTTATGTTTGTAACCTCAGAGCTCCGTCATTTATAAACCAATTTGGAAAATTCTTTTTTTATTGGATAGGGTATACCTCGAAGTTGGTCCCATATAAATTTTACTTAAATCGGTCCAACATTAGACGATCATTGCCGATGGTGGAGCGGCCACCCTATACTCGTCCATGATCAACCTTGGGACGTATTCGGCCAGACTGGACACGAGTGTCGCCTCAACTTTACCCTGATTTCATCAGAAAACAAGCCGTGAGGTGGGTCGTTTAATAGGACTAAAGTGCGACCCTTGAGGTCCACACGACGAACTTCCCAATTTGATAAATATTTAATAATAATAATTAAATTAAATATTACACAGAAAAGTAATCATTTTAATCATTGAAACATAATTATTATTTATTTTTAACAATAATTTAAAAAAAACGGCTGAACCGATTTTTATAAAATTTATGTCGGATCAAAATGACGTTAACATGCCTCGATTGACACCCTTACGAAGTCGATATAATTTTTCATTCGCGAGATATTGTGTAAAATCTACTTTTTTGGAGTCTATTTGGTTAAGAAAAAAGAACGGCTGAACCGATTTTAAAAAAATTTCTTTCAGATCATACTTACGTTAATACGCGTCGATTGGCACCCTAACGTAGTCGATATCATTTTTCATTCTCGAGATTTCGTCTTAGAAAGAAATGGACACATACGTACACACACAGACATCTTTCTAAAAACAGTGTAGTGACCTTGAAACATAAAAAATTTTTCTCCGTTTTGATTTCGATTTTCGGACCCATTATACAATAATTTCCAATGGGAAGTTAACAAAGCATGCTTTCAATTTGAATTGTGTGGATTATAGACGCTCGACAACAGAGGTCATTAGCGTCTGAAGCATGCTTTCAGTCCAATATAACAGTTATATGAAATAGTGCTTTAATTTTATCCAGGAGTGTATAATTGCGAAAAAAATAGTTGAGATAATTTTGCGAGTAATATTCTGTATACCTAAGTGATAAAGTCAACTCAAAATTAATACATGTATGTTCAGTTAATTTTCGTTTTGAACTTTCACTAGTCGCAACGCCACTCAACTAAAATTAAAACGTATAATAAGTTAACACAGTGACGTCTCATTCGAGAAAGAAGAGCAGGTGTATCGTGTATGACCCCTAGAAAACCCCCAAAGTTCGCTAGAAACCCCCCGAAGTTCACTAGAAAACGCCCAAAGTTCGCTAGAAAACCCCCGTTTTATTAGATTCTGTCTGTAAATCTTTTCGTAAGTATGTTTCGTAAGATTTAATAACGGCCCTGTTTTTTTTAATTTTCTGTTTTTACATTGTAACTCTTCAGTAAAGGAGAAAGAAATACGGGCTTGAGAATAGCCGAGCGTGTAGCAATGCTGTTGTTCACATGGCGTTGCTATGGTTCCTCTATTACAAGTCCCCAGTTCCCGGGTTCTAGCCCGAGAGCTGGTAAAAGTGTCAATTGGATTTTCAATTTGTTATTAAAAAAAATAATGAATTGACAATATGAATTGGTGTTAGACCCAAATAACCTTAGCTGTTGGTGATCAATTAAAACACACTTTTTTTTGGAGAAAGAAATACAATCATCGGTACTAGAACAGAGGATTTAGTTCAACTCGTTAACAGATGGCAGTAAAAAATAAGTGAAAAGACGTCCTAGTCTCTAGATGGCGCTTACTTGAAACTTTGCATTTAGTGTATGTGAGCGAGAGAGGCCGCAAAAGTATACCGGTGAGTGAGAGAGTTCCACTTCTACCGCGTTAAAGAACACACTCTTTATTTTTAACCGACTTCAAAAAAAGGAGGTTTCTCAATTCGACCGTATATATTTTTTCTGTGGTTATGTTTTATGTTTGTTCGCGGCTAACTTCGTCGTTTATGAACCGATTTTGAAAATTTTTTTTTATTTGAAAGGATATACTTTCAGATTGGTCCCATAGAAATTTCATCAAAATCGGTTAAGTAGTTCGGCTGATTTTAATAAAAGTTAGTAACGGCGTGTGATTCCTTAAGGTAAATGTCACTTTTTGACACATCAGACAGCGTAAGAAAGTCAGTTTAATAAAAGTGAGTAACGGCGTGTGATTCCTTAAGGTAAATGTCACTTTTTGACACATCAGACAGCGTAAGAAAGTCAGTTTAATAAAAGTGAGTAACGGCGTGTGATTCCTTTAAGGTAAATGTCACTTTTTGACACTAAAAAGTAAAAAATAAAAAACTTTTTAACAAAAATAAATCTCCTTCAAAAAGGCACTAAAAAGAGTAAAATAATGAAAATTTGAGGCCAATATGAAGTCGGTTAAAAAAAGAAGATATTAATCACTATACTATACTTTTTAACCGACTTCATATTTTAATTGGCACAGGCCGCAAATTTTCATTATTTTACTTTTTTTAGTGCCTTTTTGAAGGAGGTGTTTTTTTTGTTAAAAAGTTTTTTATTATTGTACGTCTTCAAGTGACGGTTATCTAAATTTTAATGATTATTGAAAGTGACTTATAGATCAAGTAAAATTATTAATTTATATAAAGTTGACATCACTGTCACAATAAAAGTAACTAAAAGCATTTTCGGTGGTCACAACTACTTGTTAAATTCAGTACAATATCTGCGCTGCCTTCAAACTAAATATCTTTTATCTCCATGTTTATATTAAGTATATAGAAACACATTACATAGACTTAATTACTGGACAGTTCTACCTTTATTTCTTCAGATGATTATTATTAATGACTCTGGAAGCCACTAAATTTGTTTAACTTAATAATTATTTGTTATCATGTCAAATGTTTATTAATATGAACCGTATTTAATTTTTAATAACACGAGATATTGTTTATTAACACATTACATAGCAATTAATATGACATATTAGAATAGTATATATTTTGTTGAATGTATTAATTATTCTGTATCACAACGGTTACATCTTAAAACAGACATGGTAGAAATATTTTTTACGCAGAAGTATAGTCTTTCCTGGTGGTGTATAAGGGGTAAATAAAATGTGTGACCAAAATGGTTGTGTGCTTATGACTACACGACAGAAGTAAAAACTTCAAATTTTCTAATTTTTGGTGTCATTTAATTATAGGGCATTTATGAACTAAAAATAATTTTTTAGTAAAATACAAAAATTGAATTTTTTATTAATTCCACCTTGCAGTTTCAAAAAAAATATAATTATTGTCTAAGAAAGAATATAACAAAAATAAAAAAATATATAAATAAATATCAAGTAGAATTTAGAAAAAAAAACGCTAAAAATTCTACTCTGTCATCAGGTCTCGAACCCAGGTTCGCATGCATAGAACGCAAAGACGCAACCAACTGCGCTATGGATGGAAGTGTGTAGACGACCTGATAATATAAATCGACCTTATGACCTATACCAAGCAGCCTTACTTATGTTATATGTAGCACTATAACTCAATATTGTTGTGAAATTTCGATTGTTTTCACAACTGCGCATATCACGACTGCGCAGAACATTAGTTATGGCATTTAAACCTGAACACTCTTCACAGATTGAACTCTAACTATATTCTTTGTAAACTAGTATCCTCTAGAGGACAGTGTGGTCCAGTGGTAAGCGTCGCGGACTGTCGTGGGTTCGAATCCCGCCTGCGCTCATGGATGTTTTGTGATGTCATTTAGTTTTAAGTTGAGTTGTTATTTAATGTAATCAAGACACTAATGACCTATAGTTGTCGACGCGTCTATAATTTACAATAAATAAAAAGAAGTATTCTCTATACCGGAAGTTACCCCCTGCACTCTTCATCTCAAATCCTTTTCCCACGCCTATATAAATCAGTTCCCGCTCTCCCGACGCTATTTCTAAAGCTAAAGGCTTCGGGTAAACGCCAAATGAAGGACCGAAAATCATACTACAAAAAAAAACAAAAAAAAAATTTCGGGGAAGCACAACTTTGAAAAAACTTCACACGTAACCGAAACTTTTTTTCAAAATATTCGCATAAAAGTTTTACTTCAAAAATTACGAACGTTTGTTTGTTTTTGACACGTTCAAAGACAAATGCCTCAACTGTATAATGAATATTAATATTTTAAGCGGTCGCGCATTTCTTTGCTTTCGTTTCGGTTCTTTTGTGATCCCAGCATAGCATATTATTCACAGGGAATATACCTATATGTATTTGTCCTAGAGCCGATCGTCAGATTTCCTATCCATCGAATACGCAAAGTTTGTGTGAGTTAACATTGGGACAGTGCAATTAGGGAGCCGCGATTTGTATTAGTTATTATATTTATTCTGCCAGAAATTGAACTACAGGACTACCAAGGGGTTGCGACAGAATGAACTCTGACATCCCGTCATGATATGAAAGTAGAGGAAAGTCGCCTATTTTCGGATAGGTGCCTAATTTCGGATAGTGGTGTTTCTCCTAGTCCCTTGAATCTCGCGCTAAAAATGTACGTTTACTGTAATAACAAGTCAAAACCGACCTTCTGTGTGTCATTCAATACTTCACTAAAGTTCCGCCAGATGGCAGCAATTAAATAAATTGACATTTGATGGTATACAGTTTTTTTTAAGTGCTTTTTGATTGCGGTTTTTAATGGTAAATATAAAAGTCTTTATAGTATACAAATTTTATATAGGCATAATTGAATGAATGAATTGTGAATTATAGACGCTCGACAAATGAGGTCATTAGCGTCTGTTATAGGCATAATTAATTCTCCACATATCAAAATTAGTGTTTCTTTGGAATTATGAAATTTATTGACAACCTAACCTGAAAAGTGAACATTCCTAATTTCGGATACTCATGAGGGTTCTTAATTTCGGGTATCCGAAATTTGGCGATTGTAATTATTTTCATCCCGAAGTGTTTTTTAAGCAATTTTTATATAAAAAGACAATCAACGTCAGTATCCCATGATCCGCCATAGAATAATAATAATAATAATTGTGGCTCTCTAACTGTAAACTTAACTTTGTTTTTGAGCAAAATAAAAAAAATTGACTCCTTAATACAACCCTTAAAATTATTAAATTTTTTGTAAATTTCAATATTCGACATGGATTTTTGGGGCTCAAAATCAATTTCCAACCTGTATAAAAACATCCAAATTTCGTTAAATTGTTTAAATACATATTTTCAGAATGCTGTGAAACGTCCGGTGAAACGTCCGGTCTCAAGGTCCTTCTGTTCGACCGACGCCAATAGACCTTTTCATTATCAAATTTTTTTTCTACGCATGTACCCAATTCCGCCATGTTTTCAGAGACAATTGTCATCTTGACAGATGACAAAATATGATTGATTTTGAAAAAAAGTAAACAGTAATTAAATAAGAAATATTATTTAAAGAAGTGGTACAACCCCCTAGAAAAATTTTTGAGTACTTTTGAAGACAAACTTTTTACGATAAACAATTTATGACAGGTAGGATTCTAACCTTTCAACCAATTTTCGTTTACTTCCACAATTTTTCCGGCCGTGGCACTTCAACCACCGTCCCAATTTAGCACAAGTATGTTCTTCCACTGTTTTGTGCACTAATTTAGCACCGTCGATAACATTTTCATCTAAAATAACTTTGAAAAACATTTCTGATCTAGTCATTGCGTCAAAAAGCGTACGAAAAGGGTACAAAACTTCTTAAAGTCGCCATTGTAACCATGACGACGGCGCTTGCGCGTAACTACTGGTGAAAAGGTCTATTATGTATGTGCCATGGCAAATACACTAATATAACAATCCAATGGAAGACAGTGTGGTCCAGTGGATAGCGTCGCGGCCTCTGGATCAGACTGTCGTGGCTTCAAATCCCGCCTCCGCTCATGGATGTTTTGTGATATCAGTTAGTTTTAAGTGAGTTGTTATTAAATGTAATCAAGACGCTAATGACCTAAGTTGTCAACGCGTCTATAATTTACAATAAATAAAAAATAAAACAATCCAATGCTAGACTGAAAAGACAAATTTGTCTGTGAATTCGATATGGGAAATCTGACGGTCGGCTCTCCGTCTATACGTATGTATATTAAGATAAAAGCGTGAACTCGATTTGGCTATATGTTAAATAAAAAAACAATGGTTCTTACACGTTTAATATTTGAATACAACAACAGGATCGCTCTCTTCGGCTCGCTCTCTCTATATACAGACAGGGTAAAAAACAATGACTATTCTGTTCACGGTGTTATGTATTTAAATTTGCAAATTCCTACATATTAAAACACTCTTTCAACATATTGTTTCTACATCGTGTAATGAATTCATTTTAACGTTCAAAGCTCAACTAAAACCATATTGTTTTTTTTTTTGCAAACAGATTCTTTCAGTTTTGTTGCAGTTTATTTTTTAACTCCCAACACATAATAAAACAAATATTAAAAGAAATAAAAATGGGTGTGTGTAAATAATAATTATGTTTTAATGATTAAAATGATTACTTTTCTGTGTAATATCTAATTTAATTATTATTAAATATTTATCAAACTGCGGGAAGTTCGTCGTGTGGACCTCAAGGGTCGCACTTTAGTCCTAATAAACGACCCACCTCACGGCTTGTTTCTTTTTAAAGACATACTGGACTTTTTTAAGTTTTTATTTAATTTTTTTATTATATTAATATACGATTTCTAACTTTTATAGTTAAATTGACAATAATTACTGTAGCAATTCAACAACAATACACTTTGATGCATTTATAATATATTATGCACAAAATAAAAAAGACGTCTTAACAATGGCAAGTCTAAAAATAAGACTCCTCTATTCTTAGCTAGTGTTCCGCCCCCGCGTTTCGCGTTATTTATAGTAAACACGGATTTATATAAATTGCCATATAATCATTCAGCTGCATGATAAATTGTTTTATGTCACTTAATGCGCCTATTATATGTTTCTGATATCAAATTACGTACAATAGGGGAAACGTGGGAAATAAGAAAAAAACAACTGTTAAATATTTATTAGAAAGGAAATAATAACCAGCGCGTGCCAAGTAGTGTCGATACGCCTTAATGCACACCAAATAATATTTTATACTCCTTATGTAGATATATATTACATTTTAGTTCGGGTGGATACAGGACGATGTCTCTTTTTTGAGATACATAGGACATTTTAAATTAGATAAAACATGGCAGCGTTCTAATTTATTTACAGTCTCAAGACCTTTATTAACATTGGAAGTTATTGTAATGGGTCCGAAAATCGAAATCAAAATGTATAACAAATTTTTATGTTTCAAGGTCACTACACTATTTTTAGAAAGATGTCTGTGTGTATTTGTGTGTGTGTGTGTACGTATGTACGGACGTACATACGTATGTGTTCATTTCTTTCTAGGGTGCCAATCGACGCGTATTAACGTAAATATGATCTGAAAGAAATTTTTTCAACATCGGTTCAGCCGTTCTTTTTCTTAGCCAAATAGACTCCAAAAAAGTAGATTTTACACAATATCTCGCGAATAAAAAATTATATCGACTTCGTAAGAGTGTCAATCGAGGCGTGTTAACATCATTTTGATCCTACATAAATTTTATAAAAATCGGTTCAGCCGTTTTTTTTAACTTCCCACTGGAAGTTATTGTAATGGGTCCGAAAATCGAAATCAAAAAGGAAAAAAAATTTTTATATTTCAAGGTCACTACACTATTTTTACACTACTTTTAGAAAGATGTCTGTGTGTGTGTGTGTGTGTGTGTGTGTGTGTGTACGTACGTACGTACGTACGTACGTACGTACGTACGTACGTATGTGTCCATTTCTTTCTAAGACGAAATCTCGAGAACGAAAAATGATATCGACTACGTTGGGGTGCCAATCGACGCGTATTAACGTAAATATGATCTGAAAGGAATTTTTTTAAAATCGGTTCAGCCGTTCTTTTTTCTTAACCAAATAACCTCCAAAAAAGTAGATTTTACGCAATATCTCGCGAATAAAAAATTATATCGACTTCGTAAGGGTGTCAATCGAGGCGTGTTAACGTCATTTTGATCCGACATAAATTTTATAAAAATCGGTTCAGCCGTTTTTTTTTTTTTTTTTTTTTTTTAATTATTGATGTTTTAATGATTAAAATGATTCCTTTTCTGTGTAATATCTAATTTAATTATTATTATTAAATATTTATCAAACTGGGAAGTTCGTCGTGTGGACCTCAAGGGTCGCACTTTAGTTCTAATAAACGACCCACCTCACGGCTTGTTTTTTAATTATTGTTAAAAATAAATAATAAATGTGTTTCAATGATTAAAATGATTACTTTTCTGTGTAATATCTAATTTAATTATTATTATTAAATATTTATCAAACTGGGAAGTTCGTCGTGTGGACCTCAAGGGTCGCACTTTAGTCCTAATAAACGACCCACCTCACGGTTTGTTTTATAGTGGTTTCATACAATTTTCCTATGTAACATTTCCAAATGGACACAAACGTAAAAATCTTATGCTATATTGTGCAGAGGCTGTCATTGCTGCGCCGTTAAATGGGTGGCGCGACGCCGCCGACTGACGAATCACAGTTCAAAATAAAGCATGCTTCATACTGCAGACACTCTGCTTCGCGTTTCCCCAAAAGAAATTTTGGTTTTCGCCCTACAACTGAAATGAAATTTAATTTTGTCGATTAGTGCGAAAAGTGGCCGCGCAGTGTCACTACACACAACTTTGCGCGTCCAAAATTAATAAAAAATAGTAGATTGTATATCTAGTTGCGTAATGAGGCGCATTACTGACGAGTATATAGCGACAGTAAAACGAGCGATAGCGAGTTTTGACATACCGCTATAAAATAGCTGCTTTTAACTTCAATTTCAGTAGTTCCTAAATTTTTTGTCAGTTCATTTGTGTCGCCAACTTTACTCCTATAGTAGGCCGAGACACGCACAGGAGTATGTAATAGCGAGCGGATCAGGCGAATAAATCATAAATCACCATGGAATTGGCTTACTTTCCTACACTAGTGTGGGAAAGATACATTCGCGTACACCGACTTGTCAAAAGTCACATGCATGTAAAGCAACTATTTTATAGTGGGTATGACAAAAATTATTTTTTTTGAGTTTCCAAATATCGTTCAATCAATTCTTGTATAGACGAAATTAAGAATAATAAATTATATCTCCAACTGATATCACTTCTCAGATTAGAACCTGCGAAATGGGGGCTTGTAATAGAGGAGTTATTGAACGGCATTGCTGCACGCTCGGCTATTCTTCAGCCCTAGCGAACCTATCATTTAAGTTGTGTAACACTGACTTTAGATAATAATTTTATAAAAAAAATTGTTAGCCAAGCACGATTATTATAGCAGGTTGCATGCACTCATTATCGACCAAATAAACACCTAAGTCTGTATAACATTTACTGCAGTTTTTCTTTATTTTCAAAAGAAAATTACAATCCAACATTCACATTGAATGTATAATTAATACTGTATGAAAATTTTATGAAGAACGTTATTTTATAACGGGGTAAATTAATCTTTAAAAAACGCAGCGAACAATTTTACAGTTTTATTTTTACATGTCTATCTTTAGTGTTATCATAGGAGTAATTACTATAGTTTATTCAGTATTTTAAACTGATGCATTTTATTTTTATAATATCAGGAGGTCATGAAAGGGATGTAGGTACAGGGTGGAACTGCATCGAAATCACAAAATTGAGGAGCTGGGTGGAAAAACATCTTAAGTCCAAAAACATCGTTTCGAGATAAATGGCATCAAAGTTTTAAAATATGTAATATAAATGTTGTTTATAGATGTTGCACATTTTTCAAACTTTTAAGATGGATTGTTATTACACTTGAAAATACAAATTTAATTATATTATAATAGTATTTAATCGAAAATGTCACTGAATTTATAAATATTTCAGCTCAAAGTTCAGACGTTTTTTAATAAAACGAGTATTTTGACTTAAGTGATATTAATTTTCGTATATATTGTAACAAAATCACTTGAAAAGTGAACATAAAAACAAGAAAAAATCAAAAAATATTGAGATTTATTATAAAAAAAAAGAAAACAGTACAAATTTCACTGCTAAAGTTTTCACTTAATATCGTACTCGACGCCATTTTAAAACTGTGCTAGCAACGTCAAACGTGACCAAACGTTTGATGGAAAAACAGCTTTGAACATGAGTATACATTTAAGACATTTAATACCATCTAGCGGCAACATAGAAAAGTAAAAATTTGCCAACATATAAAACAAACATCAATGATTCTAAATATATAGTTTCCGGAAAAACGACTTAAGTCGACTTAAGACAAAATAAAATATAGTTACTTCTTACCACAACAGTTTTATTGATAGATGTACATTTCGCTGAAGATGAAAGCTTAGCTTTCGAAATGTACATCCATCAATAAAACTGTTGTGGTAAGAAGTAACTATATTTTATTTTGTTTTTATTCCAACCACAGTGCTCATATATATTTTTATCGACTTAAGACGTTTGTTTTTCCACCCAGCTCCTCAATTGAATATTTATTCCTATGGAACGTTTCTAGTTCAAGAATTTAAAAATTCATTTGATTCCAAATCTTCATGGTTTCCGGGCTTGTAGAGGCCTTGGTCCGATCATCCGATGTTATTTCTACCTAACGTTTCGTCTACAGCTGCGGTAGACATTTTCAAAGGCGATGTGGCAGCGGTCGAAGTGTCCTCCTTGACAGCTCACAGGTTAGTGTGTCAACGACTGGTGTCCTCCCTTCTTTTATGCCAGTGTGTTCTCTGTTCGGTCGTAGTCCGTCCTCCTGTGATTGGTCAATTGTGTTGTATGTGGTAGTGCGCGCAAGTTTTCTGCTCGGCCGTGTTCCGTCCTTTTATGATTGGTCATTGGTTTTGTATGTCGTAGTTCTGGTGTCCAGGTTTTTCTGAGATTCAGGCCTTTATCTTTTCGATTGAAATTCTCTTTGTGTTTTTGTACGATAATTTAATTTAATTTGCATTATAGTCCAGCTAAGTCCATACATTTGCCAATTCTGATTCGTCTTCAGGGGTAGAACCTTATAACAGTTAAAAACAGTAGGTAGATAGATAATGTTGCAAAAAATCCCATTGCAAAAATTAAATTGTGTTTAAAGACCACCAACAGCTAAGGTTATTTGGGCCTAGCACCAATTTATATTTTCAATTCATTATTTTTTTTTTTTTTTAATAATAAATTGAAAATCCAATTGACACTTTTACCAGCTCTCGAGCTAGACCCCGGGAACTGGGGACTTGTAATAGAGGAACCATAGCTATTCTCAAACCCACGTGACGGTCGACATGCGTCGAACGAAAAAAAAACGAGGCTAATATAAAATTTCACTTTAATAATAATTGTAACTCCCGATCCCTATTTGCCTGCCCCTATGCTATAACTTCGATACATGGGAAATCCGACGGTCGGATATGGGACTAAAAGGTTGAAAACAGTAAGGTGAAGGAGTGATTTAATGGAGAGGCTACTGCAGTGGATTTTTCGAATCGTATGCAATTGTCGGATTGCTTTCAGTCATTCAACTAACAAATGAACAATTCATACTGTCAGTTGAACACACAAGCGGTAGTTTGTAAAATGTTGTTGTTTTATGCCTACACAGTATACAGACGTCCAGACGTTCGTAACCCATTGCGTGATGCACGGCGTGTACTGTTGACTTTCCTTATAAAATGGCGACTGTTCTGTTGCCACACATTGTGTTCTATCCATTGTGGATAGGTGATGATACAGAGGCGGACTTACGTACAATGTGCGCCCCTGGTCCTTTCATTTATGGCGCCTTATCAATATATTGTCTAAATTCTATAGAATTATCGTTAGGCACTTGGTAGAACATGATTGAATAAAAATTAATAAACAAACACTTGAAAAATTCTACACATTTATTCATCTCAACGATCGTTTCGGGCTTCTAACCCATCATCAGGAGTTTACTTTAAAGTAAACTCCTGATGATGGGTTAGAAGCCCGAAACGATCGTTGAGATGAATAAATGTGTAGAAAAAGTTGAGTTGTTATTTATAGTTTACAATAAATAAATAAATAAATCAAGTGAGTCAAAATGGTCCTTCGAGTGGGATCCTGTACACGCTATCATTAAACAACGACAGACTGTTCCTGCTTAAATACAAAATGTGAATCCCAATCATAAGTCAACGTCAAATCAGATTTTCTTGCAACGCAACGTCCCTTTGAGTTTGGCGCCCCTTAGGACTCGGGCCTACGCCTAAATCCAGCACTGGTACAGAGCATGCATGTATGTGTCTTATACTAGTAGTACACATAAGTAGGTAGTAGTACGTGCACTATGCCATTTCATTTCTTCATGTGGGCGAGATACATAATTAATCATTCAGACATCGACTCTCCCTTCTTTTCTTATATTCTTCTGTCTTTCGGCATATGTGAACCCCAATACCAGTGGCGAAGAATTTTACTCGATGATCGCCGTTGATGCAATACATTTTCAACTGTCAATTTCCATCCAGGTGTGCAAGCTTTCACGGCCGACATTGTTCCAAATCTTCATGGTTTCCGGGCTTGTAGGCCGTAGTCCGGTGGTATTTCTACTTGACGTTTCGTCTGCAACTGCGGTAGACATTCTCAAAGGCGATGTGGCAGCGGTCGAAGTGTCCTCCTTGGCGGCTCACAGGTCAGTGTGTCAGTGACTGGTGTCCTCCCTTCTTTTATGCCTAGTACCAGTGTGTTCTCTGTTCGGTCGTAGTACGTCTCTCTGTAATTGGTCAACTGCGCAGTGGGGGTGAGTTCTCTACTCGGTCGTATTGCGTCCTTGTACGATTGGTCATTGGTTTTCAACTTAGGAGTGAAGTTAAATATAATAGATTACTGTGTTTTCCTTTGAAATCTAACATGAGGGATGTAACTGAAAAAAAACAACGATTTCCGAACTATCAACCAAACATTTTGTAAGGTAGCCCGGTCAATAAAGGTTTTATGTCGCAACTAATTCCCATAGAGCTGGATTTTTCACAGATAGTAGAACACCTTTAGACATGTATTATTACAAAAGTTCCTGGTTATCCCCCCTGTGAACATATGTATTTTCAATTTAAAATTCGATGAAGAACACCATAAATAAGCTATTGAAAAGGACGTAACGTTTTAACCAATAGTTACCAAGGTTACAAAAAGTTCGTGATTTTCAAGAAGCTGTCGCACGCTTACCATTAGTACCACAGAAAAGTTGTGGGAACAAAAATTGTAGGAAATGTAATCCTCTTTAAAACATTACATAGTGAAAGAATCGCTTAAGTCGACCGTTTTTGAGATATTTCAAACAAACTCAGCAAGAAGTGACAGTGTGGTCCAGTGGTTAGCGTGGCTACTGGATTAGACTGTCGGGGGTTCGAATCCCATTTCCGCTCATGGATGTTTTGTGATGTCATTTAGTTTTAAGAGAATTGTTATTTAATGTATTTAAGACGCTAATGACCTAAGTTGTCGACGCGTCTATAATTTACAATAAATAAAAAATCCAATGAAATGATTTAATCGATTGATTTTTTAAAATGAAATGTGATAATTTCGTCGACCAAATTCGATGGAGAAAGAAATAAAGAAAGAAATCTTCGCCACTGTAGTGAACAGTAAAACACCGGAGAGGAGAGAGTTTCGACTGGTGTAATGCTATAATGCTGGGCTCACAATAGCTCCGTTGTACTACGTCTTGTTCTTCATCATTGTCCTTTTTGATCCTCCTCCTTAATCGCGACGTGCTGCCACACATGCAAGCATTCACTGAA
Source organism: Mongoloraphidia duomilia (assembly GCA_039654895.1). Classification (NCBI taxonomy): domain Eukaryota; kingdom Metazoa; phylum Arthropoda; class Insecta; order Raphidioptera; family Raphidiidae; genus Mongoloraphidia; species Mongoloraphidia duomilia. The sequence goes on along the minus strand of CM077516.1, from coordinate 83,241,557 downwards.
ATTCAAGCACACACAAACACAGTGACCTTTCTTCAAAGGACAGACAAAATATATTATTATCTTCTGTTGAGAAATTGAAACATTACATCGATTTTATCTTTCAGCACAATTATAGCGTAAAAATTAATAAACAAACACTTGAAAAATTCTACTCATTTATTCATCTCAACGATCGTTTCGGGTTCATAACCCATCATCAGGAGTTTACATTAAAATGTAAACTCCTGATGGTGGGTTAGGAACCCGATTTAATGTAAACTCTTGATGATGGGTTAGGAACCCGAAACGATCGTTGAGATGAATAAACGTGTAGAATTTTTCAAGTGTTTGTTTATAAATTTTTATTCAATCATGTTCTACCAAGTGCGATAATTCTATAGAATTTATACAATTATAGGGCTTCAAACCTTGAGTGTCAATATTTTAGTTTAAATCTCTTGATCGGGATTAATCCGGGATCTGGATTTTTTTTAAAATTGGCATGTGTTTACGAATTCCTATCCCGATGTGAGTCTTAGGTATATTACCAGATAAAATCAAAAGATTGTCATATAAATATTTCATAAAAATTACATTAGAAACCCCCCAGGGGGGATATTGGAATGTGGTTGCTATCGCAAATTGCATTCCGATGTTTTTGGGGAATTAGCGCTCCCAGGGACCCGAGCTCGTACCAGTCGGCTTGTGTATGCCGGCTGGCGGATTCTAATACACAAATAGATTATTTGTTGTGTTGAAGACGCTAATGACCTGAGTTGTCGACGCGTCTATAATCTACAATTAATTAATTAATTACATTAGAATCTTTTTATAGTTTTGATTTAAAAGATATATTCTAGAGATTGGGGATTATGCCTAGGTGGGCCGAGGGGTAGACCATGGCCCACCCTCTGGCGCCGTCACTGAGCAACGGAGCCGTTGCAACAAAAGTTTTTGTGACACCCTCAAAAACCCGGAACGTTGCATATGATTTGGATTTGGAGTCCTAATCGAATTTTACACGATCAAAAAACTTCTTATATAAGTATGCTCCGTATATGGAAGTGTAAAAAAAAAATTCGACTGATGACCAGTCCTATACTTCCCACGTAGTAAATATTTGCAAATAATAAACACTCTTTTTTTTAATTCTTTGACTAGGCCCAAATAACCTTAGCTGTTGGTGGTCTTTAAAACACAATTTAATTTTTATTCTTTGAAAAAAGCATGGCCCTCTTTTTGTTTGGTGATCTACTGATGGCTAGCTTAATATAGCAAAAATCATGGTTACCTTGATTTACGTACAATTTTCTTTTTTTAGTAAAATTTTTTTTTTTCTCGAAAACTATACATTTTAGAGAAAAAAAATATTTACATTTTTTTCATATTATAACATCTAGAATTCATTTATATTTTTTTTTACCTATGCTAATACGTGATATTGAGAACGTTTTTTTGAATATCTCAGGATCCACTGAACCGATTTGACTCAAAATCTAATCAGATCTAAGTTAAAGGCTGATAAACACAATAGAACAATCGGCATGGCCGTATGTTGTTCCGTTCTAGAGATATCGAAGGCAAAAAATTGACCACATACATACACACATACAGACATCAGTCAGAAAATAACCTTAAACGATTGCTAGGGTCTCAAAACGGGAAGATCTGTTAAAATCTCGAAATATTTTTTTCGGACTAATCCATTACTTCCCTACCATAGTAGAGGTGGGAAGTAAAAATCGTTAGTGCTACACTTTATAACCTTGTTTTCTGTATTAAGTAGGCACTGATAACACTAAATCTATCGCCTAGTTGAAATATCAATTTAAATCATTATAGATGGAACATATTATAGAGGTATATATTTTGGTAGTTAATATTAATGGTTTTATTATGTTTTAAAGAATACAACTTATAAATATACACGTGTGTGGGTGTGCACACACACACACATACACTGACATGTTGCGCTCGCGCGCGTATGTGTATGTGTGTGTGTGTGTACGTATAAGAATATTGTATAACGTGTGTACCTTAAGGCCTGATATTTGATAGTTTTGTATTTTCCTTGTATTTTTTCAACAAATATTAATACCGAGTGCACGATGAAAAAGACCACACGGTAGTGATCGGTCATAACGTGTTTTTCACATAACGAAACCTAACCAGTTACGTGAGTATGCATAACCTGTTTTAAAAACGGTTATTTTTATAACTGGTTATTTTTTAAATTTAGATCTGCAACAACATGAGTTCGGAGTCACGACCATTTTCGGGGATAATCGGAACTTCTCGGGCATATAACGAATATGTATTGTAAAATAACTGCTTACGCGAATATATAACTAGTTTTTCGTGACACTAGAAACTACGTATTCGGTTATCTATATACAACATAAGCAGTTTTTAAAATTGATTATGTTAAATAACGCCCACTCCTACCACACGATAGAAATGAAACTCTCTCATTCACTTACCGCGGCCTCTCTCGTTCGCATACGCTAAAAACAACGCAAACGCCCCATCTATGACAATTTATTGGAGCAAAAGAAATGCCTTTTTACCTGACTGCGCCAGCTAAAGGGTAATGTTTTTTTAATTATTTTTTACCGACATCTGTTGGCATGCATTTTATCAATCCTGCAAGAGGACAACCTGGTGTAGTGGAGCTATCGCTCGTTTTTACATACTGTCATCACTCGTCGTAATATAGTCCATTACACATCTGGATATACAATCTATTTATTTTTTATTTATTGTAGATTATAGACGCTTCGACAACTCAGGTCATTAGCGTCTTCAACACAGCAAATAACATATTTGTGTATAAAAATTCGCCAGCCGGCATATGAGCTCGGGTCCCTGGGAGCGCTAATTCCCAAAGAACATTGGAATGCAATTACGATAACAACCATATCCTAATGTCCCCCCTGGGGGGCTCACTCTATTAGGTACACACTGCATGTAAATCAGAATGCTGTGAATCGTCGAGATTTTACGGTACCGCTATTCGACCAACGCCCGTGCCTATAGACTATGTACAGGCAAATGCAATAAGGAACTGTATAACCATTTAACACACTGTATGTACAAACCCCGGCATACTTCAGACGAACGATGTTAGCTGTACAGAAAATTAAACAAACAATATTTTATAATGCTATATTTATTCTGTATTATTTTATGTATACGTTTTTTATTAGAATGCTTGTAAAACAATAATTTTATAATTTTTACATTATATTGTATAATATCTGAGAAATGAAAAATTACGACAGACATTTTGTACAAACAATTACACATTCATTTAACACACATGACGTAGCAAAGTAAATATCAATTTAAATTTTAAACCATTCAAGTTGAATGTTATTGGTTTGTAATTATATTTTTTATCTTTGTTTATTCCATATGACTTTTTTCTGCAGTAAATTATGCACTACCATAACTTATATATCTTATAGTTTATGACTGACGCTGGAACAACTCTATAGGTTTTGATAAAAAAAACAAAAATTATACACCTACATTCAGGGGCGTATTTACAGGGAGGCGTAGGTGCGGCAAAAAATAAGAAAGTAATGTTCTCTTTGCGATAGGTATTTTGTGATAGGGAATGGAAGGAGGTTTGGAAGAGGAATTGAGGAAGAAATTGGGGAGAGTAAGATAGAACGAGTGAGAAAAAATTATTGAAGAGGGGGAGGCAAATACTGGTTTAGCCCAAGGACGGTAAAATTTTAAATCCACCACTGTCTATATTTTAAAAATTTATGTCTGAAAAATTGAACCCACTTCCAAATGAGCTGGAGCAAATTTCTGTACCTCTTAATTTAGTTTAGAAAGAATTTTTTTTATCGTGAATTTTGGGAAATTTTAAATGGATAAAACTTCTAAACCAGAAGAGATACAGACGTTTGCTTGTGCTCCTAATTGGAATCAGAATGAATGAATTGTGAATTATAGACGCTCAACAATAAGGGTCATTAGCGTCTGTTGAAATCAGCGTAAGAATTGTAAGTTTAAAAAAGTTCTAAGAGATTTCAAATTTTATCAAAAATCGCATTTTTTAAAGGTTTTGTTGACTTTTGATTTTTTCCTTATAACAATATGACGTCTAGCATCCGCCATATTGGATTTTCTGTGACGTCATATTCCCATGAGTGTCATTTATGAAAATCTATCAGACCGCTGCCGACTTTTCACTTTTGCATTTTAACAATATGGCGTCTAGCGTCCGTCATATTGAATTTTACGTGACGACGTCACAGTTTCACTCGTAAGATTATGACGAATCTATCGACACCTCATTTTTCAAATTCCATCAAGCCAATTAGATTCTACATGGGAATAAAGAATCTCAGCCACATACATACGTACATACCTACACATAAAAACATAACCCTCTTTTAGTTTCGCGCAGTCGAGTAAAAATGTGTTGTCTTATCCCTCGGGAACTATTGAATCGATCGGAATAAAAAGTAGCTTATGTTTTAATCCACATCATAAATTGCCTGCATGCAAAATTTCGTTCAGATCAGTCGCGCCGTTGAGGCGTGATTGAGTAACAAACATTTTTTCACATTTATAGGTTAAGAATAGTCAAAAAATCGTATAGAATCACACCAATAATATTTCAAATGAAATAATTTACCATAATAATACGAAATAAAACTGTTTTATATTACCATAAAATTAAATGTAAGTATAATATGTTATTGTTGGAGCTCCTTTACAATATTAACAATACGTTCGTTCTAAACATTTTAGGCATCAATTTATTGTTATTGTTTGTTGTTTTATATAAACTATATACTATAGCTTGTTCGTGTGCAGACTTGAATAAAGGCCACGATCAGGAGGAATCGTCGAAGAATACTATTATGTAAATGGCGATATTGTTTTCGATGATGAAATGTTTTACAATGTATAAGAAAGCAGACCATACACGATCGAACATATTCGGATCGACGATCGAATATGATCGGCTCGGCGATCGTACAAATTCGGCTCAGAAGAAAGTACCCCCGAACCCGTAACTCCGAGCCGAGCATGTTCGTCAATTCCCGTACGTGTCCCGAATTTGCCAAGTTGGGTATCTTCAACCGTGAGCCTCACATTGTGATCTCAAAACGACCATCGTGACGCCGACGTTAAACGACGGTCGGGTAGTAATTTTGGGTGGTTTCGTGTGTTTGGATGACCCAATAAAAAGAAGACAACGGCGACATAATATGTGGGCAAAAGATTCACTTTATAGGAGGGCAACAAACGCCATGCCATTTCTGCCAAGATCCTTTCCGATGTCTCCGCAATGTACACCCTCTACAGACTTGGTAACTTTTAGCCTCAGAACAGAGATAGCTATAGAAACAGCATATCTCGACGTTTATGTGAATAATTTATTAATGAATTAATAAATATTATTATTATCTATTAATAAAATCCATGGATAACATCTTACGCCTGTTTGTAGACATAAATAAATAAGTATCCAAAGCCTGTTTACAATATTACACTATTTTGAAACGTCAAAAAATTGATTTTTTAAATTTTAAAAGCTAAAAGAAAACGAATTTTTCCTGAAATGAGATCTAGCTAGATCGATTCTACGCCCCCCAATACCCCTTTTCAGTAAATTTCAAACGAATCGTTAGACCCGTTTTATCCCTGTCAGCGTTTCATTAATTTTTGAGTCGCTAAAGAAGTGTAACTTCAATAACAATGTATTAGTTAATGCTAGGTCCATAAATAACCCTAGCTTAAAACGTGCTTGTTGAGCAATGTTCGACCGTCTATATCCTGCTTAAAGTTTTCTGATATGCAAGTCTACACACACTTATTCAGGAGGAGTGTTTTTATGCAGAGGATGGGAACAACAATCGTTTTATTTCGAAGCGACGTTGACACTCACCGGGAGGCCGTGGTTTTCGTCGTCGTGCACGCGATCTCCTCCTGCACATCTCTCCTCCTTTGTTGTTGTTGCACACGATTGTCTGTGCTTGCAGTGTGTGCGTTTTCAAGCAATGTCGATAGGTGAGATGTGACAACAGAAATATAACATTTCAATATACATAATGTATCTATCTAACCCACTTGACACCCGCTGTATTTAATATGTATCTTGAAAATATTATATTGTATTGATTCAAAAAAGCTTTTGGCATATTAGAATTAGTGCAGGGTTTCTCTTTAAATCTAGATTTAAGGCTGAAAGTCTTAAGACCGGCGCATATAATCAATTTTTAATCGCACAACTGTTTAGTTGTTTGTCGGAAGGCTATAGGATCAGAAGGCAACTTGTGGAGTTGGAATGGTAAAAATATTGTAAAATTTTGAAACAGTTATTTTCGATACGTGTGCGTAAAGTGAGGTATTCTAGTAGGCTTAAATTGAGACACGAGCTAAGGGACTGACGCAAACACAACGAGATCTCGTGCGCTTACCCCCATTCGCCTAACGGCTCGTGGGGGTATACAGCGCACTCGATCTGGTTGTGTATGCGTCAGTCCCTTTAGCGAGTGCCTCAATTTAAGCCTACTAGATATCTCACTTTAAGCGAACCTATCGAACATAATTTTTTATAACGACTGCTTCTAAAGTTGAATAGAGAGAAAAAAAAATTATGAAAACGGAAAATTCGTTCTTCTAGTCCTTAGAACTTGACAATTATAGACTAAGTTACGATTTAGTTTATTTTTATTAAAGTTATTATCTTCTGTATAAATCATTAAAAACATGACTCTCTCATGATGTGGACTTTGTACGCGCGATACTATATATAGGAACACATCGATCGATAGCCAGTAAGTGCTTGTATTGTACAAAATGCGGAAATTTCGAATTTATAAGATGTAGAGATTGTACTTTTACGCACGCTTTGGATTTTCACGCACGGTGACTAAAATACCCTCTTTACGCCCGCCTCACAGTGCTCGAATATTGAACTTTGGAAGCAGGAGTTATAAAAAGTGAATTTTGACCTAAATTAGTACCATTCCCAACTTGTGGAGTTGGAATGGTAAAAATATTGTAAAATTTTGAAAAGTGAATTTTGACCTAAATTAGTACCATTCCCAACTTGTGGAGTTGGAATGGTAAAAATATTGTAAAATTTTAAAAGTGAATTTTGACCTAAATTAGTACCATTCCCAACTTGTGGAGTTGGAATGGTAAAAATATTGTAAAATTTTGAAAAGTGAATTTTGACCTAAATTAGTACCTACCTACCGATTAGTACCATTCCCAACTTGTGGAGTTGTAATGGTAAAAATATTGTAAAATTTTGAAAAGTGAATTTTGACCTAAATTAGTACCATTCCCAACTTGTGGAGTTGGAATGGTAAAAATTTTGTAAAATTTTAAAAGTGAATTTTGACCTAAATTAGTACCATTCCCAACTTGTAGAGTTGGAATGGTAAAAATATTGTGAAATTTTGAAAAGTGAATTTTGACCTAAATTAGTACCATTCCCAACTTGTAGAGTTGGAATGGTAAAAATATTGTAAAATTTTGAAAAGTGAATTTTGACCTAAATTAGTACCATTCCCAACTTGTAGAGTTGGAATGGTAAAAATATTGTAAAATTTTGAAAAGTGAATTTTGACCTAAATTAGTACCATTCCAACTTGTAGAGTTGGAATGGTAAAAATATTGTAAAATTTTAAAAGTGAATTTTGACCTAAATTAGTACCATTCCCAACTTGTAGAGTTGGAATGGTAAAAATATTGTAAAATTTTGAAAAGTGAATTTTGACCTAAATTAGTATCATTCCCAACTTGTAGAGTTGGAATGGTAAAAATATTGTAAAATTTTGAAAAGTGAATTTTGACCTAAATTAGTACCATTCCCAACTTGTAGAGTTGGAATGGTAAAAATATTGTAAAATTTTGAAAAGTGAATTTTGACCTAAATTAGTACCATTCCCAACTTGTAGAGTTGGAATGGTAAAAATATTGTAAAATTTTGAAAAGTGAATTTTGACCTAAATTAGTACCATTCCCAACTTGTAGAGTTGGAATGGTAAAAATATTGTAAAATTTTAAAAGTGAATTTTGACCTAAATTAGTACCATTCCCAACTTGTAGAGTTGGAATGGTAAAAATATTGTAAAATTTTGAAAAGTGAATTTTGACCTAAATTAGTACCATTCCCAACTTGTAGAGTTGGAATGGTAAAAATATTGTATAATTTTGAAAAGTGAATTTTGACCTAAATTAGTACCATTCCCCACTTGTGGAGTTGGAATGGTAAAAATATTGTAAAATTTTGAAAAGTGAATTTTGACCTAAATTAGTACCATTCCTCACTTGTTGAGTTGGAATGGTAAAACACAATGCACTTGTACAGTCAGTGTTCTATGCATATATTTTTAGTACGCGATATCATACCTGTGAATATATTATTACCTACCTCAGTAGTACGCCATAACCATAAATGTTTGATTTACGTTAAGTTATTAAAATCCACGTTCGAGTTTTATGCCACGGTTGCATTATTTTCACAGTTGAGCAACGAATGATCCGCGAGGACATCCAACTAACATAAAATACGTTCATATCTTCTATTCTGCATACGAATACCTACTATGTATAGTGACCACACTGATCCATACTGACTAGTAGAAAGAGACAGAGAGATATTGTAGAATGTAGATTATAGACGCTCGACTGTAAGTACCTACGGATAAAGCCGCCATTTACTGACCACTCATCTTTGTAATACAGAAGTTCTGTAAAATTTAAATCTAAATCTTATATAATTTTTGTAACACTTGTATGGAAATTGCAACATGACAATAGGTACTGGTTTTCGGGGTCGAAAATTGCCTGTTTCATGCCAGTGACGAAAAAAAAAGTCGAACGCATGCGCAGATCGAAAATGAAATGTTTTCGTCCCTTGGAAAATTTGGGTCAACAGTGGCGCCATCCTACGTGATGATTGTAAACTCCTATAACCTACAAATATTCTTTTGCAGTGTTTTTGTAAGCGTTTAATGTTGTTCTTTCAATGGATTAATTACAAAAATACTGTGCATCACTCGGGCAGAAATTTGGCGTTTGCGACTCGTGTAATTGCCACCCTCGCTTCGCTTGCAAACGCCAACTTTCTGCCCTATAGTGACATTACTCTTAGAATGACACAGTGACGCCTTCGGCGTATTGCAGACAACATTTAAGCACCGCCTCACCTTGACACCCGTTACCCTCTCTGCTGCTCTCTTTTAGACTGAGACAGTGACGTCATCAGCCTATTGGCGGCAAAGCACCGTCCTCACCTAGTAACAGACTGTTTGCTTGACAACCGTTACCCTCTCTGCTGCTCTCTTTTAGACTGAGACAGTGACGTCATCAGCCTATTGGCGGCAAAGCACCGTCCTCACCTAGTAACAGACTGTTTGCTTGACAACCGTTACCCTCTCTGCTGCTCTCTTTTAGACTGAGACAGTGACGTCATCAGCCTATTGGCGGCAAAGCATCGTCCTCACATACTAACATACTGTTTGATTGACAGCCGTTACCCTCTCTGCTGCTCTCTAATGGTTTTTACAATAGACGGCGTGTAAGAGTTCAAGTAGGCGGAGACCGGAACAATAGCCGAGTGATGACATCTCGGTGTCATTCTTATAGAATTTGAATTGTAGATTATAGACGCTCGACAACAGAGGTCATTAGCGTCTAGTCATTCTTATATAGTAGGTACCTAGTCTGTACTATAAAATGCAGTGTTAAAAATAATATAAAAGCGGTCGAAAACAGGCAGCTTTACCCTATGTGTATTACATAGTGCGGTGGCTTTGTCTCGGACATGTTTACGATCATCCTCAGTGTGGCCGGTCGTCCGAATGCCGTAATTTATGCTCGGACACCTCTCGAACACTTAAAGCTGCTTCTTTCCACCGCCGCTGCAGCGCTGCCTGTCTGCAGGACCCGACCGCGCCAATATATTCAATAAGCCTTGCCCTCCTCTCATTGCAGACAACATACCATAACGTTGCACCGCTGCTCTTCGAAGTCTATAACGCTTACATAATAGGCGTGGAGCCCACCGTTAGATTTCCTATGTAAGTATAGACAGACAATGGCGGACTAACAAAGAAGCGGTCCATCGGCCTCCTCCACATGCAATTGACAAGCTCATAAAGCTCATATTTTTTAGAGTGAATAAATAAACTAAACATATAATTACACAGGGGACAGTGTGGTCCAGTGGTTAGCGTCGCGGCCTCTGGATCAGACTGTTGTGAGTTCGAATCCCGCCTTCGCTCATGGAAGTTTGGCGATGTCATTTAGTTTTAAGTGAGTTGTTATTTAATGTAATCAAGACGCTAATGATCTAAGTTGTCGACGCGTCTATAATTTACAATAAATAAAATATGTTTACACAGGCTGATTCAGAAATAAAGGCGGACAAAATTCCATAAATCAAATTAGCATAAATAATCACTACCTATCCTAAAATATGAATGAAATCGGCAGGTTAATTTTTGAAAAAAAAAGAAAAATTGTACCCGCCTCTGGTGAATTAAATTCCATAGTATGCAATCGTCAAGGACTAACTATAAGTACAAACCTTTATCATTGATTATGTAACTGGTATAAAATTTGGATAAAATGCATAATTTTATAATCAGTTATTATCAATTGCTCTGCCGTGATGTTCATAAAACAGTATGGCTACGAATATTAAAAACAGACATGGTTTATTGTGCGGTGAACGGAAGAACGCAGACGGTATACTAACTGTTTTCCCGAACATCGTGTCCCACTTTTATTAAAAATGTGCAACATTTGTGAGTTTGTGAATTTCATTGTTATGAAGTTTCCAAAGTTTTGTGTAAGTACTTATGTCATTGTGTATTTTTAGGTTAACTTAGGGCTATTGAAATCTGCTTGAGTATTTTCAACGCTTCGTTATTTAACACAAAAACATGGCCCATGTCAGCTTTTAAATTTTATATATAAGTAGAGCAAACTTACGGAATATCTTCATTTTATGTATTTTTTGACGGCCACATATCTAAGTTAGCAAAAATCTATCCTATTGTTTTTTACAAGCTTTTATTTAACTTGCATTGTATGTTAGTTTGTGGGTTTGTGTGTTTGTTTAGATCAAAACTTGCAAGTCAATTTTGAACGACTTCCACGTATCCGATCGATTTGAAATTTTGTACACATATGTATTCCCGATGACAATACATGAATAAATTGTTTTTAGAAATAAATTCATCCTCTAAGGGGTTCAAACGGGGATACAGGGTTTTTTTGACTAATCAACGCCCAGGCCAAATCGCTGAAGTTAGAAACTTGAAATTTGGACAGTTTGTTCATTTTCTGACGTTCAAAATTCAACCTCTACGGGTGTCAAAGGGGGGTAAAATTTTAAAAGACTAAAATGAGTATCCGATCGATTTGAAATTTTGTACACATATGTATTCCCGATGACAATACATGAATAAATTGTTTTTAGAAATAAATTGAACCTCTCTAAGGGGTTCAAACGAGGATGTGGGGTTTTTTTGACTAATCAACGCCCAGGCCACATCGCTGAAGCTAGAAACTTGAAATTTGGACAGTCGGTTCCTTTTATGACGTAAGCATCCACTAAGAAAGGATTTTTCGAAATCCAAACCCTACGGGTGTCAAAGGGGGGTAAAATTTAGAAAGACTAAAATGAACAAAATAAAATATTAGTAAAAAAAAACTTTTTAGAGACAAGCTTTTATTGAAATGTACTAAAAAGGAAAAAATAATATTTAATAATTTTGGTTCATAATTATTAATTATTATAAAAGCGGGGGTTGTAATCTCTATGATAGTTTATTAGTCGCAACCCACGCTTTTATAATAATTATGAGACAAAATTAATAAATATTTTTTTCTTTTTAGTACATTTCAATAAAAGCTTGTCTCTAAAAAGTTTTTTTTTACTAATATTTTATTTAATAAAACTGTTCACGTTTGATTTCTAAATGTTATAATTAAGAAAGTTCTATATATAATAATCCATTAATATTTTTTAATTTAATAATTTTATTTCCCCAAAGTTAGAGTGAATCATTAAGCAAGGAGGATATAGAGACGCTGTACGTAATATATGCAACTGTTTATACAAAGTTGAAGCCAAGTCTGACGTCACAAGCCATAACAAACATGGCGGCCCAACAAGAGATGGATTAGGCCTTAGAGAATATTATATTCTCTTCTTCTGTTTCTTACATATAAAATGAAATGACTGACTGAACATGGCGACTGGATTCATTTTTAAATGTTTGTAACCTCTCTAAAACTTCTTGGCTCAGTGGTGTGAATAGACAATAAGCCCACATTTGGCAAACGCAAATTCCAGACACATTAAAACGAAATCTGTCTGGCTGTACGCGGTTATAAATTAAAGAATTTAAATCGGATTTAGATTTGGCTTTCTAGCTGTAAGTGATATTGATATCTTAATATGTAGGTTTACTTAAATATAATTTATATCTCTTATAATCCCAAATAATGAGATATTCCGTTTTGAGAAGTTTTATACACGTTGCATGTGAAATATTATGTAGATATTATATAAAAAGTATAGGTAGCCAATAAAACTCTTCTGTATTTGTAGACTTCACAGTTAGACAAATTAACAATTTCAATTTTATTACTTTATACCAATTATATTGGCGTTTGATATATAACAGACGCTAATGACCTCTGTTGTCGAGCGTCTATAATTCACAATTCACGCGTTTGATATACAGGCTGAATCAATTTCACATTTAGGATCTCAAAATGAAAAACACTTGTTGCCCACAGTTCCCTGGTTCTAACTGGTCAATTTCTTCAATTTTTTCAATTTATTATTAAAAAAAGAGGCTTGGTGTGTGGGTAGTACCACACTGCTTCCCATCGGGTGTCCTTAGAGACTAAAGACCAGCCTACCGTAGAGAAACTATTTGCAATACAGATTAACATGTTTTTTGAAGTGAAAACTTCCTTAGGCGCGCTTTGCCTGGGTTGTGAACGGAAATGAACCGTTCGCAACCCGACGGTGAGATTCGCTAAATCGGGGTTACTCGGCTCAAACACGAACACGTATATTTGCAGTATGCCGGTAAATACTAACGTCTTGGTACTGACTGGTCACTCTCTTACAACTGTGCCCGGCTGACATACTTATATCATAAAAATTGCACACTACACAGTTGCACTGATAGCTAAGTAAACAGCGTCTTTGCGTTGTATGCATAGGAACCTCGGTTCGAGACTTGATGGCACCGTAGAATTTTTGACGTATTTTTTCTACATGATATTTACATAAATATTTTTTAATTTTTGTTATATTCTTTCTTTGACAATAATTATAATTTTTTTGAAACCAAGGTAGATTTAATTAAGAATATAATTTTAGTAATAAATTATTTTTAGTTCATAAAAATGCGCTATAATAGATGACACCAAAAATCAGGAAATCTGAAGTTTTCACTTCTGTCGTGTGGTCATAAGCACACACCCATTTTTTTTTGTTATAAAAAAACCGCGCCTATTAAATCATAATTTCATACCACCTGGGCGAAGCCGGACGGCTACCGCTAGTTAATTAATAAAATCTAATATTAAATATTAAAAGGTTTTAACTTTGTGAATTGTGAGTAAGTATAGATTTTTGAATGATGACGCAATAAGCTAGACTCTAGAGAGAACTGAAATATATTAACGGTTTAATGTGACGTGTGATTTGTGAAGGCTGCAGCAGTTGTACGAAACTAACATTTGATGAGTGCTAAAATGTGCTACGAAACGAGAAGAAAACAATCGGATGACAGACAGACGAATAGGTGTGGGTTTTTTTTTATAAAGGGACGATCAAGAACCGCGCGCGTGAAGATTCGAGATCAAACCGATCAGATAACGTACACAACAATGGACTGGATTTATATGTCGATTATTTTAACTTTCAATTTGGACAGATCGTTTTCAACGACCAGTTTAAATGCTTCTTCCACTTTAATTGGATGTTATTTCCAAATTATTCTTTTTTTAAACTTCTGTATGCAATCTGTTGTACAAAACATACTAGAATTTGCTTCGAGATTTTTCCATCTTAATTTTATAATTTCGGTAACATGGAAAACTTGTACAAAACTGTATTGGATTCAGGTTGTGGTTAGATTTTTTTATTTATTTATTGTGGATTATAGACGCGTCGACAACTTAGGTCATTAGCGTCTTAAATACAACAAATATACAAGGTTGTGGTTAGAGGTTTCCTTTTTTATTAACAAATAACTACGCTCTGCTACTTACGCTCTGCTACTATTCTATTAACCGTGCATTTGAACATTTTTATTAAATCATTTAAATCATTTCTTCCTTATTGAGAGTAATTTATATCTAAGAAGTAGGTACCGAAAGGATTATTGTAAATTATAGACGCTCGACAACAGAGGTCATAGTCGTCTTTAAACTCTTAAGTACTTAAAAGTAACAAAAAAGTCAATGAAACATTATTTTCCAAGTTTTTTTACGGGATTAGTGGGGCATCACAACATGAAAGAAATCAAATAAAAAGGTTTTAACCGACTTAAAAAAACAGAGGTTATCAATTCGACATGTACCTATATATTTTTTAAGATTATTCAGTCATAACTTCTCGAGAGGCTGACCGATTTAAATAATTTCGACGCTGTTGGGTTCAGAATGCTTACGGAATGGTCTCATATAATTTTTATTTAAATCGGTTCAGTAGTTTATTTTTCTAGTGATCAAATCAATTTTTGAATTATGTTACTATATCCTGTATTTGTGAACCGATTTTGATGATTTTTTCTAATAATATGTGGTCTCACATAAATTTTACTTAAATTGCTTCAGTAATTTTTTATGGTTTTTTATAAATCGATACAGGTATTTTTTATGAACGCGTGAGACAAAACAAAAAAAAACTTTTTAACAAAAAAAAAAACCTCCTTCAAAAAGGCACTAAAAAGAGGAAAAAAATTAAATTTTGAGGTCTGTGCCAATTAAAATATGAAATTGGTTAAAAAGAAGATATTAATCACTATACTAGATACTTTTTAACCGACTTCATATTTTAATTTTCATAGACCTCAAAATTTCATTATTTTCCTCTTTTTAGTGCCTTTTTGAAGGAGGTTTTCTTTTTTGTTAAAAAGTTTTTTATTTTTTACTTTTTAGTGTCAAAAAGTAACATTTACCTTAAAGAATCACACGCCGTTACTTACTTTTTTATTAAAATCAGCCGAACTACTGAACCGATTTTGATGAAATTTCTATGGGACCTATCTGAAAGTATATCCTTTCAAATAAAACTTTTCAAAATCGGTTCATAAACGACGAAGTTATCCGCGAACACACATAAAACATAACCACATAAAAAATATATACGGTCGAATTGAGAAACCTCCTTAAAGTCGGTTAAAAAACGAGTGCATATAGACGCTTCAGCCACGCTGAGGTCGCGCTTAGAAATCTGTTTTTATTGTGTGAACATTTCCTGTAAAAAATTAATTATTCAGTCGTTTCGGTTATTTACCTGATTATTTATTTTATTTAGGTATAATTATTTTTAAACAGTCACACGTTATTTTAATGGTCAAATTACACACTCGTGCAGGTTCGGGTAGTTTTTTTTTATATATAATATAAATACCAAGTGCCATTAACACATCTTCAAATAAAGGCCATAAATAATCATTAGTGAGCCGGTTACAGTTGACGGTCTCGACATAATATAAAGTAACCCCTCTCTCGAGTCAAGTCGAAGTCGAGATCAGATCTCGACAAGCTCGGCGCTAGACCCGCGAACACAATCGGTTCATTAGGCCGGCCGCACAACACACCCAAACGCGCTTCTGCAGTTACCTACCGATGACAAAAAAACATGCTCTGATCCGATAACACGTATAGGTCTAGTTCTGCTCCTGCTCTTTAAAATTAACAACAAAAAAAATGTGTGTGTGCTTATGGCCACACGACAGAAGTGAAAACTTGAGATTTTCTAATTTTTGGTGTCATCTATTATAGCGCATTTATGAACTAAAAATTTATTACTAAAATACTAAAATTGTATTTTTAATTAATTCCACCTTGGTTTCAAAAAAAATGTAATTATTTTGTCAAAGAAAGAATATAACAAAAATAAAAAAGTATTTAATTAAATATCATGTAAATTGGTAATGATAAAATCAATCGATTTAAAACCCCTTATATCCACACCATATTATTCACATAACAATTAGAGCTGAAAATAATAAATATCTCAGACAGCTAGGCTGCCATGATTTTTGAGCTATATACCTATCTATGAAAAAATCAAATGACCACTGTCGGGACTTGAACCCGAAACCCCCAGTTTTCATATCATGTAGAAATTAGAAAAAAAACGACAAAAATTCTACACTGCCATCAGGTCTTGAACCCAGGTTCTTATGTATAGAACGCAAAGACTTAACCAACTGCGCTATGGGTGACAGTATGTAGACGGCCGTTTTTATGATATATGTTGCGAATTCTTACGGTCAGATTGCGAACGTTCAGGTTGCGAATTATTACGTTTATTTGCGAACGCTTCACGTTATTTCACTACCCAGACAAAAAGTGCCTAACGCGCCTAAGGAAGTTTTCACTTCAAAAATTATGGATGCAACAAAATATGTCTACAACTAGATTTAGCATTAGAAATAATAGTTCCCACTAAAAATAATATTAGCACCAGGTCCTTAAAAAAGTCTAAATTCGATTCCCCGCTGAGCAACATTTTTTTTTCATTCACGGCCTACAGATAATTGTGACAATAATTTAACTGGTTTATATAATAACTTTTTTCCGAACGAATGAACTCGAAGTCACACAAGGTCATTTATGACGTGTAAACAAAATGACCACTGTTGGACATCTCACACATGAAGAATATTTTATGTTCACAACTTTGTGGGTTTGTTTATTGTACAAAATCTATACTGCAGAGAGCAGAGATATCTGTTCAATTTAATCCCTTAATTTATGTGAGTTTTATGGATATTGCCTCGAAATATTCATATTGGTATGCGGTTTCTTAAGGTATATGAATATGATTTCTCTATGCTTCTATACTATGTTTACATATAAACTGTATGTTTTATTATTAGTGTATTTGCCATATGGCACATACACTATTGGCGTCGGTCGGATGGCGGGACCTAGGGGTCGGACCAAAATTTCTCGACGTTTCATAGCCTCCTGAACATTTTGGCACCATTTTTGGAAATGTCTATTTATATATGTATATATATATTTATATATTTATATTTATATATATATATATTTATATATTTATATATATATGTGTACGGGCTATAACTTTCGAAAGAGTTAATTGATTTTGACGAAATTGGGTAGACACATTGCAATCCATAACCGCACGAAGCCTATTTAAAATGGGCCCAATCGGACCATTTTAAGGGTGGTTTTTAGGGGTTGAAAAATGTTTTTGGGCCCAAAAATACCGAAAAAATTCTCAGAATTGTTTCAAAATTGAAATTTAACCCTTTAGTGAAGATTAAAATGTGCTGCTAAAATTTTAATAAAATCGCCCCGACAGGTCCGGACTTACAAATTTTATGAAAACACTAGTTTGCGGATAGTGATTTACTTACTGAAGGGTGTATTTAATTTGGTACAGAGGTTGCATTGATAATAATATTGAAATTAAGAAAAAAAATATTATTTTAAGGGATGTATTAAGGGGTTAAATTTTTTATTTTGTTCAAAAACCAACTTATGTTCACATAATAACAGCACAATGCCTGTATTAGCAAATACACTATATTGTCGGCAGGGTTTTGGCACTGCGACCCGAGTTTTATTATACTAGCTTGAACCTGCGGCTTCGCTCCCGCAGATTCGTTCGCATAAATATTGCTTTATAGACGGAAAGTCAAGTTTAAACAGTACGCTATCGTCATACCTCACCGGGATGCCGGGCTTGAGAAAAGCCGAGCATGTAGCAATGCTGTTGTTTACATGACGTTGCTATGGTTCCTCTATTACAGGTCCCCAGTTCCCGATGTCTAGTCCGAGAGCTGGTAAAAGTGTCAATTGGATTTTCAATTTATTATTAAAAAAAATAATGAATTGAAAATATGAATAGGTGCTAGGCCCAAATAACCTTAGCTGTTGGTGGTCTTTAAAACACAATTTTTTTATAAGTCAGTATCGAAATATGTGATTTTTTTAAAAGCCGTAACTTTTTATTGCATTGACTTATAGAAGCTTGAATTTTTTACAGGACTATGGAGTTGTAGACCTTAGTATTTGATAATAATTTCAACTTGACACCTCGAGCCCGCTAATGACCTCTGTTGTCGAGCGTCTATAATCTACAATTCGACACCTCGAGCCGTTCTCGAGAAAAAGGATCTTGACGGACAGACGGAAAATAAGTGATCCTTATAAGGGTTCCTTTTTTTATTTTGGGGTACGGAACCCTAAAAACGATAAAAAAAAATTGAGAACCATGTTCGTTCAAACTTTTCCATTACACAAGTAAAGCAAACAGACACGCATGTTATTACAAAAATTACATATGTTATATAGTATTTTTATTACAACAAGTTTATTACAGATATTAAAAATTCTCTGTTGTAACAATAAAACACAATGTTGAGTAATCAATGACGAATGTTTCAGACTTTTATCAAATTCCTTTCCCCAAATAATAGATTGTATATCTAGTTGCGTAATGACGTATAATAGTACTGACAAGTAAGTGACATGTTAAAACGAGCATATAGCGAGTGTTGACAGTCGTACGTGTCATAATATCATTACGCACAAGATATATATGGTATTTTTTGCCATACCCACTATAAAATAGCTACTTTTCAAGTTCATTTGTGTCGCCAACTTCACTTCTATAGTAGGCCGGGAGTAGCTGTCAGTAGGTAATAGCGGGCGGATCAGGGCGAATAAACATACATCACTATGGAAATGATTTGCTTTCCCACACTGGTGTGGAATAGATACATTCCCGTACAGCGGTCTGTCAAAAGTCACTTTACATGCATGTAAAGCAGCTATTTTATAAAGAGTATGGCAGAAAGTAAGGTTATGTGTCTGTCTTAAACTTCTAATCCGATTTCAATAAAAATTGATACACGTACCCGATTGTGATTTGAACATATAGATTATGTTTAGTTAAAATCGGTTCAGCGGTTCATTAATTATTCCGATTTTAGTTAACGCGGGTCAACTATTAGACATTTTTAAAAAGCTGTCTGCCATCATGACTCTTGCGGATTCAATTCAACCGATTTCCATGCGATTTACACAAAAAAAATTTGGAAAGATTTTAGACTATAACAGGGAACTCATTCCCGGACAACGCCGGGCAAACACGGCTAGTTATTATTAAATTGACTTTCAACGAGATATATTTTATGCGATAGTTTTATGACATTCTCAAGGAGTTGCACTGCTGCCTTGTTAAAGCAGTTTGTAAATCAAAATATGTGTGCGGTAGTTTAATTATATTGATTTATTAATCTCAATTTCTAAGTGTCCACTACTTACCTTTTACTCTGCACAAGTAGTAAAGTGTTAAGCACAAAACTACATTTTATGTTATAACTAACAATTTATTTCAACTAGGGATCAGCAAGGTAGTAATTTTTTTCGGTGTCGATACAGGACCGTAGCTAGCTGGGACACAAAAAGCCAATGATCTACCTAGAAAAAACTTTTAAACAAAAAAATCTTCTTCAAAAAGCCACTTAAAAGAGGAAAATAATGAAATTTTGAGGTCTGCGCCAATTTAATAAAATATGAAGTCTGTTAAAAAGTATAGTATAGTGATTAATATCTTCTTTTTAACCAACTTCATATTTTATTAAATTGGCGCAGACCTCAAAATTTCATTATTTTCCTTTTTTAGTGGCTTTTTGAAGGAGGTTTTTTTTTTGTTCAAAAGTTTTTTATTTTTTACTTTTTAGTGTCAAAAAGTGACATATACCTTAAGGGAATCACACGCCGTTACTCACTTTTATTAAACCGACTTTCTTACGCTGTCTGATGTGTCAAAAAGTGACATTTACCTTAAGGAATCACACGCCGTTACTAACTTTTATTAAAATCAGCCGAACTACTGAACCGATTTTGATGAAATTTGTATGGGATCAATCTGAAAGTATATCCTTTCAATTAAAAAAAAATTTCCAAATCGGTTTATAAACGACGAAGTTCTGAGGTAACAAACAAAAAAAAAATACAACCGACTTGAAAACCACCTCCTTTTTTTGAAGTCGGTTAAAAATATCGAACAGACAGTAGACAGTTTTAATTTTACATCCTACTTCAAGTTTTTGATATCCTATTTAAAATTTGATTCCAGCTACGGCCTTGGGTCGATAACGCATCACGAAATCGACACAGAACCGTAGCTAGGGGACATATATGTCCCCTAGCTACGGTTGGGCATAGACTATAGTCTATGTCCAGCCTTATATTGCCAATGCCCTATCCTAAAAATAAGCAAACAGATAGTCCAAGTCCCGCCTTTTGTAAATTTGCGACCTTCTTCAATTTTCTGATATCCTGTTTAAAATTTGGTTCATAAATTCTGAACTTCGATACACTTAATATAAGAACTAGTCTAGTATTGATTTTCCCACATCCATGATAAATAATATCAGGTACAGTCCACGACAAGAGTTTTATTTATGGCACAGGACACCTGCATCTGCATATTGATATATGAATGTAATTAAACTGGAGACTAGAGACAGCTGTTTAGACACCTTTGTAATAAATACCAATACATTATTTCTCTAGCCATTCATATATTATGTAATTAATTTTTCACTCTGATATTTTATTTGTAAATATTAGTTTCTCAATATTATCCAGCTAGATTATTATTCTGAAATTAAGCCATATCCCAATTTAAATAATCAAGTGGGCAATCTGCGTTTTTAACCGACTTCAAAAAAAGGAGGTGGTTCTCAATTCGGTTGTATTTTTTTTTTTATGTTTGTTACCTCAGAACTCCGTCATTTATAAACCGATTTGGAAATTTTTTTTTATTTGAAAAGATGTACTTTCAGATTGATCCCATAGAAATTTCATCAAAATCGGTTCAGTAGTTCGGCTGATTTTAATAAAATTTGTAACGGCGTGTGATTCCTTAATGTAAATGTCACTTTTTGACACATCAGACAGCGTAAGAAAGTCGGTTTAATAAAAGTTAGTAATGACGTGTGATTCTTTTAAGGTAAATGTCACTTTTTGACACTAAAAAGTAAAAAATAAAAAACTTTTTAACAAAAAAAAAACCTCCTTCAAAAAGCCACTGAAAAGAGGAAAATAATGAAATTTTGAGGTCTGCGCCATTTTAATAAAATATGAAGTTGGTTAAAAAGAAGATATTAATCACTATACTATATACTTTTTAACCGACGTCATATTTTATTAAATTGGCGCAGACCTTAAAATTTCATTATTTTCCTCTTTTTAGTGGCTTTTTGAAGGAGGTTTTTTTTTTTGTTAAAAAGTTTTTTATTCATAGTTGTTATGCGATTATCATATTTATCCAAACACTATAGATGTCCCGTCCGGATTCGCCCGGGCGCATTCGCGTCGCTCGTCATATCAGCAATTTTTCAAAAAGACTTTCGTAGTACAGTGAAACCTGCTTAGTAAGTTGGTCATTTTTCTATCGAATTCCGAGTTATCGAGATTGATTGGTCATCTCGCCGAAGCAAGAATCGAGCTTCGAGAAATCTCGAGTAAATTTTGTTTATTTTTTTAGAATCTGCTATACGGAGTGTCAAAGATAAGCGTGAAATGTATGGGGATTTCCTAAACGATAATAGATAGATTGTTGAGTCTTTCGACTAATACAAATACAATTTGATAAGAGATAGAGATTTGGTTAAATGAGAGAAAATGTGCAGAATCTCCAGTTCTACTACCCTGCGCAGTCAAACTTTCTATATTTTGCTTGGCTTGCGACAGACAGTTGAAAAACGAGACTTTCCCATTTTCGTTTTTTTGTTTGTAACTCGTTTATTAAGTAAGTTAGAAAAAAATATTATCACTTTATTAAAGCACTTTTTTATGAAGATTTCAAATCTCTCTGCACATCTACTCTCGCTTAACCAAATCTCTCTTACTGTTTAGGAAATCCGCATACATTTCACGCTTATCTTGGACAACATGTATATATTTGAAATTTCGAAATCGTGACTTATCAGTAAAAAAGAAATGCTATAACAATGCAACGAAAAAAGCTTTTTCCTGGAATTCTATTGTAATAAAGCAAAAGTGATATCTTAATAATTCTGACAAGTGAGAATAATAAATTCCATTAAAAGTGTGTTTTTATGTGCAATAAATCTAGATTTTTAGCTACTAAGTGGGGACATTAGAATGCATATTATTATTTTAATCTGACAATTTTATTGGTTTAATCTTGAACGGCATTCTTTTTTTTTAAACGCGTTAGGTACTTAGTTTGTAAATTCAGAATTTAAATTAAAATTGTTTTTGACACATTTTCTACCATGTTTTCTTTAAAAATAAAAACCGGTCAAGTAACTTGCGCGCCGAGGATTCCGTACAACTAATTAATTTTATTGGCACTAATTGTGTTTTTTTTTCTTGAAAACTACAATCTCCTTTTCCTAAAAATTTTATTATGGTCTGTCCGTAAATAGTATAGAGTAATAAATATAATACTGAGCATGTATATCGTCTCTTATCTCACGTAAAGACGTAACTGACAAAAATTAAAAAAGTGAGATAAGTCCCTAAAATAAAAATACATTATTTAAAAAAACAAAAAATATCCGACTGCGTAAAAATCGAACTTAAAAGATGGAGACAACATCAAATGATAACATGCAGTCGGAGGCAGCAGATATTTCTGTTCAACTTGTTACTACTATGCCTTCTACTGCATGTTATCATTTGATCTTGTTTCCATCTTTTAAGTTCGATTTTGACGAAGTCGGGTTTTTTGTTTTTTTCGAGGTTTTTTTTAAATAATTTATTTTTATTTTCTTCCTTTTAGTTCAATCTACTCATCAAGCCTTTTCATTTGATACCCCACACAAAAGGTTTTACCGATTTTTTGCGTATTGACAAAATGGCATCTAGCGTCCGCCATATTGAATTTTCCGTGACGTCATATACCCTATTTGAAATCTTCTCAACGAAAACCTTTCTTTTGATGCCCATATCGATGTATTTAGAAGGAAAATTATTTTTCCATTCTGACAAAATGGCGTCTATCGTCCGCCATATTGAATTTTCCGTGACGTCATATACCCTATTTGAAATCTTTTCAAGGCAACCTTTCTTTTGATGCCCATATCGATGATATTTAAAAAGAAAATTACTTTGCCATTCTGACAAAATGGCGTCTATCGTCCGTCATATTAAATTTTCCGTGGCACTCAGTAGCACTCGTGAGACCATGACGAATCTATAGATATCTCATTTTTCAAAATCCGTCAAGCCGTTTAAGCTACAAAGGGCGCCGACCAAAATGCAAGATACATACATACATCCGGAAGCCCTAATGGATAGCGTATTTGGTACCGCAGCCTCTAGATTAGACTGTCGTGGGTTCGAATCCCACCCGTGCTCATGGATGTTTTTCGATGTTAATTAGTTTTAACAAAGTTGTTATTTAGTGTAGTTGAAAGACGCTAATGACCTGAGATATCGACGCGTCTATAATTACAATAAATAAAAAAATACATACACCCGAAAAACATTACCATTCTTCGACAGTCGGGTAAAAAGAGAACGTATTTTCAGATGATGAGTGTAACATTGAGGATGCGTTGACTCTTTCTCAACTTTACGAAAAAGAGAAATATTTTACGGAAAAGAGAAATATTTGGGTCGTTACAAAATCATGCCTATTTTATAAACAAAGTAATCAATAAAATTCCCAACAGTTGTGACCGAACGTAACACTTTTAAATGATTTAAATTAATCTTTATTAGTTGCAAGGCTTAAATAAACCTAACAGAGAGTCTAAACTCTAAAGAATGTGTTTTTTCGGTTTCCGGAAAATGTTTAAGCGTAAATTAATTAAAAGATTTAAATCTTTAGAACTTCGAATCATCCTTTTTATTCATTCGAGTGAATGGAATATAATAAACGCTGTCACGACGAGTAAGGTCATAAACACTTATGTAATAAAATGACAAAATCGACTTTTTCAACGTTATATCTAATTAGTGGGTATTTTCTTAAAGCCACATCGTCTTTGTCAACTGGTCGATCACTAATTTCAACCGTAGAACATTTACCTGTGGAACGAGAAGCAACTTTTGCGTGTAATTTTGTGATTTTCAAAGTGATAAGAAATAATAAATATAAGTGCAATTTGCAATTGGGCCGGTACGAATCCTAAACAAAGGAATTTCGTTGAAGGAGAACGGATTCTCAAAGCTGGACATATTATCAAATGTGTGAAAAAAACAAGATAACTGAGCTGTCAAAAGTAGTAATCTTTACGGCATATTGCTTAAAAACATCAAAACTAAAAGAAAATCTCCACGAAATTAATCATCCGTTCAATGCTTCTTTAAGGTAGGGTTAGGTGAATAATGTAAACACATAACTGCAACATAATATGTTATAATATTGTAATAAGTAGGTAAGTTACTAACCTCAAAATATTTGTATACAAAGTTAGTCCTATAAATTTGACAATCATCAAATGATTTTACTATTGTAGTACAGTATGATAATAAGTACATCTTATTATTAATATAAAATATTTTTTTAATTCATAAATACAGTTTTTCCACATTTCATAGGAAAATAATTCGCTGTAAAGTAAGTTTTACAAGGCAATAACTGACAGTGTTTAATGCAATGATATTAGAAAACGTCGCGAATTCCATTTTCGATAAACTTTTTGTTTATTTTACTTGTTGTATATTTGTAATAAGTAAACAATTTCACGATAAATTTGCACTGTTAGCATGTAAAATTTTCCCTCGTTTTGAGTACAATTTTGTGCCACCGGATGTCATATGCTCATTTGACGGATCCCAATACCGCGGCCTAGATGCAATTCCTATTCCATAGGTAAATGTTTTGTGGCTTGAACGCCAATCAACCTCTCGAATTATAAAGACATCTCTATGTATGGTCAAGATTCAACTTTGCTCGCTCGAAAACAACGCCGCGTGGGCAAGTGTGAGTGTGATAGACAGTACGACGTATGTCTAATCCGACAGCGGTTAACACATAAAGTGAAATCTCGCTGTTGGTTTATGACTATAATAAATTGGACTTGGAAAAAAGAGGATGGCAGACCTTAACTAGTTATAGCTACTATAAGTAGAGGTACGAATCTAAGGGTTGGAACTAAACCAAGTAAAATCATAAACAACTATACTCCTTTTAAGGGTAGCCACAACTTCAAGACTATAAATTGTAAAATAAAACACGTAACTGAACATATATTTTGTTCCTATAATAAAACTTTCAATTCAAAATTGAAAAAAAGTAAACTAGTTAATATCGGGTGTTGGGAAATTAAACTGGCGGGTGATTTTTTCTCGATGCGGAGAAATAGTATATAGCATTACAAGGGAAGAAACACAGCGTTTTCAACTAGTGTGAAGTTTGCTGCCCGAGGTACGAGGGCTGCTAATCACACGCGATGCAAACGCTGTTTCGTTCCGAGTAAATGCATATATTATTTTTCACAACTCTGTTGACAATTCGATTTGAGGTACCTGCAATTTGGGCGCGCAAAAATATTAGATCTATCAGATCCATGTAAAATTTATGTGGGGTTATGTCTGTCATTTTGACGTTTTCGAATATTATAAACGCTAATGACCTCTGTTGTCGAGCGTCTATAATCTGCAATTCATTCATTCATTCGAATATTATATGCCGATTGAAGTTGGCGCGACTCAATCGCTCTATCTCTCTCTTAACAACGTTAAAAGACAGAGAAAACCGACAACTGAAAATTTATATCCCTAGGGTTGAAACTCAGTTTCAACCCGCTAAACAGGTACCGAAAATCGAATTTTCAATAGCGGCTTGGTGAAAATAGTTTTTACATATTATTGTGACAGTCAAGAAAGTTATGTTATCGAGCATCTATAATATACACTTCATTCATTCAGTCAAGAATGTTTTTTTGAAGACGTTTTTCAGTCAGACCTTTGGCTATGGAAATATATTATATATATCTTTATTAACCGTGTATTGTCAATGTTTTTTTGCCATACCCACTATAAAATAGCTGCTTTACATCCATGTATGTATGCAATATGCATGTAAAGGCCTGCAGTGTGCGAGAACATATCTTTCCCATACTAGTGTGGGAAAGCAGGCCATTTCCATAGTGATTTATGTTTATTCGTATGATCCGCCCGCTATTACATACTCCTGTGCATGCCTCGGCCTACTATAGGAGAGAAATTTGCAACACAAATGAACTGTCAAATTTTTTTTAAACACTGAAAATGAAGTGAAAAGCAGCTATTTTACGGTGGGTATGGCAAAAAATTACATATATCTCGTCCGTAATGACTCGTGTGACTGTTAGAACGAGCGTCAGCGAGTTTTAATATAATGTAACTAACTCGTCAGTATTGCCTATACCTCATTACGACACTAGATATAAAATCTACTATTACTACTTACATATATAATTTTTTGAGGAAATTTTTAAAACTAAAGTTATAGATTATATACCTATTATAGTCGCTCGACAACTAAGAAAAAAACTGAAATACGATCAGTAAATATAATTATAAGGAATTAAATTAAAATTAAATTAAATTTATATTTAATAATAATATATTTAATATATTTAATAATAATATATATTTAATAATAATATATTTAATAATAATTATTTAATAATAATTATTAAAATGTAAAACAGTGGAACATAGTTTTAAAACAAAACTGCACATGCTCTGCACGAAATGTCTATTCCATCAGCGTGACTGTATCACAACTAGGGATAGTACTATGTATACAGAAAGTCATAAGAACTAACGTACTGAGCGGAGAAATGTGATAGCTTTCCGATCGATCGTCCAATTTCGTACAAAATCACCTTTTTTTGTAGGTGAAACGTGCTGCCATCCAGTGTATGGTATCTAAACTAAAGTCAAATTAACGAGGCAAGAACTTTTTTTCGTGCAGCCACCTTATTCATTAACCATTAAGCTAACTAAACTTGTTGGTTCAACTTGTCCGAATATCCTAAACATGCGGTGGAAGTTAATCGACGCTTCCTTGATTATATTCACGTATAATTTTTGACTCGAGGTAATTTCAATTCACTACCCTCGCTAAAGAAGTATAACTTCAAAAATATATTATTATAGTGTAGCAAAACCCCAGATGATACGCCGAATCATCGAGAACAAGTAACAATGGTGAGGCGTGGCATGATACCGAAAACACCAGAATATCCTGGAAAGTGCGCGAGCGTGGGGGGTCAAGCTGCTAGCTCTATATAAGTAGAGCAGTCACCGGAGAAAGAACAACGAATGTCGTGTGACAGTGTCGATTTGAAATAAATACAGCATATAAATTGTAGTGTTATTACAGTGCTTCACTTTGTTTGAGAATTACTGTTCGTGTTATTATTGTATAACCAGTGTTGACTGTTATAAATTGAGATATAATTGTTACAGTTTATCGTTATCTATTTTTTGTTACATTTTTAATTGTTGTAAATAAATAATTTATTCCACCCACGTAAGAAAACAGTTTTGTTACAATATTTTGCTTGTAAATTGAAACTATGCTAAGTTTAAAATTTAAAATTAGATTTTACAATAAAAGCAGTATCTAAATGTGCAATGTTCAATAGCATTTGTACAGCAAATAGATTTACTTTATTGGAAATTGTTACCAACATATATAAAACTAAAACAAAAGTAGTTAAAATTTATATTAGCTAAAGAAAATACACTTACAAGAGACCACACAATGTAAACTGTCGCTGCAAATTTGTCGAGATTATCTGCATCTACTGTTTAGGAGCAAGTGCTAACCTTCAAGTGACCCATTTTATTACGCATGTAAGTTGTAATTTTATTAGTCCAAGAGCTCGTTGTCAAAAATTGCAATAATTTTGTAAAGGCTAAATTATTCGCAATTAAAAGCGTAATAAGGTATATTACTGACGGGTAGTGACAGTATGTTAAAACGAGCGATAACAAGTTTTAACAGTCACACGAGTCATAATATCACAAGATAAATATGGTATTTTTTGCCATACCCATATACTATAAAATAACTGCTTTTCACTTCATTATCAGTATTTTCAAAAAATTTTGCGTCGCCAACTTCACTTTTACAGTAGGCCATATGAGTAGTAACAATAAACATAAAAATAGCTATGGAAATGGCTTATTTTCTGCACTAGTGTGTTTTGAAAGCAATTTCAACACCTGACCCATTCCATGCATTACATGTTTGTAAAGTAGCTATTTTATAGTGGGTATGACAAAAATTAATTAAACCAATATATTCCCCATAAAACTCAAAGTTATTTCGAGCGTGGGTAAGTCAAATGAAACTATACATTATTATTATATTATGCTTAATAGTTTAACTGGGTCACCTTTTGCATGACGCTATACGTAGGATTGTTAACACATAAATTGCGCCTGTATTTAAATATTCACTTTGTTCTGTATGCGGATTTATATTGCAATAGATGCACATTATTCTCCTTCCATAACAAGAAAACCAGGGATTACCCGGCGTATCACGCCTTATAATGGTTAACAAACAAGTTGAAATAGGCTGTACCTATATACACTTATTGTCAGCGCAAACAAATTCATAACTAGCCTTTTTGCCATACTCACTATAAAATAGTTATTTTACATGCGTGAACCCCCCAGGGGGGACATTGAAATATGGTTGCTATCGCAAATTGCATTCCAATGTTCTTTGGGAATTAGCGCCCCCAGGAGCCCGAGCTCGTACCAGTCGGTTTGTGTATGCCGGCTGGCGGATTCTATTACACAAATGGATTATTTGTTGTGTATTAGAATCTGCCAGCCGGCATACACAAACCGACTGGTACGAGCTCAGGCTCCTGGGAACGCCAGTTCCCAAAGAACATTGGAATGCAATTGCGAGAACAACTACATTCCAATGATCCCCCTGGGGGATATCTCCTTAGAAACGTCCCGAAAAAAACTTGGCTTTTGATCTGGCTTAACCCCACTGGTTTACTGTGATTTTTAATCAGGTGCCCGATTAAACAGACCATGTGTTAATTTATTGACATGCGGCGTTGAAACAATTTGGCCAGTGATCATTTTTGATCAATGATCTGCTGATCACAGTCCATGAGTCAACTGTCACACGGTCCATGGCGAAGCAATCCTCTCTCTTTTGACCAGTCCGTCGCGTCGCCGAGACAAGAGTCTAGAGATCAAACTATAAGGACTCATAAGGAGCCCGATATTCCCGATTGCTCGCACGATGGTAAATATGGAATAGTTCTAAAAAACATTAATAGTTCCGACCAGTATCGAACCAGCGACCTTCCGGGTACGAAGCAGACGGGATATTAGCTTGGCCATTGAAGCCGTTTAATATCCTGTTAATAAGCTGTTTTTATGGTAGTACTGGCGGTACGTGTTCGGCTTCGTCCGGGTGCTATGAATTTGATTTATAGCGGTCATCCGTGGCGAAACGAAATCTGGCTTACATTCATTCGGAAATAGTTTACATTAACGGTGTCACTAAACAGTTTTGACATTTGCATTAACGGTGTCACATAAAAAAACAGTCGCATTTTAAAATCATAAGTATCTGTTTTATTTGTCAATCGATTCAAATGAAACAAACACTAATGGTTATCCCAAGCTTATCTCAAACATCCCTGACAACCACATCCAAATTGGTTCAGCCATTGCGGAGATTAGCGTGCACAAACGCACAGACAAAAAAGCATCTACGATTTTATTAAATGTATAATAGTTAACAAAGTAGTTTAACCTGTAAACTGTATAGGGCTTGAAAATGGCCGAGCGTGTAGCAGTGCTGTTGTTTATATGGCGTTGCTATGGTTCCTCTATTATAAGTTCCAGGGTTCTAGCCCGAGAGCTGGTAAAAGTGTCAATTGGATTTTCAATTTATTATTAAAAAAAAATAATAATGAATTGAAAATATGAATTGGTGCTAGGCCCAAATAACCTTAGCTGTTGGTGGTCTTTAAAACACAATTTAAATTTTTTGTAAATTGTATATCTTATTCTCTTGTGTAAAAGGTACTTCGTGCTTGTTCGGGACTCCTCATGGTTTTGATGCCTAGACATTTCTGTCGCCGAATTCTCTGCACTATTAGGACCGCTATGCTGTTTTATAATTCGGTTGTTCTCTTACTGACACTGTGATAAATCTCCAATTCGGACGCCCATTATTTTATTGAGCGCTTCTCTCTTATACTTCTTCTATAAGTATATAAACAATAATATGTGAAACACGTCAGGTTCTTAAACTTCTTAAGTAGCCATTGTTACCATTTCGATAGGCTTCTATTATGGGAAACACTTTAGGTATGCATGTATAGTCTCTTTCTTTGGTACACACACTGTATACATACAGAGTGTTTTGTAAACATTGGCTCTGGAGAACAGCTCATGGATGTTTTGTGAAGTCGTTTCATTTAATTTTGATGTGATTAGACGCTAATCTAAAATAAAATTATACTTATGTAAAATAAACTTTTTAAACACAAGCTTTCATTGAAAACGGAAAAAAACATGAGGTATCGTGGGACACCCGACAGACTCTAAGCTTCTTACGCATTGTAAATAAAATCGAATTTATCAAAGCTATAAAATATATAAATAATTGAAACGGTATTATTTGGCCGGCAATTTGAAATCCGACGCCATTTTATTTTTTTGTGTCCTATAAAACTCGCAAATATCAATTTTCAAAGAAATCGAATAATTTTTACAAAAGTACATATGGCCGCCATTTTGAAATCTGACGCCATTTTTTTTGTCCTATTAAACTCGCAAATGTCAATTTTCAAAAAAATCGATAATTTTTACAAAAGCATATATGGCCGCCATTTTGAAATCTGACGCCATTTTTTTCGTGTCCTATATAAAACTTGCAAATATCAATTTTCAAAGGGATCGGATAGTTTTTACAAAAGTACATATGGCCGCCATTTTGAAATCTGACGCTATTTTTTGTGTTCTATAAAACTCGCAAATGTCAATTTTCAAAAGGATCGAATAATTTTTACAAAAACACATATGGCCGCCATTTTGAAATCTGACGCCATTTTTTTTTTGTCCGATAAAACTCGCAAATATCAATTTTCAAAGGGATCGGATTATATTTAGAAAAATTCATATGGCCGCCATTTTGAAATCTGACGCCATTTTTTTTTGTCCTATAAAACTCGCAAATATTAATTTTCAAAGGGATCGGATAATGTTTACAAAAGTTCATATAGCCGCCATTTTGAAATCCGACGCCATTTTATTTTTTTCGTCGTATTAGTCTCAATAAATATGGCGACTTGATTCACTTTTAAATGCTAAGTGTTAATAAAACCGACCAGTCTGTATGGAAGCGAACGGTTGATTTCGTCGTCGCCAAGTTTTTTGTTCTTCATTTCTGATCGTCCATTCAAAGTATTTGACACGCGTGCTTTCGAAATTATGTACGTTTCAAACTTATGTTGTTTTCAGTTTCATGGAATTTGATAATTGCTTTTGTGTAAAGTTTTTTTTTTCTGTTTAATATACCTAACCTACTATTGTATTCGAACTACTGTATCTTGTTTTTATATTTTGCTTTACTAACGACACTTTTGAGACTTTTTTTTAGTTGTTAAATGGATGTCTAGATACACTTAACACATGTTATATGGAAATCAAAAGTTTAACTATAATAATAATAATAAACTATTTCTCCGGGATACAAGGCCAGAATTAAACACACAAATCACTTGCTAAATTATTTAATCGTCAACGTTTCGGCATGCAATTATGTCTTCTTCAGGACCTTAAAAACAAACATGTCTTTCTTACAAACATCTTAAAATTGTAATGCTATACCATAATTAATTATTATATTCCTATACTACCTATATTGTAGGTATTATTTTTTATTAGTTTTTTTTAAAGCCCCCCGCTTGGCTTCAAGGATTTAATCCCATGTGCCAGACACAAAATTTTTATTAGTTATTAATTTTTAATTCTTATAATATAATATTATATTTTCTTAATTTTAGTAGATAGGTACACAAATATAACAAAATAAAATATAGCCTATATCACTCAGGGATAGTGTAGCTTTCTATTAGTGAAAGAATTTTTAGTTCAGTAGTTCCAAAGACTACCCCACAACATACCAAGTCACAAACAAACTCACAATAAGCAATAATATTAGAAAGAAAAGTAGTGATGACATCTGTGGACAAAAAGCTTCAATTAAAAAAAAATCAAGAGGTGTCATGGGACACCCGACAGAAGCTATGCTTTTTACGCATTGTATATAAAACCGAATTTATCAAAGCTATAGACAATACAATTGAAAAGTTATTATTTGACCGCCATTTTGAAAAATGATACAATTTTATTTTTTTGTGTCCTATAAAACTCTTAAATATCAATTTTCAAAAAGATCGGATAATTTTTACAAAAGTATATATGGCCACCATTTTGAAATCTAATGCCATTTTATTTTTTTGTGTCTTATAAAACTTTCAGATATTAATTTTCAAAAGGATCGGACAGTAGATATACTTTTTACATGAGCATGTCGGTGACGCGAACCCATAAGTTTTTCCCCTCCCAGAAATCGTCTAACGCGCCTATAGAAGCATAGCTTCAAAAAAAAACTGCCAATTTGGTCCAAAAAAATTCGACTGATGACCAGTTCTATACTTCCCACCTAGTAAATATTTGCAAAAAATAAACACTCTTTTTTTATTCTTTGAAAAAAAGCATGGCTCTCTTTTTTGTTTGGTGATCCACTGATGGCTAGCTTAATATAGCAAAAATCATGGTTACCTTGATTTACGTACAATTTTTATTTTTTTTAGTAAAATATTTTTTTCTCGAAAACTGTACATTTTAGAGAGAAAAAATATTTACATTTTTTTCATATTATAACATTTAGAATTCATTTATATTTTTTTTACCTATGTTAATACGTGACATTGAGAACGTTTTTTTTAATATCTCAGGATCCACTGAACCGATTTGACTCAAAATCTAACCAGATCTAAGTTAAAGGCTGATAAACACAATAGAACAATCGGCATGCCCGTATGTTGTTCCGTTTTTACGATATCGAAGGCGAAAAATTAACCACATACACACACACACACGCATACAGACATTAGTCAGAAAATGATCTTAAACGATTGCTAGGGTCTCAAAACGTGAAAATCTGTTAAAATCTCGAATTTTTTTTTTCGGACTAAATCCATTACTTCCCTACCATAGTAGAGGTGGGAAGTAAAAATTAAACTTAAAACTTAAGGAGTGGCTACTGTACTTTAAAGATGGCGTGATAATATATTTATAAAGATAAAATAAAATATTCAATTATAATTAACTATAACAGGTGTAAAATATTTAAAAAAACGGTGTCAGGTTGGTTTTAGTGTAGTGATACGTGTAATAGTGTAGGTATTATCGAGCCGCTATATGCACCGGCCATGACATTAAAATGAAATTTTCGCGCACGTTCAGATAACGACATTCAGAAAAACAGCAGCACTACCATATTTTCAACGATAGGCTATTAAAATAGGAGGTAGGTATTGTAGGTGTACCTACTGTACGGGGCCGTACATGCTATACAATGCTACATTTATTTTTCATCGAGTTGCGGCATTTGTGTTTGGGCACGATTGCCTCCTATTGTCCTGCGTATCAAAATTTGATAATTTTGAACAAATAAAATTGTTAAATTGTGTTTTAAAGACCACCAACAGCTAAGGTTATTTGGGCGTAGCACCAATTCATATTTTCAATTCATTATTATTTTTTTAATAATAAATTGAAAATCCAATTGACACTTTTACTAGCTCTTGGGCTAGAACCCGGGAAGTGGGGACTTGAAATCCAATTGACACTTTTACCGGCTCTCGGGTTAGAACCCGGAAACTGGGGACTTGTAATAGAGGAACCATAGTAACGCCATGTAAACAAAAGCACTGCTACACGCTCGGCCATTCTCAAGCCCATTTTGAACAGTGTATGTTATTACTCATATATTTATTAAATAATGTAAACCAACTTTTTCGTTCTCATATCCTTCCTCTTAAATGCAAAGAAGAATTTAAAAAAATGTGTTCATTTCAAATGGATGAGCTTAGCCGCCATATTATGATAACGTCATTGCCAGATATTGCCAGACATACGTCCACGCATAGATAAAGAGGTGTATGTCTATGGAAAGAGAGGAATACTTCCTCGTCAGTCGTAACTCGTGAAGAACCTAACCTAAATTCTAACTGATACATAAATAAATCAGTATACTATATTCACAAATAAAAAGAGGCTTGGTGTGTGGGTAAAACCACACTGTTAACTTCTCATTAGACCAGTCTACAGTAGAGAAACTATTTGCAATACAGATTAACATGTTTTTTTTGTTATAAAAAAACTGCAAAATCAAATTTTTTGAAAACCTTATCAGGTGTTCATTATGCAATTATGCGTCAAATGAAATTGATCCGTAGTCGATATCATTATTTGTTCTTGAGATATGCGAGCCGAAAAAAAGTTCACCAACGTACGAATGAACGTACGTACGTACACACACACAGACATCTCTCTAAAAACAATAAAATCGGACTCTAGGGACCTCAAAACGTGCAGATATGTCCAAATTTTTTATTCGCAAAATCAGACTCCTTACAACAACTTCCAATGGGAAGTTAATAAAAATGGCGAGGACAGTGTGGTCCAGTGGTTAGCGTCTCGGCCTCTGGATCCGACTGTCATGGGTTCGAATCCCGCCTCCGCTCATGGATGTTTTGTGATGTCATTTAGTTTTAAGCTCGGTTTTAAATGAGTTGATATTTATTGTAATCAAGACGCTAATGACCTAAGTTGTCGACGCATCTATAATTTACAATAAATAAATAAATAAAATAAAATAAAAAAATAAAATAAAAAAATAAAATAAAAAAATAAAATAAAAAAATAAAATAAAAAAATAAAATAAAAATGGCTGGATTATATCAAAATTCTGAATTTTTTGCAGTCGGTGAACCAAAATATTGTTCAATTTGAAATGCCATAACTATAAATGGTATTAAAGTGTCTGTATGCATCCTGCACTGTATGTAAAAATCGTGCAGTTAGTGTCAAGTGTTAAATTTAATGATGACGCCACCTGTGCTTGTATCGGTTATAAAGCGATACGTGTAGCAGAGCGCTGTTGAAATGAGCTCCGCTACTTGTTAAAATGTGTTAACAAAGCTTGTCAACCTATAAGTATGTATTGTGTAATGGCCAATCAGGTCTGTTCCAATAACAGACGTGTTATAGTTCAAAATAACTGTTATAAAATAACTGTATTTTGTTACAAAAATATATGTCCTTGGAGTCTTGATGAGGAACATAAAAAAGATATTTTAATAACTCAGAGAGGAGAGATTTGTGACCCTGTAATGTATTTCAAATAGTGGGAGAATTTCTTTATAATACAGGATCAAAATAAAGCAATACTATAATTGTATTACATTTGCATTTATTATACTGACGGGCTTGAAAATGGCCGAGCGTGTAGCGGCGCTGTTGTTTACATGGCGTTGCTATGGTTCCTCTATTACAAGTCCCCAGTTCCCGGGTTCTAGCCCGAGAGCTGGTAAAAGTGTCAATTGGATTTTCAATTTATTATTAAAAAAAAAAAAATAATGAACAGAAAATATGAATTGGTGCTAGGCCCAAATAACCTTAGCTGTTGGTGGTCTTTAAAACAATTTATTATAGGTACTGACGTTTCGACGAAATTTTTCGTCATCTTTAGAGTGGACATAAGGGTTAAATATAATTTTAAAATTTGGATTTGTATCATCCATTCATTGCTTTCTGAACAAAAAGTTATCGTTTTTTTTCGTAACTGTTCCTTCGGTAACTTACTTAATAGGCATAGGTACGGTTCTTTAAAAGGAACGTTTTTAAAATAAATGTTACAGTTATTTCGCCCCATTACTAATATCGATGGTCTCAAATCAATACTTCGTATTGGCATTTTACAGGAGAAAAAAAACTCTCTGGAGGGTTAAGAAAAACAAACCAGGTTCAAAATACAATTCAGTGACTCATAAGCCAAGCTGAAAATAAAATATGACGTCAGATCTATCACTTTAAATAGATATTGTAAATTATAGACGCTCGACAGCTATCACTTTAAAAAGAATTTTTTAAAGTGCAACTTCTTAAGTGAGGGTAGTGAGTCAGATAGAAAGCAAAGTGAAACATTTGAAAATTTGAACTTACGAGGTATTGATTCGAGACCATCGATGTATATGTGTGTTCCTGTATAATAGCAGTGGATTCTGTGTAATATGGACACGCCATTTATGCATCGATTGAATTTTACAGGATGTCAGAGAAAAGACCGAGGCATCGAAATTCTAAGACTCTTGCTTTTTAATTATCGACACATACATAAAATTGCAGTGGGGAAAATAGCCGAGCTCGTAAAACAATAAACTGAAAATACGAACTGGTACCGAGGACAGTGTGGTCCAGTGGTTAGCGTCGCGGCCTTTGGATGAGACTGTCGTGGGTTGGAATCCCGCCTCCGCCCATGGATGTTTTGTGATGTCATTTAGTTTTAAGTGAATTGTTATTTAATGTAATCAAGACGCTAATGTATTAATAAATTATAAATTCATAGCACCCAGGCGAATCCGGACCGGGCCGGTAGTCTTTCATAAAATGACGTCACATCTATTAACATATTAGATGTTTTTCAGATATTTATCGTTTTGTCTAAAAAATTACAATTTCAGGTATTAGGTACGTTGTCAAAAAGAAGTCATAAATAAAAGATATGTAAACTTATCAATACAATCCAAAAATTCAGTAATGTACAGGGTGTTCTACTTAAAATAACAAAGTTGTACACAACACCACTTTTCTGGAACACACTATATCAACAAAAATATTTTTAGGTTATACACCATTAAAATTCATACAACTTTTGTATTTAAAATTTTTTTCTATCTTCACCCAAAATCAATATATCGACCGAGAACGTGCTATTTGGACATCCTGTATAAGTAATACGAAAATGAACATTTTCAATTGTTCTGTGGATACTGGTTTAATGACAGAATGGAAGGTACCTCTAGTCTCTACCTACCTTTGCATTCCGTTTTTTAATTGACGTTTCATTGTGATGAATTTATAGCTTTTAGTTATTTTGTGTTACTGAGAGAGTTTGTTAACAGGCTTCAGCTGAATCATGGCTGAATTTTAATTAATATTTCATTATATTGCAATTGAATAATTGAAGTAGCTGAGAATTACTATAATACTAGCCTAAACCCGCGAATTCGCTCATGCAAGGGCTGGTCCATTTTAAACAAACCAGTGAAATGTATCCTAAATGCTATAGAAACTATAAAAAAATGTTTTATACATAAGTTATAGAGTGTCAAGAGGAACAGAAGACTGATATCATATTTAACATAGCTGGTGCTGTGAAGGTCAGGCGAAGGTCAGCTTCGATTTTTTAATTGTAACAGTACATTTTTATTCCAGAATACGATACAGTATTTAATAGTGAACAAAAAATTGTTAAGGTACATATGGGCTAAAGTTAATAAATACTGGAATATTTAGAAATGAAATGACAAATTTAATTTTTCAATTCGGTTCTCTTATGAATTGAACTAGCGAACCTGCGAAGCGAAGTTTTTGCCTACAGTTTTTTAATATTAGTATAGTATATTAGTACAGATTGTCAAAAAATTCTACAGCCTCGTTTTACCCTCTTTGGGGTTAAATTTAAAAAAACTCGAATAGCCTATAACCTTCCTCAATAAACGGGCTATCTAATCAAAAAAATTTTTTTTCAAATCGGACTGGTAGTTCCTGAGATTAGCGCGTTCAAACACACAAACAAATAAACAAACTCTTCAGCTTTATTTTATTAGTATAGACCAGCGGTTCCCAACCCATAGGTCGCGACCCACTTGTGTCAAAACCAAGATAAATATTATCGGAGCTTCAGGGGTCGAGATGGGAACAATCGAGTTTTTAGGTGTCTATTTGTGTTTGCGTGTTTATAATATAATGTTTACTTGTATACTTCTTTAGTTAGTGGGCCTCAAATTTTTGTTACAAAATTGTTGGTCCGCACAACTAAAAAGGTTGGGAACCGCTGGTATAGATAGTTCCACATTTTAAAAATGTCTTTTTTTGCTACGGGATTTGAACTTCAAAAATAACATTAATAGAAAAAAAGAGATTAGGACTTTTATGGCCCATTTCATTTATGGCATTAGTTTTCGGGAGTTCCGTATTTGTTCTGTTATTGGAATAAGTTTTGGTAGCCTGTCATTCCGGGGCACCGCCGCGGTGATTGCACCCCTCTGACCGGACCGCAATGCGGGGATCTACGCTCATTTTATGACGTCATAAAACACCCAAGAAAATATAAATCGCGCGCCAACCTTTTCTTCTATATACCATATACACACATAAGTAATACAAAGATCTGTACAGCTTCATACATAAACCATATAATATATACAGGGTGTGGTCTAGTGGTTGCGTCGCGGCCTCTGGATCAGATCGTCGTGGGTTCGAATCCCGCCTCCGCTCATGGATGTTTTGTGATGTCATTTAGTTTTAAGTGTGTTGTTATTTAATGTAATCAAGACGCTAATGACCTAAGTTGTCGACGCGTCTATAATTTACAATAAATAAAATTAAAATAATATATACAGGCTGTTTCTTAGAAAAGGTAACATAGGGAAAATAGCATTGAGAACATTTACAATTTTGTAATAAGCTATGAACCATAATAGTCCGAGAGCTAGTGACAATTTTATGGTGTTATTTATTCAAGGCCTTATTTTTGTGAAGATGTTGAGGGAGGCATATTAAAGTGCCCTGAGTAAGGGATTTTGCTAGATAGCGGTATGGGAGGGATGCAGACCGCCCCCAACATTTAACAAAAAAAATAATCACAATTATTATTGCTTCAAGGCTGAAATTGTTTGTATAGCTTGTCGGTGACCCAATAATGCCATTATAATATTTGCAGATCGATTGGTCAGTATTAAAGGGGTGGCCATTCACCCTAAACGTGTCACGTACCCGACGAAATTTATATTATTAGTTCAAGGTTCAAATTTTAATATGTTGTTACGGTGACTGTTTTAAGCATATATTTCAATTTGCAGAACAAAATGTCGGTAATTAAACTGTTATTACGAAATGTTATAATTATCACAAAACACCAAACCATAACATGACGTACGTTTCGCCAACCAAGTTGGCATCATCAGGAGATGATTAAAACTAAAGACTAAAAAAAAAAGAAAAGAACTGTTATTATTAAGAGCTTGATAAAACTCAAAAATAAATGAGCGAAACGTAGCGAATTAATTAATTTGTTTTAATTGTATTGTTGTCCAACCTTCCCACGATTTTCAAGTTAAAATATTAATGATTGTTGGTAAATGATAAAATCAATCGATTTAAAACCCCTTATATCCACACCATATTATTCACATAACAATTAGAGGTGAAAATAATAAATATCTCAGACAGCTAGGCTGCCATGATTTTTGAGCTATATCTAAGAAAAAATCAAATGACCACTGTCGGGATTCGAACTCGAAACCCCCAGTTTTCGGCTAGGTGAGTTACCGATTTCTCCACAGTGCCCGAGAGTGGAAACCAATCTCTTCTTATATATAGCAATTAATGATTGTGTTAAGTAAAGATTTAACTAATTATTATCTTTAAAGCAAGTGATGCATTTTGATATTATATTCCCTATGGTCTCTGTAACATAATATATCAGACTGACCAAATTTACCTTGTACAATAGCATGAAATAATTGGTGTGCGAAAGGGTTGAAAAGCAAACTACCTAAATTAGAAGAGGATATTGTACACGAGAGGTGAAGGAGCGGAGTGGAAACGTGGAGAAGAAAGGAGGGAGAGGCACTCTGGACAGATAACATTTCTCTCGTGCATCGGTTGAAACTTAGACAGCTGTTGTTTGCAATAGTACACGCTTGGGTACGTTTCAATCGACTTTGCCACAACTATACACAATTTTATTTTAACCACAGTAAAAGCGAACACTATTGCCTAGAGCAGCTATGCACACCCTTGCCTTTTGCTAACTACCCTACTCAAATATACCGAGTGGTCGAATATACATGGATTATCAATATCAACTAGTATCGCCTGGTGGTCGATATTCGACCAATTGTGACCGAGGAGCTAGTGACAATTTTTTGATGTTATTTATTCAAGGCCTTATTTTTGTGAAGATGCTGAAAGAGGCATATTAAAGTGTCCTGAGTAAGGGATTTTGCTAGATAGCGGTATGGGAGGGATGCAGACCGCTCTCAACATGTAACCAATAAAATGGTCACAATTATTATTGCTTCAAGGCTAAAATTGTTTGTATAGCTTGTCGGTGACCCAATAATGCCATTATAATATTTGCAGATCGATTAGTCAGTATTAAAGGGGTGGCAGATCACCCTAAACGTGTCATGTAGCCGACGAAATTTATATTATTAGTTCAAGGTTCAAATTTTAATATGTTGTTACGGCGACTGTTTTAAGCATATATTTCAATTTGCAGAACAAAACGTCGGTATTAACACCCTCTTTTAGAGGGAAACTTGCTCGCCTAGGTGTTTATATCGTTCTGCAAGGAGGTTAATACCGCCATATAGTTCTGCAAATTGAAATGTAGGTATGCTTATAACAGTCGCCGTAACAACATATAAAATAAGGCCTTGAATAAATAACACCAACAAATTGTCACTAGCTCTCGGTCTATAACCTTATAATCACAAATTCATCATAACTGTACCGACAACGAAGAAATCTGACAATATTGATAGTTCATAGAATCTTCGTGGGGTGTCACCAGAAGTCTTTAAACAGCTAGAGAAACAACGTATTTCTGGTTAAAACGTTTTATATGGGGAAATCATGTGTATACTTATATGTTCATTTTAACGGCAACATACATGATTTTTTTGTGCGTATCTATGGTACAGTACCTTTTGAATGATATAAGTTTCATTCCCCTCCTTTTATAATAAATAGAAAAAAGGTACCACAATTTTCGGTGTTCACGTATTAATTAAGGATATACAAACGGTGGTGATTTTTTCGTTGCTCACCATTGGTATCTTGGGAACTGTTAAAAATGGCTGGTTACATTAGAGAAAAGTTGCATTTTTTCATGACAACTGGAAAGAAATCCAAAATATTTTGATTCGTGTCGGGTATTTTTCTAGAGTTTCCCAATAAGATAATATTGAGAAAAAAATCAGACCCCCCCCCGGATCAAGTCTTCTCCAGGGTTTTTACTTCAAAAAAAGTGCGGGTATAGTTGCTTTATGCCAATTGCGACAGGGTAAAGTAATATGGTCTCCTGTATGTATTTCTCAACTAG
This sequence comes from Mongoloraphidia duomilia, assembly GCA_039654895.1. Classification (NCBI taxonomy): domain Eukaryota; kingdom Metazoa; phylum Arthropoda; class Insecta; order Raphidioptera; family Raphidiidae; genus Mongoloraphidia; species Mongoloraphidia duomilia. The sequence continues at coordinate 83,199,910 of CM077516.1, read as the reverse complement.
TGTTATTGTTATGAGATCTGTTACTGAATTTCATCCGAGATATGGGTTTTGCACTGACTGTGTGTTTTATCCCAATGGAGGCCGGACTAACGGCGTTGTTCTACGACCGGGTCGTATCACTAACTGAACTAAAATAATAATATGTTCGTACTAACTATATTATAGCCAAACACTCATTGCCACTTCTATAGTTACATAATATTTACTGATAGGACATTGTTGGAATGAGCCTATAACGACTTTTTTGATGTGAAACATCTTATGTCGGGCTGTGAACAGCCGCGTGAGGGGAAATATGCAACAAAATAATACAACGAAATAATGCAACGAAATGTTCTTTTTCGCTGCTGTTCTCCCCACCACTGCGGCACTTATATTGTACTGGATAAATGATATATAAATTAATTGTCCGGGTATATGAAGTTATACATATATCAGTAACAACGGCTGTCTAGACAAGGTCATCCGTAGAGTAGTGGTACGACTTTAGCCTTTTATGCATGGGAATTTGGGTTCGGAAACTCATGGCATCGTACAATTTTTCACGTTTTTTTTTTCTAAATTCTACATGATATTTATTTATAAAATTTTTTATTTTTGTTATATTCTTTCTTTGACAATATTTATAATTTTTTGAAATTTCATGACACCAAAAATTAATTTTTTTGTTTTTTTTAAAAAACGAAAATTTGGGTAAATTAGGGTATTTAGGGTAAATTAGAGTAAATTGGGGCTAAATAAGAGTAAATTAGGGTATTTAGGGAAAACTAGGGTAAATTCAAGAAAATAGGGTATACAAGGGTAAATTTGGGTAAACGAGGGAAAATTAGGGTAAATTGTGTTAAATTGTAAATTCTTATCTCTCGAACTACTGAACCGATTCTAAAAATTCTTTCACTTATTATCTTCGCAGGGGGAGAATGTCTCGCGGCGTTGTAATAAATCATAAATTATTATATCTGGAACTATTGAACCGATTTAAAAAATTCTTTTACTAATAGAAAGCTACACTATCCCTAAGTGATATAGGCTATATTTTATTTTGATAAATTTCTCGCGGGGAGGGAGTAATAAATCATAAATTCTTAGCACCCGGGCGAAGCCGGACGGGACCGCTAGTATACGAGATAAAATCTAAACGGATTAAAAATAAGCTAGAGGGTGCATTCATGTTAAAAAAAACTTTAATCAAAATCAAAGATGAACCCTTCTGCAATTTCAGAAAGCTTAGGTATATACGTATCACCTCTCCATTCTTTGGTTGTTGCAACAATAGTTTCAATTATTTTTCGAATAATATTATTAAAACTTTACTATTCAAGTCTTGCGTAGAAGTACAATACAATAGTTATGTAACCGCAATTTAATACTTTTTAAAAGACATGTGAAGTAGGTATTACAATAGCGAAAAGATATGATCATTTATGGAAAGGGTTTGCAAGAGAATAATCCTTTATTAAAAGCGGTATGCCGCATTAATTTTCCATTTTTATTTTTTAAATTACAAAAATTGCATAACAAAATTTAAAAAAAATTGAGCCGACTTGAAAAAAGGAATCAAAATGTCTCTAAAAAGGATTTAAAAAAATATCTTCGTTTTACAATCACCATCCCATTCGATTAAAAGTCGGCGGAATTATTTCTCTATTATTAGTGTTCTTGTATTTTATTTTACTTCGTTATTCCACAAAATGTTACTGCAACTTAAAATAATTCAATTTTTTACAAGCTTTTATTTAACTTGCAATGTATGTTAGTTTGTTTGTGTGTTTGTTTGTTTAGGTCAAATCTTGCAAGTCAATTTTGAACGACTTCTACGTATCCGATCGATTTGAAATTTTGTACACACATGTATTTCCGATGACTAAATAAATGCACATCTCGTTTTTTACAAATAAATTCAACCCCTAAGGGGTTCAAACGGGGATGTAGGGTTTTTTTGACTATAATCAACGCCCAGGCCAAATCGCTGAAGCTAGAAACTTGAAATTTGGACAGTTCGTTCCTTTTCTGACGTAAGCATCCACTAAGAAGGGATTTCTCGAAATTCAACCCCTACGGGTGTCAAAGGGGTGTAAAATTTTGAAAGACTAAAAAAAATATTAGTAAAAAAAACTTTTTAGAGACAAGCTTTTATTGAAATGTACTAAAAAGGAAAAAATAACATTTAATAATTTTGGTTCATAATTATTATAAAAGCGAGGGTTGCGGCTAATAAACTATCATAGAGATTACAACCCCCGCTTTCATAATAATTATGAACCACAATTATTAAATATTATTTTTTCCTTTTTAGTACATTTCAATAAAAGCTTGTCTCTCAAAAATTTTTTTTTACTAATATTTTATTATTAAATGCATATTTTTCTAAAACTGATTAAATTTATTTATTGTAAATTATAGACGCGTCGACAACTTAGGCCATTAGCGTCTTGTTTACATCAAATAACAACTCACTTAAAACTAAATAACATCACAAAACATCCATGAGCGCAGGTGGGATTCGAACCCACGACAGTTACACCACTCTGTCCTCTTTCTAAAACTGAATTAGTACGAAGGCGTTTTTAGTCATCTTATTCTTTAAGCTTTGCCAAAAAAAGTTAAATACACAATTTCCGTAATTTAAATGTATTATATGCAAAAAAATTTGAATGACTTGAAAACTTTATTTGGCATCGTTCCAAGTCGAATAATCTTTAGTTATGAACCATCTGTAGTACAATTTAAACCGGCAGTGCAATAGTTTGTAGCATTTCTAAATGCAGTTTAACAATGGCATTCAGCGGACTGTGACATATCGTTGTAACAGTTGTCAACGTAATACACATTTCCCATTAACTAAGTAATGTATGCACATATTATATACACTACAATAATATATTACACCATGTATAGAGTAGTATAATTGTTTATAGAGAAGACACCAGCGTCATACATGCGGACAAACGAGTTTAGCAATGCCGGATTTAGAGGTCTGGAGGCCTCGGGGCAACAAAGGAGTGGAGGCCCCCTGACCCCAAATTATTTTCCAAATAAAGTGAACAATTTTTTTCAGTCGAGTTTTCCAATAAATAATTTATTGTGAAACCAAATATAGATTTCCGAAGTCTCTATTATGGGGGCCCCTCTTTTGTGGAGGCCCCGGGGCTGTAGCCCCGGTTGCCCTCCCCTAAATCCGGTCCTGGAGTTTAGTGCCGGACGAGTCTATATTCTACCACTGATAGCTCTCCCCACTACTTTTACTGCGCCGATCGGCCATCTTGTGCCGGTGCCTTCTAAAAGGCCGGCCGCATACACATGATAATTGTTGCCGCGACTTAACAGTTTAGTCGAGTTTTGTTTTATTTTCAAAATATAACAGCAATACCCCAACTCACACAGTACACTATTATGTCAATTAATTCTTTTGGAAATAACTTCTCAGGAGTCAGGAAGCATAGGGTAAGTTACTATTAGTAACGTTCAGGAACATTTGGTTTGAATTGTTCCTAGGCATATTCAGTATTCACTTAACTTTGTAATTTGTTAGCCATCTAATGCTTGTTATAAGTTAAATAACTGTCAATTTCACTCAAGAAAATAATAATTAAAACAATATATGCAGAGAAACAAACAGAATCAATTAGCGCGACTGTCAAAAATTATTACGCATAAGTTATAAGTTTTTTTAAGCGCGTTCGTTCTTGAAATCTCGTTCGAGATCTTGACCATATTGGGTCGAGATCTCGAACGAGAGTACCTGCCCACGAGATTAAATCTCGAAAAATGGCTCGAGATCTCGCGAGATCGAGATTGCATTCCCTTGGAAGCACAAAAATTATTTGATGTCGGACTGAAATAAGAAATAAAAAAATATATAATTTGAATGTATATCAACCATGTAGCAAAATAATATAGTAGTAGAATTCGCTCGTCGTAATTATAATATTACATCATTTTTTTGTTAATTAAAAATGTTTTGTATTTAATTTGTTTGAAACTTACATAAAACTGCGACATAGAAGTTCGTTTGTTTCTAAAATAAATATTCCATTGGGCTGAAAGGCTTATAAACAAAGTCAACACAGTTTTATTAAACACAAAATATCCCACATTCTGGGATAAAGCTTCTGATGAAAGCCCTTTTTTGTTGGCCAATATTTTAATATGTACGTAAATAATGAGATATATAAACTTCAAAAGCATGTTATTCCCAAAAGGTCATAATTGGGTTATACTTGCTATATACAGGGTGAGTTCGACCACCCGTATCAGTCGTTTTTTTCGAAAACGGTTAGTCGTAGAGAGTTGTCTCAAAAATTTGTATTATAAAAGCCCTAATCGAATGGTGATAATTCTTTTTTCCGGGAAGGTCGGCTTCCCTATTAGTTTGCTCCAGAATGTCCAGAACTCCGGAATTATAAATGTAACGATAGGTCGAAAGTGGTATTGTTGAAAAGATCTTTAAAAAATAAGCAAGTTTTGTAGGAAAATTTTTTTTATTACTGCCACCCCTGTTAAGTAATATATGTTTGAAATTACTAAATTAAAATGTCATAATAACGAACTTTTTAAAAGTCCGCATTTAAAATCTAGTTACCTAGCTATCGATCATTAAACACTGAAGAAGTACACTCACAGTATAACCAGAAGAGCTCAGTAGTATGTATTAAAGAGTAAATGGAAGACAGTTTGAACACTTGTGACAATGTCTAAGGTTGCTAGATTTTTAATGCCGACTTCGATCGTTATTATGAAATTTTGATTTAATAATTTCAAACGATTGTTACTTAACAGGGGTGGCAGTAATTAAATAATTTTTCCTACAAAACTTGCCTATTTTTCAAAGAGCTTTTCAACAGCACCACTTTCAACCTATCGTGCTTTCTAAAATTCCGGAGTTTTGAACATATAATAATTTATATTTATACTTATAGAAATTTACAGGGGTGGCAGTAATAAAAAAAATTTTCCTACAAAACTTGCTTATTTTTTAAAGATCTTTTCAACAATACCACTTTCGACCTATCGTTACATTTATAATTCCGGAGTTCTGGACATTCTGGAGCAAACTAATAGGGAAGCCGACCTTCCCGGAAAAAAAAATTATCACCATTTGACTCTTTATTAGGGCTTTTATAATACAAATTTTCGACACAACTCTCTACGACTAACCGTTTTCGAAAAAAACGACTGATACGGGTGGTCGAACTCACCCTGTATAGGCCAGTGGTCCACAACATTTGTGTACTTGTGTCGGTAGTGTGACGCAGCGTTGGATTTACAGTAGGGGCGCTAGGGGCTAGTGCCCAGGGCGACAAATTTTCAGGGGCGGCAAAATTTGGAACGTGAAAACATTAATAAATTAAAAAAATAAAATATTTTTCTCATTATTAAGAATGTGTGTAAAATTATGAACACTGCAGTTTTATCTACAAAATTGTGAAAAAAACTTCAGTATGGGGCGGCACCCTATTACCCTGCCTACGATGTCTGTCCGTCCGTTCGTCTGTCACAAACAAACAAACAAACAAACGGTAAGAGTTTCAATTATTTGCGAGAAAATTACTTACAGTATCTTATTTAGTTAACAATTAGATTAACAATCAATATTGTTATTACTTCCTATACTGTACAAATTCACTATTTTAGTGAAATTAACATAAGGACATCAGACGATATTAATTGACATAACATGCCCTTATTAATTATTGTAGAAAGGCTACATAAGAAAAATTTAAATGCACCGCCGGGAATCGAACCCGGAACACCCAATATCGCGTCGGGCAAGTTTTCCAGTTACTCCACGGTGCCCATGGCGTACACTTAATCTTTTCTTATATATAGCACAAATACACCGCAAGTCCACAAACTGCGAGAGCTAATATTATTTTTATTTTTATAACAACACTACAATGAATGTTGCTTTTCTCAAAATAGGCCGGATATGCCTAGTAATAATTTCAATTATTTGCGAGAAAATTACTTACAGTATCTTATTTAGTTAACAATTAGATTAACAATCAATATTGTTATTACTTCCTATACTGTACAAATTCACTATTTTAGTGAAATTAACATAAGGACATCAGACGATATTAATCGACATAACATGCCCTTATTAATTATTGTAGAAAGGCTACATAAGAAAAATTTAAATTTAAATTTTTCTTATGTAGCCTTTCTACAATAATTAATAAGGGCATGTTATGTCGATTAATATCGTCTGATGTCCTTATGTTAATTTCACTAAAATAGTGAATTTGTACAGTATAGGAAGTAATAACAATATTGATTGTTAATCTAATTGTTAACTAAACGGTAAGAGGTATAAGCTAGTTTTTACAGTTTGTTGTTGCGGCATGAACCCTGACAAATAATAATTAAAATTAATTAATATAGTCAATTAATTTTAATAAATTTAAGTATGTCTTTTTTTCTTCATTTAAATCCTGCCAACTTATAAATAGTGTGCAGTTGGTTAGATATGACATGATTGTTAAATCTTCAATATAAAATAATAAAATATTAGTAAAAAAAAACTTTTTAGAGACAAGCTTTTATTGAAATGTACTAAAAAGGAAAAAATAATATTTAATAATTTTGATTCATAATTATTATAAAAGCGGAGGTTGCAATCTCTATGATAGTTTATTAGTCGCAACCCCCGCTTTTATAATAATTATGAACCAAAATTATTAAATATTATTTTTTCCTTTTTAGTACATTTCAATAAAAGCTTGTCTCTAAAAAGTTTTTTTTACTAATATTTTATTTTGTTCATTTAAGTCTTTCAAAATTTTTCCCCCCTTTGACACCCGTAGGGGTTGAATTTCGAGAAATCCTTTCTTAGTGGATGCTTACGTCAGAAAAGGAACCAACTGTCCAAATTTCAAGTTAGCTTCAGCGATTTGGTCTGGGCGTTGATTAGTCAAAAAAACCCTACAACCCCGTTTGAACCCCTATTTCTAAAAACGATTTATTCATGTATTGTCATCGGGAACACATAGGTGTACAAAATTTCAAATCGATCGGATACGTGGAAGTCGTTCAAAATTGATTTACAAGTTTTGAACTAAACAAACTAACATACATTGGAAGTTAAATAAAAGCTTGTAAAAAATAGTGGTCGCTGTTTACAATTGAATTTTTATTTCGAGGGCCCTGACACATATAATATCATTTATATCCAAAGCACACTGACAAAAGGACCCTACGTTAGGTACCTATAGATGTTATATTGAACGGTTTGTATAGAATATATTCGGTTACCGATATAAAATATAGATAACGGGAATTCTCTTACAGCAATATCGTTTTAATAAATAAACATAATATTATTTTTTTATGTTTTACCATTTCATTTCTATTATTATTACAAAACATTACATAATATTATTATAAGCAATATCCTTTTATGTGACATGCTATCAAAAATCACATATTACGTAAGTGCTGTTTGTTTTTCAGGAAGATTTACACTCTTTTTAACCGACTTCAAAAAAAGGAGGTTTCTCAATTCGATCGTATATATTTTTTATGTGGTTATGTTTTATGTGTGTTCGTGGATAACTTCGTCGTTTATGAACCGATTTTGAAAAATATTTTTTTATTTGAAAGGATATACTTTCAGAGTGGTTCCATAGAAATTTCATCAAAATCGGTTCAGTAGTTCGGCTGATTTTAATAAAAGTAAGTAACAGCGTGTGATTCTTTGGTAAATGTTACTTTTTGACACTAAAAAGTAAAATAGCTACTAATTATATTATACTACCTATGGAAAAAAAATGTTTTTAAGCGACTTAAAAATGGAGGTTATCAATTCTACATGTTCATATTATAACATCTAGAATTCATATATATTTTTTTTACCTATGCTAATACGTGACATTGAGAACGTTTTTTTTTAATATCTCAGGACCCACTGAACCGATTTGACTCAAAATCATATCAGATCTAAGTTAAAGGCTGATAAACGCAATAGAACAATCGGCATGGCCGTATGTTGTTCCATTTTTACGATATCGAAGGCGAAAAATTGACCACACACACACACACACACACACACACACATACAGACATCAGTCAGAAAATGATCTTAAACGATTGCTAGGGTCTCAAAACGTGAAAATCTGTTAAAATCTCGAAATATTTTTTTCGGACTAAATCCATTACTTCCCTACCATAGTAGAGGTGGGAAGTAAAAATACGTGTGTGTAAATCAATCTTTATAATGTCACCACTAAATTTGATTTCCAACTTTTGTTACAAACTTTTCATGAAATACAAACATTGGACACGCTTTTGAAGGGTCATTACAAGAAAAATTGTGTTTCCTTTGTTTTATAATGACGTTATTTGTTTTATGGAAACTTTGTCAATTTATATTAATCAAAGAAAAAAAGTTAATTTTTTCAAGATGCAACAATTTTTAAACATACAAAATAAATTGTTAGAATATAGTAGATTGTATTTCTGGTGTCATAATGAGGCATATTACTGACGAGTATGTTAAAACGAGCGATTTAACGAGTTTGTTCACGAGTTTTAAAGTCATTGCACACAAATTATATGGTATTTTTTTCCATACCCACTGCAAAATACCTACTTCCCATGCATGTATACCGGCCTATATTGGGTCATTAATTTACAGGCAGGCGTGCAGAAAGTTTTTCAATACATAACTAGTGCGGTAAGTAAACGCGGTTGCCATAGTAATTCGCTCTTCCCGTCTGATATTACATATTCACGGGCTGCTGTAAATGTAAAGATGGCGACGCAAATGAACCGCCAACATTTTTTGAAAATACTGAAAATGAAGCGAAAAATTGCTATTTTGTAGTGGATATGACAAAAAATACCGTATTATAACTCTCGTGCGGTAAGTAAAGCGGTTGCCATAACAACTTCTGTTTATTACACTTACGATCTTCACGGCATACTGTAAAAGTAAAGATGGCGACGTAAATGAACTGTCAAAATTTAAAAAAAAAATGAAGTTAAAGTAGGTATTTTGTAGTGGGTATGGCAAAAAATATATCGTTCGTTTTTACATAGGTACTGTCACAACTCGTCAGTAATAAACCCCATTACGACATTACATAATAGTCTATTCATTTCCAAGATTATAATTTAATTAAGAGAATAATTTGAAAAATACATTCCAACAGTGTCACTTACCCACAGCTTACAACAAAGTAATTAGGTATAAATACGGTCTAGTACGTTTGCAAAATTTGAAATTCTCCCGACCGACCAATCATAACCCAAGAAACAAAGAGACATGAGGCTTTGGAAAAAACAAACTATTTTCATTATTTATGTCAAATTACTCTGACAGTCAATCTTTCACTTATTAAAATAATCAGTAATTATTTGAAAATATGCAGGTACATACGTTATGTAGTATGACGTATACTGACGTATAATAATATTATCTACTTATAGGTAGGTATGTATTTTTTTTTCTTAAAAACGACTAACGATTTTTATGAAATGGGAACTTTAAGTAAGTACTATTTTTTTTGAACTCATCCGAGCAAAGCTCGGTCATCCAGATAGTCTCTTAAATTATATAAAGAAAATGCGTTTTTGTACTTTCCTTAAAAATATTTTATTCTGCTTCAACGCTGTACATATTATAAAACAGAAGGCGTATATTGCGATCAATAATTATATATCCGTCTCTGTCGCACTCGCGTACATTGGCATTCTATCCATTTTTGTCTTGCACATTATGTACGCAAGGTCGGCTCCAATGGAGGTCAAACCCTTTTATAGACGAATGTTTTCCGCCGGCAGTCACTAAATATTATGAACATTGTTTTTATGCTAAAAGGAAGTATAAAGCTTTTTCCACAAAAATTACTGTCAGTTAAGAAATTTCAACCAGAAACTTTTTTTTTTCGCTAGGTATATACATTTTTTAAGTGTAACTTTTTAAGGCGCGGCGAGTAGAGTGATTCCCGATCAAGCAGTGGAAACAAGCGTGACGGAAGTAGAGGACATCTTGCTGTAACGGTGAGCGTGTTGGCTTTTGTATCAAGGTGTCGTGGGTTCGAATCCCATCTTCGCTCATGGATGTTTTGTGCTGTCGTTTAATTTCAAGTCATGTTGTAAGGAATTTTTAGTTTTAATGTTATTTTTATATGATTTAGACTTGAAGAAGACAACAAAATAGTTGCCGAAACGTTGCCACAATAAAGTCATTTAATTTAATTGGCTAATTGCCGAGTTGGGTTGGAAAATTCTAAGCATTTTGTAATTGTTTTTCAAAAGTGAATAATTGTTAAAAGTAATAAATAAATAATAAATTAGACGGCAATGAGTTATCGAGCGTCTATAATCTACAATAAATAAACTAAAGTTACGGAAGTAGGTAGCGGTGGGGGTAAGCAGGAAAGAATACAACCGCGGTACTAGTATAGGCAAAGGAATTATATTAATTCGTTAACAGATGGCGCACTAAAAAATAAATGAAATGACGTTTTTTCTGTTCCAATAAATTGTCGTCTAGATGGCGCTTACTTAAAAGTTCGCATTATTTTCAGTGTAGGTGAACGAGAGAGGACGCGAAAGTATACCGATGAGTAAGTGAGAGAGTTTCACTTCTACCGTGTCGTCTTAAACGCACACTCTCTTTTTTTGATTGCGAATAATAATTTGTTAAGTCCGATCAAAATCAGCTAAGTTAGTTTTCGAGTCTAATAAACTGACAGACAAAAATTTTGAAATTGACTAATTCGGTTTAAGGCAAAATTTTCGGTACGATCTTATTTATCTGTCTATAGTATACAGACAGGTACACTATTGACGTTGGTCGGATGACGGGACAATAAAATTTCGGCGACTTGTAATAATTTCACTGAAATTTAATAACATTTTTTTAATAATATTTAATGGCAAGTGTCGCTTTATCTGTAAAGGACAGAGATATGAATTTAATATATGGCCCAGATTTGATGACATAGTTAAAAGGGGAAAACGCTATATTTTATTTTAATTTTATAGCGTATTATAAAATGACATTGTTTGTAACTTTGTGAAAAGTCGTAAATTTACAAGTGTAATAATATTTATTTCAGCTGACTTTACGATAAAACAGTACAAAGCCCTGCCACCTAAACCACGTGCGTGTGGGCTCGTGAAAATTAAAGTCGTCATTAATTTTTTTTATTTGAAAATCGTAGCTTTGCGGCCCGGCTTCGCCCGGCTAGATTTTGGTTTCACAGCGAAATAATCCAGGAACAACAAATCACTTTAGTTCTATCTCTTTTTCTTTGACATCACTTCACTGTAAAAAATGGATGTAAAAATACTTTGAAAGTTAAGGTAGAATTCGTTCGATTTTCTAAGTTATTATTTATTTTTACACAGAAAACTTTATAAAAACTTGGACTTTTACTGTGAAGTTAAACAAATTTGTGATTTTTACATAAAGTAAATTAAAATTACATAATTTGTGTAATATTCCAATAAAGTGTGTAAAAATTACAAAATAAAATGTATAGTTACATATATAAAATGGATGAGTACAAAACAAATTAATGTTAAATTAGTAATCACGCATGCGCAATGTGTTTTTATGGAATCTACGCGGTGTGCAACCGATACCTGTTTGCGATGCCATTGTCTTTTTGTGTGGATATTACCAGATTAATCGCTGGCTACAAATGGACCATCGATAATCTATGTAATCGGCCTTCTCATTTCTTACAGTGTTGTTCTTTACTTTAAAATAACAGCCTGAGAGCCCACCGTCGAATTTCCTATGTATCGAACACACACAGTCAAATTTAGGGCAGGCAAATATAGGGAGCCACATATTATTATTTTTATTCTGCCGGATCATGGAATACTGACGGCATTTCCGGTCATTTTTTTAATTGTATTTTTATGTCATCGACTGCATAAATAAAATTGACGCCAAAGTGTCGGTCTCGAGTCTCGACCATGGGGTGTCAGATTTCATCCCGGCGCAACCCCTTGGCAACCCTAATTTTTCAATTTCCGGCAGAATAAAAAAAAACTCGGGTCGCAGTGCCAAAACCCTGCCGACAATATAGTGTATTTGCTAATACTGGCATTGTGGCTTTATTATGTGAACTTAAGTTTGTTTTTGAACAAAATAAAAAATTTAACCCCTTAATACATCCCTTAAAATAATATTTTTTTTCTTAATTTCAATATTTTTATCAATGCAGCCTCGGTACCAAATTAAATACACCCTTCAGTAAGTAAAGCACTATCCGCAAACTAGTGTTTTCATAAAATTTGTAAGTCCGGTCCTGTCGGGCCGATTTTATTAAAATTTTAGCAACCCATTTTAATCGTTACTAAAGGGTTAAATTTCAATTTTGAAACGATTCTGACAATTTTTTCGGTATTTTTGGGCCCAAAAACTTTTTGGAACCCTTAAATACAACCCTGAAAATGGTCCGATCGGGCCCATTTTAAATAGGCTTCGTGCGGTGATGGGTTTCAATGTGTGTACCAAATTTCGTTTAAATCGATTAAGTCTGTGGAGAGTTATCGTGTACACACATATATATATAAATATATATATATATATATATATATATATATATACATACATATATACATAAACATTTTCAAAAATGGTGGCAAACTGTTCAGGGGGGTATGAAACGTCGAGAAATTTTGGTCCGACCCCTAGGTCCCGCCATCCGACCGACGCCAATAGTGTATGTGCCATATGGCAAATACACTAATAATAGTAATTGTAACTTCCTATTTATCTGCCCCAATGCCAACTGACAGACTTTGTGTATATTCGATGGATAAAAAATGCGACGGCCGGCTCTGGGACTATAAGTAGCCGAGTTACGGCAGGGCAGTGTTTTGTTTTGTGTATAAGACGCATGATTTATGACAGCATGCAAGAACGAGATATTTTTAAACATGCTATGACATAATTACCACTTATAAAATATAAGCTAAATAAATATATAGATATACGGGATATTGCGTAAAAAAATGATTTTATCTGTCCCTTTTAAATTTACAGTTATTCTTGATGAAAACATATTTCATATCTTTCTTATTTTGTTTTTTTTTTTTCATCCTGAAATAAGAATTTCCACTTTCCATCCATCATTCTTCCACTCTTATATTTTATTCTTTATTAATTTGTCATAAATTATGACTTACTAGCCGTTACCCGTGGCTTCGCCCACGTGTTTTTCGATTTATGATTTATTATCCCCCCTCGCGGGAAATTCTTTTCCTGCGAAGCGAAGCCGGGCTGGTGGTGTTTATTCGCTCGAATTTTAATAATACATTACTCACTCGCTTCGCTCGTTCGCTCGAATTTTATTAATACATTATTGCTCACCTACGTAATATAAGGAACTCCTGTGCAAAATGTCATGCTTCTAACTTCAAAAATGACGAATTTCCATACAAACTTTCATCTCCTTTTTAGCCCCCTTAGGGAATGAATTTTCAAAAAAAACTTTCTTAGTGCTCACCTACGTTATATAAGAAACTTCTGTGCAAAATGTCATGCTTCTAACTTCAAAAATGACGAATTTCCATACAAACTTTCATCTCCTTTTTAGCCCCCTTAGGGGATGAATTTTCAAAAAAAACTTTCTTAGTGCTCACCTACGTTATATAAGAAACTCCTGTGCAAAATTTCATGCTTCTAACTTCAAAAATGACGAATTTCCATACAAACTTTCATCCCCTATTTAAACCCCCTTAGGGGTTGAATTTCGAAAAATCCTTTCTTAGTGAGTGCCTACGTCACAAAAGGAACCTACTGTCTAAATTTCAAGTTTATATCTTCAGCGGTTTGACCTGGGCGTTGTCTGTCAGTCAATCAGTCAGTCAGTCAGTCAGTAACGGAACTGTTTTATATATATAGATTATGTTCGATATCACATTTAAGGTCGATTTATATTATCCGGTCAGACACGGAGCGGGAACGTAGCGTTTCCGACAAGATATACATTTTTACATGCACACTGTAAGAAATGAGAAGGCCGATTACATAGATTATCGATGGTCCATTTGTAGCCAGCGATTAATCTGGTAATAGGCACACAAAGAGACAATGGCGTCGCAAACGGGTATCGCCACATCGCGTAGATTCCATAAAAATACATTGCGCATGCGTGGTTACTAATTTTACATTAATTTCTTTTGTAATCATCCATTTTATATATGTAACTATACATTTTATTTTGTAATTTTTACACACTTTATTGGAATATTACACAAATTATGTAATTTTAATTTACTTTATGTAAAAATCACAAATTTGTTTAACTTTACAGTAAAAGTCCAAGTTTTTATGAAGTTTTCTGTGTAAAAATAAATAATAATATAAAATCACTTAGAAAATCGAGCGAATTCTACCTTAACTTTCAAAGTATTTTTACATCCATTTTTACTTCCCACCTCTACTATGGTAGGGAAGTAATGGATTCAGTCCGAAAACAATATTTCGAGATTTTAACAGATTTTCACGTTTTGAGACCCTAGCAATCGTTTAAGATCATTTTCTGACTGATGTCTGTATGTGTGTGTGTATGTGTGTGTGTGTGTATGTGGTCAATTTTTCGCCTTCGATATCTTAAGAACGGAACAACATACGGGCATGCCGATTGTTCTATTGTGTTTATCAGCCTTTAACTTAGATCTGATTAGATTTTGAGTCAAATCGGTTCAGTGGATCCTGAGATATTCAAAAAAACGTCCTCAATGTCACGTATTAACATAGGTAAAAAAAAATATAAATGAATTCTAGATGTTATAATATGAAAAAAATGTAAATATTTTTTTTCTCTAAAATGTATAGTTTTCGAGAAAAAAAATATTTTACTAAAAAAAATAAAAATTGTACGTAAATCAAGGTAACCATGATTTTTGCTATATTAAGCTAGCCATCAATAGATCACCAAACAAAAAAGAGGGCCATGCTTTTTTCAAAGAATAAAAATTAAATTGTGTTTTAAAGACCACCAACAGCTAAGGTTATTTGGGCCTAGTCAAAGAATAAAAAAAAGAGTGTTTATTTTTTGCAAATATTTACTAGGTGGGAAGTATAGGACTGGTCATCAGTCGAATTTTTTACAGTGCATTTCAAATACGAGTATTGATACGTGTCTGAACGGACGGGATCCGCTAAGTATAAATATTCATATTTAAAATGATCTAAAATGTTCGTCTAGCCGGAAACGCTACGTTCCCGCGCCGTGTCTGACCGGATAATATAAATCGACCTTAACAGGCCTACTCTAAAATACAATTGTTTTCACTTCACAAAAAACATTTTGTTTAGCATAACATTTTATTAATGTCTGTCTCAAATTAAAATATACTACACGTATTATAAGTAACTCAATATAAGCACTAGACGGTAATGGCCTTAGTTGTCGACCGTCTATATTCTACAATAATCTGATCACTATCTATGCACATAACATGTTACCATAAATTGTGTTACCAGCCAAACCCCTAAATTTTAATACTTATATTACGTAATATTATCTATATTTGAAGAGTATTCTCTACCGAAAGTTACCCCCTGCACTCTTAATCTCAAATCCTTTCTCCGCCTAAAAACGGTTACCGCTCTCCCGATGCTATTTTTAAAGCTAAAAAGTTCGGTTAAACGCCAAATGAAGGACTGAGAATAACACTACAGATTCTACATAATTCAAAAATTAATTAGATCACTATAAAAAAATAAACTACTGAACCTATTTAAATAAAAATTATACGGGACCATTCCGTTAACATTCTGAACCCAACGGCGTTGAAATTTTTCAAATCGGTCAACCCCTCGAGACATTGTGGCTGAACAAACATAAAAAAACGGGTGGAGTCGGGGGACATCCGACAGAAGCGAACCTTTTTCTACGTAAATATTTTACAGAGAGAGAGAGAGGGCGAGAGAAGAAAAGTTGTCAAACTCAGCAAAATTAACGGTGACGGGTCACGGTAACGATCACATTTTTTCTCAGTTTACTCCCCTGCGGCCAAGCGCGCAACATCGGTGAAAAAGCTAAGCTTCAAAAAATATACGTCTCGAATGAGCCATTTTTCTGAGAGTAATTCTTTCACTAAAGGGGAATAAATAATGTTTGTACCTACCACAAGTGCTGCCTCTCGTGGATAATTGAAGGAACTACTCTCGAGAAAATGGCTCATTGATAACCTCTGTTTTTTTGAAGTCGGTTTAAAAATGTATAGGCGGCAAAAATGTGTTATATAACTCCAGGTGTGCAAACTTTCACGGCCGGCATTGTTCCAAGTCTTCATGGTTTCCGGGCTTGTAGGCCGTGGTCCGGTGATATTTCTACCTGACCAATGACCAATCGTACAAGGACGGAATACGACCGAGTAGAGAACTCACCCCCACCACTACACACTGCGCAGTTGACCAATGACAGAGAGACGGACTACGACCGAACAGAGAACACACTGGTACTAGGCATAAAAGAAGGGAGGACACCAGTCACTGACACACTGACCTGTGAGTCGCCAAGGAGAACACTTCGACCGCTGCCACATCGCCTTTGAAAAAATGTCTACCGCAGTTGTAGACGAAACGTCAAGTAGAAATACCACCGCACCACGGCCTACAAGCCCGGAAACCATGAAGACTTGTTATATAACTATTAGTATAGGTTAAACAGAAATGCGATCGATAAAAATTGTATGCACAGAGGTTATTAAAACAATAAACAGAAATGTAATAACTATAATTTAACCTGAATATAAAATATTCTGTGCACACTGTAAAAGTAAATCATATAAATTCATTTTAAAAAGTTGAACACAAACATTGCAGGAAAACACGCAATGCGATTTATATTATTTCTTCATCAAATTAAAATTAGTAAATCATTAAAGTTAAAATATTCCCGGCAAATATACCTAGTAGGTATATAAACTACGTGAATATAACAATGTATTAGTCATTGTTTGTACCTTTCCTTTTACGTCATTTTGTCCAACAGAGCCATGTACTCTGTTGCAGGGTTGTTACGGATGCAAAAATTTAGACATCCGTGGATGCAGATGCGGATGCGGATTATTAGAAGTTCACATCCGCTGATGCGGATTTTATGCGGATGCGGATGCGGATGCGGATGCGGATGCGATGCGGATGCGGATGCGATGCGGATGCGGATGCGATGCGGATGCGGATTTTGGGATTTTAAAAGGATAATTATTTAAATTTTAAGTGCATAAATAACTGAAAATCAATTTAATTTTAACTTTTTATTTATTTAATCATATTTTTAGCACGTGCCACTCTGGCTCCGCCCACTTTCTTTACATGTAGTTACTTGTTGATGTGAATCTGCATCCGTAAAAACTCCGCATTGATTGATGCGGATGTGAATGCGGATGCAGATGTCTGAATTAATGCGAATATTCCGCATTTACGGATGCAGATGCGAATATTCGTAACACCCCTGCTCTGTTGGACAAAAATGTTGTCAGACGGTGGAAGAAAAGGGTTCATATTACAATTTTTTATTTTTCTTGCCGAAAAAAAAGTCGTTGACAGACGCAAAAATTTTTGAACACTAATTTTTGCACCTTTTCCAAAGACTCTTAAAATATAAATTATTATTAAAAAGTACTATTTTTAATTTTAGAAGAAAAGAGTAGCCAATAGTCATCTAAATACTAAGCACCTTTGCTTCCACCACATTAGAATATAATATTTTTTTTGTTTTGTATAATTATAATAATAATGAGTAATGGGAATCCTAGGTTATATTTAGAATTTAAAAATATTATTACGTTTTTTAAGTTTGAATTTTTGTGCCAAAAAATCAAAACAGCTTATGTCAATTTTTTTAATAATACTTTCAGTATCTTTAAATAGTTCTACTGTTGTCGTGCGTCTATAATTTACAATATCTGTTTTAAATAGTTAAATTAACTTAATTTGGCGAAACATTGCGTGAAACCATCTCCAAATTCAAAATTTAAACGGGTTATTATGGCATTTCACCGTTACAATTTTTTTTTCAGATTAAAATATACGTTGAAGAATAAACTTCGTTCGTCGAGTCGTTCGCGATGCTCGTGTAACAGGAAGATGGCTCGAGGCTTCAAGGCAGTACAAACTGGAGAACTAAATCACCAACAGCTCGAGCGCCATTATTCTTTTTTCACCACAACTTCGACATCAGCCGACCTTCAGAATGTTTATTTGTTGGGGCTTATATGACGTTTTCGCCCTACCCACTATAAAATAGCTGCTTTACATTTTTGACAGACAGATGTGCGGGAACGTATCTTTCCCACACTAGTGTGAGAACGCAAACCTTTTCCATAGTGATTTATGTTTATTCGTCCTGATCCGCCCGCTAATTACCTACTGACAGCTTCTTTCAGCCTACTATAGAAGTGAAGTGTCTTCAATAAATTTGTAAAATCAACATAATCCGTTTTGTTATTTTGCCGTAGATAAATAAAAAAGCGAAGTATATTAAATGTGTACTTCACTTTATATGCTACTTTAATTCATAGAATCCATGAAATCCTTCCACAATGCAAAAATCAAGCGATTCCGACTGAATTAAATTTTCAGCCAATTTGCAAAATTGTCTACTTTTGAAATGAAATTTAAAACTTCGCCGTCTTTGGCCTATTTTTATACAAACTAGGTACATTATCGTGCCGTTGATATGTAATTTCCGTTTGGACAAAAATCCATTGGCGGAGACAAGAAAAAAGTACAGCGAATCTTCTGACGTTAAACCTGATTAAATATTTTCTTGTTCTTTTTTGAAGTTTGTGTATAATCGACTTTGTCTACCTATGAGTCACGCCGCGTCGGAATATTCCAGTGTAGGGGAATATAGAGTCTCTTCTTCCAACCAACTCCCTTCTTCCAACTCTCATCTACCAACTGTCTTCTGCTAAAACTTTGATATCTATTTAAGAAATCTGGCAGATCATAGTCTGATATGAAGTCCGGCCGACATGTTCTTGAGGTCTAAATCTAATCCAAAATTGAAACGAGCATAGCGAGTTTTAACAGTCACACGAGTCATAATAACATTACGCACGTGGTATATATTATGGTAATTTTTGCAATACCCACTATAAAATAGCTGCTTTTCACTTCGTTCTCAGTATTTTCAAAAAATGTTGACAGTTCGATCATTTTGTGTCGCCAACTTTACATCTATAGTAGGCCGAGAGTAGCTGTCAGTAGGTAAGAGTGGGCGGATCAGGGCTTATAAACATAAATCACTATAGAAATGGTTGCCTTTCGAAAGTCACTTTAGATGCATGCATGTAAAGCAGCTATTTTATAGTGGGTATGGCAAAAACAAATTTAAAACGGCATTTATTTGCGTGGATACATAACCTGTACATGCGCTCGGCTTTTTAATGGCTTTAATTAATGTCGTGTACCTAACCTAAAACAATGGAGATAAAAAACGAAACGTAGGTACAGTTTCTGATTATAATCTAAAATATACACTTGGTAGATGCTGATGATTATCGCAAACCAGATTATATAGGGCTTGGTAAATTTAAAAATATTCCACTCATTTGTTAATCGAAAATGGGCATCATAAGATATATAATTCATACCCAGTCTAGATTATTGTAAAAGGAATATGCTCGCCGAATTCCAGATATTTTCAAAAATCATTCACTTTATCAGTTATCTTGATACTTTATCATACTAAAAATGCTCAAAATTAGATCCTTCTTTTGATTCCGTCGCAAAAAATACAGGGTGGTACGTTAAACATGTCAAAACAATATTAATTAAATGAATTTTTCCATGAAAAAAAACCAAAAAAAAAAACGAGTTCCTCCGTCACTGTGTGAAGACGCGGTGCACCGCAATATTTGTAATCATATTATAGTTTCGTCATTACTTTCCAGCAGAAAAGTCGAGTACTGTGAGTGAGTGAGTGAGTGTGTGAGTGAGTTAGTAAGTGAGTGAAAGAGAGACGGCTGTGTACGTCAAGCTCGAAAGCTTCTCTGGTGCTGAAAATCCCTCATTGGAGTCATAGCAGAGCAACTGCTGTGCCTCAGCTTTCTCTGCCAATGCACTGTATCTATGTGTGTGTGATGAAGGGATGTGCGAACTACTGTTCCGTTTATACAAAATTAAGTCATTGTTGTATTAGTTCCCTTTCCCTCTTTTTTAGGTGTCCATACCAAAGGATGGAACCCTATTGCTCTCGCTATTCTGTCTGTCTGTGTGTCTGTCTGTCTGTGTGTCTGTCTGTCTGTCTGTCTGTCTGTCTGTCTGTCTGTCTGTCTGTGTGTCTGTATGTCAGTCTGTCTCTGTGTGTGTGTGTGTGTGTGTGTGTGTGTTCGTCAGTCAAAGCCATCTAGCTTACATATTGTAGTATGTAAGTTGATGGGCCAAATCCAAGCAAATTCTAATTTTCTATTGGCCCCTGTGCATCAAAAAGGGGGGGGGGAAATTGACTGTGTGCCTCACCCACAAAAGCGCAAGGTCGAAGTTAAATTTTTACATTTTTATTAGAACACGTTCCGACGTTCCGTTGAAGTTTTTGACATTTCTAATTTTAACTATTTACTTATTTTTATTTTTGAAATATCATGATAATTTATAAAATTTTCCGTCATAGAAACATCAAAACCTGCTTACAATATTACAGTATTTTGAGACGTCAAAAAATTGATTTTTAAACTTATAAAATTTATAAGAAAAGGAATTTTTCCTGCTAGATCGATTTTTTGCCTTCCAAAACTCCTTTTCAGTAAATTTCATGCAAATCGTTAGAGTCGTTTTATCCTTGTTAGCGTTTCATTTATTTTTGAGTCGGTAATTTTTATGTCGGTATTTTTTGAGTCGAGGTCATTCCAATTCACTACCCTCGCTAAAGAATTAAAATTTAATTTAAACCATCAAAAACCTCAACAAGATGGCTGGTATACAGGAAATACCGTTTCTCGGCATGGGGCAGTAGGAAATAGTCGTAGCCATATCTGCCCTCGCCAGGATTCGAACTCAGTACTTTTCACTAGGCTCCATCGTTCGGTCATTCACTATATAATTATGTGGGTGCAACAGATTCTCATCCATCCTTAACAAAGGGTATGTTTAGAGGGCAAACAACTTCAAAGTTTTTTATCTCTTTTAACTGAGAAAAGCTTCACGATAAAATTTTCAAATTAATTCTTATGTCGTATAACTGATAAATAAGTTTAAGAATCTCACTTTCTTTTTCTGTGTTCGACGAATTCTTTTAGTTGGAAATTGCCTTAATTCAATTTTAAAATTCTTTAGCGTCTTTTACAGTTAAGATATGATTCCCTTCTTTTACTCAGATTTTTTTTTTGAAATGTAAATGCGTTTAAACATAATTTCATGTTTTGCTTCTTTAATGTCTTTAAAATCTAGAGATATAAGAACCGATTCATTTACGTAAAATAATTTAAAATATCTATCACTAATAAACCTTATTTTGATTCAAATCTTTAAATTCGGATTATAAATGTAGAGTCGGCAGACTGAAGCACATAAGTCAAATTTTTGAGTTTTTTTTTATATCACCAAAATGATCCATAAAGTTCAACTTTTATCGTCTGACTAAAACACATAAGTCAACAACATGTTTATAATAGTGTTACGGATCACCCTGTATATAAGCAGCAGGCAAGAGTTCTGAGAAACGGGGTCTGTTTACTGTAACAACCGGTACCTGCACAAAACTTCTAGAGTACGCGAGAACGCGCTAGGCTGGGTCGCGCAGCCTATATAAACAGCAGTACGAGTGAGTGAATCAATCAGTCAATGGTGAGCCGTGCAGCCAAGCGGATCAGTGATATAAATATTAATCAATCAACGGTCGAATCAGTCAGTACAGTGATATAAATAGTGAAGTGGATATAAATAAATAGTACTGAAGTAACTGAGTAAATGACTGACATAAATAAACGTTAGAAATAAATCTGATATAAATACAGTGATATAAATAGTTCCGTTATATAAATTCACCTGATGAAATAAATATTAGTGTAGTCAATTGTATATAGTTAAGTGTTAATTACTTGTGTTGATTGTTAGAACTGACTTCTGGTTGTTGTATTTATTATTGTGTTTTTAATTATTGTAAATAAATATTTATTCCGCCAACTCAGAAAACAGTTTTGAAACAATAGGTTGTTTTCACTCTTGTTACAAATAAACCTGTCTCCAAATTTTTTTTGTAGAGTTGGACTGAAACACAAAGTCGACTTATATATTTTATCACGATATAACTTTAGAGGTTCGCTGGCACTTAAGTCGAATATGTGTTTTATCTCGTTACAACTGTAGAGATTGACTGGAACATATTATCATCTCAAAGATCAGGGTCGATTCTCAATGATCAGAGTTGATTTTCAAAGATCAGGGTCGATTCTCAAAGATCAGGGTCGATTCTCAAACATCAGGGTCGATTCTCAAAGATCAGGGTCGATTCTCAATGATCAGGGTCGATTCTTAATGATCAGGGTCGATTCTCAATGATCAGGGTCGATTCTCAAAGATCAGGGTCGATTCTCAAATATCAGGGTCGATTCTCAACGATCATGGTCGATTCTCAAAGATCAGGGTCGATTCTCAATGATCAGGGTCGTTTCTCAAAGATCAGGGTCGATTCTCAAAGATCAGGGTCGATTCTCAAAGATCAGGGTCGATTCTCAAAGATCAGGGTCAATTCTTAAAGATCAGGGTCGATTCTCAAAGATTAGGGTCGATTCTCAAAGATCAGGGTCGATTCTCAAAGATCAGGGTCGATTCTCAAAGATCAGGGTCAATACTCAAAGATCAGGGTCGATTCTCAAATATCAGGGTCGATTCTCAACGATCAGGGTCGATTCTCAAAGATAAGGGTCGATTCTCAATGATCAGGGTCGATTCTCAATGATCAGGGTCGTTTCTCAAAGATCAGGGTCGATTCTCAAAGATTAGGGTCGATTCTCAAAAACCAGGGTCGATTCTCAAGGATCAGGGTGGATTCTCATTCTCAAAGATCAGGAAATTTTTTGGGGGTTATTTTGGAAATTTTTTGGTTTTTTTTTTGGAAATTTTTTGAGGGTTTTTTTTGAAAATTTTGTTGGGGTTTTTTAGGAAATTTTTTAGGGTTTTTTTTTTGGAAATTTTTTGGGGGTTTTTTTTGAAAATTTTGTTGGGGTTTTTTAGGAAATTTTTTAGGGTTTTTTTTTTGGAAATTTTTTGGGGGTTTTTTTTGAAAATTTTGTTGGGGTTTTTTAGGAAATTTTTTAGGGTTTTTTTTTTGGAAATTTTTTGGGGGTTTTTTTTGAAAATTTTGTTTGGGTTTTTTAGGAAATTTTTTAGGGTTTTTTTTTGGAAATTTTTTGGGGGTTTTTTTTGAAAATTTTGTTGGGGTTTTTTAGGAAATTTTTTAGGGTTTTTTTTTTGGAAATTTTTTGGGGGTTTTTTTTGAAAATTTTGTTGGGGTTTTTTAATAAATTTTTTAGGGTTTTTTTTTTGGAAATTTTTTGGGGGTTTTTTTTGAAAATTTTGTTGGGGTTTTTTAGGAAATTTTTTAGGGTTTTTTTTTTGGAAATTTTTTGGGGGTTTTTTTTGAAAATTTTGTTGGGGTTTTTTAGGAAATTTTTTAGGGTTTTTTTTTTGGAAATTTTTTGGGGGTTTTTTTTGAAAATTTTGTTGGGGTTTTTTAGGAAATTTTTTAGGGTTTTTTTTTTGGAAATTTTTTGGGGGTTTTTTTTGAAAATTTTGTTGGGGTTTTTTAGGAAATTTTTTAGGGTTTTTTTTTTGGAAATTTTTTGGGGGTTTTTTTTGAAAATTTTGTTGGGGTTTTTTAGGAAATTTTTTAGGGTTTTTTTTTGGAAATTTTTTGGGGGTTTTTTTTGAAAATTTTGTTGGGGTTTTTTAGGAAATTTTTTAGGGTTTTTTTTTTGGAAATTTTTTGGGGTTTTTTTTTGAAAATTTTGTTGGGGTTTTTTAGGAAATTTTTTAGGGTTTTTTTTTGGAAATTTTTTGGGGGTTTTTTTTTAAAATTTTCGGGATTTTCGCTCGAATTTGGGCGAATTTTCGGGATTTTCGCTCGAATTTGGGCGAATTTTCAGGATTTTCGCTCGAATTTGGGCGAATTTTCGGGATTTTTGCTCGAATTTGGGCGAATTTTCGGAATTTTCGCTCGAATTTGGGCGAATTTTCGGGATTTTCGCTCGAATTTGGGCGAATTTTCGGGATTTTCGCTCGAATTCGGGCGAATTTTCGGGATTTTCGCTCAAATTTGGGCGAATTTTCGGGATTTTCGCTCGAATTTGGGCGAATTTTCGGGATTTTCGCTCGAATTTGGGCGAATTTTCGGGATTTTCGCTCGAATTTGGGCGAATTTTCGGGATTTTCGCTCGAATTTGGGCGAATTTTCGGAAGTTTCGCTCGAATTTGGGCGAATTTTCGGGATTTTCGCTCGAATTTGGGCGAATTTTCGGGATTTTCGCTCGAATTTGGGCGAATTTTCGGGATTTTCGCTCGAATTTGGGCGAATTTTCGGGATTTTCGCTCGAATTTGGGCGAATTTTCGGGATTTTTGCTCGAATTTGGGCGAATTTTCGGGATTTTCGCTCGAATTTATGCGAATTTTCGGGATTTTTGCTCGAATTTGGGCGAATTTTCGGGATTTTCGCTCGAATTTGGGCGAATTTTCGGGTTTTTCGCTCGAAATTGGGCGAATTTTCGGGATTTTCGCTCGAATTTGGGCGAATTTTCGGGATTTTCGCTCGAATTTGGGCGAATTTTCGGGATTTTCGCTCGAATTTGGGCGAATTTTCGGGATTTTCGCTCGAATTTGGGCGAATTTTCGGGATTTTCGCTCGAATTTGGGCGAATTTTCGGGATTTTCGCTCGAATTTGGGCGAATTTTCGGGATTTTCGCTCGAATTTGGGCGAATTTTCGGGATTTCCGCTCGAATTTGGGCGAATTTTGGGGATTTTCGCTCGAATTTGGGCGAATTTTCGGGATTTCCGCTCGAATTTGGGCGAATTTTCGGGATTTTCGCTCGACTTTGGGCGAATTTTCGGGATTTTCGCTCGAATTTGGGCGAATTTTCGGGATTTTCGCTCGAATTTGGGCGAATTTTCGGGATTTTTGCTCGACTTTGGGCGAATTTTCGGGATCTTCGCTCGAATTTGGGCGAATTTTCGGGATTTTCGCTCGAATTTGGGCGAATTTTCGGGATTTTCGCTCGAATTTGGGCGAATTTTCGGGATTTTCGCTCGAATTTGGGCGAATTTTCGGGATTTTCGCTCGAATTTGGGCGAATTTTCGGGATTTTCGCTCGAATTTGGGCGAATTTTTGGGATTTTCGCTCGAATTTGGGCGAATTTTCGGGATTTTCGCTCGAATTTGGGCGAATTTTCGGGATTTTCGCTCGAATTTGGGTGAATTTTCGGGATTTTCGCTCGAATTTGGGCGAATTTTCGGGATTTTCGCTCGAATTTGGGCGAATTTTCGGGATTTTCGCTCGAATTTGGGCGAATTTTCGGGATTTTCGCTCGAATTTGGGCGAGTTTTCGGGATTTTCGCTCGAATTTGGGCGAATTTTCGGGATTTTCGCTCGAATTTGGGCGAATTTTCGGGATTTACGCTCGAATTTGGGCGAATTTTCGGGATTTTCGCTCGAATTTGGGCGAATTTTCGGGATTTTCGCTCGAATTTGGGCGAATTTTCGGAATTTTCGCTCGAATTTGGGCGAATTTTCGGGATTTTCGCTCGAATTTGGGCGAATTTTCGGGATTTTCGCTCGAATTTGGGCGAATTTTCGGGATTTTCGCTCGAATTTGGGCGAATTTTCGGGATTTTCGCTCGAATTTGGGCAAATTTTCGGGATTTTCGCTCGAATTTGGGCAAATTTTCGGGATTTTCGCTCGAATTTGGGCGATATTTCGGGATTTTTGCTCGAATTTGGGCGAATTTTCGGGATTTTCGCTCGAATTTGGGCGAATTTTTGGGATTTTCGCTCGAATTTGGGCGAATTTTCGGGATTTTCGCTCGAATTTGAGCGAATTTTCGGGATTTTCGCTCGAATTTGGGCGAATTTTCGGGATTTTCGCTCGAATTTGGGCGAATTTTCGGGATTTTCGCTCGAATTTGGGCGAATTTTCGGGATTTTCGCTCGAATTTGGGCGAATTTTCGGGATTTTCGCTCGAATTTGGGCGAATTTTCGGGATTTTCGCTCGAATTTGGGCGAATTTTCGGGATTTTCGCTCGAATTTGGGCGAATTTTTGGGATTTTCGCTCGAATTTGGGCGAATTTTCGGGATTTTTGCTCGAATTTGGGCGAATTTTCGGGATTTTTGCTCGAATTTGGGCGAATTTTCGGGATTTTCGCTCAAATTTGGGCGAATTTTCGGGATTTTCGCTCGAATTTGGGCGAATTTTCGGGATTTTCGCTCGAATTTGGGCGAATTTTCGGGATTTTTGCTCGAATTTGGGCGAATTTTTGGGATTTTCGCTCGAATTTAGGCGAATTTTCGGGATTTTTGCTCGAATTTGGGCGAATTTTCGGGATTTTCGCTCGAATTTGGGCGAATTTTCGGGATTTTCGCTCGAATTTGGGCGAATTTTCGGGATTTTCGCTCGAATTTGGGCAAATTTTCGGGATTTTCGCTCGAATTTGGGCGATTTTTCGGGATTTTCGCTCGAATTTGGGCGAATTTTCGGGATTTTTGCTCGAATTTGGGCGAATTTTCGGGATTTTCGCTCGAATTTGGGCGAATTTTCGGGATTTTCGCTCGAATTTGGGCGAATTTTCAAGATTTTCGCTCGAATTTGGGCGATTTTTCGGGATTTTCGCTCGAATTTGGGCGAATTTTTGGGATTTTCGCTCGAATTTGGGCGAATTTTCGGGATTTTCGCTCGAATTTGGGCGAATTTTCGGGATTTTCGCTCGAATTTGGGCGAATTTTACGGGATTTTCGCTCGAATTTGGGCGAATTTTCGGGATTTTCGCTCGAATTTGGGCGAATTTTCGGAATTTTCGCTCGAATTTGGGCGAATTTTCGAGATTTTCGCTCGAATTTGGGCGAATTTTCGGGATTTTTGCTCGAATTTGGGCGAATTTTCGGGATTTTCGCTCGAATTTGGGCGAATTTTCGGGATTTTCGCTCAAATTTGGGCGAATTTTCGGGATTTTCGCTCGATTTTGGGCGAATTTTCGGGATTTTCGCTCGAATTTGGGCGAATTTTCGGGATTTTTGCTCGAATTTGGGCGAATTTTCGGGATTTTCGCTCGAATTTGGGCGAATTTTCGGGATTTTCGCTCAAATTTGAGCGAATTTTCGGGATTTTCGCTCGAATTTGGGCGAATTTTCGGGATTTTCGCTCGAATTTGGGCGACGGATTTTCGGAGGGGATTTTGGATGCTCGAATTTGGGCGAATTTTCGGGATTTTCGCTCAAATTTGGGCGAATTTTCGGGATTTTCGCTCAAATTTGGGCGAATTTTCGGGATTTTTGCTCGAATTTGGGCGAGTTTTCGGGATTTTCGCTCGAATTTGGGCGAATTTTCGGGATTTTCGCTCGAATTTGGGCGAATTTTCGGGATTTTCGCTCGAATTTGGGCGAATTTTCGGGATTTTCGCTCGAATTTGGGCGAATTTTCGGGATTTTCGCTCGAATTTGGGCGAATTTTCGGGATTTTCGCTCGAATTTGAGCGAATTTTTTGGGGGTTTTTTTTAGAAATTTCTTCGGGGTTTTTTTAGAAATTTTTTGGGGTTTTTTTGGAAATTTATTGAGGGTTTGTTTGGAAATTTTTTGGTTTTTTTTTGGAAATTTTTTGGGGGTTTTTTTAGAAATTTTTTGGGAGTTTTTTTTGGAAATTTTTTGGGGGTTTTTTTTGAAATTTTTTGGGGGTTTTTTTTGGAAATTTTTTGGGGTTTTTTTTTAGCAAATTTGGAGGGTTTTTTAGAAATTTCTTGGGGGTTTTTTTTGGAAATTTTTTGGGGTTTTTTTTTGGAAATTTTTTGGGGATTTTATTGAAAATTTTTGATAGTTTATTTGAAATTTTTTGGGGTTTTATTTGTCAATTTTTAGAGGGTTTTTTTGGAAATTTTTTGGGGGTTTTTTTGGAAATTTTTTAGGGGTTTTTTTTTGGAAATTTTATGGAGTTTTTTTTTGGAAATTTTTTGGGGGTTTTATTGGAAATTTTTTGGGGGTTTTTTCAGGATTTTTTTGGGGGTTTTTAGAGGGTTTTTCGGGGGTTTTTTTGGAAATTTTTTGGGGGTTTTTTTGGAAATTTTTTGGGGGTTTTTTAAGAAATTTATTGGGGGTTTGTTTAAAAATTTTTTGGTTTTTTTTTTGGAAAAATTTTGGGGGTTTTTTTGATAATTTTTTGCGGGTTTTTTGGAATTTTTTTGGGGGTTTTTTTGGAAATTTTTTGGGAGTTTTTTTTGGAAATTTTTTTGGGTTTTTTTTGAAATTTTTTGGGGGTATTTTTTGGAAATTTTTTGGGGGTTTTTTTTAGCAATTTTGGAGGGTTTTTTAGAAATTTCTTCGGGGTTTTTTTTGGAAATTTTTTGGGGGTTTTTTTTAGCAATTTTGGAGGGTTTTTTAGAAATTTCTTCGGGGTTTTTTTTGGAAATTTTTTGGGGGTTTTTTTTAGCAATTTTGGAGGGTTTTTTAGAAATTTCTTCGGGGTTTTTTTTGGAAATTTTTTGGGGGTTTTTTTTAGCAATTTTGGGGGTTTTTTAGAAATTTCTTCGGGGTTTTTTTTAGAAATTTCTTCGGGGTTTTTTTTGGAAATTTTTTGGGGGTTTTTTATAGAAATTTCTTCGGGGTTTTTTTTGGAAATTTTTTGGGGGTTTTTTTTAGAAATTTCTTCGGGGTTTTTTTTGGAAATTTTTTGGGGGTTTTTTTTAGAAATTTCTTCGGGGTTTTTTTTGGAAATTTTTTAAGGGTTTTTTTTAGAAATTTCTTCGGGGTTTTTTTTGGAAATTTTTTGGGGGTTTTTTTTAGAAATTTCTTCGGGGTTTTTTTTGGAAATTTTTTGGGGGTTTTTTTTAGAAATTTCTTCGGGGTTTTTTTTGGAAATTTTTTGGGGGTTTTTTTTAGAAATTTCTTCGGGGTTTTTTTTGGAAATTTTTTGGGGGTTTTTTTTAGAAATTTCTTCGGGGTTTTTTTTGGAAATTTTTTGGGGGTTTTTTTTAGAAATTTCTTCGGGGTTTTTTTTGGAAATTTTTTGGGGGTTTTTTTTAGAAATTTCTTCGGGGTTTTTTTTGGAAATTTTTTGGGGGTTTTTTTTAGAAATTTCTTCGGGGTTTTTTTTGGAAATTTTTTGGGGGTTTTTTTTAGAAATTTCTTCGGGGTTTTTTTTGGAAATTTTTTGGGGGTTTTTTTTAGAAATTTCTTCGGGGTTTTTTTTGGAAATTTTTTGGGGGTTTTTTTTAGAAATTTCTTCGGGGTTTTTTTTGGAAATTTTTTGGGGGTTTTTTTTAGAAATTTCTTCGGGGTTTTTTTTGGAAATTTTTTGGGGGTTTTTTTTAGAAATTTCTTCGAGGTTTTTTTTGGAAATTTTTTGGGGGTTTTTTTTAGAAATTTCTTCGGGGTTTTTTTTGGAAATTTTTTGGGGGTTTTTTTTAGAAATTTCTTCGGGGTTTTTTTTGGAAATTTTTTGGGGATTTTTTTTAGAAATTTCTTCGGGGTTTTTTTTGGAAATTTTTTGGGGGTTTTTTTTAGCAATTTTGGAGGGTTTTTTAGAAATTTCTTCGGGGTTTTTTTTGGAAATTTTTTGGGGGTTTTTTTTAGCAATTTTGGAGGGTTTTTTAGAAATTTCTTCGGGGTTTTTTTTAGAAATTTCTTCGGGGTTTTTTTTGGAAATTTTTTGGGGGTTTTTTTTAGAAATTTCTTCGGGGTTTTTTTTGGAAATTTTTTGGGGGTTTTTTTTAGAAATTTCTTCGGGGTTTTTTTTGGAAATTTTTTGGGGGTTTTTTTTAGAAATTTCTTCGGGGTTTTTGTTTGGAAATTTTTTGGGGGTTTTTTTTAGAAATTTCTTCGGGGTTTTTTTTGGAAATTTTTTGGGGGTTTTTTTTAGAAATTTCTTCGGGGTTTTTTTTGGAAATTTTTTGGGGGTTTTTTTTAGAAATTTCTTCGGGGTTTTTTTTGGAAATTTTTTGGGGGTTTTTTTTAGAAATTTCTTCGGGGTTTTTTTTGGAAATTTTTTGGGGGTTTTTTTTAGAAATTTCTTCGGGGTTTTTTTTGGAAATTTTTTGGGGGTTTTTTTTAGAAATTTCTTCGGGGTTTTTTTTGGAAATTTTTTGGGGGTTTTTTTTAGAAATTTCTTCGGGGTTTTTTTTGGAAATTTTTTGGGGGTTTTTTTTAGAAATTTCTTCGGGGTTTTTTTTGGAAATTTTTTGGGGGTTTTTTTTAGAAATTTCTTCGGGGTTTTTTTTGGAAATTTTTTGGGGGTTTTTTTTAGAAATTTCTTCGGGGTTTTTTTTGGAAATTTTTTGGGGGTTTTTTTTAGAAATTTCTTCGGGGTTTTTTTTGGAAATTTTTTGGGGGTTTTTTTTAGAAATTTCTTCGGGGTTTTTTTTGGAAATTTTTTGGGGGTTTTTTTTAGAAATTTCTTCGAGGTTTTTTTTGGAAATTTTTTGGGGGTTTTTTTTAGAAATTTCTTCGGGGTTTTTTTTGGAAATTTTTTGGGGGTTTTTTTTAGAAATTTCTTCGGGGTTTTTTTTGGAAATTTTTTGGGGGTTTTTTTTAGAAATTTCTTCGGTGTTTTTTTTGGAAATTTTTTGGGGGTTTTTTTTAGAAATTTCTTCGGGGTTTTTTTTGGAAATTTTTTGGGGGTTTTTTTTAGAAATTTCTTCGGGGTTTTTTTTGGAAATTTTTTGGGGTTTTTTTTTAGAAATTTCTTCGGGGTTTTTTTTGGAAATTTTTTGGGGGTTTTTTTTAGAAATTTCTTCGGGGTTTTTTTTGGAAATTTTTTGGGGGTTTTTTTTAGAAATTTCTTCGGGGTTTTTTGTGGAAAATTTTTGGGGGTTTTTTTTAGAAATTTCTTCGGGGTTTTTTTTGGAAATTTTTTGGGGTTTTTTTTAGAAATTTCTTCGGGGTTTTTTTTGGAAATTTTTTGGGGGTTTTTTTTAGAAATTTCTTCGGGGTTTTTTTTGGAAATTTTTTGGGGGTTTTTTTTAGAAATTTCTTCGGGGTTTTTTTTGGAAATTTTTTGGGGGTTTTTTTTAGAAATTTCTTCGAGGTTTTTTTTGGAAATTTTTTGGGGGTTTTTTTTAGAAATTTCTTCGGGGTTTTTTTTGGAAATTTTTTGGGGGTTTTTTTTAGAAATTTCTTCGGGGTTTTTTTTGGAAATTTTTTGGGGGTTTTTTTTAGAAATTTCTTCGGGTTTTTTTTGGAAATTTTTTGGGGGTTTTTTTTAGAAATTTCTTCGGGGTTTTTTTTGGAAATTTTTTGGGGGTTTTTTTTAGAAAATTTGGGGATTTTCGAGCGAATTTTGGGGATTTTCGAGCGAATTTTGGGGATTTTCGAGCGAATTTTTGGAATTTTCGAGCGAATTTTGGGGATTTTCGAGCGAATTTTGGGGATTTTCGAGCGAATTTTGGGGATTTTTGAGCGAATTTTGGGGATTTTCGAGCGAATTTTGGGGATTTTCGAGCGAATTTGGGGGATTTTCAAACGAATTTTGGGGATTTTCGAGCGAATTTTGGGGGTTTTCGAGCGAATTTTGGGGATTTTTGAGCGAATTTTGGGGATTTTCGAGCGAATTTTGGGGATTTCCGAGCGAATTTTGGGGATTTTCGAGCGAATTTTGGGGATTTTCGAGCGAATTTTGGGGATTTTCGAGCGATATTTGGTGATTTTCGAGCAAATTTTGGGGATTTTCGAGCGAATTTTGGGAATTTTCGAGCGAATTTTGGGTATTTTCGAGCGAATTTTGGGGATTTTCGAGCGAATTTTGGGGATTTTCGAGCGAATTTTGGGGATTTTCGAGCGAATTTTGGGGATTTCGAGCGAATTTTGGGGATTTTTGAGCGAATTTTGGGGATTTTCGAGCGAATTTTGGGGATTTTTGAGCGAATTTTGGAGATTTTCGAGCGAATTTTGGGGTTTTTCGAGCGAATTTTGGGGATTTTCGAGCGAATTTTGGGGTTTTCGAGCGAATTTTGGGGATTTTCGAGCGAATTTTGGGGATTGGCGAGCGAATTTTGGGGATTTTCGAGCGAATTTTGGGGATTTTCGAGCGAATTTTGGGGATTATCGAGCGAATTTTGGGAGTTTTCGAGCGAATTTTGGGGATTTTCGAGCGAATTTTGGGGATTTTCGAGCGAATTTTGGGGATTTTCGAGCGAATTTTGGGAATTTTCGAGCGAATTTTGGGGATTTTCGAGCGAATTTTGGGGATTTTCGAGCGAAAAAGGGTTTTTTTTGGAAATTTATTGAGGGTTTGTTTGGAAATTTTTTGGTTTTTTTTTGGAAATTTTTTGGGGGTTTTTTTGGAAATTTTTTTGGAGTTTTTTTTGGAAATTTTTTGGGGGTTTTTTTTAGCAATTTTGGAGGGTTTTTTAGAAATTTCTTGGGGTTTTTTTTTGGAAATTTTTTGGGGATTTTATTGGAAATTTTTGATGGTTTTTTTTGAAATTATTTGGGGTTTGTTTGTCAAATTTGAGGGGGTTTTTTTGGAAATTTTTTCGGGGTTTTTTTTGGAAATTTTTTTAGGGGTTTTTTTTTGGAAATTTTTTGGAGTTTTTTTTTGGAAATTTTTTAAGGGTTTTGTTGGAAATTTTTTGGGGGTTTTTTCGGGATTTTTTTGGGGGTTTTTAGAGGGTTTTTCGGGGTTTTTCGGGTCTTTTTTGGGGGTTTTTTTGGAAATTTTTTGGGGGTTTTTTTAGAAATTTTTTGGGGGTTTTTTTGGAAATTTTTGATGGTTTTTTGGGAAATTTTTTGGGGTTTACTTTGTAGATTTTTTGGGGGTTTTTTGGGAAATTTTTTTGGGGTTTTTTGGGAAATTTTTCAGGGGTTTTTTATTGGAAATTTTTTGGGGGTTTTTTTTGAAAATTTTTTAAGGATTTTTTTAGAAATTTTTTGGGGTTTTTTTTTTGAAATTTTTTGGGGGTTTCATTGGAAATTTTTTGGGGGTTTTTTCGGGGTTTTTTTGGGGGTTTTTAGGGTGTTTTTCGGGTTTTTTTGGGTTTCTTTTGGGGGTTTTTTTAGAAATTTTTTGGGGGTTTTTTTGAAAATTTTTTGGCGGTTTTTTTTGAAAATTTTGTTG
This sequence comes from Mongoloraphidia duomilia, assembly GCA_039654895.1. Classification (NCBI taxonomy): domain Eukaryota; kingdom Metazoa; phylum Arthropoda; class Insecta; order Raphidioptera; family Raphidiidae; genus Mongoloraphidia; species Mongoloraphidia duomilia. The sequence goes on along the minus strand of CM077516.1, from coordinate 83,166,675 downwards.
GGGTTTTTTAGGAAATTTTTTAGGGTTTTTTTTTTGGAAATTTTTTGGGGGTTTTTTTTGAAAATTTTGTTGGGGTTTTTGAGGAAATTTTTTAGGGTTTTTTTTTTGGAAATTTTTTGGGGGTTTTTTTTGAAAATTTTCGGGATTTTCGCTCGTATTTGGGCGACCTTTCGGGATTTTCGCTCGAATTTGGGCGAATTTTCGGGATTTTCGCTCGAATTTGGGCGAATTTTCGGGATTTTCGCTCGAATTTGGGCGAATTTTCGGAATTTTCGCTCGAATTTGGGCGAATTTTCGGGATTTTCGCTCGAATTTGGGCGAACTTTCGGGATTTTCGCTCGAATTCGGGCGAATTTTCGGGATTTTCGCTCGAATTTGGGCGAATTTTCGGGATTTTCGCTCGAATTTGGGCGAATTTTCGGGATTTTCGCTCGAATTTGGGCGAATTTTCGGGATTTTCGCTCGAATTTGGGCGAATTTTTGGGATTTTCGCTCGAATTTGGGCAAATTTTCGGAAGTTTCGCTCGAATTTGGGCGAATTTTCGGGATTTTCGCTCGAATTTGGGCGAATTTTCGGGATTTTCGCTCGAATTTGGGCGAATTTTCGGGATTTTCGCTCGAATTTGGGCGAATTTTCGGGTTTTTCGCTTGAATTTGGGCGAATTTTCGGGATTTTCGCTTGAATTTGGGCGAATTTTCGGGATTTTCGCTCGAATTTGGGCGAATTTTCGGGATTTTCGCTCGAATTTGGGCGAATTTTCGGGATTTTCGCTCGAATTTGGGCGAATTTTCGGGATTTTCGCTCGAATTTGGGCGAATTTTGGGGATTTTCGCTCGAATTTGGGCGAATTTTGGGGATTTTCGCTCGAATTTGGGCGAATTTACGGGATTTTCGCTCGAATTTGGGCGAATTTTCGGGATTTTCGCTCGAATTTGGGCGAATTTTCGGGATTTTCGCTCGAATTTTGGCGAATTTTCGGGATTTCCGCTCGAATTTGGGCGAATTTTTGGGATTTTCGCTCGAATTTGGGCGAATTTTCGGGATTTCCGCTCGAATTTGGGCGAATTTTTGGGATTTTCGCTCGAATTTGGGCGAATTTTCGGGATTTTCGCTCGAATTTGGGCGAATTTTCGGGATTTTCGCTCGACTTTGGGCGAATTTTCGGGATTTTCGCTCGAATTTGGGCGATTTTTTGGGATTTTCGCTCGAATTTGGGCGAATTTTCGGGATTTTCGCTCGAATTTGGGCGAATTTTCGGGATTTTCGCTCGAATTTGGGCGAATTTTCGGGATTTTCGCTCGAATTTGGGCGAATTTTCGGGAATTTCGCTCGAATTTGGGCGAGTTTTCGGGATTTTCGCTCGAATTTGGGCGAATTTTCGGGATTTTCGCTCAAATTTGGGCAAATTTTCGGGATTTTCGCTCGAATTTGGGCGAATTTTCGGGATTTTCGCTCGAATTTGGGCGAATTTTAGGGATTTTCGCTCGAATTTGGGCGAATTTTCGGGATTTTTGCTCGAATTTGGGCGAATTTTCGGGATTTTCGCTCGAATTTGGGCGAATTTTCGGGATTTTCGCTCGAATTTGGGAGAATTTTCGGGATTTTCGCTCGAATTTGGGCGAATTTTCGGGATTTTCGCTCGAATTTGGGCGAATTCTCGGGATTTTCGCTTGAATTTGGGCGAATTTTCGCTCGAATTTGGGCGAATTTTCGGGATTTTCGCTCGAATTTGGGCGAATTTTTGGGATTTTCGCTCGAATTTGGGCGAATTTTCGGGATTTTTGCTCGAATTTGGGCGAATTTTCGGGATTTTCGCTCGAATTTGGGCGAATTTTCGGAATTTTCGCTCGAATTTGGGCGAATTTTCGGGATTTTCGCTCGAATTTGGGCGAATTTTCGGGATTTTCGCTCGAATTTGGGCGAATTTTCGGGATTTTCGCTCGAATTTGGGCGAATTTTCGGAATTTTCGCTCGATTTTGGGCGAATTTTCGGGATTTTCGCTCGAATTTGGGCGAATTTTCGAGATTTTCGCTCGAATTTGAGCGAATTTTCGGGATTTTCGCTCGAATTTGGGCGAATTTTCGGGATTTTCGCTCGAATTTGGGCGAATTTTCGGGATTTTCGCTCGAATTTGGGCGAATTTTCGGGATTTTCGCTCGAATTTGGGCGAATTTTCGGGATTTTCGCTCGAATTTGGGCGAATTTTCGGGATTTTCGCTCGAATTTGGGTGAATTTTCGGAATTTTCGCTCGAATTTGGGCGAATTTTCGGGATTTTCGCTCGAATTTGGGCGAATTTTCGGGATTTTCGCTCGAATTTGGGCGAATTTTCGGGATTTTCGCTCGAATTTGGGCGAATTTTCGGGATTTTCGCTCGAATTTGGGCGAATTTTCGGAATTTTCGCTCGATTTTGGGCGAATTTTCGGGATTTTCGCTCGAATTTGGGCGAATTTTCGAAATTTTCGCTCGAATTTGAGCGAATTTTCGGGATTTTCGCTCGAATTTGGGCGAATTTTCGGGATTTTCGCTCGAATTTGGGCGAATTTTCGGGATTTTCGCTCGAATTTGGGCGAATTTTCGGGATTTTCGCTCGAATTTGGGCGAATTTTCGGGATTTTCGCTCGAATTTGGGCGAATTTTCGGGATTTTCGCTCGAATTTGGGCGAATTTTCGGAATTTTCGCTCGAATTTGGGCGAATTTTCGGGATTTTCGCTTGAATTTGGGCGAATTTTCGGGATTTTCGCTCGAATTTGGGCGAATTTTTGGGATTTTCGCTCGAATTTGGGCGAATTTTCGGGATTTTTGCTCGAATTTGGGCGAATTTTCGGGATTTTCGCTCGAATTTGGGCGAATTTTCGGAATTTTCGCTCGAATTTGGGCGAATTTTCGGGATTTTCGCTCGAATTTGGGCGAATTTTCGGGATTTTCACTCGAATTTGGGCGAATTTTCGGGATTTTCGCTCGAATTTGGGCGAATTTTCGGAATTTTCGCTCGATTTTGGGCGAATTTTCGGGATTTTCGCTCGAATTTGGGCGAATTTTCGAGATTTTCGCTCGAATTTGAGCGAATTTTCGGGATTTTCGCTCGAATTTGGGCGAATTTTCGGGATTTTCGCTCGAATTTGGGCGAATTTTCGGGATTTTCGCTCGAATTTGGGCGAATTTTCGGGATTTTCGCTCGAATTTGGGCGAATTTTCGGGATTTTCGCTCGAATTTGGGCGAATTTTCGGGATTTTCGCTCGAATTTGGGCGAATTTTCGGAATTTTCGCTCGAATTTGGGCGAATTTTCGGGATTTTCGCTCGAATTTGGGCGAATTTTCGGGATTTTCGCTCGAATTTGGGCGAATTTTCGGGATTTTCGCTCGAATTTGGGCGAATTTTCGGGATTTTCGCTCGAATTTGGGCGAATTTTCGGGATTTTCGCTCGATTTTGGGCGAATTTTTGGGATTTTCGCTCGAATTTGGGCGAATTTTCGGGATTTTCGCTCGAATTTGGGCGAATTTTCGGGATTTTCGCTCGAATTTGGGCGAATTTTCGGGATTTTCGCTCGAATTTGGGCGAATTTTCAGGATTTTTGCTCGAATTTGGGCGAATTTTCGGGATTTTCGCTCGAATTTGGGCGAATTTTCGGGATTTTCGCTCGAATTTGGGCGAATTTTCGGGATTTTTTCTCGAATTTGGGCGAATTTTCGGGATTTTCGCTCAAATTTGGGCGAATTTTCGGGATTTTCGCTCGAATTTGGGCGAATTTTCGGGATTTTCGCTCGAATTTGGGCGAATTTTCGGGATTTTCGCTCGAATTTGGGCGAATTTTCGGGATTTTCGCTCGAATTTGGGCGAATTTTCGGGATTTTCGCTCGAATTTGGGCGAATTTTCGGGATTTTCGCTCGAATTTGAGCGAATTTTTTGAGGGTTTTTTTTAGAAATTTCTTCGGGGTTTTTTTAGAAATTTTTTGGGGTTTTTTTGGAAATTTATTGAGGGTTTGTTTGGAAATTTTTTGGTTTTTTTTTGGAAATTTTTTGGGGGTTTTTTTGGAAATTTTTTGGGAGTTTTTTTTGGAAATTTTTTGGGGGTTTTTTTTGAAATTTTTTGGGGGTTTTTTTTGGATATTTTTTGGGGTTTTTTTTTAGCAAATTTGGAGGGTTTTTTAGAAATTTCTTGGGGGTTTTTTTTGGAAATTTTTTGGGGTTTTTTTTTGGAAATTTTTTGGGGATTTTATTGGAAATTTTTGATAGTTTATTTGAAATTTTTTGGGGTTTTATTTGTCAATTTTTAGAGGGTTTTTTTGGAAATTTTTTGGGGGTTTTTTTGGAAATTTTTTAGGGGTTTTTTTTTGGAAATTTTATGGAGTTTTTTTTTGGAAATTTTTTGGGGGTTTTATTGGAAATTTTTTGGGGGTTTTTTCAGGATTTTTTTGGGGGTTTTTAGAGGGTTTCTCGGGGGTTTTTTTGGAAATTTTTTGGGGGTTTTTTTGGAAATTTTTTGGGGGTTTTTTAAGAAATTTATTGGGGGTTTGTTTAAAAATTTTTTGGTTTTTTTTTTGGAAATTTTTTGGGGGTTTTTTTGATAATTTTTTTACGGGTTTTTTTAAAATTTTTTTGGGGGTTTTTTTGGAAATTTTTTGGGAGTTTTTTTTGGAAATTTTTTTGGGTTTTTTTTGGAATTTTTTGGGGGTATTTTTTGGAAATTTTTTGGGGGTTTTTTTTAGCAATTTTGGAGGGTTTTTTAGAAATTTCTTCGGGGTTTTTTTTGGAAATTTTTTGGGGGTTTTTTTTAGCAATTTTGGAGGGTTTTTTAGAAATTTCTTCGGGGTTTTTTTTGGAAATTTTTTGGGGGTTTTTTTTAGCAATTTTGGAGGGTTTTTTAGAAATTTCTTCGGGGTTTTTTTTGGAAATTTTTTGGGGGTTTTTTTTAGCAATTTTGGGGGTTTTTTAGAAATTTCTTCGGGGTTTTTTTTAGAAATTTCTTCGGGGTTTTTTTTGGAAATTTTTTGGGGGTTTTTTTTAGAAATTTCTTCGGGGTTTTTTTTGGAAATTTTTTGGAGGTTTTTTTTAGAAATTTCTTCGGGGTTTTTTTTGGAAATTTTTTGGGGGTTTTTTTTAGAAATTTCTTCGGTGTTTTTTTTGGAAATTTTTTGGGGGTTTTTTTTAGAAATTTCTTCGGGGTTTTTTTTGGAAATTTTTTGGGGGTTTTTTTTAGAAATTTCTTCGGGGTTTTTTTTGGAAATTTTTTGGGGGTTTTTTTTAGAAATTTCTTCGGGGTTTTTTTTGGAAATTTTTTGGGGGTTTTTTTTAGAAATTTCTTCGGGGTTTTTTTTGGAAATTTTTTGGGGGTTTTTTTTGGAAATTTTTCGGGATTTTCGCTCGAATTTGGGCAAACTTTTGGGATTTTCGCTCGAGTTTGGGCGAATTTTCGGGATTTTCGCTCGAATTTGGGCGAATTTTCGGGATTTTCGCTTAAATTTGGGCGAATTTTCGGGATTTTCGCTCGAATTTGGGCGAATTTTCGGGATTTTCGCTCGAATTTGGGCGAATTTTCGGGATTTTCGCTCGACTTTGGGCGAATTTTCGGGATTTTCGCTCGAATTTGGGCGAGTTTTCGGGATTTTCGCTCGAATTTGGGCAAATTTTCGGGATTTTCGCTTAAATTTGGGCAAATTTTCGGGATTTTCGCTCGAATTTGGGCGAATTTTCGGGATTTTCGCTCGAATTTGGGCGAATTTTCGGGATTTTCGCTCGAATTTGGGCGAATTTTCAGGATTTTCGCTCGAATTTGGGCGAATTTTCGGGATATTCGCTCGAATTTGGGCGAATTTTCGGGATTTTCGCTCGAATTTGGGCGAATTTTCGGGATTTTCGCTCGAATTTGGGCAAATTTTCGGGATTTTCGCTCGAATTTGGGCGAATTTCCGGGATTTTCGCTCGAATTTGGGCGAATTTTTGGAATTTTCGCTCGAATTTGGGCGAATTTTCGGGATTTTCGCTCGAATTTGGGCGAATTTTTGGGATTTTCGCTCGAATTTGGGCGAATTCTCGGGATTTTCGCTAGAATTTGGGCGAATTTTCGGGATTTTCGCTCGAATTTGGGCGAATTTTCGGGATTTTCGCTCGAATTTGGGCGAATTTTCGGGATTTTCGCTCGAATTTGGGCGAATTTTCGGGATTTTCGCTCGAATTTGGGCGAATTTTCGGGATTTTCGCTCGAATTTGGGCGAATTTTCGGGATTTTTGCTCGAATTTGGGCGAATTTTCGGGATTTTCGCTCGAATTTGGGCGAATTTTCGGGATTTTTGCTCGAATTTGGGCGAATTTTCGGGATTTTCGCTCGAATTTGGGCGAATTTTCGGAATTTTCGCTCGAATTTGGGCGAATTTTCGGGATTTTCGCTCGAATTTGGGCGAATTTTCGTGATTTTCGCTCGAATTTGGGCGAATTTTCGGGATTTTCGCTCGAATTTGGGCGAATTTTCGGAATTTTCGCTCGAATTTGGGCGAATTTTCGGGATTTTCGCTCGAATTTGGGCGAATTTTCGAGATTTTCGCTCGAATTTGAGCGAATTTTCGGGATTTTCGCTCGAATTTGGGCGAATTTTCGGGATTTTCGCTCGAATTTGGGCGAATTTTTGGGATTTTCGCTCGAATTTGGGCGAATTTTCGGGATTTTCGCTCGAATTTGGGCGAATTTTCGGGATTTTCGCTCGAATTTGGGCGAATTTTCGGGATTTTCGCTCGAATTTGGGCGAATTTTTTGGAATTTTCGCTCGAATTTGGGCGAATTTTCGGGATTTTCGCTCGAATTTGGGCGAATTTTCGGGATTTTCGCTCGAATTTGGGCGAATTTTCGGGATTTTCGCTCGATTTTGGGCGAATTTTCGGGATTTTCGCTCGAATTTGGGCGAATTTTCGGGATTTTCGCTCGAATTTGGGCGAATTTTCGGGATTTTCGCTCGAATTTGGGCGAATTTTCGGGATTTTCGCTCGAATTTGGGCGAATTTTCAGGATTTTCGCTCGAATTTGGGCGAATTTTTGGGATTTTCGCTCGAATTTGGGCAAATTTTCGGGATTTTCGCTCGAATTTGAGCGAATTTTCGGGATTTTTGCTCGAATTTGGGCGAATTTTCGGGATTTTCGCTCAAATTTGGGCGAATTTTCGGGATTTTCGCTCGAATTTGGGCGAATTTTCGGGATTTTCGCTCGAATTTGGGCGAATTTTCGGGATTTTCGCTCGAATTTGGGCGAATTTTCGGGATTTTCGCTCGAATTTGGGCGAATTTTTGGGATTTTCGCTCGAATTTGGGCGAATTTTCGGGATTTTTGCTCGAATTTGGGCGAATTTTCGGGATTTTCGCTCAAATTTGGGCGAATTTTCGGGATTTTCGCTCGAATTTGGGCGAATTTTCGGGATTTTCGCTCGAATTTGGGCGAATTTTTGGGATTTTCGCTCGAATTTGGGCGAATTTTCGGTATTTTCGCTCGAATTTGGGCGAATTTTCGGGATTTTCGCTCGAATTTGGGCGAATTTTTGGGATTTTCGCTCGAATTTGGGCGAATTTTCGGGATTTTCGCTCGAATTTGAGCGAATTTTTTGGGGGTCTTTTTTAGAAATTTCTTCGGGGTTTTTTTAGAAATTTTTTGGGGTTTTTTTGGAAATTTATTGAGGGTTAGTTTGGAAATTTTTTGGTTTTTTTTTGGAAATTTTTTGGGGGTTTTTTTGGAAATTTTTTGGGAGTTTTTTTTGGAAATTTTTTGGGGGTTTTTTTTGAAATTTTTTGGGGGTTTTTTTTGGATATTTTTTGGGGTTTTTTTTTAGCAAATTTGGAGGGTTTTTTAGAAATTTCTTGGGGGTTTTTTTTGGAAATTTTTTGGGGTTTTTTTTTGGAAATTTTTTGGGGATTTTATTGGAAATTTTTGATAGTTTATTTGAAATTTTTTGGGGTTTTATTTGTCAATTTTTAGAGGGTTTTTTTGGAAATTTTTTGGGGGTTTTTTTGGAAATTTTTTAGGGGTTTTTTTTTGGAAATTTTATGGAGTTTTTTTTTGGAAATTTTTTGGGGGTTTTATTGGAAATTTTTTGGGGGTTTTTTCAGGATTTTTTTGGGGGTTTTTAGAGGGTTTCTCGGGGGTTTTTTTGGAAATTTTTTGGGGGTTTTTTTGGAAATTTTTTGGGGGTTTTTTAAGAAATTTATTGGGGGTTTGTTTAAAAATTTTTTGGTTTTTTTTTTGGAAATTTTTTGGGGGTTTTTTTGATAATTTTTTACGGGTTTTTTTAGAATTTTTTTGGGGGTTTTTTTGGAAATTTTTTGGGAGTTTTTTTTGGAAATTTTTTTGGGTTTTTTTTGGAATTTTTTGGGGGTATTTTTTGGAAATTTTTTGGGGGTTTTTTTTAGCAATTTTGGAGGGTTTTTTAGAAATTTCTTCGGGGTTTTTTTTGGAAATTTTTTGGGGGTTTTTTTTAGCAATTTTGGAGGGTTTTTTAGAAATTTCTTCGGGGTTTTTTTTGGAAATTTTTTGGGGGTTTTTTTTAGCAATTTTGGAGGGTTTTTTAGAAATTTCTTCGGGGTTTTTTTTGGAAATTTTTTGGGGTTTTTTTTTAGCAATTTTGGGGGTTTTTTAGAAATTTCTTCGGGGTTTTTTTTAGAAATTTCTTCGGGGTTTTTTTTGGAAATTTTTTGGGGGTTTTTTTTAGAAATTTCTTCGGGGTTTTTTTTGGAAATTTTTTGGGGGTTTTTTTTAGAAATTTCTTCGGGGTTTTTTTTGGAAATTTTTTGGGGGTTTTTTTTAGAAATTTCTTCGGTGTTTTTTTTGGAAATTTTTTGGGGGTTTTTTTTAGAAATTTCTTCGGGGTTTTTTTTGGAAATTTTTTGGGGGTTTTTTTTAGAAAATTCTTCGGGGTTTTTTTTGGAAATTTTTTGGGGGTTTTTTTTAGAAATTTCTTCGGGGTTTTTTTTGGAAATTTTTTGGGGGTTTTTTTTAGAAATTTCTTCGGGGTTTTTTTTGGAAATTTTTTGGGGGTTTTTTTTAGAAATTTCTTCGAGGTTTTTTTTGGAAATTTTTTGGGGGTTTTTTTTAGAAATTTCTTCGGGGTTTTTTTTGGAAATTTTTTGGGGGTTTTTTTTAGAAATTTCTTCGGGGTTTTTTTTGGAAATTTTTTGGGGGTTTTTTTTAGAAATTTCTTCGGGGTTTTTTTTGGAAATTTTTTGGGGGTTTTTTTTAGAAATTTCTTCGGGGTTTTTTTTGGAAATTTTTTGGGGGTTTTTTTTAGAAATTTCTTCGGGGTTTTTTTTGGAAATTTTTTGGGGAGTTTTTTTAGAAATTTCTTCGGGGTTTTTTTTGGAAATTTTTTGGGGGTTTTTTTTAGAAATTTCTTTGGGGTTTTTTTTGGAAATTTTTTGGGTGTTTTTTTTAGAAATTTCTTCGGGGTTTTTTTTGGAAATTTTTTGGGGGTTTTTTTTAGAAATTTCTTCGGGGTTTTTTTTGGAAATTTTTTGGGGGTTTTTTTTAGAAATTTCTTCAGGGGTTTTTTTTGGAAATTTTTTGGGGGTTTTTTTTAGAAATTTCTTCGGGGTTTTTTTTGGAAATTTTTTGGGGGTTTTTTTTAGAAATTTCTTCGGGGTTTTTTTTGGAAATTTTTTGGGGGTTTTTTTTAGAAATTTCTTCGGGGTTTTTTTTGGAAATTTTTTGGGGGTTTTTTTTAGAAATTTCTTCGAGGTTTTTTTTGGAAATTTTTTGGGGGTTTTTTTTAGAAATTTCTTCGGGGTTTTTTTTGGAAATTTTTTGGGGGTTTTTTTTAGAAATTTCTTCGGGGTTTTTTTTGGAAATTTTTTGGGGGTTTTTTTTAGCAATTTTGGAGGGTTTTTTAGAAATTTCTTCGGGGTTTTTTTTGGAAATTTTTTGGGGGTTTTTTTTAGCAATTTTGGAGGGTTTTTTAGAAATTTCTTCGGGGTTTTTTTTAGAAATTTCTTCGGGGTTTTTTTTGGAAATTTTTTGGGGGTTTTTTTTAGAAATTTCTTCGGGGTTTTTTTTGGAAATTTTTTGGGGGTTTTTTTTAGAAATTTCTTCGGGGTTTTTTTTGGAAATTTTTTGGGGGTTTTTTTTAGAAATTTCTTCGGGGTTTTTTTTGGAAATTTTTTGGGGGTTTTTTTTAGAAATTTCTTCGGGGTTTTTTTTGGAAATTTTTTGGGGGTTTTTTTGGGGGTTTTTTTTAGAAATTTCTTCGGGGTTTTTTTTGGAAATTTTTTGGGGGTTTTTTTTAGAAATTTCTTCGGGGTTTTTTTTGGAAATTTTTTGGGGGTTTTTTTTAGAAATTTCTTCGGGGTTTTTTTTGGAAATTTTTTGGGGGATTTTTTTAGAAATTTCTTCGGGGTTTGTTTTGGAAATTTTTTGGGGGTTTTTTTTAGAAATTTCTTCGGGGTTTTTTTTGGAAATTTTTTGGGGGTTTTTTTTAGAAATTTCTTCGGGGTTTTTTTTGGAAATTTTTTGGGGGTTTTTTTTAGAAATTTCTTCGGGGTTTTTTTTGGAAATTTTTTGGGGGTTTTTTTTAGAAATTTTGGGGATTTTCGAGCGAATTTTGGGGATTTTCGAGCGAATTTTGGGGATTTTCGAGCGAATTTTGGGGATTTTCGAGCGAATTTTGGGGATTTTCGAGCGAATTTGGGGGATTTTCGAGCGAATTTGGGGGATTTTCGAGCGAATTTGGGGGATTTTCGAGCGAATTTTGGAAATTTTCGAGCGAATTTTGGGGATTTTCGAGCGAATTTTGGGGATTTTCGAGCGAATTTTGGGGATTTTCGAGCAAATTTTGGGGATTTCCGAGCGAATTTTGGGGATTTTCGAGCGAATTTTGGGGATTTTCGAGCAAATTTTGGGGATTTTCGAGCGAATTTTGGGGATTTTCGAGCGATATTTGGTGATTTTCGAGCAAATTTTGGGGATTTTCGAGCGAATTTTGGGGATTTTCGAGCGAATTTTGGGGATTTTCGAGCGAATTTTGGGGATTTTCGAGCGAATTTTGGGGATTTTCGAGCGAATTTGGGGGATTTTCGAGCGAATTTTGGGGATTTTCGAGCGAATTTTGGGGATTTTCGAGCGAATTTTGGGGATTTCGAGCGAATTTTGGGGATTTTCGAGCAAATTTTGGGGATTTTCGAGCGAATTTCGGGGATTTTCGAGCGAATTTTGGGGATTTTCGAGCGAATTTTGGGGTTTTCGAGCGAATTTTGGGGATTTTCGAGCGAATTTTGGGGATTGGCGAGCGAATTTTGGGGATTTTCGAGCGAATGTTGGGGATTTTCGAGCAAATTTTGGGGATTTTCGAGCGAATTTTGGGGATTTTCGAGCGAATTTTGGGGATTTTCGAGCGAATTTTGGGGATTTTCGAGCGAATTTTGGGGATTTTCGAGCGAATTTTGGGGATTTTCGAGCGAATTTTGGGGATTTTCGAGCGAATTTTGGGGATTTTCGAGCGAATTTTGGGGATTTTCGAGCGAATTTTGGGGATTTTCGAGCGAATTTTGGGGATTTTCGTGCGAATTTTGGGGATTTTCGAGCGAATTTGGGGGATTTTCAAACGAATTTTGGGGATTTTCGAGCGAATTTTGGGGATTTTCGAGCGAATTTTGGGGATTTTCGAGCGAATTTTGGGGATTTTCGAGCGAATTTTGGGGATTCCCGAGCAAATTTTGGGGATTTTCGAGCGAATTTTGGGGATTTTTGAGCGAATTTTGGGGATTTTCGAGCGAATTTTGGGGATTTTCGAGCGAATTTTGGGGATTTTTGAGCGATATTTGGTGATTTTCGAGCATATTTTGGGGATTTTCGAGCGAATTTTGGGGATTTTCGAGCGAATTTTGGGGATTTTCGAGCGAATTTTGGGGATTTTCGAGCGAATTTTGGGGATTTTCGAGCGAATTTTGGGGATTTTCGAGCGAATTTTGGGGATTTTCGAGCGAATTTTGGGAGTTTTCGAGCGAATTTTGGGGATTTTCGAGCGAATTTTGGGGATTTTCGAGCGAATTTTGGGGATTTTCGAGCGAATTTTGGGGATTTTCGAGCGAATTTTGGGGATTTTCGAGCGAATTTTGGGGATTTTCGAGCGAATTTGGGGGATTTTCAAACGAATTTTGGGGATTTTCGAGCGAATTTTGGGGATTTTCGAGCGAATTTTGGGGATTTTCGAGTGAATTTTGGGGATTTTCGAGCGAATTTTGGGAGTTTTCGAACGAATTTTGGGGATTTTCGAGCGAATTTTGGGGATTTTCGAGCGAATTTTGGGGATTTTCGAGCGAAAAAGGGGTTTTTTTGGAAATTTATTGAGGGTTTGTTTGGAAATTTTTTGGTTTTTTTTTGGAAATTTTTTGGGGGTTTTTTTGGAAATTTTTTTGGAGTTTTTTTTGGAAATTTTTTGGGGGTTTTTTTTGAAATTTTTTGGGGTTTTTTTTTAGCAATTTTGGAGGGTTTTTTAGAAATTTCTTGGGGTTTTTTTTTGGAAATTTTTTGGGGTTTTTTTTTGGAAATTTTTTGGGGATTTTATTGGAAATTTTTGATGGTTTTTTTTGAAATTATTTGGGGTTTGTTTGTCAATTTTTAGGGGGTTTTTTTGGAAATTTTTTGGGGGTTTTTTTTGGAAATTTTTTTAGGGGTTTTTTTTTGGAAATTTTTTGGAGTTTTTTTTTGGAAATTTTTTAAGGGTTTTATTGGAAATTTTTTGGGGGTTTTTTCGGGATTTTTGGGGGGTTTTTAGAGGGTTTTTCGGGGTTTTTCGGGTCTTTTTTGGGGGTTTTTTTGGAAATTTTTTGGGGGTTTTTTTAGAAATTTTTTGGGGGTTTTTTTGGAAATTTTTGATGGTTTTTTGGGAAATTTTTTGGGGTTTACTTTGTAGATTTTTTGGGGGTTTTTTGGGAAATTTTTTTGGGGTTTTTTGGGAAATTTTTCAGGGGTTTTTTATTGGAAATTTTTTGGGGGTTTTTTTTGAAAATTTTTTAAGGATTTTTTTAGAAATTTTTTGGGGTTTTTTTTGGAAATTTTTTGGGGGTTTCATTGGAAATTTTTTGGGGGTTTTTTCGGGTTTTTTTTGGGGGTTTTTAGGGTGTTTTTCGGGTTTTTTTGGGTTTCTTTTGGGGGTTTTTTTAGAAATTTTTTGGTGGGTTTTTTTGAAAATTTTTTGGGGGTTTTTTAAAAATTTTTTGGGGGTTTTTTTGGAAATTTTATGGGGTTTTTTTGGGAATTTTTTGGGGGTTTTTTTGGAAATTTTTTGGAGGTTTTTTGAGAAATTTTTTGTGGGTTTCTTTGGAAATTTTTTGGGGTTTTTTTTGGAAATTTTTTGGGGTTTTTTTTTGAAAATTTTTTGGGGGTTTTTTTGGAAATTTTTTGGGGGTTTTTTTAAAATTTTTTGGGGGTTTTTTTTGGAAATTTTTTGGGGGTTCTTTTGGTAATTTTTTGGAAATTTCTTGGGGTTTTTTTTTGGAAATTTTTTGGGGTTTTTTTTGGAAATTTTTTGGGGATTTTTTGGAAATTTTTGGGGTTTTTTTTGGAAATTTTTTAGGTGTTTTTTTTGGAAATTTTTGTACTGGTTTTTTTTGGAAATTTTTTAGGGGTTTTTTTTTGGAAATTTTTTAGGGTTTTTTTTTGGAAATTTTTTAGGGGTTTTTTTTGGAAATTTTTTAGTTTTTTTTGGAAATTTTTTAGGGGTTTTTTTGGGAAATTTTTTAGTGGTTTTTTTTAGAAATTTTTTAGTGGTTTTTTTTGGAAATTTTTTAGGGGTTTTTTTTGGAAATTTTTTAGGGTTTTTTTTTTTGGAAATTTTTTAGGGGTTTTTTTTGGAAATTTTTTAGGGTTTTTTTTTAGAAATTTTTTAGGGGTTTTTTTTCGGAAATTTTTTGGGTATTTTTTTTGGAAACTTTTTAGGGGTTTTTTTTGGAAATTTTTTAGGGGTTTTTTTTGGAAATTTTTAGGGGTTTTTTTTTGAAAATTTTTTAGGGTTTTTTTTAGAAATTTTTTAGGGGTTTTTTTTAGAATTTTTCAGGGGTTTTTTTATGAAATTTTTTAGGGGTTTTTTTTGAAAATTTTTTAGGGGTTTTTTTTGAAAATTTTTTAGGGGTTTTTTTTTGGAAATTTTTTAGGGGATTTTTTTGGAAATTTTTTAGGGTTTTTTTTTTGGAAATTTTTTAGGGGTTTTTTTTTGGAAATTTTTTAGGGGTTTTTTTTTGGAAATTTTTTAGGGGTTTTTTTTGGAAATTTTTTAGAGGTTTTTTTTTGGAAATTTTTTAGGGGTTTTTTTTTGAGAAAATTTTTTAGGGGTTTTTTTTTGGAAATTTTTTAGAGGTTTTTTTTTGGAAATTTTTAGGGTTTTTTTTTTTGAAATTTTTTAGGGGTTTTTTTTTTAAATTTTTTAGGGGTTTTTTTTTGGAAATTTTTAAAATGCCAAAAGTAAGAAGACTCCCCTCTTTGTACAAATTTGCGAAATTTTTTAAAAATAAATACAACTCTATTCGTTTGATTTTAAGACTATTTATAGAAAAAATAGCGCTGAATCGACTCCAACATCCCGCACTTTTAGTTTCAAAGATATAAACAGCATCTGAGAGATTTTTGAGTTTTCTTAAAAATGCCAAAAGTAAGAAAACCCATCTCTTTGTACAAATTGCGAAATTTTTGAAAAATATATTCGACCCTACTCGTTTGATTGTAAGTCTATTTATAGAAAAAATAGCGCTGAATCGACTCCAACAACCCGCACTTTTAGTTTCAAAGATATAAACAGCATCTGAGATTTTTGAGTTTTCTTAAAAATGCCAAAAGTAAGAAGACCCTCCTCTTTGTAAAAATTTCGGTAACAACCCTAGTTTCGTCCCTTGTAATGCAATATACTTAATTTTTAAGTAAATTTATTAATTGCGCTTAAAGGAAAATTTAAAAAAAGTAACTCTCAATTTTTTTTACCGTTAAGATACAAGCATGCGTCGTTGATAAAAAAAACACTAATTACGCTCAAACTAAAATCCCTACGAAAATAATGAAGAAGGGGGAACAGCCAGAGAAAAAGACAGACAGTCCACGAACAGTAGCAGGCAGTGGTTAAGCACCTTAGAACATTAATTTATGGAACGGGAATTGCCAATAGGCCGAGGCTAGCCAACACGTACGAGAAAAGGATAGACAGTACACACAGCTGATGTATCTTAGATCCCCCGTCGCATTTCGGGCAGATCCGGGACACTTCGGTTAGTTATGTGTCACGTGATTCATTCTACATTACCCCTCAATATTATCAAAATACCTTTTTAATTGAATTTTCTTATTGGCCTTCTTTAAATTTAGGTAATAGTGTTTGAGGTTACTTTATCATGCAGTGACATATGTATAAATTTTTTTAATGAAACTTCTATATATGAAACGAAAAAGCGGCATGATAGATTGAGAACAAAAGAGACAACAATCAACAACTGACGCACTATTTTTAGACTAGGCACAGCGTTTGATTTTCACTGCCATCTATGGTTGGGGCAAGAAGTTTCATGGCTAACGTGTGATTTCAAGCATAAATACCTACTAGTTTTTTTGAAGATGACAAAGTAGAGAAATTCGTTTTTTCGAAGTCGTTTCACTAATTTTGAGCGGTGCTCGGGACGCATGAGCATTCGAGACCTATAAAGACACGAGTGAGACAGATAGATGTTGGGTACAGTCACTGAGTTAAAAGGTAATAGAGCGGCGATACAAGCATTTAAAAGTGAAGCCAGTCGCCAGATTTATTCAGTTTGGCCGCCATGTTTGTTGTCTCCTGCGACGTCAGACCTGGCTTCAACTTTGTATAAGGAGCTGTGTACGGTATAGCACCTCTAATACCTTTTAACTCAGTGGGTACAGTATTTATATATTTATGGTAGATTATAGACGCGTCGACATCTAAGGTCATTAGCGTCTTTCAACTACACTAAATAACAACTAACTTAAAACTAAATAACATCACAAAACATCCATGAGCGCAAGTGGGATTCGAACCCACGGCAGTCCAGTCTAGAGGTTGCGGCGCCAAGCGTGCTAACCACTAGGCTATACTGTCCTCGGGTACAGTATTATTGCACTGAAGTAAAAGATAAAGAGGGGACATACCGTATACAAAACTTGCTTATACAAAATTGAAGCCAAGTTTGACATCACAGGACCGAGTAAACATGGCGGCAAAACACAAGATGGATTGGGAATATTATTCTCTTCTTCTTCTTCTCACATATAAAATGAGGGCCGAGTTACAATGGCGACTGACTTCACTTTTAAATGCTTATAACCCCTCTCAGTGCATTATTATGAGTAGGCCGTTTCACGTTCCATAAATAAATGTTCTAAGGTTGCCACTAAGTATCATCATGGAAATGTGTCAGATTAAGATTAAAGCTTCGGCCGAGAGAGGCGCCAGTGGGCTTAACGCGAGATTGCGGCTGGAAGAAGCTTTAACTGACATACCATACCTACCGAACTCCGCTACTATACTTTAGCAGAAAAACAGTACTTCTGCATGTAGCAGATAATGTGTGTGTGTATGTATGTGTGTAAGTAAATAAATATGTTTGTGGACGTGCGTGTGAGAGTTTAAGGTTTGGGTTAAAAGCAGAACCAGCTATCGGCCATTTTAATGGTTTATTCCTAACAGCTTTTTACACGATCAACAATGCATGTCGCTTTTAAACAAAAAAAAATGGTTTTTTTTGAGGTTAAGTTATCTCGCAAAAATACATTTTGTCTTAAAAAAGTTGCCAATCTATTTTTAATTGATCGATTGTATATTATAGACGCTCGACAGCTAAGACCATCAGCGTTTATAATCTATTTTTATCAATACTAATAATACATAACTGTAAAGGGAGGTTTTCCTGTAAGTTAATTTTTTTGTAAGAAAAGTCATCTTTTTAGGTATTTTTCATATTTGATCATTTTCGGACTTTTTTCCGTCTGTCTGTTCGGTCATTATGTAACATTATGTAATATTATGTAACGATAAAGGGGAAATGCTTCAATAGAGGGGAAATTTGCATCACCTAGGTAACCTCCCTATTTTGACCTTTTAATTTATATAAACAGCAGATAAAGGAAAATACTTGAATAGAGGGAAAATTTGTATCACTTAGGTAACCTACCTATTTTGACATTTTAGTTTATAGAAACAGCAGATAAAGAGGAGCTGCTTGAATAGAGGGGAAATTTGTATCACCTAGGTAACCTCCCTATTTTGACATTTTAATTTATATAAACAGCAGATAAAGGGAAAATACTTGAATAGAGGGAAAATTTGTATCACTTAGGTAACCTTCCTATTTTGACATTTTAATTTTATATAAACAGCAAATATTTTTTATAATTTTTCTAAAAAATATTCTAATGAAGGGTTCACCTCCATCGTGAGCTTATGTGGATGAGACTCACACCTTTTTTTGCCATTTCAACAGACAATCGAAATTTTTAGTTAAAAAGTAATTTTTTAAAACAAATAATTTTGTGAGTGCTAAAACCGCAAAACTACGTTTACTGAAAGTGGGTTCAAACTGTAGTCATTTGAAACTTTCCAAATAAAAAAATAGTCCATCCTTTCTGTACACAAATAACAAAATGGCGGTTAACTAAATAGAACTGCGACGTGTTTTCACTTTATATTTAAACAAACAGAAAAAGTTTCAACATAGTTTATCCGAGGGCATCGCGAATTAGGTTAAAACAAAAGTTTTAGTTTGTTCGCATTTTGCGTTCAATAAATAGGTGCAGCTTAAATTTAACAGCCATTCGTCAATACATTTGTGGCAGAAAAGCAAAATTGCTAATGTCGATTTTTTAGTAATTTTTGAAGTGAAAACTTCATTAGCTATTTGAAATATTATGTAACGATAAAGGGAAAATGTTTCAATAGAGGGGTAATTTGTATCACCTACGTAACCTACCCATTTATTTTTGTTTTTATTCCAACCACAGTGCTCATATATTTTTATTTTATAATATAGGTTAGGATTTAAAAACATCGTCTGATGATTTCGATGTTTCATGTTTTTCTCGAAGCTCCGTCTCGTCTCAGCAAGACTTCGATTAATCTCGGAATGCGATACGAGAAAAATTGTTCATTTCGATATTTCTCGTCAGCAATACTGCATCCAGTTATACCACCTATTTGGATTAAAAATTGAATAACATGATTTTATTTTGGAATAAAAAAGAGAAATAGTTTGCAAAAATGTATTTTATGGTTTAATTATACATGAGGATATTATATACACGAACATCAGCACCTCATACAAATGCCTTATAGCTAAATACGACCTAACTATAGTAATTATGACATCACTCGATTTATTTTATTACTAAACATACCACCATGCTTAATGTTCCTATAATATATGGCTCATTCCGATTTGAAACAATGCACCAAATTTGTAACCAACAATATTGATCAACATTAATGCTCGGTTTCTCCGCTATATTTTCAAGAAATAATTGAATGATCTTAGTTGTCGAACGTCTTTAATCTAATAAATGATTAACATTGCATTGAATTAAGCTAGGTACCCAATCAGGGTCGTAGCAATGTCCTAAAGTACAATTTTAGATGGCTGTGTACCGTTTGAAAAGTGATTCTTTATGGAAGCTTCTATTGCATTCGAACGGTAGTGTTTAAAGTAAATTTTAACGCACTCCGTTCTATAAAGTAATGCTGTTTTGTTTTACTTTATAACACACGTGCGTAATAAAGTATTTTATAGATTACTTTGCTAATAAAATATTTATCCAAATTTTATTTGCTTAAAATTGAACTTTTAAAGTAGTTGTTGCAAAAAATATTGTATGTAACGCGTGTCTTAAGTGGCGAATTTGACAGTCGCGATTTTACAATACTCTCTTAAGGTTATGTTGCATTTATACCAGAACGAGTGTGTTTTTACCGCGCGAGCCGAAGGTGAGTGCGGTCATCACACGAGTTCTGGTATTGCAAAATCGCGACTGTCATATAATCCGTCATTAAAGCCACTAGTTGCATAAATTACTATTAACTGCTCTGGCACTTCTAGCATGGACTATATAATAATGTGATATATTTAATAATAAAATATAATCACTGCATATTATTATATAATATTGAATAGTATTTAGTTATTATTAATTGAAATATAGTTACATAATAATTATTATATTTTATACACTAAAATTAATTACGTTATACATATTTACAGTATATGTACCGAAAAATAACTATTATCATTATATTATCCATTATATAATATTAAACATATATTACACATTTGGACAGTTATTTGCTGTATCCAAAATAATTTAAAATCACATACGAGATACATTATTTTATCAGTAAACAGGGCCGGCTTTGTCTTTTTACTGCCCCAAACAAACATTTGCTGTCCTACACAGAAAATTAAAATCACCAGAGATCAGGACGGGTACCAACTGTCCTAAAAACCCCAAAAACTACACATGGCTTTTATTAGGTGTGCCATTAATTGATCCTAGCAATTTTATACCACGACAAGTGATCTCACGACAACTGGTCCCAACGACATTTGATCCCAACGACAATTGATCCCACGACATTTGATCCCAAAAAATTGTCTATAAACTGATAGCGTCTGATAAATAATAAAGTTATTAAATTTTATTAATTTAATGAAATAATTTAATCGAGGGAAATTTGTTTGAATTAAATCTGTTAGTTTATAGACAATTTTTTGGGATCAAATGTCGTTGGGATCAGTTATCGTGGGATCACTTGTCGTGGTATAAAATTGCTGGGATCAAATGTCATGGAGCCCTTTTATTAGTTGGCTTTTCCAGTTTTGGAATTCCTCAAAATCTACACACTCCAGAAATAATATAATTTTATTGATTATATTATTGCAAATTGAATTAACTTACTTATCGTTCGAGCGCCCCTAAAAATACGCTTCCCTAAGCAGCTGTCCGTATCGCTAGGGTTCAAAGCCGGTCCTGATTGTGAAATAATTTTTTTGGCTCGTTTCTACTTATTTATAATTTTGTTCTAAATTACGAAAAATATCGATAAAATCACAAAAGAAAAACTTTACAACATTGCAACGGCACGTTCTGTTAAATTCATAGCAAAAAAAAAAAATTTCACTTGTGAAAACATATTTTGAAATAGAACACCGATTCTATAAAATTATTTCGTTTTTTGGTTTCACAAATTTTAAAACTATTTTCTAGTAACCCATCTTAATTACAAGGCAATCACGTATATTTTTTATGCTTTTTAAATACCTAAAGTACTACACAAAAGCTTCGCTTGAAATAATTATTTCAGTTTCATAAATGTAATTAAATATTCGGAAGACATTTTTATTATTTATTTTTCATTTTGTCTTCAAAACTTTTAAAAACAAAAAAGTATTTCTTGAAAGCTATGTTTCTTAACGCACGTTTGGCATGGGAACCTAAAATATAAAAAAAACGTTACGAACGCGGCCTTGCAACGCGGCGATGCAACGCATCTCATTGGCTGGGCAGCGCGTTTTGTTGCTATAGCTTTTATATGAAAATAAATTCGATTTTATATACAATGCGTAAGAAGCATAACTTCTGTCGGGTGTCCAACGACACCTTATGACTTTTTTTCAATTATGTACATAAATTCCAGTACTTATAAAAACATCAATAATTCGCAGTTGAATATCCCTTTTTTTAAAGGGTAGGTATTTTAAATTTACTGTATACAATATACAAGGCGTAGCAGATTTCATAGTTCTTTTTTTATTTAATATACAGGGTTCTTCAATAGGGCGCCCTTAACATGCTTCAAATAAAAAGGAAAAGAAAAATTATTATAAGTAAATAAAGTTATTAATAAATTGTTACATAAATAAAAAAATATTTTTTATTGTACAGGGTGACTTCTTATGTTATAAACGGTATCCAATTTTTAAATTTTAAAATTATCACCCTGTATGTTATTACAGATTTAGATTCTTCACAAAATTCTAGATCTAATTTGTGTAGGCCCTAGGGCCTAGGGTATCGATCTGTAAATTCGACACTATTAGCATTATTGCCATTTTTTTTATTTCAAAATTTCTGTTGAAAAACAGGTATGTACAACAAATTACAAAAAATTTCTTTTTCTTTTTCAAATACTTATTCAGTTTTTTTTAAATTTAAAATAAAATTTAAAACATTATTTTCGAAATAACGAAACGCCATTGTAATTTGATTTTTGAACTAAAATTTCAATAATTATAAAACACTACAATAAAACTGACAAAAAAAATTGTACAATATATTCGGAATATGGAATGGTTATCAAACACCAAAAAACATTTTTTCAGAGACGTTTCGTTATTAATTATAATTTCGTCACGCTTCTGGAACCAAATGTTTACAACAAACTGTAAAAACTATAAACAAATAATCTGTAAATACAATAAAATGAATTGATTTTAAACATTCCAAATTAAGAAAAACATTGTAACTTAACCTTAAAATATTTATTATTGGTTTTATGCATTTTTTAAGTTGAAAAATTATGTCATAACAGACGCCATTCGCACCATTACTATTTGCCATTTACAACTTTTCCGTTAAATTCTACGCGAGTAAAGGAATTATAAAAAATTGGGATAAGGTAGGCAACTTTGGGAGCATCTAGGAGTTTGACAAGTAATCGGCAATGGCCTTGAATAAGGAATCATCCATGAAAACCCTCAACAAGATGGCCGGCACAGAAATAACCGTTACTCGGTTAAAAGCAGTATAGGAAAAATTCCTACCAACATAAGTACCGTGTTCGAATCTCGGTGGAGGCACCGGGATTAGAACCCGGTATTTTCCGAATGCTAGTCCACTATGCTACATCGCTGGCCAAGATAATAATTAATTTCGCTGTTAACTAGCGCATAATTTAACAAAACGTCAAAGACTTTTAATGGTTAATGAATGACTGTTTTTTTTTCTACGGGGGAACCTACATACAAATTGATTGATTCATTGACCTGCAACAAGAAAACTTGTTTAGAAGCGTTTAACACATCGAAGCCAATCAATTTTCAATTACGTTTTTAAGAGATGATTAATAACGATTTCAAGGTAACTATTTTGATAATATTTGCATTGCTAATCAGGTGTGATTGACCTTAAAAACATGTCCACTCGCTATACAAAGCTATTTAATATACATAGTCCACTGTAAATTTAATAATCTTAGTCCTTACGGTACTCTGGGAGGGACCGTGAACCCCCCTGGCCCCCCTCTAGTTACGCCTATGTCTGTAAACATAGTTTTGAAGTAAGCTTTTTTACCGACGTTGGACGCTTGGCCGCAGGGGAGTAAACCGAGAAAAAACGTGATCGTTACCGTCATCCGTCACCGTACCGTTACCAAGAAACCGGGACAAAGAAACATTCATTTTTAGGGTTCCGTAGTCAAATGGCAAAAACGGAAACCTTATAATTTCGTCCTGTCCGTCTGTCTGTCAGTGCGTCTGTCCGTATGTCACAGATATATTGACTGACTGTTAGATCATCATAAATCTAAGGTGCTTGGCGCCGCAACCTCTAGACTGGACTACCGTGGGTTCGAATCCCACCTGCGCTCATGGATGTTTTGTGATGTTATTTAGTTTTAAGTTAGTTAAGATGTCGACGCGTCTATAATCTACAATAAATAAATAAATCTAGGGTAGGTACCTACTTCTAATCGAGCTAGAGGTTTAAAATTTGGAACATTGATGGTGTTAAAGATGATTATAACGAGAAAAATCGAAAATAAATGAAAATTCAACATGGCGGAATAAAAATCCAACATGGCGGATATGTTCTTCCCGACTACGGAACCCCTTCACTGTGCGTGGTCCGACACGCACTTGGCCGATTTTTATTTGTTATATAGATTTTAATAAAAAACTTTTTAACAAAAAAAAGAACCTCCTTCAAAAAGGCACTAATAAGAGGAAAATAATGAAGTTTTGAGGTCTGTGCCAATTAAAATATGAAGTTGGTTAGAAAGAAGATATTAATCACTATACTATACTTTTTAACCGACTTCATATTTTAATTGGCACAGACCGCAAAATTTCATTATTTTCCTCTTTTTGGTGCCTTTTTGAAGGAGGTTTTTTTTTGTTAAAAAGTTTTTTATTTTTTACTTTTTAGTGTCAAAAAGTAACATTTACCTTAAAGAATCACACGCCGTTACTTTATTTATTAAAACTACTGAACCGATTTTGATGAAATTTCTATGGGACCAATCTGAAAGTATATCCTTTCAAATAAAAAAAAATTTCAAAATCGGTTCATAAACGACGAAGTTATCCGCGAACATACATAAAATATAAAACAAAAAATATATACGGTCGAATTGAGAAACCTCCCTTTTTTGAAGTCGGTTAAAAATGTTGAGAGGGGGAAAGCAAAAATGTACATGTATGAAGTATAACTTCGACCGTGCGCTTATTATCCTTTTTTATTTGTAACGTACAATTTTTTTCGAAACCTTACGCTCTAACCAAAGCAAACAATTTGAGAATTGACAAATATGTACAATTTTATGTTTATTTAATAAAAAGCGTTCCAACAATTTATGATTAAAACAATAAAAATATGGCGTCCAGTCACTGTGTAGGTGCTGTTATATATGTTGATCCGAATGAATTGAATTGTTTTCATTAAATTTGCAAGTTCCGTTAAAAAAACAAGCCGCCGCCGCGATCAACTCGTAAATATGTTCAGCGTTTAAAAAGTACACAATAATAATTTCGTGCGATGAAATGACCATCAATAACAGTCTCTAACTCTCAGTTTTATACTCATTTATTGGAACGATTGTCAGTTGTCCCTTGGTCTCACTAACCGTGATGCGACGTTTTGTATTATTATTTACACACATGTTGTACTTTTTACTTCCCACCTCTACTATGGTAGGGAAGTAATGGATTTAGTCCGAAAAAAATATTTCGAGATTTTAACAGATCTTCACGTTTTGAGACCCTAGCAATCGTTTAAGATCATTTTCTGACTGATGTCTGTATGTCTGTATGAGTGTGTGTGTATGTGGTCAATTTTTCGCTTTGGATATCGTAAAAACGGAACAACATACGGCCATGCCGATTGTTCTATTGTATTTATCAGCCTTTAACTTAGATCTGATTCGATTTTGTGTCAAATCGGTTCAGTGGATCCTGAGATATTCAAAAAAACGTTCTCAATGTCACGTATTAACATAGGTAAAAAAAAAATATAAATGAATTCTAGATGTTATAATATGAAAAAAATGTAAATATTTTTTTTCTCTAAAATGTACAGTTTTCGAGAAAAAAAATATTTTACTAAAAAAAAATAAAAATTGTACGTAAATCAAGGTAACCATGATTTTTGCTATATTAAGCTAGCCATCAGTAGATCACCAAACAAAAAAGAGGGCCATGCTTTTTTTGAAAGAATAAAAAAAGAGTGTTTATTTTTTGCAAATATTTACTAGGTGGGAAGTATAGGACTGGTCATCAGTCGAATTTTTATATTTTACGTTAAATGGTGCGATCCAGTATGAATTGTTAATACTCGATAAGCTCTGTATGTCTATAAATCAATAAAGTTATAAGGCCACGTTTCCACAAATGAAAAATTTTGGTTTAATGATGGGATATTATTCAAATGTTAAGTCGATCGAATCATGGCTTAATATGTAAGTTTATAGTCATAGAGCATACTTTTTTAAAACCCTCCTTGACTTCAAGGAATTAATCCCATGCGTCAGACACAAAATGACAACGATTAACGAGGACAGTGTAGTCCAGTGTTTAGCGTCGCGGCCTCTGGATCAGACTGTCGTGGGTTCGAATCCCGCCTCCGCTCATGGATGTTTTGTGATGTCATTTAGTTTTAAGTGTGTTGTAACTTGTAATTTAATATATGTAATCAAGACGCTAATGACCTAAGCTGTCGACGCGTCTATAATTTACAATAAAAATATAAGACAAGGATTAACCAAACAAGCAATAAAGGAACCAACACCTAAAGCATACTTGATAGATAGATTATAGATTACAAACGCTCAACAGTTTAGGTCATTAGCGAACACATATTTGAAAGATAGATGTATACCAAAAAGCAAATTTCTTCGGGCGCAGTAGGCAGAAGTGATTCCGATCGACAGTGAAAGAAAAAAGCAAGACTGAAGTAATGGCAAGAAGAAAAAAATATAACCGCGGTACTAGTATAGAGGAGTTAGTTAACTATCAGCTAACAGATGGCAGTAAAAAATAAATGAAAAGTCCTTTCAATTCTGTTCCAATAAAATGTCCTAGATGGCACTTAAAAGTTTGCAAAATTTTTGTGTATGTGAACGAGAGAGGGTGAGTGAGAGAGAGAGTGAGTGAGTGAGAGAGTGAGTGAGTGAGTGAGTGAGTGAGTGAGTGAGAGAGTGAGTGAGTGAGTGAGAGAGAGAGTGAGTGAGTGAGTGAGTGAGAGAGTTTTACTTCTAACGTTTGGTCTTGAACATACACTTTCTTTCTGACAAAGGATCTACAACGTATAAAATAATGTTGCAAATGCAAGAGACGACAAAGTATTGTTTATGCAAGTACTTGTATGTAATGACAATGAGTAATAATAGGTAATATAATATGACATATAGTTAACATACCTACATGTATATTTTTATACGAGGTCTGCCAATATAATACCGAAAAAGTTTAAGGTCTTTGTCTGACAAAGCCACTGTGTTGGACGAAACAATTATTGTTATTGACGTTTTGTATCCATTAATAATGGCAGTGCAAATAAATAAATAAATAAATAAATACGTAATAGAGTTCTAAAGTGTAAATAAATAAAACGTTGTGTACGTTGTGTTGTGAGTTTGTGTGTTTGTTTGTTCCACTTTCACGCCTCAACTACTCAACCAATCTCTGTGAAATTTTGCACACGGGTAGTTTCCGCAATGGACATGAACATAGGCTGTAATAACTAGCCGGTCCGGCTTCGCCCGGGTGAAAATGGGGGTAATTTAAAAACACCGATTTCTCCGTAATTATATACTAAATGGATTTTGTTCCGGTTTTCGCGATTAGATAGATTGTTTCACGAGGAAGGAAACTGGCTGACCCGGCTTCGCCCGAGTGAAAATCGGGGGTTATCTCAGAAATTACTGAACCGATTTAAATAATTTGTTCACTGTTCGATAGGTGATACTTTGCCTTAAGACAGGCCATAATAACTGGAGCGAACGAGCGAGACGAGTGATCAATATCTAAGCGAAATACCATTCACTCTCTCATTCATCACGAAATCTCAGGAACTATAAAAGAGAGTGTAGAGTTTTTCTGAAATTGCTTAAGCTAAAAGCGTATAATTATTTATAAAATCATAGCACCCGAGCGAAGCCAGACCAGGCTGCTAGTGTATTAATAAGTAAATCATAAATTCATAGCACCATCCGGGCGAATCCGGACCAAGCCGCTAGTGTATTAATAAATCAAATTCATAGCACCACCCGCGCGAAGTTGAACCGGGCCGCTATAGTATATTAATAAATCATAAATTCATAGCACCACCCAGACGAAGCCGGACCGGCCGCTAGTATATTAATAAATTATAAATTCATAGCAGCACCCGGGCGAATCCGGACCGGGCCGCTAGTGTATTATTAAATCATAAATTCATAGCAGCACCCGGGCGAAGCCGGATCGGGCCGCTAGTAAAGCATAGATATTTATTGAAAATTTTTGTTTGAAAGCAGCCAATTATTAATTGATTCGAAACATACTGGAAAAAATCATTTTACCAACCATATAGTCACAGTCAGGATTTTAACCTGAACCTTTCCACTTTCGCGGCGGAATGAGCTTACAATTACTCAACCGTGACATGATTATTAATCTAACATTCTCCTTATATGCTTCAGAATCAATAGATTTTCACTACATGCGAGTGTTAATTCAATATAGCTAGGTTGTAGAAGTGAATCTTCGTACTAGCGAGAGCTCATCATGAAAATGAAAATTTTCAATTGCAATTCAGCCGTATAAAAAATCTATTAATTTATATAGATATTTATAATAGGAAATTTTAGTTTTATCGGCAAACCTCGTATATATCTAGACTTGTTCGAGGTTAGTCGGGCCGGCGAAACGGATTTACATAATAATTAACATGCAGGTGTTCCATTACACACTAATAAGCGAAAGACGCGTAGGGTTCGACGGTTTAACCCTTTGAAACACTATAACGTTGTTATGGTTACGGCGTTGTGTTGTTTCTAATAAAACGTTCTTATTATTATACAAGTACTAAATTATATAATATTTGTATAGCGACTACCTCTGAATTCTGCTTCATTGTTTGCCAATACAATTTATACGTACGTACGGCTTCTCAAATATTATAATATTATAGTTGAGAGAAATCGATCTGCGCACAAGACTTTAATTTTGAAGTGAAAACTTCCTTAGGCGCGTTAGGCACTCTTTGCCTAGGTACTGAAAAAATATGAAGCGTTCGCAACTACTTCCGTAAGAATTCGCAACATACTTAAACGTTCGCAACTACTTCCGTAAGAATTCCCAACATACTTATATCATAAAAAGAGCCGTCTACACACTTCCACTCATAGCGCAGTTGGTTACGTCTTTGCGTTCTATGCATAGGAACCTGGGTTCGAGACCTGATGGCAGCGTAGAATTTTTGGCGTTTTTTTTCTAAATTCTACATGATATTTATTTATATTTTTTTTTATTTTTGTTATATTCTTTCTTTGACAATAATTATAATTTTTTTGAAACCAAGGTGGAATGAATTAAAACACAATTTTAGTATTTTAGTAATAAAGTTTAGTAATAAAGTTTTCACTTCTGTTGTGTGGTCATAAGCACACACCCATTTTTTTACTAAATTTCTATTTCCGTCCTCCTTCGTCACTGTTATTTTTTGAAGTTATTTCTTTAGCAAGGGTAGTGATTGAAATGACCTCGAGTCAAAGAATATATCGACATAAAAATTACAAACTCAAAAATTAATAAAACGGCTCTAACGATTTGGATGAAATTTATACTGAAAGAGGGTTTTAGAGGGCAAAAAATCGATCTAGCTAGGTCATGTCCTAGGAAAAATTCGTGTTCTTATAGATTTTATAAGTTTAAAAATCAATTTTTTGACGTTTCAAAATAGTGTATTATTCTAAGCAGGCTTTGGATACTATGCATGGCTTAGGGGAAACTCGATAAATTATGAAGATATGCCAAAAAAAAAATAAATAAAAAGTTAAAATTAAAAATGGCACAGTCAATTTTTTTTGAGATTATATGTAGCTCTCATCGTATTCGAATTTGAATGTTTTCTTGAATGTTTTTTAAACTCAGCCACCGCGAAAGTGAAAGTTTCAGGTTAGAGTCCCGACGGTGACATAGGCATCATATTGTTACGTCATTTCGATGGGTGTTTCTAACACAAATGCAAACTTTGCATTCATTTGTATGTTTTTTAATATTTGATTAAGCTTGTCCTTTTCTGCGTTCACTCAAATAAATTTAATTAATATTACATAAAAGTAATATCTAATATTTATGTATCAAGTCTCTTATAGAAGCATAAAAATATGAACTGATTTAAAATTTTAGAAGTGATACAACGCATAGAATGTAATTTTTAACTTATAGGTGAAGTCGTTTAAGCACTCAAAAGTAACATTTGTACAGACAGACAAGTTATAATTTAATTAAAATAAAATATAGTTAAAACGATGGACAGATGTGCATTAATAAGTAAAAAATAATCTGCTTAGTATTTTTATGGTTGTCTGGCTGTAAATATGCAATGATAATAATTATGTCTGATATTTCATTCTCGTACACAACTAGGTAACAAAAATAATAAGTAAAAATTATCACCTTTTTTTTAAATTACATATAGTCCAAGCTTTAACCGTACAAAAGTCTACCGGATAACACTACTAAAATTTTATTGTGGAATGAGCCATTTTCCTGAGAGTAGTTCCTTCAATTATCCACCAGAGGCACCACTTGTGGTAGGTACAAACATTATTTATTCCCCATTAGTGTCGTGTCATTTTAGTGATATAACTTAATTATTTAATTAATTTAATAATAATAATAATTTAGTAATAATTTAATAATTAAGTTATACCACTAAAATGACACGACACTAATGGGGAATAAATAATGTTTGTACCTACCACAAGTGGTGCCTCTGGTGGATAATTGAAGGAACTACTCTCAGAAAAATGGCTCATTTAACAGATAATATGAAAAACATCAATTATTAGTCAGTGACAGAAATTTGGGCCTGCTTGTAATATTATTATACTTAGTCAAGAGTCATAGAATTGTTCTAAAATTGTGTGTGTTTTAAAGACCACCAACAGCTAAGGTTATTTGGGCCTAGCACCAATTCATATTTTCAATTCATTATTTTTTTTTTAATAATAAATTGAAAATCCAATTGACACTTTTACCAGCTAGAACCCGGGAACTGGGGACTTGTAATAGAGGAACCATATGCAACGCCATGTAAACAACAGCTTTGCTGCACTCTCGGCTATTCTCAAGCCTAGAATTGTTCTACATCGTCAAGATTAACAAATAGGAAATAACCCTAATTTAAGAATTTAATAATTTTTTGTAATACATCATAATAGCTAGATATTTTAAATAAAATATTAGTAGTGTTGACTTTTTTACGGTCCGAGTTTGGACTAACACGGTATTCAATTATCGTAATAAGAAACAGTGAGAATTTTTTTTAATAATAATAAAAAAGGGTACATTAAACAATTCACAATAGCGTAACCGACTTTTTAATAGACGCGACGACATAGCCTTTATAATATATATTAAAAAATCTGTCAAATCATCGTTTTTATTTCAGCCGAAAATAAAAAAAAAGGATCTTCGGCAATTTAGTAAATTTAGTTTTCTGCTGTTGGTGCATTTTTACGGTATACGGCGCGATGTTCAGACGGTCAGAGACATTCAACGCTTGTGATGCCGACTTAAAAAACATATAGAACATTTACTAATGGAATGTGAAATGGGCTGCTCATAATTGTAGCCAATATTTGTCTTATTCGTGTTCCTATACAGGCCTTGAGCATACGGGTTTCGAGTACTATCGCTCAAAATTATTGAAACGCCTTGAAAAATGAAATTTCTCTACTTTAAGATGTATAGAAATCATAAAAAATGTATGTAATATGTGATAGTATAATAAAGTACCCCACAACAGTTTTACATTTTTCATGTGAAACATCTTATGTCGGGCTGTGAACAGCCGCGTGAGGGGAAATATGCAACGATATGTTTGGTCCGCTCCTTCGCTGCTGTTCTCCCCACCACTGCGGCACTCTCTCTCTTGACTCAGGTGTTAGTTGTGTTAGGTGGTAGGTGTAAGTTAAAAATTCTGAAAAAAGGGTGTGGGTCTCGGGAGTCGGGACCCCCGACAGATGTGAAACATGAAAGAAAACGTTATTGAACTCGGTGGTATTCTCTATGTAGTAGTATATATTTTTTCAAAAGCAGCAACTAACTGTTATGCTGACGTAATCCTATATACTGCACTGTAACATAATGCTTTAACTTATCATTTTGTACAGTTTTTTTATATACTTAATTTTTTTAGTTTACATATTTTTTGTTAGTTTTCTGTTTAATTACCTGCAAATAGGCAACCGTTTTTAATCATCATGTTAATTTCAGTTACTTAGTTAACTTATTTCTGTTTTTAATTACTGTGTACTTACCTCTTTGTTCGCTTTTAGCATTTTTTTTTAACATTCTTTAGCTTCCACTGCATTTAATATAGAGGTATGTTACAGCACTGTAACACAGCGTGTGTTACAGTGCAGTATATAGGATTACGTCAGCATAACAGTTAGTTGATGCTTTTGAAAAAATATATACTACTACCACCGAGTTCAATAACGTTTTCTTTGATGTTTCACATCTGTCGGGGGTTCCGACTCCCGAGACCCACACCCTTTTTTCAGAATTTTTAACTTTTAGAATTCCAATTTCAGCACCTGGTAACTCTAGCTATAGCTTGACCTATGAGACCTGTAGTAGAGGCAATTCCTGTTCCATAAGTAAATGTTCTATGCTAAAAAACAAGATCCTCCCGTCGAGACAACGCCGCCTTGCGCCGATATGATGCGATCACCTTCCGGCGACGTAACTTTCTGTCTGTGGCAAACACAACCCGCCTCCCGATGCACGGGTGGTGGAACGGCAGACGTCCTTCATTGCTGATGTTCCCGGCCGACATGCGGTGCATTCTGAAACGGAAAGAGAAAAAAAAAATGATATTAGACAGGCCACTTGATCGGTTTTTAAAGCTACACTTAAATAGACATTAGTGAAATGTGCGTTTTTCTAGACTCATTCACATTTATTTTTTGAAAGAACTGCATTCGTGCAGGGAATGTTACATAAGTTTTTTTCAAAATGACACATTTGTTGCATTAGTTATATAATAATATAAAATTATACTCTACTAATGGTGTGATTCTATATATATTAATTTTTGACACTTTACAGGTCTATAAATTTACAGGTTGTCCAGGAAATCTTCTGTAAGCGGTGATAGGTTTGGCCATGTGCTGTCAAAATAAAAAAAAACATGAGCTCAGTAAAAATGTCACGGTTTTCGTGAATCGAGATATATTTTAACTTTTTTTTGCCTAAAAATATACACGGTGTGCTACTTAAATTTTTTTAATAGCACACCCTGTATATTTTTAGGCATAAAATGTGTAGAGGAAAGCGAGCTCTATTCACATATCTAAAGATATACAGGGTGTGCTATTTAAAAAAATTGACTTAATAGGTAAGTTAAATTTATGCGTTTTCCAACTAATGCCACTAACACCCTGTATAATTAAATTTAACTCTGAAGTACCTATCTGGAGGGTAGCACATTCTATGGACACTTGACAGTTGACACGCAAAAATTGACTCAACATGAAAAATGTGGTTGGTGTGTATTTTAGTAATATATAACGAAAATGTAAAATTTTGCAGAAAAAGTTGAATATTTTGGCATCGTCGCAACAGAATTTCAAAAATGGCACCATTTTATGTAGGCTTTCGAATGAACAATGAGATGTCCTGAAAATATACAGGGTGTTCAATTTATAAAAATACAACTCAGTTGCACTATGACTACATCGTATACCCTGTATAGCTAAAAATAATTTTAAAGTATAGTGCTCTTATTCCAATCCAACTTTTATTTAAAACCTTTTTTTCTAATGCTCATAATAAATGAGATATCGCCCAAGCCATTCTTAGTAACCGACCCTGTAAATCTCGTGCGTAATGATATTATTATGACTCGTGTGACTGTTAAAACTTGCTGAAACTCGTTTTAACATACTAGTTGAACAGGGTCTTATTTTTTGAGCATCTTACTTAAGTTATGCTTTAAATTTTCTGGCTAGAGCTAAAGTCTTATTATAAACAATAAAAAGTGGTGGAACCTTTGGTGTAAAGATACGAAATGTTATAATTACCACAAAACACCAAACCATAACAAACACTCTCGACGTACGTTTCGCCAACCAAGTTGGCATCATCAGGAGATGATTTTAATCATCTCCTGATGATGCCAACTTGGTTGGCGAAACGTACGTCGAGAGTGTTTGTTATGGTTTGGTGTTTTGTGGTAATTATAACATTTCGTGTCTTATTATAAAGTAAAATTACAGAATATAGGAAAGTTAATATATGACAATTTTCTGTTACATGACAGATAGACTGTAGATTATAGACGCTCAACAGCTAAGGTCAACAGCGTCAATAAACATGACAGTTAATGATTGCCACGTAGATATTCTGCAGACATGCGCTGAACGTAATGTGTCTTGAATTATTATTTGTTTTATCTTCATCAAAATTTTGCAAGCAAACACGTCAAACGAATAATAAGTACTTATTAAAATAATTATTATTAGCATATTTTAATTTTTAAATAGCGACAGCATTTGAAGGACCGGTGTCTTTGTTACGTAAACGTTTGACGAGACAATAATAATAAACGTCTGTCTGTCAACATTATGTCGTATAGTCCGATTATTCTCAGAATGACATAGTGACGTCATCAGCCTATTTTCGGTACCCGTTTAGCGGGTTGAAACTGTACGTTTTCATCCTTAGGGATGAAAAATTTCAGGTCGGTACTCTGATAAGAGGGAGACAGAGCGATTAGATCCGCAAATAATTTTCGAAAACGTCAAATTAAGAAGGAGATAGAGCGATATATTCATAAACGTCAAAATGACAGACATAACCCCACATAAATCTGACAGATTTAATATTTTTGCGACTTTTTTCACGCTCAAATTGTAGGTACCTCAAATCGAATTGTCAATAGAGTTGTGAAAAATAATATGCAATTACTCGGTATGAAACTTGGCGTTTGCTACACGTGTGGTTGCATCCCTCGTACCTCGGGCAGCAAACTTCACACTGGTTACAAACACAAGTTTCTTACCTTGCAATGCAATATTACTACAAAACAAAACACCGTAAGGTACATTCAAAGATATTATTTTATTTGCAGTCAGGATAGTACATTATTTTTAAACACAATTTTATTTTATCTTTCCCTAGAAAACTGCGGTCAAAACAGCAATTATAGTCATTTTAGTGCACCATAAGTGCATACTTTTCATTAAATATAATAATGGGTTTCTTGAACAATTTCCGACAGTTGAAAGAGTCTCATCTATAAGTATTACAAACAAAAAAGGTAGATATTGTGTGGTCAGTATAGTGTTTCATATATTGTGAAAATAAATACGTAAATAAGTACTATATCTATAATATTTAAAACACGCAAGCCGTTGCCAGTTTTCTTCTGACAGTCCGCCCCAGCGATCCCTACTCAACCGATTTAAACACAAACTAGCCCTGTTTGAAAAAGGACCCAGATATTGGGGTCACAAATTGTATAATAAGTTACCAGAACCTATTAAAAATATAAAAACATTGCCTTTAAAAAGCCTGCAAAAAAATGTTACTATAGGAAAATGCTATTATGATTGCCAGGAATTTCTTGAGGACAATAATCCTGTCATTATATAATTACCGTAACTTATGATAAATTGTAATACTTTGTATATTGTATATGCTACTTTGTATATTTTATATATTTTATGTTTTTATGCAGAAGCATCAATGGATTGAAATAAATTTGAATTTGAAATTTGATAGGTAGTAGTAGGTACCTACCGAAATTTTTTTTATAACGTTTATTTTGCAGTTATTAGTGAACAATATCTGGGTGACCGAGCTTTGCTCGGATGAGTTCAATAAAAATAGTACTTACTGTGAGATATTGATTTTGCATTATTTTCTCAGAATATTATTCCGAAACGATTCACTGTCAGAGTATTTTTGACATAAATAATGAAAGTAGTTTGTTTTTTCCAAAGCCTACTCACCATTCGACACTGTTTTATAACGTTAAAAAAACTGTTTTTTAAAATGATAAAATCGATAAGAAAACGAATTTTTCCAGGGATAAAACCTAGCTAGATCGATTTTTTGCACCCCGAAACCCCTTTTCGGTAAATTTGATCAAAATCGTTAGGGCCGTTTTCGAGAAAATATTTATATAGGTACATATATACAAGATTTGCTCGTTTAATAATATAGGGATTTTTTATGTTTTTCAGTTGTTTATGTTGAAATCTCTTATAAAAATCTCGTATCATGCATTTTTTTTTGAGGGAGGGGGCGCAAATTAAAATGTTGGCCCCAGGCGCAAAATTTCCTTACTGCGGCCCTGTATCATAATTAGTATTTTCGTCCAATGGAAACTTCCTAAATCTCAGAACTGGAGGGCTTGTAATAAACGCACCATGGAAACGGGTATTGTTACACGTTCCGAATCAGTTTCATAAAAGATACGAAATGGTTCCATGTATTGCCTGTTAAAAGGGAAATATTATAAAAGGGTCTTTAATATAAGAATCTCTTAGTTGATAGTTTATGAAATATGTTTTCAATATAACTGGAAATTTTATTAAAAGTTAGGGTTTACTTTAAATTCTCTACCCTGCGCAGTTAAAGCATTACAGGATAATGTATTTTATGCAGACCAATAACATTGGGATACGAACGTTTAAACTTTTAGTTATTAACGTTATTTATGGAAAAGGGCCACTTTTAATTTTACTTTAAAATTGAAAAACGAACTCACTAAAAATTAAAAATATAACTTCATACCGTTCTAAATAATTTATAGTTGTCTTAAAAATTGTACACCAATAATTTTTGGAAATTTTCACATAGTATTTATGTGCTAACAGTGAGGTAGCTTAGAACTGTATTTCAAGATTACCGATACCTGGCGGATAAAAGCACCAAATTTGGCATGATGGTACCTTAGGGTATACTAATAAATGTTAGCCTAGGAACCCTCTGGGATTTCTAAAAAACAACTTTTGGCAGCCGAAAAACCACGAAATGTTACCACCTTTTTTTCCTTTTTTCGAAATATCTCAGAAACGGTCGACTTAGCAATTCTTCCATTATGTAATGTTTTAAAGAGGATTACATTTCCCACAATTTTTATTCCTACAACTTTTTTGTGGTACTAAATTGGTAAGCGCGCTACAGCTTCTTGAAAAGCACGCGCTTTTTGGAACCTTGGTAACCAATGGTTAAAATGTAATGTCCTTTTCAATAGCTTTTTTAGAAATCTGAGAGGGCTCCTAGGCTAACATTTATAAGTATACCCTAAGGTACCATCATACCAAATTTGTCCGCCAGGTATCGGTAATTTCACTAAGCCACCTCACTATAAGTCATATATTATGATTTCATGGCAAAGAAAATGGCCAGCTTAGTTAGGTGGCTGAGTTACAGATAGGATTACCAGATGTGTTAGAAAAAAATAAAAGCTTGTAAAAAAAATAGACACGGGTGGGACACTGACAGAATTTATAGAAAAGGAATGGAAAAGTTCGGTTTTTTTAAATTTTTTTTTTATTTTTCACCCGAACAAAACATTAAAAAACCGAACTATCCGAATTACCGAACACCTGGTAACCCAGTTAAATACAGAGGTGGCCAACTTGACAAATTTTACTGCAACTAACTATTTAGGTATTAAATCTTCAAACTAGGTATATAATATTATCTAAAAATATATTATTTTAAAAAAATACCTATGTAATAGTAGATTAGAATATCTAGTGTCGTAATGGGGTATCTATATTACCGACGAGTTAGTGACTATGTTAAAACGACTTGTACAAACTTTTTTCGCTGTGTCAAAACTGGCATTTACTTTAACGGTATTACAATCCGTTACTCACTTTTTATTAAAATCAATCGAACTACTGAACCGATTTAAGTAAAATTTATATGCGACCACAAATGCAGGAGAAATAGGTGAACATACTTAAAAAAATTCACAGATTTCGCAATCCTTGCAACCATCGAGGACATTGGAAATGATAACAGCATATAATAAACATAATTAACTGTTTATTATACACACAATATTTATCAATGCACTGTTTAGTTTTGTCAGGAATAACCCTATTATTCTTCTGTTATATACGCGTTCACTTTTGCTTGATTACTTAACTTTTAAATGGATTTTTCTGCAGTATTTATTGACATTTGCTCAAAAATAACACCGCAGATCGTCGCAAATACCTCTCAATTAACTAGACATGATATAAAACACATTTCGAAAAAATTGCACTTGTTCAATTTTGCATGATTGCTCCTCACTTGATAGCGACACCGTTGTCTTTTGGCCTTGAATGAAAACTCGTAACTCTGCCCCCATATACGAACATAAACATTTCCAATGTTAAAACGTACGCCCCAAATAATAGAAACTTTTTTGAGATCGATTAAAAATAATGAATTGTGTATCATTAATGCAATACGGTTATTGATTTATTACGTGTAAGATATATATATTATAAGAGTAGGTATATAATATATTATACAGTCTATATAAAAGTAGAGATAGTGAACAAAAAGGTTAAATAAGTTTTGAGAAATAATTCTATGGAATATAACAATGGAACGTCATATTTGTAATAGAGTTCCGACGGAAGAACGCCACATCAAAGCCACTCAAATGAAACATCGACTAAAAAACTTCTTTAAATATTTTTAGACATGAAAACCGCTCTCTTTTAACGTACAGTAAACACCTTTTTTGTAAACCAATCTCGCGGTGTCGAACCGACCGTTCAAGCGCTTCTCAACAAATTATTCCAAGATATTAATACTATTATACAATTTTTTGAAGTGAAAACTTCCTTAGGCGCGCTTTGCCTGGGCTGTTAAGAAACGCACCCGACGGTGACAATCGGGACTACTCGGCTCAAACACGAACACGTATTTGCAATATGCTGGGAATAGTGTGTAATTAATTGTGATTTAAAGACCACCAACAGCTAAGGTTATTTGGGCCTAGCGCCAATTCATATTTTCAATTCATTATTTTTTAGCAACGCCATGTAAACAACAGCATCGCTAAACGCTCGGCTATTCTCAAACCCGGGAATAGTGTGTATAAGTAGTTCATCATTACGCACTAGATATATAATATGGTATATTTTCCCATACCCACTATAAAAGAGCTACTTTTTACTTCATTTTCAATATTTTCAAAAAAATGTTGACAGTTCATTTGCGTCGCCAACTTCACATATATAGCAGGCCGTGAGTAGGTAAGAGCGAATAA
Organism: Mongoloraphidia duomilia; assembly: GCA_039654895.1. Lineage (NCBI taxonomy): Eukaryota > Metazoa > Arthropoda > Insecta > Raphidioptera > Raphidiidae > Mongoloraphidia > Mongoloraphidia duomilia. Next base: position 83,128,949 of record CM077516.1, on the reverse strand, counting down.
ACATAAAACACTATATAGAAACTGTTTATTTTCCACACTAGTGGGGCTTGAGAATGGCCGAGAGTGTAGCAGTGCTGTTGTTTACATGGCGTTGCTATGGTTCCTCTATTACAAGTCCCCAGTTCCCGGGTTCTAGCCCGAGAGCTGTTAAAAGTGTCAATTGGATTTTCAATTTATTATTAAAAAAAAAATGATGAATTGAAAATATGAATTGGTGCTAGGCCCAAATAACCTTAGCTGTTGGTGGTCTTTAAAACACAATTTTTTTTTCACACTAGTGTGTTTTGAAAACACTTTCAACACTCATGCCTGTTAACTGACCCATTCCATGCATACATACACGCATTTAAAGTGTTTTATAGTGGGTATGGCAAAAAATTATTTTACTTTATTTGAAAAGTTCGTGCGCCATTGTTTTAGAACCGCTAAAACGATTCAACCTGCAGACTTCGCGTGAGCGATGTAAAGTTGGCCAATCAATTTTTAACCCAAGTTTAATTTGAAAGTATCGAACAATCGTATTGATCTTCTGTACGCGTGGTACGCCATGCTTTACTAATTTCATCAGTTAAATGTTCTCCTAGAGGCTCCTTATTCAAGTCAAGAATTAAGACGATAGAAGGAGCCATCATCTGCATTGATGGACGAGTTACACTGTTCCACAAAACTGTAGACCATTGATCTCTAACATAGTATGGACTGTGAATGGCGGCCATTACGTCAAATCAACCTGTGCAACGCCATATTGATGCGGAACTTGAAGCGCGGGCTATTTGAATGTTGGAATTGGCTGACATTTTAACTTCTGCAGCGCCATATTGATGCGGAACTTGAAGCGCGGGCTATTTGAACTTTGGAATTAATGACATTTTAACTTCTAATGCGCCATATTGATGCGTAATTTTAAGCGCGGGCTATTTGAACGTTTGAATTGGCTGACATTACAACTTCTGCAACGCCATATTGATAAGGAACTTTAAGCGCGGGCTATTTGAATGTTGGGATTGGCTGGCATTTTAACTTCTGCAGCGCCATATTGATGAGGAACTTTAAGCGCGGGCTATTTGAATGTTGGAATTGGCTGACATTTTAACTTCTGCAGCGCCATATTGATGAGGAACTTTAAGCGCGGGCTATTTGAACGTTGGAATTGGCTGACATTATAACTTCTGCAGCGCCATATTGATGCGTAATTTTAAGCGCGGGCTATTGGAGCGTTGGAATTGGCTGACATTTTAACTTCTGCAGCGCCATATTAATGAGGAACTTTAAGCGTGGGCTATTTGAACGTTGGAATTGGCTGACCGTTTAGTGTGTGCTGCAGTGCCATATATTGATGTGGGACTTTAAGAGCGGGATGTTGGGATTGGCTGACATTTTTCAAACCATTAAACATATCTTTCAATGTATAGTGCGTTAACCATACTGATAATTTAAATTTCCCGCTAAAATTGCCATCCAGAGTTTTTCAGTTTGCCGCTTCTAAGTGGCTTCAGGCGTTTTATAGCCGAATTTTTATTAATTGTAGATTATAGATGCTCGACAACTAGTCTTAATTAATTGTAGATTATAGACACGTCGACAACTCAGATCATTAGCGTCTTCAACACAATTAATAATCCATTTGTGTATTAGAATCTGCCAGCCGGCATACACAAACCGACTAGTACGAGCTCAGGTCCCTCATGGGAGTGCGAATTCCCAAAGAACATTGGAATGCAATTTGCGATAGCAACCACATTCCAATGTCCCCCCTGGGGGGAAATTACATCAAATTAAAACGATATCACAAAACATTCATGAGCGGAGATGGGATCGAAGTCACGACAGTGTGAATTAAAGGTTGGCACGTTAACCATTGCACCAAACTGTCCTCAGTTTTATTCCGCATTCCATGTAATTTAGAGATCGGTGTTTTAGTGTGTACTGTGCTGTACCGCATGCTCTACCTCCATGTAGTGGAATGTACGATATCAAATAACCCAAACGGAAATTTCTTTAGACCATATTAAATAGTGTCCGTCTAAAAACACAAAAGAATAACATTCTACTTGTTCACTTTGTGGAATATTTTTATGTACAGTCACATAAAAAGTCATAAAATTAAAAATATAGTACCTAGGTACCTATATCTTACGCATGCGTCCAAACGCACAACGCTAACAACTCTTCATATTATCTAGGATGATACTCCGCCGGCGACAAGATCCACACGGAGAAGACTTAGCTAAATTGTGTTTTTAAAGACCACCAACAGCTAAGGTTATTTGGACCTAGCACCAATTCATATTTTCAATTCATTATTTTTTTTAATAATAAATTGAAAATCCAATTGACACTTTTACCAGCTCTCGGGCTAGAACCCGGGAACTGGGGACTTGTAATAGAGGAACCATAGCAACGCCATGTAAACAACCGCATTGCTACACGCTCGGCTATCCTCAAGCCCTTTAAACTTAGCGTTATTTATATAACACCAGTCGCCACCCGTGGCTTCGTCCAATTGGATTTATGATTTATTATCCCCGCCGCGAGAAATTCTCCCTGCGAAGCAAAGTCGGGCTGGTGGTGTTTATAATATTAGTAGGATTCCGCCTATACGCTAAAATGCAAAAATATTTCGGAGTTACGTTTTGTTACTATCCCACAGGAATTTTCCCCCTCCCCGCGAAAAATTTATCAAAATAAAATATAGCCCATAGAAACTCAGGAAGTGTAGCTTTCTATTAGTGAAAGAATTTTTAGAATCGGTTTATGATTTATTACCCTCACCCCGCGAGAATCTCCTCCCCTTTGCGAAGCAAAGTCGGGCTGGCGTTAGTAGGATTCCGCCAATACGATAAAATGCAAAAGAAGGTTACGTTTTGTTAGTAGTAGAGAACCAATAGGAATTTAATTAATTAATTAACTCAAAAATTAATTTAAAAAGTTAAATAGCACTTATGGGATCATAAGGAACGTTTAAAAAAAATCATTAATATCCGCCAAATAGATTTTAAATTAAATCATTTCCAACATACATACATACATTGTTACAAACATATACAAAAAATTTTATAATAATAATAGTATAGATTTTAAAAGTCACATTCAAAAAAGGATTTTTTTTTGTCAAAACTCGAAATGACGCAATCTCTCCCCGATATCAATCAAACAGCCATTGACTGAAGTAATATGCAAGAAATTAGATATAGGTAGTCTTCAGTCAGTGGCTGCAAGATGTCGCTACGTTAACGCGAGTGAAGCCGCGCGGATAATGTCTGGTACAATATTATGTATACGATGAAATGCAGAATGTATACACCTAAGCCGAGATCGTTAATTAATAATTATTAATTGCACACGAGTAACACAATCTCCTGGCTTGCATTTAATGTGTAATGTGGAAGTTTTAGTGCCCATAATTAAACAGTAACATCACCGCGTCAAACTGACCGCTACTGCGCCGCACAGCGGCGCGTATGTGCGGCGCGTATATTCAAATAAAGTCGGCCAGGGCTGGGATTATTCGTCGATAACATCGATAACATTGATAACAGCATATTAATGTTTGAGTCCATTGTAATTTAATATTAGTAATTTGATGGGAAAGATGGACAATTATTCGTATGTAAAACTTTTTTATTTATCGCCAACGTTTCGTCAACATTGCTGACTTCCTCAGGGCTCTACAGTGAGAGCTCTAAATAATTTGGAGTTGCAACCTGTTTTACCGACTTGAAGTAGGTAAATTAGTTACCGCTATGTTTTTAGAAGTTTTAGGTTATATAAAAAATTTTCATGTACACGTTTGACACGTGAAGTAGATCGTTTTATAAACTATTTTAAATTAATAATTAATTTTACAATCAGTTGCTTGGTTTGTATAAAAAAATACTGTCATCGTTCATATAGTTATGTGGAAGTGGTTGCAACAACTATGCCAACCGTATGTTTTCAATTTAATATTTTTGACATTGACTAATATGTAAAACGTCCAATTTTGGTAAATATTGTTTTTTATATTGTAGAATATTAATGGTAGTAATTATTGTTATATATGTTATTATAATTTGTTGATTTGTTTCTCACTGTAGAGCCCTGAGGAAGTCAGCAATGTTGACGAAACGTTGGCGATAAATAAAAAAGTTTTACATACGAATAATTGTCCATCTTTCCCATCAAATTACTAATATTGATAACAGCTAGTAAATAAATAAATAAAACATATGCCGGGGTTTATCGTACATTTAACATGCTGTTTTGTTAATGGCTGTTAAATTTTTACAATCTTTTATTTAAGTTGCAATGTATGTTTGGTTGTGTTTAATTTAATTATTATTATTAAATATTTATCAAACTGGGAAGTTTGTCGTGTGAACTTCAAGGGTCGCACTTTAGTCCTAATAAACGACCCACCTCACGGCTTGTTTATTTTTTTTTATCCGCCATAATAACACATACTCTGTGAAAATTTCGACCAGATACCTGTTACGGTTTAAAAACAGGGCCGGTATTATAAAACAACATTAAATTTAATCTTTGATTAAACTAACTTAACTGGAATTTCAGTATTATAAATTTCAGTTAAACTAATCAATAGTTATTTTCGTCAGTTAAACTAATTGAGCTACCTACCTGCTTTAAAATTTAATCTACGATTAAAAAGGTGTCCGATACCTACATCTGTCTATAGTATTTTGACGAAAATTGCTATATAATCAATATTTTTATGTAAAATATAAAAGTTTGGTTAATAAATTTTACAATATTTTATATTAAAATATCAAATAATAATTATACGGCAATTCTGGTTATAAAATTGACAATAATCATGGAAAATTTTATTTCATAGATATTTTTTGCCCTTTCGACTAAATAAAATTTCATCCGTTTCATCGATATCTTCTATTTCAAGCGTGTCATCCATTTCAACAGACGATGAATTTGATCAGCAGCCAGAAAGATTGCCTAGAATTTTTCGCGATAGACCGGAACAGTACTCTGATTTTGAATTCAAATCAAGATTTAGCTATCAAAGATTCAACACTGACAATTTTAGAACAAATTGAAAATCAAATACAACCTGCTACTTTGAGAAATTGTTCAGTATCAGTGATGAACCAGTTGTTAATTACATTGAGATTTTATGCTACTGGTTTTTTTCAGGCAGTAATTGCTTGTTTTATGAAAATGATGCCGCCAACGAATTGTTTACTTTTAATTCACAAAACACGTGTTTACTGTTTTGTGCTTTTAAAAATTAAATACCGTTCGAATCAGTTCGAATATAGCTTCAAAGGCAAAAATAGTTACTATTCCCCCCTTTCGATGATATTCTGGTGTATACACTGAACTGAATTTATGTTTAAAAACTTTAATCTTCAGTTGGTTATCAGAAGGCCATGTTTGCTTTATAATACCGAAACGTTCATTAATCTAAGATTACATTTAATCTACGATTAGTTAACTATTGATTAAATAAATGTTTATAATACCGGCCCACAGCCTTTTAAAGGTAGGACAGACGGACAGACAAACAGACGGCGTATTGGCTTAGTAATAGGGTTCCAATACGGAACCCTAAAAAAACAACGAAAATCAAACATCCCTGTACAGTGTACACTGTACAATGTATGTATGTATGTATGTTTGTTGTATATAGGCATGTATGGCCTAATATAGGGCAAAGCCAACTTGCTTACACTGTAATTACATAACATTACATACACGCATAATATAATAATAATGAACGTGTATGTGCATTGCACCCATCTCTAATTAGTATTTTATTACTGAGCAGAAATTATATTGTTGTTAATTATTAAATTCCAATAGATTTGCAAAAAAAATATCTAGTAAACATTATAAGTATTTATTTATTGTAGATTATAGACGCGTCGACATCTAAGGTCATTAGCGTCTTAAACATTATAAGTGCTTCGGTCTTGTCGAGTCGAGATCGGTAGTCTCGGCTTCGTTAAGTCTTTTTAACACCCGACCCGCAAAAAAGGGGTGTTATGTGTTTGGGTCGTTTGTTTGTGTGGTGTATATGTCTGTAGCATTATAGCTCTTCTTCAATGGGTGGACCGATTTTGATGTGGTTTTGATTTGGTTGCATGAAGGAATAAATTGTGAATTATAGACGCTCGACAACAGAGGTCATTAGCGTCTGTGATTCGGTTGCAACGCCGCTATGCGGTTGTTCGTACTAACCTACAATTAGACGGAATTTGAAGCGCAATTCTTCATTTTTAAATTTTTGAATTGTTTTGTAGCTTAAAGCAGAAATATTTAAAAGTATTCGTCACATTTTTTATTTTGGAAGATGCTTTTTGAATTCATTTATTATTATTAAAAAAAAATAATAAATTGAAAATATGTATAAGGCTAAAATACCAGAGCTGTTGGTGGCCTTATACCAAAAATGCAACATTTTATTTTATAGGTATTGTTTTTTTTATCAAAAATACTTTTAGGTAGGTGTCAGTAAAAATAAATACCTCTACACCGAATTATCCATTTTCAGAATTTTAGTCTGTCCGTCAGTTTGTTTTCTCCGGGTTAACTCAAAAACTGCTGAACCGATTTTAAACAGATTTTGTCTGTAATTGTAAGTTTTAAACATTTCGACATAGGTGTACCATTGGGTACCTATTATATAAACCGAAACAGCAATTTCTATAATTTTTATCAGTTTCTTCCGGGTTAAATTGAAAAGTTATTGAACCGATTTCGATCGGATTTTCACAGACCACAGTAGGTATTGTATATACATTAGTGAATAAGAAAGATCACCCCCCAGGGGGGACAATTGAATGTGGTTGTTATCGCAAATTGCATTCCAATATTCTTTGGGAATTAGCGCTAGCCCAGGGACCCGAGCTCGTACCAGTCCGTTTGTATATGCCGGCAGGCGGATTCTAATACACAAATGGATTATTTGTTGTGTTGAAGACGCTAATGACCTGAATCAGTGGCGGCGCGTGAACATTTTAAATGGGTGTTCTGCAGAGATTGGAGTAGCCCCCCCCCCTAATGAGGCAACCTCGAAAAAAAAATTCAAAAATACATTTGATGCAATTTTTAAGTGTATTTTTTGATCTGAATAATTTGTCTATACATTATGATTTCGCTAGCGCTAAAATCGTAAATAAAGTGATTTTTATAGCAATATTTTTTATTGTATTAAAAAAAAGAGTGTGTGGGTACTATGTACGCACGTCAGAAGTTATACTTCTTTTAGATAACAAAACAAAAATAACTCCGAACATTTTATCCCGCGTGCCAGTACTAAACGTTTGTAAAAAAGACGATAAAATAATAAAATAAAGATATTAAATAAATTAATTTAATTTAATAAATTATTAATTTATTAAATATATTTATTTATGATATTTATCTAATTATTTATTAAAAAAAATAATAAGGTATGTTTGTATTGAGATTTGCACCCGAGACCTTTTACTTATAGAGCCACTACGTTACCGCTACACCACGAAGACACCTTATTGCATTGCTATATAATACGGTATTATAACCAAGACAAATAATACTGTACTAGGTTCTGTGCACCCGTTCTGGCTTTTACGCGTATAAATCTGTCTCATTTTTACTAAGTCATCTCTCTTTAACACATTGGATTTAGGTGCAACACAAACTGCAGCACCTCCTGCAGGACTGTTTATAGAATATAGGCCTGCGGCATGCCGTCATTCATAATAATGCTATGTGATTATGAAATTAAAACATATTATGCAGATTTATATAATATTTTTTTTGAATTGTGCGTTATTTTCTGGCAGTGCGGCAGCTCCGCAGCTCTCATAGAGGAGCCGCCACTGACCTGAATTGTTGACGCATCTATAATCTACAATTAATTAATTAATTAAGAAAGATCACATTTATAACCGCGCTTATACTAAATGGGTCTAAGCTAACAAAATCGGCTGTGACAAACGGCCGGACGGACACGCGATAGATCTCATAAAGGTTCCGTATTTTCCTTTCGAGGTATACGGAACCCTAAAAACCAACACGAAGTCAGTTGACCAATATGTTGGAAAAAAGTAATTTTATCCAAGTGTGCAAGCTTTCACGACCGGCATTGTTCCAAGTCTTCATGGTTTCCGGGCTTGTAGGCCGTGGTCCGGTGGTATTTCTACCTGAGTTAGGTAGAAATACCACCGGACCACGGCCTACAAACCCGGAAACCATGAAGACTTGAAAAGTAATTTTTCCTGCTCGATTTTAAAATGAATGAAAACTTTCACAACGCGGAAAATGTAAAGAGTAGAGACTCCTTCGCTTATAATGCTTGTACATAATTTAGCAGGTTATTCAAGTTTCACACGAGACAAAGTGTTTTTGTTCTTGTATATCATCTGCTTTTACTGTTGTATTATATAAGAGAGAGGAGATGCGAACAGGCAAAAGCTATAGTAGAGAATAATATAAGACAGAACCTTAGAACATTTACCTATGGAAGTGTAGCCAACACATGCGCGAAATGGATAGCCAATTAATGTGTCCCCCATTCGCACATGCTTCGGGCAGCTTTTTGCGAGCGCATTTTCGAGGTTATACTTCTTTAGCGAGGGTAGTAAATTGGAACGACCTCGAGTCTTTTATTTTATTACAAGCTTTTATTAACTTCCCATTGGAAGTTATTGTAATGGGTCCGAAAATCGAAATCAAAAAGGAAAAAAAATTTTTATGTTTCATGGTCACTACACTATTTTTACACTACTTTTAGAAAGATGTCTGTGTGTGTGTGTGTGTGTACGTACGTACGTACGTATGTATGTGTCCATTTCTTTCTAAGACGAAATCTCGAGAATGAAATATGAGATCGACTACATTAGGGTGCCAATCGACGCGTATTAACGTAAATATGATCTGAAAGAAATTTTTTCAAAATCGGTTCAGCCGTTCTTTTTTCTTAACCAAATAACCTCCAAAAAAGTAGATTTTACACAATATCTCGCGAATAAAAAATTATATTGACTTCGTAAGGGTGTCAATCGAGGCGTGTTAACGTCATTTTGATCCGACATAAATTTTATAAAAATCGGTTCAGCCGTTTTTTTTTTTTTTTTTTAATTATTGTTAAAAATAAATAATAATTATGTTTTAATGATTAAAATGATTACTTTTCTGTGTAATATCTAATTTAATTATTATTATTAAATATTTATCAAACTGGGAAGTTCGTCGTGTGGACCTCAAGGGTCGCACTTCAGTCCTAACAAACGACCCACCTCACGGCTTGTTTAACTTGCAATGTATGCTTTTTTATAATAATTATGAACCAAAATTATTAAATATTATTTTTTTCTTTTTTAGTACATTTCAACAAAAGCTTGTCTCTGAAAAGTTTTTTTTTACTAATATTTTTTAACTTGATAAGTATGTATATATAGAAACACAGCACAACACACAAGTTTATTCTGTAACATTTCAGTAATCCGACATCCCCTGGTCTGATGGGTGCCAGAATAGTCTATTGTAGATGTTGGCTATTATAGATTGAACGATCTGTTTTTCATTCTACAGGTAAATGTTCTAAGGACAGAATAGAAGGGTGGCAGGCACCGTTTAGATGCCTACGCATTTCCTCCTACTTACAACATACCTGACACATGAATAACACGCGCCTGCGCACCGCACTAATGAACTTTTGTCTCCTGAAGAGTAGATAATTAAGATGGGGTAATTAATTAGTGAAATTAATGGTTACATATTTTACCATAAAATAACACAATATCTTTCATACGCGAACTATCTATGTGTAGATTTGTATGTCATGAATTGTTGTGTTTGCCCTTTCTTCCGTTAGTGCCACGTCATCAACATAAACATCAGTCAAACTAATTAAAATGAGCTTCAGGATGTTTCAGGAGCGTTTAAGTAATTTTGTATTTATATTGACGTCACTATAATAACGTACTTGTCGAACTTTATTATACAGTGAATTTCACTTAAGACGCAACATATTGTAACAAAACTGTTTTGAATTTGGCGGAATAAAATTATTTATTTCAATAATTAAAACTGTATATAACAATATACAATAATTTTATTAACAATGAAAAGTCAATTTCAATATACAACACTGATATACACGAACAGTATTTCTCAAACAAAGTGAAAACACTTGTTAGCACAATATTTATTTCGGCTGTACCCGTCCGTTGGTCGCTGTCCCTGTTGTTGTTGACTGCTGTACTTATATAGCGGCCCAGTCCGACCCCTCCACGCTCGTCGCGCATTCTGGAATATTCTCGTATCTGCCACGCCTACACATTGTTACAACAAACAGTCAATCGCTGCACTCTCGAATGTTCTGTTGAAAACAGTGGCGTAGCATCTGGGATTTCGTTACAATATAGACTGGTTTTGTTTAACTACTAGTTTTGGAAAACATTAATGGATTAGAGAAAATCGGTTCACATAAAATGCAACATCCACTGAATAAAAATGCAACACTAACAATATTTTAATTTACAAAAATTTATTTCTTTTCCTGAGTTTGCCTCCAATATTAAAATATTAAATGAACTATAATATAAAAAAAAACTTTTTAACAAAAAAAAAACCTCCTTCAAAAAGGCACTAAAAAGAGGAAAATAATGAAATTTTGAGATCTGCGCCAATTTAATAAAATATAAAGTCGGTTAAAAAGTATAGTATAGTGATTAATATCTTCTTTTTAACCGACCTCATATTTTATTAAATTGGCGCAGATCTCAAAATTTCATAATTTTCCTTTTTTTAGTGCCTTTTTGAAGGAGGTTTTTTTTTTGTTAAAAAGTTTTCTATTTTTTACTTTTTAGTTAATACCGATTTCTTACGCTGTGTGATGTGTCAAAAAGTGACATTTACCTTTAAGGAAGCACACGCCTCTACTCACTTTTATTGAAATCAGCCAAACTATTTAAGTAAACCGATTTAAGTAAAATTTATATGGAACCAACTTCGAGGTATACCCTATCCAATAAAAAAAGAATTTTCCAAATCGGTTTATAAATGACGGAGTTCTGAGGTAACAAACATTAAAAAAAAAATACGACCGAATTGAGAACCACCTCCTTTTTTTTGAAGTCGGTTAAAAATATTTATAACATTTTGGAATCTACCAGCCCAACAGTATACAGTAAATTTGCTACAGTTTTTTGAAGTTATACTTCTTTAGCAAGGTTAGTGAATTGGAATGACCTTGAGTCAAAAAATACCGACTCAAAAATTAATGACACGTTGACAGGCATAAAACGACTCTAACGATTTGGATGTAAATTACTGAAAAGTGGTTTTGGAGGGCAGGAACTCGATCAAACTAGGTCTCATCCCAGGAAAAATTCTTTTTCTTATAGATATTATAAGTTTAAAAATCAATTTTTTGACGTTTCAAAATAGTGTAATATTGTAAGCAGGCTTTGGATACTTATTTTTCCATGGCTTACGGGAAATTTGATAAATTATGATGTCAAAAATAAAAATAAGTAGTTAAAAATAAAAATGCCAAAATCTTCGACAGAACGCGTTCTCTTGAAAAATGTATAAAGTATAATTTCGACCGTGCGCTTTTGTGGATGAAGCACACAGTCAAATTTTTTTATTAATCTCGAGATGCCATACTCGACCATAAAACGTGCAAATTCCCTATTTTCTGTAAGTCTTAAAATATGAACGTACTGTACATGTAAATTATGAAAGAAATAAAAATTGAAAGATTTTCATTGAAGCTGAAGTCTTCATAAAATAGGGATCCTTTCTTCCTGCGAACATTTTGTTTTCTTAACGTTTTGTTACATCATAATATTACATGGGACAGCATAATATGTATGTACAATGTATCTTTGTATTATATTTTTCCTTTTATCTACCTATCTACTGTTGTCAAACGTTACTACAAACGAAAATTTCTTCCGAAATTTTTTGAGAAGGTAAAAGTAAAATATATTTACCGTCTAACGTATTATCATGGCATGATATTGAATTTTTTGTTTGCATGTATAAGAATTTTAAATTCATTTTATACAGGCTGTTTGAAAAAAAAACTCTACCGACAAGAAACGAGCTAATATTTTGATAAGGAACCATGCGGGTCGGAAATGTGTGATTATTTTTATAAGTTTTATAAAAAAGGCTTGTGTAGCGGCACACACAACCGAAGTGAAACTTAATCTTATGTATGAATAATATAAAAATCAATTTACGGGGCTAGAGGAACACTTGTACACTATGCGTCGTGCGAATCAGAAGTCGAATGACTTGCCACTGATTGTTTTTGATGTGAAACATCTTATGTCGGGCTGTGAACAGCCGCGTGAGGGGAAATATGCAACGAAATGTTTGGTCCGCTCCTTCGCTGCTGTTCTCCCCACCACTGCGGCACTCTCTCTTTCTCGGGCAACCGCGTGTGTTACAGTGCAGTATATAGGATTATGTCAGCATAACAGTTAGCTGCTGCTTTTGAAAAAATATATACTACTACATATAGAGAATACCACCGAGTTCAATAACGTTTTCTTTGATGTTTCACATCTGTCGGGGGTCCCGAGACCCACACCCCTTTTTTCATATGTACCGGTAGGTGAACTGCGACCACAACTACCGTTCGAATGCATCTATACCATATATGGCATATACCGTATATTAAAAGAGGGGATACATTCTTTCCCGTTACACATTTTTGTATAATACACATTCTTCGTTTTATCGAGGTAACGTTTTACCCTTCAAATCGTCGATGAAGTCACTTCAAAAATATACCAGAATCCATTAAAACGCTTGCAGATATTTTTGCATTAAATTAATTCATTCTTTATGATTGTTATTATTATTGTAGATTATGAACTCGTCGACAACTTAGGTCATTAGCGTCTTCAACACAACAATTAATAATTCATTTGTGTATTAGAATCTGCCGCAGACGGCATACACAAACCGACTGGTGCGAGTTCGGGCTCCTGGAAACGCCAATTCCCAAAGAACATTGGAATGCAATTGCGAGAACAACTACATTCCAATGTTCCCCCTGGTGGATTTTATAATTAAGTTTCACTTCTATATCGAGTGATCCTTTTTTCCAACACCCTGTATGGCATCGACTCCGCATATTTCGGTTAATTTTATGGACACATTTTCTAAACAAAAACAATTTTAAAATACGTTCATTAGGTGAACGTCTCCTGCGGTGATTCAGTATTACCAACGCAGTATTACAAAAGAAACTAATTGAAACTATGAAATGTGCAGTTTTTATGTTGTTTGTTTGTCACGAGCATGAAAATTGATTTCTGGTAAAAAAGAATTGATTCCGAGTTAAAATCATGTTGTGTTTAAATTAAACAGCAGCGAGCACCTGAATAATTATAGGTCCCCGCCATTCATGAGTCGATAGGCAAAGGATTACACATTTTTTCGATAAATTGATCTTCTCCTACCAATTTTTAACTACTCGTTGTTATCTTAAAAAATGTTAAATTGTGTTTTAAAGACCACCAACAGCTAAGATTATTTGGGCCTAGCACCAATTCATATCTTCAAATCATTATTTTTTTTAATAACAAATTGAAAATCCAATTGACACTTTTACCAGCTCTCCCCCGGGAACTGGGGACTTGTAATAGAGGAACCATAGCAACGCCATGTAAACAAAAGCATTGCTACACGCTCGGCTATTCTCAAACCCTAACGATTTGGATGCAAATTATTGAAAAAGGCTTTTGAGGGGGGAAGGGGGCAAAAAATCGATCTAGCTAAGTCTCATCCTAAGAAAAATTCGTTTTCTGATAGATTTTATAACTTTAAAAATCAATTTTTTAATTATTTCTACCTTGGTTTCAAAAAAGTTATAATTACTGTCAAAGAAAGAATTTAACATAAATAAAAAAATATATAAATAAATATCATGTAGAATTTAGAAGAAAAAAAACGCCAAAAATTCTACGCTGCCATCAGGTCTCGAACCCAGGTTCCTATGCATAGAAGGCAAAGACGTAACCAACTGCGCTATGGGTGGAAGTGTGTAGACGGCCGTTATTTTTTCTCGGACTGCACATATTATTGTAAATACACGTAACTTACAGCAATTACTGACGCTCTGTGAATGCTATCAGTCAAAATCTACTGCGCATTCACAAAGCTCACCCGCACATAATGTGACTATGCCAGACAAGCTATAGATAGTAGATACATTGTTTTGAGTTTTTAATTCGTAGACGAAGCTGCATTACAAGCGTTACAAATTTGCACGGTCACAGTTTCAGTGTATTTTAATTATAAAATAAAATATTCTTGTCATGTCAGCCTGCAAGGTAATTTTTTTTATCTTTTAACTTTAATTATTTTTGATATAATTTTTGTCACGTGAAACACGTTTATGCATTCCACTAAAATAATTATTTCAAAACTATAAACTGTCAAAAAGGCTTAACAAAGTAAAAAAAGAAAAAAATGGACTGTATGCCTCATCTACATAACAGCACGGTCGAAGTTATACTTCATACATTCATTAGAACGCGTTTCGTTGAAGTTTTTGGCATTTTTAATTTTAACTATTTATACTTATTTTTATTCTTGGCATCATGATTATTTATCCAATTTCCCTTAAGCCATGAAAACAAAAATATCCAAAGCCTGCTTACAATATAACACTATTTTGAAACGTCAAAAATTGATTTTAAAAATTAAAAAACTTTTTAACAAAAAAAAAACCTCCTTCAAAAAGCCACTAAAAAGAGGAAAATAATGAAATTTTGAGGTCTGGGCCAATTTAATAAAATATGAAGTCGGTTAAAAAGTATAGTATAGTGATTAATATCTTCTTTTTAACCAACTTCATAGTTTATTAAATTGGCGCAGACCTCAAAATTTCATTATTTTCCTCTTTTTAGTGGCTTTTTGAAGGAGGTTTTTTTTAGTTAAAAAGTTTTTTATTTTTTACTTTTTAGTGTCAAAAAGTGACATTTACCTTAAAGGAATCACACGCCGTTACTAACTTTGATTAAAATCAGCCGAACTACTGAACCGATTTTGATGAAATTTCTATGGGACCAATCTGAAAGTATATCCTTTCAAATAAAAAAATTTCCAAATCGGTTTATAAATGACGGAGTTCTGAGGTAACAAACATAAAAAAAATACAATCGAATTGAGAACCACCTCCTTTTTTTGAAGTCGGTTAATAAAATCTACAATAAAACGAATTTTTCCTGAGATGAGATCTAGATCGATTTTATGCCCCCAAAACTCCTTTTCAGTAAATTTCGTCCAGATAGTTAGAGCCGTTTTATACCTGTCATATTTTTAATTTATTATCTACATATTTAAAACACAAGCCCTATTTCTCTAGACAATCCGCCAGCAACCCCTGCTCAACCGATTGACATATTTTTTTTTTAAACTGAGGCCTTAAGTCCATAGATATGTTATCGCTATTTTTTTTTTTTTTGGTGAAATTTCTTTAAAAGGGGTGATTTCAAGCGATAATAGTAAAAATGACGAGGGGGGCAGTGGGGTGAAGAGAAACGTAAACAGAGAAAATCCATCGGCGTTCACGATACATGAGTGTGAGAGAAATGCAAATATGTACGCATGTCGTGGATAGGCTATGCAAACAATAAACAATGAAACATCTTGACAGTTGTACATTTTAATTTTTAGAGCCCAGATTTTAATAGGGTTATATTGACAAAATTTCCAAAAGTATTTAAAATTAAACAATAAAGATGTATATGTACGTGCAAATTTTTTTTCTCTTTTAAATATAGTACTTAGTTTAGACACATTATTAATAGTTTTTTATATTGACAAAACGTCCATATAATATATATATATATTCATTTACAGAGAAAAAAGGTTTGTGTTGGCAAACATTTTTTTTTGGCGATAGCCTTTACTAAACCATTGTTCTTTGAAGACAGTGTTAAGTCGTCGCAAAAAAGTTTTGGACGGGTACACTAGTTTTTTAATAATACCTAAATTGAAAATCTAATTGATATACTTTTATTAGTTCTCAGATCAGACCTGGGAACTAGGGACTTGTGATAAACAAGAAAAAAAAACTGAAATTTGTAACAACCATCGACATGTGAAATGGCTTGGATAGATTTCAAGGGAAATTCCAAGGACGGCAAAATAATAACTGTTTGCTTTGGCCCTTATTAAAATTTAAAATGAATCTCAATTTCGCGCGTGCAGTCAACACATTTAAATAACAGTTTTGGTACAGCTAATAGGAAATTAATAACTACTTGAATTATTTCTATTTCAAATTCATAGCGCATACAAGTTAATTGAATTGAACTACAAAATACCAACAAGTGTCTATAATATGTAATTCGAGAGAGATATGTCAGGAATAAAGGTAGCAAAACAACTATACGATGTACTATAACCATATATTTATACATTATAATGTAGGTACCTTCCTATACATATAAGTGTACCATTGTGAGGCATTTGCTCAGGGCGCTTTTAATTCTTGTACACCAATAATATGTATGTTAAATTACTGACCAATACACGCGGTGTTGAAGACCAGTTCACATTTTTCTTGCGCTCGTAAGCGAGAATCCGATCGAGAGTGAGTGAGTTAGAGAGTGACTGAGTGAGAGAGAGAGAGAGCTAGAGAGTGATTGAGTTGGAGAACGAGTGAGTTAGAGAGTGAGTGACTGAGGGAGTGAGTGAGTGAGTGAGAGAGTGAGTGACTGAGAGAATAAATGACTGAGAGTAAGTGAGTTAGAGAGCGAATGACTGAGAGAGTGAGTGACTGGGAGAATGTGTGACTGGGAGAGTGTGTGACTGAGAGAATGAGTGACTGAGAGTAAGTGAGTTAGAGAATGAGTGACTTAGAGAGTGAGTATTTGAGAGAATGTGAGTGAGTAAAAGAGTGACTGAGTGTGTGAGTGAGAGAGAGAGAGCTAGAGAGTGATTGAGTTGGAGAACGAGTGAGTTAGAGAGTGAGTGACTGAGGGAGTGAGTGAGTGAGAGAGTGAGTGACTGAGAGAATAAATGACTGAGAGTAAGTGAGTTAGAGAGCGAGTGACTGAGAGAGTGAGTGACTGAGAGAATGAGTGACTGGGAGAATGTGTGACTGGGAGAGTGTGTGACTGAGAGAATGAGTGACTGAGAGTAAGTGAGTTAGAGAATGAGTGACTTAGAGAGTGAGTATTTGAGAGAATGTGAGTGAGTAAAAGAGTGACTGAGTGTGTGAGTGAGAGAGAGAGAGCTAGAGAGTGATTGAGTTGGAGAACGAGTGAGTTAGAGAGTGAGTGACTGAGGGAGTGAGTGACTGAGGGAGTGAGTGACTGAGAGAATAAGTGACTGAGAGTAAGTGAGTTAGAGAGCGAGTGACTGAGAGAGTGAGTGACTGAGAGAATGAGTGACTGGGATAGTGTGTGACTGAGAGAATGAGTGACTGAGAGTAAGTGAGTTAGAGAATGAGTGACTTAAAGAGTGAGTAATTGAGAGAATGTGAGTGAGTAAGAGAGTGTCAGTGAGAGAGAGATATTGTACATTGTAGACGCTCAACAACTGAGGTGAATCAGCTTTGTTATGATCAAACAACGGCGGTGTAAGTAAGTATAGGTAAATCTTTATTATTATAGCACCACGAACTCATTATACAGTCGAGTGAATGAGTTATTGTAAATTATAGACGCTCGACAACTGAGACCATAAGCGTCTAAGGAGAAAATAGGTATTATCACGATGCTTAAAAAAATCAGGACGAAACATGCCAAAATGGTAGCCTATAAATTCATAAGTCAAACAGCGACATTCTACGGTTTTGTGGGTGAACTGATCATATAATGGTCAATATGGCGTTAGTTTCTCACAATGGCCGCCGTTCATTCTAACCTATATTATCTAATCTGTATGTATATTGTGTGTTTATTATTCAATCACGCCTCAAGAGCTCAACGAATCTGCATGAAATTTTGTATGCAGTTAACTTATGACCCGAATTAACCCATAGGCTATTTTTTATCCCGATCGATTCGGTAGATCCCGAGGGATAAGACGGAGCTTTATTTTCAGTTTGTTCCTTCATCACGTATGCCTAAAGGGGACAACCGATTTGAATTAAATGCAGACTCTATATTTGGGAATACATAAGTTTGATTTTATTCTGTCTGTCTATATAGTGACGACCGTAGTGTCTATAAATCTGAGGATACCCCCGCCACCAAGAAATCCGACAAGTGTATCGACCTGCGCGTGCGTGTGCGACCGTGGTGTTTTCAAAACTGAGGACACTCCCATCACCGAAAAACCCGACTAGTTTCCCGAACTGCGTGTGCGATCGTGTGTCTTCAAAATTGAGGACGCTCCCGCCACCGAAAAACCCGACTAGTTTCCCGAACTGCGTGTGCGATCGTGACGTCTTCAAGACTGAGGACACCCCCGCCATCATAGTTTACCGACCCGTATATTATACGACCGTGATTCATATTATTATACAAACGTTTCAACTTTCAGGTATAAAAAGATTAGGTTATGAGAACATAACACATTTTGCTGCATCAAATATGTAACCAGTGCACATCGTATACTTACTTGGGATGGAAGAGAAATGCCGCGGGGCAACTTAGTCCGACTTGCTGCCGCAATTATACCGTATGTGCGCGCGGAGACAGAAACAAAACATCCAATATTAACTTCAACCACACTACATCACGCTTACCCCTTCCCCCGTTGCCCCATCGCACGGCTCCCAGAACGGTTGCATTATAGTCGTAGTATGCGCACCCATCTTCGTCTATAGTTTTGTTTGATTTCAAGGACGGGAAAATTAGAAAATCTTATCATTGACAAACTATTTCTAAAATGGGCCGTCCCGATAAATTAAAAAAACTTTTTAACAAAAAAAAACCTCCTTCAAAAAGCCACTAAAAAGAGGATAATAATGAAATTTTTAGGTCTGCGCCAATTTAATAAAACATGAAGTCGGTTAAAAAGAAGATATTATTAATCACTATAGGTACTATACTTTTTAACCGACTTCATATTTTATGAAATTGGCGCAGACCTCAAAATTTCATTATTTTCCTCTTTTTAGTGGCTTTTTGAAGGTTTTTTTTTTGTTTAAAAGTTTTTTATTTTTTACATTTTAGTGTCAAAACGTGACATTTACCTTAAAGGAATCACACGCCGTTATTCACTTTTATTAAAATCAGCCGAACTATTGAACCGATTTTTATGAAATTTCTATGGGGCCAATCTGAAAGTATATCCTTTCAAATAAAAAAAGAATTTTTCAAATCGGTTTATAAATGACGGAGTTCTAGCTTCTGAGGTAACAAACATAAAAAAAATTAAAAAAAAAAAAATACAACCGAATTGAGAACCACCTCCTTTTTTGAAGTCGGTTAAAAATTCACGTTTCTGATATCACCAAGCCATTGGCTAAGATAACAGTTTAACAAACATGTTTGATCAGGCAGAAAAAAGTCACAATTTTACGTGAGATTAAATTGTGTCTCAATCAGACAGCAGTTGCACGTAACAGAGCATGTGCTATTTACGTGATATCTGTTGGTGGGAAAGACTCCATAGTACACAAATTAATGCTCATCCCTGTCAACTTGTATTACATGCAAAGGCTTTCATGCCGTCGTCGTCATGCAATAATGTCTTATAATCTTCCATCTTGCTCCACATCCGTTAATTCGAACGAGTCTTTTATACCGCCGACGGTAAGATATGTAAATTAAACGATCGGAAATAGGTTCTGCGAAGCAAACAACAAACAGCTACACTACTTCTTATTATGTATAATATATTCCGTCTCACTCACTCTCATACATAAGTAATATTATTATATTAATATGTACATACGGATTATATTCAGTATAATATCGATACAGTGTAAGTACTAGGTGAATATTACATGCATACATAATATAACGTCGGCTTACAAGCAAAAATATTAAGTCACTTTTTGTGATTTTTTTATTTTACACTAGCCAAAGGTCAGAGGTTCCCAACCCCATGTCCACGAGCAATCTTGACGCCCGCCGCCGGCCCACTTGGATGTCCTGCACTATTTTACAAGTTTTTTTCTGAGTACCAAAAAAAGAACTACTTTTTATCGACGCATCAGGAGATGATTAAAACTAAACTAATAACAGTTTTAGTCATCTTTTGAAGATGCTAACATGGTTCGCGAAACGTGCATTTAAGTGTTTTGAGTTACTTGTTTAATTTTCAGTGTCTTCACACCAAGAAGTTCAAAGTTCATTGACAAGTGTTTAGTTAATTAAATCTAATCTAAACTAATATTATAAAATTGGTAAATTCTGCACTTTGTACAATAGAAGCACTAATGGGTATCGATCGGTGTGTTCGTATATATAGTAACGCGCCTACAAAGTCTACATCATGAGAGAGTCATGTTTTTAATGATTTATACAGAAGCTAATAACTTTAATAAAAATAAACTAAATCGTAACTTAGTCTGTAATTGTAAAGTTCTAAGGACTAGAAGAGCGAATTTTCCGTTTTCATAATTTAATTTCCTGTTTTTCAAATTTCAATCTATCTATATCTATTTGTTTGGTTGAACGCGCTAATCTCAGGAACTACCAGTCCGATTTGAAAAAAATTTTTTTTGTTAAATAGCCCATTTATCGAGGAAGGCTATAGGCTATATAATATCACGCTACGACCAATAGGAGCGGAGCATCAATGAAAAATGTTGCAAAAACGGGAACAATTATTCCTTTTGAGAGCTTCCGTTGCGTGCGCTGCGTAAACGGTTAAAATTACGCAAAAATCATTTATGACGGAATTGTTCCCCGAAAGTTTATATATATAGCGAACGAGCGAAGCGAGTGAGTAGTGTATTGCACCCGGGCTTTCTTAGCACCCGTGCCAAGCCGGACGGGGCCGCTAGTTGTTTAATAAAATGCATAAGGATCAATTGTAAATATGCAATGTTATTATTTTCTTGCCAACGTTTCATCAACTTTGTTGACTTCATCAGGGTATCCGCTCCACTATCGGTAAATTGGAAGTGATCTACGATACAAAACGGTTGGGGACCACTGCTTTGACGCGGACGACTGACATTATACAATAATTATACAATTTTCGAAAATGCTTGTTCGCGAATAGTATATATTTAAACATTGATAAAAAGATAATTTACCAATTATTATTGACTCGTGAAAAATGAAATAATTTTAAGGAGTGTGTTAAACGATTAATTTTTTTTTATTTTACTCAAAAACCAATTTAAGTTCACACAATTACATATTTATATACCACAATGCATTTATTAGCAATTAAGTACCTACACTAATTTTGTCGACGCGCCTCAGAGATGGTTAAAAATACTATAATCTACAATATTATTTTCTGAAACGCCAAAATATAGAAGATTTTGCTTCCATATTTTAGGGACATGATTTTCTTTGAATATAGAAGACTCAAGACTTCTATTAAAAATAGAATATCTGGCAACACCAGCTGTAATAGTGTTTCCTTTCAAAAAAATTGATCAGTTTATTAACCGTTACTTAAACTTAATTTAATTTGACGGAAGCAAAAAACGCAAGTAATAAGGCATGTTATTAAAAAAATCGGTATCAGCGAGTTGAAAATAATTAGCATAATTTTACACCGAGATATTAAACAGTGCGGGTGGGCCATCCATCAACTTTCGGAATCATATGCTGATGCGTTACTAGTTTTTAGATGAAGAGATAATTAATTTCTCACAAAAATACCAATTAGTATGGTTTAATTTTGAACTGCATTGTATTAGAAACAGAGCGTAAAACAACTGAAGGTTCAACTAACACCAACGTATAATTATTTTTTACACACAGCGGAAGAAGAATCACTACCAAAAATTATTACGATACCTCCGAAACATTTTAGGCTATACTATTATTAAATATACTAAAATATTCTATTCGTATTTGCTCCAATTTCTTTGTACAAAACATCGTACATAATATAAAACCGAAACGACACGTACGAGTCATGTACTGATTTACTCATATTTCAAAACTAATGCTGGGTTGCAGAAAGCATTGTCATGAAACTTGATTTGAAATGACCTTAGATTGTGAAAATATATTTACAGTTTTAACTTTGAAAATGTTTATGTTCGTATATGGGGGCAGAGTTACGAGTTTTCGTTCAAGGCCAAAAGACAACGGTGTCGCGATCAAGTGAGGAGCAATCATACAAAATTGAACAAGTGCAATTTTTTCGAAATGTGTTTTATATCATGTCTAGTTAATTGAGAGGTATTTGCGACGAACTGCGGTGTTATTTTTGAGCAAATGTTAATAAATACTGTAGAAAAATCCATTTAAAAGTTAAGTAATCAAGCAAAAGTGAACGTGTATATAACAGAAGAATAATAGGGTTATTCCTGACAAAACTAAACAGTGCATTGATAAATATTGTGTGTATAATAAACAGTTAATTATGTTTCATATATGCTGTTATCATTTCCAATGTCCTCGATGGTTGCAAGGATTGCGAAATCTGTGAATTTTTATACATACAGGAGCAGTCTAATGTCATTGTCACACTCCCTGTCATGGTAGAACACTAGATTGTATTCCAGCATCGTCACTAGTGCGAACGGTGTTAAGTGAACGCGGTGCCACTGTGTGTGTAATAGTGTGTAGCCAGTCATGTTATAAACTGTTTTGTTTTAAATTCGCGAAAAAGACGCGATTTAATATAATGTGTTTTTCAGTACCCTGGATTCCGGCGAGCCATCCGGCTTGACGCAAACCAGCTGTGCGACACATGTGCGCGATGTAACTCACACAAAAAAATTCGACTGACGACCAGTCCTATACTTCCCACCTAGTAAATATTTGCAAAAAATAAACACTCTTTTTTTATTCTTTGAAAAAAAGCATGGCCCTCTTTTTTGTTTGGTGATCTACTATGATGGCTAGCATATAGCAAAAATCATGGTTACCTTGATTTACGTACAATTTTCTTTTTAGTAAAATATTTTTTTTCTCGAAAACTATACATTTTAGAGAGGAAAAATATTTATAAAAATATATATGAGCACTGTGGTTGGAATAAAAACAAAATAAAATATAGTTACTTCTTACCACAAACTGTTGTGGTAAAAAGTAACTATATTTTATTTTGTTTTTAAAAAATATTTACATTTTTTTCATATTATAACATCTAGAATTCATTTATATTTTTTTTAACCTATGTTAGTACGTGACATTGAGAACGTTTTTTTTAATATCTCAGGATCCACTGAACCGATTTGACTCAAAATCTAATCAAATCTAAGTTAAAGGCTGATAAACACAACAGAACAATCGGCATGGCCGTATGTTGTTCCGTTTTTACGATATCGAAGGCGAAAAATTGACCACATACACACACACACACATACATCAGTCAGAAAATGATCTGAAACGATTGCTAGGGTCTCAAAACGTGAAGATCTGTTAAAATCTCGAAATATTTTTTTCGGACTAAACCCATTACTTCCCTACCATAGTAGAGGTGGGAAGTAAAAAAAATACAACCGAATTGAGAACCATCTCCTTTTTTTGAAGTCGGTTAAAAATCATTGCTTGCTAAAGGCAAGCGCACAATTATGTAATACACACAATGCATACCTAGGTACGTATAAATATAATACATTTGCTATATAAATGTTACCAACCTTATAAGATATAATATCAGAAATTTCATTACAGTGACACGCAACCGAATCAAGATTACTTTTTTTTGTGATATATAGTTATGTTGGTATGTGTTGGGCAGGCGCTCATAGAAATGATGAAATTGTAATATTTATACATACACACTTATTACATACATATACAGCGAGCAGGTGTATTGATTTTTTGTCTGTAAAGAATGATGAAATGCTATTTAAACTAAATTAAATTATTTTTTTCGAAAAACGTAGATACCACTGTTTAGTGTTTTGTATGACGATTTTTTTTGAAGCTATGCTTCTATAGGCGCGTTAGATGATTTCTGACAGGGGAAAAACTTATTGGTTCGCGTCACGACCGACATGCTCGTGTTAAAAGTATATCTATAGCTACACTCATAGCTATAGATATACTTTATACGTATTCCGCTTGGCCAGCTGTGAAAGTCATATACTGGCGCACGCGCAGTGGCCTATGTACACGTATATGCACCAACACAAAGATAACATGTTGTACAACATTAGTACTGTGTGTATCTATACTTGACGTAAAAAGCATAGTTTCTGTCGGGTGTTCCATGACACCTCTTGACTTTTTTTTAATTTTACTTCTACAAGAATAGTATAGCCATTCTCGATATCGAGAAATTTTGCAACTCTCGTCACGTTACTTTCTCGAGCGAGCGTATCTCGTCGATAGTGAGCATTTTCACTTTTCACGCGCCCAAAAAACGGTTACCGCTCTCCCGACGCTATTTTTTAAAGCTTAAATGGTTCGGGTAAACGTCAAGCTCCAAGAATCTTACTACAGATCCTACAGGAGAGTTTTTTGAAAAAAAAGTTTTGGATACGTGAGAAAGATTATACGTAACAAAATTTTTCATCTTCCGATGATGCTAACATGGTAATCGAAACGTGCATCGACAAAAAGTGCCACACTGTAAAAAATTGATGTAAAAATACTCTGAAAGTTAAGATAGAATTCGCTCGATTTTCTAAGTGATTTTATATTATTATTTATTTTTAGACAGAAAACTTTATAAAAACTTGGACTTTTACTGTAAAGATAAACAAATTTGTGATTTTTACATAAAGTAAATTAAAATTACATAATTTGTGTAATATTCCAATAAAGTGTGTAAAAATTACAAAATAAAATGTATAGTTACATATATAAAATGGTTGAATACAAAACAAATTAATGTAAAATTAGTAACCACGCATGCTCAATGTGTTTTTATGGAATCTACGCGATGTAGCGATACCTGTTTGCGACGCCATTGTCTCTTTGTGTGCCTATTACCAGATTAAACGCTGGCTACAAATGGACCATCGATAATCTATGTAATCGGCCTTCTCATTTCTTACAGTGCAGTGTTTTGTGGTTACTTTTTAGTATTCATTGAATAAATTCCGTTAAATTTAATTTCAAACAACTATACAGGAGTACAAAACAAATTAGGTACATGTTAATAATCATCAAGAAATTTAAGCACATATCGTTCGGTCTGAAAGTGTTCTTCATTTTCAGGAGAGCTTTGTTTCAGAATTAGTTCGAGGAGTGGTAACGAACAAAGCAAGTCAATGCCAGCGCGCGTCGGAGAAGACAGAACCCGAATTAGTTCAATCACTACTTCCTATTCACAGTAACATGAGATTAGCTACAAGAAGTTATATGATATTATGTTAGCAGGACGAGTAGTAGAGCTGGCGAATCAAAATAGTTTGAATAATTTGTACCGACGACTAAGTAATGAAATTTCCGAGTTTCTATGCCACATAACACTGACTAGTTTCTCGACCTGGATTCGTCCGGGCATATTAACATTGGAAATGTTTATGTTCGTATATGGGGGCAGAGTTACGAGTTTTCGTTCAAGGCCAAAAGACAACGGTGTCGCGATCAAGTGAGGAGCAATCATGCAAAATTGAACAAGTGCAATTTTTTCGAAATGTGTTTTATATCATGTCTAGTTAATTGAGAGGTATTTGCGACGATCTGCGGTGTTATTTTTGAGTAAATGTTAATAAATACTGTAGAAAAATCCATTTAAAAGTTAAGTGATCAAGCAAAAGTGAACGCGTATATAACAAAAGAATAATAGGGTTATTCCTGACAAAACTAAACAGTGCATTGATAAATATTTTGTGTATAATAAACAGTTAATTATGTTTCATATATGCTGTTATCATTTCCAATGTCCTCGATGGTTGCAAGGATTGCGAAATCTGTGAATTTTTTGGTTTGGCAATGAAATAATCAAGAGCAACAAATCCAAAGATATAGAAATGTCGGTATTAACCCACTCTCTTAGAGGGAAACTTGCTCGCCTAGGTGTTTATATCGTTCTGCAAGACCGACATTTTGTTCTGCAAATTGAAATATATGCTTAAAACAGTCACCGTAACAACATATTAAAATTTGAACCTTGAACTAATAATATAAATTTCGTCGGGTACATGACACGTTTAGGGTGATATGCCACCCCTTTAATACTGATCGATCTGCAAATATTATAATTGGGTTCACCGACAAGCTATACAAACAATATCAGCCTTGAAACAATAATAATTGTGACCATTTTTTTGTTACATGTTGGGGGCGGTCTGCATCCCTCCCATACCGCTATCTAGCAAAATCCCTTACTCAGGGCACTTTAATATGCCTCCCTCAACATCTTCACAAAAATAAGGCCTTGAATTCATTTATTTAATTCATAATACACAAGTGGTAAAGAAATACTTCAAAAATTATAAAATAAAGGAGTAAATTACTGATAAAACATAACAATAAAAATGACATGAAATTAAAAATTAACGAGATAGCCCACATTTATTTCCCTAATGAATTTTCCTTTGTGTTAATTTGTATTTTATCAATTAACACAGACGAACAAAAACAACAGCTAAATAATTCACCAACGGTACTGTGAGTTTAATAATAGATCTAAAATTTAATATTATATGGTATAACAAAACAATAATTCCATTAATTATTAACCGGGTTTTAATTTAATAAATTAATTATTTATTCAGATTTTATATACACTACTAGACTGGCCCTGTTTAAATTCGACGGAGTGAGAATATTTGGAAAAGTATATCTTAGAACTATAAATCATAGTAGTAGGGCTTGAGAATAGCCGAGCGTGTAGCAATGCTGTTGTTTATATGGCGTTGCTATGGTTCCTCTATTACAAGTTCCCGGGTTCTAGCCCGAGAGCTCGTAAAAGTGTCAATCGGATTTTCAATTTATTATTAAAAAAAAATATAATGAATTATTTTGAATTCATTATTTTTTTTTAACAATAAATTGAAAATCCAATTGACGCACTTTTACCAGCTCGACTCGGGCTAGAACCCGGGAACTGGAGACTTGTAATAGAGGAACCATAGCAACGCCATGTAAACAACAGCATTGCTACACGCTCGGCCATTCTCAAACCCCAAGCAATCTACTATACAAATTAATTACATTAGATTTTATAGCCCATATAGCCTACTACAAAATTGGAAATGTTCTCAATATTATTTGTTCGGTAAAACTGTTTACACCCTGTATTCATGCTTGAAGTTGCCGGGGTGCTGCGGCCGTTTTTGCGGCCCTATATCTCAAGATGCAATACGGGGAACGTCCCGGGACCCGGTGCTCTGTGATTAATTATATAAATTAAGGAACTGAATTTACATATCTGCTTTATTGCACTCAGCGCTACAAAACATACAACGCCAGTGAACTGCAGGAGACCTTTTTATATTATTTTAATTACCTCTCGAGTCAATATTTCAAACTAATTCCATCAGCCATTACTCTTAAAACATATATCGCACACACACACAGACGTACGCACGCATCCACACACACAAAATTTTGCAGTGAATACTTCTTATAAGACTTCGGACGCGTGACGCGCGCCCCACTACTTTCCATGAGAGTTAGACGCGGGGTACGGGGAGTTCTGTCCGCCGTACCAGTATCGAGTAGTGCAACGCAAGGCCACGCAAGATCAACGTTCTCTCTCTTTCGTTCTTCTATGTCATTCAACTAATTTGGTGTAAGAAGCTTCGGGCTTGTAGCAGTGCTGTTGTTTACATAGCGTTGCTATAGTTCCTCTATTACAAGTTCCCGGGTTCTAGCCCGAGAGCTGGTAAAAGTGTCAATTGGATTTTCAATTTATTATTAAAAAAAAATAATGAATTGAAAGTATGAATTGGTGCTAGGCCCAAATAATCTTAGCTGTTGGTGATCTTTAAACGCAATTTTTTTTTGTAAGAAGCTTCAGTCGTGTGTAATGACATACATATTATTTTTTATCTGTATGTTTGTCAGTTTACTAGTTCCGGATTAATGTTTGTTTATAGAAAAAAAGTTGACGGTTGCCTCTCTAGCCTATATATACAGAGATATCGTCGATGCTTTACCGCCATTTTGTAGAGAATTTAATGGGGTTATCTTAAAAATTAATAATCGAGATACAGGCCTGGGGAGTTTTGTCTGGGACACCCTATACCTATACTGATACACGAAAGCATCTTATCAATGATTTGCCGCCATCTTGTAAAGAATTTCGACCAATTTACGAATATACAAGCTTTGCTGGGGTTATCTTAAAAAATAATCGAGATACAGGGGCCTGGGGAGTCATATCTGGGACATCCTGTATACTGGGTATCTATAGTTTATATAATTATTATTATAATACAACGGTAGTGATACCAACTTAAACGAAGTGGTTACATTGATTGCAATCTGGTAATTTTTAAATTATAACTCACCAACGATAAGGATATAAATTTTATATTGTGTACCAACTTTTCAGCGATGAACATTGTGCAAGTTGGTATGCGCTGGCTTGCATGCCAGAAATACTTCACCGGTGGATTTAAACTGCTGATATGGCGCGTCACTTACAAGCAAGTTAAGCTCTTTAATTCTAATTATTATTATTATTATAATAATATTACATAATTGAAGCGATTGCTATATTTATTGATTTCTTCAAATATTTAGCTCTTGGGTTTTTACATTTTAAAAAGCGGTCAAGTGCGAGTCAGACTCACGCACCGAGGGTTCCGTACAATAATAAAAAAACTTTTTGACAAAAAAAAATCCTTCAAAAAGCCACTAAAAAGAGGAAAATAATGAATTTTTAGGTCTGCGCCAATTTAATAAAATATGAAGTCGGTTAAAAAGAAGATATTAATCACTATATACCTAGGTATAGGTACAATACTTCATATTTTATTAAATTGGTGCAGATCTAAAAAATTTCATTATTTTCCCCTTTTTAGTGGCTTTTTGAAGGAGGTTTTTTTTTTGTTAAAAAGTTTTTTATTTTTTACTTTTTAATGTCAAAAAGTGACATTTACCTTACAGGAATCACACGCCGTTACTCACTTTTATTAAAATCAGCCGAACTACTGAACCGATTTTGATGAAATTTCTATAGGACCAATCTGAAAGTATATCCTTTCAAATAAAAAAAGAATTTTCCATATCGGTTTATAAATGACGGAGTTCTGAGGTAACAAACATAAAAAAAAATACAACCGAATTGAGAACCACCTCCTTTTTTAAGTTGGTAGGCAGGGATAAAACAGATTTATTTATTGCACATGCCGCTACACTACGTCTAGCGGATGTGCTCTTTTTAAGCTTGTTTTTAAAAAGTTTTTTTATTTATATATTTTATGTTCTATTTATTAAAATTTTTCCGTATTTATCTGATTTAATTAAGTAAAATAATTTTTAAAGAAAAAAAAATATATTAACAAAATATTTGATGAATAAAAGACAATAATATTGCGATCCAAAACCCGGGATCGAATCACGGACCTTTATATCTTCAATCGAACACTCTACCAACTGAACCAGTCGACCGATGATGTTAGACGCTCTTTATAGTACAGTACAGTGCAGTAAATACATGAATAAAGATTAATAATTTGTGGTTTGGCGCCTTCTCTAGAAATAATTAAGGAAACTGGCAATTTTTTTAAACATGTAAACCACAAAAATTTACTGATACAATTTTTAAAGACGTTTTTATAATTGCATCAGCTCGGGGTGACAAGGAGTTTTATATTTAAAAATAAACGTTAAAAATAGAAATTTCTACACGCACGATCCCAATATTTTCTACAAACATAAAAAGATTAATAATTTTACACAATTTAATTCGACATTTTACAAATTGTTATATAAAAATAATAGAGCCCAATAAAACGTTTGTTATTTTTATTGCGTATAGTTATTAAATAATAATATAATAATAGGGTTAAGTTAATCGTTTTATTTTTTACGGCAAGGGAGGCTCCGTCTCACTTAAACTGGACCTCAACACTAAATTTCATTCTCATGCTTAAATGTATGTTTAATAGTTTTAAGTATAACATTTTAAATAAACGTTTGTTAGAATTTCATTAACATTTTTAAAGAAACCAGCCATCTTAAGCCCTTTTTAAAAAGATCAACACTGAAGTCTAAAAAAAATGGGTGTGCTTATGACCTCACGACAGAAGTGAAAACTTCAGATTTTCTAATTTTTGGTGTCATCTATTATAGCGCATTTATGAACTAAAAATAATTTATTACTAAAATGCTAAAATTGTATTTTTAATTAATTCCACCTTGGTTTCAAAAAAATTATAATTATTGTCAAAGAAAGACTATAACAAAAATAAAAAAATATATAAATACATATCATGTAGAATTTAGAAAAAAAAACGCCAAAAATTCTACGCTGCCACAGGTCTCGAACCCAGGTTCCTATGCATAGAACGCAAAGACTAAACCAACTGCGCTATGGGCAGCAGCGTGTAGACGGCCGTTTTTATGTTATAGGCATGTTGCGAATTCTTACGGTTGGGTTGCGAATTTTCTTACGGAAGTAGTTGTGAACACTTCACATTTTTTCAGTACCCAGG
The DNA here is from genome assembly GCA_039654895.1 of Mongoloraphidia duomilia. Taxonomy (NCBI): domain Eukaryota; kingdom Metazoa; phylum Arthropoda; class Insecta; order Raphidioptera; family Raphidiidae; genus Mongoloraphidia; species Mongoloraphidia duomilia. The sequence goes on along the minus strand of CM077516.1, from coordinate 83,098,369 downwards.
CAAAGAGTGCCTAATGCGTCTAAGGAAGTTTTCACTTCAAAAACATTATCGCAAGTGTTTCGTGAAACTTTTTTCAGGTTTATTTGGGCGTAGCACCAATTCATATTTTCAGTTTATTATTTTTTTAAATCGTAAATTGAAAATCTAATAATTGATAATTTTATCAGTTCTCAGATATTAAAACCTAGGAGCTTCGGGCTTGTAATAAAAGAGCCGCATACTAAACTCGATCCTATGAACCGATCACTGAGTTAAAAGGTTATAGAGACGTCACACGCATTTAAAAGTGAAGCCATGTCGCCATATTTATTGAGACTTGTTCATTTTATATGCAAGAAGCAAAAGAAGAGGAGAATAACATTCACATCCATCTCCTAGGTTTGGCCGCCATGTTTGTTGTGACTTGTGACGTCAAACCTGGCTTCAACTTTGTATAAACAGTTGTGTACGGTACAGCGCCTCTAATACCTTTTAACTCAGTGGAACCGATATAGCAATAAAAATGCGTGATTCGCATCTGATTGGTCGCGGAACAACCAATCAGATACTTTGTGTAAACAGAGCACGTGCTTGACACGTGACAACTATTTATCTTTGTTGGAGGAAAGACCATGATATAGAATCATTGTAACATGTGCAATCTGGGCTTGAGAATGGCCGAGCGTGTAGCACTGCTGTTGTTTACATGGCGTTGCATATGGTTCCTCTATTACAAGTCCCCAGGTTCTAGGCCGAGAGCTGGTAAAAGTGTCAATTGGATTTTGAATTTATTATTAAAAAAAAATTATGAATTGAAGATATGAATTGGTGCTAGGCTCAAATATCCTTAGCTGTTGGTGGTCTTTAAAACACACACACACACATGTGCAATCTTATAATAGTTTGAGTACCTCTGCTTTAATTATGTGTACCTACCTACTTGTGTAATGCACATAGCGCTAATGAATTACGACCAATGGATAATGATCTCTGTAGTCGCGGCGTGTTCACAAATGTTCAAAATAATATATACCTATAGGTACCACCTATATTAATTCACGTACACAGTTTGCCCACCCCTCTTCACCCACCGCCACACAGACAGGGATGTCCATTATATACAAAATACAAATAACGGAACAAAATTGACATGGATTTCTGACGTGAATAACGTTTATATTAGGCCTAGCCAGCCCTACATACACACTTGCCCGCAAACAAATGTTTGTAAACATTGGCCCACAAACAACACGACGTGTTTTCCATCCTCGACTGAGAACAGAAAACATAGGTGCATGTATGCTTTTAAACAAATGTTTGCAAACACTTTTGAAACAGTTTATATTATACAGATGTTTGGGAGCAAATGTTTGTCGGTCTGGACTTGGATTAATAATGTCTCATACTGGGGGCGGCATATTACAAAATTAGCTGTTGCGGAAACATGGGCAGTGGTTAACACAGTGTTTCATGTACAGAAGAAATTCCATAGCATCCGTATATATAGTTACCGGCATCGAAAAATCCACACCAAGCGACCGCCCGTTTACTAAACCGCGATGTATTTTGAAAACGATTCGTTATTTTCAAAAACCGTTTCTACAATTTATTAGGGCACTAATTTAATTATTTAAATATGTGAAAACAAACATTTCTAAACGTATGTACACTAATATGAAAAATAAAAATGTGTGATTTTTCGACAATACAATTATTTCTGATTAATGTTATTCACGTCTGCGATAAGCTGGTACCCGTTTTTTCGACCATATCTTGGTTGGAACCCGGCGGCGTTACCCCTATCCTACCCTATCTCGATGGGTATAAATATTAGTCCTATTGGAAAATCGATAGCAAATTATATTTGTGTAACGAGTTTGTGTATATAAACGACATAATATTAAAATTAAACTCGGATATGAAAACGTATTATTTACTGTAAAGTTCAGATGCGGCTATGCATAATAATTAATTATTAATTCACATTAATAATCTGTCATCCTTTTCTAGCAATGCAATCGAAAACAAGAAAAATGTAACACAAAATGGCCGGCAATCAACTATTTATTATATTTCGGATAATCTGATTTAAATACAAATAAATAATTAATATAATGCAATTTATTTCGCGAGTGTATTAAAAATATAACGCAATATGTTAAAATTAATTATTGTCAAAGTTTTAAAATATTATACAAGCACTATTTTCATTGCTGATTTTTTTGCGTTATCATAAAATTCTGCAAACTGAAAAATTATGAAACCAAGGTTCAAATGAAACTTTTTGCCATAACCCTAAACGCTTTTAACCCGAAAGTATATAATTTTTTGTTTACGTGATTTAACTCTGCAGGGCTTGAGAATAGCCGAGCGTGTAGCAATGCTGTTGTTTACATGGCGTCGCTATGATTCTTCTATTACAAGTCCCCGGTTCTAGCTCGAGAACTGGTAAACGTGTCAATTGGATTTTCAATTTATTATTAAAAAAATAAAAATAATAATAAATTGAAAATATGAATTGGTGCTAGGCCCAAATAACCTTAGCTGTTGGTGGTCTTTAAAACACAATTTAACTCTGCAAAGCTAAAAGCGTTCCCAGGGACCCGAGCTCGTACCAGTCGGTTTGTGTATGCCGGCCTGCGGATTCTAATACACAAATTGGTTATTTGTTGTGTTGAAGACGCTAATGACCTGAGTTGTCGACGCGTCTATAATCTACAATTAATTAATTAATTCGCGTGACTGTTAAAAATCGCTATCGCTCGTTTTCATATATTGTCACTACTCGTCAGTAATTTACCTCATTATGCCACTAGATATACAATCTCTATTACAGTGATTTAATATGCAATCGATTTTCAAATAAATTCAAGAATGTCTGACGAATTAGATTTCAGAGAAACAATAAAAAAAGCACTGCAATAACTATTGTAACAATAAAATCTGTCTGGCTGCACCAATGAATCAGTGTTAAGGCAGACAACAGATTGTTTGAGAAACATAAATAAAACAGTCATTAAAGAAAATCGTTTTCTATAATCTATATAATTTGGAAACAGCTTATCCCATAACATTAAATAAACTACATCAGCGTTTCAAAAACTGTTTCGCGTTCGGACCCCTTAGAAATTAGCAAAATTGTCGATGATCCCCATTAACATAAATCAACTTTTTTAATGCACGTTTTTTCCGTGTGATTACGCATGTCGATTTTTTTATTGTAAATTATAGACAGCTTAGGTCATTAGCGTCTTGATTACATTAAATAACAATTAACTTAAAACTATTTATTTATTTATTGTAAATTATAGACGCGTCGACAACTTAGGTCATTAGCGTCTTGTTCACATCAAATAACAACTCACTTAAAACTAAATAACATCACAAAACATTCATGAGCGGAGGCGGGATTCGAACCCACGACAGTGTGATCCAAAGGCCGCTACGCTAACCGTTACACCACTCTGTCCTCAACTTAAAACTAAATGATATCACGAAACATCCATGAGCGGAGGCGGGATTCGAACCCACACTGTCCTCTACGCATGTCGAGGAGTACTCATCGATAAGCAGCGGCACTCCCTCGGATAAACGGACCCCAGTTTAGGAAACGCTGAACAATACACTAAAACCTTACGACTTACCCAAAAATAATAGTTTTGATGCTATAGTTAATAAGCAATGTTTGGGACTTAAATATTCTGTCTTTAACTTCTTGTTTTTTTTTTTAAATTATTCATCTCGCCATTTAACATTAGTGATCAAGCATAAGTTTAAAAATTTCTTTTTTTATTAACCACACCTATATGGCTCCAGGAGCAGGGCTTCGTGTGTCAGACGAATTCCGCAAACTTTTAAAATACAGTTTATAGCAGAGTTAGCAGTTTAAAAATTAAAGAGTTTTGTTGTCACAATTTCACAAACAATGTGGAAATGCTGTATTTTGTTAATATCAATGTTTTTACAAATAGGTATAAATGTAAGCAAATTAATTATAACTGTATAGTATCGATTATGGTCGAAATTCGAGCAATGAGCCATTTTCCTGTGAGTAGTTCTTTCAATTATCCACGAGAGGCAGCACTTGTAGTAGGTATAAACATTATTTATTCCCCATTAGTGTCGTGTCATTTTAGTGATAGGTATAGATAACTTAATTATTAAATTATTATTATTATGAAATTAATTAAATAATTAAGTTATACCACTAAAATGACACGACACTAATGGGGAATAAATAATGTTTGTACCTGCCACAAGTGCTGCCTCTCGTGGATAATTGAAAGAACTACTTTTAGGAAAATGGCTTATTGTGTCTGAATATACAGATTGTATCAAATTAAACCTGTGCATAGGGCATTCTGTGTGTAAGACAGAGATCGATACATAAAGCAATAAGTAAGAATGAGATAAATGATCGCTAATAGGATGTTACGTGGTTACTGTAAATAAATAATATTTATACAACCTAATAGCGTCATCTTTGTTTTTTCGCTCCTTCTATGCTGTAAAAATGTAAATCTTTTATCAGTTTAATTTACAGTAACCACGTAACATCCTATTAGCGATCATTTATCTCATTTTTACTTATTGCTTTATGTATCAATCTCTGTCTTACACACAGAATGCCCTATGCACAGGTTTAATTTGATACAATCTGGATAGTATAACGGCATTCTCTGTTCACTTTATTTTACCTGCCTTAACGGCAACATACACACATAATTTTTTTGGTGCACATCTATGGTACAGTACCTTTCAAATGATATAAGTTTCATTACCCTCCTTTCATAATAAATAGTAAAAAAAGGTCAACAATTTTCAGTGTTCACATATTAATATATAGATTAATAATTGCAAAAATATTATATTTCTACAAAACACTGCCTTCCTACAACCTATAAATATGAAAATATGTTTGTATGTTTGTTACTCAACCATGCGTCAACGGCGCAACGGATTTGAATGAAATTTTGCAGGGAGGTAATTTATGATGCGGATTAAGACACAGGTTACTTCTGGTCGATTCAGTAGTTCCCGAGGGATATCTACTAAAAAATGCTTTAAGGTTGTTACTGGTAAAAACTTTATTATCTGTGTAGCATATTTTCTATATTATGTTTAATAAATAATACCTCAATTATTTACCTTATTTACAAAGTCTGCAAATAACACAAATTATAAAAAAAATTGACTGATTTATTTGAAAAATACAATTTGTCGTGACATAATAAATCACTGACAACCCTATAATTTCTCGTGGTGTGGACCTCCTTTGAATTACAGGTATACACATAAATAAATTAAGACATTTTAAGGTAGTAATTAAACGTTAAGTGTACAAACACACACGAAATGCTAATAATATGTAATATTATAAGCGTGTACCTACAGTAATAATTATTTTTACAATAATAGGCTACACTTCTTCAACTTGTCAACGGACTAATAATTCTTGGTTGACTTTTTTAATATTATTAAATAACCTTTTTATAATCGCACGACGTAATCAGTAAATCGACTAAATAGTTTTTTGCCATACCCACTACAAAATAGTTACTTTCCATGCATGTAAATACCGGTCTGTAGAAATTATTATAGGGTAAACGCACCGATTTCAGACCACCCACCAGTGGTTGATCACTTTTAAAATAATTGATTACTGCATAAAATATATACGTAATTTAAAAAATTAGATTAGAAAATAAATTCCAAAATATTAAATTGCAAGTGAGTTTAACATCTGCTACTTGATGTATAACTCACGCGGAAATCAATATTTTATAATTTCTATATTCGCAAGGGAGTATATTATCGCTAAAATACGTAACTGGAGATTTAAAATAATGATTACATAATACAGGGTGTTTCTTAGAAAAGGTAACTTAGGGAAAATAACGTACTCAGAACATTTACAATTTTGTAGTAAGCTATGGGCCATAATACCTAGTGTAAATATGTAGTGGATTACATAGAAGGGCTTGAGAATAGCCGAGAGTGTAGCAATGCTGTTGTTTACATGGCGTTGCTATGGTTCCTCTATTACAAGTCCCCAGTTCCCGGGTTCTAGCCCAAGAGCTGATAAAAGTGTCAATTGGATTTTCAATTTATTATTAAAAATAAAATAATGAATTGAAAATATGAATTGGTGCTGGGCCCAAATAACCTTAGCTGTTGGTGGTCTTTAAAACACAATTTTTGATTACATAGGAAAAATAAGTACAGTGAATTTTTTAGAAAATTTTCTATAGCAGCGGTTAAGAGTAACCGGAACCTCCTTAATAAAAAAAAATCAAAGCATCTACTATATATTTACATTAGGTCTTATGGCTCATAGCTTACTACAAAATTGTAAATGTTCTCAAAGTTATTTTCCTTACGTTACCTTTTATAACAGACACCCTGTATTATTCCAAGTCTTCATGGTTTCCGGGCTTTTAGGCCGTGGTCCGGTGGTATTTCTACCTGATGTTTCGTCTACAACTGCGGTAGACATTCTCAAAGGCGATGTGGCAGCGGTCGATGTGTACTCCTTGGCGGCTCACAGGTCAGTGTGTCAGTGACTGGTGTTCTCCCTTCTTTTATGCTGACACACTGACCTGTGAGTCGCCAAGGAGGACACTTCGACCGCTGCCACATCGCCTTTGAGAATGTCTACCGCAGTTGTAGACGAAACGTCAGGTAGAAATGCCACCGGACCACGGTCTATACAAGCCCGGAAACCATGAAGACTTGAAACAATGCCGGCCGTGAAAGCTTGCACACCCTGTATTATTTTCATTATGCTTGTATTCTATCTTTGTCGCGCTACACATTTTGCTTACGTCTTCCTTGTTGCATTCATTAATTTTCTATGTTCAATCCTATAATACACCCTGTATATAATAAATTATAATAAACACAATTATATTGAAAGGTGCAATTTATTATCTCAGTTTGAATTATAATTATTATAACATTAATTTAAAATACAATGCAATGAATTACAAACAATTCTTTCGCTATATAGATATACCAACACAATGACAACTAAACTTACCTATGTGTACACACAGGTACCTACATTGTTTAATAGTATTGTACCTACACTAATTAGTCTGAGAATTTCATTCAATTCCACTTCTGCGCCTTAATTCATTTCAATCCATGGTCTGCGGTGTAATTTACAGTTGCATTGGTTTTTTTGCCGCCTATAAGTTACTAGCTTCTACCCGCGTTAATACAACACCACCTGGTGTAGATATGGGTGTTTTGACAGAAATCTTATTTTTTTGCAATACCCATTCGCAAAATTTGAAATTCTCCCAACCGACCAATCACAACTCAAGAAACAAAAGAGACACGAGCTGAACGCACACACAGATCACTCTATCTTGAAAATGAATGGACTATAATTTTCATCTCAGAAAACTTCTGCATATGTTAAACTGTAAGAATCACGCTTGGGACTTCTGTTGTCGAGCGTCTATAATTTACAATATCTATCCAAGACTCGGGGAGTTATATCGGAAACTTAAATTTTAATTTTAGAGGGGCGCAGCCCCAATCTAACTTATTTCCAGTTATTTTAATTTGATACGCAAACTGTTGGGGTGCTGCTAAGTCATCGCTTTTAAATTGTAATTCTATATAAGTACTAAGTAGGTGTAATAAAGATTACATGTTGTCTTCGTCAGGTAAGTTTGCCTCGAAAAGTTTATCCCGAGTGCAAACATACAGAAGGATTATATTATAGCGATGAAAGGCATTTCCCTTTAAACATACCTTCAGTGCGGTGACTCACTCATACAGTCTCTACCGGTGTTGCCAGATCACATCAAGGTCGTATAATAATTTAAGGGTCGGAAAACTAGTCGAGATATTCGGTGGGGGGGAGGTCCCTCCGAATATCTCGACTTTAAAACTGAGGTCGTATAATATTTTAAGGGTCGGAAAACTAGTCGAAATATTCGGAGGAACCCCCCCCCCTCTCCGAATATCTCGACTAGTTTTCCGACCCTTAAAATATTATACGACCTCAGTTTTAAAGTCGGTAAACTAGTCGGGTCTTTCGGTGGCGGGGGTGTCCTCAATTTTGAAGTAACCACTGTCGTATTTACAGGTCGGGAAAGTAGTTTTAAAAAAATGGGTGTGTGCTTATTCTATTTACGTTAATACGCGTTGATTGGCACTCTAACGTAGTCGATATCATTTTTCATTCTCGAGATTTCGTCTTAGAAAGAAATGGACACATACGTACGTACGTACATACGTACACACACACACACATACACACGCCAGACATATTTCTAAAAATAGTGTAGTGACTTTGAAACATAAAAATTTGTTATACATTTTGATTTCGATTTTCGGACCCATTACAATAACTTCCAATGGGAAGTTAAAAATGTCAAATTTTTTTCCAACTAATTGTTTTTTCAAATCATTCATAGAGACCCATTTTCTATGATGAATTTATTAAATTTTTGGTTTTTTCTATAAATTTTCCTAGCAAAAAAATAACCATATTTAGAAGTAGGTACAGCTACTTTCCCTGTTTCGCTAAACTAGTCGAAAAATCCCTAGATCCAGGAAAATTTCTCTAGACTTGGCAACACTGCAATTTAAAATTATTTCATTTTATTATAACACGTATACGCTTTGTAACTCTGCACGCGAGTTTGTGGAAAATGATGGAATAATTTTTATTGTGATTCATTAGTATTTTATATGTAATTCACGTAATCTAGCGGTAATAAGAGTCACTATTCTTGAACTTCCTGTCGTTCCAACACAAAAAATAGATACATACATGCTCATAAAACCAATATTGATATTGCATGTTAATTAATAATGGAATAAACTATTATTTATCTGTTATTTCGGACAATGACGCAGCTATGACAGTGGCGCAGAGTAAAAAGTTCAAAATATCGATTTTTTTTAACCGCCTTCAAAAAAAGAAGGTGGTTCTCAATTTGGTTGTATTTTTTTTTATGTTTGTTACCTCAGAACTCCGTCAAGCGGATACAAATATTGATCAGTCAACGGGAATCAGTCAGTGTAGATTGTACTGTGACAGTGTTAAACAGCGAAATAAATCTGATATAAATACCGTGACATAAATAATTACAAATAAATAATCCTTGTATATATAGTAATTTGTTAAGTGCTATTTAAGTGACTCGTTTAGGTCAATAATTACCGTTTAAGTTTTTTTATTGTTAGAATTGACTTTTCGTTGTTGCATTTGTTTATTATTGTGTAAATAATTATTGTAAATAAATATTTATTCCGCCAACTCAGAAAACAGTTTTATATTAGTTTGGATGTGCTACCGATTCCAAAACCTTGCACTACGTATCTACATGTGATGTGTGCATGAGATAGGTACCTAGTAACTATAATATATAGGTAGGTACGTGCCTACAGAACAATAATATTATAAGGATTAATCATTATGACAGATAGGTACGTGTAATTAAGACGTCTTCATTAACGACTGCAATATGTATTCATGTCGCGAGTCACAACTATAAAATATCGCGACTCCAACTTATGATATTAATGGATAATAAACTCTCTATACAGGGTGAGTTCGACCACCCGTATCAGTAGTTTTTTTCGAAAACGGTTAGTAGTAGAGAGTTGTGGCAAAAATTTGTATTATAAAAGCCCTAATAGAGAATCGAATGGTGACAATTTTTTTTCCGGGAAGGTCGGCTTCCCTATTAGTTTGCTCTAAAATGTCCAGAACTCCGGAATTATAAATGTAACGATAGGTCGAAAGTGGTATTGTTGAAAAGATCTTTAAAAAATAAGCAAGTTTTGTAGAACATTTTTTTTATTATTGCCACCCCTGTAAATTTCTATAAGTATAAATATAAATTATTATATGTTCAAAACTCCGGAATTTTAGAAAGCACGATAGGTTGAAAGTGGTGCTGTTGAAAAGCTCTTTAAAAAATAGGCAAGTTTTGTAGGAAAAATTATTTATTTACTGCCACCCCTGTTAAGTAACAATCGTTTGAAATTATTAAATCAAAATTTCATAATAACGATCGAAGTCGGCATTAAAAATCTAGCAACCTTAGACATTGTCACAACTGTTCAAACTGTTTTCCATTTACTCTTTAATACATACTACTGAGCTCTTCTGGTTATACTGTGAGTGTACTTCTTCAGTGTTTAATGATCGATAGATAGGTAACTAGATTTTAAATGCGGACTTTTAAAAAGTTCGTTATTATGACATTTTAATTTAGTAACTTCAAACAAATATTACTTAACAGGGGTGGCAGTAATAAAAAAAAAATCCGTACAAAACTTGCTAATTTTTTAAAGATCTTTTCAACAATACCACTTTCGATCTATCGTTACATTTATAATTCCGGAGTTCTGGACATTCTGGAGCAAACTAATAGGGAATCCGACCTTCTCGGAAAAAAAAGATTATCACCATTCGATTCTTTATTAGGGCTTTTATAATACAAATTTTTGACACAACTCTCTACGACTAACCGTTTTCGAAAAAAACGACTGATACGGGTGGTCGAACTCACCCTGTATATATGCATAAGTGTGAAGTTAGCGTCGTACGCGCATGCGCGAAATAATACCACATTTAGCAGTACTAATACTACTAGTATTGCACGTGCAGGTTCCATACGGAGGTACGAAATCCTAACTGACGATATTTTAATTAACATCTTTATTAAAAGGAAATTGTGTCACGTTTGAGATAAAAAGATGTCGCCGTTTTCAATTAATATGTTTAATATTTAAATTTGCTTAAACATCGAAGATCACGCTTAAACGCCGCATCGTTCATATATCATCATACTAATTATTACAAGCTTTTATTGAGAGCAGTATAGCCTAGTGGTTAGCGTGCTTAGTGCCGCAACCTCTGGACTGGACTGCCGGGTTCGAATTCCACCTGCGCTCATGGATGTTTTGTGATGTTACTTAGTTTTAAGTTAGTTGTTATTTAGTGTAGTTGTAAAGACGCTAATGACCTTAGATGTCGACGCGTCTATAATCTACAATAAATAAATAAACAAGAAAGATTGTTTTCGTTGGAGAGCAGCCAATTATATAATTTTTTCGAAACATATAGGAAAAAGTCATTTTACCAACCATGAGTGGTCACAGTCAGGATTCTAACCTGAACCTTTCTAATTTCGCGTCGGAATGAGCTTACAATACTCAACTGTGACATGATTGTTAAATTAATTTTCTCCTTATATGCTTGGTTGGTAAAATGATTTTTTCCTATATGTTTCGAAACAATTATATAATTGGCAGCTCTCCAACGAAAAAATCTTTCAATTGCATACAGCCGTATAAAAAAACTATTATTATCTTAAATAAACAAGCTTTTATTTAACTTGCAGTGTATGTTAGTTTGTTTGTGTGTTTGTTTAGGTCAAATCTTGCAAGTCAATTTTGTACGATTTCCACGTATCCGATCGATTTGAAATTTTGTACACATATGTATTCCCGATGACAATACATGAATAAATCGTTTTTAGAAATAAATTCAACCCCTAAGGAGTTCAAACGGGGATGTAGGGTTTTTTTGACTGATCAACGCCCAGGTCAAATCGCTGAAGATAGAAACTTGAAATTTGGACAGTTGGTTCCTTTTCTGACGTAAGCATCCACTAAGAAAGGATTTTTCGAAATTCAACCCCTACGGGTGTCAAAGGAGGATAGTTCCTTGAGGCAGCACTTGTGGTAGGTACAAACATTATTTATTCCCCATTAGTGTCGCGTCATTTTAGTGGTATAACTTAATTATTAAATTATTATTATTATTAAATTAATTAATTAATTAAGTTCATGGGGAATCAATAATGTTTGTACCTACCACAAGTGCTGCCTCTCGTGGATAATTGAAGAAACTACTCTCAGGAAAATGGCTCCTATTTTGAAGTCGATTAAAAAATCTCATCCCTCACTACGAACTCGCGTAACGCGCAATAAATTATCAAATCACTCTCACCTTCGCGTCCAGCGGAGTATTAAAAATTAAAATTAAATATAAAAAAAAAATTGTATAAGCTTTATAGTAAATATACTGTAAATTAACTGTCTAGTTAGTCATGGAAGTTTTGTAAACGCGTAAAATAACTGAATAGGATGGAAATAAAGCATCTAGTTTATGTGTGTACATAGTTGCTAGGTACGTTCTACTAAATGTGTCCCGGAGGACACCGTGTGGAAATTCAGTGTTAATGCCTGGCATTAGTGTGATGCTACCAGTGCGTCCTGTATGTGTGTGTGTGTGTGTATCAAGTAAGGCCGGATGGGACGGGGAGGAGGGGGGGAGAGGTGAAGGCGTGCGTGTGTCAGTGCGAAAGCGCGTGATAATATGAAAAGCGAGTGGAGAAGTTGAAGGATTAAGGAAGTGTCTGCTTTCTGACCCAAAGGAGCCAACCGATGATGCCCCAGTCATAGTCCTTGTGGGTCTTTAATGCCGACGTGTATTCGCTATGATTGCTGGTTCACAATAACTTTTTCGCAACCGCAGTGGACAGTGCAGAACACGTTAACGTACTCTAGTTATCTTGGAAATGAATGGACTGTAGAGTCTGAGTTTTGGATTTCAAATATTCATTTCAATTATAAATGAATGAATTGTAGATTATAGACGCTCGACAACAGAGGTCATTAGTGTCTAAAAATAAAAAAGTAAACAAAAGAAAAGCAAAAACAATAAAACCAATGAAAAATCAATGCAAAATCAAAAGTTGACACTCTTTCAATTTCATTTCATTTTATAACTATAACATGTAGATTATACCTACGTCAAGAAAATACGAGACTTGGCAAATGAAAACGAGGAAATCTTCCTAGAAATCAGATATTTTTACAAGCTTTTATTTAACTTGCAATGTATATGTTAGTTTGTGTTTGTTTGTTTAGGTCAAATCTTGCAAGTCAATTTTGAACGACTTTCACGTATCCGATCGATTTGAAATTTTGAACACATATGTATTCCCGATGACAAAACATGAATAAATCTTTTTTAAAAATGAATTCAACCGCTAAGGGGTTCAAACGGAGATGTAGGTTTTTTTTTGACTAATCAACGCCCAGGTCAAATAGCTGAAGCTAAAAACTTGGGACAGCTGGTTCCTTTTCTGACGTAAGCATCCAATAAGAAAGGATTTCTCGAAATTCAACTCCTACGGGTGTCAAAGGAGGGTAAAATTTTGAAAGACTAAAATGAAGAAAATAAAATATTTGTAAAAAAACTTTTTAGAGACAAGCTTTTATTGAAATGTACTAAAAAGGAAAAATAATATTAAATAATTTTGGTTCATAATTATTATAAAAGCGGGGGTAGCGACTACTAAACTAACATACGGATTACAACCCCCGCTTTTATAATAATTATGAACCAAAATTATTAAATATTATTTTTTCCTTTTTAGTACATTTCAATAAAAGATTGTCTCTAAAAAGTTTCTTTTACTGTTATTTTATTTTTAAACAAAAATGTACATTTTTTTCTTAAAAACGACTAACGATTTTGATGAGATGGGAACTTTAAGAACTATTTTTTTTGAACTCATCCGAGCAAAGCTCGGTCATCCAGATATTTTGATATCTTAACTCTGCAGCTCCAGGCCACGCCTTCTCGGACTATTGATAAATCTTGACACATAGATTGCCTAAGTTAGCATTAAATGTGACACAATCCTTAACAATTCCCAATAAGTCTACAAACGGTCCGTAGTCCGTACTGTCATGTATTAAAGGTGGATACACACATACAAACACGCCCCGTTGTATAGAATACACAATGACCTACATTTTAAGTAATATTATGTAGTGACAATAGATGGCCACATTAGTTAGAATGCTTCCTTCGGGATACGTTATTAAAGCGTGTATCTCCCACAAAGCTATGCGTCTCTCTCGCTCTCTTTCATTCAACTCTTTCTCTGACACAGCGTGTGTTGTTGTATATAAGCAAAGTAGTGCAACCATATTCTAGTTCTACTGCATGCCGCATGGTGCATGGCGATGAATGCGAATCCTTATTCATATTCGAGAACGAAGCTTTGAAAGTTCACATTGGCTAGCTTTTATACCTAATTAGAATATAATAATGGAACAATGCATTTGCAAGCTACTTACATCTATATAGTCAGAACCTAGTTTCAGAGCGCAAATTTTAATCTCGAAATAAAACAAAAAATAAAAATGAACCCGTATTATCATTAATAAAGTATAAAATCGAAATCAAAATGTATAACAAATTTTTATATTTCAAGGTCACTACACTATTTTTAGAAAGATGTCTGTGTGTGTGTGTGTACGTACGTATGTGTCCATTTCTTTCTAAGACGAAATCTCGAGAATGAAAAATGATATCGACTACGTTAGGGTGCCAATCGACGCGTATTAACGTAAATATGATCTGAAAGAATTTTTTTCAAAATCGGTTCAGCCGTTCTTTTTTCTTAATCAAATAGACTCCAAAAAAGTAGATTTTACACAATATATCCCGCGAATAAAAAATTATATCGACTTCGTAAGGGTGTCAATCGAGGCGTGTTAACGTCATTTTGATTCGACAGAAATTTGATAAAAATCGGTTCAGCCGTATTTTTGTTTTAATTATTGTTAAAAATAAATAATAATTATGTTTTAATGATTAAAATGATTACTTTTCTGTGTAATATCTAATTTATTTATTATTATTAAATATTTATCAAACTGGGAAGTTCGTCGTGTGGACCTCAAGGGTCGCACTTTAGTCCTAATAACCGACCCACCTTACGGCTTGTTTAGGAATATTTTGATGTCGAACAAACGTTTTTCCCGGCAGTATACAGTGTGTATATAAACGATATTACCGACCATAGGGAAAATAACATTGAGAATATTTACGATTTTGTAGTAGGCCATGGGCTATAAGACATAATGTAAAGTGGATTAGTTACATAGAAAAATAAAAAAAATTATCAAAATAATAGAACCTCCTTCAAAAAAACCCACTATAAAAGAGGAAAATAATAAAATTTTGAGGTTGACGCCAATTTATTAAAATAAAAGTAGATATATAAAAAGTTTTAGTACTTAAATTGGCGCCTACCTCAAAATTTTTTTATTTTCCTTTTGAGTCACGACCCACGTTTTTATAATTATGAACCTAATTATTAAAAATTATTTTTTCCTTTTTAGTGCAGTTAAATAAAAGCTTGTCTCTAAAAAGTTTTTTTTACTAATATTTATTTTATTCATTTTAGTCTTTCAAAATTTTACCCCCCTTTGACACCCGTAGGGGTTGAATTTCGAAAAATCCTTTCTTAGTAGATGCTTACGTCAGAAAAGGAACAAACTATCTAAATTTCAAGTTTTTAGCTTCAGCGATTTGGCCTGGGCGTTGATTAGTCAAAAAAACCCTACATCCCCGTTTGAACCCCTTAGGAGTTGAATTTATTTCTAAAAATGATTTATTCACGTATTGTCATCGGGAATACATATGTGTACAAAATTTTAAATCGATCGAATACGTGGAAGTCGTTCAAAATTGACATGCAAGATTTGACCTAAACAAACACACAAACTATAAACTACTTAACATATATTGCAAGTTAAATAAAAGCTTGTAACAAGTTAAATAAAAGCTTGGAAAAATAACCGTTTATACCCTGTATGCAAAAGTTTGTTGTTGCGTGCTGACTATACAAAAATAAAGTACCATCTGGTTTGTAGTATAAAACTATTTTGAGTTTTCAATTTGAAATTAATAATAATGCTTCGAATAAGTATCGAAGCAGGGCGATTCGTCGAATCGTTTATTTAAAAGTCGATCGAATCGTGACTGACATTTCCACGGTTTTATAGGAAAACAGACCGTGTCACGTGTATTGCGCGATTGTTTATGCGTTGTATGTACATTGACTTAAAGAATAGACCATATTATAGTTCATCCTGAACTATTTATTTATTGTAAATTATAGACACGTCGACAATTTAGATCATTAGCGTCTTGATTACATTAAATAGCAACTCACTTAAAACTAAATGACATCACAAAACATCCATGAGCGGAGACGGGATTCGAACCCACGACAGTCGGATCCAGAGGCTGCGACGCTAACCACTGGACTACACTGTCCTCTCATCCTGAACTAGTGTAGAGTACTAAATCATTTTGATTTGAAGTTTTTGATTGATTCCCGTGGTACCATAGAGTTGGAACTGGACACAGGCTCGTGGAGACCCAATGTTCCACGGAATATTTTTTTTTAAGTTGGAAATCCAACTATAATGTACTTTAAACCAACTCTCGGAGTAGAACCTGCAGCGTACTTTTTTTGGCTACTCTTTGCAAATTCTCGCGGAATATCGGACAGAGGTTCGTGGAGCCTCTGCAGTCTTCCGCGGAAATCTGTTTGGGAATCAGAGCTTTACGTCGGATTTGGATTTAAATAGCGACCTGTGGGCCAGATCTGGCCCTCGAAGCTGTCCTTTTTGGTCCTGATGTGATCTGCCCGTTTATCAGAGGCACAGTGCCGTCCTCCTGATAGATTTCAGTGGTACCATAGAGTAGGTACCTAGCCTTCCTTTGAATTATTCCCAAATTCAAATAAAGACTTGATAATCAATAAACTTGTTCTGAATGTTCTCTTATAGTGTTGCCGTCTAGACAAGACTTCACTTAAGTCTTGTCTTGAAATATCAAGACTTCACTAAGTCTAAGTCTAGATTAACAAACTCTTGTCTTGTCTAATATCAAGACTCTAGATTATTTTCAAGAGTCTAGATTAGTAGTAGTAGGTAAAGTAAACATTTACATACTACTACTTAGTTTATCTAGACTCTTGAAAATTGTCTAGAGTTTTGGCAAGAGTCTTGATCTAGATAAAGCAAGTCTTGTCTTGTCTTGAAAATTTCTAGACAAGACTTTTGTAAGTCTTGTCTTGAAAATCTAGACAAGACAAGACAAGAGTCTAGAAAGTCTAGTTCTCTATATTAATTAATTTATAATAAGCAATAATATATTAAATATCCAGGTGTGCAAGCTTTCACGGCCGGAATTGTTCCAAGTCTTCATGGTTTTCGGGCTTGTAGACCATGGTCCGGTGGTATTTCTATAATTAAATTTATTGGTTGTAAAGTCTGCCTGAATTTGGGAATGATTTAAAAGGTACCTATACTCTATAGTCCATGGTACCACTGTAATCTGTCAGAAGAAAGGCAGTGTGCCAAAAGGGCCAGATTCGAGGGCCACATCTGGCCCACGGGCCGCTATTTAAACCCTAATCCGGCTTAAAGCTAGGTGATTCCCAATCAGACTTCCGCGGAACATTGGGACTTCACGAAGTCCGATATTCAGCGAGAATTTGCAAAAGGCTAGCAAAAAAAGTTCCTAATAAACTAAATGTGAATTGGGACAGGGTCTCCTAGCTGCCGATGGCCTTAAAAAAAGAAAAAAAAGATAGGAAATGCGCAGTCAATGTTGTAAGTCAATGGGAAGGTACGTCGCGTCGTCGAGACGCGGGGGTGACTCGAGAGATTGCATGGAAATCGAAACCGTGTCGTTCTATTGCCGTAGCCCCGTAGCCTCGTAGGCATGCATAACAAAAACCATTCCTCCTTACTGCGTTCTACGAATGTATAGTACACTCTGGAAAATGTACAGTGCATTTATATTGTGTGTACAGTGTGTCTAAGAATAGTTCAAGTTATATAATAACGACATCAATATTAATATTGGCATCACAGGACAGCTAATGATTAGCGGGCGGGCGTTTGGATCAAACTGTCGTTGGTTCGTATCCCACCTTCGATCATTTATGTTTTGTGATGTCGTTTAATTTAATTTTGATGTAATTAGAATGTTTGTATGTTAAAAGCTTGGTAGTCTATTGAAATGCAACATTTTTTTAGAGGATAGTGTGGTCCAGTGGTTAATGTCGCGACCTCAGAGGTCAGACTGTCGCGGGTTCGAATCCCGCCTCCGCTCATGGATGTTTTGTGATGTCATTTAGTTTTAAGTTAATTGTTATTTAATGTAATCAAGACGCTAATGACCTATAAGCTGTCGACGCGTTTATAATTCACAATAAATAAAATAAAGACATTTTTTAGGCTAACCTTGCATTTTGGGTAGGACAAGTTTTTTTCGTTGCGTAGGGGTGGTCGGTGTAAGTTTAAAACTGAGTTTTCGGGGTCGGCGTCCCTTCTCCATATGGCCGCCATCTTGAAAAAGAGATGCTAACAGGTTTTGCACTATATCTCTGTAATGGTATTTCTTACAAAAAATTAGTAGAGACGTTTTTTATTTAGAATCGAATTCTCTACAACTTTACTAGAGACACTTTTTGTCGTAAATTGAATAATTAAAAAGATATGTCTTATAGAAAGTAGAATAATTTTTGTTTTTATTATTAAAATTGAAAGAAAACGCAACTGTAAAAAAAATCTTGTCCTACCCAAAATGCAAGCGTAATATAATATTTCAATGGACTAAGTATGTATTATAGTTATATTATTTCTACATAACGTTACGTTTCCCCTTAATAATAATACCAACCCTTCTTGGATACTGAGTACCTACTATTAAAATATATCCACACTTCAAGTACATAATATAACACGTACGTACAGAATTACTGTCTATAGTACTTGGCAAACTTGTTAATCATTACGTCATAGCTGTAACTATGCTAAGCCTTAGGATAAATACGCAAATTTTCGTTGAAAATTGGTTGATAAATACCACTGAGCAAAGGAGATGCTACAAACATTTTAAAGTGAGGCCAGTCGCCATATTTATTCAGTTCATTAATTTTATATGCCAGAACAAGAAGAAGTGAATATAAAATTCCCTAATCCATTCCCTGTTTGGCCGCCATGTTTGTTATGACCTGTGTCGTCAGACTTGGTTTCAACTTTGACATAATATTATAAGCAGTTGTAGTATACAGCGTCTCTCTCTATTACCTCCTAACTCAGTGATAAATACTTGAAATAAGATTTTGAAGCCTTCTCGATTCAAATTTATTGATAAATTCTACATTACATGATCGACGTTTGGATGTTATGTACCGTCATCTTCTGGCCCTTGACATACCCAACAAGGCACAGTTCTATCAATAATTAATTAATTTAATTATTGTTGGGTATATTAAGGGACCTAGAGATGATGGTAATATACAATTTGTCATAAATTTGGATCGAAAAGGTTTCAGAGGTTTATTACATACTAGCCGTTACCCGTGGCTTCGCCCACGTATTTTTTGATTTATGATTTATTATCCCCCCCGCAAGAAATTTTCCTCCTGCGAAGCGAAGCCGGGCTGATGGTGTTTATTCGCTCGAATTTTATTAATACATAACTCCCTCGCTTTGCTCGTTCGCTCGGATTGAATGACGAACTTTCATCCACTTTTTAGCTCCCTTAGGGAATGAATTTTCAAAAAAAAAATTCTTAGTGCTCACCTACGTTACATAAGAAACTCCTGTGCAAAATTGCATGCTTCTAACTTCAAAAATGACGAATTTCCATACAAACTTTTATCCCCTATTTAACACCCTTAGGGGTTGAATTTCGAAAAATCCTTTCTTAGTGGGTGTCTACGTCACAAAAGGAACCTACTGTTCAAATTTCAAGTTTATATCTTCAGCGGTTTGACCTGGGCGTTGTCTGTCAGTCAGTCAGTCAGTCAGTTAGTCAGTGAGTAACGGAACTGTTTTATATATACCTATAGAAGATCTAAGTTTTTAAAAATTTAGAAAAAGGATAATATTTTCTATTAAAATATTGTATGCACAATATTTCACATTTCTCATCTTTTTATATTATTTTAATGTACATTAAAAGCTAATTTTAAAATTTGTGATCGCAACTTACCCTGGTCTGGTAAAATTTTCAGAGTTCACTTAAGTTCGC
This sequence comes from Mongoloraphidia duomilia, assembly GCA_039654895.1. Classification (NCBI taxonomy): domain Eukaryota; kingdom Metazoa; phylum Arthropoda; class Insecta; order Raphidioptera; family Raphidiidae; genus Mongoloraphidia; species Mongoloraphidia duomilia. The sequence continues at coordinate 83,078,490 of CM077516.1, read as the reverse complement.
ATATATTCACAGTCACATCGATTGTCGAGCGTCTATAATTTACAACATCTAAATTTCGGTCACAAACACTATTTCACCGAATTACTATATGAAGACGAATGTTTCAAAAACTCTGTCTCGTTATTCTAGAAAAACATGACCTACTTATATAATACCACTTTAAACATAAGCACTTTTTTTTTGAGAATACACTTGAAAATGTCGAGGTGTAGCCACGTTTTTTAGAAATCCGAGCTATATACTGCGCGATGCAATGATTTCTCTGCTTTGTCCATTTAAAATGTTATTTTTCACCGTATAGATTAATACGCCATTTTTCACGAATACCGTTTCGAAACTGATTTTATATCGAATTGAATAATTTTTGCAGCACTGATCAAAGTCAAAACTAAATTATTTAATTAAATAAACAGTTATATATTTCTGAAAGACATTATAATTTGTCAACTTTAAAGGTTAAATGTAAAAATTATTATTGAATACATTTAAATCTTACGTTAGCACCACCTTTCCAGCGCGGCTTCGCCCGGGTAGATTCTGGTTTGACAACAAATTTCTCATATTACCTATTATAATCACTTTACTATAAATTGTAAATTGTGTTTTAAAGATCACCAACAGTTAAGGTTATTTGGGCCTAGCACCAATTCATATTTTCAATTCATTTTTTTTTTTTTAATAATAAATTGAAAATCCATTATTGACACTTTTACCAGCTCTCGGATTTGAACCCGGGAACTGGGGACTTGTAATAGAGGAACCATATCAACGCCATGTAAACAACAGCAATGCTACACGCTCGACCATTCTCAAGCCCCACTTTACTGTATATTATCTCTTATGGTTGAATCTGCAGCTTACACCATTTTAGCTCAGCGATCGCGTGCGGAATCCCTGAATTGCTTTATATTTTTTCCAACTGCTCATATCTCCGTTTGTCTAAACAGTGAAAAAAAAAATTCAAATCGGTTCAGTAGTTCCAGAGATTGCCCGGTCCAGACAAACAAACTTTTCCTCTTTATAATATTAGCATAACTGCATATTATAAAAACAAAGTTCCCCTTCGCGTCTGTCTGTCTGTCTCTCTGCCTGCCTGTCTGTCCGTCTGTCCTGTCTGTGCCCGATTGTAACTACTGAACGGTTTTTGCTCCGGTTTTTACGATTAGATAGGTTGATTTACTATAAGAAGGTTTAGATGTATAATTAAAACTGGTCGGCCCGGTTCGCCCGGGTGAAAATCGGTAGTAATTTCAGAAAACCAATTTCTCCGTAACTACTGAACGGATTTTGTTCCGCTTTTCACGATTAGATAGATTGATTCACGAGGAAGGTTTAGATGTATAATTAAAACTGGTCGACTCGGCTTCGCCCGGGTGAAAATGGGGGGTAATTTCAGAAAACCGATTTCTCCGTAACTATATACTAAATGGATTTTGTTCCGCTTTTCACGATTAGATAGATTGATTCACTAAGAAGGTTTAGATGTATAATTGAAACTGGTCGGCCCGGTTTCGCCCTGGAGAAAATCGGGAGTAATCTCCGAAGACCGATTTCTCCGTAACTACTGAACGGATTTTGTTCCGCTTTTCACGATTAGATAGATTGATTCACGAGGAAGGTTTAGACGTATCATTGAAACTGGTCGGCCCGGCTTCGCCCGGATGAAAATCGAAGGTAATCTTAGAAATTTTTTCACTGTTCGATAGGTGATACTTTGCTTTAGGACATAGATAATAACTGGCCGTAATATATCATAAATTCATAGCACCCGGGCGTAACCGGACCGGGTCGCTTGTAGCTTATAATTATGTTACAGAAAAGTAGAAAATTTGACGTTCTGCAGTTTGATGACATTGTGAAAAACTTAGGTGAAATCTGACTTAGCCGTTAGATCGCGACATATCGACTTTTCTCTCGGCTCACTTCTGCGTTTATGTCATGTTTTTTAGTGTGCGGAACAACCGCATCTCTACAGACAAATTACGCCGCCTGTATTGACACAGATTTTATGTTGCCATTGATAATACATTTTGTATATTTCACACTTACAAGCATTACATAATCATTCTAATAAGATCCATAGCCCCCTTTCCCCCGCCTGAAAATTCCCGATTGAATTTTTTATCAGAGAATAAATTTAAAAAATGGGTATATGTCTGTATTGCGAGTACACAGAGATGACATGAATAGCGTTAAACACAAATAATTGTTACATCCACTTTTACTATCTTATAAAATCAAATGTTCGTAACATAATATTATAATAAATAAAATAATTGCAATTTAATTTAAATTTTAAATTGTTATCCGTTATTTATATCTATATTTTCATTATTAAAAAAAAGTCAAGAGGTGTCATGGCCGACACCCGACAGAATATATGCTTTTTACGCATTGTCTATAAAAGCGAATTTATCAAAGCTATAGACAATACAATTGAAAAGTTATTATTTGACCGTCATTTTAAAATCTGATGCAATTTTATTTTTTTGTGTCCTATAAAACTCTTAAATATTAATTTTCAAAAAGATCGGATAATTTTTACAAAAGTACACATGGCCGCCATTTTGAAACCTGACGCCATTTTATTTTTTTGTGTCCTATAAAACTGTCAGATATTAATTTTCAAAAGGATCGGACAGTAGATATACTTACTTTTAACATGAGTATGTCGGTGACGTGACGCGAAACCATAAGTTTTTCCCGTCCCAGAAACCGTCTAGCGCGCCTATAGAAGCATAGCTTCAAAAAAAAAAAATTAAAAACCTTCGGGATTCAAACCTGGGCTTGGCGTTTGTACCTGTCGGTAGTCTAGTACTTTACCACACAGCCACCTGGCTTATCTTAACATAGACCTTAACATAGGTATATATTATGTTGTGTTTTACACGACAACTACTTCCTTCTATGTATTTCCGTAACATCCGATATTTCTCAAATGCCACCCCAATAGGGCTTGAGAATGGTCAAGCGTGTAGCAGTGCTGTTTATATGGCGTTGCTATGGTTCCTCTATTACAAGTCCCCAGTTTCCGGGTTCTAGCCCGAGAGCTGGTAAAAGTGTAAATTGGATTTTCAATTTATTATTAAAAAAAAAAAATAATGAATTGAAAATATGAATTGGTGCTAGGCCCAAATAACCTTAGCTGTTGGTGGTCTTTAGTACACAATTATTATTGCCACCCCAATATGAGGCACATCAAAATATGATTTGCAATGTCAATAAAGGTAAGGACATAGTTGACACATGTCCATTATTACGTGAAAAATGTTGTTTTACAAGTTAGAATATTGTCGTTGCATGTAGAAGTCACATTGAAACGTTTCATAATATTATGCACTAGTTTTCAATGCAAATGTATGACCGCACATCAGGTACATATATGCACGTGCAAGTACATTACACATACATCTGTGTCCAAAAGGGAAAAGTGCTCATGTCGAATTTATCTATATTGTGTGTAACATTAAGTAAAACATAAATTATTCTAAAAAAAAATTTAATTTTTTTTTTAAATTTATTATAGATTATAGACGTTCGACAACTTAGGTCATTAGCGTCCTAATTACATCATGAATTAAAGCTAAATGATATCACAAAACATCAATGAGCGAGATGGAATCCGAACCCAAGACAGCTTTATCCAAAGGCTGGCACGCTGACCAATACACAAAGCTGTCCTCGGAACCGTTTGTTTATTAAATTATGATTCCTTCAATGGGCATATTAGTCACCCAAAATTTATTTTTCGTAGCAATAAATAGAGGCTGCACTGTCGATTACATGCATCGAGATATTTTCCTATCAGACGAATATCTCAAATGTCAAGTAGCAGAGCGTAATTTTAGAAACAAACAAATCAATGCTGTGATAACGATGAAGAGTATTAATGCTGACACCAATTCTACATAGATTCCAAAATAAAACGGTTTATTATTCCGTCAGCGGGCATATTAAAGTCTATTTTTCATAGCAATGAAAAGAGACAGTACTGTCGATTACATACATCAAGATATCTTGTCACACGAAAGTCAAGTAGCAGAGCGTAGTTTTAGAAACCAAAACAAATCAATGACGCCATTTCTACATAAATTCCAAAATCAAACGGTTTATTATTCCTTCAGCGAGCATATTAAAGTCTATTTTTCATAGCAATGAAAAGAGACAGTACTGTCGATTACATACATCGAGATATCTTGTCATACGAACATCGCGAACGTCAAGTAGCAGAGCGTAGTTTAAGAAAACAAAACAAATCAATGGTACGCCATCTCTACATAAAATCCAAAATCAAACGGTTTATTATTCGTTCAGCGAGCATATTAAAGTCTATTTTTCATAGCAATAAAAAGAGACAGTACTGTCGATTACATTCATCGAGATATTTTGTCATACGAGCATCGCGAACGTCAAGTAGCAGAGCTTAAGAAAACAAAACAAATCAATGTTGTGGCAATCATACAGAGTATCCCAAGAAGCACAACAATACGACGGTACTTCGATGCATCAGATAGGCCGTGTTGTCTCTTTCATTGAAGCGAAAAATGGATGAACTGAATGATAAAATAAAATTTGACATAAGCGGTTTTGCCTTAAGATCGCAAACATATGTTAAGTATATTTTTGAATACGACTGCACCAGAATAGATTTTCACGAAATGTCGTATGTGAAATGCAGGTACTGAAACGATACGTTTGTGAAGTTTGATTTAATTTATTACTTGAATACTAAAATCATTTTCAAATATGAATAATACTGTATGTACTTTGTAAAACAGTGGTTCACCACTTTTTAGAACCATTGTTCCGAAAATTAATAATAATGCGTCATCCATTTCTCGACATCACGACACTCACATCATTATTCCATTTCTGGTTATTTTCTGCATTTTTAACTTCAACTTATCAGCAATGTGCGAGTGGAGGAATTATCGGTACCTACTAATTAGAATAAGGTAGGCAATTTTGTGAACATGGGAGATTGTAGATTATAGGCGCTCGACAACTAATATAAGCGTCAATAAAAACAGGAATTTGACAGGTAATTGGTCATGGTTTTGTACACGGAACCATTTCGATATTTATCTGGAATTATTGAGGGAATATCCGATGAGAGATAATAAAAAAAAGTCCTATAGCCACATTTGCCTCTGTCGGAACTCGAACCCACTACCTTCTGAATGTGAGTGTAGTGCCTCTCACCATTACGCAATTAACTCGATATTGTTCCGAATAATTGACAGAATATCATTGTCTATTAATAAATACTACGCTCTGCTACTAAAATATTTACTCATATTAAAGTAAAACACACATAATATATACCTACGTACTGGTATCTATAAATAATTCAGACTCTAGTAGTTTTCTCGAAATGTGTCTTTAGATAATAACATTTTCAACCTATTCTTCATCTTCTGAAAGTCTTTTTTTTATTAAAAAAGGTATATTATCCAACTGTATATGTCTACATATATAGACCATATTATGCACATATATACCAGGAGAATATCACTTGGGGGTGGCTTCATCATATAAGATATCTAACCCAGTATCATCGAATATTAAAGCTGGGTCTAAACGACATCATTAAATATCCATGAGCAGAGGTGGGATTCGAACCCAATACAGTCTGATCCAAAGGCCAGCACGGTGACCATTACACAAAGCTGTCCTCATCTACTATATATAAGTATATATTTTGAAAAAAGCTCTTTCTTTAATTGTCTAATTATTGTTAATTTAAGGCATATCTCCACACACACCATAGATCAACGCACATCAATCGACAGTTTGAAATTTTTTTCTTAAAGTTTTTGACATTGTTCGGGAACCATTTTATATTTGCGTTAAAATGTCACAGATTTATGTATATTTATAGCATGGGATGATTGTCGCTTCATAATATAATTTTTGCCATTTTTAAAATCATTTTTATGATATCATTTATCATTATAAGCTGGGCTACACTAGGATTTTATAGAACGTCAGTTGAGAGTTGAGACACAATGGTATAAAGTTTTTATTTTATATTTCGCAAATAATATGTATATTCAGATTTTTAAAATAGTTTGTTTACAAACTGCCATATCTTATGAAAAATGGCACGGAATTAATTCTATTTTTAAACCAACGTAAAATTTCCATAATATTTTGTATTCTTGCAATGTCGATTTTTTTAAGGTCACCAACTGCTAAAGTGAATCGAGCCTGGTACCGATTCATATTTTCAATTTATTATTTTTAAACGGTTTTATTTAGCTTGACCCCGTATATTTGTTTGTTACCATTTTTGTTTCAAATCTTGTGACAGCTTTTTCAACTACTTCTACTTAACCGATTCTTATGAAAGTTTGCACACACATGAACAATATTGTGATAATTTCAACTTGGTAACGAGGGTCTGATGATGGAATCAGGAGGTGAACAGTTGAAAGGATGAGAAGTTTGCATAATGATACGGGCCAGAAATCAAACTAAAAACTATAAAATAAAAATAAATTTATTTTAAATCATCAGCTGTACCAAAAAATAGAAAATAATTAGGACTCAAACCAAGAGGCACTTTGTGTCGCTGCGTCAGCGGAATAAGTAATAAAAATTCGACTGATGACCAGTCCTATACTTCCCACCTAGTAAATATTTGCAAAAAACTCTTTTTTTATTCTTTGAAAAAAAGCATGGCCCTCTTTTTTGTTTAGTGATCTACTGATGGCTAGCTTAATATAGCAAAAATCATGGTTACCTTGATTTACGTACAATTTTTATTTTTTTTAGTAAAATATTTTTTTTCTCGAAAACTGTACATTTTAGAGAAAAAAAATATTTACATTTTTTTCATATTATAACATCTAGAATTTATTTATATTTTTTTACCTATGTTAATACGTGACATTGAGAACGTTTTTTTTTAATATCTCAGGATCCACTGAACCGATTTGACTCAAAATCTAACCAGATCTAAGTTAAAGGCTGATAAACACAATAGAACAATCGGCATCCCGTATGTTGTTCCGTTTTTACGATATCGAAGGCGAAAAATTGACCACATACACACACACACACACATACAGACATCAGTCAGAAAATGATCTTAAACGATTGCTAGGGTCTCAAAACGTGAAACCTGTTAAAATCTCGAAATATTTTTTTCGGACTAAATCCATTACTTCCCTACCATAGTAGAGGTGGGAAGTAAAAATGTGTAATGGTCTACACGAAGAGAGTTTACATTATCTCAACACTGACACGGTGCTAGTGTTACACTCGTGCAAAACTACGCGCCACTAGTGTCAAAAAGTGCATACCAGATGAAAATTATATAAAGATAATAAGGTATTGTTATTATATTGTCCGCACTTATCAAATAGCGGTAAGTATTCTTGTTTCAGAAACAGTAAATAAGGGATTTTTTTAAGTTGTTGACAAAAAACAAGAGGCTCCTTTGAAAATGTGTAATAAAGAACCGAGTGGCAAGTCGGCACTCCCTGTATTATGGAAGCGCGTAATTCAGGGATGAACAAATTTTCATTAAATCACCGACTATATCACTACCTTTACACTAGAATTTCTAAATAATTAATATGTTAGGTACTTGCTCATTTCGCTCATTCGTCCTCGACTTTAAACAGAATGTCATAAGGGTTAAATTAAATTGCAAAAAATATTTCTTACTCTACCTAATGAAAATAAACTACTTATAAGGTGAGGTTTTATGAAACTGTGCAAATGAAACTTTATTTACTGATATTTTATTTTGTTCATTTTAGTCTTTCAAAATTTTACCCCTCTTTGACACCCGTAGGGGTTGAATTTCGAGAAATCCTTTCTTAGTGGATGCTTACGTCAGAAAAGGAACCAACTGTCCAAATTTCAAGTTTCTAGCTTCAGCGATTTGCCCTGGGCGTTGATTAGTCAAAAAAAAATTTACATCCCCATTTAAACCCCTTAGGGGTTGAATTTAATTCTAAAAACGATTTATTCATGCATTGTCATCGGAAATACATATGTGTACAAAATTTCAAATCGATAAAATACGTGGAAGTCGTTCAAAATTGACATGCAAGATTTGACCTAAACAAATAAACTAACAATACATTGCTTAAGTTAAATAAAAGCTTGTAAAAAAGTAAAGAATCGTATCATCCCTAAACTTTATTGTTGGTATTTTGAATATCATTACCTATACTCGCAAAGGTATAGACTATAGAGGGAAGAAGATTATGGGATGTTAAGCGAAAAATTGTTAAAGGAATGTGAAACAAGAGGTTTTTTTAAGTAATACAATGCAATGAAAATGATACTGTTTTACATAAATAAGGGTACGGTTTTTCTTCTTCATTATTAATCCCCTTGTAAAACGAAACGATATGTTTATTCGCGACTAAAGTTTTAGTAAAATATCTATTTTATTTTATTTATTGTAAATTATAGACGCGTCGACAACTATAGGTCATTATAGCGTCTTGATTACATCAAATAACGATCAACTTAAAACTAAATGACATCACACAACATCCATGAGCGGAGGCGGGATTCGAACCCACGACAGTCTGATCCAGAGGCCGCGATGCTAACCACTGGACCACACTGTGCTCAGTAAAATATCAATAAAAGTTGCAAAATACGTAAACGAATTAAGGCACAGACTCTCGACCATACATTGCTGTGATCGACCACTTTTATTAACCGACGACTTAAAAAAAAGGAATGTTCTGTTTTTTCCTAGTATGTAGATATGTATGTATGTGCGTGATTTTTTCAGAAACTACACGACCGATTTTTATGATTCTTTTTTTATTTAATAGGGCATACCTTTGGGATGGTTCTTATATAAATTTTACTTAAATCGGTTCAGTAGTTCGTCTGATTTTAATAAAAAGTGAGTAGCGCAGTGTGATACCGTTAAGGTAAATGTCAGTTTTGACACAGCGAAGTAGGTTAATAACGTACAAACTCCGTATTGTAAAGGCACTAAAATGTAAAAAAATAAAAATAAATAAAAAGTTTTAAAAAAATAGAACCTCCTTCAAAAAAGCCAAAAAAAAGAGGCAAACAATAAAATTTTGAGGTCAGCGTAAATTTATTAAAATGAAAGTAGATATAAAAAAGTTTTGGCAATTAACTTGGCTCCGACCTCAAAATTTTATTATTTTCCTCTTTTTTTAGTGACTTTTTTGAAGGAGGTTCTATTTTTTTAACATTTTTATTTATGGTAAATATGCATTTGAACTTTTTGAAGTAATAATTAATGTCTTTACATAACTGCAAATATTTTTCCAGATTTACAATAATTTTTACTTAATCATACATAATATAAAACACAACAAATTGAATTAATTATTGTAGACGCTCAACAACTGAGTAAATAAACACAACAAATTAATGTATACGCCATGAGCCGAGTATAATAAATCTATTATAAAATCACATATTTATATATGTTTTCTGTTACATGTAATGTTTTTCAAGTTCATTAAATAATCAGAATGTATGCTAATAATTCACAATGTATAATTTTTCTCCTCAGCATGGGGTGTCATCAAAAATTTGTTAACAGTGACATAATCTTGATGAAATATTACGTTATGTTATATTTATCACACCTGCAGCACGTGACGTCGTAAAGTCATATACGGACATTTATTAGTCGTAATGAATATCACTTTTTTAGTCAACGAATTACCATTTCTACATCTTTGAAAAGCGATTAACAAAAGCACAGAAAGTTATTTTTTTTAAGACCACCTACCCCCAGTCTAATTTCCGGTCCCAGCACCGATTCAAATTTTCAATTTTGAAGTTATACTTCTTTTGGCGCGTTATGGAAAAATGATGAGAGTGAATTCTTAGGATGCGCGCGCATCGCGTCACGAAAATTTATCACCATGAAGCTAGTCGTTAGTAATAACTAGTCGTTACACCAGTCTTAATGTGACAAGAGCGTTTTGCCATACAATTGCTCGTGTGTGCCGCTTTCATTAAATATGAGTTCGTACCCACCTCACGGCTTGTTATTTAATGTAATGAAAACGCTAATGACCTAAGTTGTCGACGCGTCTATAATTTATAATAAATAAAATAAAAATAATGTCTTTACATAACTGCAAATATTTTTCCAGATTTACAATAATTTTTACTTAATCATACATAATATAAAACACAACAAATTGAATTAATTATTGTAGACGCTCAACAACTGAGTAAATAAACACAACAAATTAATGTATACGCCATGAGCCGAGTATAATAAATCTATTATAAAATCACATATTTATATATGTTTTCTGTTACATGTAATGTTTTTCAAGTTCATTAAATAATCAGAATGTATGCTAATAATTCACAATGTATAATTTTTCTCCTCAGCATGGGGTGTCATCAAAAATTTGTTAACAGTGACATAATCTTGATGAAATATTACGTTATGTTATATTTATCACACCTGCAGCACGTGACGTCGTAAAGTCATATACGGACATTTATTAGTCGTAATGAATATCACTTTTTTAGTCAACGAATTACCATTTCTACATCTTTGAAAAGCGATTAACAAAAGCACAGAAAGTTATTTTTTTTAAGACCACCTACCCCCAGTCTAATTTCCGGTCCCAGCACCGATTCAAATTTTCAATTTTGAAGTTATACTTCTTTTGGCGCGTTATGGAAAAATGATGAGAGTGAATTCTTAGGATGCGCGCGCATCGCGTCACGAAAATTTATCACCATGAAGCTAGTCGTTAGTAATAACTAGTCGTTACACCAGTCTTAATGTGACAAGAGCGTTTTGCCATACAATTGCTCGTGTGTGCCGCTTTCATTAAATATGAGTTCGTACTCCAAACCGTACTGATTTCACAGTATTATTTTTCTTGATTATACAATATCCTATTATATAGCACTGCTATAAGACGTCCCTGTGGTGTAACGGTAACGTCGTGGCTTCATAAGCAATAGGTCTCGGGTTCAAATCTCAACACAAACATGCATTTGTTTTTAATAAATAATTAGATATAAATATAATAAATAAATATATTTAATAACTTAATAATTTATGAAATTAAATTAATTAATTTAATATCTTTATTTTATTATTTTATCGTCTTTTTTACAAACGTTTAGTGCTGGCACGCGGGATAAAATTTTTGCAGTTATTTTTGTTTTGTTACGTAAAATAAGTATAACTACAGGCGAATTTTTTGAAAAAAAGTTTTGGCTATACGTGTGAAAGATTACGTAATTTTTAAATTTTTCCAGGATTGTTTTTTTAATTTTTCACCTGCAGGATTTGCAGTGTGATTTTGGTCCTTCATTTGGCGTTTACCCGAATCCTTTAGCTTCAAAAATAGCGTCGGGAGAGCCGTAACCGTTTTATAGGCGAGGGGAAAGGATTGAGATTACGAGTGCAGGGGGTAACTTCCGGTATAGAACAGTCTTGTGTGTTTTTTTAAAGACCACCAACAGCTAAAGTTATTTGAGCCTAGCACCAATTCATATTTTCAATTCATTATTTTTTTTCTAATAATAAATTGAAAATCTAATTGACTTTTACCAGCTCTCGGGTTAGAACCCGGGAACTGGGGACTTGTATAATAGAGGAACCATAGCAAAGCCATGTAAACAACAGCATTGCTACACTTTTTTATTTATTTATTGTAGATTATAGACGCGCCGACATCTAAGGTCATTAGCGTCTTTCAATTACACTAAATAACAACTAACTTTAAACTAAATAACATCACAAAACATCCATGAGCGCAGGTGGGATTCGAACCTACGGCAGTCCAGTCTAGAGGTTGCGGCGCCAAGCATGCTAACCACTAGGCTATCTGCCCTCGTTTGCCATACTCTCGCGGTCATTCTCAAGCCCTAAAATACTCTTAAAGAGAGTTTTGTAGTGCATGGATTTATGTGGGTGGATAATTATATAGCTTTGTATTTTCTAATAACCTCACTTTCTATAATATTATACTTACCAATAATATAATACACATGTTATAGATATTTTTTATGGTTTTATTCAGTACTTACTGAATAAAACCATAAAAAATATCTGGTGCAATAACAATTTAAACTAAATGGAATTATTGTACTTAAATCGAAGTAAATAATCCCGTTGTGATAAAAATATATAACGACACAGTTTGTTTTTTCTATAACGACTTTACAAGTAGAAATCTTTTAAAGTGTATTATGTTTCACAGCACGACAAGGTATTTTCAACCCGGAACAATTTCCACAGCGCAGACATTCATAATAAAAATAATAAAGAATAGTATATTGTGCAACTAGTATGCTATATATCTTTATGCGATTTTTTCAGCACTCGTATGCGGCTCACAAATGTGCACTCGCCAAGGCTCGTGCGCGCTCGCCTACTACTCGTGCTGAAAACATCGCGCCTGACGCATGGAGATTTAGCACACGCGTTGCACACTATACTTTTTTCAACACATGCATGGTTTTAGACTTTAATTAAGAATAAATGTCAAACACCTTAGATTCAATGACAGCAGCACATCTCAATCTAAAAACATTGGCCTTGACACAATATTTACTTCGTTGCCATAGTAACCATATTTCATTATAGCATTGAAAAGAGGTAGATTCATTATGTAACGGGTTTTTCAAGTGTTTTTCGTTATGGCATCGAAAAGGGTTTTATAATGGATTATGACGTCACCAGTCGATAAGCGGCCATTTGAGATCCGCCACACTTTTTACGACTTTAGAAGCGCATATCTCACAAACTATTGACTTAAATAAAAAAATCATTTTGAAAATTCTATATCATTATTCAACACCTATCTAACGATACCCCACACGCTTATGTGCACTGGAATATTTTTTTTTCATCCCTGTTACGTGTACGGAGTGCCACTCCTATTTTTTTTTTTTTTTTTCGTAATTCCACACAATTGTATAGCGGTTCATAGAAGATACCTTCCAAATTTTTATATAGTGCCAACAGTCTCCGAGTAAAATAACTGTGACATACCGACGGACGGACAGGCGGACAGGACGAAATTATAAGGCTCCCGTTTTTGTCATTTGGCTACGGCTTTATGATCCTGGTATTATATTGAAAGGCTTAACATCCACATAAAAAAAACTTCACGAATACCTTTTTAGTTAAGAGGATAAAGGTTGACCAAACCCTTCGACTAAGCTCCACGCATTCAACAATCTGTAAATATGTAGGGCATTACATAGAATCGATACTATAATATTATATAAACTTGTAACGGGATCTCTGTCTGCAATTTCATTTTTAACCGACTTCAAAAAAAGGAGAAGGTTCTATATTTGGCATCTATGTTTTTACAAGCTTTTATTTAACTTGCAATGTTTGTATGTTAGTTTGTTTAGGTCAAAACTTGCAAACCAATTTTGAACGACTTCCACGTATCCGATCGATTTAAAATTTGGTACACATATGCACTCCCGATGACAATACATGAATCAAAAGTTTTTAGAATTAAATTCAATCCCTAACGGGGTCAAACGAGGGAGTAGTGTTTTTTGAGTATTCAACGCCTAGGCCAAACCGCTAAAGCTAGAAACTTGGAATTTGGACAGTAGGTTTCTTTTGTGACGTAAGCACCCACTATATGAAGGGATTTTTCGAAATTCAATTCCTAAGGGAGTCAAAAGGGGATAAACTTTTGAACGACTAAAAGGAACAAAATAAAATATTAGTAAAAAACTTTTTAAAGACACGCTTTTAAAAAAGGGAAAAATAAGTTTTAATAATTTAGTTTCATAATTATAAAAGCGCGGGTCGTGACTAATAAAATATCGTAGTTTACAATCCACGCTTTTATAATTATTATGAAACTAAATTATTAAAACTTATTTTTTTCCTTTTTAGTACATTTAAATAAAAGCGTGTCTTTCAAAAGTTTTTTTACTAATATTTTTTTTTATGTATGTTCACCGATTTTGATTATAATTCTTGTTTTACTTAATAAGGCATTATACCTTCAGGGTGGTTCCACATAAATTTTACTAAAATCGGTTCAGTGGTTCTCTTATTTTTTAGTTTAGTATTTAAATATCATGACAAAAGTCGGTAAATACCGTGCAAACTACGTATTGTAAAGCCACTAAAAAGTAAAAAATAAAAACTTTAAGAAAACCTACTTCAAAAAAGCCACTAAAAAGGAGGAAAATAACAAAATTTTGAAATCGGCGCTTATTTAAAAAAATTAAAGTAGATATATAAAAAGTTTTAGCTATTAAATTGGCGTTGACATCAAAATTTTATTATTTTTCTTCTTTTTAGAGGTTTTTTTTAAGATTATTTTTTAAGTTTTTTAATGAACTAATAAATTCATTGTCATTATATTATGTAGGACATTCTGTAGATTTGAGAATGTGTACAAAACCGCCGCACCACCGCGTGTTCGTATTCTCCATAAACAGACGGGGGGGAGGGGGGTAAATATTGTAAAATCAATATGGAGCGGGTTTGTTCTCTCTGCTGTGTGCTTAATTCAAGAATGACGGACATTTTTTTTGAGTTTTCGTGTACCTAAAATTATACTTACAGAGTAAAGACTGTCAATTTGTTATTCTAGATATACGTTTAATATAATAATAATGCGTTTAACGTTCGTTTCTCGACATTATGTCATAACAGACGCCATTCGCACCATTACTATTTTCTAATTTACCACTTCCCGTTGTTTTCTACATATTTTAAACTTCAACTTTTTTTTTTTATTAGCAATGTGCGAATGGAGGAATTATATGAAATTAGGATAAGGTAGGCAATTTTGGGAGCATAGGAGTTTGACAGGTAATCGGCCATGGCCTTGAATAAGGAACCATCTCGATATTCATCTGGAATTATTGAGGGAAACCATGGAAAACCTCAAACAAGATGGCCGGTACAGGAATTACCGTTTCTCGGCGTGAGGCAGTAGGAAAAAGTCCTAGCCACATCTGCCCCCGCCGGGATTCGAACCCAGTACCTTCCCAATGCGAGTCTAGTGCTGTACCACTAAGCTACATCGCTGGGTTGATACGTTTAATATACAACCCTTATAAAATAGTACCTACCAATATTTTAAACTTAAATAAAACACAATAAAATCACTAGTGGCAATGCAAAACTCTCCCGACAAAATAGTGTATCTATTTAATAATTATTTTAAGTTTTAACATCGTTATGTGAATTGATGTTTTTTTACTTTTAACACAATGCATCCCTTAAATTTATTTATTTTCTTCCAATTTGACTAATAATTTATTTTTTTATTGCCACCAACAGCCGAATTATTTTTATTTTTATATTTTCAATTTATTAGGTAAATATATATTACCTAATTGAAAATCCAATCGATACTTTTCCCTGCAGTTCTCAGATTAGAACGTGACAACTGAGAGCTTGTAATAGAGGAGCCATGGAAACGCCATATGAACAACGGCTTCGCTAGACGCTCGGCTATTCTCTCAAAATTTTCAAAGATATTTCACGCGGTGATGGATTCTTTGTGTTTTAAAGACCACCAACAGCTAAGGTTATTTGGGCCTAGCACCAATTCATATTTTTAATTCATTATTTTTTTTTTAATAATAAATTGAAAATCCAATTGACACTTTTACCAGCTCTCGAGCTAGAAACTTGTAATAGAGGAACCATAGCAACGCCATGTAAACAACAGCATTGCTACACGCTCGGCTATTCTCAAGCCCGTGATGGATTCTTAAGCCAGTACCAAATTTCGTTTAAATCGATTAAGTAGGTAAAATGTTTTGATGTACAAAATGAAAACATTTCAGATTTTTTCTAGCTATAATTATTTTTCAGGCTCATGCAAAGATATATTATGAAATTGAATCTAACAAAAAAAAGAACACATGGTGACATTATTTCTTATTACACAAGACTCTAATGTTATTTTTCAATTAAAAATGACATATTAGTTAATAGATAATACTAATAAATTAAGCATCATTAGTTTAATAAAATAATATTTTGTCAACATGTTGACTTCTAACCATCCGGCAATAAATAAAAACTCAAACTAGATCGCATGTCATAGTTTTTGTACGAATACAGGGATGACTATAAATTTCTTACATACTGGGTTGCAAAAAGCATTATCAGCAGGGGCGTAGGGTCGTGGCTAGATACAAATCTTAGGTAGGGCATCCTAAATTTGAAGTAGGGCGGAAATAAATTAATTCATTTAAATGCATAAACTCACCACATGTAAATCATTTGAATTGAAGAATATCTCACCTGAAACAAAAGAAGAATTAAATCAATATTTTTTAACCAAAAAAATTTAGAAAACATATAGGTAATTAAAAACAAATTTTAGAGAAAAAATTATAGTTAAAATTGAAATATCTTACATAGGTACTTTTGAGCAATGGACAATATTTTTTTTTAAATTTTTGGGAAACTTTAAACCAGAAAAGATAGAGACGTTCGCTTGTGCTCATCGGAATCAACGTACCTACGTCATTTTCTATAAGCATTAAATTTAAAAAAGTTCTAAGAGATTTCGATTTTCATCATAAAAAACTTTTTCCGACTTCGTATTTTATTAAATTGGCGCAGACTTCAAAATACCATTATTTTCCTCTTTTTAGTGGCTTTTTGAAGGAGGTTTTTTTTTATATTTTACTTTTTAGTGTCAAATAGTGACATTTACCTTAAGGAATCACACGCCATTACTCACCTTTATTAAAATCAGCCGAACTCCTAAACCGATTTTGATGAAATTTCTATGGGACCAATCTGAAAGTATATCCTTTCAAATAAAAAAAAAAGATTTTTCCAAATCGCTTTATAAATGACGGAGGATAAAAAAAATGCAACCGAATTGAGAACCACCTCCTTTTTTTTAAAGTCGGTTAAAAAATCCGCGTTTTTTAAAGATAATTTAGAAACTGCCAAGGAGGATGAATATAGTTCACAGTTGAATTTTGCATAACTCCCGCGATATTTCATTGAGTAACTCTATAAGTAAGTATATCTATAGCAAATAGTTTCAAAAATCACCCTGTATATTACGTAATTATATTTAGTCACCCAAATTAAAAAAACTGAAACAAAACAGAACAAAGAATTACTATCAAGAATTTTAGACTGTGTATTAATTATACTAATATAATAAATATTGTTTGTTTTTCTTTCTTGCTTCTGTTATAATATTATAATTCAGTTAATTCTCAGAACTTTTAAGACAAATCGATAAAAGTGTATTTTTTTTTTTTTTGAAGGAATAAATAAATAAATAAAATAAATAAATATCTAACTGTAACTTGGTTTCAATTGCAAAGTTCAATGCTTAATTGAGGGCAGTATAGCCTAGATGTTAGCGTGCTTGGCGCCGCAACCTCTAGACTGAACTGCCGTGGGTTCGAATCCCACCTGCGCTCATGGATGTTTTGTGATGTTATTTAGTTTTAAGTTAGTTGTTATTTAGTGTAGTTGAAAGACGCTAATGACCTTAGATGTCGACGCGTCTATAATCTACAATAAATAAAATAAATCAATGCTTAATTACAGATTATTCCAGAATTAAAAACTTGCATAAAATAGTAAATTGTATAGGTATCTAGTTGCGTAATGAGGCATATTACTGACGAGTAGTCACAGTATGTTAAAACGAGTGATAACAAGTTTTAACAGTCACGCAAGTCATAATATCATTACGCACGAGGTATATATAGTATTTTTTAACCGACTTCAAAAAAAGGAGGTGGTTCTCAATTCGGTTGTATTTTTTTTTTTATTTTTTTTTATGTTTGTTACCTCATAACTCGGTCATTTATAAACCGATTTTGAAAATTTTTTTTTATTTGAAAGGCTATACTTTCAGATTGGTCCCATAGAAATTTCATCAAAATCGGTTCAGTAGTTCGGCTGATTTTAATAAAAGTCAGTAACGGCGTGTGATTCTTTAAGGTAAATGTCACTTTTTGACATATCAGACAGCGTAAGAAAGTCGGTTTAATAAAAGTGAGTAACGGCGGTGTGTCAAAAAGTAAAAAATAAAAAACTTTTTAACAAAAAAAAAACCTCCATCAAAAAACCACTAAAAAGAGGAAAATAATGAAATTTTGAGGTCTGTGCCAATTTAATAAAAATAAAATATGAAGTTGGTTAAAAAGAAGATATTAATCACTATACTATACTTTTTAACCGACTTCATATTTTATTAAATTGGCACAGACCTCAAAATTTCATTATTTTCCTCTTTTTAGTGGTTTTTGAAGAGGGTTTTTTTTTGTTAAAAAGTTTTTTTTGCCATACCTATCCACTATAAAATAGCTGCTATTCACTTCATTTTCAGTATTTTCAAAAAATTCTGACAGTTCATTTGTGTCGCAAACTTCACTCCTATAGTATAGATTTCGAACTCACGACAGTCTGATCCAGATGCTGCGACGCTAACCACTGGACCTATATCGAACCTATATGTTGATGTAACTTTTTTTGTTTAAAATTACTTATATAACAAGCTGTTAAAGTTTGGGACATCCTGTATATCTAAGATACAAGATATTCCCAATCTTATAGCTGCTACCGTTATTTCATACGAAAATCATCAAAATATGAAGCTTTAATGTGGTTAATTAGCGTAAAAGTATTAAAATCAAAACTGTTAAAGTTACCATCCTCATCACGTACTTAACTGTGAAGATATACAAAATACATTGTACTTGATATATTATATACCTACCCATAACATAATATAATAATAATGCAAGCGTCTATTCCATAACAATGTTAAGATAATGTTAAGGTAATTGCGTCGACTTCCACGATTTTAACTAGGAATTACGGTAGGTACTTTACTTACATGCATTTAATTGTAAACTTAAAACTAATGTTACACCGTCTTAACTTCCTCATTTAAGTAGGTAGGTACCTATATTTTGTTATGGCAAGTACATGCTTAAATGTTACAAAAACCCCAGTTAAACTGTACTAAAGCTATCTCTTCTTTTGATTATCATATAGCGAAAAAAAGGGGAAAGTAGCTTCAGCGGTTTAGCCTGGGCGTTGATTAGTCAAAAAAACTTGCACCCCTGTTTTAAAAAATTTAATTTAAAAAAAATGCTCGAATATGGGTTGGCTTATTTTTTAAGAAAAGTTAGTATGTTGAATCTCAAGTTTATAGCTTCAACGATTTGGCCTGGGCGTTGATTAGTCAAAAAAACTTGCACCCCTGTTTTAAAAAATTTAATTTAAAAAAATGCTCGAATATGGATTTGCTTATTTTTTAAGAAGAGTTAGTATGTTGAATTTCAAGTTTATAGCATCAACGATTTGGCCTGGGCGTTAATTAGTCAAAAAAACTTGCACCCCCGTTCTACCCTCTTAGGGGTTGAATTAAAAAAAAAAAAAGCTCGAATATGGGTTTGCTTATTTTTAAAGAAGAGTTAGTATGGTGAATTCAATACTTCTCATCTAAACGATTTGCGAGATATGAACATTTTGTCGAAAAACTCTACACCCCCTTTGACACCCTTAGGGGTTGAATTTCAAAAAATCCTCTCTTGGCGTATGCCTACGTCTTATAAGAAACCTACCTACCAAATTTCATGTTTGTAGGCTTTACAGTTCCTGAGATTTCGTGATGAATGAGTCAGTGGTACTTTGCATTTATATATTAAGATTATAAAAAAAAGAAGTCTGTATCTATGTTATCTCAAAACTCGAGAACCGCTGAACCGATTTGAAAAATTATTTCACTGTATAAAAGTCTATTCTTCCCGATTGACGTCAGGCTGTAGGTATATTATTACGCTACGACAAAACTGGGATTTGAACCCGAATGAAGTCCGGCTTCACCCGGGTGTAAATCGGTATTTTATTACATTTATATTGTATATCTTCTTATATATAAAATTCTCGTGTCGCGGTGTACGTTATTGAACTCCTCCGAAACGGCTGGACCGATTTTGATGAAATTTTGTGTGCTTATCGGGTAGGGTGGAGAATCGGACAGCATCTATTTTTCATCCCCCTAAATGTTAAGGGTGGTCCACCCCAAAAAATTTTTTTTTATTTTTTTGATAAAATTTTTTGTTTTAATTTTTTCATGATTCAGCATTGAAAAATACATACAACTCTAAATTTTTACCCTTATACGATCAACCCCTGATTTTTAATCGCGATTTTTATATTAAGCTTTAAAAAATACATATATGGCGAACGAGCGAAGCGAGTGAGTAGTGTATTTATAATATTCAAGCGAACGAGCGAAGCGAGTGAGTAGGCGAAAATATTCAAGCGAACGAGCGAAGCGAGTGAGTAGTGTATTTATAATATTCAAGCGAACGAGCGAAGCGAGTGAGTAATGTAATTATTCCTAGAAATTATTAACAACGTTTGCCGGATCAGCTATACTAAATATACGTGAGCGGAGTAATGGGTGACCGCTATTAAATCATAATTTCATACCACCCGAGCGAAGCCGGGACGGGTCCGCTAGTTATTATATAGATACATTGTTCATTCAATAATAGCATCTTCAGCTTGTTCAAAGGCATTGGCTGTCATCCCTGTGATATGTCACAGGATCTCGATCTAAATCATTAATCATCCATTAAATCCATTGTCAGACGCGGTAGAGGTATCCGAATCTTTGTGTTAAGTTTTCTTTGTTGTCTATTTGCATGTAGCTATCAACCGATTATTGACAATCAATACTATAGTATACAGTGCGTAAGTATAGTGTGGAACAAGCCATACAAAAAAGAATTCCAGATCATCTACGGTCAAAATCCTCGGAGAAGTCAACCTTATTTTTCATTTTTTAACGCGCATATATTTTGATAGTCGTTTTTTTATCCCGACCCCTTTCTGGAATGATGTCTTTTTACAAGCTTTTTGATGTGAAACATCTTATGTCGGGCTGTGAACAGCCGCGTGAGGGGAAATATGCAACGAAATGTTTGGTCCGCTCCTTCGCTGCTGTTCTCCCCACTACTGCGGTACTCTCTCTCTCTCTTGGCTCAGGCGTGCACTGTAACACACGCGGTGTTACAGTGCAGTATATAGGATTACGACAGTTAGTTGCTGCTTTTGAAAAAATATATACTACTACATAGAGAATACCACCGAGTTCAATAACGTTTTCTTTGATGTTTCACATCTGTCGGGGGTCCCGAGACCCACACCCTTTTTATTATTATTACAAGCTTTTATTTAACTTGTTTTTGATAATTTCGTTGCCAAACCCAAATCTACTCGAGCGAAGCCAGACCGGAAAGCGGGTAGTATGTGATAAAACTAACCTTTGTAGGGCCGTCGTGAATAATCCCGTTTACAAAAAACGCCAAATGTTTCATTTATAGTGCGATTTCACGAACAATAACACTGGGTTTAAATTGTTTTTGTTTAACATGAAAACGAAATCCGACGAGGATTATTTCTCGAGGCATGTAAAATACGCCATTTATAATAAAAGTTGTTGCCTTTGAAATATTTATATTCAGTAAATGATTTTGAAAACAGTCTTGTGCAAACTGAACAGAAATGTGAAAAAAAAATGGACTGTGTGCCTCACCCACATAAGCGCACGGTCGAAGTTATACTTCATACATTTTTCATTAGAACACGTTCCGTTGAAGTTTTTGGCATTTTTTAATTTTAACTATTTACTTATTTTTATTTTTAACATAAATATCATGATAATTTAATAAATTTCACATAAGTATACAAAGCCTGCTTACAATAATACATTATTTTGAAACATCAAAAAATTACTTTTTAAAATTATTTCTAAAATCTACCCCCCAGTGGGGGACATTGAAATGCGATTGCTATCGCAAATTGCATTCCAATGTTCTCTGGGAATTAGCGCTGCCAGAGACCCGAGCTCGTACCAGTCGGTTTGTGTATGGCGGCTGGCGGATTCTAATAATAATGGATTATTTGTTGTGTTGAAGACGCTAATGACCTGAGTTGTCGACGCCTCTATAATCTACAATTAATTAATTAATCTAAAATCTATAAGAAAACGAATTTTTCTTGGGATGAGATCGATTTTTTGCCCCCCAAAACCACTTTCAGTAAATTTCATCCGAATTTGTTTTATCCTTGTCAGCGTTTTAACAATTTTTGAGTCGGTTTTTTTGTGGGTATTTTTTGACTCGAAGTCATTCAAATTTACTATCTTCGCTAACTGCAAAAAATAGAAAAATTTGTTTTTAAAAAAATTCTGTACGACCCCTAAGAATTAATATTTCGACTTAATTTTTGGTAGGTGTACCTATGTACCCATATTAAACGAAATTTTTGGTTGTGAGTCGCCAGTCCTGATAAAATTTACAAAAAGTAGCTATTTTTCCGATTTTCAAAATTTCAAAAATTAGAGCGACGTCTAAAAATCGTTTGATCGCGTTTGACTTGATTTAAGTATTTCATCAAAAACTAACATATTTTGAGGTGAGGCCGATAAATTTTAAAAGGGAAGGTAAAAATTGCCACGCCAATAATTTTTTGGCTTGAACTAAAAATAAATAAAAGGAAGAGGTTTTCAGCCGCATTGGCGCTGACTTAACGAAAGTCTACTGTACTAGGAATAGGGTAGGTATAACCTAAAAATACCAACAAACTTTTAATTATTATAGTTTTTATACAACACCGATATTAATTACGTTAATAAGGCAATTCATTGAAGCGATAAGATAATTTAATATATAAAGTAAAAAATAGGGTTCATATTATCAATGAAAGAAGTTAATTTAATAATTTAATGAGATGTGGGCGCCCTACTACAAAATACCAAACAATCTACTGATAATATTACGTAATTTATTACTTTGATGATTTAAAACAATGTGAAAAATTCATTAAAGTTCAAATATATTATCTAATTACAATTACAAATTATTAAGATAAAACAAGTATCTGTGACCAAGAGACAAAATTGCTAAAGGTCAATTTTTGGTAATTTTTTGACCGTCTAATATTTCATACTGGGGTGGTATTTGAGAAATACTGGATGTTACGGAAATAGAAGGAAGTGTCATGAGAAAAAAAACATATCTATACCTAGGTATGTTAAGGTCTATGTTGATATAAGCCAGGTGGCTTTGTGGTAAAGCACTAGACTACCGGCAGGTCCAAACGCCAAGTTCAGGTTCGAATCCAGATGGCTTTTAATATTTTTATTTTTGAAGCCATGCTTCTATTGGCGCGTTAAACGATTTCTGGCAGGGGGTAAACTTATAGGTTCGCGTCACGGTGTAAGCCGTCACGCTCATGTTATTAAAAGTATATCTATAGCTATGGCCAGCGGTGAAAGTAATATACTGGCGCACGCGAAATGGTCTATGTAAAATTAATATCTGAGAGTTTTATAGGACACAAAAAATAAAATGGCGTCAGATTTCAAAATGGCGGCCATATGTACTTTTGTAAAAATTATCCGATATTTTTGAAAATTGATATTTAAGAGTTTTATAGGACACAAAAAAATAAAATGGCGTCAGATTTCAAAATGGCGGTCATATGTACTTTTGTAAAAATTATCCGATCTTTTTGAAAATTGATATTTAAGAGTTTTATAGGACACAAAAAAATAAAATGGCGTCAGATTTCAAAATGGCGCCCATATGTACCTACTTTTGTAAAAATTATCCGATCTTTTTGAAAATTGATATTTAAGAGTTTTATAGGACACAAAAAAATAAAATGGCGTCAGATTTCAAAATGGCGGCTATATGTACTTTTGTAAAAATTATCCGATCTTTTTGAAAATTGATATTTAAGAGTTTTATAGGACACAAAAAAATAAAATGGCGTCAGATTTCAAAATGGCGGCCATATGTACTTTTGTCAAATTATCCGATCTTTTTGAAAATTGATATTTAAGAGTTTTATAGGACACAAAAAAATAAAATTGCATCAGATTTCAAAATGGCAGTCAAATAATAACTTTTCAATTGTATAGTCTATAGCTTTGATAAATTCGGTTTTATATTATATACAATGCGTAAGAAGCATAGCTTCTGTCGGGTGTCCCATAACACCTCTAAACTTTTATTAATCTTAAAAATGCTGAGATGGGACAAGCAAAAATGTAAATGTATGAAGTATAACTTTGACCGTGCGCTTATGTGTGTGAGGCCCATATCCTTTTTTTTCATTTAACGACATAAATAATTGAACCCATAAAATTGAGTGTAAATGACTATACCTTTATATAATATTATTGTGCGTTTTGTATCGCGTGTAGTTACAGTTGGTACACCTTTTCCCAGTTAACACTATAAATAGTACCAACCTAAAGGCTTTATAGCTCTCTATGTGCACCAACCTACACGTGTATATTGTATAATAACATTAAACAAACGGACATACGACTGATATTGAAGGAAATTAAAGCGAGGTGGTTTTCGGTCCATTAATCACAGTTTCAGCATCAAAATGGACCTCGACTCGAACGGCCAACAATGAGAGAAAAACTCATCTCCCTTAACGCGGTTAAAGCACTGTCGAGAACGAAATTAGAAATTAGACACGCTGGCCAATTCATAAGCAACTCGCTGCACGACGACGCAGAGATTCGGGGGCACACATTCAGTGGATTTTTTTGAAGCTATGCTTCTATAGACGCGTTAGACGATTTCTGGGAGGGGAAAAACTTATGGTTTCGCGTCACGTCACCGACATGCTCATGTTAAAAATATATTTACTGTCCGATCCTTTTGAAAATTAATATCTGAGAGTTTTATAGCACACAAAAAAATAAAATGGCGTTAGATTTCAAAATGGCGGCCATATGTACTTTTGTAAAAATTATCCGATCTTTTTGAAAATTGATATTTAAGAGTTTTATAGGACACAAAAAAATAAAATGGCATCAGATTTTAAAATGGCGGCCATATGTACTTTTGTAAAAATTATCCGATCTTTTTGAAAATTGATATTTAAGAGTTTTATAGGACACAAAAAATAAAATGGCGTCAGATTTCAAAATGGCGGCCATATGTAGATACTTTTGTAAAAATTACCCGATCTTTTTAAAAATTGATATTTAAGAGGTTTATAGGACACAAAAAAAATAAAATTGCATCAGATTTCAAAATGGCGGTCAAATAATAACTTTTCAATTGTATTGTCTATAGCTTTTATAAATTCGGTTTTATATACAATGCATAAAAAGCATAGCTTCTGTCGGGTGTCCCATGACACCTCTTGACTTTTACTTGTGCTATATTCATGTTTGGCGTGGTCATAGGGAGTACCGGGATAATTCTCGGTGGGCTGGTCCATAATGATCATCCCCTCAAAGTCGTATGAGACGGGTCTCCCTTAATTATTTTTCCGGTAACTTTTTGTGTCCCAGGTCAACCCTGTTGCTAAAGTGGAAGCTAGGAAAATTCAATAAATTTATCCAGCTTATTATAGCTCTTCACAAGTAGGTATTACCACCATTCCAAATATTAGTCCTGTCGGCAGACCGAAAAACAAGGGCCCAAAATGCAAAAGAATACAAGAGCAAATTTATGACTAAGATTTAATTGCGGCAGGGAGAGGAGGGGGTCTATATGTCAGCCGCCATTTTGATAAACGTGTTTTTGCGAGTATCTCGAGAACGGCTAGTCCTACGAAGAAAACAGAAGAAACCTTTTTTGTAGAAAAATGAATGGTCTATCTTTTTCATTAAAAACATTTTTTTCGTAAAATCAATATTTTAAGAGTTATTGCGCTGAAAAGTTTATATTTTCAATTTTTGCTAAATAGTATATTAATAGGACTTCCTCAGCAACTATAATAATTATATTAACTATTATTAATGTATTATCAGCCGTTTATAAACTATTCAGCAAAAGCTGAAACTAACTTTTCAGTGTCAAAACTTAAAATATTGATTTTACGTCAAAAATAATTCAAATAAAAAAGATAGACCGTTCATTTTTCTGCAAAAAAGGTATCTTGTGTTTTCTTCTTAAGACCAGCCGTTCTCGAGATATTCGCAAAAACGTGTTTATCAAGATGGCGGCTGATAGAGAAATATGTTAGGTTATAATTTAATGTCATTGTCAAACCAAATTTCCAGACGTGGCGCTCTGTAAAGTAGAATTAAACTAACAAAAATTAGTAATATTATAAAAACAACTGAAATAATTTCTGTTTTGTTTGTTTGATCCCTTAAAATCAACTTTCGACTCCGCCACTTCGTAAGAACAGATGAACAGACAAACGCATAAATGTTACCGGGTTTGTTCATTCCCTGTCCGCAATCAATACCCATCTAAAGAGAAACAAACGTACCAATGTTAAAAGTTCACACACACACACAACATTACATACCTACACAGTACGAGTGTTTTGTTTTTATGTATGTGTAAACACTGAATTAACCAACCTAACCGATTGGACTATATAACACTGAAATACAGAACTGACCGTTCATAACCATACATAATGTTAAAAATTACCGATCGCCACGCAGGGATTCTGTCAACGTAATTGTGTTTAAAAAATTCGGCAAGCAATTAACAAAACAAAAAAAAACAGTAATTTTCCGACTCTCTCAAGAGATGTGAAAACATAACAGAATCGAATACGATAACAGTTCTATAATATGTAGCTGTTATCATAACTCATTCGTCAGCAACTGTCAAAAAAATATGAGGTTATAATATAACCTCAAATTTTTAAAATATTGATTTATTTTATTTATTGTAGATTATAGACGCGTCGACAACTTAGGTTATTAGCGTCTTAAATTACATTAAATAACAACTAACTAAAACTAAATAACATCACAAAACATCCATGAGCGCAGGTGGGATTCGAACCCACGACAGTATCTAGAGCTGGTACCAAGTAAACTATCCACTAGGCTACACTGCCCTCTAAAATTTTGATAGTGATGTATGTTTTTGTTCAGTGCATGTTGCATTTTAACTGAAACGATTTTCTCTAATGCATTAATATTGTAGCAAAACCCCAGATGATACGCCGCTGGCGACAATAGAATCATCGAGAACAGGTAACAATGGTGAGGCGTGGCATGATATCGAAGACACAGGTAATCACCAGAATGTTCTGGAAAGCGCGCGAGCGTGGGGGGTCAAGTTGCTAGCTCTATATAAGCAGGAGCAGTCACCGGAAAACAACAACGAGAGTCGTGTGACAGTGTCGATTTGAAATAAATACAGCATATAAATTGTTCAGTGTTATTTAAAGTGCTTCAGTTCGTTTAAGAATTACTGTTCGTGTTATTATTATATAAACAGTGTTGACTGTTAGAATTGAGATATAATTGTTGCATTCTATTGTTATCTATTTTTGTTACATTTGTAATTATTGTAAATAAATAATTTATTCCACCTACGTAAGAAAACAGTTTTGTTACAATATTTTCCACAACTAGGTAGCAGATAAACAAAACGAAGCTATGTTGCGTCTTGGTGAAATTCACTGTATATCGAATGACAAGTTACCTATATAGCAGTTATAAAGCTCGGTAAATACCTTTGCTTACACAGTTGTTCGAGAATCGGGTAACTAAAACACAAGGGCTGACCGAATTGCCAAACAGAAGGGTCAAAATTTATGTGTTGATAATGAAGTATATTGTGTCTGGTAGGTACTCATATTATATACGCCCTCCGCCCACATAGGCATTAAAAGGTGTAGAGTGTAAAGGTACCTTATGTACACTAATGTTGAAAAGTATACAATCAATCAAATCGTAAAATATTATCTGGGAAATTATCAATCGGGCCCGCTAGTAACATCTTGATAATTCGTTACAACTTTGTAACAAGTCTTCATGGTTTCCGGGCTTGTAGGCCGCGTGGTCCGGTGGTATTTCTACCTGACGTTTCGTCTACAACTGCGGTAGACATTCTCAAAGGCGATGTGGCAGCGGTCGAAGTGTCCTCCTTGGCGGCTCACAGGTCAGTGTCAATGCCGGCCGCGAAAGCTTGCACAAATTTGTAACAAATAGTAGCAGAGCATAGTTGTACAAACAGATAGGAATTTTGAACGGAGGCTGACAATATTGAGACTGCGGATCACAGTAACATGAATGACAGTTAGAAAACTTCTGCGGGAACATAATTAAACCTTTAGTACAAATTACAAATTTTATATAGAAAACTGGCTTTTACACAGAGCCGGCCTTAGTCATCTTATTATTAACTGTAATGGGTCCGAAAATCGAAATCAAAATGTATAACAAATTTTTATGTTTCAAGGTCACTACACTATTTTTACACTATTTTTAGAAAGATGTCTGTATGTGTGTGTGTGTACGTATGTACGTACTTACGTATGTGTTCATTTCTTTCTAAGACGAAATCTCGAGAATGAAAAATGATATCGACTACGTTAGGGTGCCAATCGACGCGTATTAACGTAAATATGATCTGAAAGAAATGTTTTCAAAATCGGTTCAGCCGTTCTTTTTTCTTAACCAAATAGACTCCAGAAAAGTAAATTTTACACAATATCTCGCGAATAAAAAATTATATCGACTTCGTAAGGGTGTCAATCGATGCGTGTTAACGTCGTTTTGATCCGACATAAATTTTATAAAAATCGGTTCAGCCGCTTTTTTTTTTTTTTTTTAATTATTGTTAAAAATAAATAATAATTATGATTCAATGATTAAAATGATTACTTTTCTGTGTAATATCTAATTTAATTATTATTATTAAATATTTATCAAACTGGGAAGTTCGTCGTGTCGACCTCAAGGGTCGCACTTTAGTTCTACTAAACGACCCACCTCACGGCTTGTTACATATTGTCACAACTCGTCAGTAATAAACCCCATTACAACAGTAGAAATACAATCTACAAAAAATTATGAATAGTAGACGAAAAATGTTTATACAAAAGTTATAGAGCATTTTGATTTCCACTGATACCTAAAAACCATTTTTTACTAAAAATGGAACGGAACCGACAAATTCGCAAAAAACCGTTTTTCGTGACCTTGAACCTCGAATATCTGGCAACGCCGGCACGTTATCGATGGGAACTTTTTAGACGTTTTTTAAAACACCATAACGGGGGTGTATACAAAAATTGAACTAACTGCAAATTTTTTGCAGTAATAATCTAAAACTACTGGGCTATAAATGGTCCCACAGACCGATGTGTCGGGCTAAGAGTTTGTTTTTTTTTTAACCTTCGCCTATGGCTTCAGGTTTCACCCCATGTGCCAGCATCTTATTTCTATTACTATAACATATATAACTGGGACACAACGATGGATGGATTCACAGGTTTTGGGATAAGAGACAAGGAAAGCAATAGACTCTTAAATGCAGGACCAACACTAACTAGAGAGTCTTTCGATTAAGGATTTGCTGGTTAAATGGCTAAGAGTTAATATCTTATTTATTTATTTATTATGGATTATGGAGTATAGACGATCGACAACTAAGGTTAGACAGAGAGTCGTCGCGTTTTATAATATTTATAGGTACACTATTCTGTCGACGTAGCATGGCGTGTTTCGGTGCGGGAAATTAAAATCGGTCTAACTTAATGATTAGTCATTATATTATGATTCTTTTCAGCTAGTATTGTATATCGCAGTATCTCTACACGGTAAATTTCCAAACAGCTACCGTATTTATCTAGTCCGGCAATCGCAATATGACTTGTATCTGATTTCGTATATAATATTATGTAGTAAAAGGTAAACCAAATATTGTTTCGTTGAATATTAAAGAGAATTTTAACGATAGGAGTTAAATTTAATAATAGGTGTTTATTTGAAACGTGTGCCGAAGTACAAACGAAATTGATTAAATGAAAATATTTATCTGTTCGATATAATGTAAACAATTAATGAACCCTATTTTCATTTTCAAAATTAATGATGCGTAACTTCGTGTCCAAAAATGGAAAGTTATTCGTTCACTATACAGGGTGTTAATTAAGTATGTGTACGCACTTTAAGGAATTAATCTATGATTGATTTTAAGACAAAACCTTCTTATAAATATGGGTCCGCAACAACCCACGACAGTTTGATCCAAAGGTTAACACGCTAAGCGTTACACCAAGCTGTCCTAGAACTGTTTTAGAATTTGATCAACAATCAGACCAAATATTACGAAATGTTATAATTACCACAAAACACCAAACCATAACAAACACTCTCGACGTACGTTTCGCCAACCAAGTTGGCATCATCAGGAGATGATTAAAACTAAACTTTAGTTTTAATCATCTCCTGATGATGCCAACTTGGTTGGCGAAACGTACGTCGAGAGTGTTTGTTATGGTTTGGTGTTTTGTGGCAATTGTAACATTTCGTATCTTTACACCAAAGGTTCCACCACTTTTTATTGTTAACGAGACCAAATATTATTAGATTCAAAATAGATTGTAAATTATAGACGTTCGAAAACTTAGTTCATTAGCGTCGAATCGGCTCAAGACATCAGTAAAACAAACGTGCAGGGGCGGACTGACCGTAGAATGGCCCCGGTGGCGACCAATATTTTTAGCCCCTTATTCCAAAAATGGACCAATATTTTTGGCCCCTTATTATATGAGTTGATTTTACTTCAACATATATTTTCATATTTTTTGATGTCATAAAAGTAAATTAAAAGACAAAAATATTTGTTGAAATAATGTCGCCCATTTGGCTCCCATTTAAGGTTGGCCCCGGTGGCTGGAGCCACCCAGTCGCCCGGTCCAGACCGCTCCTGCAAACGTATTACAGTTAATTAATAATTAAAAATATAGTGATATCAATATAGGTACGTATTATTGGATATTATTAAACGGGTAGGTTATAATATAATACATTTGATTATATAATAACGGCGGGTAATCCACATGTCTGTGTGTGTGTGTGTGTGTGTGCTGATAAAGCCCTTCTGCTTCAATGGGGGGGACGAATGGCGATCGTTTGCCGTTTATGGACATTATTCAGGTATTGCTTGTGTATCTCCAGCCATGCTTACATGCTTTCGGTAGCTCTCTGTTATATTTTGTATTATGTAACACAATGTAGGACACACCATTGACTTAGTACATAGACAATGGCATTCCCTAACAGCAATGTATTCTGGAAATTAGTGTTTACATATTTTTACTTCCCACCTCTACTATGGTAGGGAAGTAATGGATTTAGTCCGAAAAAAATATTTCGAGATTTTAACAGATCTTCACGTTTTGAGACCCTAGCAATCGTTTAAGATCATTTTCTGACTGATGTCTGTATGTGTGTGGGGGTGTATGTATGTGTGTGTGTGTGTGTGTGTGTATGTGGTCAATTTTTCGCCTTCGATATCGTAAAAACGGAACAACATACGGCCATGCCGATTATTCTATTGTGTTTATCAGCCTTTAACTTAGATCTGATTAGATTTTGAGTCAAATCGGTTCAGTGGATCCTGAGATGTTAAAAAAAACGTTCTCAATGTCACGTATTTACAAAGGTAAAAAAAAATATAAATGAATTCTAGATGTTAAAATATGAAAAAATGTAAATATTTTTTTTCTCTAAAATGTAGTTTTCGAGAAAAAAAATATTTTACTAAAAAAAATAAAAATTGTACGTAAATCAAGGCATAACCATGATTTTTGCTATATTAAGCTAGCCATCAGTAGATCACCAAACAAAAAAGAGGGCCATGCTTTTTTTCAAAGAATAAAAAAAGAGTGTTTATTTTTTGCAAATATTTACTAGGTGGGAAGTATAGGACTGGTCATCAGTCGAATTTTTTTTGTGCGACACTTGTTATGGCCTGTTTCCCAGTCTATTCTCTATACGTCAATGGTGCATGTTCAATTATATGTACCTACATACATGACCATAGACGTATACAATATACACACATAGTATACATGAAGTTTATGCGGTGTGTTATCTTTTAATTAAATTTAAAAGCGTTTTGATGAAAACGTAGAAAATGTTCATTAATAGATACAACACGTGTGTGTGCAAGCCACACGTGTAGGTACTACGTAGTCACTTGTTCTGTATCGATTGCGGTCCAGTCTATATAACCCGTATCATATAAAATATGTATGCATATTATTAAGCCAAAAACTAGTGATGGGCGAGTTTGATTTTACAATCGAAATGTTCGATTGTTCAAGTCGATTATTTGCCACATAAGTTATAGTAATAGAAGCGAATGAGAATACATATAGTCGCGATTCAAGGTTATATGCTAGTCGACTGACGTTCACGCGACTCGTTGATTGTTCACTGTTCGCACTATTCAGTCGGTACTCACTACTCTGTGATCTCTTCATTATTGAATTCGTATTTACGCGATTGATGCACAATCGACCATCGACTCGGACCACATTTGTTGAGTGATGAACGATTGTATATTATGTGGTTCTCAATAATGTACGATTTAGTACTATGCGACTCGGTCTCGGTGAACTATGAAACAACAACAATCGAATTCAAGTGACAATCATCGAGAGTCATCGAGATGTTTGAACAATCGAGACAATCGACTAAAACATCTCGTAACCGCGCAACACTGGTGTAGGATAGACGGAAAGCTGGCGAAAGTAATGTATCTCATTACACCACTAGATATACAATATATAAACCAAACATTAACGCGAGCGAAGCCACACGTAAAGGCTATATGGTAAATAAATGCCAGAAATGATTTCTCATGGGATGAATGGTCTTTTTGAAGCAAAACAACATTCCATAATAAAATGTGTAAAAAGTATAAAAAATATAAAGAAAAAACATTTCTGAATTTGTTTCTTAAACAGAAGTGAATCGCGTATCTCTGGAGATTTTAACAGGCTTTTATGTTTCATTAAAACGTATACCAGCAGCAGTGCCATACCGATATAGTATAATAGTCCGAGAGCCGACCGCCGGATTTCCCATGCACAGTATTGTGTTTTAAAGACCACCAACAGTTAAGGTTATTTGGGCCGAGCACCAATCCACATTTTCAATTCATTATTATTTTTTGTAATAATAAATTGAAAATCTAATTGACACTTTTACCAGCTCTCGGGCTAGAACCCGGGAACTGGAGACTTGTAATAGAGGAATGACGTCGAAATGGCGGTTTCATATTATCACGGGGTGTCAAAGTTTATCCTGCTACAACCCCTTAGCGCAGCCCTAATATTTCAATTTCAGACAGAATAAAAATAAAATAAATGTGACATCCTATTTGTCTTCCCCAATAAAGGTCGATTTATATTATCCGGTCAGACACGGTGCGGGAACGTAGCGTTTCCAGCAAGACAAACATTTTTACATGCATTTCTAATGCGAGTAAAGGTTGATTTATATTATCCGGTTAGACACGTCGCGGGAACGTAGCGTTTCCAGCAAGACGAACATTTTTACATTTCAAATACGAATATTTATACTTAGCGGATCCCGTCCGTTCAGACATCGTATCAATACTCGTATTTGAAATGGATGTAAAAATGTTTGTCTTGCTGGGAACGCTACGTTCCCGCGCCGTGTCTGACCGGATAATATAAATCGAGCTTATAATAACTCACACAGACAAATATTTTGTTCGAGACATGGGAATTAGTCGACGACCGGCTCTGGGACTACAACAAGTAGACAGGAATCGAGCGAGATACTCGCCCCCGCCCGATGGCGTCGTTGCGTGACTCCGTCAGGGAGTTGGCAACCCTGGGCGGTTCATATAATGTTTAAAGAGATGAGCAGATAACGCTCCGTTATGCATTTTATCGGTTCGTGGAAAATAACTGACGTAAGAATTGAGAACGCGAGGATCAATGTTTGCATTAAATATTTATAAACTGTTCATTTATTATATTGACATTTAATTATTTTCCACTCACCGATATAAATACAGTCGAACTTCTGTAATTCGAATTATTCTCCAATTCGATTTTTTATCATGAATTTTCATGATAAATATAGTTTTATACGGCTGAAATGCAATTGAAAATTTTTTTCGTTGGAGAGCAGCCAATTATATAATTGTTTCGAAACATATTGGAAAAAATCATTTTACCAACCAGTGATCACAGTAAGGATTCTAACCTGAACCTTTCCACTTTCGCGGCGGAATGAGCTTACAATACTCAACCGTGACATGATTGCTAAATTAATATTCTGAAGCATATAAGGAGAATATTAATTTAGCAATCATGTCACGGTTGAGTATTGTAAGCTCATTCCGCCGCGAAAGTGGAAAGGTTCATGTTAGAATCCTGACTGTGACCACTAGTTGGTAAAATGATTTTTTCCAATATGTTTCGAAACAATTATATAATTGGCTGCTCTCCAACGAAAATTTTTTTTATGAATTTTCATGTTTGGATTCATTTTATTATAGGTAAGTATTTTTTACTTCGCATAACTTGAGATTCGAGTTATAAGCCCAGAGCTAGTGACAATTTTTTGGTGTTATTTATTCAAGGCTTTATTTTTGTGAAGATGTTGAGGGAGGCATATTAAAGTGCCCTGAGTAAGGGATTTTGCTGGATAGCGGTATGGGAAGGATGCAGGTCGCCCCCAACATGTAACAAAATAACAAGAAAATTCGACTGATGACCAGTCCTATACTTCCCACCTAGTAAATATTTGCAAAAAATAAACACTCTTTTTTTATTCTTTGAAAAAAAAACATGCCCCCTTTTTTGTTTGGTGATCTACTAATGGCTAGTAATATAGCAAAAATCATGGTTACCTTGATTTACGTACAATTTTCTTTTTTTAGTAAAATATTTTTTTTCTCAAAAACTATACATTTTAGAGAAAAAAATATTTACATTTTTTTCATATTATAGGTAACATCTAGAATTCATTTATATTTTTTTTTTACCTATGTTAATACGTGACATTGAGAACGTTTTTTTTAATATCTCAGGATCCACTGAACCGATTTGACTCAAAATCTAATCAGATCTAAGTTAAAGGCTGATAAACACAATAGAACATGGCCGTATGTTGTTCCGTTTTTACGATATCGAAGGCGAAAAATTGACCACATACACACACATACACACACACACAGACATCAGTCAGAAAATGATCTTAAACGATTGCTAGAATCTCAAAACGTGAAGATCTGTTAAAATCTCGAAATATTTTTTTCGGACTAAATCCATTACTTAACCCTACCATAGTAGAGGTGGGAAGTAAAAATACACAGAATGTATGAAAAAAACACACATTAATAATGAAGTAATAAAATGTTGCTCAAAAACTTTAAGTAGGTATTTCTCGATTTATTTTTACAAATCGTATATATTCCATATTTTTAATTACCTGCAATTCAGAGAGCCAACAGTAAAAATGTGTGTATGAGCAGATGCAACTTTAAAATTTTATTCGTCTGAAACGAATTTAAATTTCGCGCTTACAAATCTCCCAACATAAAGAAATAAATCTAAATGAACAGATGTACTGCGTCTACACAGCG
Source organism: Mongoloraphidia duomilia (assembly GCA_039654895.1). Lineage (NCBI taxonomy): Eukaryota > Metazoa > Arthropoda > Insecta > Raphidioptera > Raphidiidae > Mongoloraphidia > Mongoloraphidia duomilia. The sequence continues at coordinate 83,043,117 of CM077516.1, read as the reverse complement.
AACAGTGGTATTCCTTATATTGAAAAATGCAATGACACTTAAAAGTCGAAACCTGAATCGTAACCTACGTTAAGAAAATTGGTTACGGACTTGAATTTGTTAAAATGACGAGCAGACCGAACTCCTTGGAGGTAGAATAATAATGAAAGAAAGATTTGTTTCACTGGGTCAGTCGATGAAATAGCAAATTGTGTATTCTACGATAGACAGAGAGGCATATATTTTAAGTTTGCCACCATGAATCGAATCGGTCGCATAATACTACAGTAACCTCTCGCTAAGTCGTATCTAAAACCTCAGTGACAGAGTATTTAGTGAAGCGGCGAGTAGAATGGCGGCGAAAGAGGAAGGCGGTGAAAAGAACTCCGAGAAGCAAGGGGAGTGGCAAGAAAGAAGGTGAAGGGCGATGAGGACGGCGAGGGTGCTGATACGAGCAGAGAAGGCGGCAAGAAGTGGGACGAGGAGTGAAAAAGCGGGGAGGAGGGACGACGTAAAGAAGAGAGGCGAAGCGGGAGGAAGACGGCGTGTATGTGTTTTAAAGTCCACCAACAGCTTAGGTTATCTGGGCCTAGCACCAATTCATATTTTCAATTCATTATTTATTTTTTTTTAATTATAAATTGAAAATCCAATTGACATTTATACCAACTCTCGGGCTAGAACCTGGGAACTGGGGACTTGTAATAGAGGAACCATAACAACGCCATGTAAACAACAGCACTGATACACGCTCGGCTATTGTCAAGCCCAGGAAGACTGCGAAGTATGGCAAGTACTGTTGAGTGATGAGCGGCCCCTCAATGCTTTCAAAGTTACCAAAAAAAAAAAAAAAAACGCAGTACGCTGTGTCGTCTACAAGGTTGAGGGTGTTTTGAACGTGACAACGTCTACCTGGGATGAAAGAAATAATATTAAGTACTGTTTTTCAATTTAATGTAATAGATAAATAAAATATTAGTAAAAAAACGTTTTAGAGACAAGCTTTTATTTAAATGCACTAAAAAGGAAAAAATAATTTTTAATAATTGGTTCATAATTATAAAAGCGTGGGTCGTGACTAATAAACTATCATAGAGTTCACAATCCACGCTTTTATAATTATGAACCTAAATTATTAAAAATTATTTTTTCCTTTTTAGTGCATTTAAATAAAACCTTGTCTCTAAAAAGTTTTTTTTACTAATATTTATTTTGTTCTTTTAGTCTTTCAAAATTTTACCCCCCTTTGACACCCGTAGGGGTTGAATTTCGAAAAATCCTTTCTTAGTGTATGCTTACGTCAGAAAAGGAACCAACTGTCCAAATTTCAAGTTTCTAGCTTCAGCGATTTGGCCTGGGTGTTGAATAGTCAAAAAAACCCTACATCCCCGTTTGAACCCCTTAGGGATTGAATTTAATTCTAAAAACGATTTACTCATGCATTGTCATCGGAAATACATATATGTGTACAAAATTTCAAATCGATCGGATACGTAGAAGTCGTTCAAAATTGACTTGCAAGATTTGACCTAAACAAACACACAATCCACAAACACACAACAAACTAACATACATTGCAAGTTAAACAAAAGCTTGTAAAAATAATATGTATACAGAACTACCTTGTAACCTTACTATTACAAGTTACGTTTGCTGCACAAGTGAACTGTCAACATTTTTGAAAATACTGAAAATGAAGCGAAAAAATCGAACACAAATTGAATTTCAAGTATATAATCTTAGCCTTACTGTTTCCAACCGCTATGTGGTACGTTAAATCTAAAAGTATGTTTAGCTTGTACAAAGAAGAAATAAATGAGCGCCCATTTTCGGCCCGTAGACGCTGACTTAGCGAAGGTCTACTGTACTCTATACTCCCTATTTGTATATCACTTAGTATATAACATATTTTCCATTCCTTACCTATCACTTTCCGTTTCACTTTTTTTTTCATTTTAGCAGAATACGGAGCGCGTATATACAGTGTGTTCATTTAAAATCCAGTCATGTTGATACAGACAGACGAAAATTCTGGATACGCATTTTCCCGTGAAAAACTGGTGGTTAATAATGTAACAAAACTGTTTTCTTACGTGAGTGGAATAAATTATTTATTTACAATAATTAAAAATGCAACAAAAATAGATAACAATAAAATGTAACAATTATATCTCAATTCTAACAGTCAACACTGTTTATATAATAATAACACGAACAGTAATTCTTAAACGAACTGAAGCACTTTAATCACACTGAACAATTTATATGCTGTATTTATTTCAAATCGACACTGTCACACGACTCTCGTTGTTCCCTCTCCGGTGACTGCTCCTGCTTATATAGAGCTAGCAGCTTGACCCCCCACGCTAGCGCGCTTTCCAGAACATTCTGGTGATTACCTGTGTCTTCGATATCATGCCACGCTTCACCATTGTTACGTGTTCTCGATGCTTCTACTGTCGCCAGCGACGTAACATCTGGGGTTTTGCTACAGTATGCAAAATTGAAAATAAACACCTTGTAAAATGCATTTCTTCAGGAGAGACCACCTGAGATTTCGATTCTTTTCTCATATTTTGGTTCCATTCTTCTCATTGAAGTCGTGTATGTGAGTGAGCGCTTTAAACGTTTTGTCAAAAAAACACACACACGCACATACATGCAGCAATGTGCATAACACGGTGCATGTGTGATGTTGTTAGGCCGCGCTTACACAATGCCTCCGTTCAATACACTGGTGCAGTGTGCAAGGCTCCAAATTCGAAACGCACCGCTGACATCGAAACGAAAATATTTAGTCACGCCGCCGCGGCCCGCCCGGCCCCGAGCGGAAACGCTCCGATACTAACCTTATAACAAATATACGCAGCTTGTACAAATCAAAATTAATTGCAATTCATTAACTTCGCTTTCAGTCCATATGTGGGTTTTATTTTAAACTAAAATTGTACATCAATTGTTGTCGAAACGTCAAGTGATTTAGCAAATAATTTTTTTTATGTGATCAATAGAATTATCCCTAGGCACTTGGTAGCTACCGCACGATTGAATAAAATAAATACACAAACACATGAAAAATTCTATAAAAAAAAATAAATACTGCACAAACATACTTAAAAAATTTTACACATTTATTATTCTCAACGATCGTTTCGGGTTTCTAGCCCATCATCATAGACCGAGAGCTAGTGACAATTTTTTGGTGTTATTTATCCAAGGGCTTATTTTTGTGAAGATGTTGAGGGAGGCATATTAAAGTGCCCTGAGTAAGGGATTTTCCTAGATAGCGGTATGGGAAGGATGCAGACCGCCCCTAACATGTAACAAAAAAATTGTCACAATTATTATTGCTTCAAGGCTGAAATTGTTTGTATAGCTTGTCGGTGACCCAATAATGCCATTATAATATTTGCAGATCGATTAGTCGGTATTAAAAGGATGGCAGATCACCCTAAACGTGTCATGTACCCGACGGAATTTATATTATTAGTTCAAGGTTCAAATTTTAATACGTTGTTACGGCGACTGTTTTAAGCATATATTTCAATTTGCAGAACAATATGTATGTATGCATGTAAAGTGACATTTGACAGGCCGGTGTGCGGTAATGTATCTTTCCCACACTAGTGGGGGAAAGCAAACCATTTCAATTGTCATATATGTTTAATCGCCCTGATCCGCTCGCCATTACCTATACTGCCAGCTAGTCTCGGCCTACTATAGAAGTGAAGCTGGCGATACAAAATGGACTGTCAAATTTTTTTGAAAATATCGAAGGTATAATATATGACTCGTGAAAGTTAAAACTCGTTGCTCTCGTTTTTATATCTATTGTCACTACTCGTCAATAATATGCCTCATTACGCATCTAGATTGTAGATATACAAATAAATGCCTAAACTTACCACACGTAAACAATTTGAATAAGTAGAAGAATATCTCACCTGAAACAAAAAAAAGAACATAATTAATATTTATAAACCAAAAAAAATTTAGAAAAAAAATAGATATGTATCCAATTAAAATGATTTTTTAGAGAAAAAATTATTAAAATAGAAATATTTCTTACATAGTTTTGAAATTATGGACATCATTTTTTTTAGACAAATTAATAAGATTTATACGGCTGAATTGCAATTGAAAATTTTTTCATTGGAAAGCAGCCAATTATATAATATATTGGAAAAAATCAATTACATAATTATAGTTGCTTTCCAACGAAAAAATTTTCAATCAATTTTTTTTTAAATTTTTGGGAAACTTAAACGCATAAGTACCTACAAATTCTAAAATCAGAAAAGATACAGACGTTTGTTTGTGCTCATTGCGCATCATTTTCTATAATAGCCCGGGAAATAAAGGTTTTATGTCGCCAATAATTCCCATAGAGCTGGATTTTTCACAGGTGGTAGAACACCTTTAGACATGTATTTTTACAAAAGTCCCCGGTTATCCCCCTTGTGTTTCCTCCGCCAACCCCTCTTGAATATAATTTTGCAAGCCTTTCGGAAGCCAGTTTCGAAATATCTCAGAAACGGTCGACTTAAGCGATTCTTTCATTATGTAGTGTTTTAAATAGGATTACATTTCCTACAATTTTCATTCCCACAAATTTTCTGTGGTGCAAATAGTAAGCGCGATACAGCCATCTTGAAAATTACGCGCATTTTGTAGTCTTGGAAACCAATCGTTAAATCGTAAGGTCCTTTTCAATAGCTTTATTTATTGTGTTCGTCATCGAATTTTAAATTGAAAATACACATTTTCATTAAGCAAAGAACGCACTAAATTGTGATGTTTGTCCCATATCGATATCTTTAAAAATTGAGAAGCTATATAGGCAGTCAAAGTTGAAATCATCATAGAGTTTTACGTGTTTTTTAACACGCGTTACGAGTACCTTTCATACCGAATAAAACAAAATCCGTCTAGGAATCCATAGAAAATTTAATTCCCTAAACGATGATTTTTATTGGACGTGACGTGACGCTCGACTTGCGTAACCGAACGAGAAAAAACGAAGCTAATAAAGTTTCACTTTAAAATCTATAGTGATAAATTTTCTTTCAGTGGACTACGACCTTTACAATGTACACACACTGCAAGAAGAGAAGCAGCGTGACGATGTAGGGAATTGGGGATCAAGTTTGTATGCGGTAAGTGGCAGGAAATCTATGAAAGTGGGTTTATGCGATTGAATTTATTAGAATATTTGTTTGAAGTTTAGATTAAATTGTTATTTCTTTGCCACGAGAAGAAACTCGGAGGAAACTCCGTCTGGTGTTTAAAAAGTGAACATTCTTCAAATCTGAGATTCCTATATAAATATAGAAAACTTTATTCAAGAGCTGAACAAATATGTTTTTGTATAAACACATACACTTATATAACAATGCATTTATTTTATTATACTAAACATAGCACATCATAATAGTAGATTGTAATTTAGTGATGGGCGATACGAGATGTTTTTACAATCGAAAAATTGTGTGTGTGTTTTAAAGGCCACCAACAACTAGGGTTATTTGGGCCTAGCACCAATTCATATTTTCAATTCATTATTTTTTTTTTTAATAATAATAAATTGAAAATCCAATTAACACTTTTATCAGTCCTCGGGCAAGAACCCGGGAACTGGGGACTTGTAATAGAGGGACCATAGCAACGCCATATAAACAACAGCACTGCTACACGCTCAGCCATTCTCAAGCCCTCGAAACATTTCGTTCATATAATAACAATCGAGTTCACAATCGACTCCGGAGTTTGATTTTACAATCGAAATGTTCGATTGTTCAAGTCGATTATTTGCCACATAGGTTATAGCAATAGCAACCAATGAAAATTGTAATTGTATTTTAAAGACCACCAACAGCTAAGGTTATTTGGGCCTAGCACCAATTCATATTTTCAATTCATTATTATTTTTTTTAATAATAAATTGAATATTCAATTGACACTTTTACCAGCTCTCGGGCTAGAACCCGGGACTGCGGAACGAATGAGAATATATATAATCACGATTCAAGGTTATATGCTGATCGACTGACGTTCACGCGACTCGTTGATTGTTCACTGTTCAGTCGGTACTCACTACTCTGTGATCTCTTCACTATTGGATTCGTATTACGCGATTAATGCACAATCGACCATCGACGCGAGCACAGTTGTGAGTTATGTGGCTCTCGACAGTGTACGATTCAGTAGTACTATGCGACTTGGTCTCGGTAAACTATGAAACAACAACAATCGAGTCCAAGTGACAACCATCGAGAGTCATCGAGATGTTTGAACAATCGAGACAATCGACTAAAACATCTGGTATCGCGCATCACTAATATCAAGTGGCGTAATGAAGTATATTACTAACGAGTAGTAGTTTGTTAAAACGAGCGATTAACGAGTCATAATATCATAACGCACGAAAAAAATATGGTATTTTTTGCAATACCCACTTTAAAATAGCTGCTTTTTCCGTCGTTTTCAGTATTTTCAAAAAAAATTTACAGTTCATTTTGTGTCGCCAACTTCACTTCTATAGTAGGCCGAGAGTAGCTGTCAGTAGGTATAATAGCGGACAGATAAGGGCGAAAAAACATAATAATAATAATAATAATAATAGAATTTTATTTGCAGCGACCAACCGGCATACAAAACGTCAAAATACAGAATTCTTTACAATAGATCATTGAAATGATATGGAACTTTAGAAATTAAGTATATTTTTAATTCATTTTTGAATTTTTTTGTGTTCTTTATCTTTTTCAAATTTTCATGTAACTTTAGGTACATTTTATGACCAGTGTACACAGAACTTTTTTCAAAAAATGTTGTTTTGTGTTTAATTGAAAATTTATTTTTTCTGGTGTGATAATGTTTGCTAACATTTTGATCAAAATAATCTAATCTGTGCATATGGCTTATAGTTGGGAAAGATAAGTTTCCGCACAACGGTCTTTCTTTACATGCATGTAAAACAGCTATTTTATAGTGGGTATGACAAAAAAAGTGCAAAGCGCTGTTAAAGAAGTTTCACTTCTAGAATGAGAAGGATCTCACCGTTTTCTACCCCAAAAGCCTCGTAGGCGCTCCGCAAGTTAAGATAGTCTACACTCTACTGTGCTGATTTTTATTTATTGTAGATTATAGACGCGTCGACATCTAAGGTCATTAGTGTCTTTCAACTACACTAAATAACAACTAACTTAAAACTAAATAACATCCATGAGCGCAGGTGGGATTCGAACCCACGGTAGTCCAGTCTAGAGGTTGCGGCACCAAGCATGCTAACCACTAGGCTATGTATCAGTTAACAAACTTACTGTAGAGAAAATGAAAACTCAAAACATCTCGTAGGGAATTGTAAAATAGAAAGTCGATTAATTATTAATTGTTTGATAAAACTGTTAAAGTTGCACACCTTACTAAGAGAGAAAACGTACCAAGAAGTAGGTAGATAAATATTCCCCAAAGGATAACTGTAAATATAATTAAAATGTGCATTATCTCTTCTGGTTAATTTATATCAGTTGAACTGTTTGTTGTTCCACAGGGCAAAAACATTCATAAATTTATTAACTTCCCATTGGAAGTTACTGTAATGGGTTCGAAAATCGAAATCAAAATGTATAACAAAGTTTTATGTTTCAAGGTCACTACACTATTTTTGAAAAGATGTCTGTGTGTGTGTGTACGTACGTATGTGGTCATTTCTTTCTAAGACGAAATCTCGAGAATGAAAAATGATATCTACCGGAATAAATATAATAAATAAACAAGTCGTGAGGTGGGTCGTTTATTAGGACTAAAGTGCGACCCTTGAGGTCCACACGACGAACTTCCCAGTTTGATAAATATTTAATAATAATAATTAAATTAGAAATTACACAGAAAAGTAATCATTTTAATCATTAAAACATAATTATTATTTATTTTTAACAATAATTTAAAAAAAAAAAACGGCTGAACCGATTTTTATAAAATTTATGTCGGATCAAAATGACGTTAACACGCCTCGATGGACATCCTTACGAAGTCGATATAATTTTTTATTATCAAGATATTGTGTAAAATCTACTTTTTTGGAGTCTATTTGGTTAAGAAAAAAGAACGGCTGAACCGATTTTGAAAAAATTTCTTTCAGATCATATTTACGTTAATTCGCGTCGATTGGCACCATAACGTAGTCGATATCATTTTTCATTCTCGAGATTTCGTCTTAGAAAGAAATGGACACATACGTACGTACGTACACACACACACACACATCTTTCTAAAAATAGTGTAAAAATAGTGTAATGACCTTGAAACATAAAAATTTGTTTTTGATTTCGATTTTCGGAACCATTACAATAACTTGCAATGGGAAGTTAATAAAATAAATATATAAATCTAAATGTTTCCGGATCAATGATAGATGATAATAATCCACGAACAATTACTTATAATTAATTACACTTTTGCGTTAATCATCATAAAATTAAGTTGAAAATTTAAACAGTCGACACTCAGTTATACTAGCTAGTTAAAAAACGTTGCGTGTTTCACAAAATCCAGTCTGCCACATAACAAAACTACGACAGTGTTATTTATGCGTACACAGGCCGAATAAAATGGTAATTAGGTGACGTCACACAATTAACAGTATTTGAATAAAAAAAGAAGAACGCCACTTCGTTACGGTCGTTCGTAAAGAGAAACAAGTAATTTCCTTTATGGTCTCTCATTTCTCGAGAAACAATTTATATATATCACGTGTAATTAAATTAAAACGATATAAGGAAAAAAGTTAGGAACGTCAAAAAAAGACGGAACTCGCATTCTATAAGAGTTTCGTACCGTTATAACAATTTAATAAAATAAATTATAATTTAAAAAAACTAAAAACACGCTTTAATGAACTAAAAAGTAAAAAATAATTAATTTTATTGTAAAAAAGCGTGGGGTAGTATGAAAATATGATACAAAGCACCCCACGCTTTTTTACAATAAAATTAATTATTTTTTACTTTTTAGTTCATTAAAGCGTGTTTTTTAGTTTTTTTAAATTATAATTTATTGTTTAAAAGTTTTTTATTTTTTACTTTTTAGTGTCAAAAAGTGACATTTACCTTAAAGGAATGCACACGCCGTTACTCACTTTTATTAAACCGGCTTTCTTACGCTGTCTGTTGTGTCAAAAAGTGACATTTACCTTAAGGAATCACACGCCGTTACTAACTTTTATTAAAATCAACCGAACTACTGAACCATAGTTGTTGATTTTATGCTTAGCTTTTCTTTTCGTACTATACTTATCCCTAACTTTTTTTTTCTAATATATTACGCTTTGAAAAAAATAACGCAATCATAACTGTATGCGCACACTACATAGCGTTAATTGCAGCACTTTGTATGTATATTAAGTGTTATGGTCCAGCTCATTGCATTTAAATTATGCAGCAACGCTACATTATTATTACGTTGCAAGGTTCTTAATGTGCCAGGGTCATATTATTCTTAAATAACAATCGGATTTTGCATTTTTCTCACAAATCTGTTTGTTGTACCATTAAATAGGTACACATTGTTGACAGAAATAAATTTTTCTGCTAATTGCTGAACGTGTTAAGCAAAACGTTTCTATAAAGGAAATTGCTTATTTTACTTGGGGACATTTGGTCCAAATGTTGCCCATACAAATGAATTATATTTCAATGTGTTTTTAGGGCTGCTTGATGCATAAAAATGATGGTACTGTTACGGATCACCCTGTATATTAGCGACAGGCAAGAGTTTTGAGAAACGGGGTCCGCTTACTGTAACAACTGGTACCTGCACGAAAGTTCTAGAAAAAGCGAAAACACACTAGGCATATGCCACGCAGCCTATATAAACAGCCAGTACGAGTGAGTGAGGAAAGCAGTCAACGGTGAGTCACGCATTCAAGTCTACGTTGGAGCAGTAAAATAAATAATGCCGTGATATAAATAACCAAATTGATAAATAAATACGAGTGTAGGGGTAATAATTACGAATTATTGTATATATATAGTTGTTTTGTTTTGCTTTGTATTTACTGTTTAGTTATTGTTTACTTGTGTTGATTGTTAGAATTGACTTTTCGTTGTTGCGTTCATTATTATTGTGTTTTTAATTATTGTAAATAAATATTTATTCCGCCAACTCAGAAAACAGTTTTGTAACAGTACCTACTTTAAAAATTCGTCCCGGGGTTTTTTTTCATATTTCAACAGTATGTAGTAATAAACCATTTAGATATTATTTAAAATAGATTTATACGGCTGTTTTGCATTTGAAAATTTTATTGGAAGAGCAGCCAATTATATAATTTTTTTTTTATTTTAATAAGACGCGCAGCTACTAGGCTATATATAATATGCCTCATTATAAGTCCAATTATATAATTGATTCCTGCAAATATCGGAAAAAATCATAATTTACACCTACATGAATAGCTCTCGCTACTACGATGATTCACATCTACAACCTAGCTATAATTTAATAACACTCACAAAAATTCGGAATAGTCTAATTGTTTCATAGAAAAAAAGACACTGTTAACTCTGTTACAAATTATTTTTGCATTTTTAACAGAGAAACACATAATTACATGTAAAAGACAAACGTCAAGGAATATATCTTTCTTGTAAAAATATTTCCGACAAAAAAAAGAAATTCTTTGTTCACAAAACGACATTGCTACATATGTTTTCAAATTCCTACATCCTTGAAATCTAATACCGTTTGATATATTTTAAAGAAGGACGGTTCGTCGGATTCCTGGGGAGACATTCTTTTATTTCAAGGTTACGACGCAGTCAGTTTGTTGGGCTTCGATTTAAATTTCATGTTTAAGCCGTATCAATATTGTAGATTGAAATGATACGATTAATTTTTTCCATGGGAACTTCTTAGGTGGCTCATCGAAGACAAAGGATTATACAAAAACAATGACTGGACATAATATTTATGTGTAGTGAATTATTACTAATAAAAAAACCCGCCTATTACTGATTGATTTTTTTTCCTCGCCAGGCACAGCATGCGCACACGTAAACACTCGTTGATATTACATTTCAGATTAATGACCCAAGATGTCGAGCGTCTATAATCTCCAATTTATCTATCGGTCGTATTATAAACTAGTATTTAACCGTGGATTCACTCGCGTGATGTTTTTTGGCAACGCTTCAGTCCCCATTTTAGTACGATGATAATATATACAGGCTGTTTAAAAATGATATCGAGAAACTTCGGGACGTGGTTCCTAAGTTAATTTTAAGAAAAAAAGTTCCTATGGTCAGAAATTTTCAAATTTTTATAGCGCTGCAACTCCGTAAAAAAGCGATTTCGGATCCCGGTTCATAGGAACTTTTTTTCTTAAAATGAAGTAAGGAATCATCTCCTCAAGTTTGTCAGTATCAAAACACCATCAAAATCGGTTCAATAGTTTTTGATTTAACTGGGAACAAGCAGACAGACAGACAAACATTCTCAAAATGGCTATAATTCGGTCCAGCAATCCTAAGTCAAAATTCCGTTGCAAAATTACGATTATATTTATTTGTATAATTGACAAACACTTTATCTATTGTATTTAGCTCAAAAAACTTCTATTTTATTTACTTATTGTAGATTATAGACGCGTCGACAACTTAGGTCATTAGCGTCTTAAATTACATTAAATAACAACTAACTTAAAACTAAATAACATCACAAAACATCCATGAACGCAGGTGGGATTCGAACCCACGACAGTCTAGTCTAGAGGCTGGTACTAACTAGGCTACACTGCCCTCTCAAAAAACTTCTAAATAATTGTTATTTTAATATGAAAAAAAATACAAGACATCATTGTGTTAAGAAAGAAAGAGATTATAAAACGGCATTTCTCAAAAATTTCTCGAAAAAGATTATTTGGCGATTTTTTTTTTTTAATTTTCAAACTTTCAACACCTAAGTATTTTTCGCTTTCAAAAGTCAAAATCTAATTGCAATTTCCGAGATTTTTCTATTCATTTAAAACCACCTTAATTCCAACAAAAGGGTACTTACGTCAAAAATAAACTTTTTTTTATTTTGACAATGCACTGTCAGAAACTAATAGCAATTTCTAAGACTTGCCCATTCATTTAAAAATTGTTTAATCTCTAAACTTATTTTAAAAGATTAACAAAATTTCTATAAAAGATACTTATTTAGGTATCCAACAATATTTTATGAAAAATAAACTATTTTTCTAAACATTAATCTTTTAAAAAAATATTCTTTTTATACTGACAATCTGTATTTATTTTGTGAAGATATAATTTCAAAAGATGGTACCTATATTTTTACTAATCAGTGAGTGACAGTCAAAAATAAGTTTCTTGAAAAGATATAAAAAAATTATTTATATGTCGCGGGTAATCTCAGGAACTACTGAGCCGATTTAACAAATTATTTCACTAGTGTATCCACTATCCATGCATACATACATACATACATCAAAAAAATTGTTAAATTGTGTTTTAAAGATCACCAACAGCTAAGTTTCTTTGGGCCTAGCACCAATTCATATTTTAAATTCATCATTTTTTTTTTAAATAATAAATTGAAAATCCAATTGACACTTTACCAGCTCTCGGGCTAGAACCCGGGAACTGGGGACTTGTAATAGAGGAACCATAGCAACGCCATGTAAACAACAGCATTGCTACACGCTCGGCCATTCTCTGCAAGCCCTTCATCTAAAGCAGTTATTTGATAGCTTGTGTGGCAAAAAATATAATATTACCAACTTGACGACATTCCCGTCGCTTTGATCCATAAATGCACATAAATATTTACAAACAATTTACACACATGCGCAGTCCTCATTCACTTTTCTTATTTATATACACACATTTAACCTCACTTACAATACCAACAATGTAAGCACAAAAGAAATAAAAAGAACTGGCCTATTCTTGTGCTAACTCATTCTCTACCTGTAATTAAGTCCGATGCCGACCGAATCTGACAATGTGTGTGTACATGCGTGTGTGTATGTGTGTGAGAACAGCCCCCACACCCCCCGTGTAGCACAGCGAAGACCTGAGGCAGGACCTACCCAGGGTCACTTACACAATAGCTAGTTTAAGTCAAAGAGGATATAGATTATCGAGTCACAATGTCGAGTCTACCAAATTAAACGTATTTTTTAGGGTTCCGTAGCCAAATGGCAAAAACGGAACTCTTATAATTTCGTTCTGTCCGTCCGTCCGTATGTCATAGCCATTTTACTCAGAGATTGTTAGCACTATTTAGATGAAATTTGGAAGGTAGGTGTCTTCTATGAACCGCTATACAATTTGATGTAGTGAAATTACGAAAAATTCGACTGATGACCAGTCCTATACTTCCCACCTAGTAAATATTTGCAAAAAATAGACACTCTTTTTTTATTCTTTGAAAAAAAGCATGGCCCTCTTTTTTGTTTGGTGATCTACTGATAGCAAAAATCATGGTTACCTTGATTTACGTACAATTTTTATTTTTTTTAGTAAAATATTTTTTTTCTCGAAAACTATACATTTTAGAGAAATAAATAACGAATTTTTGAGATTTTTACAACCGATCCGTACTCCGGCCGTGTGTTCGTAAGTTGTAGAAATCTCATAAATATACTACTTATACACGCTTTTTAAAAGACTATAAATTATTATTGAATTTAGTGTTAACTTTGAATTTTAACCGTGAACGTTCATCCCGACTATACGGAACCCTTCACTGTGCGTGGTCCAACACGCACTTGGCTGCTTTTTAATATACAAAATGGAACGGAAATATCAATACTTTTTAAACACGTAAAAAGCGGTGTCGATAAGCTAATGAACCGACAATACATGAAATCGGCAAATAAATGATTCCGAAACTTTTTACCCGCGAATCATGAAGTTTTAGATCTTTCTTTTAAACTTTAGTTCACGTAAGTTAGTTGTGAGATATTTCAAAGTTTTTTTTTCTGAAGTTTCTCAGCTTCATTTAGTTGACCTTCCGTATTAGAACGAGAGCTAGTGACAATTTTTTTGTGTTATTTATTCAAGGCCTTATTTTAACAGATTTTCACGTTTTGAGACCCTAGCAATCGTTTAAGATCATTTTCTGACTGATGTCTGTGTGTGTGTGTGTATGTGGTCAATTTTACGCCTTCGATATCGTAAAAACGGAACAACATACGGCCATGCCGATTGTTCTATTGTATTTATCAGCCTTTAACTTAGATCTGATTAGATTTTGAGTCAAATCGGTTCAGTGGATCCTGAGATATTAAAAATAACGTTCTCAATGTGATATATTAACATAGGTAAAAAAAAATATAAATCAATTCTAGATGTTATAATATGAAAAAAATATTTTACTAAAAAAAATAAAAATTACACGTAAATCAAGGTAACCATGATTTTTGCTATATTAAGCTAGCCATCTGTAGATCACCAAACAAAAAAGAGGGCCATGCTTTTTTCCAAAGAATAAAAAAAGAGTGTTTATTTTTTGCAAATATTTACTAGGTGGGAAGTATAGGACTGGTCATCAGTCGAATTTTTTACCTTGTATTCCGTAACCGTAACTCTAGTTTTATTAAGACACAATAAGCCATGAGCCGTTTTGTTTTACGTCCGCAGAATAATTGTAATAAAACGTACTACAAAGTACGAGGTACCTACGTTGACAGTGACTATGTAGGTATAATAAAAATAATAAACATCCACAATAAGAGCGTACATAGCACATACTGTACGTGTACAAAGTGCCACTGATCTCTAACAAGTGGATTGCGTGAAACTAGCCTGTACCTACTTCTTCCCGAGTAACAGAATATGTTATTATTATGTTAATGAAATAGTAGGTACTGTACTTCTGTTATTTTTCAATTTAATTTAATTTTTTTAATATCTTATTTATTTACTTCCCACCTCTACTATGGGAGGGAAGTAATGGATTTAGTCCGAAAAAAATATTTCGAGATTTTAACAGATCTTCACGTTTTGTGACCCTAGCAATCGTTTAAGATCATTTTCTCACTGATGTCTGTATGTGTGTGTGTGTGTGTGTGTGGTCAATTTTTCGCCTTCGATATCGTAAAAACGGAACAACATACGGCCATGCCGATTATTTTATTGTGTTTATCAGCCTTTAACTTAGATCTGATTAGATTATGAGTCAAATCGGTTCAGTGGATCCTGAGATATTAAAAAAAACGTTCTCAATATCACGTATATTAACATAGGTAAAAACAAATATAAATGAATTCTAGATGTTATAATATGAAAAAAATGTATATATTTTTTTTCTCTAAAATGTACAGTTCTCGAGAAAAAAAATATTTTACTAAAAAAAATAAAAATTGTACGTAAATCAAGGTAACTATGATTTTTGCTATATTAAGCTGCCATCAGTAGATCACTAAACAAAAAAGAGGGCCATGCTTTTTTTCAAAGAATAAAAAAAAGAGTGTTTATTTTTTGAAAATATTTACTAGGTGGGAAGTATAGGACTGGTCATCAGTCGAATTTTTTTCTTTAACATTATCAATCGGCAAACTACGCCATCATGATTGTTAAACGTCAAACGATTGTTAGGATAATTATACAAGGAAAAAATCATAAGCCACTGTCGAGACTTGAACCTGTATATCTAAAGGTCCAATTCCATTGAGGCAACATTAAGCAACATGTGTAGCATGCCACATGTCGTCTAGTGTTGCCGGTTCCTTGTTCCAGTCGACTATCCGTCTGTTATAGAGATCGGTAGTTATAACTGCACGTATATTGTATCTCCACCCTGAGATCTTTCACATAGAAGGGCATATTTTCAAGTTTTTCTACTTTTAACACAGCCATAACATAACATATGTAACCAGTTGAACACGAAAATGGGCTTGGTAAATGTATAATGCCACATTTACCGAGAGATTTATGAGTTCGTCTTTGAAGCGTTTCTAGTGCATTATTTTAAAAAGACATGGTCGTTATTGCTTTTTCTTTGTCGTTTTATTTAAGGTCACTTATCAATTATTATTGTATATCGTAAGTGAAGGACAAACCTATTCAGGTGTGAAACAAATGACACCTTTGTAAATATACTTCCTTGAATTATCAATTGTTTTCTATTTACTGTCAAAAATGAACCGAAAAATTTTACAAATTAAATGTTTACACCAAAATATTTGTAAGTTCAAAGTACTTTTTCTACAAAAAAAAAACTGACCACCCAGATAGTTTCAAGGACTGTATTTCTAGTTGTCATGGGCTAAATTTGAGAATTTTGATCGGAGTGGCAGGGATTTACCGGGGCTTAAAAATTAGGATTAAAATAGTAGATTTTAAAGCCTTTAGAGAGGAATTTTCCCCCCAGGGGGGACATTAGAATGTGGTTGCTATCGCAAATTGCATTCCAATGTTCTTTGGGAATTAGCGCTCCCAGGGACCCGAGCTCGTACCAGTCGGTTTGTGTATGCCGGCTGGCGGATTCTAATACACAAATGGATTATTTGTTGTGTTGAAGACGCTAATGACCTGAGTTGTCGACGCGTTTATAATCTACAGTTAATTAATTAGAGAGAAATTCATGTGTCCATAAAATTGAACAATGAGCCATTTTCCTGAGAGTAGGTCTTTCAATTATCCACGAGAGTCAGCACTTGTGGTAGGGACAAACATTATTTATTCCCCATTAGTGCCATGTCATTTTAGTGGTATAACTTATAATTATTAGAAATAAATTAATTTAATAATAAATTATGTTATATATATATATGTTATACCAATGACACGACAGTAATGGAAAATAAATAATGTTTGTTCAGCTACCACAAGTGCTGCCTCTCGTGGATAATTGAAAGTCCTTCTCTCAGGAAAATATGGCTCATTCCTGTCATTATTATAAAATATACAATTTCGTAACGATCAAATTTTATTTCATTGCTAAATTAAACAGAGTAATTGTATAACTTGTATTTATAAGTTTGTGATATTACGAAAATGTATTTTCCTTCAAAATACTGGAGGAGGGAGGCAACTCTTAATTCGGTTGTATTTTTTTTTATGTTTGTTACCTCAGAACTCCGTCATTTATAAACCAATTTTAAAAATTCTTTTTTTATTGGATAGGGTATACCTCGAAGTTGGTCCCATATAAATTTTACTTAAATCGGTTCAGTAGTTTGGCTGATTTTTAATCAAAGTGAGTAACGGCGTGTGGTTCCTTTAAGGTAAATGTCACTTTTTGACACATCACACAGCGAAAGAAGTCAGTTAAGTAAGTGAATCTATTGGCAAGAGACTAAATTACGTATTGTAAAACCACTAAAAAGTAAAAAATAAAAAAAAAATTTAACAAAAAAAAAACCTTCAAAAAGCCACCAAAAAGAGGAAAATAATAAAATTTTAAGGTCTGTGCCAATTTAATAAAATATGAAGTCGGTTAAAAAGTATAGTATAGTGATTACTGATTAATATCGTTCTTTTTAATCGATTTCATATTTTTATTTAGTATGTATCGACTGTATACAGCTATTTTAAAGACATCGAAGTTCTTAATATAGGTACCTAACCTACCCTATATTCAGTTAGCATACTTTGTAACGTTTATTAATTAGTGTGGGAGTAAACAAGTTGTATGTAGTATATCATTAATCAATTAAATAATTAATTGTTGGCAACGTACTTAGTTTCTAATTTATTTAATTCATTATAAATTTTCAACGTTAACTCACCCGCATTAAATTAATATTAAAGTAATGAATATTGAATACGTTTTAATTAGCGCGGAGATAAATTAAATTAATTAATAAATAACAACTATAGTGATTAATTCGAACAATGGTTTCATAATAATATAATATAGCCAACCATGACATAACATAAACATTGGATGACTATTATAGAAATAGCGTTTATGTGCGATGTATAAAAAAACCCCGAAAAGTGCGAGTCAACTCGCGGGTCGAGGGTTCCGTACAATAATAAAAATAAGGAGTTAGGTACCTAGGGGTAAAAAATTAACAGATTTGTTTTTAAAAAGTTTTTGAAGTAAAAACTTCCTTAGGCGCGTTAGGCACTCTTTTCCTGGGTAGTCAAAAAAAGGGAACCGTTCGCAAAAATGTGACGCGGCTGACATAGCTATATCATAAAAACGGTACGCAGTACACTTGGAATTTATAGCGCAGTTGGTAACGTGTTTGCGTTCTATGCAAGGAACCTGGGTTCGAGACCTGATGGCATCGTAGAATTTTTGACGTATTTTTTTTCTAAATTCTACATGATATTTATTTATATATTTTTTTATTTTTGTTATATTCTTTCTTTGTCAATAATTATAATTTTTTTGAAATCAAGGTGGAATTAATTAAAAATACAATTTTAGTATTTTATAGTAATAAATTATTTTTAGTTCATAAATGCGCTATAATAGATGACACCAAAAATTAGAAAATCTGAAGTTTTCACTTCTGTCGCGTGGTCATAAGCATACACCCATTTTTTTTAAAGTTTTTTACTTATATTTGTTCTTTTGTGTTTCAAATTTTTTCGTAGGTAGGTACATCAAATTTAATAAAAGTATATTTTTAAAGTAAAAAAAATATATGTAGGTACCTACCTATTAACAGAATATTTGATGAATAAAAAAAAATTGCGATCAGTTTAACGCTATTACCACTAAGCTAGTCGGGCGATCTTAGTAATATACGCGCGTTTTAACTAGCTACCTCTTACCGTTGACAGACGGACGGACAGACAGACATCGTAGGCAGGGTAATTTAATTTAAATTTTAGACGCGTCAACAACTTAGGTCATTAGCGTCTTGATTACGTTAAATAACCATACACACTTAAAACTAAATGACATCACAAAACATCCATGAGCGCAGGCGGGATTCAAACCCACGACAGTCAAATCCAGATGCCGCGACGCTAACCACTGGACCACACTGTCCTCTGGCAGGGTAACAGGGTTCCATACGGAGGTACGGAACACTAAAAAACTGACATTCTTTTTCATCTAATAAAAGAATAAGAAGAAGAAGTAGAAAACTAAAATTTATTGTTCATAAAGCTTAATCTTGAAAACCTTTTTCCCTCTTACAGTTGGTAGAATGGTGTCACTGAGATGTCAGGGCTGTGAAATGCACCCCCACTGGGAGCTACGGGCATTCAAGTTAAGTCGACTGGATCCATTAAAACTCTTTAAGAATTACGTCCTTTGTAAATGCAACGAATAAACATCTCCCTCCGTTATTATAAAGTTTGATGATGAACGATTTGTTTGTTTGTCTGTGGATAGGCACTCGACTCATTTTCAAAAAAAAGGTGAATCGAAAAGTAATTATTATCATATAACTGTAAACTATCTACCTATACATATTATAAATTAAAGTCCCCCGCCGCGTCTGGCTGTATGTATGTTCGCTCGTATCTCAGAAACTACTGTGGGGTTTTTCATTCAGTTTTTACCATTAGACAGACTGATTCGCGAGGAAAGTTTAGGTATATAATTTATTAATGATAAGAATCTGTTTTTGATTGAAAAAACAGAATATGGTGATCCTGATGAAATTGGAAGAAAATTACTCAAAAATGGCTTAAGGATCCAATTAAGAAGCAAAATAACGTTAATATGTTTTTTTAATTTTTTTAATTGACAATTTTACTGTTACTGTTGACGGCATTTGGTAAGTTATTCTATAATTTTATACATTATTTGTAAGTATTTTTTCCAAATTAATACAATTTTACAATGTTTATATAGAGCTCTGATGATGAAAAAATATTTTTCGAAACGTTAGCGAATAAATGCAATAAAAGTATTTGCTTCTTAATTGGATCCTTAAGCCGTTTTTGAGTCGTTTTCTTCTAATTTAGTAATATTTCATTCAAATTAGCTAATGTTGTGATGCTATTTGTCGATTAAGTCGGAAAAAATCATGCCTTCTGAGAGCTTCCATGGCGTGCGCTACGTAAATGAAGAACCAAGAATCACGAGAGCAGTATAGCCTAGTGGATAGCGTACTTGGTACCAGCCTCTAGACTAGACTGTCGTGAGTTCGAATCCCACCTACGCTCATGGATGTTTTGTGATGTTATTTAGTTTTAAGTTAGTTGTTATTTAATGTAATTTAAGACACTAAAGACCTAAGTTGTCGACGCGTCTATAATATACAATAAATAAACCAAGAATCACACTACAGACCCTACAGGCAAAAAAATTTAAAAAAAATTTTTGGAAAAAATTACGTAGGTATTCTTTTGCATGCAGGTAGAAGTTTTTTCAAAAAATTCGCCCGCACGATCTGTAGTGTGATTCTAAGGTTCTTCATTTGGCGTTTACTCGAACCCTTTAACTTTAAACATAGCGTCGGGAGAGCTGTAACCGTTTTTAGGCGAGGAATAAAGATTTGAGGTGAGAATTGCACTGTGCAGGGGGTAACTTCCGTTAGAGAATACTCTTGCATGATATTGTCTATGAAAAAATTCACAGATTTCGCAATCCTTGCAACCATCGAGGACATTGGAAATGATAACAGCATATATGAAACATAATTAACTGTTTATTATACACACAATATTAATTATCAAAGCACTGTTTAGTTTTGTCAGGAATAACCCTATTATTCTTCTGTTATATATGCGTTCACTTTTGCTTGATTACTTAACTTTTAAATGGATTTTTCTACAGTATTTATTAACATTTGCTCAAAAATAACACCGCAGATCGTCGCAAATACCTCTCAATTAACTAGACATGATATAAAACACATTTCGAAAAAATTGCACTTGTTCAATTTTGCATGATTGCTCCTCACTTGATCGCGACACCGTTGTCTTTTGGCCTTGAACGAAAACTCGTAACTCTGCCCCCATATACGAACATAAACATTTCCAATGTTAAAAAACTGATCAAAAAAGCCGACTTAACGCGAGCAAAGTCGCGGGTAATGGCTAGTACTTTAATAAATATTAAAGTAGTAATATAATGAAAAAGACACAGGTTATATAATGTACCTATCTTAAAAATTCTGTATTGCATACATCATAAATAAGTGGTTGTTATTTTTATTATAATTTTATTGTTGTCGTTTTTTTGTTGAAACTCCTTAAAAAACATACAAGCGAGATTTGTAAATAGTGGTGTTGGTGGTTCTCATATAATATTGAGAACCCCGCTGAGAACGGGGGAAAACATGTGTTTAAAATCTGTTTATAAAGTCCGATCATATATCGCCGTTTATTCAAAACTTGTGTCCCGATGCCGTGGTTAGAGAGCTATTCACATGTACCTTATGTGTAGTTGTATATCATAGTAATGTACTCTCCATGTCTCGCCTCGACCGACTTCTCGAGCGCTGACCGTGCGCTTACATCGATGCTGGGGTACACAGAAAGCATTGTCAGAAAATCTATTTTGACAATGACCTCATGCTACATTCCCTATATTATTAAACGAAAAAATCTTGTATATATGTACCTATATAAATATTTTCTCGAAAACGGCTCTAACGATTTTGATCAAATTTAACGAAAAGGGGTTTCGGGGGGCAAAAATCGATCTAGCTAGGTCTCATCCCTGGAAAAATTCGTTTTCTTATCGATTTTATCATTTAAAAAAAACAGTTTTTTTAACGTTATAAAACAGTGTCGTATGGTGAGTAGGCTTTTGAAAAAACAAACTATTTTCATTATTTATGTCAAATTACTCTGACAGTCAATCTTTAACTTATTAAAATAATCAGTAATTATTTGAAAAGTAAAAAAATAACAACAATAAAATCTAAACATAATTATACTTACATAATTATGTTTAGATTTTATTGTTGTTATTTTTTTAACTAATATTTAAATAAATAGGTATATTACTTTTATATTACCTATATAAAATATTTAGGTACATATGTTATGTAGTATGACGTATAATAATATTATCTACTTATAGGTATGTAATTTTTTTTCTTAAAACCGACTAACGATTTTGATGAAATGGGAACTTTAAGTACTATTTTTTTTGAACTCATCCGAGCAAAGCTCGGTCATCCAGATATTTTCTCCATAAAGCGCCCCCTACACGCAGCAGAATGTTTGTATGTTTTGTTTGTGCTAACATGTTTGTACTACAGATATTACAACTACACGCAACAATTTGTTTCTGCGACTTGTTTGTACTGACATGTTTGTACAAACATGGTGTTGCGTGTAGAGATAAAACATATTTACCATCAGATTATATCATAGTAAATATATTTAATCCCTACAAGCAACATCATGTTTGTACAAACAAATCGTACAAAGAAATCACAGAGAGTTGATTTAAAAAAGCAATGTTTCGATCCTTTTGTTTGAACAAAAAAATGTAGCAACATTGTGTCGTTGCGTGTAGTTTGTCAACATGTATGTGCATACAAAATGCTGAAAGTTGTTTGTACAGATTTGTATGAACGTGTAGGGATGAAACATATTGTTTCTACATTTTGTATGTGCATACAAGTCGTACAAACATTCCGCTGCGTGTCTAGGAGGCGCTTAAGAAAAGCATTGTAGAATTTAAAATCGATCTTGATCGAAAAAAAGAGGGTGTGTGCTTAAAACTGCACGTTAGAAGCGAAACTCTCTCACTCACCGGTATAATTTCGGACCATCTCTCGTTCACATACACTAAAAACACTCTAAACTTTTAAGTAAACCCCGTCACGAAAATTTATAGGAACAGTGGAAACGCTTTTCCATTTATTTTTTACTGACATCTGTTAGCGAGATAACTAATTCCTCGGCTGTATTTCTGTCTTTTTACCCCCACCGCAGCTTCGTCACACTTTTTAGATCGGTATCACTCCTATCTACCGCGCCTAAACGATTTTCCGAAATATTAGGTTCTAACGAACTTAACTCAATATGAGAACTGATCTATGTATTAAATAAAATCCATTAATGTTTAACTATGAATTTATTATGTAATTATTCATTAAATTACATCAGCGAATCGTATTTCAGCGCCAACATTATCTTTATTTTAGATATTATATAATAAAGTTGAGAAGTTATGCGGTTGACAAATACATTCACGCGCATGCGTATGGCATTCACACAGATTCTAGCCGTGTTTCAAACATTCAACATCCATGTAACTGTACATTTCAGATGCTCAGACGATTAAAAAGAAAGTGCGTGCACAAGACCACACGATAGAAGTGAAACTTCCTGATTGCTTTGCCTACCCAATTATAGATGGAAGTGGCAACTGAACGCGTTGTGTAGTTCGTAAATAGTGCGTCAGTTGTTTATTGTGCTCTATCTATTTCTTAATTTAACATAAAAAATGTAGATATTTTGAGTAATTTGGGCGCTATAATGAAAAAGCGCATTTTCGATTTTTTTATTTTTTGACTTTTTGCAAAAATCTGAATACACCACGAAATTGGTATAAAAAACTGCCTTAAGAAAGTGAAAATTAAATTTGACTGTCTGTTAAAATAAATCAGCCATCGGCAAAAATGTAGCGCCTAAATTACCCAAAATATCTACTTATAATCTTTTTGTGATTTGATACAACTTTACCCAAGGAATACTTTATCTCATTTAATTCACAATAACGGAGATCAACATGTTGAGATTTGAGAATGAGTTTGTGAACACACTGTATAGGCAGGAGAGTGGGGACTCACGGCGTGGCGTCGGCTATCCATTATTATACATATCACTGGTTAGGTTGTGTACCTGCTGGACTATTTCTTTTATTTGTACAATGATTATAATGTTTAAAACACCTGTTATATTTTTAGTTGAATACGACTAGGTAAATATATATTTCTGTGATGTAACTTCAGACACATTGTATCTACAAATAATTGTGTATACACTGTATATTATGCGTAAATAAAAAATATTTAACAAGCCGTGAGGTGGGTCGTTTATTAGGACTAAAGTGCGACCCTTGAGGTCCACACGACGAACTTCCCAGTTTGATAAATATTTAATAATAATAATTAAATTAGATATTACACAGAAAAGTAATCATTTTAATCATTAAAACGTCAATAATTAAAAAAAAAAAAAAAAAAAAAAAGAAAAAACGGCTGAACCGATTTTTATAAAATTTATGTCGGATCAAAATGACGTTAACACGCCTCGATTGACACCCTTACGAAGTCGATATAATTTTTTATTCGCGAGATATTGTGTAAAATCTACTTTTTTGGAGGTTATTTGGTTAAGAAAAAAGAACGGCTGAACCGATTTAAAAAAAATTCCTTTCAGATCATATTTACGTTAATACGCGTCGATTGGCACCCCAACGTTGTCGATATCATTTTTCGTTCTCGAGATTTCGTCTTAGAAAGAAATGGACACATACGTACGTACGTACGTACACACACACACACACACACAGACATCTTTCTAAAAGTAGTGTAAAAATAGTGTAGTGACCTTGAAACATTAAAATTTTTTTTCCTTTTTGATTTCGATTTTCGGACCCATTACAATAACTTCCAGTGGGAAGTTAATAATTCCCTTTTGGCTGAATTGTCCATTTTTAACAGAATTCAAAACAAGCCGTGAGGTGGGTCGTTTATTAGGACTAAAGTGCGACCCTTGAGGTTCACACGACGAACTTCTCAGTTTGATAAATATTTAATAATAATAATTAAATTAGATATTACACAGAAAAGTAATCATTTTAATCATTAAAACATAATTATTATTTATTTTTAATAATAATTAAAAAAAGAAAAAAAAAACGGCTGAACCGATTTTTATAAAATTTATGTCGGATCAAAATGACGTTAACACGCTTCGATTGACACCCTTTGTGTAAAATCTACTTTTTTGGAGTCTATTTGGTTAAGAAAAAAGAACGGCTGAACCGATTTTGATAAAATTTCTTTCAGATCATATTTACGCTAATACGTGCGTCGATTGGCACCCTAACGTAGTCGATATCATTTTTCATTCTCGAGATTTCGTCTTAGAAAGAAATGGACACATGCGTACGTACGTACACATACACACACACATACATCTTTCTAAAAATAGTGTAGTGAACGAGTAGTGACCTTGAAACAAAAATTTGTTATACTTATATTTTAATTTTGATTTTCGGACCCATTACAATAACTTCCAATGGGAAGTTAAAAAGGCTATCAATGAGCCATTTTCCTGAGAGTAGGGCAGAGGCACCACTTATGGCCACCTTAAGAATTTTTCTTTGCATTTGAGACCCGATTTTAATTAATGATTCCTTTTCTTATCAATAGGGCATACCTTCAGGGTGGTCTCACAAAAATTTTACTTAAATCGGTTCAGTGGTTTTTTTTAAGTCTACAAAATCAAATATCAAGAAAGAAGTCGGTTGATAATCGTGCAAACTACGTAAAGCAGTCACTAAACAGTAAAAATTAAAAAAAATATGAAAAAATAGAACTTTCTTCAAAATAACCACTAAAATGAGGAAAATAATAAAATTTTAAGGTCGGTGCCAATTTAATAAAATAAAAGTAGATACGTAGGTTATAAGTACTAGGACTACTTATAGGTAGTATTAAGTACCTATATAAAAAGTTCTAGTAATTAAATGGGCGCCAACCTCAAAATTTTATTATTTTCCTCTTTTTTAGTGGCTTTTTTGAAGGAGGTTCTATTTTTTTATAGAATTTTTTTTAATTGTCTAGACAGTTGGTACTACCTATATAGATTCTATGAACCGCCATACAACGGTATAGTGAAAATACGAAAAAAAAATTAGGGGTGGCACTTTATACATGTAACTAAGGGATGAAAAAAAAATCCAGTGCACATACCTAAGCGTGTGGGGTATCGTTAGATAGGTCTTGAAAAATGATGTAGAAGTTTCAAAATGACTTTTTTATTTAAGTCAATAGTTGGTGAGGTATGCGCTTCTAAAGTCGTAAAAAGTGTGTCCCCCTCTCTAACTTTTCAACTTTGGGGTGGAAAAAAATTTAAGGTGGTACTTAGAACATAAAAAACACCTCTAATGAAAATTGGTTTGAATAAGATATGTTGTATAGTTTTTTAGATATGGGATATATTTTCGATTACAAGCTATTTTTTTTTTGAGTTTAGCAGACGCAGAAATAACTTTGTTTTTTACAGTGTCTTTGAGAAATACAAACTTATTTTTGAAAAACTATGTTCACCTTAAAATAAAAGACTATAAATTATAATTAAATTCATTACTAACTTTGATTTTTAACCGTAAACGTTAACTTCCCGACTACGGAACCCTTCACTGTGCGTGGTCCGACATATACGCACTTGATCGATTTTTTATTAAGAAAACCTGAATTATCTTGGTGCTTTCGTTAAGTCAGCATTTTCTTCCCCAGCATCCCCGTAGGCACTAACTTAAAAATCTACTCTTTAATAAAACTTATGCAAATTATTTGCATAACTATATAAATTATATTCGCGAACGTAACATCGAAGTATACCGCAAAACAAGCGATAAAAAATAAATGTAACACCTATTGACAGGAAATATTACTACATCAAAAAAAAAGAAGAAAAAAAACAGTAAAAGTAATAAAGTTAAGCTAAACCACCTGTTCACTGTATAGAATGTGGCCATAAAGAGCATTGCATAAGATTCATAGAATATACCCGGCTTTTTATCTTTACCTTTTACCATCAACTATAATTTCATCAAAGTTCCCATTTATAAAATTAAAGAAAGCGGCTCTCGCAAAAGCGAAGCTCATAAACAAGGTCGAGCTTTCAGTGGTTGAACAGAGTCCGTCTTTGTCACACTTCCGAAACTCGCATTGTGTCGCGCTCCTTCTAGTTGCGCGAACACAGCGGGAACTTCGCATAACGCGATAGAAAGGAAATGAGAAAGAAGAAAAAAGTGAAACGAAGATACTACAATGTATTATGTAATACTTTATGTTACTTACATCGACCGTGTATACACAAAAGCACGTACAGTGGTACACATAATAATTTTAAGGGGTGGCAATTTTTCAGATTTGGAAAATATTTTCACCGGTTGTAAACGTCTAAGCCCAGTCATTTTGGACATACAATAAAAGGCCAAGTGCGTGTCGAGCCACGCAAAGAGTAGGGTTCCATACTATTTAAGTTAGGCTAAACTTACAATTTTGATAAAATAAATAAAATATAAATACATTAATAAAATACTCAAAAGGCTCTTTTCAACGATACCCCACAAGAATAGGTACAAAAAAAATTTTTCGCCCCCCGTTTGCTAAAACCTACAGTTCTGATAAAATAAATAAAATAAATACACATTCATAATCTACTGAAAAGGTCCTTTTCAACGATACCCCACAAGAATAGGTACAAAAAAAAATTTTTTTTCGCCCCCCGTTTGCTAAAACTTACAATTTTGATAAAATAAATAAAATATAAACACATTCATAATCTACTGAAAAGGTCCTTTTCAACGATACCCCACAAGAATAGCTACAAAAAAAATGTTTTTTTGCCCCCCGTTTGCATGTATGGTTTCTTTTTTCTGTTTTTCGTATTTGTTGATTAACTAGAGGATATGAGTGATAATTGATGTGAATTACAATTTTATACGTAATGGCGTTGTTAAGATAGACCTGGTGACAAAATAGGTCTAAAAATTGCAACATTTACGGTCTCTAAAACCTACAATTTTGATAAATAAATAAAAATAAAAACACATTCATAATCTACTCAAAAGACTCTTTTCAACGATACCCCACAAGAAAAAAATTTTCTTGACTCCCGTTTGCATGGAAGCCCCCCCCCCCCCTTAAATGAACATTTTTAATCTTTTGTTATTCTCTCCGTCTTTGGGCCGTGGTAATACATATTATATAGGAATTTCAAGTTCCTATTTCATTTCGTTTAGAAGTTAGAGGCCTGTAACAGACAGACAGACATCATTGGCACAACAATAGGATTTCTTTTTGGTACGGAACCCTAAAAATGACCATTCTGCGATATAATTCGCAGTTAGCTGTATACACCTTTGTTTATTGCTATGGTGTTTTAAACAACGTGTAAAAAATCCCCATCGATATCGCACCGGCGTTGCCAGATATTCGAGGTTCAAGTTTACGAAAAACTATGTTTTGCGAATTTTTCGGTTCCGTTCCATTTTTAGTGAAAAATGGTTATTCTCAATCTTGTAGAGAACAAAATTCTCTACAACTTTTGTATAAACATTTTTTTGTCTACGATTTATTGTTTTACTTACAGCGGCTTCCGAAAGAAATTCGCAAAAAACCGTTTTTCGTGAACTTGAACTTCGAATATCTGGCAACGCCGGCACGATATCGATGGGTACTTTTTACACGTTTTTTAAAACACCATAACGAAGGTGTATATACAAAAATTGAACTAACTGGGAATTATTTCGCAGTGGAAATTCAAAATGATTGGGGTAATAGTAAGGGACCCTGAACATTTAAGGGACTTACTACATTATAATAATGTGGCCATTATCCATATAGGTAGTACGGGGATACTATTACATTCATTGACGAGCTCCACGCGATAATATATTGATTTTTCCAATATAAATGAAAACCTTCACAAAAATGACATTTTAATTTTCAAATTGAAGTTTTGTGAAATATGTTATGTTAAACAGGGTTCAATTTTTCTACATAAAAATGTTTCAGGTATTTTTTTATTATGGTTTTTTCTTCATGCTATTTTAACTTTAAAATAACCGTTTTTACCCGACTGCGCGACGGGAAAGGACAGGTTATGTTTTTCAAAAGTATGTATGTATGTATGTGGCTGAGATTCTTTATTCCCACGTAGACTCTTAACGGCTTGACGGATTTTAAAAAATGAGGTGTCGATAGATTCGTCATAGTCTCACGAGTGACACTAGATATATGACATCACGGAAAATTCAATATGGCGGACGCTAGACGCCATATTATCAGAACTCAAAAATTAACAGTCAGCGACAGCTTGATGGATTTTGATAAATGAGGTGTCGATAGATTCGTCATAGAAGTATTACTTCGGTCGTGTGCGCCGCGACACATGCCCTTTTCTTTAATTTGACACCGTTTTGACACTTAAAAAAAACAATCGGGAGCGTGTAACAAACTTTGAGGAGGGAAAAGGATGATTTAACAGCTCGAACTGCAAAACAGAAAACTAATTCATAATTTTAGTCAAAGATTACCGAAGCGTGTTGACATTTTGTTACGATTGTAAAGATAAAAAAATACCCTACAGGCTACACCTGTTTCAGCAAATATTTACCAAAGGACATCCTGCAAAGTGTAAACACTTATACTTAATATAATAAGTTCTAATCTCTAAACGGCAAAAAGGCAAAGGGCTTTTTATTACTTGAGAAAATTGAGTCGAACACGAGAAATACATTTAGCAGGTATATATTTAGGTCTGTGAAATGAATTCTTCTTGTCTCGCGGTTAAATGATTTAATTATTAAGAGGTAATAAGTTGGTATTTATGGTTGGCGCCTGTCGTTTTTTTTTCCTTTTTATATAGACAGAAATACTAAAATTTCTATACTATATTGTTTGCATTGTATATTTTAAAATCTTGCTTTAATATTAAAAAAAAATTCGACTGATGACCAGTCCTATACTTCCCACCTAGTAAATATTTGCAAAAAATAAACACTCTTTTTTTTATTCTTTGACTAGGCCCAAATAACCTTAGCTGTTGGTGGTCTTTAAAACACAATTTAATTTTTATTCTTTGAAAAAAGCATGGCCCTCTTTTTTGTTTGGTGATCTATTGATGGCTAGCTTAATATAGCAAAAATCATGGTTACCTTGATTTACGTACAATTTTTATTTTTTTTAGTAAAATATTTTTTTTCTCGAAAACTATACATTTTAGAGAAAAAAAATATTTACATTTTTTTCATATTATAACATCTAGAATTCATTTATATTTTTTTTTACCTATGTTAATACGTGACATTGAGGACGTTTTTTTGAATATCTCAGGATCCACTGAACCGATTTGACTCAAAATCTAATCAGATCTAAGTTAAAGGCTGATAAACACAATAGAACAATCGGCATGCCCGTATGTTGTTCCGTTCTTAAGATATCGAAGGCGAAAAATTGACCACATACACACACACATACACACATACACACATACACACACACATACAGACATCAGTCAGAAAATGATCTTAAACGATTGCTAGGGTCTCAAAACGTGAAAATCTGTTAAAATCTCGAAATATTGTTTTCGGACTGAATCCATTACTTCCCTACCATAGTAGAGGTGGGAAGTAAAAATTATTACTGGACTGGTCCTGTGGATTTCGACAGAGTGAAGATATTTGGAAAGTACCTTAAAAATAAAGGAAATCATTGTAATTGTTTGTTTGTGAGTTTGTATGTACGGGGTAATCTCTTGAACTACCGAACCGATTCTAAAAATTCTTTCACTAAGAGAAAGCTACACTATTCCTGGGTGTTATAGGCTATATTTTATTTTGATAAATATCTCGCTTGAAGGGGGATAATTCGTGTGGGATAGTAACAAAACGTAACTCTAATTAGATTGTTAGCAACATTTTTTATACCGACAGTATTTTATAGACGCTAATGACCTCTGTTGTCGAGCGTCTATAATCTACTATTCAATTCGACAGTATTTTAGTTTATACTAGAGTTCGTAATTATGCAATTAAATGCTTTGGACAGGTCATAGTTCAATAGTTCAATTGTTGATTTGTTATTCAATGTACTTATTTAAGACGCTAATGACCTACGTTGTCGACGCGTCTATAATCTATAATAAATAAAAATCAATTGTTGATTTTTTCAAATCTATAAATTGATATACTTCATTTATGAAATTGAAAATGTCTGTTGATGTGGATTTGCCTTCTCTAAAGCCATGCTGAGATCTATATAGATTAAATATTAAAGCGTTGTTTCCAATTTCCATTGTTCAATTTTTTGATCAGGTGACAAAGAACTCATAAAATGATTCAAGTAGGTATTTTCGTATAATCTATAACATTGTTATTATGTACAATTAATACAGTAATTGTTATAATATTATGTACTTAGAGATACATTATTTCTCACAGATAGACTATATGGACATGGAAGAAGAAGAAAAAGAAGTGCGTGTGCATTATTAAGACATCTGTGTAAGTAATTACTTAGTAGTGGACAAGTTTATAATGACCCTTTTTAACAAGGATGCAATAAAGCCATTATAGTTTACTAATCCAAACACGGAGTGTCGCCGCTATCACACTTCGAGGAGTCAACAAAACATGGAATTTCAAATGTAATAAAATCCCAAACACATTCACACTAATGTGTTTTTTATCGACGATCTATTTTATACTTACTAGATTGGATACAATTTGACCATACATTTCGCTAATGTTCCTCTTCTTCCAGTGCTTCTCTTTATCCAGAATTTCCACGTTGTCAAAATTAAATTTAATCATTTAATTTTGACAACGTGGAAATTCTGGACAGAGAGCACTGGAAGAAGAGGAACATTAGCGAAATGTATTTTATAAAAACTAATAATGCAGTTAATTTGAGATCAGATACTAATAACTTAAATTGTATTTATAATTTAATTCTTAACATGTAAAAATACCGCGCCAGACTGATAGTTGACTTATTATACTCATGGAGGCGCCACATACTATACATCAGCTGCTGTATCTTTGACAGCACATGACTGTAAAATAAGTTCAGTTTGGTTAGAATAGTTAGAAAGAACGGGTAGTTGTTTTCTTACTGCATTATTGGTATTTTTAAAATTATTTATTTTATTGATTAAGGATGGAACGACGTTACTATAATTATAGTTTATTATTTTCATGTCTTGGTATTTAAGTACAATTTTTGACAATTAATGACTCGTTATTGAGGTAAAAATTTTTTTTATTTCTAATTATAATTGTTATTCTCCAAGATAGACAACTCTTGACTTGATGTATCCGTTTATATTTTTTTGTTACAAATCCCGGCGGGGGCAGATGTGGCTAGGACTTTTTCCTACTGCCTCACGCCGAGAAACGGTAATTCCTGTACCGGCCATCTTGTTTGAGGTTTTCCATGGTTTCCCTCAATAATTCCAGATGAATATCGAGATGGTACTTTATTCAAGGCCATGGCCGATTACCTGTCAAACTCCTATGCTCCCAAAGTTGCCTACCTTATCCTAATTTCCTATCATTCCTCCATTCGCACATTGCTAATAAAAAAAAAGTTGAAGTTTAAAATATGTAGAAAACAACGGGAAGTGGTAAAATGGAAAATAGTAATGGTGCGAATGGCGTCTGTTATGACATAATGTCGAGAAACGGACGTTAAACGCATTATTATTATTATTTATTATTATATTTTTGTTACAGTACTTGATAAAGTCTCGAAAGAGACGAAACGTCGTACGAAGATAAATAAAAGAGTTATTAATCAATAACAATTTATTTTAATCCAAGAACCCATGAACCGTATTGAATTTATTAAAAAATGGATATGAACCGAGTGAATTTGTATAAAACATTTTTTTATGGTTTGTACCGTTACACTGCATTGTTTAAAATGTGCCACCCTGTATATATATTTGAAAATTAGAAAATCTGAAGTTTTCACTTATGTCGTATGGTCATAAGCACACACCCATTTTTTTTTAATTAAATTAAAACAGGTACTAATATGTGGCTGACAAATGGTATTGTCAATCTATTCAAGAGTTTTAATATCGTTGGTATCGAACACCCGCAGAATACATATGTTAAGATCACTCTCTTTCTCGTTTAACAGTGTTAAGTTTGGTGGAGCACGGAGAGAGTGGAGCAAAAGAGTGACACACACACAAACACACACACACACACACACACGTTTACCTCGACGGCATTATAATATTATATGCATGCATTAATAAACCAGCTCTTGAATAAAGCACTTAGCGAGTCTTGTAGCGTTATCTAACCAATTTTTAAGCCACGGAATACATTAAAATAAAATTTTTAGTTATCAATTTGAGCCTCCCATAAAATTTACTCTGACAAACATTTGTACGATTAGGTCGACACCGAGGTTAATACAGTCATAAAATGGTTGTTTAATTTCCGAAACAAAATGAGTTAAAAGTTTTGCTTTTTACCCGACTGCGCCAGAAGGGGGGTAATGTTTTTCGAGTGTATGTATGTATGTATATTTCTTTATCACGCTTTGTAGCCTAACCGGCTTGACGGATTTTGAAAAATGAGGTGTCATTAGATTCGTCTGGATCCCCAGAGTGACATAGTGTATATGACGTCACGGAAAATTCAATATGGCGGACGCTAGACGCCATATTGTAAGAACTCAAAAATCAAAAGTCAGCGACGGCTTGATGGATTTTGATAAATGAGGTGTCGATAGATTCGTCATAACCTCACGAATGACACTGGGTATATGACATTACAAAATTCAATATGGCGGACGCTAGACGCCATTTTGTCAGAATGCAAAAGTAATTTGGAAAAAAGAAACTATTTTCATTATTTATGTCAAATTACTCTGACAGCCAATCTTTAACTTATTAAAATAATCAGTAATTATTTGAAAATATGTAGATTGTAGGTACATACGTTATGTAGTATGACGTATAATAATATTATCTACTTATAGGTATGTAATTTTTTTTCTTAAAAACGACTAACGATTTTGATGAAATGGGAACTTTAAGTACTATTTTTTTTTAACTCATCCGAGCAAAGCTCGGTCATCCAGATATTTTATATGAAACGGGACGCATTTATAGAAAATATTGTAATTGAAAATAATATATATAGAAACCGGATAATGTTCAATATATTACATAGAAACAAATGACGCCATACGTTTATCAAATTCTTTTAAATGACAATTTGTCGAATTACTTGGCAGAGAATAGGCACGGCAGTAAATATTGGGAGTACATTTTTGTTTATTTCTTTAAATATTATAGGGTAATGGCACCAGTTTTCGTCCACTCACCAGTAATCGACCACTTTTATATTAGCTTTGTTCCAACCACTCTGAATACCGTAATATTACCGTCACGCTCATGCGCAGTGGATAGAACGCGTTCCAACCGACCTTGTTGATCGTTTGTGGACGATTCTTAAAGCGTTCCAACCGAATTTGTGATAGTTTGTGAACGGTTTCTGAACGATCATTTCGGTATTTGCTCTAGACATGAAACCAAAATGAAACTGTAAAACTGACATGCGCATTAAACACTTTGCTACGTTCAAATAAATTGCAATTTATTTGATCCTTTGCCATAGAGACTTCCTCTCATAATTTCAATCATTATCTACGGATCACCATATCTCTATATCATAGAGTTTTTTAACATAAAAATTGTAAGTTTATTATTTTAAATTTCTAGTTTCGTAAGTATTAGAAATTTCTTAATTCCTTATTACGTTATATTTAATTGAAAATTTTTCGTTGGAAAGCAGCCAATTATATAATTGATACGAAACATATTGGAAAAAATCATTTTACCAACCATAGTCACAGTCAGGATTCTAACCTGAACCTTTCCACTTTCGCGGCGGAATGAGCTTACAGTACTCAACCGTGACATGATTACCAAACTTAAAATACTACATTGTATATCTAGTGGCGTAATGAAGCATATTTCGGACGAGTTATGTTAAAACGAGCGAGTTTTAAAAGTCACACGAGACATAATATCATTACGCACGAGATATATATGATATTTTTTGCCATACCCACTATAAAATAGTTGCTTTTTATTTCATTTTCAGTATTTTCAAAAAATTGGTTTGCTTTGTCACACTAGTGTGAGAAAGATACGTTCCCGTACACCGGCATGTAAATCAGCTATTTTATAGTGGGAAGGGCAAAAAAATGGCCGACTACATGTAGGTACGAATTAAAAGGTCGGAAACGAGAGCATTTACCCTACACTGTAGTTTCCACGTACATTACTTACGAAAAATATAATGTTGTATACATAAAGCACTGATGATTTATATTTTCTGTATACACAAGAATGTACTGTGTCCACATTGTAACATAATATCACTTTTTAAATAAAAAAAGTAAATGTGATTTTATCATTTTACATTTGTACAATGCACACACATGATGATTTCATATCGCAAGAAATTGCATTTTTAACGGGTGAAAGCAGCCAAATTTTACAGAAAAAATTTTACAGAGCCTTTGCGTCTAAAATTCTATGCTATTTTTAACAGACTTCAAAAAAGGAGGTGGTTATCAATTCGCTTTAATTTTTAACATTGGAAATGTTTATGTTCGTATATGGAGGCAGAGTTACGAGTTTTCGTTCAAGGCCAAAAGACAACGGTGTCGCGATCAAGTGAGGAGCAATCATGCAAAATTGAACAAGTGCAATTTTTTCGAAATGTGTTTTATATCATGTCTAGTTAATTGAGAGGTATTTGCGACCATCTGCGGTGTTATTTTTGAGCAAATGTTAATAAATACTGTAGAAAAATCCATTTAAAAGTTAAGTAATCAAGCAAAAGTGAACGCGTATATAACAGAAGAATAATAGGGTTATTCCTGACAAAACTAAACAGTGCATTGATAAATATTGTGTGTATAATAAACAGTTAATTATGTTTCATATATGCTGTTATCATTTCCAATGTCCTCGATGGTTGCAAGGATTGCGAAATCTGTGAATTTTTTTTTATGTTTGTTACCTCAGAACTCCGTCATTTTTAAACCCATTTTGAAAATGCTTTTTTTATTTGAAAGGATATACTTTCGGATTGGTCCCATAGAAATGTCATCAAAATCGGCTCAGTAGTTCGGCTGATTTTATTAAAAGTAACGGCGTGTGATTCATTTAAGGTAAATGTCACTTTTTGACACTAAAAAGTAAAAAATAAAAAACTTCAACTACCTGGGACCGGGGCTAATCTTAATAGGGGCCAAATAGGCCACATTAGTTCAAGAAATAATTTTTTCTTTTAATTTACTTTTATGATCTCAAAAAATATGTTATATGTTGAAGTAAAAGTCCGGCAACACATATAATAAGGGGGCAAAAATTATGGTCAATTTTTGGAATAAAGGGCCAAAAATATTGTTCGCCACCGGGGCCATTCTACGCCTGCCCGCCCCTGGTTTAACATGAACTTTCCATTCGATAACTTATTTCTCGAGGAAGATTTTTTTTTTTATTTTAAGAGAGAAAAAAAAAGGTGTTTCGACTAATAATGTCACTAACACCAGACTAGTGTGGTACAATATAATATGTGTCAGACAAATCCGAGGAAGGTTTAAGTCTATACAGTATATGCTTACAATAGCTCCCAGATCCGGCTTCGCCCGAGTGTAAATCGGATTGGTTCCAAGTTGGATTGAAATCAAGTTTATGTAAAAATCGGTGTAAAATAAAATAATAAAATCGAGCGAACGAGCGAAGCAAATGAGTAACGTAATAATTAATCATAAATTCGAGCGAACGAGCGAAGCAAGTGAGAAACGTAATAATTAAGTTATCATAAATTCGAGCGAACGAGCGAAGCAAGTGAGAAACGTAATAATCAAGTAATCATAAATTCGAGCGAACGAGCGAAGCAAGTGAGAAACGTAATAATTAAGCAATCATAAATTCGAGCGAACGAGCGAAGCGAGTGAATGGAGTGAGTAACCTAATAATTAATTTTAAATTCGAACGAACGAGCGAAGTGAGTGATCGTAATGTAATAATTAATTCGAGCAAACGAGCGAATCAAGTGCACCCGGGCGAAGCCGGACAGGGCACTAATGTCAAATAAAATTGTTCTTGAAATAGTATCTGTCAAAACTTGTAATGGAACTATTGGACCGATCCGTATTTCACTAGAAATATATCATAAAAATAATTAAATATTAGTATTGTAATGCCGATTGAATTTTGGCAAGACGTAATATTAATAAAAAAAAACGTCATGTTTCTTTCTCTGGTACAAATGGGCCAGTAATTTGCGACGAACGCTATGTCTTTTGATAAAACGCCGTTTCGACTATTGACTTAAAGAATGGACCGCGCAACAGGTCAGATAAAAAAAAAACTCGGGTCGCAGTGCCAAAACCCTGCCGACAATATAGTGTATTTGCAATACTGGCATTGTGGCTTTATTATGTGAACTTAAGTTTGTTTTTGAACAAAATATAAAATTTAACCCCTTAATACATCCCTTAAAATAATATTTTTTTTTCTTAATTTCAATATTTTTATCAATGCAACCTCGGTACCAAATTAAATACACCCTTCAGTAAGTAAAGCACTATCCGCAAACTAGTGTTTTCATAAAATTTGTAAGTCCGGTCCTGTCGGGCCGATTTTATTAAAATTTTAGCAGTACATTTTAATCGTTACTAAAAGGTTAAATTTCAATTTTGAAACGATTCTGAGAATTTTTTCGGCATTTTCGGGCCCAAAAACATTTTTCAACCCCTAAAAACCACCCTTAAAATGGTCCGATTGGGCCCATTTTAAATAGGCTTCGTGCGGTGATGGATTTGAACGTGCCTACCAAATTTCGTCAAAATCAATTAACTCTTTCGAAAGTTATTGCCCGCACGTATATATATATATATATATATATATATATATATATATATATATATATATATATATATATATATATATATATATATATATATAAATATATATATATATACATATATAAATAGACATTTCCAAAAATGGTGCCAAAATGTTCAGGAGGCTATGAAACGTCGAGAAATTTTGGTCCGACCCCTAGGTCCCGCCATCCGACCGACGCCAATAGTGTATGTGCCATATGGCAAATACACTAAAAAGGATATAGACAGTGGTGGACTAGGCAATTTTCTAATCACAGTCGAGCGGGGGTCTGTTCTGCAATTTTACGCTATAAGAGTCTACAGACTTATGTGAACTTTTATAGCCCTATAAATATAAATATTGAAAATGAAGTGAAAAGTATTGGTGTGTGTGTTTTAAAGACCACCAACAGCTAAGGTTATTTGGGCCTAGCACCAATTCATATTTTCCATTCATTATTTTTTTTTTTTTAATAATAAATTGAAAATCCAATTGACACTTTTACCAGCTCTCGGGCTAGAACCAGGGAACTGGGGACTTGTAATGGAGGAACCATAGCAACGCCATGTAAACAACAGCATTGTTACACGCTCGGCCATTCGCAAGCCCGAAGTGAAAAGTAGCTATTTTATAGTGGGTATGGCAAAAAATACTATATAATATATATCTCGTCCGTAATGATATGATTCGTAAGATTGTATAAATTCGCTATCGCTCGTTTTTACATACTGGCACTACTCGTCAGTAATATACCTCATTACGCTACTAGATATACAATCTAAGCTACAACAAGAAGACATATTTGCCATTATTTAATAACTTTTTAATGAACAAAACTCAGTCAGGGAGCTGTTCTCCTAAGTACTGTCCTGAGTAAATCGAAAACAATTGATACAACCACCAGGGTACTAACAAAGAGAGATTTGCAGCTACGTTTTGCCATCTCGCTCACTCAATAGTGAAAATTAATTACAGCACAGCTAGTGCACAGTCTATATGCTGTAAGTCAATAGTTTCAACGATATCATTATTTTCTTGGCAAATGTCCACCGCCCAGCAACAGTTTCCTAAATTTATAGCTTTTATAGTTGAAGTTAACAGATGAAAATATGTTGGGAAACGGTCCTTGTTATATCTACTCTATTTTCAATAATCATAAACACTATTCTAGCATTATCTTCTCGCCATCAAATAATAAAAAACCAGCGTTTACAAAACTTTTTCGCTTATGGATCCCTTAGAGATTAGTAAAATTGTCGCTGATCCCCATTAATATAAATCAAGAGTATAATTTTTATTTAATAAATTTTTTTTGAAGTGTAAATATCAATTCGTAACATTTTTAAGATGTAGATTTTGCGTAAGTATGTTTCATTTCTGTAGTGTGTACTGTGTAGTATGATCAATATATTCATACTACATCATTGCTTGCCGAACGGCGTTCGTACAGTTTGACCGTCACACTTCTAACACAAAACTGCAGTGTTCTTCAAAAAGAGATTTACGATTTTAAATGCAGTCATGCTTCTAGTTTTAAATAGGTGACATGTTTAGAAGAAGTTGGCCGAAATTTAGCATTATAGATGCACGACAACTGAGATCATTAGCGTCTGAAAAAAATACTCCTAATAGAATCTCCCACTTCTGATACCTACTACAATTACATCGCAGAAGTGGGATATTTTTTTAACACAAAACTGTGTTCTTCAAGAAGAGATTTACGAATTCAAACGCAGTCATGCTTTAGTTTTAAATGGGTGATATGTTTACAAGAAGCTAGTCGAAATTTAGCATTATAGACGCACGACAACCGAGATCATTAGCGTCTAAGAAAAATACTTCTGCTAGAAAATCCCACTTCTGATATTACAATTTTGCAGAAGTGGGATACCTTTGTAACACAAGACTGTGTTCTTCAAGAAGAGATTTACGAATTCAAACGCAGTCATGCTTTAGTTTTAAATAGGTGATATGCTTACAAGAAGCTAGTCGAAATTTAGCATTATAGACGCCTGACAACCGAGATCATTAGTGTCTAAGAAAAATGCTCCTGTTAGAAAATCCCACTTCTGATACTACAATTACATCAGAAGTGGGATACTTTTCTAACACAAAACGGTAAGATTTGGAACACAAAGTCTTTAAAATTTAAATACGTGCAGATGTTTTAAAGAAAAACAAAGGTTTTTTTATTATTAATTATTAGTTGTAACCCATGTAGGCAGGCTTAATATTATTGTGGCCGACAGTATTTTAATATTTATAATGTATTGTGAGGAGCATGGCGGACAATAAAAACTCATGAAGTGTCAGATTCTAAGCCTGCCTACAATGCTGCACCGGCACCAAAGTCAACTGTCAGTAAGATGAAAGAATCAGAGAGCCAAAGCCAGACAGTTTCCAGAATCCCGTCTGCGACGTGCATAATATTACTGATCTCCATTATATGGATTGTGAATAGCACCCATCAATACTGTCCAGCCAAGGAAATTGGCGCAGACCTTAAAATTTCATTATTTTCCTCTTTTTAGTGACTTTTTTAAGGAGGTTTTTTTTTTGTTAAAAAGTTTTTTATTTTTTACTTTTTAGTGTCAAAAAGTGACATTTATCTTAAAGGAATCACACGTCATTACTCACTTTTATTAATCCGACTTTCTTACGCTGTCTGATGTCTCAAAAAGTGACATTTACCTTAAGGAATCACACACCGTTACTCACTTTTATTAAAATCAGCCGAACTACTGAACCGATCTTGATTAAATTTCTATGGGACCAATCTGAAAGTATATCCTTTCAAATAAAAAAAGGATTATCCAAATCGGTTTATAAATGACGGAGTTCTGAGGTAACAAACATAAAAAAAATTCACAGATTTCGCAATCCTTGCAACCATCGAGGACATTGGAAATGATAACAGCATATATGAAACATAATTAACTGTTTATTATACACACAATATTTATCAATGCACTGTTTAGTTTTGTCAGGAATAACCCTATTATTCTTCTGTTATATACGCGTTCACTTTTGCTTGATTACTTAACTTTTAAATGGATTTTTCTACAGTATTTAATAACATTTGCTCAAAAATAACACCGCAGATCGTCGCAAATACCTCTCAATTAACTAGACATGATATAAAACACATTTCGAAAAAATTGCACTTGTTCAATTTTGCATGATTGCTCCTCACTTGATCGCGACACCGTTGTCTTTTGGCCTTGAACGAAAACTCTGCCCCCATATACGAACATAAACATTTCCAATGTTAAAATACAACCGAATTGAGAATCACCTTCTTAAAAATGTTGGGGGCCCGGCTTCTTGAAGCCGGGCCCCCAACATTTTTAAGGAGGTGATTCTCAATTCGGTTGTATTTTCCGTCTATCCGTTAATTAGAGATCGGTGATGGATATTATTTAAGTTGGTATTACTCCGGGTATAATATCTACACGTAACATACGTCAGTGTCAGTTTACATTAATTTACACCGAGTGTAGGTGGTGCTCGTAGCATTGTGGTGAGCGCGAGTCATAATATAAGATGACCGCCGCGCCGTCCCAACAGTCGCGGCGCAGAGAAGACATATTTATACAGAGACTAGCTGCCCGGTTCGGCTTCGTCCGGGTGCTATGAATTTAATGTGTGTTTTTTGACAGTTAATAAATATTAGTAAAAAAAACTTTTTAGACATGCTTTTATTTAAATGCACTAAAAAGGAAAAAATAATTTTTAATAATTTAGGTTCATAATTATAAAAGCGTGGGTCGTGAACTCTATGACAGTTTATTAGTCATGACCCTGCACGCTTTTATAATTATGAACCTAAATTATTAAAAATTATTTTTTTTTTTTAGTGCATTTAAATAAAAGCTTGTCTCTAAAAAGTTTTTTTTACTAATATTTTATTTTGTTCATTTTAGTCTTTCAAAATTTTACCCCCCTTTGACACCCGTAGGGGTTGAATTTCGAAAAATCCTTTCTTAGTGGATTACGTCAGAAAAGGAATCAACTGTCCAAATTTCAAGTTTCTAGTTTCAGCGATTTGGCGTGGGCGTTGATTAGTAAAAAAAAAACTCCGTTTGAACCCCTTATAGGGGTTGAATTTATTTCTAAAAACGATTTATTCATGTATTCTCATCGAGAATACATATGTGTACAAAATTTCAAATCGATCGGATACGTGGAAGTTGTTCATAATTGAATTGCAAGATTTGACTTAAACAAACACACAAACAAACTAACATCCATTGCAAGTTAAATAAAAGCTTGTAAAAATGAAATCATCTGTTTTCCAAATTATACAAAATAAATTTTGAAAATATTAAAAACGCTGTAGAGAATCAATTCGCTATGAGGCGGAACCTCTGAATTATAGAATCGCTAGATAGGACGCTAATGAGTTCAATTGTTGAGCGTCTATAATTCACAATTTACTAGATATATGCTTGTAATTAAGAACTAAGTATCAAATTTTTTATTTATTGTAGATTATAGACGCGTCGACAACTCAGGTCATTAGCGTCTTCAATACAACAATTAATGCATTTGTGTATAAAGAATCCACCAGTCAGCATACACAAACCGACTGGTACGAGCTAATTCCCACAAAACATTGAAATGCAAACTACAATCCATGAGCGGAGGTGGGATTCGAAACCACGACAGTCTGATCTAGAGGCCATGACGCTAACCGCTAGACCACACTGTCCTCGATATTAGGACTCTAGGTAACTCAAAACGTGCAGATTTCCAAAGTTTTAATTCGCAAAATCGGACTCAATGTGAAGTTAAAAATACGTGGGTCAACCTTATTATTCCTTTCATGTGGCCATATTGATTACGTCACAAGTAAACTCCTCCCATATTATGTCAGATCTCTATATTGTTTTTATCTTTGGTGTACCTCTGCAGCGAACCTTCTCACACGACATGTGACACGTTGAGTTATTATTGCTTTTTATAAAACCTAGTACAAAGAATTACTATATTTAAAATGTAAGGACATAAACGTGAATTAAAAAAATGTTTTTGTCAAATTCTACTCTTTATATCCGTGAGCAATGTTCTTAGTAATTTTAATTTATACGTATTGTTCCATTGCATTATATTATATAAAGTGTCATGTATCATGCTCTGTATTTCTGTGGTATATTACATAATATTAAGTACTGTTATTTTTTTCATTTATTAAACAGTGATTTAAAAAGAATGGTCCAGTCAGTTACACAACTCAAAAAAATCTAGGTGAGGTTCGTCCACAGATCTCTAGCTATATGGATTGCGAATAGCCTGAAGCCTCGTATCTTATCCCGTTTACGAGCTAGAAGCTTCTGTCCCTAAGATGAAACATTGTTTGCATTCCAATGTTTTGTGAGAATTAGCGCTCCCAGGGACTCGAGCTCGTACCAGTCGGTTTGTGTATGCCGGCTGGCGGATTCTAATACACAAATAGATTATTTGTTTTGTTGAAGACGCTAATGACTTGAATTGTCGACGCGTCTATAATCTACAATTAATTAAATAAATAGAAGCTTCTGACAGACGGACGGACGGACATAGTTGTCACAACAATAGAACTCCGTTTAGAGTATTCTCTACCGGAACTTACCCCTGCACGCTTCATCTCAAATTTTTTCCCCACGCCTAAAAACGGTTACCGCTCTTCCGACGCTATTTTTAAAGCTAAAGGATTCGGGTAAACGCCAAATGAAGGATTAAGAATCACACTACAGAACCTGCAGGCGAATTTTTTGAAAAAAGTTTTGACTACGTGTGTAAGATTACG
Source organism: Mongoloraphidia duomilia (assembly GCA_039654895.1). Taxonomy (NCBI): domain Eukaryota; kingdom Metazoa; phylum Arthropoda; class Insecta; order Raphidioptera; family Raphidiidae; genus Mongoloraphidia; species Mongoloraphidia duomilia. The sequence continues at coordinate 82,999,788 of CM077516.1, read as the reverse complement.
TAATTTTAAAAAAGTTGTAAGGGTTTCCAGGATTTTTTTTTAATTTTTCGCCTGTAGGGTCTGCAGTGTGATTCTCGGAGATTCATTTGACTTTTACACGAACCTTTTAACTTTAAAAATAGCGTCGGGAGAGCATTAACAGTTTTTAGGCGAGGGGAAAGAATTTGTGATGAAGAGTGCAGGGGGAAGAGAATATACTCTTTACTCCACAATCCACAACATAACACGCATGTGCTTAACATCATAATATTATAACGTGTTATGGATACTCAATGTGTAATTTAAAAAAAAAATTAACCACACCTGAAGATAGCAACTCGTTGCTGAAACGCGTCGTGTTAAATCACATGAAGTCACAGGACGGACATAATTCAAATTCAAAATTCAAAAAAATTCAAATTATTTATTTCCTCAGTAAAAAAAAAAATATACAAAATAAACAAATGTTTTACAAAAAGAGGATTTCCTGCCCAACTTGGAAGACCAGTGCTAGGGCAGGAGTCCAAAAATACAATTTCAGGTGTGTGTGTGTGTGTATAGGTGTGTGTGTGTGTGTATAGGTGTGTGTGCGTATTTCTAATACTTCATAATATTCGTATAGTGACTTGGAGACCCAACACTCTAAAAATGTATCATACTCTTTAGAGTTTAGACCCTTTGGGTAGGGAAGCCTAAGATACATATCATAGTATTTTCTCACATATTTTTACATAAATTTAGCTTTTAAAAGTTATAAGATTATTTTTTAAATGAATCACGAAAATTGATTCATTTTAAGATCGTGTAATCCGATTTATGATTATCCGGAAACACAATAGATTCTTAAAATACAAATTTCAGTCTACAGTGAAAAAATGTCTGTTTTTGCCGAAAAAAAAGTAGGTACTTTAAATATTTCTTTCAAATGTGACATCCTGACATGTGAGTGGCATATTCAATACCCTAAATCAAAACGTTTTTGACAGGTGGTTTCTTTAGTAAATTAGTAAGAATTCCCTGGTGGCCAGGGGGAAACATTTCAACATTTAAAACTGTCAGTCTTACTTATATAAGTAACGTTTTTTAAGTATTGGTACACAAGTTAATCAAGATTCAAAGGTTTAACATTATGGTAATAAACGGGCCAAGTGCGTGTCGAGCCACGCAAAGAGTAGGGTTCCGTACTAAACCTATACAATTTTGAAATTGTTAAATTGTGTTTTAAGGACCACCAACAGCTAAGGTTAATTGGGCCTAGCACCTATTCATATTTTCAATTCATTATTTTTTTTTTTAATAATAAATTGAAAATCCAATTGACACTTTTACCAGCTCTCGGACTAGAACCCGGGAACTGGGGACTTGTAATAAAGGAACCATAGCAACGCCATGTAAACAACAGCATTGCTACACGCTTGGCTATTCTCAAGCCCTAAAATAAAAACACATTCATAATCTACTCAAAATGCCCTTTTGCTTTTCAACGATACCCCACAAGAATAAATACAAAAAAAAAATTTTTTTGACCCCCGTTTGCATGTGTGGGTGCCCCCCTTAAATAAACGTTTTTGATATTTTGTTATTATCTCAGTCTTTGGGGCGCCGTAATACATATTATGTGTGAATTTCAAGTTCCTATCTCATTTTGTTTAGAAGTTATAGAGGCCTGTGACAGACAGACAGAAATCGTTGGCACAACAATAGGGTTCCTTTCTGGTACGGAACCCTAAAATACGGTAGTCGCAATGCCAAACTCTGCCGACAAAAGCAAATTTTGCCGAAAAAATAGTGCACTTGCTAATACATGCCTTGCGGTACCTACCTATTGAAATGTACCGCAAATTTGTTTTTGATCAAAATAAAAAATTTAACTCTATAACACATCCCATAAAATTCGTTTTCTTACAGATTTCATAATTTTTAAAATCAATTTTTTGACGTTTCAATATTATAAGCAGGTTTTGGATACTTAGGTATGTAATAGAAATGTTATGATATTCATGGATTTTATTATTAGTAATTTATTAATTTTAAAAATGTTGAGACGGAAAAAGCAAAAATGTAAATGTATGAAGTATAACTTCAACCTTGCGCTTATGTGGGTGAGGCACATATTTCTTTTTTAACATATAAAAGACTAATAATCTATAACCTAAAACGCGTTCAAAAATTTTGTTTTTTTTAAGTGTAGATAGTGATTTTTGCCTTTGAATCCGCCTCCTTATATTTCCCGCTTTAGGGCCGACCTCACAGGGCTACGCTTCCGCCCCTGGTTAACGTGACGTTACTGCAAAAAAAAATGGGTGTGTGTTTATGACCATACGACAGAAGTGAAAACTTCAGATTTTCTAATTTTTGATGTCATCTATTATAGCGCATTTATGAACTAAAAATAATTTATTACTAAAATACTAAAATTGTATTTTTAATTAAATCCACCTTGGTTTCAAATTGTCAAAGAAAGAATATAACAAAAATAGGTATATAAATAAATATCATGTAGAATTTAGAAAAAAAAACGCCAAAAATTCTACGCTGCTATCAGGTCTCGAACCCAGGTTCCTATGCATAGAACGCAAAGACGTAACTAAGTACACTATGAGTGGAAGTGTGTAGACGGTCGTTTTTATGATATAAGTATGTTGCGAATTCTTACGGTCAGGTTGCGCTCTTACGGTTATTTGCGAACGCTTCACGTTATTTCAGTACCCTGGCAAAAAGTGCCTAACGCGCCTAAGGAAATTTTCACTTCAAAAATTTACTGAGATAAGTCACTACGTGATTATATGACTCAATATTACGTTTCATCAACTGATTAAAATAAAATTACAACTAATTCAAAGATGAGATAATTTTTACATGTATATCAGTTTACAGTTTCATCAGAAAAATTGCAATCAATAAAACAGCAAAGCAAAGCAATATACTTGCATGCAGGGCCGAATCTAGATTGAATTACTTCGATTTTAATAAAGAACTGCACACATGTCAAATGTCGGGAAGAAAAAAAAATTGTGTTTTAAAGACCCACCAACAGTTAAGGTTATTTGGGCTTAGCACCAATTCATATTTTCAATTCATTATTTTTTTTAATAATATATTGAAAATCCAATTGACACTTTTACCAGCTCTCGGGCTAGAACCCGGGAACTGGGAACTTGTAATAGAGGAACCATATAGCAACGCCATATAAACAACAGCATTGCTACACGCTCGGCTGTTCTCAAGCCCATGTCGGGAAGCGAACAGTACTAACAGTGTATCGTGTACGGCTGGGCGTCGGTAGGATCCTAGTGTGACCTCCAGTGTTACACTTTTACCACCGTCGCAGGTAGGTCGTGTAAAGAAAGTGCGTTAATGACAGAGTAACGGCTTACACGAAGAACGTGTACACTACTCAGCACTGACACGGTGCTAGTGTTACACTCGTGCAAAACTACGCGCCGCGGCGCCACTATAGTGTCAAAAAGTACATACCAGCTATTAGTGAATTGCCGTCTATAGATCTAGACTTTCTAGACTCTTGTCTTGTCTTGTCTAGATTTTCAAGACAAGACATGCAAAAGTCTTGTCTAGAAATTTTCAAGGCAAGACAAGACTTGCAAAAGTCTTGTCTAGAAATGTTCAAGGCAAGACTAGACTTGCAAAAGTCTTGTCTAGAAATTTTCAAGGCAAGACTAGACTTGCAAAAGTCTTGTCTAGAAATTTTCAAGGCAAGACAAGACTTGCAAAAGTCTTGTCTAGAAATTTTCAAGGCAAGACAAGACTTGCTTTGTCTAGATCAAGACTCTTGCCAAAACTCTAGACAATTTTCAAGAGTCTAGATAAACTAAGTAGTAGTAGGTAAAGCAAACCACTCGGTTAATCTAGACTCTTGAAAATAATCTAGAGTCTTGATATTAGACAAGACAAGAGTTTTTTAATCTAGACTTAGACTTAGTGAAGTCTTGATATTTCAAGACAAGACTTAAGTGAAGTCTTGTCTTGATATTTCAAGACAAGACAAGATTTTGAAAGTCTTCCAAGTCTTCATGGTTTCCGGGATTGTAGGCCGTGGTCCGGTGGTATTTCTACCTGACGTTTCGTCTACAACTGCGATAGACATTCGCAAAGGCGATGTGGCAGCGGTCGAAGTGTCCTCCTTGGCGGCTCACAGGTCAGTGTGTCGGTGACTGGTGCCCTTCTTTTATGCCTAGTACCAGTGTGTTCTCTGTTCGGTCGTAGTCCGTCTCTCTGTCATTGGTCAACTGCGCAGTGCGTAGTGGTGGGGGTGAGTTCTCTACTCGGTCTACTCACCCCCACCACTACACACTGCGCATTTTGAAAGTCTTGTCTTGTTTTGTCTAGACGGCAACACTAGCTATTAGTTAGTGTTCAACGCCCCTGCAGCTCGGGGTTCGAGTCCTAGCTGCTCCTCTAAACCCGGCACTGGTTGAATGTAGGCGTCATAATTATTATTGTAAGTACCTATCGAGTTTATATTAAATAGCACGTTGCAAAGCTCTGAGTCTGCGAAATGCCTACGTTTTTTTCAGAACTAAAGACATGTCTGCGAGTGATAGCGAAAATTCTCACAGCTTCGAGCCGCAAGGAAACCAACGCGCCTAAACCACCGATCTCCAATATATGGACTGTGAATAGTCGCCATTTTGTGAAAATTAACGTGTTGATGCGGGATTTTAAATAGCGGACCGACCGACGTTTCAGACGCTTATGACCTCTGTTGTCGAGCGTCTATAATCCATAATTCATTCATTTATTCCGGCCGACGTTGGTGCAGTGCTCTATATTGATGCAGAACTTTTAATTTGGATTTTAGGGTTGTCCCACATTTTTCAAAAAAAGTGGGAGGCTATCTACTGTTCCTATAGTGCCCCTCAAATTTATTTTTGAAATAACTGCGAAATTAACTATGTGTACAAATGCTGGGAGTCGGTGCTGAAAAGGAGTTTTGGGGGGCAAAAAATCGATCTAACTAGGTCTCATCCCAGGAACAATTCGTTTTCTTATAGATTTTATAATTTTGAAAATCAATTTTTTGACGCTTCAAAATAGTGTAATATTGTAAGCAAGCTTTGGATATTTATGTATAGATGTTATAATATCCATGGATTTTTTAATAATAATTATTTATTAATTTTAAAAATGCTGAGAGAAAAGCAAAAATGTAACTGTACATGAAGTATAACTTCGACCGTACGCTTATGTGGGTGCAGAGTGCACATACCCTTTTTTTAACCGACTGCAAAAAAAGGAGGAGGTTCTCATTTCGGTTGTTTTTATGTTTGTTACTCCGTCATTTATACACCGATTTAGAAAATTCTTTTCTTATTTGAAAAAATATAGTTTCAGATTAGTCACATAGAAATTTCATCAAAATCGGTTCAGTAGTTCAGCTGATTTTAATAAAAGTGAGTATTAGTATTTCAAGAGCATTGAAGGCTTTGTATTCACAATCCATATAATTAGAGATCAGCGGCCGAAACTCTATGTAAAAATATTTTAGGAATTAAATAAATTCTTGGCATATTTTGATGTGCCTAAAAACAAAAACATATTTTTATCTTGAATGTAGCTACACATCAAAGCAGGTATCATCTTAGAGTCCTGCGCGTCAGACGTGTTTGACGTACGTCAAACAAAAGTGAACTAAGTTTTAACCAATCAAATAAGCGCATGACACTCATTTTGTTTTAATTTATGTAAATTAAATGGGCGTTCAGATAAATCTCGTTTGACGCAAATCTTAAACCCGATTAAATCCATGAATATTGAAAACATAATTTTCAAGAAACTTTTGATTTTTATGTCACTTTATATTTAACTTATAGTAGGGATGTGCGATTGTCCCAAAAATATAGATCGGAACACAAAAGATCGATTTTTATAAAGAATCTTGGACTAATTATATTGTAACAAAACTGTTTTCTACGTGGTCGGAATAAATATTTATTTAGTATAATTAACAATTCAATAACAATAAACGCAACAACTATATGTCAATTCTAACAATCAACACGATAATAATAACGAACAGTAATTCTTAAACAAAGTGAAGCACTTAAATAACACTGAACAACAACTATTTATATACTGTATTTATGTTTGCAGTTCAACTCGACACTGATTCACGACTGACCGCCTGACTCCCTCGTACTTCGCTTATATAGTTCGAGCAGCTTGGCCCAGCACGCTCGCGCGCTTTCCAGAATATTCCGGCGGTTACCGTATCTTCGATATCATTCCACGCCTAACCACTCTTTCATTCTCGACGCTTCTATTGTAGGCAGCGGCGTAACATCTTGGGGTTTGCTACAATATCTTCGATTTTTTAGAAGATCGCCTTTTCAATCTTGGACCAAAGTCGAAAAGCCGATCCCCCCCCAAAAAATCGATCTTATAAATATATATTGTAGGATCTGTATAGTGTGAATATTCTTGGTCCTTCATTTGGCGTTTACCCAAACCCTTTAACTTTCAGAATAGCGTCGGGAGAGCTTAACAGTTTTTAGACGAGGGGAAAGGATTTGAGATGAAGAGTGCAGGGGGTAACTTCTGGTAAACAATACCATACTAAAAACCAAATCTATTTAAAATCACCGGTCTGGTTGCTTTGCGTTACTGTTTAACAAAAAAAGTTAACAAAGTAACCAGATCTGGAGATTTCAAATAAGTAGATTTGGTTTTTACAATAATGTTTTTAAATATATAGGTAATAAGTTCAAAGTTTTTATGATTCAGGCCCGTAATTACCAAACACTGTTAAAGATAGAAGTTACTAATCTTAGAATAAATTTTTTCCTTAGAATAAAATTAACTCTCAATTCACCAAGCAATGCATTCGATAGATTAGTAACATCAGGTACAAATTTACTTTATACCATACACCTTGGAGATTTTGTCAAATATTTTGATTCTAAAGCACGTTTACCAAAGATCCGACCGATGGCGCATCGATCGAAAATGTAAATTTATTTTATTTTACTACAAAAGCCTTCTCCTGTAAGATATGGAATTAATATTTACCTGAAAAAATCGCCAGGTCATAAAGTAATTTGTGCATTTCGTGTCCATCCTAGTTTACTAAACGAATAAATATTAATTATATTCTTGAAATTGGACAGAATAGTTATTCTTACTTATTTCATAAGTTAGGTTTTTTAGTTTTTAATCACATGTTTTATTAACAACTTTTTGTATTCTAAAATCTGAAAGAGTTTTAAATTGTTTCAGAACTGAAGATGACAAAATTTAATGTCGAAACGTTTTCAATACAATTTACTTCAACTATTGTAATTGAATAAATCAAAATCGGGTAAGGTCTAGTTACTGTTGTTTTATTAGTTATTCTTACTATTTATACCTGCTAAACTTAACTACGTTTGGTGAATTGAAATATCGCTATTTATTCCGAGTAATAGTTACCAGGGGAATAAATCAACGGAATAAATAAACTAGGCTCGGTGAATACGGGCCTTAAAAATTTTAAAGGATGTAGGTAGTTTATGAATAAAATACAACACAAAATTTTGTTAAAAGATAATAAGCGTATGAGGATGTGTTTTGTTTGAAGATATGAAGAATATTACGAAAGTAGAAGACTTTTTCTGCAGGAGCAAGGAAGTGCTAGAGCACTTGTATAATAATAATTTCCAACGAGTTGCGAGATCTCGGGAGACAGGCCATAACAGTTTGTGCTATAATTCTCTGCGCTCTTTTAGCTCATATCTCCTGTCAGTATTTAATACAATATCCTTCGTCTGTCGTAAGATAATTCAGATTTAGCCCACTAGAGTTTTACGAGATGAATTTAAAGTTTCTCTCATTTCAGTTCATTGTTGTATTTGCATGTGTCTGAAGCCCCGGTAAATACAGAGAGAACTGGATTTCTTGTTTTCAAATAAAAATAATTTTAAGTAAAAAGACGGCCAAGTGCGAGTAGAATTCGCATCCTGGCGGTTCCGCACCATATTAAAAATTAGGTTTGTCACGTAATCAATCCCAGACATAGTTTACAATCCTCGCGTTGGATGGCACCACTTTCGATTACTTTCGACACTAAAGGTTTTGATGAGCGAGTCAATGAGAAGTTTGCAAAATTAATTTCTACAAATAAATAAGATCTAGAATTTTCTTTAATAGTTTTTCTATAAACTGTAAGAGAAAGGCGTTATATTCCAAGATTTTTTTTTAAATTTTACGCAGTTTCGGAAATAAGGGGGGAAGGACAGGGCTCCTAGGTACTTGACAGTTGGGCCCTCCAAGCCCAAAAAAAAGGGGAAAAAATGGAATTGGATGGAAACTTAGCAAAAAAAAGTAGCCAATTGAGTTATCTTTCAAAATTTTTGGGCTTTTTTTTCTTTAATTTCCATCTTCGCCCTGACCGGGGCCCCCTCAACGGCTGGGCCCCTAGGCCGGTGCCTTGTTGACCTAGGCAGAAATCTGGACCTGGAGAGGGATGCTCTATTTTCGCATATATTTTTTCAGAATATCTTTTTAAATATGCTATTTAAAATTATAAAAAAATATGTTTGTATTCCTCATAACAAACCCTTTTAAATGATACCCCACTTGATATAAATTTTTTTTTCTATTTTTTATTTATTTTTTTTTTTAATAAATAAAAAAATAAAAAATAAAAAAAAAAAAATTCGAGTATATAATTTGCCCCCTCTTCAGTTCTTATAATAATATTTTCAGGTGTTAACTAGTGCAACATATGTGGGATAATAAGATGTATAACTATGCCAAATTGCGAGTTTCTACGACGCATGGTTTCTGAAAAAATCGGCTGTGACAGCTAGACGGACACTCGTGAGTGATCTAATAAGGGTTCCGTTTTTTCTTTTTGATGTACGGAACCCTAAAAAATTGTACCAACTTCAAAAAAAAGGAGTCAGTTATTAAAAAATCTTTACTGGCACTGCATCCTCTCAGATAAAAGTGACTCAATAAAATGCTACAGAAGTATTGAATAGCTTCTACCTTCCTCGGAGAGCAGTCAATATTTGTTGAGGTTATGTGTAGCTGTCATCGTATTAGAATCTGAATATTTGCACATCCCATGAGCATATCGGGAACTCACAAATTGACTTTTCTATACATCTCATAATATTGACAATTTATAAAAAAAAATAATAATACAACTTTAATCATGTAAATGAAAAACCGTTCGTTTTTATACAACTCTATAGCAGTAACTGCTGGTGTAACAGGAGTTCAGTTTAGCCGGGAGGTACTTAATATTATTTTATGGAACATGATCATTTTTTCCCCGTTACCTTCGGGCACTTTTTATAACAATGAATTTTTAATTATTTTTATAACAAAAATGGAAACAGATTTTAATTATTGTTTTGACGAATAATTTATCTGGTAGCCATTGTTTTTCAATTAACAATGGCGCGATGCACAAACATTTAAAAAAAAGAAAAAAATTAATTACAATATAAACCGCGATATTTTTAAAAAAAATACTGTCATTTTGCTGAATTCCAGCTACACAGTAAATAATTTTATATATACTTGGTAAATAATAACACTAAATAACTTGAAAACGAAGGAAAAAGGAAAAAAATATTAATTTCAGTGAGTAGTTTTAGATAACATTCAAACGGGTAATGTGTTTAAAAAAAGGTGATAAATTAAATTTGCTCGATTTAGAGCAACAGTGACGGCTAGTATTATATTATTAGTACTTTAACTTACTTAAACTTTATATTTGGATTAAATCAATTAATTTAAATGGATAAACTCACCATCTGTAAAATATAATTTGATTAGAAGAACATCTCACCTGAAACAAGAAAAAGAACATAATTAATATTTTATTACACCAAAAACATATGTTGAATAAATATAATTTAAAACAATAAGTCAATAATACGCAGGTTAAAATCCCAGCACCCTGCAATCTCGGAGGCCTTGTATAAACAATGCAATATACTGCAGAATGCTTTTCCTTCATGAAAATTTCAGAACGTTCCCTTGACTGTTATGTTATGTTACAATTTAAGTACTTAGGTACTGCATACACACACCTACACAAACATACATAATACATCTGTGTACGCATAATATTATACATAATATTATAATACAGTACAACCTCGCTAAGTCGAAATTCAACAAGTCGTCCCGTTTTGTTTGTAAGACTTGTTTGTAAAACATATTTCCTATCAGAATATTTGTATATAGTACAAACATGCCAGCACAAACAAAACATAAAACATTTTGCTGCGTGTGGGGAGCACTTTAGAGCAAAAATACACGGGCGGATATTCCGCGGCGTTTTTAACGCGGCGGGTTGCACGTTCAAATCGCAATCGTGCCTATATAAACGAATGCAACTGGACGGGCGTGTAGTTTCGCTCTTTTCTTATTTTATTGTAAATTATAGACGCGTCGACAACTTAGGTAATTAGCGTCTTAATTACATTAAATAACAACACACTTAAAACTAAATTACATCACAAAACATCCATAAGCGGAGGCGGGATTTGAACCCACGACAGTCTGATCCAGAGGCCGCGACGCTAACCACTGGACCACACTGTCCTCAGTCTCGCTCTTAAGTGTAAATAAATACATAATTGAAACGCTGTGATTTATTAAATTTAAAATGTATACCTAGATACTATAGACGCTCGATAACAGAGGTCACAACGGCAATCGAAATACGAAATTATCTAACTTATATAATTGTTTTCCTTACTGAAATAAGTTTTACTTACATATGGAAAATGTTATACAGAGTGGCTCATCTTAAACAATGCAGTGAAATATCTCGTAAACGGTACAAACCATAAAAAAATGTTTTATACAAAAGTTATAGAGTGTCAAGGGGGACAGAAGACTGTGATATCAAATTTTACATAGGTGGTGCTGTGAAGGTCAGGCGAAGGTCAGCTTCGATTTTTTAATACTAACAGTGCATTTTTATTCCAGAATACGATAGTGAACAGTAAATTATTAAGATACATATCAGCTAAAGTTAATAAATATTCAGATATTTAGAAATAACAGCTAAAATGAACGACAATTAGATAAATTATGGCATAGCAGATAGTCATATTATCACGCACCGGCCTTCTTGGCTTTAATTCAATTCATAAAAGAACCGAATAAATTGAGAAATTAAATTTTTTATTTAATTTGTAAATATCTCAATATTTATTAACTTTAGCTCATATGTATACTAATAATTTACTGTCCACTATTAAATACTGTATCGTATTCTGGAATAAAAATGTACTGTTACAATTAAAAAATCGAAGCTGACCTTCGCCTGACCTTCACAGCACCACCTATGTTAAATCTGATATCACAGTCTTCTGTCCCCCTTGACACTCTATAACTTTTGTATAAAATATTTTTTTATGGTCTGTACCATTTACGAGATATTTCACTGCATTGTTTAAGATAGGCCACCCTATAATATGCAAATATAGTTCTAAGTGCTTTTGCTAAACTAAACGAATATTATGCATTAATATTATATAATATAAATCAGAAACTTCACATTATTGTGATAATATGTTTCATTATTATTATGGAGTGAACTTTGTGTTAGATAATGTTGATGCGGCTGCAGAAATATTTAGCTGAAATGCATTTTGCGGTTTTGTTTTGCAGCTTCAGATAATATAATTACTGCATCTAGTTATTATATAATATCTAATATCCATAGTACTGTAATTGCATTTGCGACACGTCATATTGATGTTATTTTATTAATTAACAATTATACGCTTTGCAAATTTAATTAAGATTATTCAAAATAAAAAATCTTACACAATATAATATCAGTTGTGTTTTACTGCTTAATTACGGCAAATTGCCATGTCAATTAAAATACTAGCTGCGCTGAGGCATCGCCCGTGTGTTATGAATTTAATGCCTATATTTTGACAGTTAAAAATGCAATAATCTCCTTTTCAAAATACAAAAAAATACATCTCCCTCATCGCACGTAAAGGCGTAACTGACAAAAATTGAAAAAGTGAGATACGCCACCGAACATGCGTCCTTAAGCCTGACTTTCTTCTCACAAAGTGGCGTTACTGCGGTGTAAATGGCAGATACGTCTTTACGTAAGAAATCTCACGTAAAGACGTAACTGACAAAAATTGAAAAAGTGAGATACGCCACCGAACAAGCGTCCTTAAGCCTGACTTTCTTTTCACGAAGTGGCGTAGCTTTGGTGTAAATGGCAGATAAGTCTTTACGTAAGAAATCTCACGTAAAGACGTAACTGACAAAAATTGAAAAAGTGAGATACGCCACCGAATAAGCGTCCTTAAGCCTGACCTTCTTCTCACGAAGTGGCGTAGCTTTGGTGTAAATGGCAGATAAGTCTTTACATAAGAAATCTCACGTAAAGACGTAACTGACAAAAATTGAAAAAATGAGATACGCCACCGAACAAGCGTCTTTAAGCCTGACTTTCTTCTCACGACGTGGCGTAACTGCGGTGTAAATGGCAGATACGTCTCTACGCAAGAAATCTCACGTAATGACGTAACTGACAAAAATTGATAAAGTGAGATACGCCACCGAACAAGCGTCTTTAAGCCTGACTTTCTTCTCACGACGTGGCGTAACTGCGGTGTAAATGGCAGATATACGTCTTTACGCAAGAAATCTCACGTAAAGACGTAACTGACAAAAATTGATAATGTGAGATACGTCACCAAACAAGCGTCCTTAAGCCTGACCTTCTTCTCACGAAGTGGCGTAGCTTTGGTGTAAATGGCAGATAAGTCTTTACGTAAGAAATCTCACGTAAAGACGTAACTGACTAAAATTGAAAAAGTGAGATACGCCATCGAACAACCGCCCTTAAGCCTGACTTTCTTCTCACAAAGTGGCGTTACTGCGGTGTAAATGGCAGATACGTCTTTACGTAAGAAATCTCACGTAAAGACGTAACTGACAAAAATTGAAAAAGTGAGATACGCCACCGAACAAGCGTCCTTAAGCCTGACTTTCTTTTCACGAAGTGGCGTAGCTTTGGTGTAAATGGCAGATACGTCTTTACGTAAGAAATCTCACGTAAAGACGTAACTGATATAAATTGAAAAAAAAGTGAGATACGCCACCGAACAAGCGTACTTAAGCCTGACTTTCTTCTCACAAAATGGCGTAACTGTGGTGTAAATGGCAGATACGTCTTTACGTCTGCATAATTATAATGGAAACGTAGAAGCCATAATTAATTCATGACCTCCTGTGTGTGCACAGTTGTGTGAATGCATGACTTGAATTCTCTCCCTCGGGAACAGTTTTCCGGGATAAAAAGTAGCCTATGTCCTTTGACGGGCTTCAAGGAATCTCTTTTTACCTGCCTTATTTATTCCTACTCCCGGGTTCTCTTTGTAATGGCGCTATTCTGTATATTATAGAGTCAATGTTAGAAATCAGTGATGCTGTTAAATTTTTGCCACTTTCTAACAAATTTGACATAACGTAAGGTAAAGTGAGACAGACATTTTACACTACAATAAAATTTACTTCAAACAATTTTGTATGCCGCAAAATGCATTTTTAAGTCATCAGATTTCTAGCATTTAATTAGTCAAAATGGCAACACTGTAAAACAGTAGACATTCGGATGAGAACAAAGGCGTTCATAGCGCGTCCCATGTGTGCCAACTCTCACGATAGATGGTGGTGGTGCTGGGAGAGGGTTCGTGCCTTTTGCGTCTGAATTGCCAACAGAAATCCTACATACTGTCCCTACGTATAAAACTTCCAGTAGTATAATAGGTCACAGGAGTGACGGGATAAACAGTTCTTTTTTAATAACAGGAGTTACTTGTTCTTTAAAAAGAACGTAGAAGAACAGTTTTTTTGGAGTTTACTCCTTAAGAATCGATTTTCATATAAGGACCCCAGTATGAAAAAATACGAGGAGTAAAATTTATACAAGCGTTAACTAAAAAGCGTAACGTTTTGTTTTTTGCTTATAATTCGCCCAATTCAAGTCAGATAGATTCAAAACCTGTCTTAATCGAAAGAGGAGAAAATTTTAGATAGATTTTATGTATAATATTGTGTCAAAATAGTTTTTTTATACACATTTATATGCAAATTCAAATATTATTGTTCTAATATTATAGTCATTCAATTTTTTGACTGCTGATGTTTGAATTTTATGTTTAAAAACCATGGCCTGCTGAGTTAAAATGACTTATAAGTAATTATTGACATCGGTCGGATCGGACCAAAATTTCACTGAACAATTTGGCTTTCTCTGTCTGTATGTCCCTTTGTACGCTTATAACTCGAGAACTACTGATCTGATTTATGTGAATTTTTGAAGCTATGCTTCTATAGGCGCGTTAGACGATTATCTTTTTGAAAATTGATATTTAAGAGTTTTATAGGACACAAAAAATAAAATGGCGTCAGATTTCAAAATGGCCGCCATATGTACTTTTGTAAAAATTATCCGATCTTTTTGAAAATTGATATTTAAGAGTTTTATAGGACACAAAAAAATAAAATTGCGTCAGATTTCAAAATGGCCGCCATATGTAGGTACCTACTTAAGGAGTAAACTTCAGTCGTGCGTCGGAGCTCACATACACACTTTTTTTTTTTTAATAAAAATATAGGTCCAAATCTTGATAGTTTCAGTGAAAAGCATAATTTTGAGAACTATTATTTCTAGAACCGTTTTATTCAATAACAGTTACTGTTATTTCAATAACAGTTACTGTTATTTCGTCCAATCACTACTACGATATAGTAAAAGTATCTACCGAAGTACTGTACAATGTACATGCATCACTTAAGCAGACAAGATTTTAGTCTTTAGCTTGGCTATGTCTTGTCTGTCCCCTCTTGTATTGCTGTCTCATTATTTTCAAGTATATATTTATTTATTGTAAATTATAGACGCGTCGACAACTTAAGTCATTAGCGTCTTGATTACATTAAATAACAACTCACTTGAAACTAAATTACATCACAAAACATCCATGAGCGGATCCACGACAGTCTGATCCAGAGGCCGCAATGCTAACTACTGGACCACACTGTCCTCATTACGTAGTCCGAACTGATTTTATACTCAGAAATCTGTTCGAACGTCTTGAACTAAAATTTGAACTCATAAGAAAAGTCGAAGTAGATTTTATATATTGATTTTCCACTGGAATTAATAATTGCGCCCTTTTTTTGGTTATATTTAAAACAAAAAACGCCACATCTCTTCTGCGCATGCGTCGATTTTTTTCCAAAAACAATAGGACTTTACTATTTATGTGTCAAAGATCCTACCAAAATTTAGTTCAGCCATTTGACATTGACAGGCATACAGACGAACAGATTTTTTGCAAAAACGTGATCATACATTCTAGGAACCCCAAATAGGGCAATCATTGTAAAATTTTGAAAATTGAATTTTGATCTAAATTAGTTATACCTATTTATTTATTGTAGATTATAGACGTGTCGACATCTCAGGTCATTAGCGTCTTTCAACTACACTAAATAACAACTTTCATAAAACTAAATAACATCATAAAACATCCATGAGCGCAGGTAGGATTCGAACCCACGACAGTCTAGTCTAAAGGCTGCGGTACTAAGTACGCTATCCACTAAGCTATACTTTCCTCCTCTAAATTAGTAGGTAACTTGGAATCGTAAAAATATAGTCTCACTTAGGTACCTATTATTATAAACAACGTTTTATTCATTTTACAATGCTCCATCGAAATCCACTGGGACTGTTTAATTGGATTAGATAAAAGTGTGTTTAAAATCCTACCCTTTGAGTATGGAAGCCCCACACTGTAAAAAATGGATGTAAAAATACTTTGAAAATTAAGGTAGAATTCGCTCGATTTTCTAAGTGATTTTACCTCGGATTTTACATTATTATTTATTTTTACACAGAAAACTTCATAAAAACTTGGACTTTTACTGTAAAGTTAAACAAATTTGTGATTTTTACATAAAGTAAATTAAAATATTATTACATAATTTGTGTAATATTCCAATAAAGTGTGTAAAAATTACAAAATAAAATGTATAGTTACATATATAAAATGGATGAATACAAAACAAATTAATGTAAAATTAGTAACCAAGCATGCGCAATGTGTTTTTATGGAATCTACGCGATGTGCAGGCGATACCTGTTTGCGACGCCATTGTGTGCCTATATTACCAGATTAATCGCTCATGGCTACAAATGGCCCATCGATAATTTATGTAATCGGCCTTCTCATTTCTTACAGTGCACTAAGGTCGATTTATATTATCCGGTCAGACACGGCGCGGGAACGTAGCGTTTCCGGCAAGACAAACATTTTAACATGCATTTCAAATACAAGTATTGATTGTCTGAACGGACGCGATCCGCTAAGTATATAAATATTCGTATTTGAAATGCATGTAAAAATTGTTTGTCTTATCGGAAACGCTACGTTCCCGTGCCGTGTCTGACCGGATAATATAAATCGACCTTAAAACGTGTATCGGGCTATAATATTATATTATTATGATGAGTTCAACATACCTATTGTCTAACGACTGAACTATGTCTATAGTGTAATTTCAATGATTGTTGCATGTCAGTAAAAATGCTGTATTAATAATCCAGATTTTAATTATATACTTCCAAGTTCCATCAAATGAAATTATTAAACGGATTTTTATCGTGTTCTCTAGAAATTAAAAGTATAATATAATAATGTTGGCGAATTTAGCATTCTAGCTTTTTGTGCACTGCTGGAAATTAGGGATGTGACATTGAGTAAAAAAAATCGATTATTTAATAATCGATTTTTCTCTTTTCAATATAAATCGATTATTTAATAATCGATTTTTCTCTTTTCAATATAAATCGATTTGTAAAAAATCGATTTTTGAAGAAATAATCGATTTTTGTGAAAAATCGATTTTTTCTATTATTCGAAAAATTGCATACTTTTATAATGAATGAAAACAATTGGAAGGGTATCGAAATGAAACTATTTTACATAATACATACAGATGGCGCCATTTTTCGACTGATTAGTTTACGTTTAGTGAACTTATTTTACGTTTTTTCATCCGTCGCACAGATGGCGTTGTTTACAAAAATCGATTAAAACGTGTAATTTGTAAATGTTGGCTGCATTGGGTTTCCCAAAGCCTATATTCTTTCTTAATATTAATATTAATAAAAAATAAATAAAAATAAATTAAAAAAAGTGTAATTTATTTATCTAAGCGATTTAAAAGTGTAGTTTATATAATCGATTTATAAAAAATCGATTATTATTATTAAAAAATTAATCGATTTATAAAAAATCGATTATTATTATTAAAAAAATCGATTGTTAAAAATCGATTATAAGAAAAAAATAATCGATTAATATAAAAATCGATTATTTTTTCACATCCCTACTGGAAATTAGTCCAAGAGGTCGCGGTCAAGAATTGTAAGAATTTTGTAAAGGCTTATGTTTTTAGATTAGTTAGTATTTAGGGTGTAAATAAATATATATTACTGCAGTTATAGTAAGTCAGAGGTCGGGACAGCTGCAGGCGTCGGGGCGTTTTGTAAAAGCTGAAATTTGGCACTGAGTTAATTTATTGAATATAATTTATGAAAAAACCAGGCAGACCTTATTTTGACAGAATCGACCTTAGTCAGCAGTCGGTAGAAGTTCTAAATTTCTACCGACTAAGACGATGTCCGTCTGTCACAAGGCTCTATCTCACAAACGGTAAGAGGTATAGCTAAGTTGAAATTTTTAAAGTGTTCCTTAGGCGCACTTTGCCTGAATAGTGAACGGAAGTGAACCGTCACGCTTTGGGTCGGTGACGCTGAATCGGGTTTACTCGGCTCAGACACGAAATGGTATTTGTTGTATGCTGATAATGTTTTTATAGTGCATAAGTGAGCTAATAGATGACACTAAAACTTAATTGAAAAGGTTTTTGTAGTGTGTTGGTAATACGTTATTTGTAGTTCACAAGTGCGCTAATAGATGACACTAAAACTTAATTGAAAAGGTTTTTGTAGTGTGTTGGTAATAAGTTATTTGTAGTTCATAGGTGCGCTAATAGATGACACTAAAACATATATTATATATTTTAAAATTAGAAAATCAGAAGTTTTCACTTCTGTCGTGTGGTACACACCCACCTTTTTACATCTTTGAAAATGCCCCGGCGCCAAGTGTCCCGACCGCTGACTTGCTGCTTATTTATTTATATCCTAAATACTAGCCATTCTAAAAATATCAGACTTCACAAAGTTGTAACCACAACCTCTTGGACAAAATAATCTTATTCTTAGATATATAATTAACAATATTATGCACACAGATGAAACAAGTCTACAAAATTATTATGCAAATTAAACAAAAAGATTATTTACGACCTCCAATTTTGGAACACAATAATTTGTTTAAACATGAAAAACGTTTTCTGTGAATATACCCAGACAGAGGTACCAAAAATAGCTGTAATTAAAATAAAAAAGCTAGCGTGTGCGCTTGAGACCACACGGTAGAAGTGAAACTCTCACTCACTCACCACGCCCTCTCTCTCTTTCACATACACTAAAAACAATGTAAACTTTTACATCTAGGAATCTATAGAATTAATTGGAACAGAGGAAGTTCCTCTATACTAGTACCGCGGTTGTATTCTGTTCTCCTTAACCCCGCCCCCCTATATCCGTCACGCTTTTTCCATGTCTAATCGAAATCACCGCGTCTAAAGAAGTTGAGATATTTAGGCATTCAAAATTTGAAAAAAGGCATGTGTCGCGGTACACACGACCGAAGTAAAAGAATAATATCTAAAAGAATAACCCATGTCTACATTAAATTATTGATTTAGTTAAAGTTGTTATAGTAATTCGCGTCACACCATTTATGTCAACCATTTTCGTTTCGTCGAGCGAGCATTTTACCCTTCTTATCGTCGATTCAGTGCCGCCTAAGCAGTTTTAATTCAATAATTAGGGATGCCTACTCAGAAAATTTTCGGGATAATCGGATATTGTTTTTTTCCGGATGAATGAATGAATGAATGAAAAGTTTATTTGCAAATTAGTGTACAAATACAAATTACAAAATCGTCAAAACAAAAAAATTACTATGAGAAGTCTTTATAATGAAATGATCCGGCTCGAAGGACCAAAAAAAAATGAAATGATCCGGATCGAAGGACCAAAAAAATGAAATGATCCGGACCGAAGGCCCAAAAAAAATAAAATGATCCGGCTCGAAGGACCAAAAAAATGAAATGATCCGGATCGAAGGACCAAAAAAATGAAATGATCCGACTCGAAGGACCAAAAAAAAATGAAATGATCGGGATCGAAGGACCAAAAAAAAAACGATTTTGTAGCCACCTGTGCGCCAAGGGCTAAATGCAGATGCCGCCAACACCCTTCAAATCGTCGAGACAGTGATGTCTAAGAAGTTTTACTTCAAAAGAAAAAATAAATGTGTTTAGTATTTGCCATAAAAAATAAGTGATGGCTCATTATTTATACTATAAAATTAGACACCATGTTTATCTTAACTTGAACATTAATTGTTAGGTAAACACAAATGGCTTAATTGTAATTATCATTACATTAATTTGGTGTCAAATATCATTGATATAAAATTACTATTATAGCAGTGATGTAATTTCAATGTACCGCCATTTTGAGACCGTAAAAAAATACAAGGTAAGTAATTAATGTACCTACTAATTATCTAAAACTAGAGATAATATTTCTTTTTTTTGATGGGATTTGAATTCAACACCAGTCGCGCACTATAGGGTTGCCAGATCAAAAACCAAGATTTTCGGCACATTTCTAAGGCGAAGGCAATTTATTTCAAGGGGGGAAGTCATTGTGAAAAAAAATTGTAATTTTACTATTTTTTGTATTTATCATTTGACTTGTCTAATTTTACTCATTTATCACACACCACACATGGTGAGTTGTGGGACGCGCTTCTGAGTGTGTAAATCACACATAATTTCGTGTGAATCTTTAATAATTCATTATATTGTTCTCAAATATTATTATTTGTCTTTACCGACATAGGGTAAGTTCGAAAAATACAATTAAATACAAGTAACAAGCCGTGAGGTGGGTCGTTTATTAGGATTAAAATGCGACCCTTGAGGTCCGCACGACGAACTTCCCAGTTTGATAAATATTTAATAATAATAATTAAATTAGATATTACACAGAAAAGTAATCATTTTAATCATTAAAACATAATTATTATTTATTTTTAACAATAATTTTAAAAAAACGGCTGAACCGATTTTTATAAAATTTATGTCGGATCAAAATGACGTTAACACGCCTCGATTGACGCCCTTAAGAAGTCGATATAATTTTTTATTCGCGAGATATTGTGTAAAATCTACTTTTTTCGAGTCTATTTGGTTAAGAAAAAAGAACGGCTGAACCGATTTTGAAAAAATTTCTTTCAGATCATATTTACGTTAATACGCGTCGATTGGCATCATAACGTAGTCGATATCATTTTTCATTCTCGAGATTTCGTCTTAGAAAAAATGGACACATACGTACGTACGCACACACATACTAACACACACAGACATATTTCTAAAAATAGTGTAGCGACCATAAAACATAAAAATTTGTTATACATTACAATAACTTCCAATGGGAAGTTAAAAATATAATTATATACGTAATATTATGTACAGAAATTGAAGATAGTGCTAAATAAATAAGTACTACTTAGCATGTAACTTATTGTCGTTTCTTGCGATCGCGAGCACGAATTCGTTGAACTTATGCATTTCCAGGATAGAAGACTTAAATTTCGAGACACGGGACAAACCCAAATTTCGGGACATTCCCGGAAATCCCGGTCATCTGGTAACCCTAAGTCGCACTGTCCATATGACAGATCTAAACTACAACGTCCTCAATGGAATATGGAACTTTTAAATCATCATAAAATCTTAATATATAAAAAAAGAAATGTTCAAACTGAAGCCGTGGCTAGGCACTGCCCGACTATAGGCTAGATAATTAAACATGAGTCGGATTCGGAGTGGGTATGGTAATAGTCCAGTTAAAAAGTATGCGTGGGTTTACGATGACTTGTTTAGGAAATAAGCCGCACCGCACCACACCGAACTACTGAACCTTTATTATATGGACTGTGAATAGCGCGGCCTTAGACGCTTATGACCTCAGTTGTCGAGCGTCTATAATTTACAATTCATTCATTCAATAGCGCGGCCATTGTATATTAGCTTTGTTCCAACCACTCTGAATACCGTAATATTACCATCACGCTCATACGCAGTGGATAGAACGCGTTCCAACCAAACTTAGGATAGTTTGTGGACGATTCTTAAAGCGTTCCAACCGAATTTGTGACAGTTTGTGAACGGTTTCCGAACGACCATTTCGGTACATGCTCTAGACATGAAACCAAAATGAAACTGTAAAACTGACATGCGCATTAAGCACTTTGTTACGTTTGTCTCTGTTCAATACCAACTTGAGACAGTTGTTTATTCATTTGTAAGTTGTTTTATTTTGGTTTTGTCTCGTCTCTAATGAAATATCTCTTTATTCTTCATTTGAGATTTGTTTTGTTTTTGTTTGTTTTTGCAAAATTATTAATAATTTAAATATTTATATTTGAATTCTTAGTTATTAAAATAAATTATATTTATATTCTTGTAATTCTAAAAATGTTTTTAACTACAAAAAAGCCTGAAATTAGGAATTTACATTTGACAAATGACAATTAATATATTTTGATCATAATATCCATGGTCATGGAGGCCATGATTTGATGCACAAAACGGTCACAAAAGCGTTCCAACCAATGTGTACGTTTGTACCGTCACATAACTGTGCGAGGTTGACGCATGAGCACAAAACCAATAAAAACAGTTTCCTTACCGTTGCAATTTATTCATTTTATTGTAAATTATAGATGCGCCGACAACTTAGGTCATTAGCGTCTTGTTTACATCAAATATAACAACTCACTTAAAACTAAAATGACATCACAAAACATCCATGAGCGGAGGCGAGATTCGAACCCACGACAGTGTGATCCAAAGACCGCTACGCTAACCGTTACACCACTCTGTCCTCCTTACCGTTTCAAAACGATCCATTTATAGCGGGTTGGAACATAGCTATTATGAACGATTACAATAATTGTTTCGATTGTAAAAACATCTCGTATCGCCCATCACTACCTCAATCCGTATAATTAGAGATCAATGTGCCGTTAACCCATCAAACTACCAGCAGCAGCAGCAGCCCAGCAATGTCGGTGCCGAGCATCGACACTTTAAAGGAGTTACTAATATTAATATCATTTCACGATTACAGCTTCCAGACTATTAATCTAACACTAATATTAAACAAATTTCAAGGTCTAAATAATTATTCAGAAACTTGATACTTCGGCGTCGCAAATGTATTATAATTTTTTTAATAATAAATGAATATCGTGTTCTACAGCAGATATTTTGTTTTGAAACAGAAAACAAACGAATGTTATGGCCATGGACGTTCAATGATATCAGTTTTCAGTTTTACATAAAGTGTCTATAAAATATGCAATAGATGTGAATCAGAAATGTTTTGACTACTACTCCAGTGGCGCACTAACAGTAAAGCCCGGGGGCGGTTTTTCATTTCGAGACCGCTTTAAAAAAATGTTACCGGCTGCTCTTATACGCTAACAGTGTTATCAATCCTATTTCTTCTGTTTTTAGTAATCTTTAGGAAGTTTCTTTAGTTGTTTAACCGACTTCAAAAAAGGAGGTGGTTCTCAATTCGGTTGTATTTTTTTTTTATGTTTGTTACCTCAGAACTCCGTCATTTATAAACCGATTTGGAATTTTTTTTTTATTTGAAAGGATATACTTTCAGATTGGTCCCATAGAAATGTCATCAAAATCGGTTCAGTGATTCGACTGATTTTAATAAAAGTGAGTAACGGCGTGTGATTCCTTAAGGTAAATGTCACTTTTTGACACATCAGACTGCGTAAGAAAGTCGGTTTAATAAAAGTGAGTAACGGCGTGTGATTCCGTTAAGGTAAATGTCATCTTTTGATACTAAAAAGTAAAAAATAAAAAACTTTTTAACAAAAAAAAAACCTCCTTCAAAAAACCACTAAAAAGAGGAAAATAATGAAATATTGAGGTCTGCGCCAATTTAATAAAATATGAAGTCGGTTGAAAAGTATAGTATAGTGATTAATATCTTGTTTTTAATCGACTTCATATTTTATTAAATTGGCGCAGACCTCAAAATTTCATTATTTTCCTCTTTTAAGTGGTTTTTTGAAGGAGGTTTTTTTTTATGAGGTCAAAATGACATTGCAATATAAATTTATTTATTAAATTATAGACGCGTCGACAACTTAGATCATTAGCGTCTTGATTACATTAAATAACAACACACTTAAAACTTAATGACATCACAAAACATCCATGAGCGGAGGCGGGATTCGAACCCACGACAATCTGATCCAGAAGCTGCGACGCTAACCACTGGACCACACTGTCCTCAACTAACTAACTAACGAACGAACGAAGTTAAATAAAAGTTTGTAAAAATATTTAAAAAAGGGTATTACGAGAAAATCGGGTATCTTTCTCTGACACATGATATTTCAGAGCGTTGCTATTGGTTACGCACGTAGACACTTCCGTTTCATCTGGCATTTTAGTCCCCAAATCGGTGAGCCAACGCCGCCTAAGAAGTTTCACTTCAAAACTGACATTAACGCTAGCGAAATCACGAGTAAAGATTACTTTTTAAATAAACTTCACTATATGATTTTCGATAGGTTGCACTTCTGTAATTTGATGACAATCGTTATCGTAACTATCGAATTTTTATTTCGCTTTTGTTACAAGAAATAACAATAAATTATCGCCTTTGTAATTGAGATCAATTTCCTTTAAAACTTTACACTATTTCATAATAATTACGTTCTGGTATTTAATAATTAGCGAAATTGAACTTGCAATAAAAATAATTACCAAATGAATGTATTTAATGAGTAACAACTTTGTCAGGCTATCGGGTATCCTTACTGGCTTGTATTCAAATTAACTTTTGAGCTTATTATAGTGTAATTTGTCAATACATAGTATATAGGCACATGCACTATTGGCGTTGGTCTGATGGCGAGACCCGGGAGACGGTAAATTAAAGGGTTTACATTTTTGAAATGAAAACTACCTTAGGCGCGCTTTGCCTGGACTGTTAACAACAGTGATGTGAAACGCGCCCGACGGTGACAATCGGGGCTACTCGGCTCAAATACGAACACGTATTTGCAATATGCTGGGTGTGTAGTTCATAAGTGTGCTAATAGATGACACTAAAAACTTAATACGAGTAAAAAGTCATTTGTAGTTCACAAGTGCGCTAACAGATGACACTAAAACATATATTTTGTAGTTCACAAGTGCGCTAACAGATGACACTAAAATTTAATATTATCGTTAAGGTATTATATTTTATTAAATTTAATTGTAAAGGCCGATTTTAATACATTTATGTTTAAACTGTGTGATTAAAAAAAATATATATTTTAAAATTAGAAAATCTGAAGTTTTCACTTCTGTCGTGTGGTCATAAGCACAAACCCATTTTTTTAATTTTTAGGACTAGCTTTCCGGCCTGGATTCGTCCGGGTACATTTTGATTTGGCAACGAAATAATAAAGAACAACAAATTTCAACAAACACAAACTTTCCCTCCTTATGATAGATTTAGTATACTTAGTTAAAAAAAATTGTGCTTTTAAAAACCACCAACAGCTAAGGTTATTTGGGCCTAGCACCAATTCATATTTTCAATTCATTATTATTTTTTTTTACTATCTATATAGGTAAATTCAAAATCCAATTGACGCTTTTACCAGCTCTCGGGCTAGAACCCGGGAACTGGGGACATGTAATAGAGAAACCATAGCAACGCCATGTAAACAACAGCATTGCTACACGCCCGGTTATTCTCAAGCCCTTTGTATAGATAAATTAACATGTATGTACACAGGGTGTAAACGGTTCTACCGAACATATAGGGCAAATAACATGGAGAACATTTATAATTTTGTAGTAGGCTATGCGCTATAAGATTTAATGTAAATATGTAGTAGATGCCTTATTTTTTATTTAGCAGGTTCCAAATGACTTAAAATGATGTAAGTACTATTTTTTCTATGTAATCCACTACATAATATTTAATTTGATGTTATGGCTCATAGCCTACTACAAAATTGTAAATGTTCTCAATGTTATTTGCGTTCGGTATAACCATATTAGCAAATACACTATTTTGTCGATGGGGTTTTGCACTGCGACCCGTATTGTGGAAATTCAATATCTGACAATCAGTAATTATAGAAATAAAATGTGGATAAATAAAACCACTATTTCCGTGTTTCATGATTCCAGTCAACACTCGTTATACACAACATTGGCAAACATATTTAAATTATTCATAGGGTAAAGACATCACTTCCCGACCACTTAGTGGTCTAGCATTTTTAAGATTCCGTATAGAAACTAAGGAAATTTATAATCGACTCAACAGATTATTACATAACATATTAAGTATTACCTGTTATATTAACCAAGGGGCACTTTGTGTCGCTGCGTCAGCGGAATAAGTAATAAAAACGTGGGGCGTATTTGAAATATTTCTGTTAGTGGGCTCGGAAACACATTTTTCTAGACAGGCCGTTCTTATTTAATAATTATACAGTCGTTATATAGATTTTTATGCGCTCCACGCTTTTATTACTTATTCCGCTGACGCAGCGACACAAAGTGCCCCTTGGTTTGTGTCCTAATTAGGTATTTAAGTTTAAAAAAAATTATTAATTTTTTAATTTTTTCTAATAATTTAAGATAAATAATATTGAAAATCGAAAAGAAAAAAGTTTTTAAAGCTATAGATAAATTACTAAAAATTAATTAAAATGTATAAAAATTTAAAAAATATCACGTGACTTCAAAACGCGCCAGGAATGTTTGTGACGTCGTTATGTTAAAATGTGTCTGCATTTGTTGGTATTTGTGTATATGTATTACACATACTATCAAAAATAATAAATTTTTAACTTGGTAACCATGGATACAAAGACCACAGATAACATAATGACGTCACACGCGTTCGGATTCCTTCGGCGCGTTATCGGAACTGAGTTTAAAAATTAATTTTTATTTAAGTATAACTTTTTAATTAGTAAGCAAAAAAAATAAAAAAAAAGTTTTGCTATAAAACTTGTATGTGGTCCTTCCATTTAAGTAAAAAAAAAAATTCATTTAAAAACCCAATTATTGTCTAGTTTTTTGTGCAGCTGATGATTTAAAATAAAACCGTTTAACTTAAAAGTTTTTTTACCTATTTTTATTTTCTAGTTTTTAAGTTGATTTCTGGCCCGTATCATTTTGCAAACTCCACATCCTTTCTGTCCACCTCCTGATTCCATCATCAGACCCTCGTTACTAAGTTGAAATTATCATAATATTGTATTGTCACAGGTACTCAATGTGTGTGCAAAGTTTCATAAGAATCGGTTAAGTAGAAGTAGTTGAAAAAGCTGTCGCAAGATTTGAAATAAAGATAGTAACAAATTTACGGGGTCAAGCTAAATAAAGCCGTTTAAAAAATACATAAAAGTGCTCGATATACGCTAATAATCTCAATTCTCAGTTATCGAGCGCCTATATTCTATAACGTATACTTCAGTTTTTCTCTCCAAAAGTGGTCCCTTTACCCTATCTAGTAAAATAATTTAGTAGAGTGCGATGCAAAAAAAATGAGTGCCATAAAATAATACATTATTACTTAAATTTTACGATTTTCTTCAGAATTCATTCACTTTGTAATATTATTTTATACACTTTTAAAGTCCGATCTCACGCTGAGAAAAATAATTGATTTGACGCTTTTTGTTCTACGAATAGTTTTTACTTGTTAATAACATATAAAAAGTTTATTAACTTATTTATATTATGTATATTTACATATTATATTATATAGGTATCTATACATAGAAAGGTGTGATTGTGGCTGTAGATACAACAAACGGCTGAAAGATGATATTTTATATTGTGATGAAGCGATTGCAAAATTTGTTTATTTTTTTTTATTATGTAGGTACGCATGTACGAGAATATACTGAATGTAAATTTTTATTCGAAGAGCAGCCAATTATATAATTGATTCTAATTAATAACACTCGCATGTAGTAGAAATCTATTGATTCCTTTGCATATATATATTATGTAGAACGTTCGATTGGTAATCATGTCACGATTGAGTACTGTAAGCTCATTCCGCCGCGATAGTGGAAAGGTTCAGGTTAGAGTCCTGACTGTAACTATGATTGTCAAAATGATTTTTTCTGATATTTGCAGGAATCAATTATGTAATGCTGCTCTTCCAATAAAAATTTTTAATTGCAAAACATCCATATATATCTATTTAATATATACTGAATGTACGTACGGTACGGAACCCTCGTGAGGACAGTGTAGTTCAGTGGTTAGCGTCGCGGCCTCTGGATCAGACTGTCATGGGTTCGATTCCCGCCTCCGCTCATGGCTGTTTTGTGATGTCATTTAGTTTTAAGTTAATTGTTATTTAATGTAATCAAGGCGCTAATGACCTAAGCTGTCGACGCGTCTATAATTTACAACAAATTAACGGAACCCTCGTCGCGCGAGTTCTACTTACACTTGACCGGTTTTTTTGTGCTACTTTTAAAAACATTGATTTAAATTTTTGAATGAAATACGAGTTTGTGTCAAGATATATTTTAAGATTAAAATATATAACATTAAATTTAATCGTAAATATGTATAGCTAAGTATTAAAAAATAGTTAAAAATTAATATCTAATAATCTTAAACTCTGAAGAGTCTTATCTAATAAATATGGGATCTGGTTTTAAAATTTCAAAATGTCGTTAGGAAAAAATATAAACTGTATTACTTATCATTAAGTAGGTACTGTTATTCAAAATCAATTTTACAGTGAAACATATACAGAATAAAAACAAAAATAAAGATAGTTACGTCTTACCACAACAGCTTTATTGATGGAAGTACATTTCGAAAGCTATGCTTTCATCTTCAGCAAACACTATACATTAATGAAATAATACATAAAGGGTATTTTATACTAATATTACAGGTAATAAAACAATTAACAAATTGAAAATTGTTTTATTACCTGTAATATTAGTATAAAATACCCTTTATGTATTATTTCATTCATGTATAGTGTTTGCTGAAGATGAAAGCATAGCTTTCGAAATGTACATCCATCAATAAAACTGTTGTGCTAAGAAGTAACTATCTTTATTTTTGTTTTTAATAGGGAATTTGTTTCCAATATCCCGCTAAATTTTAAATTCACGTTTCTAATACGGTTTTACCAAACATAAACAACAATGAGAACATTTACAATTTTGTAGTAGGCAATGAGCCATAATATCTAAGGTTAATAATGTAGTAGATGCTTTGTTTTATTTTTTTTTTGCCTGGGTACTGAAAAAATGTGAAGCGTTCGAAATTTTACGTAAGAATTTGCACCGTAAGAATATCACAAAAACGGCGAGGTATACTGTTGTGTCAATAGCTCAGTTTGCAGCGTGCTTGCGTTCTATGCATAGGGACCTGGTTCGGACACTGATGGCATCGTAGAATTTTTGACGTATTTTTTTTCTAAATTCTACATGGTATTTATTTATATATTTTTTTATTTTTGTTATATTCTTTCTTTGACAATAATTATAATTTTTTTGAAACCAAGGTGGAATTAATTAAAAATACAATTTTAGTATTTTAGTTATAAATTATTTTTAGTTTATAAATGCGCTATAATAGATGACACCAAAAATTAGAAAATCTGAAGTTTTTACTTCTGTCGTGTGGTCACAAGCACACATCAATTTTTTGATGTGAAACATCTTATGTCGGGCTGTGAACAGCCGCGTGAGGGGAAATATGCAACGAAATGTTTGGTCCGCTCCTTCGCTGCTGTTCTCCCCATCACTGCGGCACTCTCTCTCTCTCTTGGCTCAGGCGTGCACTGTAACACACGCGATGTTACAGTGCAATATATAGGATTACGTCAGCATAACAGTTAGTTGCTGCTTTTGAAAAAATATATACTACTACCACCGAGTTCAATAACGTTTTCTTTGATGTTTCACATCTGTCGGGGGTCTCGAGACCCACACCCTTTTTTTTTTTAATTAGCAGGGTCTGAGTTACTCTTAATATAGTTAAACCGTTGCTATACAAAAAAATGTTTAAAAAATTCACTGTACTATTTTTTCTATGTAATCCACTACATATTCAGGTTGGATTTTATGGCCCATAGCCTACTACAAAATTGTAAATGTTCTCAATGTTATTTGCCCTATGTTCGGTAAAACCGTTTGCACCCTGTATAATAGTACCTATACTAAAAATGCCATTTTGAAAAAAAAAAAAATGGACACCGCAAGCGTTTTGTACGTTTCGGCAAAATTCCGTGAAGTTCCTACAGTCAAAATGTTTACTTTAATGTAAAGGCATAAAAATTTTTCATAATTAAAATGTTTGACTTTTGCCGGAGGATAAGCAGGAAAATTTCAAATGAAAAACATGAACACAGCTTTTTAATTGTCATATTTTCCAGTGCATTAAAATACATGTTTTAATTAATTATTAAACCGTTGTGATACAAAACGAAGAATTAAAAAAAAAAAGGGTGTGGGTCTCGGGACCCCCGACAGATGTGAAACATCAAAGAAAACGTTATTGAACTCGGTGGTATTCTCTATGTAGTATAGTATATATTTTTTCAAAAGCAGCAACTAACTGTTACGCTGACGTAATCCTATATATACTGCACTGTAACACACGCGGTTGCCCAAGCACGCTGAAGCCGCGAGAGAGAGAGAGATGGAGAGAGTGAGAGAGAGTGCCGCAGTGGTGGGGAGAACAGCAGCGAAGGAGCGGACCAAACATTTCGTTGCATATTTCTCCTCACGCGGCTGTTCACAGCCCGACATAAGATGTTTCATATCAAATAAACAAATATTAAGTTAGTATTTTGGTCTTTCACGGAAGGGTTGAATCGCGAAGGCGACTCAAAAATCCACTTTCAGCTATAATGTACCCTTCTTGGTCAGGCATCAACATTTTTTTTATGAATATTTTCCTGACCGCGGAGGGTAATGTGTTCATCAAATTTAGACGCTAATGATCTCTGTTGTCGAGCGTCTATAATTTACAATTCATTCGTACATTTTAAGCACTATGTTTTTTTAATTACACTGTTAAATTTTGGGTTGCTATGGTAACGAAACGCAGCAACCAATGCACACGTAGCAATCAAAATTTAACAGTGTGATTACAAAATATCGTGATTAAAATGTACAAACCGGCCAATTAGGTATAGTCTGTTTATAATGAAATAAAATCGATACTGTATTATTCCATTGTAGACAGTTTCACTGTATATTAATAGTATCCGTAATTGCATGTACTTAAGAGCAGATAAGCTGTAGGTACCTATCTAAAAATTATGTCATAATTAATTCTTTCAATCTGATGAATATTTATAAACGCTAAATAACACAAAAAATGAGGACGGCTAAATAACTGAATGGGACAAGTACAGTGAAGATTATATAATATCTAATATTATTATGTAGAAAAATATTTCTCATAAAACTATTACTTACTAGAATATTTGTAATTATAATTATATTTGAACAAATTTTAATATTAATGTATGTGATGTTTCAATCTTTAAAAATAAAATTAGAAAAATGTTTAAATATACACCTTTTAATGTCTCCATAAATATATTTTAAAACAATTATTGTGACTACCAATAAAAATATATCTTTATAAAGATTGGGAAACATTTTATTTATTTTATTGTAGATTATAGACGAGTCGACATCTCAGGTCATTAGCGTCTTTCAACTACACTAAATAACAACTTTCTTAAAACTAAATAACATCACAAAACATTCATTAGCGTAGGAGGGATTCGGACCCACGACAGTCTAGTCTAGAGGCTGCGATACCAAGTACGCTATCCACTAGGCTATTCTGCCCTCGATTGGGAAACAATTCCTTGCCTGAGAATATTTTTGCCTCTGCATTTTTTGTATATGGAATTCTTTTTTTTGAAGTTAGCGAGGGTAAGTGAATTGGAATGACCTCGAGTCAAAAAATACCGACACAAAAATTACCGACTCAAAAATTAATGAAACGCTGTATTGTAACTCTCATGACAGGAAGAAAACGGTTCTAACGATTTGGATGAAAACGGGTTTTGAGGGGCGCAAAATCGATCTAGTTAGGTCTCTATCCCAGGAAAAATTCGTTTTTATAACTTTAAAAATCAATTTTTTGACGTTTTAAAATAGTGCAATATTGTAAGCAGGCTTTGGATACAAGTATATCTATGAAGTATGACTTCAATCTTGCGTTTATGTGAGCGAGGCACATACTCTTTTTTATATTATTAATGTTTATGTTGTATAATGACCTAATAAATGTGCTTGTTTATTTGTAAAACCAGGGGCGGATCAAGGGGGGCAATGTGGGCAATTGCCCCCCTTTCTTTTCATTTTTTGAATATCTACTTTTCTTAATTTAAGAGCCTCTTAGCAAAGTGTTGATAAAAATGTAACTCGACCATTATTTATTATACAGAGTTCAGTGACGGAGAGGTCGAATGGTGCAGATCCAGTGACATAGTATCCATTGACTTAAAGCATGGACGGCTCATTTCCTATCAGCAAAGTGTAGTATTAATAAAAACAAAAATAACAACAGTTATATTGATGGATGTACATTTCGAAAGCTATGCTTTCATCTTCAGCAAACACTATAGTGTTTTATCCAAGTGTGCAAGCTTTCACGGCCGGCATTGTTCCAAGTCTTCATGGTTTCCGGGCTTGTAGGCCGTGGTCTGGTGGTATTTCTAGGTAGAAATACCACCAGACCACGGCCTACAAGCCCGGAAACCATGAAGACTTGGAACTATAGTGTTTGCTGAAGATGAAAGCATAGCTTTCGAAATGTACATCCATCAATAAAACTGTTGTGGTAAGAAGTAACTATATTTATTTTTGTTTTTATTCCAACCACAGTGCTCATTTTCGGACCCATTACAATAACTTCCAATGGGAAGTTAAAAAAATAATATTGAAAAACGGTTCTGACCTAGTCATTGCGTCAAAAAGAGTACGAAAAGCGTACGAAACTTTTGATAGGCGTGATCATAGCCATGGCGACGACGCTTGCTCGAAACTACTGGTGAAAAGGTCTATTTTTCATGCCCTTTAATATAGTTACCTGATGCGCTGTCCATTCTCTATTATGTCAATGGTGAGAAGTGGCTAAGCAGTGTGACTTGTTTCACAATGTGACTAAACCACTAATGATATTGATTGAATGTTACTACAACGCGAGATACGCCAATAACGGACTCCAATATTCTCGATATGAAAACATCTCTATTAGTATTTAGTTTGTTTTTGACGTCTTACCTACTCATTATTGGAATGTCGTAGTTATCAATCGAGTTATAAATTATAATACCGTTTTATACGAACATTTTAGCAGATTGTATGTCTAGTTGCGTAATGAGACATATTTCTGACGAGTAGTGACAGTATGTTAAAACGAGTGATAACAAATATAACAGTCACACGAGTCATAATATCATTACGCACGAGATATATACAGGTGTCCAAGACTTGCGTTGTCGGCCGATATATTGATTTTGGGTGAAGATAGAAAAAAAGTTTGAATACAAAAATTGTATAAATTTTAATGGTGTACAACGTAAAAATATTTTTAATTATACAGCCTGTCCCATTTAAGCGTGGCAGATCAAAGTTATGTTTTTTTAACCTAGCACCCTGTTATATAAAAATATATGAGCACTGTGGTTGGAATAAAAACAAAATAAAGATAGTTACTTCTTACCACAACAGTTTTATTGATGGATGTACATTTCGAAAGCTATGCTTTCATTTTCAGCGAACACTATACATGTATAGTGTTCGCTGAAGATGAAAGCATAGCTTTCGAAATGTACATCCATCAATAAAACTGTTGTGGTAAGAAGTAACTATCTTTATTTTGTTTTTAGCACCCTGTTTTTATTTGTTTTTTCAATTCTGCACCTAAATGTGAATAGAAATTGTAAAGGAAGCCATGCTCGAAAATTCAGTAATTTTTGAGTTATTCAAGTTTTTTAGAAATTTTTGACACGTGCAGACCTTTACCTAAAATTCGACATAACCAAAACAGAAACCTTTATCAAACTGCAATTTTGAGGATCACTAGATAATGGACGGACAAATCAATGTCAGTCCTAAAAAAATGAATTTATTATACAGGGTGTTCAAAATAATGTACTTATTTTACCTAACTTCAATCACATGTAACTTTTGATTGTTAAATACAACGAGGTTATTTTTTTGCTGGAATTATATTCTTTAGGATATTTACTAACACTTTTATTAAAGGTTCTCCATACCTAAACCTAATATTTTCGTATTAAAATATTAGGTTTACGTATGAAGAACCCTTAAAGTCTACTCGGACGAAGCCGGACCGGAATGCTACTTCGGTTGAAGTGTTATGTAAACTGTATTTTGGTTTCATGTCTAGAGTATGTAGCGAAACCGTTCACAAATTATCACAAATTCGGTTGGAACGCTTTAAGAGTCGTCCACAAACGATCACAAGTTCGGTTGGAACGCGTTCTATCCACTGCGCACGAGCGTGACGGTAATATTACGGTATTCAGAGTGGTTGGAACAAAGCTTGTATAACATCTATGTCGAAATTTCGTAAAAAACAATTACAGACAAAGTTACAATTTTATTTATTTGCATTGACGAATATATTCTCACAGAACGGAGACGTGTGAATTTGTAGTTCAAACAATGCATTATCCAACAGGTAAGTAACTAATACACAATTACGTAAAAGCAATTAAATTCTACGTACAGTGTTTTGTTTACTAATATTTAAATTGGCATGCCATAAAACTAGACTCCATTGTTGAATATAGTGAAAATATAAACATGTTAATTCACTTTATATTGTTCGAGTTGTCACAATATCGAATTGAATTGAATTGTAGATTATAGACGCTCGACAACAGAGGTCATTAGCGTCTAACGTGTCACAATATCAATACATTAAAAGACACTAGCGGGAATACGAATATTCTGCTACAAACCTACTTAATTATTTATTTATTAACAATAAAAAAATCCATTCTTAGTGGATGCTTACATCAGAAAAGGAACCAACTGTCCAAATTTCAAGTTTCTAGCTTCAGCGATTTGGCCTGGGCTTTATTTTAAATCATCAGCTGTACTAAAAACTAGATAACAAGCCGTGAGTGGGTCGTTTATTAGGACTAAAGTGCGACCCTTGAGGTCTACACGACGAACTTCCCAGTTTGATAAATATTTAATAATAATAATTAAATTAGATATTACACAGAAAAGTAATCATTTTAATCATTAAAACATAATTATTATTTATTTTTAACAATAATTAAAAAAAAACAGCTGAACCGATTTTTATAAAATTTATGTCAGATCAAAATGACGTTAACACGCCTCGATTGACACCCTTACGAAGTCGATATAATTTCTTATTCACGAGATATTGTGTAAAATATACTTTTTTGGAGTCTATCTGGTTAAGAAAAAAGAACGGCTGAACCTATTTTGAAAAAATTTCTTTCAGATCATATTTACGTTAATACGCGTCGATTGGCACCCTAACGTAGTCGATATCATTTTTCATTCTCGAGATTTCGTCTTAGAAAGAAATGGACACATACGTACATACGTACCCACACACACACAGACATCTTTCTAAAAATAGTGTAAAAATAGTGTAGTGACCTTGAAACATAAAAGTTTGTTATACATTTTGATTTCGATTTTCGGACCCAATACAATAACTTCCAATGGGAAGTTAATAATTAGGACACAAACCAAGGGGCACTTTGTGTCACTGCGTCAGCGGAATAAGTAACAAAAACGTGGGGCGCATAAAAATCTGTATAACGACTGTATAATTATTAAATAAGAACGGCTTGTCTAGAAAAATGTGTTTCCAAGCCCACCAACAGAAATATTTCAAATGCGCCCCACGTTTTTATTATTTATTCCGCTGACGCAGCGACACAAAGTGCCCCTTGGTTTGTGTCCTA
Source organism: Mongoloraphidia duomilia (assembly GCA_039654895.1). Classification (NCBI taxonomy): domain Eukaryota; kingdom Metazoa; phylum Arthropoda; class Insecta; order Raphidioptera; family Raphidiidae; genus Mongoloraphidia; species Mongoloraphidia duomilia. Next base: position 82,964,546 of record CM077516.1, on the reverse strand, counting down.
ATTATATTCTAGGTTTTGGTACAGCTGATGATTTAAAATAAAACCGTTTAACTTAAAAGTTTTTTTACCTATTTTTTTTATAAATTATATTTACAAATCACTAGTTTTTTACATTTTTTAAAGCGCCCCAACACCAAGTGTCCCGAGCGCTGAATCGCAGACTAGTTTTATTTTTTATTTATTAACTTCCCATTGGAAGTTATTGTAATGGGTCCGAAAATCGAAATCAAAATGTATAACAAATTTTTATGTTTCAAGGTCACTACACTATATTTACACTATTTTTAGAAAGATGTCTGTGTGTGTGTGTATGTGTGTGTGTGTGTGTACGTATGTATGTGTCCATTTCTTTCTAAGACGAAATCTCGAGAATGAAAAATGATATCGACTACGTCAGGGTGCCAATCGACGCGTATTAACGTAAATATGATCTGAAAGAAATTTTTCAAAATCGGTTCAGCCGTTCTTTTTTCTTAACCAAATAACCTCCAAAAAAGTAGATTTTACACAATATCTCGCGAATAAAAAATTATATCGACTTCGTAAGGGTGTCAATCGAGGCGTGTTAACGTCATTTTGATCCAACATAAATTTTATAAAAATCGGTTCAGCCGTTTTTTTTTTTTTTTTAATTATTGTTAAAAAAAATAATAATTATGTTTTAATGATTAAAATGATTACTTTTCTGTGTAATATCTAATTTAATTATTGTTATTAAATATTTATCAAACTGGGAAGTTCGTCGTGTGGACCTCAAGGGTCGCACTTTAGTCCTAATAAACGACCCACCTCACGGCTTGTTTATTGTAGATTACAGACGCGGCGACATCTCAGGTCATTAGCGCCTTTCAACTACACTAAATAACAACTAACTTAAAACCAAATAACACCATAAAACATCCATGAGCGCAGGCGGGATTCGAACCCACGGCAGTCCAGTCCAGAGGTTGCGGCACTAAGCACGCTAACCACTAGGCTATACTGCCCTCGCGCAGACTAGTCTATTTACTTATACTCTAAATCTATCTAATCTCAAAATATTAACCTTTATAGGAAATTCTTGCAATTTTTGATCACGTGCTCTCCTGAACTGTAATATTTTTGATGAATGTCATTTGTCAACATAGCCGCTTGACGTACGTCGCAACTAACAGCGGTTGCGTAAACGAATGTTAACTTATTATAATGACGAAAAATGTTTATAAAACACCTCGCTGCACAACACACAACCAAACCAGTTCAAGTTCCGAACCCGGGTGTTCAGAGGATTGTTTCATTCCTTGGTAGGCTTAAATGTGTTCACTTACTAGTCAGGAACCGGTTATCAAGACACAATCATACATACAGACTGTCCCAAAACAAATAACACATCCTTAGATAGTGTAAAATAAAGTGTCGGTAGGTAAACGGTTTTACCGAACATAGGGAAAATAACATTTACAATTTTGTAGTAAGCTTATGGACTAAGTTATCTAATGTAAATTGAAAATTGTATGTTTTAAAGACCACCAACAGTTAAGGTTATTTGAGCCTAGCACCAATTCATGTTTTCAATTCATTATTTTTTTTTAATAATAAATTGAAAATCCAATTGACACTTTTACCAGCTCTCGGGCTAGAACCCGGGAACTGGGGACTTGTAATAGAGGAACCATAGCAACGCTATGTAAACAACAGCATTGCTAAACGCTCGGCTATTCTCAAGCCCTCTAATGTAAATATTATGTAGTAAGTAGATGCTTATACCATTACCATTACGTACGAGACATATATGATATTTTTTGCCATACCCACTACAAAATACCTACTTTCCACGTCATTTTAGGGGGCAGTATAGCCTAGATGTTAGCGTGCTTGGCGCCGCAACCTCTAGACTGGACTGCCGTGAGTTCGAATCCCACCTGCGCTCATGGATGTTTTGTGATGTTATTTAGTTTTAAGTTGATTGTTATTTAGTGTAGTTAAAAGACGCTAATGACCTTAGATGTCGACGCGTCTATAATCTACAATAAATAAAATAAAAAAATCCACGTCATTTTCAAAATTTTTTACAGACAGTTCATTTGCATCGCCATCTTTCCTTCCACAGTGTGCAAATAAGTAATGACAGGTGCACGCAAGCGTATAGAGCGAATAAACAGAAGTTGCTATGGCAACCGTTATTTTCTGCGCTAGTGCAGAAAGTAAACCATTTTCCGCACACCTGCCTGTTAAATGGATCATTAATAGACGCTTTACATACATCAAAAGTAGCTATTGTGTAGTGGGTATGGCAAAAAATAAATTATAATTCAGACAAATTATTACAGACTTTTAACAATTGACCCTAAGCGACTCCATAACCACCGAACGATATACTAAACTCTATTGGTGTGAGACATCTTGTAAGTATACGAATATAAGAGCTGGTAGTCTTTAATGATATGAATTTCCCGTCTATACGTTTTTAGAAGCCGCAGCAAGAATGTGTCCGCAACAAGTCAATCCTTTGTCAAACACGGACTGACTACACGACGGCGATATTGAATTACCAGTAAAATTTATAACATAATATAAAAATTTTACATTTGCCTATGGCCAGTCTTTTATATTATTTGGCGTCAAATTAGCGTGTCTTTTATGTGGTAGAACCAAACGGTGCCATATTATGTATAGGTAATATACGCTAGATCGGTGATTTTAAATCGGTGGGCTGCAGTACCATATATGAAATATCATAGATAGAGTAGGGAAGCCAACCAAGAAAGAGTCGATGCAAAAGATAGACGCGTTGCAAGGTTAGTAGAGCATAGGTTGCCTCATTCCGATAGATAGTAATGGGGGGATGACGTCACTCAGAATATACCATGCTTGCTCACTTCGATAGAAAAGATCAGACCATGGACACTGCAAATTTTTGGAAATAAAAATCACAGTAACCATGGTAGTGTGATATGTTTTTTCAATACCTAATAGAAACATGATTCTTCTGTTATGAAAAAAATATGATAAGTTGTCAATTTTGCGATAGCTGTTAAGTGTTATGGTGTTTTGTGGTTATTTTTAATATTTTGTGAATATAAAAGATAAAATAATAAATTAATTTATCAATTTGTTAGTTAATTCTATTCGTTTCTTAAATTTAAAAAAATAGGTAATTAACAAGATCTGCCATTTCTTGAGCATTATTTAATTTTTTTTTTTTATATTATATAGATATTTTTTTATATATAGATATATATAGATATTTTTTTTTATATTATATAGATATTAAAACCTAAATTTTGTAATAAAAATAAAAATTATCCTATTTTTTAACATTTATTCTTCTATTTATTGTCTCCTGCTAATTTTAAGAAAAAATATGCACGAAGCACCTAATATAAATAAGCATAATCTTCAACAATTTTTGTACTTGATTTAAACTAAATTCTAGCTGACGTCATTCCCGCGCTTATGCTGATTGGTCAGATGGAATGAGGCAACCTGTACTCTAATAACCTTGGACGCGTTGTTCTATCACAAATACATAACCATGGTTATAGATGTAAATTAACAATAGATACCTATTATAAATTTTTAAAGTAACAAATGCGTCAAAAGACAAGGAAAAGACAACCTTTTCGTTTTCTATCTCTCTTTTTCAAGGTGACACTGTCACAGTTGTGCCTAGGACCTCCCTACTCTATAATATATCCCAAAGAACATTGGAAAGCAATTTGCGATAGCAACTACTTTCCAATGTCCTCCCTGGGGGTCCAGGAGATGATTAAGTTTTAATTATCTCCGGATGATGCTAACATGATTAGCGAAACGTATGTCGATAAAAAAGACTATAAACTTAGCGTGGTAAGATCGCGTTCAGCCGTGTCACGTGTTCAAAAAGTTTGGATGTACTGTCTTTACATAGGTGTAGCGGCTATGAAGCTGTTATTTTATTAGTTACTGAACACCAGTTACTTTTTATTTTAACATGGCTATTTTCATTTACAAATTTACATTGCCTCAACATTTTGCATACATGCTACAGCGTTAGATAATTTTTGATGTTTAAGCTACATAAAAATAATTCCCATTTAAAGCGGTGGTGACTTATTTTTAATGTCATGCAGTATACACAATATACATATATTATACGACAAATGAAAAAAATTATGAAAACGGAAAATTCGCTCTTCTAGTCCTTAAAACTTTACAATTACAGACTAAGTTACGATTTTTTTTTTTTTTAAGTTATTAACTTCTGTATAAATCATTAAAAACATGACTCTCTCATGATGTGGACTTTGTAGGCGCGTTACTATATATAGTAACACATCGATCGATAGCCGGTAAATAGTGCTTGTATTGTACAAAGTGCGGAAATTTCGAATTTATAATATGTACAGATACAGATTAGACTACAATGTTCCATCGCGATTTATTATAGCCCAGTCATTCTAGACATAAAAACGACCAAGCGGCGAAATAAATCGCAGTTAGCTCAATTTTTGTATACACCTTCGTTATGATGTATTAAAAAACGTGTGAAAAGTACCCATCGATATCGTGCCGGCGTTGCCAGATATTCGTGGTTCAAGGTCACGAAAAAAAATTTTTTTTGGGAATTTCTCGGTTCCGTTCCATTTTTAGTACATTGGAATTCCAATGTTTTTTGGGAACTAGCGCTCCCAGGAATCCGAGCTCGTACCAATTGGTTTGTGTATGCCGGCTGGCAAATTTCTTAAATTGGAATTCCACATAGACACTGATGGCCTCAGCTGTTGAGCGTCTATAATTTGCTATCTATCTATCTTCTTACTCGTAAGTTTACTAAAATCTGGCATGGGCACCGTACAGTGTAAATGATCCCTTGTGAATTACTGCCTTTTGTCCTGAGGGAAAATAAAACCGTTCTCATATGTGCATGAATTTCTATAGCTAGCTATTTCTTCTTTTATATTGTTAGGCAAACATTTATCAAAACGTTACTGTTCTTTTCATTTCATGAAACACAATTGCAATGTTTGCTCCACCTATCAGAACGTTCTTATGATCTGCCTTTGTGGTTTACCATGAGGTCCATTATATTAAGGAGGCTGTACTCGATACGTCACAATGCATTTACGGAGCTACATTTTTTTATTACATATTATATTGTTCGTAAATAAACATGCATTTTACTATTTGACCGCACGTCAAGAAATTTGTCACCTTCTTGAAAAATGTGTAGCACACAATGAATTTGAAGTTAAAGCTAAAAAAAGAACTGGTCGCGTTGCGAAATCTACTTTTAACTGTTAAATTTAATTTTCCTTTTCGTATTTTCATCATATTATAGTAGATAACTACTGGACCGATTTTAAAAACTCCTGCACTGTTTAAAAGTCCTTAACGAGTGACATACGTGATTTACGTACAATTTTCTATTTTTAGTAAAATATTTTTTTTCTCGAAAACTATACATTTTAGGGAAAAAAATACTTACATTTTTTTCATATTATAACATCTAGAATTCATTTATATTTTTTTTTACCTATGTTAATACGTGACATTGAGAACTTTTTTTTAATATCTCAGGATCCACTGAACCGATTTGACTCAAAATCTAATCAGATCTAAGTTAAAGGCTGATAAACACAATAGAGTAATCGCCATGCCCGTATGTTGTTCCGTTTTTACGATATCGAAGGCGAAAAATTGACCACATGCACACACAAATACACATACATACACACATACATACACACATACATACACACACAGAGAGAGAGAGAGAGAGAGAGAGAGAGAGAGAGAGACATCAGTCAGGAAATGAAATGATTGCTAGGGTCTCAAAACGTGAAGATTTGTTAAAATCTCGAAATATTTTTTTCGGACTAAATCCATTACTTCCCTACCATAGTAGAGGTGGGAAATAAAAATGAGAAAATTTCGTCTTTCAACTGTCTGTCGCAAGCCAAGCAAAAAATGAAAAGTTTGACTGCGCAGGGTAGTAGAACTGGAGATGCTGCATGCATTTTCTCTCATTTAACCAAATCTCTCTCTTATCGTTTAGGAATTCCCCATGCATTTCACGCTTATCTTGGACACCCAATCTATGTGAACATACGTAAAAAAATTCGACTGATGACCAGTCCTATACTTCCCACCTAGTAAATATTTGCAAAAAATAAACACTCTTTTTTTTCTTCTTCTTTGACTAGGCCCAAATAACCTTAGCTGTTGGTGGTCTTTAAAACACAATTTCATTTTTATTCTTTCAAAAAAAGTATGGCCCTCTTTTTTGTTTGGTGATCTACTGATAGCTAGCTTAATATAGCAAAAATCATGGTTACCTTGATTTAGGTACGTACAATTTTCTTTTTTTAGTAAAATATTTTTTTTCTCGAAAACTATACATTTTAGAGAAAAAAAATATTTACATTTTTTTCATATTATAACATCTAGAATTCTTTTATATTTTTTTTTACCTATGTTAATACGTAAAATTGAGAACGTTTTTTTGAATATCTCAGGATCCACTGAACCGATTTGACTCAAAATCTAATCAGATCTAAGTTACCTTGAGGTCCATTATATGATTATATTAAGGAGGCACAATAGAACAATCGGCATGCCCCTATGTTGTTCCGTTCTTAAGATATCGAAGGCGAAAAATTGACCACATACACACACACACACACATATACACACACATACACACACACACACACACACACATACACACACATACACATACACACACACACATACACACACAGAGAGAGAGAGAGAGAGAGAGAGCGAGAGAGAGAGAGAGAGAGAGACGTCAGTCAGAAAATGATTTTAAACGATTGCTAGGGTCTCAAAACGTGAAAATCTGTTAAAATCTCGAAATATTTTTTTCGGACTAAATCCATTACTTCCCTACCATAGTAGAGGTGGGAAGTAAAAAATTAAAAAAAATAAAACTGGGATTATAACCTTCGTAGTCACTAAGAACTCCCGCTTCTGTGCACATAATAAATATAAAATTATATTTTTACCCAGCTGATGTTTCGAACAGTAGATATGGGTACCTAAATACATCCCATTATGAATTCTTCTGAAAACGCCACAATAAAAATACAGTATTGAATTTTGACACATGTCACTTGAAGCAGGAGTGACCGGTAGCTAACCGCACGTAGGTACCAACAGGTAAAAAAAAATGTTTATTATTTTAATACGTTACGTGCGAGTGAAGTAACAATATTAATACCTTGAATAAACACAACGCTGCAATTGTGTCGGTTATATTATTATCATTATTGTGCGATAGGAATGTCTCATTTGATTTCATTACTAAGCCGCTTCTATGTAATCGTGAAATGTTTACACAATGTAGGTACATTACCTTACCTGTGTATCAATCAATCGATCTATTCAGTACCTATTACAATATAGTAGACAGTGTGTCCACAAACTCATTATCAACATGAGGATCTCTGTTATTATGCAGAGACAGAGATTTGGTTAAATGAGATGAAGTATTCCATGGGTAAAGTTGTATCAAATCACATAAATAAAGTTTAGATATTTTGAAAAGTTTGAACCAGGGGTGTTACGAATATTCGCATCCGCATCCGTAAATGCGGAATATTCGCATTAATTCAGACATATGCATCCGCATTCACATCCGCATCAATCAATGCGGAGTTTTTACGGATGCAGATTCACATCAATAAGTAACTACATGTAAAGAAAGTGGGCGGAGCCAGAGAGGCACGTGCTAAAAATATGATTAAATAAATAAAAAGTTAAAATTAAATTGATTTTCAGTTATTTATGCACTTAAAATTTAAATAATTATCCTTTTAAAATCCCAAAATCCGCATCCGCATCGCATCCGCATCCGCGGATGTGAACTTCTAATAATCTGCATCCGCGGATGTCTAAATTTTTGCATCCGTAACAACCCTGGTTTAGACGCTATAATAAAATAAAAAATTTATTAAAAAACAAAAAACCAGACTGCGTAAAAATCGAACTTAAAAGATGGAAACAAGATCAAATGATAACATGCAGTCGGAGGCATAGTAGTAACAAATTGAACAGAAATACCTCCGACTGCATGTTATCATTTGGTCTTGTTTCCATCTTTTAAGTTCGATTTTTACGCAGTCGGGTTTTTTGTTTTTTAATAAATTTTTTATTTCAAATGTTTTTAGTTAAAAATAAATCGATATAATGAATACTAATGTTGTAGGTTACAGTACAATTTTTATTAATTACAACCTCTTTTTACATGGCGGTCGACGTTTCGACAAATTATATTGTCCTATTCATGACCTAACAAACAAAATATAAGAAAGAAATACATAATATGGTGCAAACAATATGTGTTTTTTATAAGATAGTAGAACACTTACTTATAATATGTGATAACGGATTGTAATTGTCCAGTCCCAAATATCTATAATATTACTAAATTCCAGTATGTATACAAATTATGAAAGATGATAGGTTAAAAAATCTAGACTTTGAATTATTATATTTTTTATATATTCGAAGCTTCCATGTGGCAAAGTCCATTCTCAATGGACTTTGCCACATGGAAGCAACTCGTAGTTCCTGAAATTAGCGCATTCAACCAAACAAATAGATATAGATAGATTGAAATTTGAAAAACAGGAAAAAAATTATGAAAACGTAAAATTCGCTCTTCTAGTTCTTAGAACTTTACAATTACAGACTAAGTTACGATTTAGTTTATTTTTATTAAAGTTATTAACTTCTGTATAAATCATTAAAAACACGACTCTCTCATGATGTGAACTTTGTAGGCGCGTTATTATATATACGAACACATCGATCGATATCCAATAGTGCTTCTATTGTACAAAGTGCAGAATTTTACAGTTTTATAATATTATATAGTTTAGATCCCTAAATTCTATACAGTCAACTCGTCTTAAGAACGGCGATGTGTCGTTGACAAATTTCTGAATTTTTGCATGCGCTAAATATGGATAAATTGGAAACTAGTCTCAAGCTTGTTTATTGGAACAGTTGACGCGGTGTTTACAATATACGACAAAAAACAAGGTCACCTCAAAAACTTTCGTCGAACACTCTATAGTTCTACTGTAACACACGTAATTCAATTGTTTACATTCTTGAATTTGCATTTTTTACATTTTTAATGATAATTTTCTTTTAATTATGTCAACAGTAATATTTATATTAAACAATTAGCAATGTTTAGCAAATGTTTCTACAAAGAAATTTATATTTATTATTTGAAAATCCTCATTTAAATTCTAGAAAATATTTTTTTTGTAATTATAACTTATTACATCAGAATATAGTAGTGTACAATTTTCTTTTTTTAGTAAAATATTATTTTTCTCGAAAACTGTACATTTTAGAGAAAAAAAATATTTACTTTTTTTTCATATTATAACATCTAGAATTCATTTATATTTTTTTTACCTATGTTAATACGCGACATTGAGAACGTTTTTTTTAATATCTCAGGATCCACTGAACCGATTTGACTCAAAATCTAATCAGATCTAAGTTAAAGGCTGATAAACACAATATAGAACAATCGGCATGGCCGTATGTTGTTCCGTTTTTACGATATCGAAGGCGAAAAATTGACCACATCCACACACACACACACATACAGACATCAGTCAGAAAATGATCTTAAAACGATTGCTAGGGTCTGAAAACGTGAAATCTGTTAAAATCTCGAAATATTTTTTTCGGACTAAATCCATTACTTCCCTACCATAGTAGAGGTGGGAAGTAAAAAAATAGTGTTAGAAAAACTGAAAAAAGAAAACAAACGTACTTACACATAGATAATATGCATTTATTACTGACTATGAGTGTACAAATTAACAATGGAAACGTGTCTAAAACAAAAGACAATTGTTAGCGAGGCGTCGTCCGTCGGGTCCCCCTGTTCATTTCTACCTTTTGAAAATATATGACATGAATTTTAAACTCGTATCATTTGAATCATAATGAAGACACGTTAAAACATTTTATTATGAATATTTAACTTTATTACGGGAACAAATCTTAAGTTTTGAATAAAATTACCCCAACAATTTAAAACAGAAATATAAAAAATATATAAAAATACTAGTAGCTGTTATGTCCGGCATTGTCCGTGCCCCCCAACTACTAAACGTGAATATAAATAATCAAGTGGAATTAGAGAGTTAGATAGTAGAAATTTATTTTTACAAAAAAATAGGTAAAAAACTTTTAAGTTAAATGGTTTTATAAATGTACTAAAAAGAAAAAAATAATATTTAATTTAGGTTCATAAATATAAAAGCGTGGGTCGTGACTGTATAAATTATCATAGAGTTTACCACCCACGCTTTTATACTTACGAACCTAAATTAAATATTATTTTTTTCTTTTTAGTACATTTATAAAACCGTTTAACTTAAAAGTTTTTAACCGACTTCAAAAAAAGGAGGTGGTTCTCAATTTGGTTGTGTGTTTTTTTTTATGTTTGTTACCTCAGAACTCCGTCAATTATAAACCGATTTGGAAATTTTTTTTTATTTGATAGGATATACTTTCAGATTGGTCCCATAGAAATTTCATCAAAATCGGTTCAGTAGTTCGGCTGATTTTAATAAAAGTGAGTAACGGCGTGTGATTCCTTTAAGGTAAATGTCACTTTTTGACACTAAAAAGAAAAAAATAAAAAACTTTTTAACAAAAAAAAAACCTTCTTTAAAAAGCCACTAAAAAGAGGAAAATAATGTAATTTTGAGGTCGGCGCCAATGTAATAAAATATGAAGTTGGTTAAAAAGAATATATTGATCACTACACTATACTTTTGAATCGACTTCATATTTTATTAAATTGGCGCAGACCTCAAAATTTCATTATTTTACTCTTATTAGTGGCTTTTTGAAGGAGGTTTTTTTTTGTTAAAAAGTTTTTTTTTTACCTATTTTGGTATACTTAGAAGGTAAAATACCATATGTATCTCGCGTAATGATATGACTCGCTCGTTTTAAGATACTGTCACTACTCGTCATTACGCAGCTAGATATACAATCTACAACTTTATTACACAAAAATGTCTGTGAAAAATCTGCACAGCAAATTATTTCACATTATACATTTTTGTTCAAATCTATTTTAGTTAAACAAAGGTAATTAAATAACACGATTCACATTTCCACAAAATATAATAAACGAGAAGTATAGTACATAAAATAAATTGTATAGTTGATTTGGTTCATTAGAGTTGGTAATATTTAAATTCATTCTTTTGTTATATAATATATTTTCAACGCGGAAATATTCTATTTCCAGTGTCGACAAAACGGCATCATATTTGTATATTTTATCCCGCAGGCCATAATTTCCCCGATTCCCTCCGTCGCCCAACATCGGAATTCGGAGGCGTGAAATATAAGAATCGATAGTGTGTTCCGTCTCCACCAGGCGGTGCTAGTGATCTCGAAATGTTCGTGACGGGAAATTTTCAATTCCGCCAAGCACGCACAGTCGTAGGGCCCGATATACGTGGGGCACATAAGCCGACAAATAGCAACCCTTATATAAATTAGAATTTATTCAACATATATGTAAGAAATAAAAATAAGAATTGGGGATTTATATTACATAGTAATAGATATTATAATTTTCATTGTTGTCGTTCGCATGACGTATTTCCAAAATTTAATTATAAAACTAGCCTTTTAGACCAGCGGCTTCGTTCGCGTTAAACCAGTCTTTCGGTAGAAGGGCGATGATAATATTATATTGTAGCAAAACCCCAGATGTTACGCCACTGGCGACAATGGAATCATCGAGAACAAGTAACAATGGTGAGGCGTGGCATGATATCGAAGACACAGGTAATCACCAGAATGTTCTGGAAAGCGCGCGAGCGTGAGGAGGTCAAGTTGCTAGCTCTATATAAGCAAGAACAGTCACCGGAGAAAACAACGAGTGTCGTGTGACAGTGTCGATTTGAAATAAATACAGCATATAAATTGTAGTGTTAATAAAGTGCTTCAGTTCGTTTAAGAATTACTGTTCGTGTTATTATTGTATAAACAGTGTTGACTGTTATAAATTGAGATATAATTGTTACGGTTTATTGTTAATCTAATTTTTGTTAAATTTTTAATTATTGTAAATAAATAATTTATTCCATCCACGTAAGAAAGCAGTTTTATTACAATATCATTGCCTGTCCTTTTACAAGAGTCTAGCCGTTAGCCCGCATGAGGAGCACGTGATAGCTGTCTAGGAATAATTCACTGAATCTTCACTCCGCGAAAAACGTCTTCGCACAAACACCCCCCGCATAGGTTTTTTTGGGGAATTCCCCCCTTCACCCCCTTAACTTCGCAAAAAACGCCATATCGCACCAAAACACCCGCGCGTACGTTTTTTGAGGAACTCCCTCCCCGTACCCTCATTTTTTCACCCCGCAATCGTTGGCAAGGTCAAAAGTGCACACCCCACAAGTGTGATTGTATGAAAAAAAAATTAAATAGAGACAATATAAAAAAATGGTCAAGTGCGAGTCGGACTTGTGTGGAGAGGTTAGTGTAACCAGCTGAAATCGCTGTATCTCACATAAAGGTTGTGAATTTCTTCTGGTCTAGTGCTCAATAAACCGCGATGTTAAACTGTTATCTTAGCGGGTATTGTGTGGTCTAGTGGTTAGCGCGTCGGCTTCTAGATCAGACGATCGTGGGTTCGAATCCCACTGGCGCTCGTTTAGTTTTAAGAAAGTTGTTATTTGATGTAGTTGAAAGACGCTAAGGACATGAGATGTCGACGCGTCTATTATCTACAATAAATAAAGTGTTATCTTAGCCAAGTATATAAGAATGGGCTGGGTTATATGTAAAGTGACCATCCGTCCCGATTTAGGCGGGACAGTCCCGATTTTGAGCCACGAGTCCCGATTCAACAAGCGTCCCGCTTTTGTCCCGTTTTCATTAAATCACGTGCATTAAGAATGTTTATTTTTTGTCATTAGATATTTTTACCCACTCAAAGTATTTTATTTATCAATAATTATATAATTGATACATACCTTAAAAAATAAATAATATTTAAAATAAAAATATTAGCAAGTTTCTAGGGTAGAAACCCCCAAAAACTCGCTAAAAACCCCCAAAAACTCGCTAGAAACCCCCAAAAACTCGCTAGAAATCCCCAAACACTCGCTAGAAACCCCCAAAAAAACGCTAGAAATCCCCAAATACTCGCTAAAAACCCTTAAAAACTCGCTAGAAACCCCCAAAAATTCGCTAAAAACCCCCAAAAACTCGCTAGAAACCCCCAAAAACTTGCTAGAAATCCCCAAAAACTCGCTAGAAATCCCCAAAACTCGCTAGAAATCCCCAAAAACTCGCTAGAAATCCCCAAAAACTCGCTAGAAACCCCCAAAAAATCGCTAGAAACCCCCAAAAAATCGCTAAAAACCCTTAAAAACTCGCTAAAAACCCCCAAAAACTAGCGAGTTTTTGGGGGTTTTTAGCGAGTTTTTGGGGGTTTATAGCGCGTTTAAGGCTTTTTTGGGCGTGGAATCCAACGGTTGCCTGCGCCGGGTTTTTATAGACCTTGTGCCGCTTTTTGATATTTAGGATTTGGTCACTTTAGTTATATGAGACGCTAATGACCTCTGTTTTCGAGCGTCTATAATTCACAATTCATTCATTCTGGGTTATATGAGAATCGTGAATTTTAATTTAGTGGGACTCCATTATACAAATTTTTTTGTACGTGGGGTGCAAACTGATCAACAATCAGTTGATCATCGACATGTCTATCTGTCAAGCTGCACATAGCTCATCATTTCCAATAACGCCTAGTATATTACGAAGACATAGCCAGCTAGGACTCCTTTTCTCATCTCCTCAAACCAAATAATGTATAAGAAACCAAAAAGAAAAGTCTTCTCTCTTTTCTCAAATGCACATTGAATCATTTGGATATCGCAGCAATATGAGAAGAAAACGCAATAACACACACACACACACATGTACAATGTGTCTACAGGTGGCCTATTAAAAGACACGATGACCTCAGCTGTTGAGCGTCTATAATCTACAATCTATCTTAAAGGACACGTCCTGAAGGATAAAAAGCCATTTTTGAAGTGGAACTTCTGTAGTGATTCGGAAAAACAGCCGCAAAAATATTAGAGCTGTCAGATTCATGTGAAATTTATGTGCGGGGTTATGTCTGTCATTTTGACGTTTTCGAGTATTATATTATGCGAATTGAAGTTGGCGCGACTCAATCGCTCTATTCTCTCTCGGAACAACGTTAAAAACAGAGAAAACCGACAACTGAAAGTTTTCATCCCTAGGGATGAAACTCTCATAGACCGAGAGCTAGGCTAGTGACAATTTTTTGGTGTTATTTATTCAAGGCCTTATTTTTGTGAAGATGTTGAGGGAGGCATATTAAAGTGCTATGTGAAAGGGATTTTCTAGACAGCGGTATGGGAGGGATGCAGCCCCCAACATGTAACAAAAAAATGGTCACAATTATTATTGCTTCAAGGCTGAAATTGTTTGTATAGCTTGTCGGTGACCCAGTAATGCCATTATAATATTTGCAGATCGATTGGTCAGTATTAAAGAGGTGGCAGATCACCCTAAACGTGCCATGTACCCGACGAAATTTATATTATTAGTTCAAGGTTCAAATTTTCATATGTTTTTACGGCGACTGTTTTAAGCATATATTTCAATTTGCAGAACAAAATGTCGGCCTTAAATAAATAACACCAAAAAATTGTCACTAGCTCTCGGTCTATCAGTTTCAACCCGCTAAACAAGTACCTACTGAAAATCGAATTTTCAATAGCGGCGTTGTGAAAAATTTATTTATTACTTATGTATAACCTTGAACTTCTTTTTTGCGCAAAGAAGGTTAATAAAACCAATCGTAATGAAGACATTTGAAGTAAGTATTTGAAATAGGTCTCTCTCAATAATACAGGGTAGACTCGATAGATGGCTGCTCTCTAAGATGGGAAATGAGGAAGGTAGATAGGCTGGTTGACTGTGGAATATTAAGGGGAGATGTGGATGTGTGGCGGTATAACAAGAGAACGAAAGACGAAGAAAGACTGTTCTCTGCCTGTGTGTGGAGTATTGGATTTTTCGCAAGTTAAGGAAATTGGATCAGTCGCGATATATTGACTATTTCGTGGTGTGGGTGTTTGAATCAAATATTACGATAATACGGTCTCAAACTCAACTGGCAGGAAAGGATATACACATATATATTATGACGTAAGACATTTATAATACAGAACTGCATCATTATTATGTATAATATGTAGCTATGTATGCATTATAACTGTGAATTTATTTCATTATTAAACTTATCACATTATAATTATACCATATTGTTAATATTTTATTGGCAATTTGAAATAAAATATTAGTAAAAAAAACTTTTTAGAGACAAGCTTTTATTTAAATGCACTAAAAAGGAAAAAATAATTTTTAATAATTTAGGTTCATAATTAATAAAAGCGTGGGTCGTGAACTCTATGATAGTTTATTAGTCACGACCCACGCTTTTATTAATTATGAACCTAAATTATTTTTTCCTTTTTGGTGCATTTGAATAAAAGCTTGTCTCTAAAAAGTTTTTGTTACTAATATTTTATTTTGTTCATTTTAGTCTTTAAAAATTTTACCCCCCTTTGACATCCGTAGAGGTTAAATTTCGAAAAATCCTTTTTTAGTGGATGCTTACGTCAGAAAAGGAACCAACTGTCCAAATTTCAAGTTTCTAGCTTCAGCGATTTGGCCTGGGCGTTGATTAGTCAAAAAAAAACTACATCTCCGTTTGAACCCTTTAGGGGTTGAATTTATTTCTAAAAATAATTTATTCATGTATTGTCATCGGGAATACATATGTGTACAAAATTTCAAATCGATCGGATACGTGGAAGTCGTTCAAAATCGACTTGCAAGTTTTGACCTAAACAAACAAACACACAAACAAACTAACTAACATATATTGCAAGTTAAATAAAAGCTTGTAAAAAGTAATTTTCTTCAGTACAAATGTCCGATTGATGATTGTTAAGAGTAGGTATTCTCTAGTCTCTAACAAATTTTTATTTTTTATTGTAGATTATAGACGCGTCGACAACTAAGGTCATTAGCGCCTTAATTACATCAAATAACATATCACTTAAAACTAAATCATCCTAACTAAAACATCCATGAGCGGAGGTGGGATTCGAACCCACGCAAAAGCCAGCACGCTGACCATTACACCAAGCTGTTCTTTAGTTCTCTATCGAAAGCTACTCCCTGCACTCTTCATTTCAAATCCTTTCCCCTTGCTTAAAAACAGTTATCGCTCTCCCGACGCTATTTTTAAAGCTAAAGGGTTCGGGTAAACGCCAAATAAAGGACCAAGAATAACAGTAAAGGTCTCTCAGGCAAATTTTTTGAAAAACACTGTTGGCTACGTGTAAAAGATTACGTAATTTTTATAAATTTGTAAGTTTTTCCGGGAAATTTTTTGATCTATAGTGCGATTCTTCCATTTGGCGTTTACCCGAATCCTTTAGCTTTAAAAATAGGGTCGGGAGAGCGATAACAATTTTTAGGCGAAGGGAAAGGATTTGAGATGAAGAGTGCACGGGGTAACTTCCGGTAGAGAATACTTACATTTAAAATTTGCAAATTAATATTAACTAATTTTTCAAATTATTTTTTGTGCTAAGCCATATTTAGAACAGGTTCTTTAAGAACAGTGGCACCTCTTATTGGAAAAGTAATATAGTATGGCTAGAGGTAGACACATTTCGCAATTTCAGACTGATTACGTTTTATATTATGCATACCTCCAACCCTTTCAGGTTTCAGGTCACACAGCCAATATTCCCCGTAGTGGTGGCACCGTGGCCGCATGCATGAATCAATATTGCATTATTATATCAATCTTGATAGCTGCCAGTTGTTCAGAGTGACATCTGTCAAATTCCTACTGTTGACATAAAATAGCGGAATGTAACTCGTAACACAAATTATTTATTTGATTCGTTTATTTCATTGTTATAGAAAAGGACAACACTATCTACTGTCAATTTACGTCTCTCAAACAAAATTAGTACCTAAATACTGTTTTTAATTTAATATATAGAAAATACTACGTGTTTATATTTTTCTGGAAGTAATAGTGGACCGAGGAGGTGAGTCAGTTAGTTCCCGTTTTAACCGCTTGACGCGGTGTTTGACTCTATTTGTTGGTGAGGACAGCATGGTCCGGTGGTTACTTTATACCATACACTTTATACGCTTTATACCATACACCTTGGATATTTTGTCAAACATTTTGATTCTAAAGCACGATTACCAAAGATCCGACTGATGGCGCATCGATCGAAAATGTAAATTTATTTTATATTACTACAAAAGCCTTTACCTGAAAGATAAGGAATTAATATTTACCTGAAAAAATCGCCAGGTCATAAAGTAATTTGTGCATTTCGTGTCCATCCTATTTTACTAGGCGAATAAATATTTATATCCTTGAAATTGGACAGAATAGTAAGTTATTCTTACGATTTATACATGCAGTAAACTTAACTACGTTTGGTGAATTGAATTATCGCTAGGCGAATAAATATTTATACACTTGAAATTGGACAGAATAGTTATTCTTACGATTTATACCTGCTGTAATCTTAACTACGTTTGGTGAATTGAATTATCGTTATTTATTCCGAGTAATAGTTACCAGGGGAATAAATCAACGGAATAAATTACTAACTAGGCTCGGTGAATACGGGCCTTAGTTGTACGGAACCCTCTATGAGCGATTCGAACTCAAACTTGACCGGTTTTTTTAATTTTATTGTAATAAATCAAAAAAGATTTCTTTTCCGTTATTTATGTGCTATATCTGTTGAACGTCTGCGAGGCACATGTGTAGCTAAAAGAACGTCATTATTATGATTAAGTTTTTTTTTCTTCCCGGAGTCCAGACATTTCTCACTTGCTCTGCAGCAAGAAATTCGTATACCGATGCATTTTCTATTTCACTTTTTTCCATTCGCTATTTTTGCAAGTCAGCAGTTGAACGTCATTTCATCCCCTTAAAGTGCCAATATTTTTCTTATATAGTTTAATTTCCCGCCACAAGAGGAGCCAAGTCGAACCGTTCGACACACACACACAGACAACCCTTTGGTAGCATATTGAAACAAATGTGTTTGCACACTGCTGCTGCTGCAAGCGTTTGCACACTGCTCCTGCTACAAACGTTGATATTAATCTTCTTGCACCCTCGCCAGTTTTCCTTTTATTCTTTATCTTCTATCAGTAGTTATGTAATGTCGCGAGGTACGCATTGCGTCACAAACTGTGGCAATAATGTTTCGCTTTTATTAACGGCCGCGTTTCTTTCCCATTTTCCATTTTCGCACTTTTATATGCCGACTTGAAAACGCGATAACTGATAATTAAAAACTGTTATCTTTTTAAAAAATGGCGCTTACAGTCACTGCAAGTTGTTTAATTGTTCATTTTGTACAATTTACAATTCATTTTCCAGATTGCACACAACATTACGTAATAACAGATATTGTATTTTTCTTTAAATTCAATTTTTTTCTACTCACTCTTTGAAACTGACATTTGAAAAATAACTTCCATTTTTAACAAAAGGAGCCATTTTTACAAGCTTTGTTTGTATGTTAGTTTTTTTGTTTAGGTCAAATCTTGCAAGTCAATTTTGAACGACTTCCACGTATCCGATCGATTAAAAAGTTGGTACACATATGCATTCCCGCTGACAATACATGAATCAATCGTTTTTAGAAATAAATTCAACCCCTAAGGGGTTCAAACGGGGATGTAGGGTTTTTTTGACTAATCAACGCTTAGGCCAAATCGCTGAAGCTAGAAACTTGAAATTTGGACAGTTGGTTCCTTTTCTGACGTAAGCATCCACTAAAAAAGAATTTTTCGAAATTCAACCCCTACGGATGTCAAAGGGAGTAAAATTTTGAAAGCCTAAAATGAACAAAATTAATAGTAAAAAAAACTTTTTAGAGACAAGCTTTTTTTGAAATGTTCTAAAAAGGAAATAATAATATTTAATAATTTAGGTTCATAATTATTATAAAAGCGGGGGTTGCGACTAATAAACTATCATAGAGTTTACAACCCATGCTTTTATAATAATTATGAGCCTATTTTTTCCTTTGCATAGTACATTTCAATAAAAGCTTGTCTCTAAAAAGTTTTTTTTACTAATATTTTAATATTTATCATTTTCACTGCTCCCCACTTCTGAATACAATTTTTCAGCATTATTTACAAAAATATAAAAAAAGGGTATGTGCCTCACCCACATACGGTCTAAGTTGTATTTCGTATACCTACATGTTGCTTTCCCCTCTCAGCATTTTTAAAATTAATAAATAATTATTGCTAATAAATCCATAGATATCATAACATCTATACATAAATATCCAAAGCCTGCTTACATTATTACACTATTTTGAAACGTCAAAAAATCGATTTTTAAAATTAAAAAATCTATATTAAAGCGAATTTTTCCTTGGACGAGACGTAGCTAGATCGATTTTTTGCCCCCTAAAACCCCCCTTCAAATAGTTAGAGCCGTTTTATCTCCGTCAGAATTGCTTACGTTACAGCGTTTAATTTTTGAGTCGATGATTTTTAACTCGAGGTCATTCTAATTCACTAGAGGACAGTCGTGGTCCAGTGGTTAGCGTCGCTGCCTCTGAATCAGACTGTCGTGGGTTCGAATCCCACCTCCGCTCATGGATGTTTTGTGATGTCATTTAGTTTTAAGTGTGTTGTTATTTAATCTATAAACAAGACGCTAATGACCTAAGTTGTCGACGCGTCTATAATTTACAATAAATAAATAAATCTAATTCACTATACCAAAACCAAAATATAGATAGATAGATAGATAAACTTTTATTTGCATGGCCATCAAGTTACAAAACGCGCTCGTAAGAAGCTACTCACAACGCCGGATTACTGGGTGGGTCGGAATAGCGCACTGCCGGATTATAGAGAGTCTACTGTACTTTCAAGCGCCTGAGAAGAGTCTTTAATAATTCGCGTAAAAATAAGATGCGTGATCGCTTAGCTTTGAGCCATGTCAGATTCTAATGGCTCAATTTTTTATATAATTATTATAACACCGCGAGTTTAACGTATTGTAGGTTATATTTGATTGTAAATTTAACAACACTTTCGTGACTTGATATCATATTTCAAAAAAATAAAAACGATTTTTAAACGTTAGTAAATACTAACTACGAATGTGTTGACTCTAAAATGAATAGGTTTTACCACATGCTGATGAAAATTGTTACAATAAAGATATCAAAATAAAATCAAACTTATTAAATATTATAACAAGTAAATTACAGACTTTCACAAATGTTTAAATTACTGATACCAACTCGGGTCGCAGTGCCAACCTCTGCCGACAAAATAGTGTATTATAAAATAGAGTGTGTGCGTGCTTCGTATGCATAAGATCGGTGGTTCGAACCCAGTTGGCTCCGTGAATTTTTTTTTCATAATTATTTATACCCGGTTGGCTCCATGAAATTTTTCTTTTTTTTCATAATTATTTATATATTTTTTAAATTTTTTTATTGTTTCTTTGACATTAATTATATATACTGTAGCAAACCCCAAGATGTTACGCCACTGCCTCCAATAGAGAAATCGAGAAGCGGTGTCTGCTTGCTGAACAACGAATACCTGCCGGAATGTTCTGGAGAGTCAATAATTAATAAATCCCGTCAACTTTATTATTTCGTGTGAAATAATTTTTTATTTGAAATTAAAAATTTATGAAAAATGAATGTCCTAACTTGATTCATCAGTGACGTTTATATTCTAACCTAACTTAACTCGTTGACGTTTGTCGAGGTATAATTTAAGCAATTATAATTAGAAATTGAGTTTGTTCTTTCTATTTGGAGTCGAAAAAGTGTTCTGAAGTCGTCTGAGTTACGCTAGATTAAGCGAAGGTAAGCTAAAAGTATAAAAAAAATATCTAGGTAATATTTTAGCTTTTACCTCAGTCGGAAATTTAAGCTTTTTGCAGTCATAATTTTCATTATAACTGCAGTCAAGTACAAGACACCATCCCATAACAAATTGCTTTAATTATTAACGACGACGTGTTTAAAAAACGAGGTTATGTCAGTAGAATAAATGAAATTTGACTGCAGTTGTATCGTGTCATTGGGTGAAGGGAAAGAGTGATTCAATTTACAATGTACGTTTAACGCAGATTCTAGTTAGAAGGAGACAGTTGCGACTCCGCCACGCCTTCCTTTCCTAATCTAAATTCAGACAATAAAACTTAACACCGTGTTTTGTTTCCGATATTTTAGTAAATTCCAGCGGTATTTTAAGTGCTATTTTAAGACCGAAGAAATGAACTTATTTATAAACACTGAATATAAAAAAAACACAGCTAGAATAAAATATATGTATCTGAAATCTGAACACTACATAATATGTTTTCAATTAGTACAGTTTTTTTTTAAGTTGGCAGCCAAGTGGTATCACTGTTACAAAAGGCATTTGCGCTTCGTGATGGTCGCACAACGTGTCTATATACTCTTTAGGCCAGGACCGGGATAATAGAAATAAGTTTTATAAATAGTTAAAATCATAACCATTCTTTTTTGTAGTCGGGTAATGGTAATTTATAAACAATAGTAGAAACAAAAGTAGATTTTACACAATATCTCGCGAATAAAAAATTATATCGACTTCGTAAGGATGTCAATCGAGGCGCGTTAACGTCATTTTGATCCGACATAAATTTTATAAAAATCGGTTCAGCCATTTTTTTTTTTAATTATTGTTAAAAATAAATAATAATTATGTTTTCATGATTAAAATGATTACTTTTCTGTGTAATATCTAATTTAATTATTATTATTAAATATTTATCAAACTGGGAAGTTTGTCGTGTGGACCTCAAGAGTCAAGGGTCGCACTTTAGTCCTAATAAACGACCCACCTCACGGCTTGTTTTTTCTTCAGATAAACTAAGGAATCACGTTCCAAAATTTGTCGGTGATAATTTGTAAACACCTTGTATTTTATAAACGCAATGTAACTAAAAGAGTTTTTGAAGGTGCCGTACTAGTTGTTCGGCGTCGCCGCCCTCGTCGCCCGGTGTTTCAGAACTCCGAGTCATTATTGATAGCGGCGTCGGAACGCCCCGCATGTAGTTCAAACGCTCGACCAAACACAGCACCACTGAACACAACTCGTCTTGTTAAAATATATTGGTTTTACAGTTGTTAGCATATTTTTAATTTTGAAATAATAACCCCAAACCCCCCAGGGGGGACATTGGGATGTAGTTGTTATCGCAATTATATTCCAATGTTCTTTGGGAATTAGCGCTCCCAGGGACCCGAGCTCGTACCCGTCGGTTTGTGTGTGCCGGCTGGTGGATTTTAATACACAAATATGTTATTTGTTGTGTTGAAGACGCTAATGACCTGAGTTGTCGACGCGTCTATAATCTACAATAAATAAATAAAATAACCCCAAAAAACTTATTTAACTCGAACCCGAAACTTTTCTTTGGGAGTTTCGGCTTCGAGTCCCGGTAGCGACCTTTAATTTTTTTTTCATACCCAATATAAAATAGCTACTTTACATGCGTGCATGTACGCATGGAATGGGTACATATAAGTTAATGAGATGGCAGTGTAGCCTAGTGGATAGTGTATTTGGTTCCGCAGTCTCTAAACTAGACTATCGTGGATTCGAATCCCACCTGCGCTGCTCATGGATGTTTTGTGATGTTATTTAGTTTTAAGAAAGTTGTTATTTAGTGTAGTTGAAAGACGCTAATGACCTGAGATGTCGACGCGTCTATAATCTGCAATAATTAAAATAAAAGTTAATGGTCGATCAAAAATATCTAAGTGGTCCGAAACCGGTGCCTTTACCCTATATTTTAGAGCAATTCACAAAATTAACATTGGTTAATTCGTATGTACAACATCGATAGAATTTATGACTAATTATAATATCAAATATTATTTTATAGTTCTATTGTAAGTAAATTTGAAGATAGGATCGGTGTAGTGTCAATTGTTTACCAATAGACATAATTTTAATATTATAATTACATATTATAATAGTTGTCAGGGCCATATTCTGGTAGCGTAAATACCGATGCGTTAGTTATAACGTCAACGTTATATGCTCGTGCGGTAAACACACACTCGTTCTGGTATAAATGCAACGTAACTTTAAAAGAGTATTGTAAAATCGCGACTGTCAGATTCGTCACTTTAGACACGCGCGGTTACATACAATATTTTTTGCAACAAATGCTTCAAAAGTTCAATTTTAAGTGTTACGGATCACCCTGTATACAAACGTCAGGCAGGAAGCGGTGTCTGCTTGCTGAACACACTGGTGCCTACACGAACATTCTGCAGGACAACGCTAGAGAAATCGTGAACACCACTGAGTTTACGCCATACAGGTATATAAACAGCGGCGTGGGTCAATCAGGCAATCAGTGTCGTGTTGAATACGAAGTCAAGTACTGAGCGACAAATAGTGCGTCTGATATAAATAAATCTGACATAAATAATTACAAATAAATAATCCTTGTATATATAGTTATTTGTTAAGTGTTAGTTAAATGGCTCGTTTAGTTCAATAATTACCGTTAAAGTTTTTTATTGTTAGAATTGACTTTTCGTTCTTGCAATTATTGTATATAGTTAATTGTTACGAATTATTGTAAATAAATATTTATTCCGCCAACTCAGAAAACAGTTTTGTAACAATATTTTATTAGTGACGGTATAGCAAAGTAATCTATAAAGTACTTTATTACGCGCGTGTGTTATAAAGTAAAACAAAACAGTATTACTTTATAGAACGGAGTGCGTTAAAATTTACTTTAAACACTACCGTTCGAATGCAGTAGAAGTTTCCATAAAGAATCACTTTTCAAACGGTACACAGCCACCTAAAATTGTACTTTTGATGCAAATGTTGCAAAAAAAAATGTAGGCTATCCGACTCAAAACCGACAGAATGCGAGCGAATCTGCGGGCAAAATTGACGTTCACGGGAGCGAAGCCGCGGGTTCAGGACTGAAATACTATAATAAATAATAAAATCACTGCACATGTATAGAGTTCAGTGAGTTTGAATCATAAAAAGTATTACAGAAAGTTGCTCTCTCTGACATATGTGAGAAATTTTTTAGTGACAGCATAATTAGTCACACATGCTTCTAGACTAGAAGTTCATCGTTCACAATTTTTGTTTCATTTTTTTACATCCTGAAGCTGTTAAAAATTATCTTTTTTAATAGCACGAAGCAGCTAGTATAAATTTACGATTTTATATTTCTCTATCTAATAAAAAAAATGTTTTAAAGCAAGACGCTTTTATTTTCAATAAAGTCTTGCATAATAAATTAATAATTCTGAACAAAGATGCGCTTTTCTCTATTGGTTTGATTTATCGGATAGTTTTAGAACATGCGCTATAATATTCTATCCTCCTTGATCAACTGTCAAAATTTGTTGAGGTTATGTGTAGCTATCATCGTATTCGAAACTGAATGCTTAGCGTACCATGTTTTTTTACAAGCTTTTATTTAACTTGCAATGTATGCTAGTTTGTGTGTTTTAAACTTGTGTAGTTCACGAACGAACTAGTTCGGCTGAGCGATCCTATGTGCGAACTACAAGAACTAGTTTGCAGCCAATCAAGAAATCAGTTCGTTAGTTCAATTATCCATCACGCAGTGAAGATGGCGGAAGATAACTCACGACCAGAGATACTCACGACATACTTTCTAACCTGAAACAACGAAAATTTATTGGCAGTATTGAAGTATTTAATGTCTTTAACAGCAAACTAACGAACTATAAGAGCGAACTAGTTCGCGGAAGAATGATGAACTAAATTGAGCGCTCTTATTATTGAACTAAAATGCCCAAGTCTAGTGTGTTTGTTTGTTTGTGTGTTTGTTTAGGTCAAATCTTGCAAGTCAATTTTGAACGACTTCCACGTATCCGATCGATTTGAAATTTGGTACACATATGTATTCCCGATGACAATACATGAATAAATCGTTTTTAGAATTAAATTCAACCCCTAAGGGGTTCAAACGGGGACGTAGGATTTTTTTGACAAATCAACGCCCAGGCCAAATCGCTGAAGCTATAAGTTGAAATTTGGACAGTTGGTTCCTTTTCTGACTAAAAAAGGATTTTTCGAAAATCAACCCCTACGGGTGTCAAAGGGGGGTAAAATTTTGAAAGACTAAAATGAACAAATTAAAATATTAGTAAAAAAATTTTTTAGAGACAAACTTTTATTTAAATGCACTGAAAAAGTAAAAAATAATTTTTAATAATTTAGGTTCATAATTAATAAAAGCGCGGGTCGCGACTAATAAACTATCATAGAGTTCACAACCCACGCTGTTATTAATTGTGAACCTAAATTATTAAAAATTATATTTTTCTTTTTTAGTGCATTTAAATAAAAGTTTGTCTCTAAAAAGTTTTTTTAGTAATATTTTATTTCTAAAGAGTGCTTTGTATGTTCTGCAGTTTCGAAATTACGGCATACGCATGGTAATTCTGTATATGACTATATATAGTTTTATTTAATTTTTTTCTGTGAATTTTTAATGAGTTTATTATAAAGTTTTATATAACAATCGAAATCCTTCAGCAAACTCCTTTGTAGTTTAATAAGACTTGAGAATATTTACTTGTTATAATATCCTGAAGCAAACAAAATCGGAGGAAATTATGGAAAGAAAAAAGTTATAAGTAGGTACTATGTTCTATAGCCTATAGTAATTTTGTTTTATACCGAGTATTAACTAGAGCAGGGATGGCGAACCTTTTCACATCCAATTTTTTTCAGAAAATGTTTAAAGTGTCCATGACGTGCCAACAAGCAACCAATTAAATTTTAGTGGACAAAAAAAATATTAGTAAAAAAAACTTTTTAGAGACAAGCTTTTATTTAAATGCACTAAAAAGAAAAAAAATAATTTTTAATAATTTAGGTTCATATTATTATTAAAGCGTGGGTCGTGAACTCTATGATAGTTTATTAGTCACGACCCACGCTTTTATAATTATGAACCTAAATTATTAAAATTTATTATTCCTATTTAGTGCATTTAAATAAAAGCTTGTCTCTAAAAAGTTTTTTTACTAATATTTTATTTTGTTCATTTTAGTCTTTCAAAATTTTATCCCCCTTTGACACCCGTAGAGGTTGAATTTCGAATAATCCTTTCTTTGTGGATGCTTACGTCAGAAAAGTAACCAACTGTCCAAATTTCAAGTTTCTAGCTCCAGCGATTTGGCCTGCGCGTTGATTAGTCAAAAAAGCCCTACATCCCCGTTTGAACCCTTTAGAGGTTGAATTTATTTCTAAAAATGATTTATTCATGTATTGTCATCGGGAATACATATGTGTACAAAATTTCAAATCGATCGGATGCGTGGAAGTCGTTCAAAATTGACTTGTAAGTTTTTGATCTAAACAAACACACAAACTAACATACATTGCAAGTTAAATAAAAGCTTGTAAAAATTATTTGTAATGTCGATCTCATATTTGTTTTTTGAATGATAGTCAAATTTTTTCGACAACATCTAACATATCGTCCCTCATCTCACGTACAAAGACGGAGAGAATAACAAAAGATTAAAAAGGTTTTTTATGCTGTAGGTAGGTACTATTATGCAAAAATAGGTAAAATATCTGAAATATATCGCCCATATATTGTTATCATTAGCAAATATGTAATTGTATAACCCCTACTGTGTTTACTTTTTTTATGAACATAGAAAATTGTTCGCATAGCATAGTAAATACAGGGAGAACCGGTTGAACTCGCTGACACTAACTTTTCCACGTTTGTAATGAAATAGGGTGTTAAGTTTTCCAGAAGTAGAGAATAGTGTGGTCCAGTGGTTAGCGCCGCGGCCTCTGGATCAGACTGTCGTGGGTTCGAATCCCGCGTCCGCTCATGGATGTTTTGTGATGTCATTTAGTTTTAAGTAAGTTGTTATTTAATGTCATCAAGACGCTAATGACCTAAGTTGTCGACGCGTCTATAATTTACAATAATAATAAAAAATAATACATTAGGTCTCATGGCTCATAGTCTACTACAAAATTATAAATGTCTCAATGTTATTTGCCCTATGCGTTCGGTAGAACCGTTTACACACTGTATAATAAATTGAATACGAAAATTTATGATCACAAGTTCATCTGGTTCACCCTGTAGATGTACAGTGTACACTTTCTGTATCAATAGGTATTTGTTTACATAAAAGGCGTGTGTATTACATAATATTGGCAAAATGTAATAATCATATAGAGCGCAAATTTCTGTTTGCAATGCAGAATTTTTTTTTTATCATTCGCGTTAACACAGGTTTAAATGCACTTTGTAAATATTGTCAGTAATGAGAATTATTATTATTATTACGTTATTTAGGCGTCCATAAAATAGCAGTTTTACAATACCTCGATGCTTATAGACCGAGAGCTAGTGACAATTTTTTGGTGTTATTTATTCAAGGCCTTATTTTTGTGAAGATGTTGAGGGAGGCATATTTAAAGTGCCCTGAGTAAAGGATTTTGCTAGATAGCGGTATGGGAAGTATGCAGACCGCTCCCAACATGTAACAAAAAAATGGTCTCAATTATTATTGCTTCAAGGTG
Source organism: Mongoloraphidia duomilia (assembly GCA_039654895.1). Classification (NCBI taxonomy): domain Eukaryota; kingdom Metazoa; phylum Arthropoda; class Insecta; order Raphidioptera; family Raphidiidae; genus Mongoloraphidia; species Mongoloraphidia duomilia. Next base: position 82,936,805 of record CM077516.1, on the reverse strand, counting down.
ACCCAATAATGTCATTATAATATTTGCAGATCGATTGGTCAATATTAAAGGGGTGGCAGATCATCCTAAACGTGTCATGTACCCGACGAAATTTATATTATTTAAAGTTCAAATTTTAATTTTCTACGAAACTTCTGGTTTTGACACGAATAACGTCTAATGTTTCATACTGGGATGGCAATTTAGAAATATTGGATGTTACGGAAATAGAAGGAAGTAGTTGTCATGTGAAACAAAACACATATACCTATACGTATGTTAAGATCTGTTGACTTAAGCCAGGTAGCCGTGTGATAAAATACTAGACTGCCGACAGGTTCAAACGTCAAACCCAGGTTCGAATCCCCAAGACTTTAAAATTATTATTATTGTTTTTATATACCTACTAAAAACATAATATAAAAAAATAAAATTACATTATTTTATTTATTATATATTACGAACATTTGATTTTATAAGATAAATAAAAGTGGATGTACTAATCCAATTATTTGTGTTTAACGGTATTTACGTTATCTGTCTGTACCCACGATACAGACATATTTTTACAGTTTCTTCCGTGTCGCCTTACTTATGTTTCCATTTACTAAATAAAGTTAACAGCGAAACTTTGTGTTTGTCTTCATATTTAAATCATGAAGTTTGGAAACGACTTCGTCAAAAGAGGGAAAGAATTTTCCAATTAATATATAAATATTTGATGGAAAGTAAATTCAATTGAAAGCTCACTCTAAAAGTGTAGGCAATGCAATGCTCAGACATCCAGTATCTAATAAAAAATTCTTTTTTAAAAGACTGATCGCTAGATTTATAGCATACTATAAATGTCAACATTGCCACAAGACACAAGTTAAGGACTCTATATTATACAATAAAACCGGTCAAGTGCGAGTCGCACTCGTGCATCGAGGGTTCCCTACAATAATGAAATATTAGTAAAAAAAAACTTTTTAGAGACAAGCTTTTATTGAAATGTACTAAAAAGGAAAAAATAATATTTAATAATTTTGGTTTATAATTATTATAAAAGCGGGGGTTTTAATCTCTATGATAGTTTATTAGTCGCAACCCCCGTTTTTATAATAATTATGAGCCAAACTAATTAAATATTAATTTTTCCTTTTTAGTACATTTAAATAAAAGCTTGTCTCTAATAAGTTTTTTTTACTAATATTTTATTTTGTTCATTTTAGTCTTTCGAAATTGTACCCCCCTTTGACACCCGTAGGGGTTGAATTTCGAGAAATCCTTTCTTAGTGGATGCTTACGTCAGAAAAGGAACCAACTGTCCAAATTTCAAGTTTCTAGCTTCAGCGATTTGACTTGAGCGTTGATTAGTCAAAAAAACTCTACATCCCAGTTTGAACACCTTACGGGTTGAATTTATTTCTAAAAACGATTTAATCATGTATTGTCATCGGGAATACATACGTGTACAAAATTTCAAATCGATCGGATACGTGGAAGTCGTTCAAAATTGACTTGCAAGATTTGACCTAAACTAACATACATTGCAAGTTAAATAAAAGCTTGTAATAAAAATAAAGAATTGGGTAGCCGGTAAAAAATTAACAGATTTATTGTTAGATATTGTTCTAATTTTGTCTGAAATTTCAATAATACTGTAATGCTGGGTTTATCATACAATTTTATTTTTCCAAGTCTTCATGGTTTCCGGCCGCCAAGGAGGACACTTCGACCGCTGCCACATCGCCTTTGAGAATGTCTACCGCAGTTGTAGACGAAACGTCAGGTAGAAATACCACCTGACCACGGCCTACAAGCCCGGAAACCATGAAGACTTGGAACAATGCCGGCCATGAAAGCTTGCACACTTGGATAATTTTATTTTTTAATCACGCTGTTAAATGACGGTTGCCAACGATCAACAATTTGCCAAAATTAAAACGCAGCAACCATAGTGAACACGTATCAATCAAAAATCAACAGCGTGATTAAAAAAACAGCGTTAAATGGTATTAGAACCTGCGGAACTGGGGGCTTGTAACAGAGAATCCATATAATCGACGGCATCGCTTCACGCTCGGACGCTAATGACCTCTGTTGTCGAGCGTCTATAATCTACAATTCACGCTCGGCTTTTCTCGCAAGTTCTAATTTTGTTAGAAATTTCAATAATGCAGTTAGCCTGAAAACGGTTAGTAAATGAAAAGTCGGTTTAGCCGAGTGACAAATGTTAAATAATTCAAGTTAGAGAGGTGGTTAGAAGAGGAGTGAATAGTGAAGCGTCTGACGGAAATTAACTTATATGTATCCAGCAAGTCATGCCGCCGCCGCCGCGCCGCTGCTGTCGTCGCGGACCCAACCCACTTGATGACACAGTGTGTGTTGAAATAGTGGTTTGCTATATCCTGTATGTTACGAACCATTGACTTCGGTCATAGACCAACAGTCCAGTAAACAGTTCGTTGGTAAGTTCTGATTATAGGGAATGCAATCTCGATCTCGAGCCATTTTTCGAGATTCAATCTCGTGGGCAGGCAATCTCGTTTTTGAAATCTCGTTCGAGATCTCGACCCGATATGGTCGAGATCTCGAACGAGATTTCAAGAACGAACGCGCTTGAAAAAAAACTTATACGTAATAGTTTTTGACAGTCGCGCTAATTGGTTCTGTTTATAGACTGATAGTCCAGTAAACAGTTCGTTGGTAAGTTCTGAATAGGGAAAGCAATCTCGATCTCGCGAGATCTCGAGCCATTTTTCGAGATTCAATCTCGTGGGCAGGCAATCTCGTTTTTGAAATCTCGTTCGAAATCTCGACCCGATATGGTCGAGATCTCGAACGAGATTTCAAGAACGAACGCGCTTGAAAAAAAACTTATACGTAATAGTTTTTGACAGTCGCGCTAATTGGTTCTGTTTGTTTCTCTGCATATATTGTTTTAATTACTGTTTTCTTGAGTAAAATGGACAGTTATTTAACTTATAACAAGCATTAGATGGCTAACAAATTTCAAAGTTAAGTGAATACTGAATATGTCTAAGAACAATTCAAACCAAATGTTCGTGAACGTTACTAACAGTAACTTACCCTATGCTTCATAACTCCTAAGAAGTTATTTCCATAATAATTAATTGACATATAGTGTGCTGTGTGAGTTGGGGTATTGCTGTTATATTTTGAAAATGCGAAATCTCGATATTGTCGAGATTTATCGAGATCTCGCCAGACAATCTCGCGAGATCTCGAATTGCCAATCTCGAACCCGGGCTGATCTCGCGAGATCTCGAATTGCCAATCTCGGCTCGAGATTGCATTCCCTAGTTCTGAATACTGAGCTAGGAGGTAATAGAGACGCTGTACGTATCCAACTGCTTATACAAAGTCGAGGCCAAGTCTGACGTCACAGGCCATAACAAACATGGCTGTCAAAGAGGGGTTGAATTAGGGAATGTTATTCTCTTCTTTCGCGTCTTACATATAAAATGAATTGGCTGACTGAATATGGTGAGAGGGCAGTATAGCCTAGTGGTTAGCGTGCTTAGCGCCGCAACCTCTGGACTGGACTGCCGTGGGTTCGAATCCCACCTGCGCTCATGGATGTTTTGTGATGTTATTTAGTTTTAAGAAAGTTGTTATTTAGTGTAGTTGAAAGACGCTAATGACCTGAGATGTCGACGCGTCTATAATCTACAATAAATAAATAAATGAATATGGCGACAGGATTCACTTTTAAATGATTGTAGCGTTTCTATATTATATCCTCCTTGTTCATCTCCCAAAGCGTCTGTCGGCAATACAGAACCCTTCGAACACAACTCCATGTTTCTTATAGCCAAATTCTCGAACTCTTCTTTGAACGTGGCACTTAGGAGCCTACCGTCCATAGGAACATACCGTGTCCTGTCACCTAGCCAGTCAGCAGTCAGTCACAACGGATATAGGCAGACTAATGCCTAGGATCATCTGTGAGCGCAATTCAGGTAAAAAAATATTGTGGATAGTGGACAGTCCCCGCACATTGCTGAGGTAGGGAATCCGCAGTCCATGGTTTAAGTCAATGGTTAAACCGAGTGCCAACACAACTACTGACATATCAAAAGCATACAGACGTACATACATAGCTACAGACATACATAAATAATGTAATAACATTATTATCTACTAATAGACGCTTGCTAGTAGCTATTTGTACATTACAAATTTATGTAGTTACCAACAGCACCTCCACGTTTCCAAATTTAAATTAATCTATAAATATTATTCTCGAAATATTTCTTCTTTCAACGAAATAGTCGTATGACAACATCAAACGGCGGTGTGTTCTTACTCTTCAAGTTTCAAACAAACAACAAAAATACACCTAGCCGGAAACTGGGGGTTTCGGGTTCAAGTACCGACAGTGGTCATTTGATTTTTTCTTAGATATAGCTCAAAAATCATGGCAGCTTAGCTGTCTGAGATATTTATTATTTTCACCTCTAATTGTTATGTGAATAATATGGTGTGGATATAAGGGGTTTTAAATCGATTGATTTTATCATATACCAATTAACAAAAATATAGATACTGCCTTTTCAAACACAAACAATCTACCTCCTAAGTTGGAGCTATCCCTATCATCATGAATTCATATTTTCATTTGATTATTTTTTAATAAGAAATTGAGACTCCAATTCATACTTTTGCCGGGCTTGAGAATGGGCGAGCGTGTAGCAATGCTGTTGTTTACATGGCGTTGCTATGGTTCCTCTATTACAAGTCCCCAGTTCTAGCCCGAAGCTGGCAAAAGTGTTAATTGGATTTTCAATTTATTATTAAAAAAAAATAATGAATTGAAAATATGAATTGGTGCTAGGTCCAAATAACCTTAGCTGTTGGTGGTCTTTAAAACACACGATACTTTTGTCTCGAAACTGGGGGCTTGTAATAGAGAAACCGTGGTAACGTCGTATAAACAATTCTCAATTATTTCAGTCCAAACATAACCTTATAGAAGGTAGAATCTGTAATATTTATTCATTAATTTATTATTCAAGGGGGACGTCGCCAGAACCAGATCATACGCCGTACGGGTCTTTGGGGAGTCAGAGATTGTTGATTATAGACGGTTGATAACCGAGGTCTTTGGTGGTCTTCAGTATATAATGTTGATCCAATAGAATATATTATATATCCTCGAGGAAAAGTTTGATTGAGGATCAATGATTTTACCTTCATTCTAGGCCCTGATAATGAAAATATATTTTTCGAAACGTTGGTTACAATCGAAACTTTTGTAAAGCTTTTTTATTGGTCGTCAACCAAACTTTTCCTCGACGATATTTTGCTAAATTCACGAATTATTTTAACTAAAATATTAAGTTTTTTGTAATCAGTTTCCACATGGATCTCAGATTGGTAAAATTGACATTACTTCATATATTTTCAGGTTGGGTTATCTCAATCAGATTCTACATCAATCCCAATTGGAAAAAACTAACAATAATTTAATTTATTTTCACGTTGCGTTATCCCACTTAGATCCCACATGGATCTCAATTGGGAAAAACTAACAATACTTTTTAGTGTATTTGCCATATGGCACATACACTATTGGCGTCGGTCGGATGGCGGGACCTAGGGGTCGGACCAAAATTTCTCGACGTTTCATACCCTCCTGAACACTTTGGCACCATTTTTAAAAATGTTTATATATATATGTATGTATATATATATATATATATATATATATATGTATATATATGTATGTATATATATATATATTTATATATATATGTGTGTACACGATAACTCTCGACAGACTTAATCGATTGAAACGAAATTTGGTACACACATTGGAACCCATCACCGCAAGAAGCCTATTTAAAATGGGCCCGATCGGACCATTTTCAGGGTTGTATTTAGGGGTTCTAAAAAGTTTTTGGGCCCAAAAATACCGAAAAATTTGTCAGAATCGTTTCAAAATTGAAATTTAACTCTTTAGTAAAGATTAAAATGTGCTGCTAAAATTTTAATAAAATCGGCCCGACAGGACCGGACTTTCAAATTTTATGAAAACACTAGTTTGTTGATACGGATTTACTTATGGAAGGGTGTATTTAATTGCGTGTACTGATAAAATCCATGTCTAATATTGAAATTTAGAAAAATTTAATTATTTTAAGGGATGTATTAAGGGGTTAAATTTTTTATTTTGTCAAAAAACAAACTTATGTTCACATAATAATGCCACAATGCCTGTATTAGCAAATACACTATATTGTCGGCAGGGTTTGGCACTGCGACCCGAGTTTTTTTTTAATTGGGATTTCCAAGTTGGGTTTTATTGGGTCCTAACAGGGATTTCCCTACTGAGCATGCCCTATAGAAACCCAATGGGGTTCAGATGTATACTTAAGGCAATCCCACAGTGATTTCTAGTCGGGATGTTCAATGTTCATATAAAGTTTGTACCGCGTCTTTATAAATATTAAATTACAAAATTATTGTTTACTTGCATCGATAAAAAGACACTGAACCGGTCCTGTTTTTATTACAGAAATTAAAAAAAAAAATGAAATAAGTACTTAAATTTCATAGCTACTTAAACATTATTATTTATATTGAGTTACTTTTTATTTACTAGATTGAACGTTTCGTTTAACAGATAAAAACATCGCTAGAATTATCAAAAGATGAATCACACTTTTTTCGGTTTGTTTTCCTGTATAATCGACTACACATGCTGGCACCACACTAACGACAAATAACTACTATGTACTGCAGGATAGCCAACTGTCAAAGCGAAACCGCAAGCTCACTCCGCCGCGGCCACCGAAGACGCATCTTGTACAATTTGTCACACGAGTCACATGTGACACTTTTTTTATCTGGCATCCGCGTTGACTCCTCAACACAATATTTCACGCGACAAGAAATATATTTTCTAAAAAAATTGACCGTACAGGAAGCGTAGAAAATAGTTTTGACGCGTCGAGCTTTTGAAGCGCAGTTATCAAGGAAAACAAATGAAAGTTTATTTTACAGACGCTTAAAAATAACCCGACTGATGATAATGATATGAATCTGTTTTTGATTGAAAAACAGAATATGTGGTGATCCTGATGAAATTGGAAGAAAACGACTCAAAAATCGCTTAAGGATCCAATTAAATTTTAATTTTAATTGTATCCTTAAGCCATTTTTGAGTCGTTTTCTTCCGATGATAATAATATTGACGCGAGCGCTCGTTGTGAGTTCCATTGTAAACTCGGAACTCTAATTTTCCGTAATTGTCAGTTAGCATTGTTGTTTAAAAAGTCAAGTAAGTAAAACCATGATTTTACTTCTAACTTATTTGGAAATTATTATTATAAATCTGAGAAACTTTTAAACCCGGTCCGCAAGATTACAGGCGCCATGGTTTTAGGTTATGTTGTCGTCTGTCAATATAAACCATAGACATAGATGTAGGTACACCTCCATGTGTGATATAAATTAATTAGTTATTTTTTATTATACGTCAAAATTAAAGAAGAAAAAAACTTAAAATAAATAATTTTCATGTACCTTTTATGCTATGCTATTTATACTATTTGCACGCAGCTAAATTAAATGGTATTCGTTTATTAAAAAATTTCGCGGTCTAAAACAATAAAAATGAGTTCAATCGTGCACTATTGTCCGCTAGCGGCGCTAGTAGGCTTCCTGCACACAACCTATACTTCCCACCTAGTAAACAATAATTAACTAAAAATTACTGTGGTAACGAATACAATGACCTTCAAGTACCTCAACGTTCAAATTTGTGTATTGTCTATCTGCTATCAGAATAATGTTCTACCAAGTGCCCATAGCGATAATTCTATTGAAATCAAATTAAATAATAGTTCAATGATTACAAAAAGTAAAAAAATAAAAAAAACTTTTTAACAAAAAAAACTCCTTCAAAACAGCCACGTTAAAAGAGGGAAATAATAAAATTTTCAGGTCGGCGCCAATTTAATAAAATATGAAGTCAGTTAAAAAGTAGATATTATTAGTGTATTTGCCATATGGCACATACACTATTGGCGTCGGTCGGATGGCGGGACCTAGGGGTCGGACCTATTTAAAATGGGCCCGATCGGACCATTTTCAGGGTTGTATTTAGGGGTTCCAAAAAGTTTTTGGGCCCAAAAATACCGAAAAATTTGTCAGAATCGTTTCAAAATTGAAATTTAACTCTTTAGTAAAGATTAAAACGTGCTGCTAAAATTTTAATAAAATCGGCCCGACAGGACCGGACTTTCAAATTTTATGAAAACACTAGTTTGTTGATACGGATTTACTTATGGAAGGGTGTATTTAATGTGGTACAGAGGTTGCATTGATAATAATATTGAAATTAAGAAAAAAATATTATTTTAAGGGATGTATTAAGGGGTTAAATTTTTTATTTTGTCCAAAAACAAACTTAAGTTCACGTATTAAAGCCACAAGGCCTGTATTAGCAAATACACTATATTGTCGGCAGGGTTTGGCACTGCGACCCGAGTTTTTTAAATTGGAGCCGACCTCAAAATTTTATTATTTTCCTCTTTTAGTGGCTTTTTGAAGGAAGTTTTTTTTTTTTGTTATAAAGTTTTTTTTTAATTTACATTAAATAAGAAGTAGGTAGATATACTATTCTATAGACATAAGATTTTTGTTTATCTGTTTGTAATGTCTATGGTTACACTTTCTGTGAAGTATATAAAATATGAACAGTACTTATTGACCCTAGTTAAAAAAAGTTATATTTAGATCTAGGTTCACAGATCCAGACACTCGCGTAGAGAAGTTCTCCTGATGCCCACGCAAGAAGGCGTACAATGTACGTATCTGGGGGCAAAATCCAAAACTGTTTATGTAGTATTTTTTGTTAATTTTTAGTTGACTTATTGCAAAGCAAAAAATGGACTCAAAAATATCTGATCACAAAACACACAAACGCGGGCTTAAGAATAGCCGAGCGTCTAGCGAAGCCGTTGTTTATGTGACGTTTTCAATTACAAGCCCCCAGTTACCAGGTTCTAATCGGAGAAGTATGAAATGGATTTTCGATTCATTATTAAAAAATAACTAATTGAAAATTTTAATTGATACCAGGCCCAAACAACCCTAACTGTTGGTGACCTTAAAAAAAAGCAGATACAAAATGGCGGGTCAATTAAGATACTTTTTACCCGACTAATTTTCATATTGGAAACTTGTTTTTGGCTCGATATATACGGGGTGTCCAAATAGTGCGTTCTCGGGTGATATATTGATTTTGGGTGGAGATAGTAAAAAATTTAAATTATTATTTTAATTGGAACACCCTGTATATTACTGAATTTTTGAATTATATTGATAAGTGTACACATTTTTTATACACCATTATCTACACCTAAACCTAACAGTTTTTCAGATATTTGTCGTTTTGTCAAAAAAAGTCATGATTAAAAGATTACGTAAACTTATCATTATAGAATCCAAAAATTCAATAATATACAGGGTGTTCCACTTAAAATACCAAAGTTGTAGACAACATCACTTTTCTGAAACACACTGTATAAACACAAATATTTTTAGGTTATACACCATTAAAATTTATACAACTTTTGTATTTCAACTTTTTATCAATATATCGCCCGAGAACGCACTATTAGGACACCCTGTATAATCGACAGTGCTGCCACTTTTAATTGCTGCGCGGAATATAGTGAAGTAGAGGACTAAATCGTCATTAATCTTTTTTTTACAACGAATTCTACATAGGCGTTTTTGCTTCAGTGGCACAGATATGTAATATGTATGTTCGGGTAATGGCGCTGCAAGTATGTGTGTGCGAGCGAGTATAATATGACATGCATGTGTGTGCACACAAACGTGGATGATCATTAGTTAACGATGTGACACTTTGACTGATTATCTAGTTAAAGCATTTGGTGGCGTAAAAATGAGCTCCACTTATTTCAGTTTTCTTTCTTTTTTCATCTTCCAATCTTCGTTTTCGCTGTGTAATTTCTATTAATGAATTTGTGTTGTTGATAAAAATGACAAATAAAAAAGAATTCAAGAGGTGTCATCGGATAATTTTTACAAAAGTACATATTGCCACCATTTTGAAATCTGACGCCATTTTATTTTTTTGTGTCCTATAAAACTCTTAAATATCAATTTTCAAAAAGATCGGATAATTTTTAGAAAAAGTACATATGGGCGCCATTTTGAAATCTGACGCCATTTAATTTTTGTGTGTCCTATAAAACTCTTAAATATCAATTTTCAAAAAGATCGGATAATTTTTACAAAAGTACATATGGCCACCATTTTAAAATCTGATGCCATTTTATTTTTTTGTGTCCTAAACAACTCTTAAATATCAATTTTCAAAAAGATCGGATAATTTTTACAAAAGTACATATGGCCGCCATTTTGAAATCTGACGCCATTTTATTTTTTTGTGTCCTATAAAACTCTTAAATATCAATTTTCAAAAAGATCGGATAATTTTTACAAAAGTACATATGGCCACCATTTTGAAATCTGACGCCATTTTATTTTTTTTGTGTCCTATAAAACTCTTAAATATCAATTTTCAAAAAGATTTTATTTTTTTGTGATCTATAGATATACTTTTAATAACATGAGCGTGACGGCTCACACTGTGACGCGAACCTATAAGTTTTTCCCCTGCCAGAAATTGTCTAACTCGCCTATAGAAGCATAGCTTCAAAAAAACCGGTCAAGTGCGAGACGGACTCGTTGCCTGTTTTAAAAAAAAATTTAAAAAGCCGAAAGCGTATGGGTGAGTTGGTGAGTGGTCGGTATCCGGCGCATGTACCCTATTTTTAACCGACTTCTAAAAAAGGAGGGAGGTTCTCAAGTCGACGCGTATATATTTTTTGTTATTCCTTTTTTTTCATTTTATAGAAGCATAATGTATTATTAATAGCTGTCCATGATATTACACTTATTAACAAAAATTGTATATTTATAAAAATTCAGATAAATTTTTAACGAGTCCTAATGAAGGTGTTAAAACTACCAAAGTAGGTATTTAAAAATGCTATGTAAACCCACTTACGAGTTACGGGACACCCCTGATGTAAATTTACCTGTAACAAAACAAAAAAAAATTAATAACACATTAATAACAAATATTTAGTACGTTTGTGTCTTAAATCAGGGGCGGACTAGCATAGAATAGCCTCGGTGGCCATCAATATTTTTGGCCCCTTATTCCAAAAATTGGCCAATATTTTTGGCCCCTTATTACAAAAATGAACCAATATTTTTGGCCCCTTTTTACAAAAATGGACCAATATTTTTGGCCCCTTATTATATTATGTGTTGCCGGACTTTTACTTCAACATATATTTTCATATTTTTTGAGATCATGAAAGTAAATTAAAAGAAAAAATTATTTGTTGAAACAATGTGACCCATTTGGCGCTTATTAAGGTTAGCCCCGGTGGCTGGAGAGAAAATGATCTAAACATGGCGGATTTCATCATTTATACCAAGAAATAAAATTTTACCCAAAACGGTTTTTTGAATATTTACGTATGGAACCTAACACTTTTAAATACGTTTTAGAAAAAACTCAAAACAAATTAAATAAAAACTGGCAAAATTTCACTTATTAAACTAGTCACATCCATTGCGAAACTTGTAACGGCCATTTGACAGTTGTCACACGTTGATTGTAGTAGTCAGCGCGCTGAAAGAATGGTGAGATACATTCTTGAATCTACCAGCTCTTGTAACAGCGCTTATACCTGCTACACTCAATGCAAGCATACGAGTCCCGGCTTAAAAACTGTTCCACTTATATAAATAGTAAAACGTATATGTGCATGACTCACTATCTTAAATTTTGGAACTTGATTATAGTACGTACGTATTATGTCTGGTAGCTATATATGATAGGATAATATCGATGTCATATGGTATACAAGTACATTATATGTAAATGCAATACATAATATCAATGTGATATTATAGATTGCAGGTTGACATACCATTACATAATATAGTAGGTACTACATGCTCGTCTACTGCCAAGTTACGTCACTGTTGTAATATAAAGCTTAACAGCGAACGTGTTGTATCAGTATATTTTAGATCACGTGCATTATTCAAAGCTTTTATGTAACGGTGAACTCGACTACAGAAAACAAAAAAACACCTAGAAAGACAATGGGACCGTCCCACTAAATTAAAATTCCCGTTCCTGATTTAATCCACCCACTGACTTGGCTAAGACCCTGAGCAAGGAGGTAACAGACACGCTGTATGTATACAACACTAATGCTTGAGAATAGCCGAGCGTGTAGCAATGCTGTTGTTTACATGGCGTTGATATGGTTCCTCTATTACAAGTCCCCAGTTCCCGGGTTCTAGCCCGAGAGCTGGTAAAAGTGTCAATTGGATTTTCAATTTGTTATTAAAAAAATAATGAATTGAAAATATGAATTGGTCCTAGGCCCAAATAACCTTAGCTGTTGGTGGTCTTTTAAAAACACACACAACATTAATGGCCGGTTTATCGTACATTTTAATCACGATGTTTTTTAATCACGCTGTTTAATGACGGGTTGCTATGGTAACGAAACGCAGCAGCCACTGAACACGTAGCTGTCAAAATTTAACAGTGTGGTTAAAAAAACATCGTGATAAACGCGGCCATAATAATATCAGTATTGCGTTTTATTTTGAGCCGTAAGCCATAGAAGAATCATTTAACAATGTCCCATCGAAATCCACTGGGACTGTTTTATAGATTAGACCTAAGTGTGTATAAAGGTCTACATTTTGAGTATGGAAGCCCCATATGGGCAGCGTAGCCTAGTAGATAGCGTATTTGGTTCCGCAGCCTCTAGACTAGACTGTCGTGGGTTCGGATCCCACCTGCGTTCATGGATGTTTTGTGATATTATTTAGTAGTACTTATAGTAATTGTTATTTAGTGTAGTTGAAATACGCCAATGACCTGAGATGTCGACGCGTCTATAATCTACAATAAAATAAATGGAAGCCCCATTACACGTGTACTGAATTTTACAGAAAATCAGTTCAGTCGTTTGTTGATTTTTTATAAAAAATACTTTTACTCATATGGGGTCCCACCTTCACGCGAGCGATGCCGTATATAAATTAGCATATCCTTTGAGTTGAGGAGCTCTATATTAGCAAGTTTCAATTGAAATTGGAGTCACTTTACATGCATGTAAAGCAGCTATTTTATAGTGGGTATGGCAAAAAATATTTTTCTATGATCGTTGCTGTCAAATATAGATTCTCGCATAACGAAATTAATTTAAAGCTCATCTTTAACAGTTTATCCTATTTAAATTTGATGTGTTTAACATGTAAATATCAAATTGAAAGACACGTGTTTTTTATACTTCGTCAGGACCGGCTTTGAACACGAGCGAAACGGAAACAGGCACGTGCTAGAGGTGCTCGGACAAACTATAATTATTTCCTCACAATGTTGACTAGACTCATTACTTTGAGGAAATCAAATGCTGGATCCACAGTTAAAATTTTGTTCGAGCATAAGTTAAGTTGGGGTCCGTAAGTATATCCGAGGGGGTCCGCGGATTCATGTCTGCTATAAGTAGCCCCAAAAGTGTGTATTTTTCAATGGAATTTTAAACATAGAATTATGCTACTACCGAAATTAATTTTCAGCCATGTAATTGGTTGAATCTACTGTGTCACGCCCACTGATCTGTACAATTGAAAGCAAACCACAAGGAAGATAATTTATATACATCTCTTTCTATAGATAAAGAAGTGTGACTGTCTTCTACGTCTTCGTATGACGGTTTATCTTATGCTAAGCGTTTAAAATATAATTCTTGTTTGCAATTAAGAGGAAGGGTATAAAAACGAAAAAATTGGTTTACATTATTCGTTTATGTGGGACCGTAACGCAGTTTGGCGGGGAGGGAGGTCTTGTAAAACGTTATGGTGCGTTACAATGGGGGGAGGGGGATCAAGCAGCGTGTTACGTAACGGTATTTTAGTGATTTTTCGGTATTTTGACATTTTTGGGTAAAAATGGTCACTTGGGTGTTAGGTAACGTTTGGGGGGGGGTAAACCGAAAGGTTACGGCGCGTTACAGGGGGGAGGGGAGGGGAAAATCTTCAAAAACTGCGTTACGTAATACTTGAACGGTCCTTGTATAAAGAATAATAGGTATGCACTGTTAAAAATTATTCGAATTTTAATACGTGGCACGACTCTATTGTTTGCTTTGGAGCGGTAAAAAGACAGAGCCGGTCCTGTACAATAAAACCGTGTATATAAATTGTAAATTTATAATAAACATTAAACACACTTCATGGCGTTGCATAATCTATTGCACATACCGCTACACTACTAACGGATGTGCTCTATATTTTGGATATTTGAAATGTTAGAATATTTTCTAATGTGTAATAAAAAGTGAACATATAGAGTAGTTCTTATTACATCAAAATGTGTTTGCCGATGTAACCTACGTAATGTTACATTTCAACACCGTCTTTCCCCCCGCGAAACTCTATCTCGCGAGGGTTCGTCTAAAAACTAAAAAATCACCAAAAAACGTGTGTCCATTTTGTATAATTTTATCTTCATTTTAATGAAATGGTTATTTTTTACCCGACTGCGCCAGAAGGAGGGTATTGTTTTTCGAGTGTATGTATCTATGTATGTATATTTCTTTATCACGATCTGTAGCCTAAACGGCTTGACGGATTTTGAAAAATGAGGTGTCATTAGATTTGTCTGAATCCCCAGAGTGACATAAGGTATATGACGTCACGGAAAATTCAATATGGCGGACGCTAGACGCCATTTTGTCAGAATGCAAAAGTAATTTTCCTTCTAAATACATTGATATAGGTATCAAAATCAAAACAAAAGAAAGGTTTTGTTGACATTTCAAATAGGGTACATGACGTCACGGAAAATTCAATATGGCGGGCGCTAGACGCCATTTTGTCAGTACGTAAAAAATCGGTAAAACCTTGTGTGTGGGGTATCAAATTAAAAGGCTTGATGAGTAGAGTCAACTAAAAGGAAGGAAATAAAAAATGTATTAAAAAAACAAAAAACCCGACTGCGTAAAAATCGAACATAAAAGATGGAAACAAGATCAAATGATTACATGCAGTCGGAGGTATTTCTGTTCAATTTGTTACTACTATGCCTCCGACTGCATGTTAGCATTTGATCTTGTTTCCATCTTTTATGTTCGATTTTTACGCAGTCGCGTTTTTTGCTTTTTTAAATTTTTTTTTATTGTAGCCATATTAGATTTTTGTAGTTTCCCATAACAGTTTTGTTTGAAATAGAAATACATTACTACTGTCCATAAAAAAATACAAAAATGTACGGCGCTGTGACGCTACTAGGCTCTGTGCACGTAGCGAATAGTGTAGAACGTAGAAAGGTAGATATCTATACTTTAGCAAGTATTATATAATATTATAGTGTGATGGCGACGACACCCTTAGTAACACGACACTAACCACCCTGGCGAGAACAACGGCCACTAAACAAACATGTCTGCAATTAAAACATGATCCACGTGACCCAATTAGCGGTATGTTTGCCGTACGCAGAAACAAATCACGACATTTTCCCTGTACGGTCGTGTTTGTTCGGGGCAAGTCGAACGCGGGGCAACAACGATGACGTATGTCGCGGCTTGCTTTAATAGCATGCGATGCGGATATAAAATGAATGCATTGTAGTGTGTACGTTCACACACACACACGCATATGTGCGTGTTTTATTAGGATATGCGGAAAAGGGACTATAATATCTTGTATGCATAGAGATAATATGCACGTATAGCTCTAGTATTTATTTATCAAAAAGGTTTTAGATAATATGTAAATGTTATAAAAAGAAATGAAGATTATCGAGGTTTATTAGCTCATTAGGAGAATGGGGGAAGTTGTTCTTTTGTTTTCGAGTCGAAAAACAATGGCGGCTAGTGTTGACGTTCCGACGTGGTCATTTTAGTTCTCGAAAACATTTTTCGAGAAAAGTTGTTTTCAAATTTCTTGTGAATTTCTAGACATTTTTTTCGCCACAATTTCAGTAAAAAAATAATTCAGATTTTTTTCTTTTATTTATTTATTGTAGATTATAGACGCGTCGACA
Organism: Mongoloraphidia duomilia; assembly: GCA_039654895.1. Lineage (NCBI taxonomy): Eukaryota > Metazoa > Arthropoda > Insecta > Raphidioptera > Raphidiidae > Mongoloraphidia > Mongoloraphidia duomilia. The sequence goes on along the minus strand of CM077516.1, from coordinate 82,920,685 downwards.
TCTCAGGTTATTAACGTCTTTCAACTACACTAAATAACAACTTTCTTAAAACTAAATGACGTCACAAAACGTCCATGAGCGCAGGTGGGATTCGAACTCCCGACATTCTAGTCTAGAGGCTGCGGTACCAAGTACGCTATCCATTAAGCTATACACTGCCCTCCGGATTTTTTTTCTAAGCAGATTTTTTTTAAATGGCAAATTTCAGAATAAAGGTGTATGAACATTTACTTAATATTAAAACGTAAATCTAAAATAAACAACAAATTAATTATAAATAGGTTGCTTTATAAATGTAAACAAAATTATAAAACCATTACGTTTTAAATTGCCCTTTATTGAAATAATTCATAACTAAAGCACGAGTTACATTAAATTTTCGAGATTATTTTTATTCACTTTCAACAATTGATATCTCGGGAAGCTCGTCGGGAACTGTCAATAGAGTATATTTGACTAAATTTTTACTTCCCACCTCTACTATGGTAGGGAAGTAATGGATTTAGTCCGAAAAAAATATTTCGAGATTTTAACAGATTTTCACGTTTTGAGACCCTCGCAATCGTTTAAGATCATTTTCTGACTGATGTCTGTATGTGTGTGTGTGTATGTGCAGTATGCGCGCATGTGTGTGTGTATGTGATCAATTTTTCGCCTTCGATATCGCAAAAACGGAACAACATACGGCCATGCCGATTGTTCTATTGTGTTTATCAGCCTTACTGAAACCGCATTGCATCGATTACTTTAAGTGCAAATATCTTGAAAAAGGTTACTCCTAGCCACTTTTGAAAAGTATACCTTTTTTACGTAAAAATGACGTAAAAATCATTTTTTTAATTCAAAAAAATAGTACGAGTTCGTACAAAAAAGTTATGACTATTTGAACGAGTGGAAAGGTGTGTAAGTGGCGCCCCCTACAAGTAAGAGCCATACCAAGGTCAGATTTGAATTTCTCATGTCAAAAAATCCACATATACCAAATACCCATGTTATTCAATAAAATCTTAGGTTATTTAAAATCACTTAAGATAATATTGAATTGAATGTGAGACTGCCTGATAACAAAACACAGTTTGAGTGATGAGATAAAAGTGGCTGTAAATTGGTCCATCAAAATAAATGAGTAGAAAATTCAATAACTGTAATTATCTTTTCAAAAATGTCAAATCATATTACCTATGTGAACTGCCAAATGTAGTGTACTTACGTATATATAATTACCAGTCACTAACAACGCATCTATAATTCTTTGGAGACTGTAAAAGTTCCTTCTCGGTTAGTATTTACTTAAAATTAAGGTAAAAGCACTTGTGACCAGAGGCGGATTAGCAGTTTGGCCGCCCTAGGCCGTTCAGTACCAGCCGTCCCTTTCTGTGAACTTTTCAGCGCAGAAATGTAAACGAAAACCGGCATCGCGTTCGGTTCAATCCGCTAGAAATATTTTATTTGTGATTTTGGAGATTTTATTTTTACATTTATATCTAGAATTATTATTAACTTCCCATTGGAAGTTATTGTAATGGGTCCGAAAATCGAAATCAAAATGTATAACAAACTTTTATGTTTCAAGGTCACTACATTATTTTTAGAAAGATGTCTCTCTGTGTGTGTACGTATGTGTCCATTTCTTTCTAAGACGAAATCTCGAGAATGAAAAATGATATCGACTACGTTAGGGTGCCAATCGACGCGTATTAACGTAAATATGATCTGAAAGAAATTTTTTCAAAATTGGTTCAGCCGTTCTTTTTTCTTAACCAAATAGATTCCAAAAAAGTAGATTTTACACAATATCTAGCGAATAAAAAATTATATCGACTTCGTAAGGGTGTCAATCGAGGCGTGTTAACGTCATTTTAATCCGACATAAATTTTTTAAAAATCGGTTCAGCCGTTTTTCTTTTAATTATTGTTAAAAATAAATAATAATTATGTTTTAATGATTAAAATGATTACTTTTCTGTGTAATATCTAATTTGATTATTATTATTAAATATTTATCAAACTGGGAAGTTCGTCCGTGTGGACCTCAAGGGTCGCACTTTAGTCCTAATAAACGACCCATCTCACGACTTGTTATTTAATTGAGTTTAGGGCAATAATTATTTTTTTGTGTCACAGCTTCATTATTTACTGGATTGCGTCAAAAAAAAAAATACGTTGATACTTGAAACAACAATGTCGTGTGTGATGGAGGGAGCGGTTTGGGGCGGAGCGACGATTTAACACCTATGTCGGGGTGTCCCTCCTATCGATTATCTAACCTCCAAAAGCTTCCAATTTTTAACTCAAAAGGCAAAACAATGAAATGTGTGGGAAATTTCCGCGTGGGCACACTGTATATAATCATAATTATGTTTGTATATAATTTGGTGCTGACCATAGACATAATTCATAAATAGTCTAAGGTGCTGACGCTAGATTAATAAAGTACTTTGGAATTAACAAAAATAAGAGGTGCATTAAGGAGTTTTAAAAATATTTTGGTTATTAGATAGATTGTAGATTATAGACGTTCAACCAACAGGTATTTTGGTTATTGCATTCGTTTAAATTAAGCTACTGAGATTTTATACGCGACATACAAAATACCAATTAGATACAAATAAATATTAGTAAAAAACACTTTTTAGAGCTACAACGCACTACCTGGCAACCAATCCCTATAGATTCTCCGCTAGCAGCTGACTTCATTTCCTCCACTCCTGACAGCGTCGTTTTTTGATTCTTTCGTACACTGCTAAACGAAATTACTCTTATCGCGACTAAAATTGTTTCATTTTATTTATTTTTAACTTCCCATTGGAAGTTATTGTAATGGGTCCGAAAATCGAAATCAAAAAGGAAAAAAAATTTTTATGTTTCAAGGTCACTACACTATTTTTACACTACTTTTAGAAAGATGTCTGTGTGTGTGTGTGTGTGTGTGTGTGTGTGTGTACGTATGTACGTACGTACGTACGTACGTACGTACGTACGTATGTATGTGTCCATTTCTTTCTAAGACGAAATCTCGAGAACGAAAAATGATATCGACTACGTTGGGGTGCCAATCGACGCGTATGAACGTAAATATGATCTGAGAGGAATTTTTTTAAAATCGGTTCAGCCGTTCTTTTTTCTTAAGCGAATAACCTCCAAAAAAGTAGATTTTACACAATATCTCGCGAATAAAAAATTATATCGACTTCGTAAGGGTGTCAATCGAGGCGTGTTAACGTCATTTTGATCCGACATAAATTTTATAAAAATCGGTTCAGCCTTTTTTTTTTTTTTTTTTTTTAATTATTGATGTTTTATGATAGAAATGATTACTTTTCTGTGTAATATCTAATTTAATTATTATTATTAAATATTTATCAAACTGGGAAGTTCGTCGTGTGGACCTCAAGGGTCGCACTTTAGTCCTAATAAACGACCCACCTCACGGCTTGTTATTTTTTATTTATTGTAAACTTATTATAGACGTGTCGACAACTTAGGTAGATCTATAGCGTCTTGATTACATTAAATAACAACACACTTAAAACTAAATGACATCACAAAACATCCATGAGCGGAGGCGGGATTCGAACCCACGACAGTCTGATCCAGAGGCCGCGACGCTAACCACTGGACCACACTGTCCTCTAAAAAAGTTTCATTTCAAAAAGAATTGAAAAACAATAATAAAATTGTGTTTGACAAAATGTAAATATTGTACGGGTAGGTAGGTAGGTATTCAACCCACGTCTTTTATAGTGCGTCTTGTGGTATGTAGAATATGGTGTATGGTAGAATAAGCTGATTTGCACTTGTGAAAGCCAGCTGTGCTTTTCCCTTTAGCTTTACAGTTTCCCATTTTCATGAAAAGCTTTTGAAAGAAAAAGAGAATCTGATTTAAGTTTTATGAAGCTTAGCTCTGTTTTAAAATGACCTTTGACGTTAGAACACACATATAAACATTAAACACACAGACATAATATATAAAAACTTACGCATCTAATAAATACAGTGTGTAAACGGTACACCCGAAAGAGGGCAGAGTATAGCCTAATGGTTAGCATGCTTGGCGCCGCAACTTCTAGACTGGACTGCCGTGCGTTCGAATCCCACCTGCGCTCATGGATGTTTTGTGATGTTATTTAGTTTTAAGAAAGTTGTTATTTAGTGTAGTTGAAAGACGCTAATGACCTTAGATGTCGACGCGTTTATAATCTACAATAAATAAATAAAAGGTACACCCGAAAGAGGGCAGTATAGCCTAGTGGTTAGCATGCTTGGCGCCGCAACCTCTAGACTAGACTGCCGTGGGCTCGGCCGTGGGTTTGAATCCCACCTGCGCTCATGGATGTTTTGTGATGTTATTTAGTTTTAAGTTAGTTGTTATTTAGTGTGGTTGAAAGACGCTAATGACCTTAGATGTCGACGCGTCTATAATCTACAATAAAATAAAGGTGCACCCGAACATAACATTGAGAACATTTACAATTTTGTAGTAGGCTATGTGCCATAAGATCTAATAGTGGATTACATAATATAGCGTTTTCTGCAGCTGGTTACACTTGGTGACATTATTATTATGAAGAAAGAATTCCTTAAGAATTTTGCATCCACAAGCACCCAAAACTTCAGGTTCGTCACCGTCACACAAGGGATACTTGCGGAGCAAGGTGAAACTATAACCGCGTCTCAAACCATGAAACGGACGATTACAGTGAGTTTGGGTCGTGCGCACGGAGTACACGGAGCGACCCAATAAGCACAGCCTTTTGCATGCGGCAGACTAGTGACTCAGCATTACGCTGACATGCCGGGATAGCTTTAATATTTGCCAACAGTGACGGTTTGGCTCCACCAAGAACACCAATATTATAAGAACAATTAATTTAACAGAATACTCTGGATACTGCTTCCTGAGCATTGATATGTTGTCCGCTTCTCAGTCTCCTTCGTGACTATGTTATAGCTCTGCAACGAATAAGTATCCGTTGCTTCTAGAACACCCTGTATAATTGCTGAAAGTACTTTTATGCCTCGTTTAATAAAAACAAAAATTGTTTTTTATTTAGTTTTTTCTTTGTAATTTGATTGTGCATTTCTAAAAAATCATTTCAAACTAAAATGATATTTTCATCTTTTGACGAAAAAAAAAACAAACAATTAATCTTTGTTGCCTATAAAAATTGCTAAAAATAAACGTTCTATTTTGTTTTTTTGATAACAAAACACAACATTCAGCAAAATAATGAACAGTTCAACAGACAAGGAAATGAATGTCTGCTAAAAAGTGATAAAAGAGATAGCAGATAAGAGCTTCGTAAACGTGATTAAATTATTATATTATAAACATATGGTTGTTTATAAAACAGAAAAGAAAAAAAAAACTCGGGTCGCCAAAAAAAACTTTGCGTCAAAATAGTAAAAATAATAATAAAAAAAACTAGGGTGCTGTTTTAAGAAACCACGGTACAACTTAAACTTTTTGCCATGACCCTAAACGCTTTTTAACACGATAAAAAAATAAAGACAATATAAAAAAATAAAAAAATTTATAAATAATAGACTACAGAAGTAGGCGGTCCTAATTTGAGCGCGAAATTTAAAGTGGAGTCGATAGGCGTTCAAAAATGTACCTATGGGTTTTATTAAAACACATTTCTTACCAAACAATAGCTGTTTCATAAAAATAATTAATAAATCCCGCCATTATTGGCTAAAAACTTTATTATTTCGTGTGAAATAATTTTTTTTTTAAATAAAAACTTATGAAAAATGAATATCCTAACTTGATACATCCAGTGGCGTTTATTCTAACCTAACTTAATCTCGTTGACATTTGTCGAGGTATAATTTAAGCAATCTAGTTGTTATATAAGATCAGTGTAGGACGTGACGTGACGAGCGACATGCGTAACCGAACGAAAAAAAGCGAGGCTAAGAAAGTGTCACTTTAATAATTTAAATGTTGATTTCTTACCAATTTTGTTAATTTTTGCAGTTTTCTCGGGCCCAAAATTTTTTTTAACTTCTAAGTACATCCCTCCAACTAAATTTGTGTACGGATAAATACAAAACAAATTCACAATTCTTAGTGACTAATTTTTTTGTGTACAGTGTGTACTCACACAGCACACTATGATAAATTCATTTCAATAAGTGATAGCAATATATTTTTTTTTTTAATTTAAAAACAAAAAGAGAATGTGCTATGACTGCAAGTGTTAATTTAACATTAAATAAAGAATATACTTGATAACAGAAAAATATTACCTATTTCAGAAACTAAACAGAACCAGTAAAAAACCAGAATGTATTAGATACCGTATCGTGCTGCTCAGTTTTGCAAGATTTTTTGTCTGTCTGTCAGTTTGTTTATTCCGAGTTAAATCAAAAACTGCTGAACCAATTTTGACTGGACTTCCACCACCGTGTTTGGGGCATCATTTTACATCTGGTGACCGAGGCTGTCATTCATAGAACTTTAACATGCAAAATCATACTTTCACAATTTTCTGCTTCCCTAATTATTTTAGGCAAAAAAACCTTCAAATAAAAGTTTTAGGGCGTAAAATTCTGCATCTAAATCAATTAACAAAAGTAATTTCGCATGCTTTTCAATGGCAGAATTTGGATATTATAAAATGTCAAAAATCACCTCCACCCATTTCTGAGGTAATTTTCGACATTTGCATATTTAATATATGTCATTGTATGCGAAATTAATTTTGTTTAATGATTTCAATGTAGAATTTTATGGCCTAAAACTTTTATTCCAAAGATTTTTGCCTAAAATAATTAGGGAAGCAGGAAATTACTAAAGTATGATTTTACATGTCAAATTCCTATGATCTACAGTTGGCACCACCATGTATGTTACTTTCATGCAGGCTTAGACAGACGGACAGACAGATTACTGCGAGAACAACAGAGTTCCACCCTTTGGGGCAGACGCAGACTGGCCAGGGGCGCTGAAGCATTCCGGGCCCCCGGAATTGGAGAACGCCCGGGACAACAATTAACGAAAAATTACTATAATGTCGGGTTTATCGTTCATTTTAATCACGCTGTTATATTAATTCGCTGTTATTTCTATGGTTACTTCCTATATGTTTTATGTGTAAAAATTTAACAGCGTTTAACAAAATAACCTGTTAAATGTACGATAAACCCGACATAAGTCTCTCCTCCGGATATGTCAGCATCCCTGAAAAAAGGGCTTGAGAATGGCCGAGCGTGTAGTAATGCTGTAATAATTTGTCTTAATTGTAATTTATTTTTTGCCATTCCCACTACACAATATCTACTTTTGATGTATGTAAAGCGTCTATTAATGACCCATTTAACAGGCAGGTGTGCGGAAAATGGTTTACTTTCTGCACTAGCGCAGAAAATAACGGTTGCCATAGCAACTTCTGTTTATTCGCTCTATACGCTTGCGTGCACCTGTCATTACTTATTTGCACACTGTGGAAGGAAAGATGGCGATGCAAATGAACTGTCTGCAGAATATTTTGAAAATGACGTGGAAAGTAGGTATTTTGTAGTGGGTATGGCAAAAAATATCGTACGTAATAGTAATGGTTAGCATCTACTTACTACATAATATTTACATTAGAGGGCTTGAGAATAGCCGAGCGTTTAGCAATGCTGTTGTTTACATGGCGTTGCTATGGTTCCTCTATTACAAGTCCCCAGTTCCCGGGTTCTACCCCTAGAGCCGGTAAAGTGTCAATTGGATTTTCAATTTATTATTAAAAAAAAATAATGAAATGAAAATATGAATTGGGGCTAGGCCCAAATAACCTTAGCTGTTGGTGGCCTTTAAAACACAATTTATTTTTAACCCTGAAAAAATATAGCCAGCCCGCGTCTGCATAGGAGTATGGAAAAACCATCGTAAGTTCGTCTCTAGTTACATTCTGAAAAAAAGATGTATTCTACGTAAATCTGTTTATTATCTGTAAAATATAAACAAAATATAAACAGTGCGGCGTCCGGTCATTTGCACATTTTTTAATAAAGGTCATCCCAGATTGCTTTGTCCTGCAATCAAACATCAATTTTTCTATCAGTATGTCCAAAGCCTTCTTGACGAAAAGACATAAATTTTAATTGCGCAGTGACTATAAGAAAATTTTGATTATCAACTAAATTATTGTATTATAGAAAAAATGAAGGGGATTTTTATCGTTTCTCTAATTGTTGCGACCGTCGGAGCCGTTTCTATCGAAAGACTTATCGACAAAGAATGGGAGACCTTCAAGGTAAATCGATTTTTTTTTGTATATTTTTTTTAAAGCCACCAACAGCCAGGATTCAATTTAAGCCTAATAAAATTAAGAAAAATCGCAGGATAGTGGACAAAATATTTGATTTATTTAATTAAATGTACGACGTTTCGTCTATATATTTAATTAAATAAATCAAATATTTTGTCCACTATCCTGCGATTTTTCTTAATTTTATTATAATCACGATGGACACGATTTCTAATATAAATTTAAGCCTAATGTTTATAATTTACAACTTATAGAATATAGCAGGAAATTTTTTTATACTTTAATAAAAAAATGTGAAATTTTTTCAGGTGAAATTTAACAAATCATACGAAAGTGACATTGAAGAAGTTTTCCGCAAGAAAATTTTTATGCAAAACAGATTCAAAATTACTATTCATAACAAAAAATTTGAACTGGGGCAAATTAGTTATGAATTAGGGATGAATCAATTCGGAGATATGCTCAATTCAGAATTTGTCAACATTATGAATGGATTTAACAGAACAAAAAAAGTTCCTCGTAACGATGACAATTTTAGGGACGATGCTGCAACATTCATCCCTCCGGAAAATGTCCAGGTTCCGGATCATATAGATTGGAGAACAAAAGGTGCTGTCACTCCTATAAAAAATCAAGGTCAATGCGGATCGTGTTGGGCCTTCAGTGCTGTAAGTTTTAAATTAAAAAATACACATTATATCAATTTAATAATTTTCTGCGGAGCTTCAATTTCAAGAGAAAAAAGTTTACACAAGAAATTATTAATAATTCCTGGAACTTCCAAAGAATTTCCGAGACGTCCGAGGAATTCCCAATAAAAATGTACACAAAATTCCAAGGAAATTACCTTCCCGATCTCTGGTAGAATAGCTGGTGACTGTGTTATATAATATAACGGCATGTTATATGCAACTACATTTTTTTAACGTATATATCACTATATGCAACGCACAGGTACCCATGCTACTAGAATAAAAAACTTTTTAACAAAAATAAACCTCCTTCAAGAAGGCACTAAAAAGAGGAAAATAATGAAATTTTGAGGTCTGTGCCAATTAAAATATGAAGTTGGTTATAAAGAAGATATTAATCACTATACTATACTTTTTAACCGACTTCATATTTTAATTGGCACAGACCTCAAAATTTCATTATTTTCCTCTTTTTAGTGCCTTTTTGAAGGAGGTTTTTTTTTCAAATTATAACGAGAAATCTATATACGGTTTTTAATATAAACATAAGAAATATGAATAGACACCTATACCGTAACTAAATTCACTATATTAGTGAAATTAACATAAGAATATCAGACGAATTATCGCCATGATATTTACATAGAAGGCTATATAGGAAAAATGGAAATGCACCGCCGGGAATCGAACCCAGAACTCCCAATTTCGCGTCGGGTAAGTTTCCAGTTACTACACAGTGCCCAGCAGCGTACATTTAATTCTTCCTATATATGCAACGATGACCACAATCTGTGGTCATCGTTGCATATATAGGAAGAATTAAATGTACGCTGCTGGGCACTGTGTAGTAACTGGAAACTTACCCGACGCGAAATTGGGAGTTCTGGGTTCGATTCCCGGCGGTGCATTTCCATTTTTCCTATATAGCCTTCTATGTAAATATCATGGCGATAATTCGTCTGATATTCTTATGTTAATTTCACTAATATAGTGAATTTAGTTACGGTATAGGTGTCTATTCATATTTCTTAGGTTTTTTTTTGTTAAAAAGTTTTTTATTTTTTACTTTTTAGTGTCAAAAAGTAACATTTACCTTAAAGAATCACACGCCGTTACTTACTTTTATTAAAATCAGCCGAACTACTGAACCGATTTTGATGAAATGTGTATGGGACCAATCTGAAAGTATACCCTTTCAAATAAAAAAAAATTTTCAAAATCGGTTCATAAACGACGAAGTTATCCGCGAACACACATAAAACATAACCACATAAAGAATATATACGGTCGAATTGAGAAACCTACTTTTTTTTGAAGTCGGTTAAAAATGACCATTTATGACAAGGGCTTTTATATAAATTAATTCTGAAAAAAAATCAGGACAAATACAGTGTGTCCCCAAACTCATTTGGTTGTAACTGAATTATGATGACATTTTACAAAAATCTTAATACACCACGAAATTGGTCTTAAAAAACTGCCTTAAGAAAGTACAAACTAAATTTGCCATCGGCAAAAATAAAAAATTCGAAAATCACTTTTTTTGTTATAGCGCCTAAATTACGCGAAATATCTAATCTTTATGTGATTTGATACAACTTTACCCAAGGAATACTTCATCTCATTTAACCAAATCTCATAATAACGGAGATCCCAATGTTGAGAATGATTTTGTGGACACACTGTATACTGTATAGTGTAGACACTGTAGGGTAATAAACCATTGTTTTGACAGATAACAGTCGTACCTGCATAGAGAAGGTAACTAGCCTTCTTTTAAATAATTCCCAAATGCAGGTAAAGACCTAATAGCCAATAAACTTTAAAATTTTATTTTTATTTACTGTAGATTATAGATGCGTTGACATTACTCAGGTCATTAGCGTCTTCAACACAACAAATAGCATATTTGTGTATTAAAATCCGCCAGCCGGCATACACAAGCCGACTGGTACGAGCTCGGGTCCCTGGGAGGATTGACTATAAAAAATTGTTCGAAAAAGAAAAGAACTGATTTTTATTTGCAGACTGGCTCTCTCGAAGGTCAACATTTCCGAAAAACTCATAAACTCGTTTCGCTCAGCGAACAAAATTTACTGGATTGTTCGGAAAAATTTGGAAACGAAGGATGCGACGGAGGATTGATGGACTATGCCTTCACTTACGTGAAAGCAAATCACGGAATCGATACGGAAAGATCTTATCCGTACGAAGCAATGGATGATAAATGCCGGTAACTTATTTTTGTACTATAATTTTAGCTATTCTGCCCGGCTTCTGGCTAGGGTTTAATTAAACCTAAACCTAATATGTTTAGGTTTGGACAACCCTTAATAAAAGTGTTAGTAAATATCCTAAAGAATACAATTCCAGCAAAAAAATTACCTCGTTGTATTTAACAATCAAAAGTTACACGTAATTGAAGTTAGGTAAAAGAAGTACATTATTTTGAACACCCTGTATAATAAATTCATTTTTTTAGGACAGGTATTGATTTGTCCGTCCATTATCTAGTGATCCTCAAAATTTCAGTTTGATAAAGGTTTTTGTTTTGGCTATGTCAAATTTTTGGTAAAGGTCTGCACGTGTCAAAAATTTCTAAAAAACTTGAATAACTCAAAAATTAGTGAATTTTCGAGCATGGCTTTCCTTACAATTTCTATTCACATTTAGATGCCGAATTGAAAAAACAAATAAAAACAGGGTGCTAGGTTAAAAAAAACATAGCTTTGATCTGCCACGCTTAAATGGGACAGGCTGTATAATTAAAAATATTTTTAGGTTATACACCATTAAAATTTATACAACTTTTGTATTTAAACTTTTTTTCTATCTTCACCCAAAATCAATATATCGGCCGACAACGCAAGTCTTGGACACCCTGTATAGAGCTAGCAGCTTGACCCCTCCACTCGCGCGCGCTTTCCAGAACATTCCTGTGTCTTCGATATCATGCCACGCCTCATCATTGTTACTTGTTCTCAATGATTCTATCGTCGCCAGCGGCGTAACATCTGGGGTTTTGCTACAATATTATGGATATTTTTGTTATTTTCAGATACAAACCAGACAACTCTGGAGCGACCGATAAAGGCTACGTCGACATCGAATCAGGCAGCGAAGAAAAGCTCCGACAGGCGGTGGCTACAGTTGGACCGATTTCGGTAGCGATTGATGCCAGTTCTGAAGATTTTCAGTTATACAAAAGCGGCATTTACTATGACGAAACTTGCAGCTCTGAAAGTTTGGATCACGGAGTACTTGCGGTCGGATATGGAACTGATAAGAAAACTGGAAAAGATTACTGGATTGTTAAAAATTCATGGGGCGAAGAGTGGGGAGAGAAAGGTTATATTCTAATGTCACGTAACAGGGACAATAATTGTGGCATTGCAACAGAAGCTAGTTATCCACTCGTATAAATATATCTATTTATAATTATTGATAAAAAAATGACACTTTTTATATACATGTAATCTCACAGAATTTTATTTTGTTGTTATATCGCACATTCCCAAAAAATAATCTTTTATGTAATTTTATAAAGGGTGTCCCATGACTCAAGGTCCATGGCCTAAGAGCATGTTATTGATGTCAATCAGAGTTGAAATTGCGTAACATATGTTCGAAAATGCTTCCTAGAAGAACCATCGATGAAATGTAAAAATAAATTTAATTTAACTTGTTTATTTAAAAAAAAGCTTACCGTAATTCACTGTCACACTGCCACTTGCAAATATAAGGAAAACACTTTCAAAATTTGTTTGTTTATTTACAAGATTCTGTTCAAAATTAAGTCCTGGCAGCTTCAACACAAAACTTGGCCCTGCGTAAAATTGATCAAACAGCTCGCCCCACAATTTTTATATTTTAGCACTTCCACTTTCTATGCTTGTAGTTCTATTAGGAAGCATTTTCGAACATATGTTTATTGAGCAATTTTAACTCTAAATGACTTTATTAACACGGCCTTAAGCTATGGACCTCGTGTCACGGAACACTTTGTATAAATGATGAGATGATAAATAAGATTAACCATTTTTACATTTTAGCACTTAAACTTTCAATGGTTGTAGTTCTATTAGGAAGCATTTTCGGGGATATGTTTATTAAGCAATTTTAACTCTAAATGACTTCAATAATACGCCCTTAAGCTATGGACCTCGAGTCATGGAACACTTTATATAAATGATGAGATGATAAATGAGATAAATCATTTTTTCATTTTAGCACTTCAACTTTCGATGGTTGTAGTTCTATTAGGAACCATTTTCGGACATATGTTTATTAAGCAATTTTAACTCTAAATGACTTCAATAACACGCCCTTAAGCTATGGACCTCGTGTCATGGAACACTCTGTATAAATGACGAGCTGATAAATGAGATTAACAATTTTTCACGTCTCATATTTCTAAATTAAAATAAGATCGAGATAATTGTCAAGGTCGAATTGCTATCGAGAAAGACACTCTCGAGAAAGTATCGAAACGAGACGAATCAGTAAATAAACGATTTTGATGACACTTTTCTATGGAATGTGTGATAAATTTTTGAAATTATATATTGTCCGTTATAATGCAATATTTATTTGTTATAAACATTTATAATTTTATAGTATCTATATATTTTACTTTTATAAAAATTTTTATGAATAAACTTATAAAAAATTCGACTGATGACCAGTCCTATACTTCCCACCCAGTAAATATTTGCAAAAAATAAACACTCCTTTTTTTTTTATTCTTTGACTAGGCCCAAATAACCTTAGCTGTTGGTGGTCTTTAAAACACAATTTAATTTTTATTCTTTGAAAAAAGCATGGCCCTCTTTTTTGTTTGGTGATCTACTGATGGCTAACTTAAACAAAAATCATGGTTACCTTGATTTACGTACAATTTTTATTTTTTTTAGTAAAATATTTTTTTTCTCGAAAACTATACATTTTAGAGAAAAAAAATATTTACATTTTTTTCATATTATAACATCTAGAATTCATTTATATTTTTTTTACCTATGTTAATACGTGACATTGAGGACGTTTTTTTGAATATCTCAGGATCCACTGAACCGATTTGACTCAAAATCTAATCAGATCTAAGTTAAAGGCTGATAAACACAATAGAACAATCGGCATGCCCGTATGTTGTTCCGTTCTTAAGATATCGAAGGCGAAAAATTGACCACATACACACATACAGACATCAGTCGGAAAATGATCTTAAACGATTGCTAGGGTCTCAAAACGTGAAAATCTGTTAAAATCTCGAAATATTTTTTTCGGACTAAATCCATTACTTCCCTACCATAGTAGAGGTGGGAAGTAAAAAATGTGTTCATAATGGATTTATTTTAAAAAAAATAATAAAATAAAAATAATATTTTTTTCCAGAAAAAATAAAAGAAAACATGAAGTGTCATATGATTTATGTAAATATATTTACTGACGCTCCCCTCCCCAAAAAAAATCTGTTATAGTCAGCTCTTAGTGACTATTTGTGTACAGTGTATTACTCATACAGCAAACTCTGATTTTACTTCAATAAGCGATAGCAGTATATCTGCTGAATTAACATTAAATAAAGAAAATACTAACAGAAAAATATAGCATATTTCAGAAACTAAATAAAACCAGCAAAAAATCAGGACGGAACGGAACAATCGGTGTTTAAAAAACAAAACAAAAACAATTAATCGAAGGACCGCCATTTTATCGTATTAGTACCGTATCGTTCTGTATAGTTTACAGGACATTTAAGACTGAATTTTTATCTGTCTGTCAGTTTGTTTGTATCCAAAACGACTTTGATTGAACTTTCACTAATGTGCTTGTTATACAGGGTGTTTCATAATATATGCGCAGGACTTCAGGATGTGATAGCTCGTCCAAAAATATGAAAAAAAGTTTCTATTAACTTACCTTCTAAAATGCACCATTTTAGAGATACAGGGTGTTTGGGGAATTTTGAAAAGACAACTTTTGTATTATTTTTTCATTTTTTTTTAATTTTGCAATTATGAAGTTAACGTTTGGTTTTGTTACTTGTTCTAACGTTTAAATAAATTTTGTTTAACTAGTAAGAAAAAAATTTTACTTAAAAAAATTGACCATGTTTTTTAACATAAAAGCTGATTTTTCTCGAAAACGATTGACTTTAGAGTTTATGACCAAGTGTACCTTTTTTATGTAGAAAACATTGGCGGTTCAAATGGGCGTCTCAAAACCGTACTTTTTCCAGTAGCGTAGAAGTTGGGGAGGAAAACACCCACTACCCCTTCAAAACCTTCACCAATTATGGCTTTAAAAAAAAAAATTCCGTACAAAACATAGCTTATTATAAGTAGAAAATGCTTACAAAAGCTGTTTTCTGTACGATAAACGGTTCCGGAGATATTCGCGAAAAACGACATTTTTTTTTTCAATTTCAACACCCTGTATCTCTAAAATGATGCATTTTAGAGGGTAAGTTAATAGAAACTTTTTTTCATATTTTTGGACGAGCTATCACATCCTGAAGTCCTGCGCATATATTATGAAACACCCTGTATACTAGGGTATAGGATAAGATATTATAATACCACCAGTGGCAGACTAAGCCCGTCGGAGGCCTGGGGCGGCAGAACTAAATGAGGCCCCCGGTCTGCTTGGAAATTGATGTATTTGTAGTGTAAATTTCATAAAAAATGAATAATATAATTGTAATGGCTGACAAAAAAATCAAATATTTATAATAAACGACCTAATAATAGAGAGTTTAGTCACGTCTAACCACAATAATTTTATTAATGAATGTACATTTCAAGAGCTATGCTCACATCTTCAGCAAATACTAAACTCTAGTATTTGCTGAAGATGGGAGCATAGCTCTTGAAATATATTTTGTATACGTATGGGGCCTCCAACTCCAAACTGCCTCTTACTTACTTAACATATTTTGGTCTTGTTTGGGATTTGAGTAAGAAGGACTTCTCGAAATTTGGAGGCCCCCCAGGATCAGAGGCCCGGGGCGAACCGCCCCCTCCGCCCCCCCCCTAGTCCGCTACTGAATACCACCGCGTTTCTAATAAGTGACAGAGGCTCTAATCAGTAGCCAAAAAAAAAAAAAACAATATTTAACGTGAGTGAAGCCGCGGGAAATGGCTAGTTTCGAATAAAATAACAATTGCATTTAAGTCAGACGACAGATACATATTATAAGAACAATAGTAGTAATAAATTATAATATATCTCATTCAAATCTTAGTAATAAATTCCAGAAATGAAAGAATTGAAAAAAACCTGGTTGACCATGATCCGTCGTATTCTATTTACATCAAATTTGGCATTAGTAAATTATTATTCTAAAGGATTTGAATGGCAGCAGTCAGGTAACTTCAAGGACTGAACTGTACAGGGTTGCAAATTTTTATAAATTATTTTTATATAAATTTACTGTTAGCTATTTATAAATGTCCAAAAAAAATTTGTAAAAATTAAATATTTATTTGAAAAAAGTGGCGGCATGTGTCATTTACACAGCCGTTGGTATTTTTACGGGATAACGTAGTTTGCGCGCAAGCGCACACTATATCAAAATTAACACCGGATGAAGTCGCTCCCCAAACCTCTTCATGTTCGCGCGGCTATTTAAATTCAGATGTTTTTCAGGTGCTCCAATATAATTGAGGTTTGTCCGTACGTATTATTTATTGATATTATAAATTATTGTATATTTACTCTATTATTGAAAACATTTGTTAGTTTTGATAATTAAAAATAGAAAAACTATTGTTGTACTTATTATATGAAATGTTGCGACGCGGGTGATTGCCGCCCTCGCTACACTCTGGCGATCAAACGCCAGCTTCGTTCGCAATCGCCTATTTTCTGCACTTGTAACACAATGTACTATTTACCGTTTGGGTATAGAGAAACCTACCGTTATATCTAGTTATAATCTGAAAACAGATGTATTCTACGTAAATCTGTTTATTATCTGTAAAATACAAACATTGTACGATCATTTGCATACTTTTAACAAGGGTCATCTCCGACTGCTTTGTCCTGTAAATTGTTATCAAACATCAATTTCTCTACCAGTATGTCGAAAGCCTTCTTGAAGAAAGGACATACATTTTAACTGCACAGTGGTGCTAGTAGAACATTTTAAATATTAAATTTTTAGAAAAAATGAAGACGATTTTTATCGTTTCTCTAATTGTTGCGGCCGTCGTAGCCATCTCTATCGAAAAGCTTATCGACAAAGAATGGGAGACTTTCAAGGTAAACCGATTTTTTGTATACTTTTTTATAGCCACCAACAGCCAGGATTAAAATTAAGCCTAATGTTTATAATTTACAATCAACTGATAGAATATTGCAGGAAATTTTTTTATACTGTAATAAAAAAATGTGAAATTTTTTTCAGGTAAAATTTGACAAATCATATGAAAGCGAAATTGAAGAAGGTTTCCGCAAGAAAATATTCATGCAAAATAGATACAAAATTACTGTTCATAACAAAAAATTTGAACTGGAGCAAGTTAGTTATGAATTAGGGTTGAATCAGTTCGGCGATATGCTCAATTCAGAATTTGTCGACATTATGAATGGATTTAACAGAACAAAGAAATTGTCTCGTTACGGTGACAATTTTAGGGACGATGCTGCAACCTTCATCCCTCCTGAAAATATACAGGTTCCGGATCATGTAGATTGGAGAACAAAAGGTGCGGTCACTCCTGTAAAAAATCAAGGTCATTGCGGATCGTGCTGGGCCTTCAGTGCTGTAAGTTTTAAATAAATTAAGTGCAATAATTTAATTTTTCTTTCTCATATAAAAGTAGTTGATTTTCATGAACTCGTTGGGTAGTGATCTTTTCGAAGCTCACTATTGGTATAATTTTTATGACCAATCTGAAAAGTTATTTTTTTGGGCTGCCTAATGATGTGAAAATCCAATATGGCGGCCATAAGATTTAAAAAAGTTGACTATTGCAGTTTGAAATCTAGAATGCCTAGAAAATTTCTGTTCACATCATTCAACTGGGAGTGGTCAAAAACATAAAGTTACCAAGGTTGAATGAAATAGCGTCAATGGTAGGGAAGATAATAATTTTTTTCTGAAACTACAAATTTTAGTTTTTCGTGATAAATCAGGAACCAATCGAAATATTCGCGATTTCTTTTCAGATTCTTAATTGTTATGAAAAAGCGCAACTTTTTTCTAATTTAACCGACCTTGTATCTTTTACCGTTCCCAAGATACCAATGGTGTACATCGAAAAAATCAGCACCTCATAATTCAAGGTGCTGATAATACGCCATTAAATATTATAGCGGCATATTATATGCAACGTACAGATACCCATGTTACCAGAAAAATAATCATTTATGACAAAAGTGTTTGTATTCTAAATTAATTTTGAACAAGCCCTGAGGTGGGTCGTTTATTAGGACTAAAGTGCGACCCTTGAGGTCCACACGACGAGCTTCCCAGTTTGATAAATATTTAATAATAATAGTTAAATTAGATATTACACAGAAAAGTAATCAATTTAATCAATAAAACATAATTATTATTTATTTTTAACTATAATTAAAAAAAAAACAGCTGAACCGATTTATATAAATGTATGTTGGATCAAAATGACGTTAATACGCCTCGATTGACACCCTTACGAAGTCGATATAATTTTTTATTCACGAGATATTGTGTAAAATCTACTTTTTTGGAGTCTATTTAGTTAAGAAAAAGAACGGCTGAACCGATTTTGAAAAAATTTCTCTCAAATCATATTTACGTTAATACGCGTCGATTGGCACCCTAACGTAGTCGATATCGTTTTCGTTCTCGAGATTTCGTCTTAGAAAGAAATGGACACATACGTACACACACACAGACATCTTTCTAAAAATAGTGTAAAAATAGTGTAGTGACCTTGAAACATAAAAATTTGTTGTACATTTTGATTTCGACTTTCGGACCCATTACAATAACTTCCAATGGGAAGTTAAAAATAAAAAAAAAATCAATACAATCCAAAAAATTGTTCGAAGTAGAAAAAACCGATCTTTTATTTGCAGACTGGCGCCCTTGAAGGTCAACATTTCCGAAAAACTCAAAAACTCGTTTCTCTCAGTGAACAAAATTTAATAGATTGTGCCCAGCAGTATGGAAGCGATGGATGTCGCGGAGGAGTGATGGACGGTGCCTTCTCTTACGTACAAGCAAATCACGGAATCGACACGGAACAATCTTATCCGTACGAAGCATCTGATGATAACTGCCGGTAACTTATTTGTATCTATATACAGGGTGTCCAAAATAAGCGTGAAATGCATGGGGATTTCCTAAACGGTAAACGGTAGAGATTTGGAGAGAAAATGTGCAAAGCTTTGAAATCTCCATAAAAAAGTGCGTTAATAAAGTGAAAATATTTTTTTTCTAACTTAATAAGCGAGTTATAAATAAAAAATGAAAATGGAAAAATCTCGTTTTTCAACTTTATGTCGCAAGTCAAGCAAAATATGGAAAGTTTAACTGCGCAGGGTAGTAGTCCTGGAGATTCTGCACATTTTCTCTCATTGAACCAAATCTGCTCTTACCGTTTAGGAAATCCCAATGCATTTCACGCTTATCTTGGACACCCAATACCATCGCACGTCAAAATCGGTTCAGTAGTTACATATATTTTTAATCTCGTAAAATTGTGTCTAACCCTTATCAGATTAGCACGGTTAAATCTTAGCCAAGTAAGAATTCCTACAGTTATATCAGGAGAACATGAATGTTGATTTATCATTATCAGGGCTGATTTTGTCATTTTACCGCCCCGTATCCCTACGCTAGATTAGATATGATAGATAATTTATTAATCAAATAAACCGTACAAAAGTATATGACACAAAGGTACAAAGTTGTACAGTTTCTAATCTCGGGCAATAAAGACCCATATAGGACTTTGGAACCGACCTACCTGAATTGAACAATAGACACCTATTGTTCAGTTCGGAAGTGATAGTGACTAATGCTTAGTTACTAACAAGTTTAAAGGAGCGGTAAAGCAATGAAACAATATAGATTTTCCCATGCATAAAAACTGTGCCGCTTATAATAAATATCTGGGTGCCGAGCTTTGCTCGGATGAGTTCAAAAAAATAGTACTTGTATGCTGTGAGATATTATTTTCTCAGAATATTATTCCGAAACGAATTTATTTCTGAAACATAATTTAAATAATTGTTTCTGTTAAATATTTTAAATACCTATGTGTATTTTTAAGCGTAAAAACTAAGTATCAACTTGAATCAAGCATTTTTTCCTGTAAATATTACTTAGGTCGCCATTTTCAAATCTACCGCGGTTATTGTTTTGTTGACTGAAGAACTCGCAAAAACCGATTTTCATAGATTGAATATCTTGTAAAAATGTTCGAATCAGATGAAATTCTGCTTGCCCGTTGCCGTTTCAATAATCCGTTTTTAAACATTGATGCCAAATATCAACTTTATCGAAGTACTTTTTCTCTGTGATGTCATCTTAGCAACTTCCAGTAAATTTCAAATATTTTTTTTGCATAGAAGGTACCTACTGAAAAACTCACAAAAATCGATTTTCGAAGAAATAGAAATCATATTATATCTTTTAATAACAAACGTCAGACTATAAACCTGCAGCGCAAAACATTTTTGCATGCATCTTCACCATATTTTTTAAAAATCGATGTGTTTTGATATACTGCATGCCTGCGTCGCTAGAAGTGCGGCCCTTCGGGCCGCCGTGCAAATTTTTAAACAAAACTTTTTTGTATGTATCTTAACAATAGTTTTCAAAAATCGATGTGTTTTTACACAGACTCGCGGTGCCAGAAGTGCGGCCCTTCGGGCCGCCTGTTTGTCATTGTTTACATATTGTGCAAGACACTTCTTATATTAGTGTTCATTTACAGTTTTAACCCTTGTGATATATTATACAAAATCTATGTAGAAATAGGCTTCGAATCGATCTGACAATTGATCGAGTTATAAATAAAAAAACCCTTTTTTTAATTGCTCCCCTCTGGGACCAAGATTTCTATCTAGATCGATTTCTCGCCCCGAAAAATCCCCATTCTGTAAATTTCATCAAAATCGTTATTCGTTTTTGAGAAAAAAAAGTCTAGGTAAGATTATACGTCATACTATATTTAACGTACATAATATACATATTTTATATAGGTAATATAAAAATAACATACTTAGGTACCTATTTATTTAAATATTAGTTAAAACTACTTACATAATTATGTTTAGTTTTTATTTATGTTATTTTTTACTATACAAATAGTTCACGGATTATTTTAATAAGTTAAAAATTCTGTCAGATAATTTTGACATATAAATAATGAAAGTAGTTTGTTTTCTCCAAAGCCTACTCACGATATTACAATGTTTTGACAGGTCAAAAAACCGTTTTTAAAAATGATAAAATCGATAGGAAAACGAATTTTTCCAGGGATGAGACCTAGCTAAATCGATTTTTTGCCCCCCGAAACCCCTTTTCGGTAAATTTGATCAAAATCGTTAGAGCCGTTTTCGAGAAAATATTTATATAGGTACATAGATACATAGAAACATATATACAAGATTTACTCGTTTAATAATATAGGGGGATACGGTGATTTCTCAAGAAGATATCTCTTTAAATTTCTGCTACCCTATTAGCAAAATTCTGTTTCTAGCTTCGTGTAGAAATTTGATATGCTATTAGTTCTCTCTGTTTCTGCTCCCCTGATACCAATTTTTTCTTTCTTAATCTGTTGCTTAGTTTGCGATATGTGAGGGCCGGTGCTTTGACGCCAATAGGCTGATTATTCTATAAAACTAATCGGACTATACATGAGAAATTTGTGATTGTTCTTATTTTTAGATACAACCCAGCTGCCTCTGGAGCAACCGATAAAGGCTACACCGATATCGAATCAGGCGACGAAGAACAGCTCCGACAGGCAGTGGCTACAGTTGGACCGATTTCGGTAGCGATTGATGCCAGTTCTGATGATTTTCGATGGTACAAAGGAGGTGTTTTCTACGATGACGATTGTAGCACCAAAGCTTTGGATCACGGCGTACTTGTGGTTGGATATGGAACTGATGAGAAAACTGGACAAGATTATTGGATTGTCAAAAATTCATGGGGTGAAGAATGGGGAGAGAACGGTTACATACGAATGTCCCGAAACAGGGACAATAATTGTGGCATTGCAACACTAGCTAGTTATCCACTCGTATAAATATTTAAAATTTTTATAATTATTGAATTGTTATATCACACATTCCCTAGAAAAATGTTTTTTTACGGAGTTTACAGTTGACGAGAAAACTCGACACGAGAATTTTTCTCGTTTCGTATTTCGAGAATGAGACAAGATCGATTCTTGGGGTCGCGTTGCTATCGAGAAAGATACTTTAGAGAATGTACATTCCTAGACGACGATCGTCGGTATCATTAAAAAACAATAAGTATTTTTTAACTATATTTCCATCATACTTATAATGACTTTTTTTAGTTATGACACTTTTCTATGGGACGTTTGATAATTTTTTAAAATTATATTAATCGTTATGATACAATAATTATTTATTATAACATTAATTATATAGTTAAATATAGAGCCATTTTATTACTACAAAAATATTTTTAAATAAACTTAAAAAAATGTTATCATAAAAAGTACCTAGTTGTTTTATTTTTATTAGCCATTTTTTTTTTCAAGAAAAAATAAGAAAAATAAAACTATTATACAGGATGTCCAAGACTTGCGTTGTCGGCCGATATATTGATTTTGGGTGAAGATAGAAAAGAAGTTTAAATACAAAAGTTGTATAAATTTTAATGGTGTATAACCTAAAAATATTTTCAATTGTACAGCCTGTCCCATTTAAGCGTGGCTAATCAAAGTTATGTCTTTTTTAACCTATATAGCTCCCTGTTTTTATTTGTTTTTTCAATTCTGCACCTAAATGTGAATAGAAATTGTAAGGGAAGCCATGCTCGAAAATTCAGTAATTTTTGAGTTATTCAAGTTTTTTAGAAATTTTTGACACGTGCAGACCTTTACCTAAAATTCGACATAGCTAAAACAGAAAGCTTTATTAAACTGAAATTTTAAGGATCACTAGATAATGGACGGACAAATTAATGTCTGTCCTAAAAAATGAATTTATTATACAGGGTGTTCAAAATAATGTACTTCAATCACGTGTAACTTTTGATTGTAAATACGAGGCTATTTTTTTGCTGGAATTGTATTCTTTAGGATATTTACTAACACTTTTATTAAGGGTTCTCCGTACCTAAACCTAATATTTTAATTCGAAAATATTATAAACATTATACGAAAATATCATTACCGGCGACTCCTCCAGCCCTCTCGCCCTAAAAAATGTCTTTAGCTCTAGCTCGGTAATGGGTAACGATATTTAAAAAACTGTAACTTTGTTCAGAATTTCATTAGCTTTAGATTTAATACTAACCTTTTTGGTCCTAAAACTTACTGTTTTTAAGTTGTTAACGAAAAACTGGTTTTTGGCCGCCACATCCTTAAATGGCGGCCGAAATATTCGATACGGAATATGTGTCCAAAATATCTACAGTAAATTTCAAGCTGGTAGCCAAAATAGTGACATTTTTGAAATGAAAACTTCTTTAGGCGCACTTTGCGTTCTTTCTGGATAATGAACGAAAGTGAACCGTCACGCTCGGATCGGTGACGGTGAATCGGGTTTACTCGGCTCCACTCGATATCAAGTGCTCTCGGGTCGGTGACCACGTTTACTGTCTAACAAGGAGTGCATCGTTTCAAGAATAACGTTTTCATTATTACGTATTATAATAATAAAATAATATTATGTAGGTATGTTTTGCATATAATCAAGTTTTCACTTCTGTCGTGTGGTCATAAGCACACATCCACTTTTTTCACTATTTTGAAAGCACACTATTCCGATATAAATAGATTTTCTAATAGATTGAGTAAAAATAACAATCAATGCCAAATAAAATTGCTTACATATAATTAACTGTACAGTCGCGGACTTAAAAAAGTTTACACCTGTATCATCTAGTTACCGGTTTTTTAATTTTTGCATATTGTAATTTGGCTTTTGATAATAATGTATCAATTACTAAGGTTACATCCTTAAAATGCAATAAAAAAATTATGATCAAAACACCTCAGTTGTTTATTATACAATCTAAATTACTCAATATTATTCAATTAAAACATAAAAAGATTTGATAATA
The DNA here is from genome assembly GCA_039654895.1 of Mongoloraphidia duomilia. Taxonomy (NCBI): domain Eukaryota; kingdom Metazoa; phylum Arthropoda; class Insecta; order Raphidioptera; family Raphidiidae; genus Mongoloraphidia; species Mongoloraphidia duomilia. The sequence continues at coordinate 82,896,464 of CM077516.1, read as the reverse complement.
TTTGATACTAGCAAATTCCTTCCTCCAATCTTGCAATGATTCTTCTTTTTTGTTCATCGTTTTAATAATTTCGAGGCATTTAAACGGCAATTATTTCTTTTAATGTTTGACATTTACATTTACCTATTAAAAACCAAAGTTATTGCTTAGTTACTGACTTTTTGTGAACTTACACTGAAAAAGTCAAGTGTAAACTTTATGAAGTCCGCAACTGTACTTATGAAATATGAATAATAAATTATAGAGTAATTGACTAAATAATTAACGGTAAATTAAAATAACAGCATTTATGCCTAAAGGAACTGTGCTTACAAAAAAAAAGGATTACTAATTTTTAAGGTCAACTGTTTAAGGTTATCGTTTATAATATTTGCCGAGAATAGATAATTGGTAATTGTGTTTTAAAGACCACCAACAGCTAAGGTTATTTGGGCCTAGCACCAATTCATATTTTCAATTCATTATTTTTTTTTTTAATATTAAATTGAAAATCCAATTGACACTTTTACCAGCTCTCGGGCTAGAACCCGAGAACTGGGGACTTGTAATAGAGGAACCATAACAACGTCATGTAAACAACAGCGCCGCTACACTCTCGGCTATTCTCAAGCCCGCCGAGAATAGAATAAAACTGCAAAGGGTAGATTTCTTTACAGTAAGACATGAGATTTCGAATTACGGGAAGCCAAATTGACATTTTAAAGTTTTTTCTTTACATAATATGTTAAAAAATCTGCGGAGAAATGGCGCTTGTTTAACAATTTTTTATTAAATTATTTTTTTCTGCACATAAATTTGTGTCAAACTTATGCTATTTTTGTCATTTTTACCTGATTTTAAAGTATATACTTATTTAGATCAAATAATTTATAAAAATCTGGCTCAAAGTCATATGGGAAAAATGATACATACTTCTAGTTTATTTTGAAATCATTGCCATCAAAGATTGAATAAGATTTTTCACAGAAATTAGAGATTCCCAAAACTGTCTTTCAGCATTTTGTACACACACACACACACATTCATATGCTCGTAATATGCGGGTGAATATAAGGGGACATATTGAACAGTTGGTGAACTGTAACCTTAATTAGTACTAGGCCTAAAAATCTACGGCAGTTAGTGACCTTAAGACAGTGAAAAAACGAAGTAGGAAGTCGCGCAGTAATTATGCACTACACACAAGAACAAAAAAAAAACGTTTTTTTATATATACAGCCTTCTTAATAAAACATAACACATAAACACATAAAAAGTGTTCAATTGAAATAAAAATCAATGCGCCATCAAATCTGTATGATTGATTGTATCTAAAGATTGCAAAAACAATGCGACAAGCCCCCTTCTTTTTCTGTTTAGAATAACAATTAATAAGGGTTACAACAAAATGCTAAGTCCAGTACATCAGGTGTTTTCTTAGTGAACGCATCAAACAGTGAATATTTTTTTTCAATCAGATTTTTCATTTTTCAAACATGGATTTAATTTTATTGTTTTCTCTAATCGTTATGTCAATGGAAGCACTTGCTACTAATACCATTGATATGCAAATCAATACTATTGATACAGAATGGGAAAAGTTTAAGGTAATTTTTTCTTTTTCTTTTTTTTCGGAAATACGTACCTACTACTAATCGATCTGTTAAAAAATAATCAAAAATAATAATAAAACTGTAAAAGGAGGTGTTTTGTCTGTCTGTCTATTTCCACCCTAATCCGATTTTTGTGAGTTTATTTTTTTTTTTAATTTATAATTCTATAACGAGGGTAGTGAATTGAAAATACCTCGACTCAAAAATTACAGACTCAAAAATTGTTGAAATGCTGACAGGGATAAAACGACTCTAACGATTTGGATGAAAACTGAAAAGGGCTTTTGGGGGGAAAAAATCGATCTAGCTAGGTCTCATTCCAGGAAAAATTCGTTTTCTTATAGATTTTATAATTTTAAAAATCAATTTTTTGACATTTCAATATAGTGTATTATTGTAAGCAGGCTTTGGATGTTTATGTAGAGATGTTATGATATATTTTAATAATAATAATTATTTATTAATTTTAAAAATGCTGATAGGAAAAACAAAAATGTAAATGTATGAAGTATAACTTCGACCGTGAGCTTATATGGGTTAGGCACATACTCTTTTTTTACTTTTCTATGACCACCAACAGCTAAGACTATTTAGACCTAGTAGACTAGTACCAATTCATAATTTCAATGTAGATATCATTTTTTTTAATCCAACTGGTACTTTTACCAGTTCTCAAATTTGAACCTAGCAGCTGGGGGCTTGCAATAGAAAACCCTTAAAAAAATAAACTAACAAAATTTTCAATTAGTACCTAATGTCCATAATATGATGTATAAAAAAACTTTTTAACAAAAAAAAACTCCTTCAAAAAGGCACTAAAAAGAGGAAAATAATGAAATTTTGGGGTCTGTGCCAATTGAAATATGAAGTTGGTTAAAAAGAAGATATTAATCACTATACTATACTTTTTAACCGACTTCATATTTTAATTGATACAGACCTCAAATTTCATTATTTTCCTCTTTTTAGTGCCTTTTTGAAGGAAATTTTTTTTTTGTTAAAAAGTTTTTTATTTTTTACTTTTTAGTGTCAAAAAGTAACATTTACCTTAAAGAATCACACGCCGTTACTTACTTTTATTAAAATCAGCCGAACTACTGAACCGATTTTGATGAAATTTCTATGGGACCAATCTGAAAGTATACCCTTTCAAATAAAAAAAAAATTTTCAAAATCGGTTCATAAACGACGAAGTTATCCGCGAACATACATAAAACATAAAAAAATATATACGGTCGAATTGAGAAACCTCCTTTTTTTGAAGTCGGTTAATAAAAGAATACATATTGTAGCTTATGACTTTTTTGTATGGATAGATTGTAGATTATAGACGCTCGATAACTGAGCCATCATCTTTTTTGTACATCCTTTTTCATGGTTCTTACGCAAATAAATGATTGTTTACTTACACCAAAGTAATCAATAATATTTTCTAGATAACATATGGAAAATCATATTCAACCGATTTTGAAGATAGTTTACGAAAAAAAATTTTCTTACAAAATAATCATAAAATCAGAGTTCATAATAAGAAATTTAAATTGGGACTTGTAAATTTTGAACTTGGCATAAATCAATTCAGCGATATGCTCAGTTCAGAATTTTTGACCATTATGAATGGGACGCATAAAATATCTAACTATTCGGATGGTGCTTCAACTTTCACTCCACCGGAAGGAATTCAACTTACAGAATCCATCGATTGGAGGGAAAAAGGAGCCGTCACTCCAGTAAAAAATCAGGGGTTGCATTGCAACGCTTGCTGGGCTTTCAGTGCGGTAAATTTATAAAAAACTAAATATTTTTCTATAGATGTAATACCCAAGGAATATGTATGAGAGTCACCCAGTTACGTCACAAATGCAAAATCAGAAAAAAATATTTATTTAATCTGTCACCGTCGGGACTCAACCCCGAAACTTCCATATTCGCGCTGGCCGAGTTATCAATTACTTCCACATGGACATTTAGACGTATGAAAGTAATTGACAATTGGGTTTTTAAATGAATTTTTTTTTCTACTTAAATGGAAGGACCACATACAAGTTTTATAGCAAAACTGTTTTTATTTAATTTTTTTGCTTACTAATTAAAAAGTTATATTTAAATAAAAATTAATTTTTAAACTCAGTTCCGATAACGCGCCGAAAGAATCCGAACGCGTGTGACGTCATTATGTTATCTATGGTCTTTGTATCCATGGTTACCAAGTTAAAAATTTATTATTTTTGATAGTATGTGTAATACATATACACAAATATCAACAAATGCAGACACATTTTAACATAACGACGTCACAAACATTCCTGGCGTGTTTTGAAGTCACGTGATATTTTTTAAATTTTTATACATTTTAATTAATTTTTAGTAATTTATCTATAGCTTTAAAAAAATTTTTCTTTTCGATTTTCAATATTATTTATGTTAAATTATTAGAAAAAATTAAAAAATCAATAATTTTTTTTAAATTTAAATACCTAATTCAGCCAGCGCGAATCTGGAAGTTTCGGGTTTGAATCCCGACGGTGACGGGTTAAATAAATAATAAATTTGGAAACGTGACGTAATTGGGTGTGAAATAATTAGAGTCACGAGCGCTTCTCGTAGGTAATTTAATATATCTATCTTACTATTTTGATCTAATAGACCAAGAGCTAGTGACAATTTTTTGATGTTATTTATTCAAGGCCTTATTTTTGTGAAGAAGTTGAGGGAAGCATATTAAAGTTCCCTGAGTAAGGAATTTTGCTAGATAGCGGTATGGGAGGGATGCAGACCGCCCCCAACATGTAACAAAAAAATGGTCACAATTATTATTGCTTCAAGGCTGAAATTGTTTGTATAGCTTGTCGGTGACCCAGGAATAATGCCATTATAATATTTCCAGATCGATTGGTCAGTATTAAAGGGGTGGCAGATCATCCTAAATGTGTCATGTAGGTACCTACCCGACGAAATTTATATTATTAGTTCAAGGTTCAAATTTTTATATGTTGTTACAGCGACTGTTTTAAGCATATATTTCAATTTGTAGAACAAAATGTTGGTATTAACCTCCTTGCAGAACGATATAAACACGTAGTCGAGCAAGTTTCCCTCCCAGAGAGGGGGTTAATACCGATATTTTTTTCTGAAAATTGAAATATATACCTACTTAAACAGTCGCCGTAACAACATATTAAAATTTGAACCTTGAACTAATAATATAAATTTCGTCGGGTACAAGACACATTTAGGGTGATCTGCCACCCCTTTAATACTGACCAATCGATCTGCAAATATTATAATGGCATTATTGGGTCACCGACAAGCTATACAAATAATTTCAGCCTTGAAGCAATAATAATTGTGACCATTTTTTTTGTTACATCTTGGGAACGGTCTGCATCCCTTCCATACCGCTATCTAGCAAAATTCCTTATGCAGGGCACTTTAATATGCCTCCCTCAACATCTTCACAAAAATAAGGCCTTGAATAAATAATACCAAAAAATTGTCACTAGCTCTCGGTTTATAAGTCCTAAGCAATAGTTTTGGAAATAATTTTGATAGATAGGACTTATTATTTTATATTTTGCAGACGGGCGCATTAGAAGCTCTAAATTTCAAAAAAACTCAAACACTCGTTTCTCTTAGTGAACAGAATCTAATAGATTGTTCGAAGAAATTTGGAAATTCTGGCTGCGTAGGAGGTTTTATGGACAACGCGTACACTTATGTGAAAATGAATCACGGCATCGACACAGAGGAGTCGTATCCTTATGAAGCACAAGATGATGAGTGTCGGTAAAAATACTTGGTTTTCACAGAAAATATCTTTTTCACAACGCCGCTATTGAAAATTCGATTTTCGGTACCTGTTTAGCGGGTCAAAACTGAAGGTTTTCATCCCTAGGGATGAACATTTTCAGGTCGGTTCTGTCTGTGTTTTAACGTTGTTAAAAGGGAGACAGAGCGATTGGATCCGCATATAATTTTCGAAAACGTCAAATTAAGAAAGAGGATAGAGCGACATTGAATCCGCATATAATATTCATAAACGTCAAAATGACAGACATAACCCCACATAAATCTGACAGATCTAATATTTTAGTGACTTTTTTGCACGTCCAAATTGTACGTACCTACCTCAAATCGAATTGTCAATAGAGTTGTTGTGAAAAATAATATGCAATTACTCGGTATGAAACTTGGTGTTTGCAACACGTGTGGTTGCATGTCCTCGTCGTCGACACACTTACATGTGAGTCGCCAAGGAGGACATTTGGACCGCTGCCACAGTAAGTTGTAGACGAAACGTCAGCTAGAAATACCATCGGACCACGGCCTACAAACTCGCAAACTGTCAAGATTTGGAAGTGAAATAGTTTTGTTTTCTTGTGGCACTACGTGGTCCAAATATGAGTGTATATAAAATCAAATTGTTTTGCTAAAAATACCAAACTTTCAACTGAGATAGGGCTTGAGAATAGTCGAGAGTGTAGCGGCGCTGTTGTTTACATGGCGTTGCTATGGTTCCTCTATTGCAAGTCCCCAGTTCCCGAGTTCTAGCCCGAGAGCTGGTAAAAGTGTCAATTGGATTTTCAATTTATTATTAAAAAAAAAAAATAATAATGAATTGAAAATATGAATTGGTGCTAGGCCCAAATAACCTTAGCTGTTGGTGGTCTTTAAAATACAATTACAATTCAACTGAGATAATCCGTGTTTTCCTAGATACACGCCGTCGGATTCTGAGACAGTCAATAAAGGTTACAGTCGAATACCAACACGAAGTGAAGAAAGACTTCAGCAAGCAGTTGGTAGCATTGGCCCAGTTTCGGCATCGATTGACGTCACAAATTTGCTTAAATCTTACAAAGGTGGGGTTTTCTACGATCCAGATTGCAGCTCAGACGATACAAATCATGGTGTTCTTGTGGTCGGATATGGTACAGATAAAGAATCTGGAGACTACTGGATAGTTAAAAACTCGTGGGGTGACAGTTGGGGGGAAGAGGGATACGTTCGATTGGCGCGTAATAAAGATAATCATTGTGGTATTGCTACAACAGCCAGTTTCCCAGTTTGAACCAGATGTGGTTCTATGCAAGATTTTAATATTTTTATAATTAGGTATAACTTTTATCCGTAGTGAGTTTAGTACGGCTGAGGATATTATAGGGTTTTTTGGAAGTTTTTTTTCAGCCAATTTATTTATATTAAAAGAGTTTTATTTATACTAAACGTTTCGCCTTTTTAGGCATCATCAGTAATATTCTGAAATGTTATAAATATATACATTAAAATGAACAAGTTATAATACAGTATTTGAAAATAAAGATAAATGAATGAATTAGATTCAAAATACTTACATTTTATAGTGAAATTATGATGTATGAACATTATTTGAACGATGTTGTTATTAGCATGGATTTTAGACAACTGTTTCTATTTTTAAAATGAAAGAAAGTTATGGAAGCTATTGTAAGTGTATTGTTATATTTGTATGCAAGTGTGTACACTTGTATTCAGGAGTACCAATTGTATAGATAAATATTGTATTATAACTTGTTCATTTTAATGTATATATTTTTATAATATTTCAGAATATTACTGATGATGCCTAAAAAGGCGAAACGTTTAGTATAAATAAAACTCTTTCAATATAAATAAATTGGATGCAAAAAAACTTCCAAAAAACCCTATAACTTTTATTATTATCTACTATTTTTATTTCTAACCAAAAATTTTAAGTCATTAATTTTATTTCAATAATTAAAGAAAGGAAAATATGTGAATAGCGACAATAAAATGGCGGTCATGTAAGGCTGTCAACGAACAGATTTTAATTTTCTATGTTATATTGAATGGTGGTGGGGGAAGTCTTATATTGATGAGCAATGTTTTTAAAACAATTTTAAAATATTGCACAGTTTTTTTTGGCTAGGAGTTCTACTGGATATAATTTTTCGCGCTTTAGATATGTCACAATAATTAAATTACACACAATATGCTGGGTTTCTGAAATCTGGTGCGACTTTCAAGCCTTAAATATAGATTTAATGCTGAATAACTGCTAATTATTTGTAATCTATTGTAGAGATTTTTTGTAATTAAAAATAAAAATAAAAAAATACTTTAAATTTTGTTGATTACAGACAAGTTTTATTATGTATATTAATGGTGTTATTTTTATTTATAAAAGTTTAGTCACTTCTTAACCACAATCAGTTACTGCGGTTATGACGTGACTAAATTATTTTTTGTAGTTTCCCTTTGCATTATTTATAAAAGTATTTATAACGAATTTTTCACATTTTTTGCATATTTTAAAATTTAAATATTTGCAATTTAAATAATAATACAGTTATACCTGCAGTTGGTGGTATTATTATCTCTAAAAATCTACAAAACTCATAGCCCGGTCAATAAATGTTTTATGTCGCAACTAATTCCCATAGAGCTAGATTTTTCACAGATGGTAGAACACCTTTAAGATATGTATTTTTACAAAAGTCCTCGGTTATCCCACCTGTGCTTCCCCCTCTCTTGAATATTTGCAAATCACTTTTTGCTGGGTCTGTTTCGGAATATCTCAGAAACGGTCGACTTAAGCGATTTTTTCATTATGTAATATTTTAAAGAGGATTACATTTCCTACAATTTTGGTTTTTTTTAATTCTTTAATTTAATTTTTTATTTTTATTAAGCAAACAACAAAAGATGCCCGTCAGTCATATAACAATATAGGTAATTGAAAGTTTAAAATATTCTTTAATAAACATATTTCTTAATATAAGATTATACAAGCCTAAATAGTATACTATAGGTTGTATGCACGAAGCCTACTAGCGCCGCTAGCGGGCAATAGTGCACGATTGAACTCATTTTTATTGTTGTTTTAGACCGCGAAATTTTTTAATAAACGAATACCATTTAATTTCGCTGCGTGCATATAGTATAAATAGCATAGCATAAAAGGTATATGAAAATTATTTATTTTAGGTTTTTTCTTCTTCAATTTTGACGTATTATAAAAAATAACTAATTAATTTATATCAGACATGGAGGTGTACCTACACCTATGTCTATGGTTTATATTGACAGACGACAGCATAACCTAAAATCATGGCGCCTGTAATCTTGCTGACCGGATTTAAAAGTGTCAAATTTATTAGATTTATAGTAATAATTTCCAAATAAGTTAGAAGTAAAATCATGGTTTTACTTACTTAACTTTTTAAACAACAATGGTCACTGACAATTACGGAAAATTAGAGTTCCGAGTTTACAATGGATCTCACAATGAGCGCTCGCGTCGATATTATTATAACTCCGCCCCCCTGCACACAGTCTATACAAATTTTTTGTTGTTGATTTTGCAATTAAATATCAAGAGGCATCTTAGTGATTTCTCTATAGTTAATCTATTTATAATTTCATCTGGCGATATTTGGTCTTCTTTTTCAAATGAGAGGCAAACACGCACCTTATATCGACCGAGTTAAATAATGTTCATCTTAGGATTTACTGTTTAAAATCAGTGGCGGCGCCAGAGGGTGGGCCGGGTGGTCCATGGCCCACCTTAAACTGTCTTGGCCTACCCCTTGGTCCACACTGGCATAATCGCCAATCTCTAGGTTATCTTTTAAATACGTTTTTAACCCTCGAATTTTCAACAATTTTTCTTGTAAATTCTATAGCAAGTAGCCTGGGCTAAAATTTTATCAAGCACTGAAATTTTGGGAGTAAATGTTATTAAATCACCATGCGCAACACTGGCCCACCCTAACAAAAAACCCTATAACGCCGCTACGGTTTAAAATATGACGTTTTCACATTGGTACACACTGGTTTAACTAAAGAGTTGTTGACCTAAAATGATTTTTTGCCCCCCCAAATCCCTTTTCAGTAAATTTCATCCAAATCGGTCGAACCGTTTTATCCCTGTCATCGTTACATTATAGTGTTTCATTAATTTTTGTGTCGGTAATTTCTGAGCCGGTAATTTTTGAGTCGATAATTTTTGAGTCGGTAATTTTTGACTCGAAGTCATTCCAATTCACTATCCGCGCTAAAGAAGTATAACTTCAAAAAATATTAGTAAAAAAACTTTTTAAAGACACGCTTTTATTTAAATGTACTAAAAAGGAAAAAACAAGTTTTAATAATTTAGTTTCATAATTATAAAAGCGTGGGTCGTGACTAATAAAATATCGTAGAGTTTCCAACCCACGCTTTTATAATTATGAAACTAAATTATTAAACCTTATTTATTCCTTTTTAGCACATTTAAATAAAAGCGTATCTTTAAAAAGTTTTTTTTACTAATATTTTATTTTGTTCCTTTTAGTCGTTCAAAAGTTTATCCCCTTTTGACTCCCTTAGGGATTGAATTTCGAAAAATCCCTTCATATAGTGGGTGCTTACAACCTTACGTCACAAAAGAAACCTATACTGTCCAAATTTCAAATTGTGTGTTTTTAAAGACCACCAACAGCTAAGGTTATTTGGGCCTAGCGCCAATTCATATTTTCAATCCATTATTTTTTTTAACAATAAATTGAAAATCCAATTGACACTTTTACCACTTCTCGGGCTAGAACCCGGGAACTGGGGACTTGTAATAGAGGAACCATAGCAACGCCATATAAACAATAGCACCGCTACACGCTCGGCCATTCTCAAGCCCTGTCGAAATTCCAAGTTTCTAGCTTTAGCGGTTTGGCCTAGGCGTTGAATAGTCAAAAAACCCTACTCGTTTGACCCCCTTAGGAATTGAATTTAATTTTGAAAACGATTGATTCATGTATTAAGTCATCGGGAATGCATATGTGTACCAAATTTTAAATCGATCGGATATGTGGAAGTCGTTCAAAATTGAATTGTAAATTATAGACGCCCGACAACTGAGGTCATTAGCGGTTCAAAATTGATTTGCAAGATTTGACCTAAACAAACAATCTAACATACAAACATTACAAGTTAAATAAAAGCTTTAAAAAATATTAATGGACGCAAATGCATTACAAGACTCAGCCGTACTACAGCCATGTTACACAAACCACATGTTAAATTATTATAAATTTCAAATTATCTATGTATATGTAAATTACGTGAATAGGTACAAACAGGTACAACGTAACCCGTACAGAAACCGCACACGTAAGAAGATATCATAATTATAATTAAAGTGAAGTCAAGAATTTACGTCGAGCGTGCTTTACCTATTATCCGATCGATTCCATACGAACATACATGCCGATCGAAAAGTCTCTCAATACATAGCGATGGTGAAGAACAGCAAACTGCTAAGTCTCCGTTTGCAGCAAAACAATAACCTTCTATCCAGGTGTGCAAGCTTTCACGACCGGCCTTGTTCCAAATCTTCATGGTTTCCGGGCTTGTAGGCCGTGGTCCGGTGCAGTATTTCTACCTGACGTTTCGTCTACAACTGCGGTAGACATTCTCAAAGGCGATGTGGCAGCGGTCGAAGTTGTCCTCCTTGGCGGACTACGACCGAACAGAAAACACACTGGTACTAGGCATAAAAGAAGGGAGGACACCAATCACTGACACACTGACCTGTGAGTCGCTAAGGAGGACACTTTGACCGCTGCCACATCGCCTTTGAGAATGTCTACCGCAGTTGTAGACGAAACTTCAGGTAGAAATACCACCGGACCACGGCCTACAAGCCCGGAAACCATGAAGACTTGGAATAACCTTCTATGTCAATTTCTGCAGATTTGAAAATTATGAATTAAACGATTTTACAAACTAGCCTTCTTTTTGCTGGCAAAATCTCCCAATGAAGAATAAATACGGACTTATACAACAAAACTCCTATGTCAAGTGAAGAACGACAACCTCCTTTGTCAGACATAGGAGTTTGTTACAACCTCCTGTCAGTGTATTAATTTAACCTAATATGAAAGAAAATGTTAGAGCATCATGGTTCAAAACATTGTTATCTTCCCCCTGAAAAGTGTCTGTTTTTGACATTGAAGCTTGCTGAATTTCTGCAAATCATGACATGGAAAGTTGCCATTCTTCACCATCGATATAATATATAAAACAGTTCCGTGACTGACTGACTGACTGACAAACTGATTGACTCACTGACTGACTGACTGATTGACAAACTTATTGACTCACTGACTGACTGATTGATCAAAATCGCCCGAAAGTTATTTGTGTTGATCGAAGTATTTTAGTTAGAGACTGCACGATGTTTGGGATAAGATTATGTTGAACAGAAATTAATTTAATGTCCAAACCTAACACTTATATAACCTAAATTACTAATTCTGTAATAATTGTAGGTTTTGATGAACTGACTGTCTAAACGCAAACACCTTTGAAACTGTTGGTAGGTAAGGTTCGTTAGTCATTAACTCATTACATTACGTACCATCCTGTTGTTCGGTGTTATTAGTGCATTTGCCTGTACATAGTATATAGGCAAATACACTATTAACGTTGGTTGAATGGCGGGAAGGGTTGGACCATAAAATGTCGCAATCAGTTTGTACTAATTGACATTATTTTTCGGAATATCAAATGTTCATTACATAAATTAAAATCTGTTAATTTGACATTCTCTCTAACCTGGCCGTCAGCCTATTCCATTATTTATTTAATTATAAGTAGTATAGACTACATATGTATTTTGTATGAATTTAATTGTGTTTTAAAGACCACCAACAGCTAGGGTTATTTGGGCCTAGCACCAATTCATATTTTCAATTCATTATTTTTTTTTTAATAATAAATTGAAAATCCAATTGACACTTTTACCAGCTCTCGGGCTAGAACCCGAGAACTGGGGACTTGTAATAGAGGAACCATAGCAACGCCATGTAAACAACAGCGCCGCTACACTCTCGGCTATTCTCAATAGTAGATAGATATTATAATTTTTTTTAGCTTTCTGATCCGGCTTAATCCGAGCAGATTTTGCTTTGTCAGCGAAATAATCAAAAGCAACAAATCTCTCATATAATCACTTTACTTTATCAGCTCTTATAGTTTAGCCAGAGTCAATTTTCGCTTACTATTCATCCCTCTTTCGTCGTAGTGTAATAATATACAGTATATGTAAACAGGTAAGGCATACATAGAACATTTAGCATTGGGAAAAAATGACTGAATCAGAATGAGCATTGACTCATAATGTACGTATTTATATAGGGTTGCTATGGTAATTTTAGTGTTTTTATTTTAGTTTCAAGTATTTTTATTGCCGTTTAAATGTCAAGTAAAATAAAAATAATTCATAATAAAATAGAAACACTAAAATTACCATAGCAATCCTATATAAATACGTACATTATGAGTTATGGATCATTCTGATCCAATCATTTTTTCCCAATGTTAAATGTCCTATGTGTACCTTACCTGTTTACATATAGCCTGTCACCCAGGAGGAAGTAGGCTCTCGGGTTTGAGAATGGCCGAGCGTGTAGCGGTGCTGTTGTTTATATGGCATTGCCATGGTTCCTCTATTACAAGTCCCCAGTTCACGGGTTCTAGCCCGAGAGCTGGTAAAAGTGTCAATTAGATTTTCAATTTATTATTAAAAAAAATGATGAATTGAAAATATGAATTGCTGCTAGGCCCAAATAACCTTAGCTGTTGGTGGTCTTTAAAACACACAAGGAAGTAGGCTCTCAAAAAGGGCCAGATTTTTTCAAATCGGTTCGGTAGTTTTTGACATTATTCGCGACAAATAAACAAGCATCCAACCTTTTTGTCTTTATATAGTTGGTATAGATAAATGTACCATTTTGTCGATAGGGTGTAGCACTGCGACCCACGCCGCAGTTCGTGCAGTTACCATTTACTGATAGTTCCAGCTAATTAAAATATTATTCTCACTTTGTGGCCCTCATCTATTGTAATTTGAATAAATGTCTCAGCCCTGTACTTGCCGTTCATTAACCGACTTCAAAAAAGGAGGAGGTTCTCAAATTGATACGTATTTTTTTATGTATGTTCACCGATTTATCCTGCAGTTGTGAACCGATTTTGATGATTATTGTTTTATTTAATAGAGCATACCTTCGGGGTGGTCCCATATAAATTTTACTTAAATCGGTTCAGTAGTGCGACTGATTTTTTTTATGTATTTCTTATGTATGTTATGTATGTATGTATGTCACCTCATATCTCCTGCATTTGTGAACCGATTTTGATGATTTTTGTTTTATTTAAAAAGGCATACATTCAGGGTAGTTACACATAAAATAAGTCGGTTAATAACATGGTAAGAAACTTGGCGTTTGCAACCAGTGTGAAGTTTGCTGCCCGAGGTACGAGGGCATGCAACCACACGTGTTGCAAACGCCAAGTTTCATACCGAGTAATTGCATATTATTTTTCACAACAACTCTATTGAAAATTCGATTTGAGGTACCTTCAATTTGGGCGTGCAAAAAAGTCTCAAAAATATTAGATCTGTCAGATTTATGTGGGGTTATGTCTGACGTTTATGAATATTATATGCGGATGCAATATCGCTCTATCTCCTTCTTAATTTGACGTTTTCGAAAATTATATGTGGATCCAATCGCTCTGTCTCCTTTTAACAACGTTATAACACAGAGAGAACCGACTTGAAAATGTTCATCCCTAGGAATGAAAAGGCTCAGATTCAACCCACTAAACAGGTACCGAAAATCGAATTTTCAATAGCGGCGTTGTGAAAATAGAAATTATTGAAAGGTATCGTTTTTACTAAACGGAAAATCTTTTTCATACAGATAGGTAGGTATAGGCAGTGCCCTGCATTACCTGCATAGGTACGGTGACTCTCTGTGAATTGCCGTAGGCTCAAACCTGTATCATTAAGTTATAATATTCTTGCTACAGTATCTTCGCTAACGACGCTTTAATTGTTTTCTAATGACCACATGAACTGAACCGTTCTTTCTCTATACTCCGTGTTGTGTTCAATTGTTCACGACCGCTAAAGCAAAACCTATCTTTGCTTATAAAATGTTAGGTATTAGTTATATAGCAAAACGGTTAATCAATGGTACAAGTTTTTAAAATTGCTAAAATTATATTATCATTAGAATAAAAAACTTTTTAACAAAAAAAAAACAAACCTTCAAAAAGCCACTAAAAAGAGGAAAATAATGAAATTTTGAGGTCTGCGCCAATTTAATAAAATATGAAGTTGGTTAAAAAGAAGATATTAATCACTATAGGTATCTATACTATACTTTTTAACCGACGTCATATTTTATTAAATTGGCGCAGACCTCAAAATTTCATTATTTTCCTCTTTTTAGTGGCTTTTTGAAGGTTGGTTTTTTTTTTGTTAAAAAGTTTTTTATTTTCTACTTTTTAATGTCAAAAAGTGACATTTACCTTAAATGAATCACACGCCGTTACTCACTTTTAATAAACCGACTTTCTTACGCTGTCTGATGTGTCAAAAAGTGACATTTACATTAAGGAATCACACGCGTTACTCACTTTTCTTAAAATCAGCCGAACTATTGAACCGATTTTGATGAAATTTCTATGGGACCAATCTGAAAGTATATCCTTTCAAATAAAAAAAAAATTTCCAAATGACGGAGTTCTGAGGTTACAAACATTAAAAAAAAATACAACCGAATTGTGAACCACCTCCTTTTTTTGAAATCGGTTAATAAAATTTGACGGTAGATGGAGCCATCGGACATCCGGTTGCCCAACTAGATAGCTAGATAGTTTGGTTTTAATATAAGTTAACATGAACCTTTCATCATCTGCTTATTATGACGTCCGTTTACTATGACTCAATTGGTATTTCTCTTGAACGTCATTGTAAATGGACTCCACTTTTATTTTCATCAATAAATTTCTATTCGCTGTCGACTTGTGCGTTGCAACAGTCGTCTGCAAATATTTTTCTTGTATAATAATACGGCGCATGTTAATTGAACAACGTGTGTAGTTTATGTAATTAAATATTTTGTGATTTTGTGTTCCTACTATGATAACTTGCAATAATATTGCGTTGGTAGAGTAGAGGTGCAAATCATTCGAATGAATGAATTGTAGATTATAGACGCTCGACTACAGAGGTCATTAGCGTCTAATGCAAATCATTCATGACATTTTCCGCGATAAGGTCTCTCATAGCGCGACACGTCTTGAGCGTTTATTGAAAATATACTTCTTTAAAGAGGGTATAGTGAATTGGAATAACCTCGAGTCAAAAAATACCGACCTAAAAAAACGACCCAAAAATTATCGAAACGCTGACAGGAATAAAACGGCTCTAACGATTTGGATGAAAATTACTGAAAAGGAGTTTTGGGGGGTAAAAAATCGATCTGGCTATGTCTCACCCCAGGAAAAATTCGTTTTTTGATTTTATAATTTTAAAAATCAATTTTTTGACGTTTCAAAATAGTGTAATATTGTAGGCAGACTTGTGATACAATTGTTGAGATATCATAAATAAAGAAGGGGGGAGTCATATAGGCACAACTATATGGAGGTTACAGTGTCAGGTTAGAAAAGAGAGACGCAGAAAACGAATCGGTTCTTAATTTACATCTGTAACCATGATTATGTATTAAGATAGAGGAACATTTTCCATCTCTATCTTTTGTACCGACACTTTTTTTGGGTGACTTCCCTGCTCTATCTATGATATCTCTATGCTATTTCCAACCCCAGTGAATGAACTAAAATATAACACTCACGTTTGCATCTCTACTCTCCGAGTCTCCATCTCTATCTTTTGCACCGACACTTTTTTTGGGTGGCTTCCCTGCTCTATCTATATGATATCTCTATGCAATTTCCAGCCCCAGTGAATGAACTAAAATATAACACTCACGTTTGCATCTCTACTCTACATCTCTATCTTTTGCACCGATACTTTTTACTTCCCACCTCTACTATGGTAGGGAAGTAATGGATTCAGTCCGAAAACAATATTTCGAGATTTTAACAGATTTTCACGTTTTGAGACCCTAGCAATCGTTTAAGATCATTTTCTGACTGATGTCTGTATGTGTGTGTGTGTATGTGTGTGTGTGTGTATGTGTGTGTGTGTGTATGTGGTCAATTTTTCGCCTTCGATATCTTAAGAACGGAACAACATACGGGCATGCCGATTGTTCTGTTGTGTTTATCAGCCTTTAACTTAGATCTGATTAGATTTTGAGTCAAATCGGTTCAGTGGATCCTGAGATATTCAAAAAAACGTCCTCAATGTCACGTATTAACATAGGTAAAAAAAAATAT
Organism: Mongoloraphidia duomilia; assembly: GCA_039654895.1. Classification (NCBI taxonomy): domain Eukaryota; kingdom Metazoa; phylum Arthropoda; class Insecta; order Raphidioptera; family Raphidiidae; genus Mongoloraphidia; species Mongoloraphidia duomilia. Next base: position 82,879,635 of record CM077516.1, on the reverse strand, counting down.
AAATGAATTCTAGATGTTATAATATGAAAAAAATGTAAATATTTTTTTCTCTAAAATGTATAGTTTTCGAGAAAAAAAATATTTTACTAAAAAAAATAAAAATTGTACGTAAATCAAAGGTAACCATGATTTTTGCTATATTAAGTTAGCCATCAGTAGATCACCAAACAAAAAAGAAGGCCATGCTTTTTTCAAAGAATAAAAATTAAATTGTGTTTTAAAGACCACCAACAGCTAAGGTTATTTGGGCCTAGTCAAAGAATAAAAAAAAAAAGTGTTTATTTTTTGCAAATATTTACTAGGTGGGAAGTATAGGACTGGTCATCAGTCGAATTTTTTTGGGTGGCTTCCCTCCTCTATCTATGATATCTCTATGCTATTTCCAACCCCAGTGATTGAACTAGAATATAACACTCACGTTTGCATCTCTACAAGAGAGAACGCTTTTGAAAAATGTGATGAGAAAAAGCGCCATGGGTGTGCGCTTTTACTGCGACTGACCACTACACAATGCAAATACATGCTCATGCACAAATATAGATTATTAACTTATATTAGTTATGAACTTATATGAATATAATATACAGAATGTTTCAGAAAAAGGTTCCGCTATTTGAGGATCTTATTGTTCAATTGATTTTAAGAAAAAAAGTTCATATAAACTATAATCCTTAACCGCTTTATTTCTGAGATTACAAGGTGTTGAAATTAAACAAAAAATTGGTGTTTTCCCAATATTTTTAAACCACAACAAAGTTTTGGTAGGTAGTAAATAGGTATTGAAACACATTTTTCAAAAATAATAGTGGAAAAAAGCGATTTTTTACAAGCTTTTATTTAACTTGCACTGTATGTTAGTTTGTGTGTTTGTTTAGTTTCGGTCAAATCTTGCCAGTCAGTTTTGACGACTTCCACGTATCCGATCAGTTTGAAATTTTGTACACATATGTATGCCCGATGACAATACATGGATAAATCGTTTTTAGAAATAAATTCAACCCCTAAGGGGTTCAAACAGCGATGTAGGATTTTTTTGACTAATCAACGCCCAGGCCAAATCGCTGAAGCTATAAACCTGAAATTTGGACAGTTGGTTCCTTTTCTGACGTAAGCATCCACTAAGAAAGGATTTTTCGAAATTCAACCCCTTCGGGTGTGAAAGGGGGGGTAAAATTTTGAAAGACTAAAATGAACAAAATAAATATTAGTAAAAAAAACTGTTTAGAGACAAGCTTTTATTTAAATGCACTAAAAAGGAAAAAATAATTTTTAATAATTTAAGTTCATATTTATAAAAGCGTGGGTCGTGACTAATAAAACTATCAGAGAGTTCACGACCCACACTTTTATAATTATGAACCTAAATTATTAAAAATTATTTTTTCCTTTTTAGTGCATTTAAATAAAAGCTTGTCTTTAAAAAGTTTTTTTTACTAATATTTATTTTAAATGTCAACACCCTGTAACTGAGAAATAATGCGGTTACAGACCATTATATGGACTTTTTTTTTCTTTATAATCATGCGAGGAATAAGATCCTTAAGTATCGGAACCTTATTCTGAAACACCCTCTATACATATATTGTACTGCGCAGGTAGACTTCCCAGTTGCATCACTGCAGGTGTTTTGCAGAACGAATACTGCCCATCAAATAAACCATCGCCAACATTTTAAAATTATATTTATTGATTTAATTATTTTTAATTTTGTGAACACTAATTATGTATATTAAACACTGGTAATAATTTATCTCGATAAAACGAAATTAAAAAAAATGTTCTGTATGGCATCGCCAGTCTCAAGAATATCTTAACAATGAGCCATTTTCCTGAGAGTAGTTCCTTCAATTATCCACGAGAGGTAATACTTGTGGTAGGTACAAACATTATTTATTCCCCATTAGTGTCGTGTCATTTTAGTGATATAACTTAATTATTTAATTAATTTAGTTTGTGTGTTTGTTTGTTTAGGTCAAATTTTGCAAGTCAATTTGAACGACTTCCACGTATCCGATCGATTTGAAATTTTGTATTCCCGATGACAATACATGAATAAATCGTTTTTAGAAATAAATTCAACCCCTAAGAGGTTCAAACGGGAATGTAAGTTTTTTTTTGACTAATCAACGCCCAGGCCAAATCGCTGAAGCTGGGAACTTGAAATTTGGACAGTTGGTTCCTTTTCTGACGTAAGCATCCACTAAGAAAGGATTTTTCGAAACTCAACCCCTACGGGTGTCAAAGGAGGGTAAAATTTTGAAAGACTAAAATGAACAAAATAAAATATTAGTAAAAAAAACTTTTTAGAGAGAAGCTTTTATTTAAATGCGCTAAAAAGGAAAAAATAATTTTTAATAATTTAGGTTCATAATTATAAAAGCGTGGGTCGTGACTAATAAACTATCATAGAGTTCACGACCCACGCTTTTATAATTATGAACCTAAATTATTAAAAATTATTTTTTCCTTTTTAGTGCATTTAAATAAAAGCTTGTCTCTAAAAAGTTTTTTTTACTAATATTTTTTACTTCCCACCTCTACTATGGTAGGGAAGTAATGGATTTAGTCCGAAAAAAATATTTCGAGATTTTAACAGATCTTCACGTTTTGAGACCCTAGCAATCGTTTAAAATCATTTTCTGACTGATGTCTGTATGTGTGTGTGTGGGGTCAATTTTTCGCCTTCGATATCGTGAGAACGGAACAACATACGGCCATGCCGATTGTTCTATTGTGTTTATCAGTCTTTAACTTAGATCTGATAAGATTTTGAGTCAAATCGGTTCAGTGGATCCTGAGATATTCAAAAAAACGTCCTCAATGTCACGTATTAACATAGGTAAAAAAAAAATATAAATGAATTCTAGATGTTATAATATAAAAAAAATGTAAATATTTTTTTCTCTAAAATGTACAGTTTTCAAGAAAAAAAATATTTTACTAAAAAAAATAAAAATTGTACGTAAATCAAGGTAACCATGATTTTTGCTATATTAAGCTAGCCATCAGTAGATCACTAAACAAAAAAGAGGGCCATGCTTTTTTTCAAAGAATAAAAAAAGAATGTTTATTTTTTGCAAATATTTACTAGGTGGGAAGTATAGGACTGGTCATCAGTCGAATTTTTTTTAATATCTATCTCTCACCGTTTAGGAAATCCCCATGCATTTCACGTTTATCTTGGACACCCAGTATGTGAACTAGATGACGAGTCTATGTTTTATAAGTCAATGAAATAAACACATTTCAAAAACGTATAGACTAGAGAAAATCTCTGTGATGTAATCCTCTGCGACAATCTAATAGTGTAGTATAGTACTAGGTGACGGTATGTCTTGTCTATATATATACTGAGAACTTTGTGTATATGGTCTGAGACCTCTGAAGATTAATACCAATCGGAATTCAGAAATTCCCATGATACGAACCGGATAGCAGCGCTCGGAGGAAATTTATCAGCTTTGAAGATTAGTGCCTCCACTTTCAAAGTACAAAGTTATAACACACACACACACACACATTCACTGTTCTACATGCCCGTTTGTGACGGCAGTAGCTCAGGGATAATCTAAATGCCCAGCCCAACTTAGAGATGTGTTCGCAATAGTCTCAGAGCTGACCGTCGGATTTCCTGTGTATCGAATGTACAGAAATAAATTTGTCTGTCTTAACAAAAATGTATATTTCTAGATAATTTGAAATACAGTACCGTCTTTACCCAGTGGGCACGAGCTCGGGGCACCCGACCTAAGGAGGCCCCGGAACTTGCATATGACCATAAAACCTGTATAGAACAAGCCGTGAGGTGGGTCGTTTATTAGGACTAAAGTGCGACCCTTGAGGTCCACACGACGAACTTCCCAGTTTGATAAATATTTAATAATAATATATAAATTAGATATTACACAGAAAAGTAATCATTTTAATCATTAAAACATAATTATTATTTATTTTTAACAATAATTAAAAAAAAAAAACGGCTGAACCGATTTTTATAAAATTTATGTCGGATCAAAATGACGTTAACACGCCTCGATTGACACCCTTACGAAGTCGATATAATTTTTTATTCGCGAGATATTGTGTAAAATCTACTTTTTTGGAGATTATTTGGTTAAGAAAAAAGAACGGCTGAACCGATTTTGAAAAAATTTCTTTCAGATCATATTTACGTTAATACGCGTCGATTGGCACCCTAACGTAGTCGATATCATTTTTCATTCTCGAGATTTCGTCTTAGAAAGAAATGGACACATACGTACGTACGTACGTACACACACACACAGACATCTTTTTAAAAATAGTGTAAAAATAGTGTGGTGACCTTGAAACATAAAAATTTGCTATACATTTTGATTTCGATTTTCGGACCCATTACAATAACTTCCAATGGGAAGTTAAAAATAAAAACTATCTTTCCATTTTCGAAAAAAAGTTAAGTACCTATATTATGTATTTGGCAAGTTGAAAATATCTTTTGTTTTTTGTTTTCCTGTAGTTTTTTTTGACTTTCAAAAAGGGCCCCCAAACTTAGTGGCCCCAGGGGCTCCTACATATGATTTATGACGGCCTTGTTGAAACCTAGATTACAAGGCAAGTAAGGCCTCCTTAATACATCGCAGTGATCGTCGAGTGCGAATAATATTTGCTTAAATTTATTGAAATGCGGATTATATTTGATGAAATGTACTGAAATTTCAAAACATTTTATCAAATATTATCAATTGTTATTTGCCTTGTAACCTTGTAACGATAGTCTTCAGCATCGTCACTAGTGTGGACGGTTTTGAGTGAACGCGGTACCATTGTGTGTTATTTGTGTATAGTGCGTAGCGAGTCTTGTATACTGTAGACAAATGCTGCGCTCACCGTTACCTGTAATAAACCGTTTTGTTTTAAATTCGCGAAGAGACGCGATTTAATATAAAGTGGCATGTGCTACGCACCGATGATAAAATTTGTTCTGTGAACAGTTTTTATTTTAACTCTCGCTAGAGCAATGATACTGTAAAATGTAAATAGTGACCCGTGTTGAATATTTGACTAAGAAGAGCAACGCCTCATGTTAAGCTTACACAGATATGTAAGTCTTCAGCTACATACTGTGTATTGTTTAAGCTACCTGTTCCGACCCGTTTACTCTAACCGCTCTTCCTCCGCCGGTATTGATAGTCGATTGATACCCGGCTTGTTTAGAGCTCGTGTTAAGCTTACACAGATATGTAAGTCTTCAGCTACCTGTTCCGACCCGTTTACCTTGTTCTACTCTAATCGTTCTTCCTCCGCCGGTATGGTAGTCGATTGACTTCCGGCTTGTCCAGAGCTACCTGTACCTATCCTGCAGACAGTCGGTGCTGGGGATTGATTAACCCCCGGTCTGTTTAGGGTCACCGATTGAGCCCGTCACTACCTGACCAACCGTTCCCCTGGCGTGATAAAATTTCTATATTATGACTACCCTTTACGAATGCAATTGAAGGTGTTAAAACTACCAAAGTAGGTATTTAAAAATGCTATGTAAGTACACTTACGAGTTACGGGACTCTCCTGGTGTAAATTTACCTGAAACAAAATAAAGAAAAATTAATAACACATAAATATTTATTTATATTTAAATATTTATTTATATTTACGTTTATTTCTTAATTAATAGTTCTTTGAAGTGAAACTTCTTTAGGCGTAGTGGACATTTCAAAGACATTACCGAGATAGGGAATGTGTAGTTCATGTCCTAAGTCAATTAGTCCTAGAGCCGACCGTCGAATTTTCTATGCATCGAACACAAATAAATTTGTCTGTGTGAGGTAACATTGAGGCAGTCACAAGTATTAACTTCTCAAATGAAGTTGTATTGGGTCCGATTTTGCAAATGAAAAATTTTGACGTATCTCCACGTTTCAAGACCTCTAGAGTTCGAATTTATCGTTTTTAGAGAGATGTCAGTGTGTGCGTGTGTACGTACGTTCGTGAACTTCTTTCGTCTCGCATATCTCGAAAACAAAGAATGATATCGACTATGGACCAATTTCATTCGACGCATAATTATATTATAATGAACACCTCATAAGGTTTACAAAAAAATTGAATTGGCGGTTTGTTTTTTATAACAAAAAAACTATTGTAAAATTGTTGTAAAATGTTTCTCGTCTCGCAAATCTCGAGAACAAAGAATGATTTCGACTCTGGACCAATTTCATTCCACGCATAAATTGCATAGTGAACACCTGATAAAATTTGCAAAAAATTTTAATAGGCGGTTTTTTTTATAATAAAAAAACTACTGAAAAATAGCTGTATTGCAAATAATTTCTCTACGGTAGACTGGTCTCTAATCTCTATAAGGGCATTCAATGGGAAGTTAGCAGTGTGGTTTAACCCACATACCAAGCCTCTTTTTATTATTTTTATTCTGCCGGAAATTGAAAAATTAGGCCTGCCAAGGGGTCGCAGCAACATGAACTCTGGCACCCCACGATGATATAATCGCACTAGTTAAGACAGACATTTTGACGTCAATTTTATTTATGTAGGTAGTTGATGACAAGAAGACAGTAAAAAAAAATCGAAAAATTAATGCTGCCCAGGGGTTGCGGCAGGTTGAAATCTCACCCCGTGATGATATTAAAGTACTCGTTGGGACCGACATTTTGACGTAAATTTTATTTATGTATAGTCGATTAGGTACATATTATTAAGTAAAAGAAGGCAATCTAAAAAATATCAGTAAAAAAACTTTTTAGAGACAAGCTTTAATTTAAATGCACTAAAAAGGAAAAAATAATTTTTAATAATTTAGGTTCATAATTATAAAAATGTGGGTCGTGAACTCTATGATAGTTTATTAGTCACAACCCACGTTTTTATAATTATGAACCTAAATTATTAAAAATTATTTTTTCCTTTTTAGTGTATTTAAAAAATAAAAGCTTGTCTCTAAAAAGTTTCTTTTACTAATATTTATTTTTTTTATTTTAGTATTTCAAAATTTTACCCCCGTTTGACAACCGAGAAATCCTTTCTTAGTTGATGCTTACGTCAGAAAAGGAACCAACTGTCCAAATTTCAAGTTTCTAGTTTCAGCGATTTAGCCTGGGCGTTGATTAGTAAAAAAACCCTACATACCCGTTTGAACCCCTTAGGAATTGAATTTATTTCTAAAAACGATTTATTCATGTATTGTCATCGGGAATACATATGTGTACAAAATTTCAAATCGATCGGATACGTGGAAGTCGTTCAAAATTGACTTGCAAGTTTTAACCTCAACAAACAAACCAACACACAAACTAACATACATTGCAAGTTAAATATAAGCTTGTAAAAATGACCGGAAGAGACGTCATTATCCCTTGATCCGGCAGGATAAAAATCATAATAATTGTGACTCCCTATTTTGTCTACCCCAATACTAACTCTGCACACCAACAAATTTGTGATACATAGCTTACGCTGGGCTCCCCGTCTATATAAGATTGATACTCGAGAGAATCGAGAACACCGAGGCGTTTCTCGAATCTGCTCGTTAATCGTTGTACTTCGCAGAGATGGACTCGACTTACAAGAGCGAAATTATTATTTTAACATTGATTGCAAACGCTTGACAACCGCGGTCATATTAAGTGATACACCCTTGATATTTAAAAGTTTGATCGATGTAATGTTTTGTTTTTCAAAATTCACTTATAATCAACAGCCGTCCGGCTTCGCCCGGGTGCACTCGATTCGTTCGGTCACTCGAATTTATAATTAACACCCCGCGACATATAATTAATATTATTATTATTATGGCTATAATATCATATTCCAACCACTTTTGACAAATCTGTTTTCAGTCCAACTTGTAATCAATCCAATTGCACCCGGACGAATCCGGACCGGGCAACTAATAACTAGACACATGACACATGACAAGGGCTTTTTCCGGTTATAACGCAACGACTCCAACAATGAAAATACACGCAGTCTATGGTAAAAACCATTAGAGAGCAGCAGAGAGAGTAACGCTTACCAAGCAGACAGTCTGTAGCTAAGTGAGGGCGGTGCTTTGCCGCCAATATGGGCTGATGACGTCACTGCGCCATTCTAAGGCTAGGCGCAAATTGAGACACGTATAGCACTGGTGACGTGACGTGACGCGAGAGACACGACGCGTACGTACCACACGTGCTGTGCGGTGATGCGCAAATTGGGATGCAGTTATCACTTGCCACTGCCGCATGTTACACGAACAAAACAATTGTTTTTTTTTATTATTCTACCGCCGCATAAAAATGTCCGATACACGTACAATTAATAAATTGTTATTATTAAATCTAAGTTCTGAATCGGAATCAGACGATGCTGAAGAGGAAATGTTGTTCTATTTCGTGATAAAAACTAAATTTAAATCACCTAATAAATACATTCTATCAGAGAGAGAAAAAAGTGGACAGTTTAAAATTACAACTATGATGTAATTTTCATGCTTTGTGTCGTAAAGCACTCTATGCTCCCTCACCGCCTCAATCAATTTTTCTTCTGTCATGATTTTTTTAAAAACAAATTAAACAAGAAAACGAAAAACTAAAAAATCTACTATTGCACCACAAGTTGTTACACGTGTGACACGTAAAACTGTGTCTCGACCACAACGCCGCACTTGCGCGTGTGGCACGACATCGTGTCATGTACCCAATTTGCGCTGTTTCATTGAATTCTATAGGTTACAAAAATACGCGCTATGCTGCGTCACGTCACACGTGCTATACGTGTCTCAATTTGCGCCTAGCCTAAGAGTAATCGGACTATAAAAACCATTAGAGAGCAGCGGAGAGGGTAACGCTTGTCAAGCAGACAGTCTGTTGCTATGTGAGGGCGTGCTTTGCCGCCAATAGACTGATGTCATTGTATAAGTAATCGGGCTATACGAAAAAAGCATGTCTTTACAGTTTTATGAAATGAAATCCGTAAAAATGTTTGCGGTCCGCCAGTTGGTGACCCCTGCTACATACTACGTATTAAAACAAAATATAGATACACTATAAAAAAAAATTCGACTGATGACCAGTCCTATACTTCCCACCTAGTAAATATTTGCAAAAAATAAACACTCTTTTTTTTATTCTTTGACTAGGCCCAAATAACCTTAGCTGTTGGTGGTCTTTAAAACACAATTTAATTTTTATTCTTTGAAAAAAGCATGGCCCTCTTTTTTGTTTGGTGATCTATTGATGGCTAGCTTAATATAGCAAAAATCATGGTTACCTTGATTTACGTACAATTTTTATTTTTTTTAGTAAAATATTTTTTTTCTCGAAAACTATACATTTTAGAGAAAAAAAATATTTACATTTTTTTCATATTATAACATCTAGAATTCATTTATATTTTTTTTTACCTATGTTAATACGTGACATTGAGGACGTTTTTTTGAATATCTCAGGATCCACTGAACCGATTTGACTCAAAATCTAATCAGATCTAAGTTAAAGGCTGATAAACACAATAGAACAATCGGCATGCCCGTATGTTGTTCCGTTCTTAAGATATCGAAGGCGAAAAATTGACCACATACACACACACACACATACACACATACACACATACACACATACACACACACATACAGACATCAGTCAGAAAATGATCTTAAACGATTGCTAGGGTCTCAAAACGTGAAGATCTGTTAAAATCTCGAAATATTGTTTTCGGACTGAATCCATTACTTCCCTACCATAGTAGAGGTGGGAAGTAATAATCTTCTGTAAAATAATTGCTATAATACTATTACTAATAACAATCTCACGTAAGCCTAAGTCACATAAAGTGAACATATTAAAAATTAATATATGTAGTCGGTGATATCGATGAAATTGCAAAAGAAATTAAAGTTTAGTGCCGTACATATGTAATAGATGGAACCCCTCGCTGCGCTGCAGTTTCATAAGATATTGACAGAGGCGCAGAGGCGTTATGAATATTTGACGATAAACTGTTAAGCTCTCGGCACGGCGTCGAGAAACTCGATATCTTATTTTGTTCACTCGGCTATATTATCTTAAATAATATATAAGGCGCATTTCCGACTGAACAGATCACTGGAAGCTAGTATACAGTGTGTCCCAGACAGTGGCCGACTTTTCATAAGGCCGACTAGGACCAGGCCAAGAGCGGCCAAATATATTAGGGGCGGCCAATCTGCGTCGCCGCCGGCGAAAGCGAACGCCCGCTATCCAGCTCAAGCACGTGCGGAGCGCGGCGGCGTGCATTGGGAAAACTCTATATGGTCTTATAACTATCGCAGAAATAGAATTTATAGTTCTTCTAGCTATATGAATATGGCTGCTTTATTTTGTTTCTGACAATCAAAAAATATAACTATGTGACGATTTTCGCGAACTTGCGAACGCTGTGCCCCCGTCTGCGAAAGCGAGCGCCCGCTATCTAGCTTAAGCACGTGCGGAGCGCGGCGGCGTGCATTGGGAAAACTCTATATGGTATTATAACTATCGCAGAAACAGAATTAATTGTAGTCCCTCTATAGCTATATGAATATGGCTGCCTTACTTTTTTTCTGACAATCAAAAAATATAACTATGTGACGATTTTCGCGAACTTGCGAACGCTTTACGTTATTTCAGTACCCAGGCAAAGAGTGCCTAACGCGCCTAAGGAAGTTTTCACTTCAAAAAAGTTTACTGATGCACATCTATGGTGATATCATTGATAATTTACCGTCATCTTGTAGTGAATTTCATCCCATATTTACGAATATAATATAGTAGGGTTTGATGAGATTATCTTCAAAAATAATCGAGATATCTAGGCCTGGGGAGTCATGTCTGGGACACCCTGTATAATATACATGTAGATACATTATCTACTACATACGTTCTTATTATATAAGTTATATACAAGAAGAAAATTCGCTTATGTTGTATTAAGAGGAATGTAAAGACTTTTTTTTCGAAATCGCATTTTTAACAGCCAATCTAATCTAAAGAGACAGATGAATAAAGCTGCTAAAATCAATAAAATCCAAAAATGGCATTTGAAACAGTTGAAATATTTTAATATATACCGTAAAACCTGCAGGGACGTAACTAGGGGAGGGCTGACGGGGCTTGTGCCCCGGGCGCCGGTTTTTAGGGGCGCCAAAATGGCAATTGTTGTTTTCCAAAAAATACAAGTGGAAAGATAAAAATAATTAAATAAATAAATAATTTTAATAAAATTTTAAATTGGCGCGCCAAAGATTTGAAATATTGCGCCATAAGGTGTCAGGTGACTGTTGTGTGTCTTTAATCAACTTATACGTAATAAAATAAACATATACGGAGAGGCGGATTTACCACTAGGCGCCCCCGAAGATTTGGCGCCCTAAGCTATACTTAGGGCGCCAAATCGTCGGGGCGCCATATTTTGGTTCAGAAAAACTATAACCGAAATTACCCGAAAATAAAATTAAAAAACTCGGGTCGCAGTGCCAAAACCCTGCCGACAATATAGTGTATTTGCTGATACAGGCCTTGTGGCTTTAATACGTGAACTTAAGTTTGTTTTTGGACAAAATAAAAAATTCAACCCCTTAATACATCCCTTAAAATAATATTTTTTTTCTTAATTTCAATATTATTATCATTACAACCTCTGTACCAAATTAAATACACCCTTCAGTAAGTAAATCACTATCCGCAAAACTAGTGTTTTCATAAAATTTGTAAGTCCGGTCCTATCGGGCCGATTTTATTAAAATTTTAGCGGCACATTTTGATCTTTACTAAAAGGTTAAATTTCAATTTTGAAACAATTCTGAATTTTTTTTCGGTATTTTCGGGCCCAAAAACTTTTTTCAACCCCTAAAAACTACCCTTAAAATAGTCCGATTGGGCCCATTTTAAATAGGTTCCGTGCGGTGATGGATTCCAACGTGTGTACCAAATTTCGTTCAAATCAATTAAGTCTTTCGAGAGTTATGCCGCGAACACATATATATATATATATATATATATATATATATATATATATATAAACATTTCTAAAAATGGTGCCAAAGTGTTCAGGGGGCTATGAAACGTCGAGAAATTTTGGTCCGACCCTTAGGTCCCGCCATCCGACCGACGCCAATAGTGTATGTGCCATATGGCAAATACACTAAAAAACGTCAGGAGTGTTGTTTAGGAGGGTTTTCGTTCCATTGGTCATGGTTGGCCATTCTTCGTTTAAGTTTAGGGGTGGGGCGCCAAAGTGAGGGGTATTGCCCCGGGTGATATTTAGCCTAGTTACGTCCCTGAAAACCTGTTGAGTTGGCCATCTTTTTAAATTGGCCAACTGTCTAAGATGGCTATTTTTCAATAGAACCAAACGAAATGCCTCTCACCTTATGAATTGGCCACCTGTCTAGCTTAGTTACATTTTGGTAGAACGTTAGGTGACTAACATACGAAGGTTTCACTGTATATTAACATTATTCAACTGTTATTTTAATACCAGTGGACTCCGTGAAAGAATGATCTCCCATTAGCTGTAGTATATAATAGGTAAAATTTTAAAAATTGCAAAACGAAAATTCCTAGTTTTCTATTTATTTATTTTATTTATTGTAGATTATAGACGCGTCGACATCTAAGGTCATTAGCGTCTTTCAACTATACACTAAATAACAACTAACTTAAAACTAAATAACATCACAAAACATCCATGAGTGCAGGTGGGATTCGAACCTACGGCAGTCCAGTCTAGAGGTTGCGGCACCAAGCATTCTAACCACTAGGCTATACTGCCCTCACCCTACTTTTTTTACATTGCATAGTTTCATTTTCAAAATGGTGTGTTTTAATTAAGCACTCTATATAAAAATAACATTTCGTATATTATTTAAAAAAATGCATCAAATTGAGAACCTCTTCCTTTTATGAAGTCGGTTAAAAAAAAAAATTTATTTATTCAAAATTTTAAATGACAAATGACAGGAAAGTAGGGTAAATGAATAAAAATATTTTAAAATGCATATCTAGAATATACAAACAACAAATTTGTATAATATATTATTATACTTATAATAATGTAACTAGGGTAAACGCACCAATTCCCGACCACTCACCTGTACTTTTATAAAAACCTGCACTTTTATATTTATACATATTTACTTTTATATTTACAGATATAAAAGATCCGCCAATGGTCCAAACTTTTACTGTATAAAATTTTACAACAAACTACCAGATACAACAAAAAGCTTGGAAATAGGAAAATACAAAAAACAAATAAAAGATTTATTAATAAATAAGTGTATTTATTCAATTGAAGAATTTTTGGAAATGGACATAATATAGTATAAGTATAGTATAAACTCGATGTACCTGACGCATTATACCATTGTATTGGTTTTTAATAAAGAAATTTATTATTATTATTATTATAGAATAAGTAGGTACCTATATTACGTCAAATATATTGTAACAAATAAAATTATAATGTTATTATTTTAAATCAGTAGGCCACCAACAGACAGGGTTACTTAAGTCTAGTACCAATTCATAATTATTCCAATTTATTATTTATTAATAATAAATTGAAAATCCAATTGACACTTTTATCAACTCTCGGAAGAAAACCTGATGGGAGCGGGGGGCTTGTAATAGAGAAGCCATGGAAAATCGATATAAAAACGTTATTAATTCGTATATGATAAAATCAATCGATTTTTAAAACCCCCTTATATCCACACAATATTATTCACATAACAATTATAGAGGTGAAAATACTAAATATCTCAAGCAGCAAAGCTGCCATGATTTGTAAGCTATATCTAAGAAAAAATCAAATGACCACTGTCGGGACTTGAACCCGAAACTCCCAGTTTCCGGCTAGGTGAGTTACCGATTTCTCCACAGTACCCGAGAGTGGAAACCGATCTTTTCTTATATATACCTAGCAATTTCAAGTTAATTGCTAGTTAATTATTGTTAGACAAATTATTGTTAGACAAAATTATTGTTAGACAAAAAACTTGAATTTACGGAGCATATAAAAAATATTAGTGTCAAAGCGCACAAAGTTCTTGGTTTTATTATAAGAAATACGAAAGACTTTCAAAATATTGAAACTATTTCCTTACTATTCAAAGCTTTACTTTTGCCAATTTTAGAATATGCTTCAGTGGTCTGGCGTCCAGTATATAATGTACACATCTGTAATTTAGAAGCTGTGCAAAGAAAGTTTTTAAAATATCTCTACTTTAGAAAACATGGCTCTTATCCTCATCAAGGTTATGAACATGCCTTATTATTAGATGAATTTAATTACAAATCCTTAGCTAGTCGTCGTAATTATAATTCTGTTTTATATTTGTATAAAATTTTACACAATATGATAGATGATCCAACATTTCTAAGTCAGATACCTTTTGATAGTCGTACTAGTAGGACTAGAACTGTGTCAACGTTTTATTTGGATACTGCTAAGACTGTGAGAATGGCAAACTCACCTTTACATGTTATGTGCAATCTAGTTAATGAAAATAGTATCGATATTTTGAATATTTCATTAAGAAATTTGAAAAAAATATTTTAATGTGTACCTTTTGTGAGTTGCTAGGGCTTTAGTCTGTATATACTCATTTTTTTTTTAAATAAACATTAAACATTAAATTATAGACGCTCGACAACCAAAGTCTAAAGCGGCATTGCTACACGCTCGGCTATTCCAAAATCCTGATTTTGTAATCATAAAGATTAGATAAAAGTGATCGACCACAGACAAGTGATCAGGAACTGGTACAGTTACCCTATTAAACATTTCCTATTATGCCTGAAGATGATATACGTGCTATATATAAATATTTAGATTCAACCCTTTAATATATTCGGCTCGTTTTATTAACATAATAAAATTAACCTTAATGACGTGTGTCTTAAATATTAGATTTGTCACATTGCATAGAAAATTTACTGGCGCTGAATAACAATGACTCTAAATCAGCGTTTCCCAAAATGGGGTCCGCAGACCCCTAGGGATCCGTAAGTATATTCGAGGTGGTCCGCGGACCTCTGGTGTAAGTGGACAAAAAACTGTACAGTTCGACTGGCGATTGATTTGAAATTTTGCACACATATATGTATTCCCGATGACAATACGTGAATAAATCGTTTTTAGAAATAAATTCAACCCCTAAGGGGTTCAGACGGGGATGTAAGGTTTTTTTGACTAATCAACGCCCAGCCCAAGCTAGAAACTTGACATTTGGACAGTTGGTTCCTTTTCTGACGTAAACATCCACTAAGAAAGGAATTCTCGAAATTCAACCCCTACGGGTGTCAAAGGAGGGTAAAATTTTGAAAGACTAAAATGAACAAAATAAAATATTAGTAAAAAAAAACTTTTTAGAGACAAGCTTTTATTGAAATGTACTAAAAAGGAAAAAATAATATTTAATAATTTTAGTTCATAACTATTGCAAAAGCGGGGGTTGCGACTAATAAACTATCATAGAGATTACAACCCCCGCTTTTATCATAATGTTATGAACCAAAATTATTAAATAATATTTTTTCCTTTTTAGTAGACACATTTCAATAAAAGCTTGTCTCTAAAAAGTTTTTTTTTACTAATAGATATTTTATTTATATTAATGTGGGTTCACGAGAAGTTTGCTTATTCTAAAGGGGTCCGTAGGCGAAAAAGTTTAAAAATCGCTGCTCTAAATAAAAAATTATAATCTTTACTAATATTTAATAGTTGTATCAACGGCATAATTTAAAAATATAATTTATCTAAGTTTACTCAAATTTAATCCAATTGTGAAGTGACAATACAAAACGATTTTTTTGTAGTAGGTTAAAATATTTTTGAACAACTTTCGCTATGCAGGTGATAATAATTTTATCTTTCCTCCGGGTGCACGACGTTTAATGTTTTTATTGGTTCCAAAAAACAATACGTCATATTTTTATCAGTGGTCCCCACAAACTCATTATAACTACTAGCTGAGCCTGCATTTATTATGGATTCAGCGTCTGTAGAAATGGGGGGCGTCCCACATTTTTTATATTTTATTTACTGTTGATTATAGACGTTCGATAACTACGACACAACATCACAAAACAATGAGCAAGTTTTAGATCTAATTTCAGAAAAAAATTTATTTCTCAAATTAAAAAAAAAAACTGAAAATAATTTCATTCTTTTTCGATATTACATTAAAGTTTATGCTCTGACTTTAGGTGATGTAGAAATTAAAAATGCCCTATCAACATGGCCCGTTCCTCATTTGTTACATGATCTACCGGCCGAGAGTGTAGCAATGCTGTTGTTTACATGGCGTTGCTATGGTTCCTTTATTACAAGTCCCCAGTTCCCGGGTTCTAGCCCGAGAGCTGATAAAAGAGTCAATTGAATTTTCAATTAATTATTAAAAAAAAAAATTAATTGAAAATATGAATTGGTGCTAGGCCCAAATAACCTTAGATGTTGGTGGTCTTTAAAACACAATTTACATGATCTACCGCCATTTTAAATAATCACCTTCAACAATAAAACAAACAAACATCAGATGCCAAGGTATCTTGATTACACTTTCAACTCAAAATTGGATGAAATAAAGTTACGGGACACCCCGTATAACAAGTAGTCTATTATAAGCAACACCAGCACACTATCTTAATTTATTAATTGAGTAATTTGAACAAGATTGAAATAATAAATCTTTCGGCGCACATTTGTGAGACATAACTCACTTTGAAATAAAAATCAGTATTAATTTTGGACCAGTTCCAAAAACACTTATCGTGTAATCATAATAATTCGTCGTTGTTTCAAAAATCAAAAAAAGAACAGACAACATTTAGACCGAGAGCTAGTGACAATTTTTTGGTGTTATTTATTCAAAGCCTTATTTTTATGAAGATGTTGAGGGAGGCATATGAAAGTGCCCTGAGTAAGGGATTTTGCTAGATACCAGTACGGGAGAGATGCAGACCGCCCCCAACATGTACCAAAAAAAAAATAGTCACAATTATTATATTGCTTCAAGGCTGAAATTGTTTGTATAGTTTGTCGGTGACCCAATAATGCCATTATAATATTTGCAGATCGATTGGTCAGTATTAAAGGGGTGGCAGATCACCCTAAACGTGTCATGTACCCGACGAAATTTATATTATTAGTTCGAGGTTCAAATTTTAATATGTTGTTATGGCGACTGTTTCAAGTATAGGTTTTTATATCGTTCTGCAAGGGGGTTAATACCGACATTTTATTCTACAAATTGAAATCTATGCTTAAAAAAGTCGCCGTAACAACATATTAAAATTTGAACCTTGAACTAATAATATAAATTTCGTCGGGTACATGACACGTTTAGGGTGATCTGCCACCCTTTTAATACCGACCAATCGATCTGCAAATATTATAATGGCATTATTGGGTCACCGACAAGCTATACAAACAATTTTAGCCTTGAAGCAATAATAATTGTGATTATTTTTTTTGTTACAAGTTGGGGGCGGTCTGTATCCCTCCCATACCGCTATCTAGCAAAATCCCTTACTCAGGGCACTTTAATATGCCTCCCTCAAAATCTTCACAAAAATAAGGCCTTGAATAAATAACACAAAAAATTTGTCACTAGCTCTCGGTCTAATTCAGTCGACAAAAGAAACTACAAATAGATGATCATTAAAAACGCCTGGTTATTATAAATTTTCACAGCGCCATTAAACATCACACAAAAAGTCAAAACTTCCAAGAAACAGTTGAAGAAAGCATTAAATTTATTGCTTCTTCTTACTTTGTTTATTCTTCAAAAACTGGACTATGACAAGTGCAAAATATATAAAAGTTGACAAATTATGACACGTTAAACACATATTATTTATGTGTCGCCATTTTTGTTTCACAAAATAAATTTGTTTTATTTTAATGCAAAGCTTATACAAATTGACAATAAAATAAAGAAATGTGGATAGAATTCACACAAAATAAAATAAATTAGAACAATGAGTTGGCACAAAAGTGTTATTATAGACCAAGAGCAAGTGACAATTTTTTGGTGTTATTTATTCAATGGCTTATTTTTGTGAAGATGTTGAGGGAGGCATATTAAAGTGCCCTGAGTAAGGGATTTTCCTAGATAGCGGTATGGGAGGGATGCAGACCGCCCCCAAATTGTAACAAAACAAGCCGTGAGGTGGGTCGTTTATTAGGACTAAAGTGCGACCCTTGAGGTCCACACGACGAACTTCCCAGTTTGATAAATATTTAATAATAATAATTAAATTAGATATTACACAGAAAAGTAATCATTTTAATCATTAAAACATCAATAATTAAAAAAAAAAAAAAAAAACGGCTGAACCGATTTTTATAAAATTTATGTCGAATCAAAATGACGTTAACACGCCTCGATTGACACCCTTACGAAGTCGATATAATTTTTTATTCGCGAGATATTGTGTAAAATCTACTTTTTTGGAGGTTATTTGGTTAAGAAAAAAGAACGGCTGAACCGATTTTAAAAAAATTCCTTTCAGATCATATATACGTTAATACGCGTCGATTGGCACCCCAACGAAGTCGATATCATTTTTCGTTCTCGAGATTTCGTCTTAGAAAGAAATGGACACATACATACGTACGTACGTACGTACATACGTACACACACACACACACACAGACATCTTTCTAAAAGTAGTGTAAAAATAGTGTAGTGACCTTGAAACATAAAAAAAATTTTTCCTTTTTGATTTCGATTTTCGGACCCATTACAATAACTTCCAATGGGAAGTTAAAAAAATGTTCACAATTATTATTGCTTCTTAAGGCTGAAATTGTTTGTATAGCTTGTCGGTGACCCAATAATGCCATTCTAACATTTGCAGACCGATTGGTCAGTATTAAAGGGGTGGCAGATCACCCTAAACGTGTCATGTACCCGACGAAATTTATAATATTAGTTCAAGGTTCAAATTTTAATATGTTGTTACGGCGACTGTTTTCAGCATATATTTCAATTTGCATAACAAAATGTCGGTATTAACCCCCTTGCAGAACGATATAAACACTTAGGCAAGCATGTTTCTCTCTAAGAGAGGGGGTTAATACCGACATTTTGTTCTACAAATTGAAATAAATGCTTAAAACAGTCGCCGTAACAACATAGACTAAACAATTATCCACTATCCACACAATTAGATATCAGTAACTTCATTTTATAGTAAATTTTTAATGATTCAACCGAAATAGGTTTGGCCACGGTTTGAATAAATCAGAAACTTGTTACCCATCACCAATATACCTATGATAGTGGCACGAACGATATAGGTTACCGGTTAGTATCGGGGGTATACGCGGTGATGGGATGTAGGGCTGTCCCACAGAGGTGGCACGGTGGTCAGCTTGGTATCGGCGGTTGACCGACCCCCTGAAACTTACACCAAGCGAAACCCGTGCTATGGAGGTTGCAATCCATAACTCATGCAGCCATACCGGCTGTTATAAAGCCGGTTGTGCTTGCAGATTGCAAGCATTAAGCCGAGACCACACTCGTGTCCAACCTGGCTAAATACGTTCCAAGGTTGGTCATGTGCGAGTAGAGTGGCAGCTCCACCATTGGCAATGATCGTCAAATGTTGGAGGCTGGAAGGTATTGGAAGGCAGCTCGAAGATAACGACCAGGATCTTCCAGCCCCCTGCACCCGCCAAGGAACATTGGGCTAGGCTGGGCCAATAAGTTGCAAGGTTGGTCATGGACGAGTAAAGTAGCCGCTCCACTATCGGCAATGATCGTCTAATGTTGGAAGCCGGAAGGTATTGGAAGGCTGCTCGAAAAGAACGACCAGGATCTTCCAGCCCCCACTCGCCAAGGAACATTGGGCTAGGCTGGGCCAATACCAAGGTTGGTCATGGACGAGTAAGGTGGCCGTTCCACCATTGGCAATGATCGTCAAATGTTGGAGGCTGAAAGGTATTGGAAGGCTGGTCGAAGAGAACGACATGGGCCTTCCAGTCCCCATCCGCCAAGGAACATTGGGCTAGGCTGGGCCAATAAGTTCCAAGGTTGGTCATGGACGAGTCAAGTAGCCGCTCCACTATCGGCAATGGTCGTCTAATGTTGGAAGCCGGAAGGTATTGGAAGGCTGCTCGAAAAGAACGACCAGGATCTTCCAGCCCCCACCCGCCAAGGAACATTGGGCTAGGCTGGGCCAATACCAAGGTTGGTCATGGACGAGTAAGGTGGCCGTTCCACCATTGGCAATGATCGTCAAATGTTGGATGCTGGAAGGTATTGGAAGGCTGCTCGAAGAGAACGACATGGGCCTTCCAGTTCCCATCCGCCAAGGAACATTGGGCTAGGCTGGGCCAATAAGTTCCAAGGTTGGTCATGGACGAGTAAGTTAGCCGCTCCACCATCGGCAATGATTGTCAAATGTTGGAGGCCGGAAGGTATTGGAAGGCTGCTCGAAGAGAACGACATGGGCCTTCCAGTTCCCATCCGCCAAGGAACATTGGGCTAGGCTGGGCCAATAAGTTCCAAGGTTGGTCATGGACGAGTAAGTTAGCCGCTCCACCATCGGCAATGATTGTCAAATGTTGGAGGCCGGAAGGTATTGGAAGGCTGCTCGAAGAGAACGACCAGGATCTTCCAGTCCCCACCCGCCAAGGAACATTGGGCTAGGCTGGGCCAATAAGTTCCAAGGTTGTACAGGGACGAGTAAGGTAGCTGCTCCACCATCGACAATGATCGTCAAATGTTGGAGGCCGGAAGGTATTGGAAGGCTGCTCGAATAGAACGACCAGAATCTTCCAGCCCCCACCCGCCAAGGAACATTGGGCTAGGCTGGGCCAATAAGTTCTAAGGCTGAAGGTGGTCGCTTTACCATCGGCAATGATCGTCAAAAGTTGAAGGCCGGAAGGTATTGGAAGGCCTCCACCCGCCAAGGAACAATTTGGGTAAGTGTAGAGCCAGCCTTTGCCGCTGATGCTTCATTACAGCAGGGGGAGGCAAGCATTGGAAGGAAATATTTGCGAATGACTTGGAGCAGGCTGAACACGAGTGTGGCTTCGGCTTTACAATGGGGCGCTGGCGGGACGGTCACAATGATTGAAATTTCAATAGATGAGTGAATATCTAGAAGTTAGTGAGTCATACGGCCCGTTCAGTTTTATTATAGATGATGATTATGTACCTACATATAATAACTGTGAGGCAGGTTGACCACCATTCAGCTGTTTTATACGTCGACCGCGCCGTCTAGATGTCGCCGTCACAATAAATTCACACACGTGGAAGAAATGAGGAAACGTCCGAAGAACGAAAAATATCCGTTCAGTTTAATTTATACGCGGTTTTTTAAGGTGGGCAACTTTGAGGGCAGAAGAGTTTAGCAGGCAATCGGCCGTGGTCTTGTCTTATAAGGAACTATCTCGATATCTATCTGGAATTATTGAGGGAGACTTCGAAACAAAATGTCCGGCGTAGGAACTATCGGCGAGAATAGTTTAGAAAAAAGTTCTACGTAGCCACATCTGCCCCGTCGGGATTCGCACCCAGTACCATCCGAATATGCGAGTCTAGTGTCCTCAACACTATACTACTCACTCGGTTGTTTGCATTATTTAAGAGAAAGTACTTTAAGAATTACTGTTGAAGGAAGTAAATGAAATTTGTAAGAAATGGAAGCTATAAGGAATAAGAAATAGTCGGCAAGACGAAGGCGTCAGTATAAATATTTTTACAATCAAGTAGCTGTTAAAGTAATTGTAAGAAAGTCAGTGAGGTTGAGATCTGCTATCATTGTTCGAAAATAATAATAGAGAATATATGAATTGTGTCGGCACGGTTCAAATTTGTGCAGCTTTCTTTTTTAAAGTAGCAAACACGCCATTTTATGATGGCTAATATTATTCAAGAAAACTTACAGTAGCTTTATTGTTAGCAGAGCCGGCTTTGCATGACTTTTTACCCAATTTTTTGCCACCCTATATATCTATAGAAAACAAGCCGTGAGGTGGGTCGTTTATTAGGACTAAAGTCCGACCCTTGAGGTCCACACGACGAATTTCCCAGTTTGATAAATATTTAATAACAATAATTAAATTAGATATTACACAGAAAAGCAATCATTTTAATCATTAAAACATAATTATTATTTATTTTTAACAATAATTTAAAAAAAAAACGGCTGAACCGATTTTTATAACATTTGTGTCGGATCAAAATGGCGTTAAACGCCTTGATTGACACCCTTACGAAGTCGATATAATTTTTCATTCGCGAGATATTGTGTAAAATCTACTTTTTTGGAGTCTATTTGGTTAAGAAAAAAGAACGGCTGAACCGATTTTGAAAAAATTTCTTTCAAATCATATTTACGTTAATACGCGTCGATTGGCACCCTAACGTAGTCGATATCATTTTTCATTCTCGAGATTTCGTCTTAGAAAGAAATGGACACATACGTACGTACGTACATACGTACACACACACACAGACATCTTTCTAAAAATAGTGTAAAGATAGTGTAGTGACCTTGAAACATAAAAATTTGTTATACATTTTGAATTCGATTTTCGGACCCATTACAATAACTTCGTCCCAAAAACGTGCCTGTCTCGCTGGTGTGTAAAGCCGGTCCTGATAATTGACAGTTGACTGCAATAAAATGTTTGGTAGCCAAAAGGTCGTTATAAACCACCCCTACCCTGTCCCTGCCCTATCTCAACAGTATTGTAAATATTTTTTGTTGAATGCATTATTTCCATGTTTTTACCGTCCGTTGTAAAAATTAAAGTACTGGGTCATATTTTCAGTCATAAAATTAAAAATTCCGCAGTTTCCTACCGCATTTTACACAAATGTTTATTGCATTTTCGCACTCCCATAAAACAATTCTACGTTTTTTATTATTTTTCGAATTTTTTTTTTTCGGTAGCTTTCATTGTGGTAACCCGATATCCTTCTTCCTAGTAGATGTTTTGAAATAATAAACATTTTATTTTATTGAGACAGTTTATTGTGTTGTTTTCTAAATTTTTTTGTCAAATTTTATTTTGTATATTTTTATGATTTACTTACTTTTTACAGCTAACACATTTTACTAACCCAATTCCACAAGGGGAGAATGGTAGGTACTTATTTAAGTCAAAATTTACTTAGCACAGTTTTACAATACTTTCCCTAATTGTGGTCCCCGAAATGCAAAAAATACGTTTTTGCCATACCCACTACAAAATAGCTTCCAGAATCATAATTCAACTTTTCATACTTCAATTAAGTTTATGTTTGGGTCATCATACTCTATCTCTGCCAAATTTCAAATTTTTACGTCAAATAAGTAGTTTCAGAGAAAATCGCCTGTGACAGACGGACGGACACCGAAGTGAAACACTACACAATCTTTAAAATTTTTCTTAACTTAAACATTTGGGCTTGAGAATAGCCGAGCGTGTAGCAATGCTGTCGTTTATACATGGCATTGCTATGGTTCCTCTATTACAAATCCCAGTTCCCGGGTTGTAACCCACGAATATACAGAGAGGCCATAGAAATACAAAAACACACACAGAATTTCAACCGAAAAGATGAAGGCCTCAATCTCAGTAAAACCTGGACACCAGGACTCCGACATACAAAACCAATGACCAGTCGTACAAGGACGGAATACGACTGAGTAGAGAACTCACCCCCGCCACTACACACTGCGCAGTTGACCAATTACAGAGAGACGGACTACGACCGAACAGAGAACACACTGGTACTAGGCATAAAAGAAGGGAGGACACCAGTCATTGACACACCCAAGGAGGACACTTCGACCGCTGCCACATCGTCTTTGAGAATGTCTACCGCAGTTGTAGACGAAACGTCAGGTAGAAATACCACCGGACCACGGCCTGCAAGCCCGGAAACCATGAAGACTTGGAATCTCGTATAATCGTCCATCACTAAATTAAAGAATTCCGTAACGTGCACACAATGCAATATTAATTTTTATAGTGCAAATGCATTTCAACGCAGATTAATTGAAATGAATTATTAATTGTCACGGCGCATGACTGCATTTACAATATTTTCAATTATCCCCAGTCCGGTTTAACTACTTGTCATGGTAAATGTACGTTGTGTGTGGATAACACCGTATAGTAATCATAATTATACAATATACATAGAGGAATATCTGATACAATTTATGCATGTTCTGGCATCCTGTTACTTTATAGGCTGGCACTTCTTCTTGGTTGAGTCCCTCGACCATTCTCATCCATGGACTTGCAGGGTTAAGCCGTGTTTATCTCATCTTATAACCAACATAATCAATACAAATAAATTTTGAACGAATTTGCGGTTTTTATTATTATTATTTTAGATTATAGACGCGTCGACAACTTAGGTCATTAGCGTCTTCAACACAACAATTAATAATCCAGGTGTGTAAGCTTTCACGGCCGGCATTGTTCCAAATCTTCATGGTTTCCGGGCTTTCAGGCCGTGGTCCGGTGGTATTTCTACCTGACGTTTCGTCTACAATTGCGGTGGACATTTTCAATGTTCTTTGGGAATTGACGTTCCCAGGAGCCCGAGCTCGTACCAGTTGGTTTGTGTATGCCGGCTGGCAGATTCTAATACACAAATGGATTATTAATTCCAAATCTTCATGGTTCCGGGCTTGTAGGCCGTGGTCCGGTGGTATTTCTACCTGCAGACGTTTCGTCTATAACATTCTTAAAGGCGATGTGGCAGCGGTCGAAGTGTCGTCCTTGGCGGCTCATAGGTCAGTGTGTCAGTGACTGGTGTCCTCCCTTCTTTTTTGCTGACACACTGACATGTGAGCCGCCAATGAGAACACTTCGACCGCTGCCACATCGCCTTTGAGAATGTTGTATAGACGAAACGTCTGCAGGTAGAAATACCACCGGACCACGGCCTACAAGCCCGGAAACCATGAAGATTTGGAATTAATAATCCATTTGTGTATTAGAATCTGCCAGCCGGCATACACAAACCGACTGGTACGAGCTCGGGCTCCTGGGAACGCCAATTCCCGCAAAGAACATTGAAATGCAATTGCGAGAACAACTACATTCCAATGTTCCCCTGGGGGAGAATGCGGTTTTTACCATTCGATATATTTATTGAGGAAGGTTTAGGTCTACACTAGTTGCCCGGCCCGGCTTCGCCCGGGTGAAAATCTGTATCTATTGAAATAAAAAATGGGTCTTGACAGACGGACATCCAGCCAACCAGACTGACCGAGTGATCCTATAAAAGTTCCGTTTTTTCTTATTGAGGTACGGAACCCTAAAAACGGTGTCAAACAATTTTATAACCGATAATAATAATAAAATCGAGCTAACGAGCGAAGCGAATGCACCCGGACGAATCCGGACAGAGAATCTAGTGTTCAACGCGTCACGCTTGAGCAGTCCTTGAATATATGGTCGAAGAAATAGGGTATACACGGGTATTATTCCGACTGCAGTTAGAGGTTCTTAGAAATTGCAATGCACATTTTATAATGTTCAATCTAAAGTACGCATGCAGCGCTTTGAGCACAATTATTATTATTTAATATGTTGATACATGCATAATATTATAATTCGTTTGTACGCACTGAGTTAAAAGGTAATAGAGGCGCTATACCGTGTACAACTGCAGCTTATACACAATTGAAGCCAGATCTGGCGTCACAAGTCACAACAAACATGGCGATCAAACGGGGAATGGATATAAATATTATTATCTTCTTCTTTACCTATTAAAAAAAACTTTTTAACAAAAAAAAAACCTTCTTCAAAAAGCCACTAAAAAGAGGTAAATAATGAAATTTTGAGGTCTGCGCCAATTTAATAAAATATGAAGTCGGTTAAAAAGTATATAGTATAGTGATTAATATCTTCTTTTTAACAACTTCATATTTTATTAAATTGGCGCAGACCTCAAAATTTCATTATTTTCCTCTTTTTAGTGGCTTTTTGAAGGAGGTTTTTTTTTGTTAAAAAGTTTTTATTTTTTACTTTTTAGTGTCAAAAAGTGACACGCAGACCTCAAAATTTCATTATTTTCCTCTTTTTAGTGGCTTTTTGAAGGTTTTTTTTTTGTTAAAAAGTTTTTTATTTTTTACTTTTTAGTGTCAATAAGTGACATTTACCTTAAAGGAATCACACGCCGTTACTCACTTTTATTAAAATCAGCCGAACTACTGAACCGATTTTGATGACATTTCTATGGGACCAATCCGAAAGTATATCCTTTCAAATAAAAAAAAATTTCCAAATCGGTTTATAAATGACGGAGTTCTGAGGTAACAATCATAAAAAAAAATACAACCGAATTGAGAACCACCTCCTTTTTTTGAAGTCGGTTAAAAAAATCGGTCAAGTGCGAGTTGGACTCGCGCATCGAGGGGTCCGCACAATAATAAAAATAAAGAGTTAGGTAAGGGTAAAAAATTAACATAGGTATTTGTTTTTCAAAAGTGTTTTACATACTATATTTTATTTTGATATTTTTTTCTGTATCAAATTAAATAAAAGTAAAAAAATATATTAACAGAATATTTGATGAATAAAAAATAAAATGAAAAATTCCGAAATGTTTACATTATAAAAAGAAACAATCACGTATCGTCAGTTGGATTTGAACCCGGCTCTTCGTGGTGGCATGCGAACGCGTAGCGCGTTACCACTACTCCACGTGTACCACGGCATAAACAATGGTGTATTAATTGATACACTTGGTACAGCTCTATGCCTAATTTTCCTTTTCCCGTAGGAATTTAAGGACTTAGGATTTTCGTTTAGGTTTTCCAGTAAACTATGCGTATTCCCTATTTTTTTCAAAATTTTAGTCTCAGTAGTTTCGGAAATAAAGGGGGGGATCGGACGAGATCGGACGGACAGACAGACACGAGAGTGATCCTATAAGAGTTCCGTTTTTTCATTCTGAGGTACGGAACTAATGAACAAGTCTCAATAAACATGGCGACTTTTAAATGCTTGTAACATCTCAATATAACCCTCTTAACTCAGTGTTTGTACGTATGAAATTATTATGATGCAGTCGAGTTATAAAAAAGTGCGCGGCCATTTTCAGAAGCAACAAGAAAAATGTACTTACATAATATTTAAAAGTCATGAATAAAAAGTATGTTAGTACTATTTCAACACTTTTAAGTTTCAAAGACTTTTTTTAAAAGTAATACATAAAATGAATCTGGTACAAAGAGAGGATGAAGCTAGACCATTATGACTTATGCATAGTTTTATTCTGTAATAAAACCACAGCTAAGAGTTTTTCACAAAGAAATGTATTAGTATCTTTTTTCAAACGAGTTCTGTTAGCTAGTGATGCGCAATACGAGATGTTTTAGTCGATTGTCTCGATTATTAGTGTATTTGCCATATTGCACATACACTATTGGCGTCGGTCGGATGGCGGGACCTAGGGGTCGGACCAAAATTTCTTGACGTTTCATAGCCTCCTGAACAATTTGGCACCATTTTTGGAAATGTTTATAAATATAAATATATGTGTGTGTGTGTGTGTGTGTACAGGCTATAACTTTCGAAAGAGTTATTTAATTTTGACGAAATTTGGTAGACACGTTAGAATCCATCACCGCACGAAGTCTATTTAAAATGGGCCCAATCGGACTATTTTAAGGGTGGTTTTTAGGGGTTGAAAAATGTTTCTGGGCCCAAAAATTCCGAAAAAATTTTCAGAATTGTTTCAAAATTGAAATTTAACCCTTTAGTAAAGATTAAAATGTACTGCTAAAATTTTAATAAAATCGGCCCGACAGATTCGGACTTACAAATTTTATGAAAACACTAGTTTGCGGATAGTGATTTACTTACTGAAGGATGTATTTAATTTGGTACAGAGGTTGCATCGATAATAATATTGAAATTAAGAAAAAAAATTATTTTAAGGGATGTATTAAGGGGTTAAATTTTTTATTTTGTCCAAAAACAAACTTAAGTTCACGTATTAAAGCCACAAGGCCTGTATTAGCAAATACACTATATTGTCGGCAGGGTTTTGGCACTGTGACCCGAGTTTTTTTCAAACATCTCGATGATTCTCGATGGTTGTCACGTGAACTCGATTGTTGTTGTTTCATACTTCACCGAGACCGAGTCGCATAGTACTGAATCCGGAATCGTACACTGTCGAGAGCCACATAATATATAATCGTTCATCACTCAACAACTGTGGTCGAGTCGATTGGTCGATAGTGCAGTAATCGCGTAAATACGAATTCAATAGTGAAGAGATCACAGAGTAGTGAGTACCGACTGAACAATTATTGAGCAATGAACGAGTCGCGTGAACGTCAGTCGACTAGCATATAACCTTGAATCGCGATTATACGTTAATGCTTTTGTCTTTTTATTCATATTGGAAAGCAAGAGCACGCACTACTTCTCACTGGAGTCATCAAACGACTGTCCATTTTTGACGAACCGTCCGTTCGATTTTTATTTATTTATTGTAGATTATAGACGCGTCGACATCTCAGGTCATTAGCGTCTTTCAACTACACTAAATAACAACTATCTTAAAACTAAATAACATCACAAAACATCCATGAGCGCAGGTGGGATTCGAACCCACGGCAGTCCAGTCCAGAAGTTGCGGCACTAAGCACGCTAATCACTAGGCTATACTGCCCTCCCGTCCGTTCGACCCAGTCCCTTAACGTTTGTGTATTAAATGGAACCTTTGCGACCGCGACGGTTCGATCGAGTCCTTGCGACCGTTTCAAAGTGAATGACCCGTTTGCAGCATTATTGGGGGGTTAATGGTTAGAAAGTTAAACAATGATCGATATACAATTACACTTGGCTGACGATTGCTCAATATATTCACCCACGCATAGGTAATATATAAAATCTATATTTGGTGAACAGTTGGTACTTCTATTAATATCTGATTAGGAAGGCGAATTAATTATTTAGAAGGCAATTAATATTATGTTCGACATATAAAATTTATTGTGCCGTCCTGATCTAAAAAGCAGTATCTCCAAATTGTTTATAGTTACGAGAAAACCAGTTCTTATAGCTTATGAATTGATGATTGCGGATGCACGTAAGATTTTTTTTGTTAATCTAGTGCTCTTATAGGGCATAGTTTTTGTCACACGATTTTGCGATTAAGTCGCTTGGTGATCGTCAGATGCAGCTACTAGCTAGTAGCGTTGGCCGAAGAAATACACAACTGCATATACAGGGTGGTCCATCTAAAACAATGCAGTGAAATATCTCGTAAACGGTACAAACTATAAAAAAATGTTTTATACAAAAAGTTATAGAGTGTCAAGGAGCACAGAATACTGTGATATCAGAATTAATATAGGTGGTGCTGTAAAGGTCAGGCGAAGGTCAGCTTCGATTTTTTAATTGTAACAGTGCATTTTTATTCCAGAATACGATACAGTATTTAATAGTGAACAGTAAATTATTGAGGTACATATCAGCTACAGTTAATAAATATTGAGATATTTAGAAATTAAATAACGGCCAAAATGAACGACAATTAAATAAATTATGGCATAGCAGATAGCCATGATATTACGCACCGGCCTTCTTGGCTTGAATTCAATTCATAAAAGAACCGAATTGACAAATTAAATTTGCTATTTAATTTGTAAATATCTCAATATTTATTAACTTTAGCTAATATGTACCTTAATAATTTACTGTTCACTATTAAATACTGTATCGTATTCTGGAATAAAAATGCACTGTTACAATTAAAAAATTGAAGCTGACCTTCGCCTGACCTTCACAACATCACCTATGTTAAATCTGATATCACAGTCTTCTGTCCCCCTTGACACTTTATAACTTTTGTATATAAAACATTTTTTTATTGTTTATACCGTTTACGAGATATTTCACTGCATTGTTTAAGATGTGCCATCCTGTATATCACGAGAAATTTCGAGTAGCTGAAATCGTAAGATCGCGATGTAGTGTCCTAAACCGCGCGTTTTCGATACAAAAAGCAGGTTTAAGCCTTGAAAGTGAATTAACTATACAAATGGCGGTGGGATATTGCTTCTTAGGTTAGGACGGCAGTAGTGCATGGCAGATATCAATGAATTAAACTGTGAAGCGAGATTTATTAAATATTCAATTGTAATATAACTGCTACTCTTTGTAAAGTTTCAAACAAATGTGAGAGGGTTTTTAATAATTACATAATATTATAGGGTTTTCTATACGTCAATTCAATGTTACGTAATAATCCAAAAACTACCTGTAATTTTATAGCCCACACAATCTGATGTAGAAGCCATAATATATGTGTATAACCACGGAAATGACAAGCCAAATACCAAAACATAAATATATATTACTAGTCGTTACCCGCGTCATCGCACGCGTTAACAGAAACTTTATTTTATTTATTACCTGATTGCCGAAGGAATTGAATTGAATTGTGAAGACCATCAACAGCTAAGGTTATTTGGGCCTAGAGCACCAAATCATTATTTTTTTTTAATAATAAATTGAAAATCCAATTGACACTTTTACCAGCTCTCGGGCTAGAACCCGGGAACTGGGGACTTGTAATAGAGGAACCATAGCATAGCCATGTAAACAACAGCATTGCTACACGCTCGGCCATTCTCAAGCCCGATTGCCGAAGGAGGGTAATGCTTTTCGGGTGTATGTATAGGTATGTATGTTTCTTTGCATTTTGGTCGACGCCTTCTGTAGCCTAAACGGCTTGACGGATTTTGAAAAAAGAGGTGTCTATAGATTCGTCATAGTCTCACGAGTGCTACGACGTATATGACGTCACGGGAAATTGAATATGGCAGACGCTAGACTCCTTTTTGTTAGATTGCAAAAGTAATTTTCTTAGTAAATAATACATCAATAAAAAGGTTTCGCGTTAAGAAGATTTCAAATAGGGTACATGACATCACGGAAAATTCAATATGGCGGACGCTAGACGCCATTTTGTTAATACGCAAAAAATCGGTAGAAAAATGATGAGTGTAGATTCAACATCGTACAATTGGCTGGAATTTTTTTTTTTGATACGCACTCCATGATGTAGGTACATACGATTATTTTTTTTTTCCACTTTGAACTAATGACTTACTTTAACAAAACTTGGGTATTTTCGTATATACTTAGATTATGTAAAACGTTAGTAAAAAATTGCTGTAATTTTATTTCTTATTTTGTACAAAGTTAAAACTTCTTTCTAAAAAAAATAGATTAAACTAGTGATGCGCGATAAGAGATGTTTTAGTCGATTGTCTCGATTGCTCAAACATCTCGATGACTCTCGATGGTTGTCACTTGGACTCGATTGTTGTTTTCATAGCTCACCGAGACCGAGTCGCATAAATAATACATTGTCAAGAGTCACATAATATACAATCGTTCATCACTCAACAACTGTGGTCGAGTCAATGATCGATAATAGCGTAATACGAATTCAATATGAAGAGATCACAGAGTACCAACTGAACAGTGAACAATCAACGAGTAGCGTGAACGTCAGTCGGCTAGCATATAACCTTGATTCGCGATTATATGTACTTTCATTCGCTGCTATTGCTATAACCTATGTGGCAAATAATCGAATTGAACAATCGAACATTTCGATTGTAAAATCAAACTCCGAGTCGATTGTGGACTCGATTGTTATTATGAACGATTGCAATTGTTTCGATTGTAAAAACATCTCGTATCGCCCATCACTACGTCAAACTTATACTTAGGTATACACAAGCAATTATATTGATCTTTCTAGACAGTAGTCAAGCAATTTAACAAATCACATGTTTAATTTTTCTTAAAAACTATTTTCTACAAAACCGATTCGTTTTGGATGAATTTTTGACATAATAATATGCCTAATATATCACCACCTAGTAGATTGTAAAATAGATGCTGAGTTTTGACCTACTTTAACATTTCAGATTTCTGGACTACCTACCGCAAAGGTTCATAGGCGTGCGAAGAATTTTAGTCATATCGAATATTTTCAGGGCTCCGTTGTTACCATAGTAACCCTTATAATTTTGTCTTATCCGTCCCCATAGGGCATAACTCTTAAAATCTACAACCGATTTAGACGAAATTTCATAGGGCGTTATGTCTTTTATATTCACAATAGTGTTGACAATTTGTAAAAAAAAATTTTTTTTGAAGCACTTCCCCATGTAAAGGAAGTCATGATTAAAAAAATAAACATATAAGCGCACGGTCGAAGTTATACTTCATACATTTTTTATAATTAGAACACGTTCCGTTGAAGTTTTTCGCATTTTTAATTTTAATTAGGTATTTACTTATTTTTATTTTTGACATATTTATAAAACGACACGCACTTGACCGGTTTTAGAGGGAACCATCTGATACATTTTTAAAATGCAAACCTGACATGTATAGGTATTGCAAGAAATGAAATCGACCAAGTTTTTAAGTTAACTATACTCTAAAATAAATACATAAACACTAATAAAATTTTACACATTTATTATTCTCAATGCTCGTTTCGGGTTTCTAGCCCATCATCGGAAGAGTTCGTTTGAACTCTCCTGATGATAGGTTAAAATCCCGAACGAGATTAATAAATGTGAAGAATTGAAGAATGGTTATATGTTGATCAAAACGATCGTTTGGAAATGTTAAATAAATTGATTTTTAATAAAATTAAATTTTGGGTATCTGCAGGTCGAAAGAAGAAAAAATCTTTTGTTATAAATTTTTCAAGTGTTTTGTGTTTTTATTTTATTCAATCATGTTCTCCCAAGTGCCTAGCGATAATTCTATTGAAATCATTTTAACTACCCTATATTTATTATTTTTGACCTTAAAATTAATATCTGGATGACCGAGCTTTGCTCGGATGTGTTCAAAAAAAATAGTACTTAAAGTTCCCATTTCATCAAAATCGTTAATCGCTTTTAAGAAAAAAAATTACATACCTAAAAGTAGATAATATTATTATACGTCATACTACATAACGTATGTACCTACATATTTTCAAATAATTACTGATTATTTTAATAAGTTAAAGATTGACTGTCAGAGTAATTTGACATAAATAATGAAAATAGTTTGTTTTTTCCAAAGCCTACTCACCATACGATACTGTTTTATAACGTTAAAAAAACTGTTTTTTAAAATGATAAAATCGATAAGAAAACGAATTTTTCCAGGGATGAGACCTAGCTAGATCGATTTTTTGGCCCCCGAAACCGCTTTTCGGTAAATTTCATCCAAATCGTTAGAGCCGTTTTCGAGAAAATATTTATATAGGTACATAGGTACATATATATACAAGATTTGCTCGTTTAATAATATAGGGATATCTAAGTACTACGTCACTGTTTCTTGATTTTTTTCAAGTAACACAATTAAGTTCGTAGTCACATAATTGCCCATGTTATGCTGTCAGCATGTACTTATTCAGAACAATTTGTTCGAACTTCGTGACAGTAACCTACTAAAACTAAATTTCTTTTTGTTACAAAAAGGGTCTAAAACTAATATAGTAATAAGGCATAAGCTGTAATTGTTATATTTTATTGTGCCATAAACAGGTTCCGAACAATTGACATTTCGAAAGTGTTGCAAAATGGTTCTTAAGACAAATTATATTTTTAACTTCCCATCGGAAGTTATTGTAATGGGTCCAATTTTTATGGTTTAAAGCAGTTCCTAAAATGGGGTCCGTAAGTATACCTGGGGAGGTCGACGGATTCATCTCTCGTGTAAGTGAACAAAGCTATACAGTTCGACCACACTGTTCTCTATATAATTAGGGTAAATGCGGGAGAGATGCCGCGGTAGGAGAGACACCGCATGGCTATTAACTTACCTATTTACCATTAATGGATGGTGCTACAAGTACGTATGTTCGTTCATCTTATCGCGGCATCTCTCCCGCACTTACCCTATTATAAAGACTTTAAGTCTGTTAAAAGTCCCAGATTATTAGATACTTATTCCGTTGTCGCAGCGACACAAAGTGCCCCTTGGTTTGTATCCTAATTATTTTCTAGCTTTTGGTACAGCTGATGATTTAAAATAAAACTGTTTAACTTAAAAGTTGTTTCACCTATTTTTTTTTGTAGTTTTTAAGAGTTACTGTCAACTCCTGATTCCATCATCAGACCCTCGTTACCAAGTTGAAATTATCATAATATTGTATTGTCACGGGAACTCAATGTGTGTGCAAAATTTCATAAGAATCGGTTAAATAGAAGTAGTTGAAAAAGCTGTCGCAAGATTTGAAACAAAAATAGTAGCAAACAAATAAATATACGGGGTCAAGCTAAATAAAACCGTTTAAAAAGATTAATCAAGTAATTAATGCTAATTTCAAATAACATTTTTTTCTTCGGCGTAATTTTACCTACACTAAAGAAACGGGTTGCACATTAATGAAATGTAAAATCTGAGAGTCATATTTTGCAGACTCTTGTCGGCTTGTTACAGAACTTACTAATTGACAGCTCTATGCTTTAAAGTTTTAAAATAATTAATTGAATACAATGTACCTACAAAGATGAAAGAACAATGCCTTAAAGATTTTAAACCGGATAAAAGTTTCACGACGTACCTCGAAAGTGCATGCAACTTTGGTAACATTTCTGAAATTCCTTTTAATATTGAAGTTTCAAATTTCTATATTATGAAGTATTAGAAATACCTTGTATTATGTCCGTCTTGTGACTTCTTGTGATTTATCACTACGCGTTTCAGCAACGAGTTGCCATCTTCAGGTGTGGTTAATTATTTATTAAAAAACACATTGAGTATTCGTAACACTATACAGGGTGTTCCAAAAAGAATGGGACATAAAGTAACAGCTGATTCCTTACAAAAAAATATTGCGATAGACCCCAACATGTCTAATCCGAAAGTTGACATTATAAAAGAGATACAGGGTGTCAAAGTTTAATTTTTATTTTTATCATTATGACGTGGCATTTTAGTAAGAACATTGAATTTTTAAATAAAACTGTCAAAATTACCATGATAACGCCGCGCTGGAGTTTTCAATTCCACCTATGTTCATTTTCAAAATTTGCCATTTAAAACCACATTGCATCGATTACTTTAAGTGCAAATATCTTGAAAAAGGTTACTCCTAGCCACTTTTACAAAGTATATTTTTTTTACGTAAAAATGACAGAAAAATCAATTTTTCAATTCAAAAAAATAGTACGAGTGCGTACAAAAAAGTTATGACTATTTGACTGAGTGAAAAGGTGTGTAAGTGGCGCCCCCTACAAGTAAGAGCCATACCAAGGTCAGATTTGAATAATTCTCATGTCAAAAAATCTGCGGGCAAAATGGACGTTCATGGGAGCGAAGCAGCGGACAAAAGCTGTAATATATATAGAACGCAAGCGAAGCCACGGGTTCAGACTAGTTATTTACATGTCTTAAAGCATCCAATCGAAACTAATTAAGAATTTTGTTAACATATCAACTGACTGCTACCATTGTGGAAATCATATACTTTACAGACTGAAGAAGGAATCCCTATATTATTAAACGAGTAAATCTTGTATATATGTTTCTATGTACCTATATAAATATTTTCTCGAAAACGGCTCTAACGATTTTGATCAAATTTACCGAAAAGGGGTTTCGGGGGGCAAAAAATCGATCTAGCTAGGTCTCATCTCTGGAAAAATTCGTTTTCTTATCGATTTTATTATTTTAAAAAACAGTTTTTTAACGTCATAAAACAGTGTCGTATTGTGAGTAGGCTTTGGAAAAACAAACTATTTTCATTATTTATGTCAAAATTACTCTGACAGTCAATCTTTAACTTATTAAAATAATCAGTAATTATTTGAAAAGTAAAAAAATAACAACAATAAAATCTAAACATAATTATGTAAGTAGTTGTAGCTAATATCTATTTAAATAAATAGGTATGTTATTTTTATATTACTTATATAAAATATGTAGTATAGGTAAGTAGGTACGTTAAATGTAGTATGACGTATAATCTTCCCTAGACCTTTTTTTCTCAAAAACGACTAACGATTTTGATGAAATTTACAGAATGAGGATTTTTCGGGACGAGAAATTGATCTAGGTAGGAATTTTGGTTCCAGAGGGGAGCAATTAAAAAAAAAGGTGTTTTTTTTTTTTATTATAACTCGCTCAATTAAAGTCAGATTGATTCGAAGTCTATTTCTACATAGATTTTATATAATATATCACAAGTGTTAAAATTGTAAATGAACACTAATATAAGAAGTGTTTTGCACAATATGTAAATAATGACAAAACGGCGGGTCTGTGTAAAAACACATCGATTTTTAAAAACTATTGTTAAGATACATACAAAAAACTTTTGCGTATCTAAAAATTGGCACGCACTTATAGCGCCACAGGCATGTGTATCAAAACACATCGATTTTTAAAAACTATGGTGAAGATACATGCAAAAAAAGTTTTCCGCAGGTTATAGTCTGACGTTTGTTATTAAAAGAATCGATTTTCAGTAGGTACCTATGCAAAAAATTCGACTGATGACCAGTCCTATACTTCCCACCTAGTAAATATTTGCAAAAAATAAACACTCTTTTTTACTTCCCACCTCTACTATGGTAGGGAAGTAATGGATTCAGTCCGAAAACAATATTTCGAGATTTTAACAGATTTTCACGTTTTGAGACCCTAGCAATCGTTTAAGATCATTTTCTGACTGATGTCTGTATGTGTGTGTGTATGTGTGTATGTGTGTATGTGTGTATGTGTGTGTGTATGTGGTCAATTTTTCGCCTTCGATATCTTAAGAACGGAACAACATACGGGCATGCCGATTGTTCTATTGTGTTTATCAGCCTTTAACTTAGATCTGATTAGATTTTGAGTCAAATCGGTTCAGTGGATCCTGAGATATTCAAAAAAACGTCCTCAATGTCACGTATTAACATAGGTAAAAAAAAATATAAATGAATTCTAGATGTTATAATATGAAAAAAATGTAAATATTTTTTTTCTCTAAAATGTATAGTTTTCGAGAAAAAAAATATTTTACTAAAAAAAATAAAAATTGTACGTAAATCAAGGTAACCATGATTTTTGCTATATTAAGCTAGCCATCAATAGATCACCAAACAAAAAAGAGGGCCATGCTTTTTTCAAAGAATAAAAATTAAATTGTGTTTTAAAGACCACCAACAGCTAAGGTTATTTGGGCCTAGTCAAAGAATAAAAAAAAGAGTGTTTATTTTTTGCAAATATTTACTAGGTGGGAAGTATAGGACTGGTCATCAGTCGAATTTTTTTATTCTTTGACTAGGCCCAAATAACCTTAGCTGTTGGTGGTCTTTAAAACACAATTTAATTTTTATTCTTTGAAAAAAGCATGGCCCTCTTTTTTGTTTGGTGATCTATTGATGGCTAGCTTAATATAGCAAAAATCATGGTTACCTTGATTTACGTACAATTTTTATTTTTTTTAGTAAAATATTTTTTTTCTCGAAAACTATACATTTTAGAGAAAAAAAATATTTACATTTTTTTCATATTATAACATCTAGAATTCATTTATATTTTTTTTTACCTATGTTAATACGTGACATTGAGGACGTTTTTTTGAATATCTCAGGATCCACTGAACCGATTTGACTCAAAATCTAATCAGATCTAAGTTAAAGGCTGATAAACACAATAGAACAATCGGCATGCCCGTATGTTGTTCCGTTCTTAAGATATCGAAGGCGAAAAATTGACCACATACACACACACACACATACACACATACACACATACACACACACATACAGACATCAGTCAGAAAATGATCTTAAACGATTGCTAGGGTCTCAAAACGTGAAAATCTGTTAAAATCTCGAAATATTGTTTTCGGACTGAATCCATTACTTCCCTACCATAGTAGAGGTGGGAAGTAAAAAAAGTATTTGAAATTTACTGGAAGTTGTTAAGATGACATCACAGAGAAAAAGTACTTCGATAAAGTTGATATTTGGTATTAATGATTAAAATTGGATTGTTAAAATGGTAACGGCGAGCAAAATTACATCTGATTCGAACATTTTTACAAGATATTCAATCTATGAAAACCGGTTTTTGCGAGTTCTTCAGTCAACAAAACAATAACGGCGGTAGATTTGAAAATGGCGACCTAAATAATATTTACAGGAAAAAATGCTTGATTCAAGTTGATACTTAGTTTTTACGCTTAAAAATACACATAGGTATATTTAAAATATTTAACAGAAACAATTATTTTAAATTATGTTTCAGAAATAAATTCGTTTCGGAATAATATTCTGAGAAAATAATATCTCACAGCATACAAGTACTGTTTTTTTTGAACTCATCCGAGCAAAGCTCGGCACCCAGATATTAATTTATTAATACAGCATATTATTATACTGTATATATTTTATTCACGTTATCCAGTATATACAGGGTGTCCCAAAATTGCTGGGACACAGAACTACCACGTGTAGTAGAGGTCGAAATAAGTCGATTGGACCCAATTTATTTATATACCAAAATGTACCGTTTGCCCGTGAGAAGAGTTCAAAGTTTACATAAAATTTTGTATTACAATTTTATTAAACTTGTACTAGGAATATCTGTTAGCATTATTTAAGAAAACATTTTTTTCCTTCGGAACTATGCGGAGTACGAAATTTTTACAAGAGTAACAAAATGAAGATAATTAATCAGTCTTCTCGCTAAAAAATTTGAGAACCCCAAAGAAAGTTCTGAAAAAAAATGTCAGGGAGTGAGGGTGGTTTTAACCCTTCTACAATTTCTTTTGGGTTTCTTTGATTACCGAAAGGAGAGTAATCCTCAAAAATGCACTTTTGTCAGATTTCATTCAATTTGTTTCACTCATTTCTGAACAGCGTACAAAAATGTATTTTTTTATGTAAACTTTGAACTCTTCTCACGGGCAAACGGTATATTTTGGTATATAAATAAATTGGGTCCAATCGACTTATTTTGACCTCTACTACACGTGGTAGCTCTGTGTCCCAGCAATTTTGGGACACCCTGTATATATACAGGTTGTCCCGCGATTTTATGACATAATTTATATATCGATTATTAAAAGGTTTTGAAGTAAAAACTTCCTTAGACGCGCTTAGGACGTCGGTTCGAAACCTGATGGCACCGTAAAATTTTTGACGTATTTTTTTGTCTAAATTCTACATGATATGTATTTATATATTTTTTAATTTTTGTTATATTCTTTCTTTGACAATAATTATAATTTTTTTGAAACCAAGGTGGAATTAATTAAAAATACAATTTTAGTATTTTAGTAATAAATTATTTTTAGTTCATAAATGCGCTGTAATAGATGACACCAAAAAAGTGTTCACTTCTGTCGTGTGGTCATAAGCACACACCCATTTTTTTAAACCCGTTCCTGTAAACTAGAAGAATCTACCTTTATATTATGTTCTTACAAACCGTAAAAACGGCTTCGCTGGCGCGTAAGTAAAAAAGTCAGACATCTGTATGAACATAAAAATACACACATTGACTTCAGTTCACTAGATACGGGATAAAATTATGCTATACCCACTGAGTTAAAAGGTAATAGAGACGCTATACCGTATACAACTGCTTTTACAAAATTGAAGTCAAGTCTAACGTCACGGGGCATAACAAACATGGCGGCCAAACAAGGGATGAATATGAATAACATTCTCTTTTTCTTATACATACTAGCGACCCGGTCCGACTTTTCCCGGGTGCTATCAATTTATAATTTATTAATCGCTTCGCTCGTTCGCTCGAATTTATAATTATTTAAAACATTACTCACTCGCTTCGCTTGTTCGCTCGAATTTATAATTATTTAAACCATTACTCACTCGCTTCGCTCGTTCGCTCGAATTTATAATTAATCAATAGTTTTCGCAGCGCACGCCAAATAATGACTTTTATAGGCAAATTTTTGATACCTTGGGTTACATTATTGTAATTTTCGTAGGGATCTCTATTTTTTTGAAAATAAAATACAGCCCATGTTACTCGCAGATAATGTAGCTTTCTATAGGTGAAAGAATTTTTAAAATCGGTTGAGTAGTTTTTGAGTTTATCCATTACAAACAAACATACAAAAAATCAAATCTTTTCTCTTTATAATATTAGTATATGAAGTATGCAATAAAATGAATGAGCTCAATAAATATATGGCGACCGACTTCACTTTTAAATCCTCTCTATAACCTCTCAACTCAGTGTGTGTACCTCCATCGTAGATAAAGGCATGCGCAGTATCTTTATTAGAAATGCGATATCGCGGCCCTCACAGGTGATTCAAAAATAAATTTTTGTCTCACGTTTCTGATTTCAAAGGACGACGGCACCTGCGCTGCATTTTCATGTTAATTTCGCAAGAGCTAAAAACTGCGATCGGCGTTTATATTTTTATTATTAACCAGTTTTCCGATCCGGA
Organism: Mongoloraphidia duomilia; assembly: GCA_039654895.1. Classification (NCBI taxonomy): domain Eukaryota; kingdom Metazoa; phylum Arthropoda; class Insecta; order Raphidioptera; family Raphidiidae; genus Mongoloraphidia; species Mongoloraphidia duomilia. The sequence goes on along the minus strand of CM077516.1, from coordinate 82,839,200 downwards.
TTCGCCCGAGTAAATTTTGGTTTGCCAGTGATATTATTTATTGTAAATTATAGACGCGTCAACAACTTAGGTCACTAGCGTCTTAATTACATTAAATAACAAACTCACTTAAAACTAAATTACATCACATGAGCGGAAGCGGGATTCGAACCCGCGACAGTCTGATCCAAAGACCGCGATGCTAACCACTGAACCACACTGTCCTTTTGGTTTGGCAATGAAATAATCAAGAGCGATAAATCAGTATGTATACGCACCAATTAATTCAGAAATCACGTGCGGGAATCACGACTTGCTTTTTGTAAATTATAGACGCGTCGACAACTTAGGTCATTAGCGGACTTGCTTTACATATTCGCTTACTGCTCATCGTGTTTTTGTCTTCGCGTATTAATATATAGTCTATGTTACTCGCGAAGAAATAGGCTTTATAACAGTGAAATATTTTTAACTTCCCACTGGAAGTTATTGTAATGGGTCCGAAAATCGAAATCAAAAAGGAAAAAAAATTTTAAAGTTTCAAGGTCACTACACTATTTTTACACTACTTTTGATGTCTGTGTGTGTGTGTGTGTGTGTGTGTGTGTGTGTACGTACGTACGTACGTACGTACGTACGTATGTGTCCATTTCTTTCTAAGACGAAATCTCGAGAACGAAAAATGATATCGACTACGTTGGGGTGCCAATCGACGCGTATTAACGTAAATATGATCTGAAAGGAATTTTCTTAAAATCGGTTCAGCCGTTCTTTTTTCTTAACCAAATAACCTCCAAAAAAGTAGATTTTACACAATATCTCGCGAATAAAAAATTATATCGACTTCGTAAGGGTGTCAATCGAGGCGTGTTAACGTCATTTTGATCCGACATAAATTTTATAAAAATCGGTTCAGCCGTTTTTTTTTTTTTTTAATTATTGATGTTTTAATGATTGAAATGATTACTTTTCTGTGTAATATCTAATTTAATTATTATTTTATTATTATTAAATATTTATCAAACTGGGAAGTTCGTCGTGTGGACCTCAAGGGTCGCACTTTAGTCCTAATAAACGACCCACCTCACGGCTTGTTTCAAATCGGTTCAGTAGTTCGTGAGATTATCTGCGACAAACATACACATTTTTTTTCTTTATATTAAGTTTTTTTAATTTCTTATAAATTAGTATAGGTATAGATTTACCGTGGTTACCGCAAGATAATATCAACAAGTCTGATTTTGTCCTATAAATTCAAACCCGATTATCCGACCGGATGCAGATCTGATAAATGTGGTCAAATGTCAAAACTGTTTACAACAAAATTAGTAATTTTTTCCTTATTAACTTCCCATTCGAAGTTATTGTAATGGGTCCGAAAATCGCAATCAAAATGTATAACAATTTTTTACGTTTCAAGGTCACTACACTATTTTTACACTATTTTTAGAAAGATGTCTGTGTGTGTGTGTTCGTACGTACGTATGTGTCCATTTCTTTCTGAGACGAAATCTCGAGAATGAAAAATGATATCGACTACGTTAGGGTGCTAATCGACGCGTATTAACGTAAATATGATCTGAAAGAAATTTTTTCAAAATCGGTTTAGCCGTTCTTTTTTCTTAACCAAATAGACTCCAAAAAAGTAGATTTTACACAATATCTCGCGAATAAAAAATTATATCGAGGCGTGTTAACGTCATTTTGATTCGACATAAATTTTATAAAAATCGGTTCAGCCGTTTTTTTTTTTTAAATTATTGTTAAAAAAAAATAATAATTATGTTTTAATGATTAAAATGATTACTTTTCTGTGTAATATCTAATTTAATTATTATTATTAAATATTTATCAAACTGGGAAGTTCGTCGTGTGGACCTCAAGGGTCGCACTTTAGTCCTAATAAACGACCCACCTCACGGCTTGTTTTATATTGTATTTAACGAAAAAATGTTTTTACGTAATTATGAATATTTTTGTACCCTTGATTTTTAGGACATGTTAAAATAGTTTGATTTGTTTGACCTGAGGAAACTATTCTATGCATCACTCACTATCTTAAATTTTGAAATTCGAGTTAGGTTTATAAATGACTCCATTTAATTATAAAACAATTTTTGACGCACCTAACCTACCATGACCGCTAATTTTGTATAAAATAATAATTAACAAAATCTCTATTATCATATTATTTGAATAGAAGGATGTTTAATTATTTCGAAAGTATGGTACTTAAGTATTTAATTTATTGGTTCAAGAAGTTAACTTAAAATCACATTGTCAGATTTTAAGCGATGTGGAATTTCAACGTTTTAAAAATGAATGATGACAGTAATTTGTCAATGTGACAAGTCTGAAACTAGACCCAATATTTATATTATTTATTCATTACCATATTTAGTAAACCGACAAATGAAAAATGCAAAGCGATGTTTTACTACTGTACATAATTTTCTACTTAAGTAACTGATCAAGAAAAAAAAATTTAATTTAAATAAATTTTATCTCCAAATATAAGATTAGAAAGATAAAAGCTTGATCTATTTTAGTTTGTTACAAAAAGTCGTAATTTTTCTATACACAGTGTAAGTATAAAAAAAATCTGTAAATCGGTTGACCCTGCTGGCCATCCCTGGAACTTCCCGCTATTTTTAAGCGCTCTGAGTTCGAAGCACTTGATAATATACCCAAAAGTAGAAAATTGCTGATAACAACACTATTTTAATTTTTGAAAAGCTATAACTTCTGAACGCGTTGTTCGATTTTGATCTTTAAAACGGCATTCGACGCAGTTTTTTAAGCTCTAAAAATATTGTAAGAGGTACAAAATCGATAGGTTGCGAAATCTCGAAGTTATTTTGAAAAAACACTTTTTTAGAAATCTGTTGACTACGTAATCTCTAGAACGGATTGACCGATTTTGATCCGCTTAGCGGCATTCGACGCAGTTTTCTGAGGAGAAGAGCTGATAAGATTATGAAATGAATCGGTACAATATTCTAGAAGTTATTTTGAAAAAACATCGTTTTAACAACTTTTTTTCGGTTTTTTTTGGAATTTCTCGAAATCGACTGGGCCGAATCGGTTCAAATTTTTAGGAAACCTAAGTTCAGTGGAACCCTTTCGAATGCCGCAAATCGCGATTCGATCGGTCAAGCCGTCCAAAAGTTATGAGAGGTTTACATATATATACACACACACATACTGACATCATCGTAAAAATAGTCAGAATCATAAAACGTCGAGATCTGATGAAAACTCGATTTTCGAAAATCGGGGTGAAATCAATAACTTCCCTATTTTTGAAAATTTTCAATTTTCTTAGCGGGAAGTTAAAAATTTATCCTTTTTTATGTTTTTTAATAGTAATTTATGCAACTAGTGGCAAAAGTGACGGATTATATGACAGTCGCGATTTTGCGATACGAGCCTAAGGTTATATTGCATTTATTCCAGAACGAGTGTGTGTTTACCGCGCGAGCCGAAGGCGAGTGCTATAATCACACGAGTTCTGGTATAAATGCAACATAACCTTAAAAATCGCGACTGTCAGATTCGTCACTTTAGACACGCATTACATACAATATTTTATGCAATAACTGCGCGTAATTTTGATTAATTTTTTTGTTCACTAAATTTCTTGGGTTGCTTGTTAGGACGCCATGGTTACATTAAACATTTTTTTGAAAAAAATTGGCACGTAGTTGTGAAAAGGTTCGCCATCCCTGCCACAGACACTGTTGACCTCAGCTGTCGAACGTCTATAATATCGTGAGAATGCCGATATAAAATTATGTAGGCATGTATATCACTGTCATTTTATAGTAACATGATACCAAAACTATTTCAATTGAAAGAGGTACCGATTTTATAATAAAAGTTTTTGGCCAGCAAAGTGGTCAGAGTCGAATATCAAATGTTTTTTTTTCCAACCACAATAACATATTGAAGTAGCCAATGAACTGTCAAAATAAAATAGTTAAAATGTAAATTATATACTGTCAGATTATACGGCGCGTATAATTCTTAGCGTAGTACATCTTGTAACATTAGATAAACTCCAAAACTTGTATATTTAAATAATGGGTGCATAATAAAAACATATTAATATAGGAGATACACCCAATGACGTCACATTACAAGGCAATAAAAAAAACTTTTTATAGACAAGCTTTTATTGAAATGTACTAAAAAGGAAAAAATAATATTTAATAATTTTGGATCATAATTATTATAAAAGCGGGGGTTGTAATCTCTATGATAGTTTATTAGTCGCAACCCCCGCTTTAATAATAATTATGAACCAAAATTATTAAATATTATTTTTTCCTTTGTAGTTTAATTTATTGTAGATTATAGACGCGTCGACATCTCAAGTCATTAGCGTCTTTCAACTACGCTAAATAACAACTATCTTAAAACTAAATAACATCACAAAACATCCATGAGCGCAGGTGGGATTCGAACCCACGGCAGTCCAGTCCAGAGGTTAGGCACTAAGCACGCTAACCACTAGGCTACACTACCTCTTTTCCTTTGTAGTACATTTCAATAAAAACTTGTCTATAAAAAGTTTTTTTTTTACTAATATTTTATTTTGTTCATTTTAGATTTTCAAAATTTTACCCCCTTTTGACATCCGTAGGGGTTGAATTTCGAGAAATCCTTTCTTAGTGGATGCTTACGTCAGAAAAGGAACCAACTGTCCAAATTTCAAGTTTCTAGCTTCAGCGATTTTGCCTGGGCGTTGATTAGTCAAAAAAACCCTACATCCCCGTTTGAACCCCCTCGGCCGAATGAATGAATGAATGAATGAAATGAATGAATGATTTATATTAACTTAGAATCACTGACCTAAAACCTAATGATTTATATTAACTTAGAATCACTGACCTAAAACCTAAAAACAACTTTTTGTACTCAGGGAAGCGTGTTATGTCACCAAAAACTCAAAATAGAATTATCACACGATCACTCCGAATATATTGTAGGAAAGTACAAAAAAATCTCTCTCACTCACTGGTATCCTATCGCGCACTCTCTCATTTACACACACTGAAACCAATGCAAAACTTTTTTAAAATACTATAATTATGCATTTCTGATAAAATAGATGCGTATACTTAAAACGAGTATAGACCCGTCAGTGCAATTTCGAAAACAAACTAATTTTATTAAAATTTACGTTATGACCTTGACAAAGTCGTCATTGTAACTTTGAATAAATAATTAAACAATGTTAAATAATCTACGCACAAAGCTACATTCCACTGACCAAAAAATGTGGATCAAATAAAATAGATTCGAAATAATGTCAACATTATTATATAATTTATCAACAAATATTTTTAAACGTCTCTAGCTGTCTCTCTGCTTTATAACTCGAGAAATCCCTGACCTGATTTGCATACATATTTTTAAAGGACCCCGCATCAACATAGGGAATAGTGGTTCCGGTCAAATTGGCTAGAGGACAGTGTGGTTCAATGGTTAACGTCGTGGCCTCTGAATCAGACTGTCGTGGGTTCGAATCCCGCCTCCGCTCATGGATGTTTTCTGATGTAATTTGGTTTCAAGTGTGTTGCTATTTAATAGAATCAAGACGCTAAGTTGTCGACGCGTCTATAATTTACAATAAATAAATCAAATTTAGTATGGTGTTGTTCGGGTGGTTCTGATCTAAAGACGTCTTAATGTCGATTTATATTATCCGGTCAGACACGGCGCGGGAACGCAGCGTTTCCGGCAAGACAAACATTTTACATGCATTTCAAATTGATTCGTTTCTGAACGGACGGGATCCGCTAAGTATAAATATTCGTATTTGAAATGCATGTAAAAATATTTGTCTTGCCGGAAACGCTACGTTCCCGCGCCGAGATAATATAAATCGACCTTTTATGGGCAGAACTCGCAAAAATCAATAATTTTTAGATATTTTGATCTGAAGGTCTCATTTTGGTTAGATTATGGAGAAGTTGCAGGGGAATTTGGAAGCTTCCAGGAATGTTTTATACAATATGTATTCCGCATGTATGTTAAAGTTCTAAGTTCAACAACTATCCGCAGTGAGGCGCGAGCATCGTTTAACGCTTTGCGTAAACTCGCCCGAAGTCGCATAAAGGAGTATAACTTCTAATAAAGTGTTTTTGTCATACCCACTATAAAATACCTGCTTTACATGGATGTATCTATGCATGTAAATCGATTTTTGACAGGCCAGTGTGCGAGAGCCTATCTTTCCCACACTAGTGTGGGAAAGCAAACCATTTCCATAGTGATTTGTTTATTCGCCCTGAGCCGCTCGCTACTAGCTACTGACAGCTTCTCTCGGTCTACTATATAAGTGAAATTGGCGACACAAAATGTTAAATGAACTGCCAAAAATTTTTGAAAATACTGAAAATGAAATGAAAAGCAGCTATTTTATAGTGGGTATAGCAAAAATACCATATATATCTCGTGCGTTGATATAATGACTCGTGACGGTTAAATCTCGCTACGTCGCTCGTTTTAACATACTGTCACTACTCGTCAGTAATATACCTCATTACGACACTAGATATACAATCTACTATTATTATTTCCATTACGGCATTACTAAATTGTTTGGAATCATTTTATAGATAGGAAACAAGCATAAATACTTATAGTAGCTGGCAATATGGTATACGTATACCATATTGCCAGCTACTATATAAGTATTTTTGCTTGTTTCCTACGTAAAGGTATACACGTATAACTAGAAGAAGTTGAAAAAAGCTCGTACTTATAGCATCTTTAAAGAATTATGGTAAATTTCCTGCGTTCATGACTCGCTCAGGCATGAATATTAAAACTAATTTAATCCAATAAAATTCAATGATTAATGTGCCTCCTCAGCATTGTTAGTTCACGTCCGTGTACCATATATTTTGTACATCCGTTTACGAGATGTTTCAAAATCGATTTTATATACCTATCTATAGTTATCAATACAAATAAATAACAAGCCGTGAGGTGGGTCGTTTATTAGGACTAAAGTGCGACCCTTGAGGTCCACACGACGAACTTCCCAGTTTGATAAATATTTAATAATAATAATTAAATTAGATATTACACAGAAAAGTAATCATTTTAATCATTAAAACATAATTATTATTTATTTTTAACAATAATTAAAAAAAAAAAACGGCTGAACCGATTTTTATAAAATTTATTTCAGGCTAAAATGACGTTAACACGCCTCGATTGACACCCTTACGAAGTCGATATAATTTTTTATTCGCGAGATATTGTGTAAAATTTACTTTTTTGGAGTCTATTTGGTCATATGCACGCACACTCATTTTTTTTAGATGTATTTGAAAATGGCGCCATTAGTTTGCGTGATACTTTTTAATCTAGAAACAACCTGTATACAGACATACATTATGTATACACTGACGTTTTTCTCCCGTAAAAAATTCAAATTTTGTGCAGAAGCTTCTTATTTATTAACGTCTATAATATATATCACAATACGTTTATTAGTGTATTTGTCCATAGTATATGGCACATACACTATTGACGTCGGTCGGATAGCGAGACCTAAGGATCAAACCATATCACGGTCGTACATATACATATACTCATACAAATCATCGAGCGGTGTTTTCAAAATTAATTTAGCTGAGTAATAAATATTAGCAAAAAAAACTTTTTAGAAACAAGCTTTTATTTAAATGCACTAAAAAGGAAAAAATAAAAAATTTTAATAATTTAGGCTCATAATTATAAAAACGTGGGTCGTGAACTCTATGATAGTTTATTAGTCACGACCCACGCTTTTATAATTATTATTTTTATTATTAAAAATTATTTTTCCTTTTTAGTGCATTTAAATAAAAGCTTGTCTCCAAAAAGTTTTTTTACCAATATTTATTTTGTTCATTTTAGTCTTTCAAAATTTTTATCCCCCTTTGACACCCGTAGGTGTTGAATTTCGAAAAACCCTTTCTTAGTGGATGCTTACGTCAGAAAAGGAACCAACTGTCCAAATTTCAAGTTTCTAGTTTCAGCGATTTGGCTTGGACGTTGATTAGTCAAAAAAACCATACATCCCCGTTTGAACCCCTTAGGGGATGAATTTATTTTAAAAAAAATTTTTCATGTATTGTCATCGGGAATACATATGTGTACAAAATTTCAAATCGATCGGATACGTGACAGTCGTTCAAAATTGACTTGCAAGATTTGACCTAAACAAACACACAAACATGCATTGCAAGTTAAATAAAAGCTTGTAAAAATACACAATTTCGTCGACGAGGTTTAGCACTGCGACTGGTGTTTTTGTTGTAATAGCGCCGGCTGTCTTTTCGAACAATCCACGGCCTACGCAAATAACGCCATTTATTCATTTGCATGTATAATCTATTTAAGTTGGGGTAGAATCATAACTTTAATTTTGTCTTCACACAACAGACATGAATTATTTAAGTTGGTATCACTCACCTGTTTAAAACATACACATCTATAAAGTTGTTTATTGTAACTAGCTTTAATTATCTGCGGCTTCGCTTGCGGTAAAGTCGGTTTTGACAGAAACTTTTCTCAACTGATCACATCAACGACATTTTGCAATGCGGTGAATACCGTTAAATACAAATAATTGCATCTATTAATGCATAATCACTTTTATATATCTTACGCAAGCGGTACCCGTCCGGCTTCGCCCGAGTGCTATGAATTTATGATTTAATATCCCCTTTGCGAGAAATTCGCCCACTGCGTAGCGGGTATTCAATTCAATTCAATTATGCCGCTTAAACTAACTCGCACGCCACCTATTGTAAAATGGTTGTACTAATTCAAAAACCTTCACGGGCATGCGCACAACAACTCACCAAAGTTTCATTGCAATCGGAGGAATGGTAGGTATAGGAACGCATACGGGACAAGCAAAGAAATATTCATTCAATCAAATGTTCGTAAAATATAATAAATAAAATAATAATTGTAATTTTTTTTATATATTAAATTGTTATCCAATATCTGTATATTTTCATTACCTACCTATAAAAAATAAAAATATTAAAATAAATTAATAGATTTATACGGCTGAATTGCAATTGAAAAAAATTGTTTTTTTGTTGGAAAGCAGCCAATTATATAATTGATTCCAAACATATCGGAAAAAAATCATTTTACCAACCATAGTCACAGTCAGGATTCTAGCCTGAACTTTTCCACTTACGCAGCAGAATGAGCTTACAATTAGGTACTCAACCGTGACATGATTACTAATCTAACATTCTCCTTATATCCTTCGGAATCAATAGATTTTCACTACATGCGAGTGTTAATTCATTATAGCTAGGTTAATGTAGAAGCGAATCTTCGTTCTAGCGAGAGCTCATCATGAAAGTGAAAATTATTTCAAACACCCTAATGGGATACACTAAATAAGTAAAAAACAAATTAAAAGTCTTCCGGATTTGAACCTAAGTCTAGTACTTTACCACACAGCCATCTGGCGTATGTCAACATAGACCTTAACATAGGTATATGTAAGAATAATTAAGAGCACTGTGGTTTAATTTAATAATAAAGAGTTTAGTCATGTCTAACCACAATAATTTTATTAATGAATGTAAATTTCAAGAGCTATGCTCCCATCTTCAGCAAATACTAAGTATTATTTGCTGAAGTTGGGAGCATAGCTCTTGAAATGTACATTCATTAATAAAATTAATAAAGAGTTTAGTCACGTCTAACCACAATAATTTTATTAATGAATGTACATTTCAAGAGCTATGCTCCCATCTTCAGCAAATACTAAGTATTATTTGCTGAAGATGGGAGCATAGCTCTTGAAATGTACATTCATTAATAAAATTAATAAAGAGTTTAGTCACGTCTAACCACAATAATTTTATTAATGAATGTACATTTCAAGAGCTATGCTCCCATCTTCAGCAAATACTAGTATTTGCTGAAGATGGGAGCATAGCTCTTGAAATGTACATTCATTAATAAAATTATTGTGATTAGACGTGACTAAACTCTTTATTATTAATAGGTAGATGTGTTTTGTTTCAAATGTCAACCACTTCCTCTGTTTCCGTTACATCTAATATTTCTAAATGTCACCCGAAGTTTGAGACACGTTATTCACGCGTCAAAAGTAAAATTTCCAAATAGTTCAGCCGGCCCTGAAGTATATTTCTGATAAAAAAAATAACTTGAGGCAGTGTGAGGTGGTCACGCAGAGTCATTGACTACTACTACACGGTATAACTGAAGCGTATAGCTTTTTTGTACAATTTACAAACAATATAAAAAAATATCCAACATACCTACATAATATCGACTATACAGTAATAATATGTACTTACTTTCCAAGAAATTATAAATAGGCTACACCTGACTTTTCATTACACTTTTTTTTATGGAACGTTGAAAAAGTTTGTTAATAAGTTATTAATATAATAATTTTAGTATCACTTTATTCATAACAATGGACTTTTAATAGTTGTTCAGCGTTTATTTTGCTTTTCATTCAGGAAATTAGTAATTTCATTTATCAAGAACTTTTTTTATCTATATTTCGTTATAATGAAACCATAAAAAATCAATTTATCAATGTCTACAAATAAATGAAATTAGGGCTGCCATACTTTTATTCGTCAGATAGCGCTAATGGCAAGTAAGGTATATGTCAAACGTTTACATTTTTACAAGCTTTTATTTAACTTGCAATGTTTGTATGTTAGTTTGTTTATTTAGGTCAAAACTTGCAAGTCAATTTTGAACGACTTCCACGTATCGATTTGAAATTTTGTACACATATGTATTCCCGATGACAATACATGAATAAATCGTTTTTAGAATTAACTAAAGGGTTCAAACGAGGGTGTAGGGTTTTTTTGACTAATCAACGCCCAGGCCAAATCGCTGAAGCTAAAAACTTGAAATTTGGACAGTTAATTCCTTTTTTGACATAAGTATCCACTAAGAAGAGATTTCTCGAAATCAGCCCTGAGTTGGATCAAAAGGGGGTAAAATTTTGAAAGACTAAAATGAAGAAAATAAAATTTTAGTAAAAAAAAACTTTCTTTTTAGAGACAAGCTTTTATTGAAATGTACTAAAAAGGAAAAAATAATATTTAATAATTTTGGTTCATAATTATTATAAAAGCGGGGGTTGCGATAAACTATCATAGAGATTACAATCCCCGCTTTTATAATAATTATGAACCAAAATTATCAAATATTATTTTTTCCTTTTTAGTACATTTCATTAAAAGCTTGTCTCTAAAAAGTTTTTTTTATAATATTTTTTTATTCATCAGATGGCGCTAGTGGTAAGTAAGGTATATGTCAAGCGTTTAGAGATTAACGGTTTGTGTTTAGTGATTCTTCATTTATCCATTATTAAGAAATACAAAACTGCGATTTAATTGCGTTAAATGCAGATACTTGGTCTTCACTTGCTAGTGGCGCCATCAGGTGGATGGAATATATAAACAGTACTAACATTTGAATTACATAAAAGTGACTTACTTATACCCTCACTTGGCAGTGGCGCTATCAGGTAGGAGATAAAAGTTTGGCAACTCTCATTGCAACTTTGTAATTGCAAGTTTTTCAAGAAATTTCGAGTCGATGTTGAGTTTATAGACTTACATCGGATTAGCCATTTTCAGAATTTTTGTCTGTTTGTTATCTCAACAATATTACTGAACCCCGTAACTTTGCCTTTAAAAGAAATACTAGACACTTTTGATAGATATACTAAATTATAGATGCTCGACAACAGAGTTCGTAAGTGTCTCATAGACCGTTTTGAGAAGTACCCATCTTCGTTTTTGGATTTAGATACTAACAATAAAAAGTGTCAAAGACACTAAACACTATCCTAGATACCTATGCAAGATGTTCCTTAGCTTTGGCAGTAGCCAAATCGACATTTACGTGAGCGAAGCCGCGGGTAAAAGCTAGTAATTAACGTGAGCGAAATAAAAACTATATATATAGCTATGCATATACATACAAAATTAATAAGCTCTGGGGCAAAGATGTGGAAGGCTTAGATAATGTAAAATATATGATTTACATTTTACATAAATGATGCAAGAATTAATATCCTACCAAAAATATAAATGTGAAAAAATGCGCCAAGTTCTTTTCTACCAGTTTGTTCGGTAATCTAAAATGTTATCAACTTCCATTCCAACTCCAAACTCGAAAAGTTAGGTTTGGAACAAAAGTTCTAAAATAAAAATAGTATCACCTCTTTTCAGAATTTATGTTCTAAATCTAATTTTTTGAGTTTTAGTGACCGAACAAAAAACATTTATATTTTTTGTAAGATGTCAATACTTTTTGCAAAATTGAATTAATTTTCCCCATACAAATTCCTTAGTTTAGGATGATAAAGTTGATATTTTTTTTGATTTTTTTTATATCCAAAACCGTACCTATACGCCAAACAAGTTTCTAAATATACAGGATAAGTTTTGATGAGTCAGTCACAAAATTTGCAATTTTCTGGGGCCCGTATTTCCTAGACGCTCTGAGATAAAAGCTTGAAATGTTTACTGGGTTTTTTCATCTTACTAGTTTATTGGGAACTGAAGTTATGAGGGTGGCAAATATTTAAGTTAATGGCGTGCCGGTGCTTGAACTTTAGTGTTGCCGTCTAGATCTAGACATTCTAGACTCTTGTCTTGTCTAGATTTTCAAGACAAGACTTGCAAAAGTCTTGTCTAGAAACTTTCAAGACAAGACAAGACTTGCCTTATCTAGATCAAGACTCTTGCCAAAACTCTAGACAATTTTCAAGAGTCTAAATAAACTAAGTAGTAGTAGGTATAAAGTAAACCACTCGGTTAATCTAGACTCTTGAAAATAATCTAGAATCTTGATATTAGACAAGACAAGAGTTGACAAATTGATTGAGGCTTTCGCGGCCAGTTGGCGAGCTTCTTCAGAGGTCCTTCCATCTCCGATGCTGGATGTAGAATTCTACATCCAGCATCGGAGATGGAAGGACCTCTGAAGAAGCTCGCCACTCGTGCTAGCGAAACGTTAGGAAGCAATTCCAACCAACGACGGCCTATAATAGACCCGAATCAGGACAACATCAGCTCAAGACAAGAGTTTTTTAATCTAGACTTAGACTTAGTGAAATCTTGATATTTCAAGACAAGACTTAAGTGAAGTCTTATCTTGGTATTTCAAGACAAGACAAGACTTTGAAAGTCTTGTCTTGTCTAGACGGCAACACTATACTGAACTTGGCCGGGTGCAGTACCGTGCATCTAGATGAGTTGTATGTTTTAAATAATAACCGAAATTGCCTTCAGAAAGAATTACGAATTGATATCAACATTAGTTATTAGTACGTTTAAAATATTTAATAGATATGTTGGCATTTTTTCATCGCAGCACGAACACTCCTGTGTGACATGAACTGGACATGAGTGGCTCATTACGTAATCCAGGGTTGGCCAATCCGCTGATTTGACGAACGAACTGACCGACAGGGTTAAAATACGGAACACTAAAAAGGGTATTTGCCTCAACCACATAAACGCACGGTCGAAGTTATGTTTCATATATTTACACTTTTTCATTTCAAATCTCAGCATTTTTAAAATTAAAAAATAATTATTATTAATAAAATCCATGGATATCATAACATATATACATAAATATCCAAATCCTGCTTACAATAATACACTATATTGAAAAATCAGAAAATTGATTTTTAAAATCATAAAATCTATAAGAAAACGATTTTTTTCTGGGATGAGACCTAGCTAGATCGATTTTTTGCCCCTACCCAAAACCCCTTTTCAGTACATTTTGTCAACGTTACTCTCGAACCCAGGTTCCTATGCATAGAACGCAAAGACTAAACCAACTGCGCTATGGGTGGCAGTGTGTAGACGGCCGTTTTTATGATATAAGTATATGTAGCGCATTCTTACGCAAAATTGAGAACGCTTCACATTTTTTCAGTACCCTGGCAAAGAGTGCCTAACGCGCCTAAGGAAGTTTTCACTTCGAAAAATATCTTTTTGAAGTGGGAAGGTTAAAATATCGCCCTAAGCGTCAGATACACTAGGGCCGACCCTGTCTGTAGGAACAAAACTGTATGTTTTATACCTAAAACTTGAATGATATTTAATAATTGGTATGTATGTATTGTGGGATACTTATAAAATACAAGTCGATAAATCAGGTACCTGTATTGTTATTCTAGTCTCGCGACAACAGGATAAGAAGACGTTACACCTGAAACGTGTTTCCTCTCTCGTTGTACAACATTACATAAAAACTCGCGCAAATCCATCAGTCAGTTTCTCTCCGTCTCCCTCTAACCCTTTCTCTGTCTCACTTCTTGTTCGACACATTGTAATCTTGACGTGTGCATTTGTACCTGTGCGGGTAAGTAATATACAGGCACCACTGAGGTAAAAGATATAGATAGAGAGGACAGTGTGGTGTAACGGTTAGCGTAGCGGCCTTTGGATCACACTGTCGTGGGTTCGAATCCCGCTCATGGATATTATGTGATGTCATTTAGTTTTAAGAGAATTGTTATTTATAATGTATTTAAGACGCTAATGACCTAAGTTGTCGACGCGTCTATAATCTACAATAAATAAAAGATATAGAGGGATTATAAGCATTTTAAAGTGAAGCCAGGATCGCCATATTGTACCTCGGCCCTCATTATCCGACTACAAAAAAATGAGGGTTTTTTATATGTGAGTAGAAGAGAATAATATTTCCAATCCATCCCGTGTTTTGCCGCCATGTTTACTCGCCCCTGTGACGTCAAACCTGACTTATTTTTATTTATTGTAGATTATAGACGCGTCGACAACTTAGGTCATTAGCGTCTTGAATACATTAAATAGCAACTTCCTTAAAATTAAATTACATCACAAAAGATCCATGAGCGGAAGTGGGATTCGAACCCACGACAGTGTGATCCAAAGGTCGGCTATGCTAACCGTTACACCACACTGTCCTCTCAAAACAAACCTGGTTTCAATTTTGTATAAACAGTTGTATACGTTATGTCCCCTCTATACCTTTTACCTCAGTGATAGACACTGAGTTAAAAAAGTACTAGAGGCGCTACAAGCATTTAAAAATGAAGCCAGTCGCCATATTTATTGAGCCTTGTACATTTATATGTAAGAATAAGAAGAAGAGAATAATATTCCCAATCCATCCCGTGTTTGGCCGCCATGTTTGTTGTCCCCTGTGACGTCAAACCTGGCTTCAACTTTGTATAAGCAAAAAGAACCATATCGATGGTGAAGAATGGCAACCTTCCATGTCATGATTTACAGAAATTCAGCAAGCTTCTATGTCAAAAACAGACACTTTTCAGGGGGAAGATAAAAATGTTTTGAACCATGATGCTCTAACGTTATCTTTCATATTAGGTTAAATTAATACACTGACAGGATGTTGTAACAAACCCCTATGTCTGGCATAGTATGTTGTTCTTCACTTAAGATAGGGAGTTTTGTTGTATAAGTCCGTATTTATTCTTCATTGACATGGGAGATTTTGCCAGCAAAAAGAAGACTATCCAGGTGTGAAAGCTTTCACGGCCGGCATTGTTCCAAGTCTGACCTGTGAGCCGCCACGGAGGACACTTCGACCGCTGCCACATCGCCTTTGAGAATGTCTACCGCAGTTGTAGACCAAAACGTCAGGTAGAAATACCACCGGACCACGGCCTACAAGCCCGGAAACCATGAAGACTTGGAAAAAGAAGGCTAGTTTGTAAATCGTTTAATTCATAATTTTCAAATCTGCAGAAATTGACATAGAAGGTTACTGTTTTGCTGCAAACGGAGACCTAGGAGTTTGCTGTTCTTCATCATCGATATACTAAAATATGTACCATTCCTCCTGAAACATCCTGTAGGATTTAAACTATATGTTCGGTGCGTCGTGTTGGTATGTCAAACCGGTCAAGTTGTTGGCGGCCCCAGTAAATGGGAGGCAACGCAGGAGAGCTTTAGAGCCGTTGGCAGACACTTTCAGTAGGTGGGATTATTATTAAGATTGCTTCAGCTTAATACCCGACCAGAGAGAGAGACTTACGCGGAGTACATGCAGAATACAATACAGAGTTGAGAGTTACTATGGAAGGAAATATTTAGTACTGATAGCGAGCGCTCGAAATTGCTGTTAACACGACCGAGAGAACTCTGTACGTCGCATCGCGTCGTCGCTCTCGCATTAGGTTGTATAAGACAGACGAACGAACGCGTCTAAAGAATACCCAAGGCGTTTGAAGACATGTCATTAACAGACTATGTTCATTACATGTACATACAATTGACTTAAAAGAGAAATAGACTGCGCAACAGGCTGGCGCATGCAACGTGGTGGCTGCCATCTTCGCGTCTTTTTCTAATTAGAGTCGAAAGAAAAAATTCGACTGGATAGCCAGTCCTATACTTTAGCTTCCCACAATCGCTCGGAACTGAACATTTTCCTGACAAAACAATATACGTTATATAAAAGGCATCTACTAAAATCATAGACATCTAGATTAGATAATTAAAAATTTACTTCCGCGTAATTTTTAACCGACTTCAAAAAAGGAGGTGGTTCTCAATTCGGTTGTATTTTTTTTTTAATTTTTTTTATGTTTGTTACCTCAGAACTCCGTCATTTATAAAGCAATTTGGAAAATTCTTTTTTTATTGGATAAGGTATACCTCGAAGTAGGTCTCATATAAATTTTACTTAAATCGGTTCAGTAGTTCGGCTGATTTTTAATAAAAGTGAGTAACGACGTGTGATTCCTTAGTCCAGGACATTTAATGTTAATTTTCATTTGACAGTGAAGGCCTCATCTTTGTTTAAATTTCTGTTTACATATGGGAAAAACTCTATCTTATTAAAAAAAATATATATTTTTAAAAAAACCATCTTATAGTGGACATGTACATTTCTGAGATTGGGACTGCGCAGTCTATGCTTTAAGTCAATGACACATACATATTACATACCTACGTAATATGTATATTATATGTAGCAGAACATGAGACAGGTTGGTCGGCCGCTCTGCACGCCATATAACACAAAATATGAAATAGAGATCAACGACGTGCAAATAACCTTCTGTTACTATATTATTCGCCTGTACATAGTCAATTGATAAATAAACTATTGGCGTTGGTCGGATAGTAGAAGTCCAGAAAAAAGTTAGGGAATTATGCAAATTTAATTTTATAGTGTCACAGTGTACGTTAAAATGTAGGTACTTTTAAAATTGACATAAAATCAGTCATAATTTATTTAAAAACTTGATTTATGTTTTCTATTGAACACAGAGAAAGGTTTGAAGAATAGCGGAAATTTACCTTAAAAAATTGAGGGAATCACTAAACTACATAGGTACATAAAAATTATTCGTTTTAAGTCAAAATCCATAGTATTAATGTATCTTGGAAAAAAAATCCGCGAAGTCAGGTAAAAAAAATCTTTCGCAAAATTTATTACTTATTAGTACCTGCTAGTTTTTACCCATGGCTTCGCTCGCAGTGTCGGTTTTTTGGCAACTGCTTCAGCTCCCTTTAGGCTTTAGTCAATCCTATTTTTAACCGATTACGAAAAAAGGAGGGTTATGATTTTAACAGTTTATATGTATGTTAGTTTGTTATCTCGTAGGGCCTAATCTACTGGGTCGATTTTAATAATCGAGGTGTCATTCGATTTGTCTAAATCATGCGAGTGTTCTAGACTATGACATATTTTTGTAAATTCAAAATGGCGGTTGTTAGATGGAAAAAATCTTGCAGGTCTAAAATTTTTTTTCTGGACAAATCGATTGAGTGGGAATATCAATTAATGAAAAAAAATTTGTGGCGATATGAAAAAAAAAACTAAAAATAAAAGGTCTTTTATGTAGTCGGGCTTTCTGATGTAGTTATAGCAAACACAAATCCAATCAAAAGTTGAGAAGTTTTTGAACTGACAAATAGACAAAAATTCTGAAAATGTATAATTCGGTTTAGGTATATCCTGCAGACTGCAAATCTAAGTCGAAACTTCATTGAAAACATACAATTACAAAATATTCACCTTTTGTCTCTAAAAAAATTAGTATTATAATTAAGTTCTCTTAAAAGTGTCCCAAAATATCTATTTATTTTATTTATTGTAGATTATAGACGCGTCGACATCTCAAGTCATTAGCGTCTTTCAACTACACTAAATAACAACTTTCTTAAAACTAAATAACATCACAAAACATCCATGAGCGCAGGTAGGATTCGAACCCGCATGACACCCAAAATATTTGTATCTATACTTTTTGTAAAAATTTAACTGAAATAATGTGTTAATTTAACCTTTAGGTATATAAAATATAAATAAAAAATGCACTGGCATAAATATTTCATTCAAATGTAAGTATATTTCGTAATAGAACGTTTACCATTTTGTTAATTAATTAAACTGTGAATTTTAATTAGAATTTGAAATTCTCAGTATTGTATGTCAAAATTTTAAACATTGCATTTTCTGAAAAGAATTACAAAACATAATATATACCTATTTAAACAAAAACAGATGTTTGTAATTTAATACATAGGGTTACTGAAGGGTCTGGAAACGCCTCCGTATTTCTGTTATTACTTTTAGAAACAAAATACATGTTTCAAATAAAAGTTACTCTATTTTAAGTGTATAGCATAAAGCGGCATATTTTAAGAAAAAAGGCCCTTGCTGAGTTCGAAGTAATAAAATACAACTCGGTTCTTTAAAATAATATTTTAGTTGTTTTTCTGGAAGCGCCATTTTAACTTTCGAGAGACCGTAGGCGTCCAGAAAGTCTCGTACTTAATGGCGATAAAATTTGAATTTGAAATTTCTACGGATTTCCAGTTTTTTTCTGGAAGGGCCATTTTTAATTTCGAGAGACCGTAAGAAAATCTTGTACTTAATTGCGATAAAATTTGAATTTGAGATTTCTAGGGATTTCCAGAGTTTTTTTTCTAGAAGGACCATTTTTAATTTCGATTAAGAGAGAGAACTTAATGGCGAAAAAAAATCGAAATGGTCGAGATTTCGATGGATTTAGACGTTTAGTGATTTCTAAATATACCAAAAAATCAAGTTTTGGATGTACGTCCATTCGTACGGGCCGGGCTGACAAATCGTTCAACGGATTGAATTCAAATTTTAAACTTAAGATTGTTGGAGAATTTCTCAGATTTTTTTTATTTTCGCCCTACTCCAAATTAGGATTATGATTTACTAATAGAAAATTGAAAATTGCGATTTTCTTTAAAAGGGCTCGAACTATTATTACAAGCTTTTATTTAACTTACAATGTAGTTTGTGTGCAAGTCAATTTTGGACGACTTCCACGTGTCCGATCGATTTGAAATTTTGTACACATATGTTTTCCCGATGACAATACATGAATAAATCGTTTTTAGAAATAAATTCTACCCCTAAGGAGTTCAAACGGGGATGTAGGGTTTTTTTGACTAATCAACGCCCAGGCCAAATCACTGAAGCTAGAAACTTGAAATTTGGACAGTTGGTTCCTTTTCTGACGTAAGCACCCACTAAGAAAGGATTTTTCGAAATTCAACCCCTACGGGTGTCAAAGGGGCGTAAAATTTTGAAAGACTAAAATGAACAAAAAAATATTAGTAAAAAAAACTTTTTAGAGACAAGCTTTTATTTTTTAAATGCACTAAAAAGGAAAAAATAATTTTTAATAATTTAGACTCATTATTATTATAAATGCGTGGGTCGTGACTAATAATCTATCATAAAGTTCACGACCCACGCTTTTATTAATTATGAACCTAAATTATTAAAAATGATTTTTTCGTTTTTAGTGCATTTCAATAAAAGCTTGTCTCTAAAAAGTTTTTTTACTAATATTTATTTCATATTATAATTTCACAAATCGATATGTCCTTAATGACCCTAAAATATGTCAACATTATAGATACACAATTCTGAGAAATCTTTTTGATTGGACAAATCATTTAATAATGTAGGTACTTATGTGGAAAAGATTTTCACGTGACATGAGAAAATTTTCGAGAAAAACGCAAAAAGTAAAGGTACTGGGAAAAATAACAAAAAACGCAGTGAATCTAAAAAACATTGATATTTTTTAAAATATTTTTCTATTTGTTTACTTTGTTTCATAATTTCTGATGTTATTGCATATTATTGTGATATTTTTCCTGTATTTTAATTTTTTCTCAAATGTATTTTTGTTTGCCTTTTCTCGAAAACTTTCTTGTACAAGCCTAAAACAGGGTGTCCACTTTTTTCTCCAGACCAAATTCCCTGACTTTCCCTGACCGAATCTGATTTTTTTCCCTGACTTTTTTGAAAATTTTTCCTTATTTCAAACCTAAGCTAACGAACTTTAATAGGACCTAATCAAATTTTTTACCCCTGACCCTTTTCAAAGTTTCAAAAGTTAAAAAAGGTACAATTATTATACGACACAAACTCATTGTTTATGCAACTTTCAGCATCAAAAATTACAAAAGTGTTAAAAGTCTGCTCTGTTGAAATTTTTCCCTGACCACTTTTCAAATTCCCTGACTTTCCCTGACCCAAAAAAAATGTTCTGACATTCCCTGACTTTCCAGAATTCCCTGACCTGTGGACACCCTGTAAAAGGTGTTTGCACATTATACTAATATAGAAAAAATAGCTCTTACAAAAAAGTCAGCCTGCTTAAAATAATAATAAAAAGAATGGCTCCGCCGTCCAATTGGCT
Source organism: Mongoloraphidia duomilia (assembly GCA_039654895.1). Taxonomy (NCBI): domain Eukaryota; kingdom Metazoa; phylum Arthropoda; class Insecta; order Raphidioptera; family Raphidiidae; genus Mongoloraphidia; species Mongoloraphidia duomilia. The sequence continues at coordinate 82,818,451 of CM077516.1, read as the reverse complement.
GGAATTTTTCTCTCATTATAGCTTTCAATGGAAGTATATCTACTTAAGTATGGTCACGTTTTCTCTCATTATTACTTTCATAGGTTAAGAATAAAGTACATAGGCCACTTTTTTCTCTCATTATAAGAGTCGAAAAGGGTACATATGAATGGTCGTCATTATAACACAATAAGGTATAAGTACGGTAGGTTCTTCAGCAATAGACACACATACAAACTTACCTTTAAATCCTTTTTTTTTGTTCCGTTTGTAAGATTATCAGCAGTCAGCATCCGCATCTGCATGTAGAACTGGTAACATTTTTCGTTTTGACCCGACGGGACTTTTACGGCAACATTATCTTAGATATTGTATTAATTTATTTAAAAACACAAAAGTATTAAATTTCACGTGATAAATTTATTTCTCGTCTTCATAAATTCCAGAAAACTGGAATTTTTCTTCTAGTATAAAATATACACAGAAATCATATAATACAAAAAAAAGGAAACAAATAAATATTTCAATAAAAAAGAGACTATTTACAAAAATGTACAAAAATACAAAAAAAAATCATATAAACATAAATATATACACTTTTCAAGTCTTTTTTAGTCTTAATAATTAATAGTTAACATTGAATTATCAAGTTGTCGTTCGGAATAATTATTTTAATATACAGTCCATTAAAACACAATATAAATCAGTGTTCATAAATATTTATTAAGGGGTTTGGGGGATATCACACTAAATACGCCTGCACTTGGTGTCCCATCGGATGTTGGACAGGACCGTGCTGGCCGGGCAGTCTTCTTCCAGAGCCACCTCGCTCTAACGTCGAATAATCCGAGTCGATACTCGAATAAATATGATCGGAAAGAGGTCTGGGTTCGATAGGAAATTGATGTTGCGGTTGCGGTTGTCGTCGACTTGGACGTGGCGAAGGCGTCGCAGTCGTCGCCGACGAATAGTTCGCTTCGTCGTGTTCCTGTTGAGCGTCGACTGCTTGGGCACCGCGCGCCGGACTACGCTGAAGCGAATTACTTGATGAGTACGCCGGCGGTGCCGCATCGCAACTCTGAGCAGCACGAAACAGCGGATGAGAGCTAATGTGAGCGTGAAGGGTCGGAGCTTGCGGCGCAGGTTTCAATTTTTCCGGATACGAATGACCATGCGTTCCGTTCGATACGACGCTCGAATCAATCGTATAATTATTTATATTTCTACGGTAATTATTATGGTGATGATGATGATGATGCTTGGAACGCGGCTGTCCACTCGGCATAGCATACCGAAGTCGTTCCCAAAATCTCTTATCGCCCCAACGGACGCGAGCGGCCGTTTTTAAATAAGGCCTTAACTCTGGATCGAGTTCGGCCTCCGGTAATGGGGCGCCCTCTTCGATAACGACTAGTTTAAACACTCTACCCTTCAGCGCTTCGTGCAAAGCTTGACGCAGTTCATAACGCGACCACTCTGTTTGCAGGAAGTTTCTTGACAAGATTACCAACACCCTGCGGCTAGCTTCGGCCGCCTCCAAAACGGCAGCTGCCGGTGCACTGTGCTGCAAATATGCAGTTGCGGCATGAGGCAAGTCTCTATGATGAAGACACAATTGCAGCGGAGGACTGCCGGTTTCGAGTTCGGCCGCGACGGACCGGACGACAAATTCTTCGTCTTTAGGACTATAGCACACATAGCCGTCGTAAAGTTTATCGCGTTCTTCACAATGTTTACCACCGGCGGTTGCGAATTGACACAATCTAACACCATAACGCGAAAACAACCACACTTTGACAGTCTCTCTAAACACGAACGATAATATTAATCCAACCAGTAACACTAGAAATAACATGAGCGTCACAACCATCATCGGTAAATAGTCAGAAACTAACATACTTTCAATCATCGATCCGCCGGAATAAAAATCACTGCACGTGTCATTCAGATTTAAATCACGACGATATGGCGGTTTAGAGTCCGTATTATAACACCAAATGTCTGTAGTGTCGATCACTTTATGCACATTGTCACTGACCCAAGTCGACAATTCTTGTAAAAATTTACAACGACACGACCACTGATTGTTACCGATCGCGAGTTGATTCAAATGCGAGTTTAACGACAATTGCCATACTGGAAAAGTCGTGAGTTTGTTGCCATCGAGTCTTAACACTTGTAACGAATGCAATGGTTGCAGCGTTGTATTTCCTATGTATTGTATCAAATTATTTTGCAAATATAATTCTTTCAGCGCAGCTAGATGTTCGAATTCGTAGCCTTTCAGTTCATTTATGCGATTATCTTCAAGATGTAAATTTTGTAAAGCGTTCAGTCCGTTAAAAGTTCGGTTCTGTATTGTTTCTACGCCGCTGGAGTTTACATACAATACTCGCATGTTTTTTCTACCGATGAATACGTGATTTTGGAGCTCGCGGAAATCGTTACCGTCCAAGTAAACCTCTGTAGCGTCCATCGGTATGCGATGCGGTATTTCTATCGCATTTTTACCGGAGCAATCGACCACATTTGTGTTCCATGTCTGGTCATGGTAACATGTACAGTTCTGAGGACATGTCATTTCACAATCACACGCGTCAAAATCACAACAATGACACAAAGCGAAACAATGCGTTTCGTATCTGCATAAAAAGTCGCTTGGTTTAGCTTCGACGAGCGGCATGTGAGTCATACCGCGAGAATATGTCATTTTACACATGACGTTGTCCAGGTCCATGACCCGAGGATGTTGGCGCAGAGATGTCATGTTGTTTATCATTTGAATCCATTCCATGCTGCAGTCACAATGAAACGGGTTGCCGCCGATATAAAATTCTGGCAAAGAACGGTTTAATTGTACAGGTGTTAAACGTAAACCATTCAAGTCCAACTTGACTAGCTCGTTTGCGTACATGTCCACTCGAGCCAAGTTGGTTTTGTCTAAAAACGTATTCACTTGAACGTCTTTAATAAAATTATTATTTATAAATAAAAGTTCAACACTATTTGGTATGGACATAGGAGAGATCTGTGTTATACGATTATGACTAGCGTCCAATGTTTTTACACGAATTTCATTTTGAATTTTATAATAATTGCCCAAATGTTCAATAAAATTGCCGTGAATGTCTAACCACTTCAAATTGCTTGGAATAAAAGCGTAATCGAACCAAACTAAATGATTGTCCGATAAATTTAACCACAATAAACTTGCTAACGTAGCAAAAACACCATTGATATCGGTGAGAAAATTTTCATCTAGACGAATCGCTTCCAGTTGTGTATTGCGTTCGAAAGTTCCGCGTTCAATACTTTGGATTTTATTTTTGGCAAGATTCAACACTTGCAAACTTGGTAAATCCCAAAGCATTCCCTTTGTTAAATTTCCAACGTTATTGTCGATTAACCGCAGTCCCGTCAACTGTTCTAAATTTTTGAACGAGCCATTTTTAAATTCACTAATTTGATTTTCACCTAAATCGAGTGTTTTCAGAAACGACAGTTCTTGCAGTGCTTCCGGCACATCGACCAGTGCATTAGAACTGAGATCAAGTTCTTTCAGGTCAGAACAATTGCGAAACGCTTGTGGGTCCACATTAACAATCAAATTGTTGTTTAAAGTGAGTTTACTCAGTACGAACAATCCGTTGAAAAGTAACGGGCCTATTGTGTGAATACGGTTTTCAGCCAGATTTAGTGTGTGCAAATTGTACAACGGTAAAAAGGCGTTATCTTCTATAAATCCAATAGAATTATTGCGCAAATCTAATATTTGTAAGAAGAACAGATCTTTAAACGTACGTCCGTCAATACGCGTTAGTGCGTTGTGTGATAAATTCAATACAATCAAACGTATAAGGCCGGTGAATATTCCAGCATCAATGTGATTACTGGACAAAAGATTCCCGGATAAATCCAACACCAACAGTTGCTCCAAACGATGAAACACACCTCGCGCCAACGAAAAAAGCGAATTATTTGTCAGATGAATTTCTCTCAGTTCTCGTGAACCCGCAAACATTCCTTGCGGTAAAGTTGTTAAATGATTATTCGAAAGATTCAGAATCCGCAATGAAACTAAACCTACGAGCGCATCACCGGAAACCTCGCTGATGTTGTTGTTGCTGACATCAAGATGTTGAAGTCGACGAAGACGTTGAAGTGCTGAACCTTCAGGTAATTTGTGAAGTTCGTTGTGTGAAATATCCAAAGCCTGTAGCTCAGAACCTCCACACAAAGGTCTTGGTGTATTTATGTTACCCAAACCTAATCGTTCTAAAGTTCGGATTCTGTTGCGAGTCAGATTTAAAAGTTGTAGGTTTTCTAACGGACAGAACACATCCTCCGGCAGTGCTCTTATGTTATTATCGGCAAGATCTAAGCTTTGTAGTTCTCGTAAGCCAGACATACTGCCCACGTCCAATTCGAGACTTTTTCCAGAACTCCATTCCGAATTGAACGTGTTTACAGATAATTTTTTCAATTCTCGTAAACCGTCGAATGCGCCAGATGGTAAATGCAATAACTTGCAACTATCTATGATAAGCTCATTGAGTGAATGTAATTTCTCAAAAGCTCTAGAAGTTATGGTGCTTTCAAATAACAGCACGTCGCTGCATTTGATGCGAAGTCTGGTTGTTCCTTCGGCTGGAAGTGCCCCAAACTCGCCGTCCAATGTCCTCAGTCGACATGCCACGGCAGATCTTCCGCTGGTATCGTTGTTCTCCGGAGACCAAGAACACTGATCCACCGTCAGATTTTCGGCTCGCGGTTGATTTGAGCATTCACTCACAATCACAAAACAAAAAATCCAAATACAATTAGAAAATAAATTTCGAATTTCCATCGTGTAAAATAACACCGACGTTTAAAGAGGTGCACAATTACAACCCCTATAATTCAGGGCTGTTTTTTCATGTCAATATCACAAACAAGTTAATATTATTTCAACAGTCCTCATGTTTCGAAAAAATAACATTATAACATCACTTTTTTAACTGAAGTTATAATCTTCATGTCACAACAAAGAAAAACTCCGTTATTAAGAGAGATTGTTGTATATTCTTCAACAATCCAGTTACACTTAGTTCGTCAACTTAGCGTACGCTTCACTTTTCCACTAACAGGTTGTAGTCAACTACAAGAAGTTCACAGTCTCTTTTTCTACCGAACCGGTAATGGTGTTCCCGTTTGCATAAACACATTTGTAAAGTTGACTATTTTAATTCAATCACATCCACAAAAAAAAACTTTTTACTACAATTTATACGTCACGAAACAACTGCCACAATAGTTAATACTTGTAAACAGGTTCACTGTTTTTGAATTCGTGCCGTTACAACATTGTTTCTATGCACGCACGTTATTCGTACCGCGTTTGGACCGAGACTGGCCTCGCAACGTACGTGCCCGCAGTGTATACTGTAGGAATGAATAGTGGGGTCCCCTGTGCAGTCGCAGTTGCGCGGTCGGCCACTGTGCGGCGCCAAAGGACGGGGCAACATATAGACACGGGACAAGCAACTGTTATGGTGCGGACCATGCTGGGCGCATGTCAAACTGCAGAAGGGTGCTTTGCCAACTTGCTTACAGCTCTTTCTATACAAGTAGACTTACTAGAACTAGTTCAGTTTCTCAATTCTAGACTGGCTCATATTATCATCTAGTTGGCTGTATGTGGTGCTTCATGACAAGGGTGGACCTTAGTATGAGACAACCGTGCCGGCCTTCAGGCAAAACTAACTTGATGTTTTCTACCGAGTTGACTTGAAGGAAAGCAATGCAGACCATCTCTAAAGAAAGTTAATACTTACTTATGGAATTTTATATTTCCTGTAGGAATTCATTCATTTGTATGTACAAAAAGATTGAACCGTTTTAAACAATAAAACGATAAAAAACTATCACTTGAACGGATTATGATAATAAATAAACTAGAAAAACACACTTGAAAAATTCTACAATATTTACTTCCCACCTCTACTATAGTAGGGAAGTAATGGATTTAGTCCGAAAAAAATATTTCGAGTTTGTGTGTGTGTGTGTGGTTAATTTTTGGCCTTCGATACCGTAAAAACGAAACAACATACGGCCATGCCGATTGTTCTATTGTGTTTATCAGCCTTTAACTTAGATCTGATTAGATTTTGAGTCAAATCGGTTCAGTGGATCCTGAAATATTAAAAAAAACGTTCTCAATGTGACGTATTAACATAGGTAAAAAAAATATAAATGAATTCTAGATGTTATAATATGAAAAAAATGTAAATATTTTTTTTCTCTAAAATGTATAGTTTTCGAGAAACGATTTTCGAGTGTTTAAATAAAAAAATTCGACTGATGACCAGTCCTATACTTCCCACCTAGTAAATATTTGCAAAAAATAAACACTCTTTTTTTATTCTTTGAAAAAAGCATGGCCCTGTTTTTTGTTTGGTGATCTACTGATGGCTAGCTTAATATAGCAAAAATCATGGTTACCTTGATTTACGTACAATTTTTATTTTTTTTAGTAAAATATTTTTTTTCTCGAAAACTATACATTTTAGAGAAAAAAATATTTTACTAAAAAAAATAAAAATTGTACGTAAATCAAGGTAACCTTGATTTTTGCTATATTAAAAAGAGGGCCATGCTTTTTTTCAAAGAATAAAAAAGAGTGTTTATTTTTTGCAAATATTTACTAGGTGGGAAGTATAGGACTGGTCATCAGTCGAATTTTTTTATTTAAACACTCGAAAATCGTTTCGGACTATTAACCCACTCTCAGAAGCACATAAAGTTATACTAACCTATGCAATGAAAATAATAATAATTATGAACCAAAATTATTAAATATTATTTTTTCCTTTTTAGTACATTTCAATAAAAGCTTGTCTCTAAAAAATTTTTTTACTAATATTTTATTTAATTCTGATTTGGTTCTAAAAGTTGAGTCCGAAATTCTGAAGCCTGCTGAGTTCTATAGAACCATTCTAGGACATACCAACAAATACGCGCCTGATATGAAATATATATATTTATTGTGTTTGAAAAAGACAAAAGAAAAATAAATGAAATGGTTGAAAAAGAGTCCACTTAGCACGTCCGTGTCTGTTTTAAATATCTTTCCATTCTCTAGTTTATACTACGGTCGCTATAACAGCGTGGCTATAGAAGTCACTGTGCCTATGTAATATGACTATGCATGTTATAGAACTCTAATTCCCTGGGGCATTTTTTTATGTATAAAGAAAAATGAAAAATATGTGAATCTTTTGTTTACATAAAACACAAAATGAAAATTGCTCCAAGATATTTTTTATGCAGATCTTTTTAATTTTACTATACCTACATCGAATTTTTCACTGTAGAAAATTTAATCACAAAAAGTTGTTTTTTTTTTACCAACATCGCTATGCAATTATTTAAAAATGTAATCAAGTCGAAATATTTTTTAAATCAGAAGTGTGAAACAATTGAATTTCGCACGCTTTTGTGGAAATTTAAACACAGCTAACGCCTAAGGGCCTGTTATGAAAAAAAATCTCTTTATTTTCCTTAGTGTTTATAGTAAATGCAGTTTCCTCACGGAATACAGAAATCGAAAACGATTGAAAACGGTAAGGCGCAAGAGGGGAAGGACTAGAAGTAACATTTCAAACGGTTTTATTTGACCCAGTATATTTGTTTGTTACTATCTTTATTTCAAATCTTGCGACAGCTTTTTCAACTACTTCTACTTAACCGATTCTTACGAATTGCACACACATTGAGTTCCCGTGACAATACAATATTATGATAATTTCAACTTGGTAACGAGGATGTGATGATTGAATCAGGAGGTGGACAGTGGAACTCTTAAAAACTAGAAAATAAAAATAGGTAAAAAAACTTTTAAGTTAAACGGTTTTATTTTAAATCATCAGCTGTGCCAAAAACTAGAAAATAATTAGAACACAAACCAAGGGGCACTTTGTGTCGCTGCGTCAGCGGAATAAGTAATAATCTGGGACTTTTAACAGACTAAAATAAGAACGTGGGGCGCATTTGAAATATTTCTATTGGTGGTGGTGGAAACACATTTTTCTAGACAAGCCGTTGTTATTTAATAATATTAGTATACAGTCGTTATACAGATTTTTATGCGCCTCACGTTTTTATTTTAGTCTGTTAAAAGTCCCAGATTATTATTTATTCCGCTGACGCAGCGACACAAAGTGCCCCTTGGTTTGTGTCCTAATTATTGTCTAGTTTTTGGTACAGTTGATGATTTAAAATAAAACCGTTTAACTTAAAAGTTTTCTTACCTATTTTTATTTTTCATACAAAATTATCAAACGACTGAACTGATTTTCAGTAAAATTTGGTACACTTAAAAAGGGTAGAACTTTAAACACACTTTGATCTAAATTCTAATAATTCATAAACATTCCTAGTAGATTTTGAGGGATAAAATTCCGGGGCATTTTTTTTGGGATAAAATTCCGGGGCATTTTTTTTTTTTGATAAAATTCCGGGGCATTTTTTTTGGGATAAAATTTCGGGGCATTTTTTTTGGGATAAAATTCCGGTGCATTTTTTTTTAGTTAAAATTCCGGGGCATTTTTTTGGGGATAAAATTTTGGGGCATTTTTTTGGGATAAAATTCCGGGGCATTTTTTTTGGGATAAAATTCCGGGGCATTTTTTTTGGGATAAAAATGCCCCAGATATTTATCCCAAAAAAAATGCCCCGGAATTTTATCCCAAAAAAAAATGCCCTGGAATTTTATCCCAAAAAATTGTCCCGGAATTTTATCCAAAAAAAAAATGCCCCGGAATTTTATCCAAAAAAAATGCCCCGGAATTTTATCCCAAAAAAAAAATGCCCCGGAATTTCATCCCAAAAAAAATGCACCGGAATTTTATTCCAAAAAAATGCCCCGGAATTTTATCCCAAAAAAATGCCCCGGAATTTTATCCCAAAAAAAATGCCCCGGAATTTTATCCCAAAAAATTCTAAAATGAATAAAAAGTAGTTTAATTATTATCTGTTTAATGATATCAAAATCGACATTTAGACGAGCGAATCTGCAAAATTTACGTTCACGGAAGCGAAGTCACGGACGAAAGTTGTGATATATAACGCGGGTTCACGGCTAAGTACATGAAGTATACGAGGAAATGCTTTGAAATCTAAATTCGTTAATGAACACATATTTTGCGATATGTAATCTAATTTTTACTAATTATTATATAATATTATGTAGTAAAGAACAGTATTATGTAGGTATAAGTACTAACAAAATTAAAATATACTATTGTAAGGTTTCATTATAAAAATATGGAACACGTTGTCGATATCAGCTAACTGCTAAGGGATTATACAAAAAAAGCCAAGAAAATATACAAATTTACTAGTTTTTACCAGCTGCTTCGCTCGCGGTAATGACCGTTTATAAATTTCTTAGTAATAAATTTCTTAGTTGAGAACACAAAATATATTTTTTAAATTTTTACACTAAAATACTTAATGTGCAAACATTAAAAAAATATCTATCACTTCCTTGTAAATATACATTACTAGCGGTACCAGAAATAATAAAAATATGTAGCCCGTGTTAAGCGGGAAAAAATAGGCTTTTGAACAGTGAAAGAATTTTTTGAATCGGTTCAGTAGTTTTCGAGATTACCCGCCGCAAACAAACATACTTTTCGTCTTAATTGAGTTAAAAGAGTTGCCTGCTCAAAGGCGTTTAATCCAGTTTTGACAGATGTTGTTATACAATAATATTACTGAACAAATTTTAAATTAGTTCTTTTTGTATAAAACTAAAAACAAAAGAGGAAAAAATACTGAACTACAAAATATTTTTTGATGTAAGACTTCTTAGGAGGCACTGCCTCGACGATTTGAAGGGTAAAATGCTGGAATGAAACTGAGGTGTGGTGACGCAAATTACCATAACATCTCTAAATAAATCAACAAATTGTAGTCATGGCTCATTCTGATCCATTCATTTTAACGGAACTGTGGTGACGCGATTTACCATAACAGCCCTAAATAATTCATACAAATGAAGTTTTATTTCTGTCGTGTATGCTGGTACCCAATTCTTGAAATTATACGGATTTATTAAATATAGCTACAGACGCTAATGACCTTTGTTGTCGAGCGTCTATAATCCACAATTCATTCATTAAATATAACTAGGAGCTAAGAAATTTTTACAAAGGGATGCAGGTCTAGCGGCTTATGCCCTTTGGCTTATCACAATTACAGATATGCAAATAATTTCCAATACCATAAAACATCTTGTAAGAAATAAATGAATAAACTAGAGAAATTTACCTTAGTTCATCTGGTTTTAGGAATAACCTAACAAAAAGTAACCGTTTTCACTTAACAATACAATTATAAGGAGATAAAGTATATTGAACTTAAAAATTATTGAATGTCCAATAAACAATACGCATGAAACAGTTAGGTTAGAATATCCGTAATTCGCATACAAAAAGTCAAATTCGTCTAGCTTTACCCATTCAATGTAAATTCGTATGAAAAAAGTCGCATGCGAATTTCAAGAAACCGATTATCGGTTTTGTTCGAATTTTTTCCGGATCTTATCAAATCCACATACGGATTTATTTCAAGAATTGGGTCCCTGGTCCGATTTTGTTAAAAATTTAGAGCCGCTACCGAAGGTTTACATTTTGTTTTTGAAACGATCCCGATAATTTTTTTTCAACAATCATTTTATCACAAAATTTTAACCCAAAACTTATCAGTCGTGTTTAAACAGTGGTGGGCAAACCGAAAGGGGCGGGTGCCAAGGGTTTGGGGACCCCTGCTGTCTACTATTATACACACCGAGGAGTAGTGGGTATGGCTTTCGCGTTACAAACAAGACCGAGGCATGAGAGAAGGCATCAAGGAGGAGACTGGGGGCTGCTCTGATTAACCACTAAACAATTCATGACGTTTACTCTGTTCTCAAGCATGTGAAATGTGAATGCACCACTATTTTGTGTACCTACTGCTATTTGAACGTTTACCGTGTACAGGGCCGTACTGCTTTGGCATCAATTTTTAATGTATTTACCTATATATACATGGTGTATGATACATACTAGGGGTGCAGTATTGGATTTAGACAGAGGCGAAATAAGCTAACTCACAATCCTCTGGGGCCTTAAAAATGTCATAGTTTTTTAGGGACTTTTAGGAATTTTCCAAAATGCATAAAGTAGCTGGTAATTAACGGTAGACTGTATATCTAATGGAGTAATGAGGTATATTACTGACTAGTAGTGACAGTATGTTAAAACGAGCGATACTTCACAAACCACTACATAATACACAGTGCTTAGCATCATAATATTATATAGTGTTACGAATACTCAATGTGTGTTTTTGAATGAATGAATTGTAGATTATAGACGCTCGACAACAGAGGTTATGTGTGTTTTTAACTTCCCATTGAAAGTTATTGTAATGGGTCCGAAAATCGAAATCAAAATGTATAACAAATTTTTATGTTTCAAGGTCACTACACTATTTTTACACTATTTTTAGAAAGATGTCTGTGTATGTGTGGGTACGTATGTGTCCATTTCTCGAGAATGAAAAATGATATCGACTACGTTAGGGTGCCAATCGACGCGTATTAACACGTAAATATGATCGGAAAGAAATTTTTTCAAAATCGGTTCAGCCGTTCTTTTTTCTTAACCAAACAGACTCCAAAAAAGTAGATTTTACACAATATCACGCGAATAAAAAATTATATCGACTTCGTAAGGGTATCAATCGAGGCGTGTTAACGTCATTTTGATCCGACATAAATTTTATAAAAATCGGTTCAGCCGTTTTTTTTTTTTAATTATTGTTAAAAATAAATAATAATTATGTTTTAATGATTAAAATGATTATTTTTCTGTGTAATATCTAATTTAATTATTATTATTAAATATTTATCAAACTGGGAAGTTCGTCGTGTGAGCGTCAAAGATCGCACTTTAGTCCTAATAAACGACCCACCTCATGGCTTGTTTAAATATGTTTACGAAACTTAATTAATAAAAATAAAAATTCTAACTATTTTAGAGCATAAACTTGTTTTATATTTATTGATAAGATATCTATTGATAAGATAATAATATAATATCTTTTGAAAATTTAATTTGGACATAATAAGAATCGAAATAGCTACAACAATTAATTAATTAATTAAGAAATAGGTACAATAAAATTGCTTCATTCTAAACGCATACCCTCGATGCTACTGTGTAACATAAGTTGCATAGCTACAGGTATTAATTTATTTTATCGGAGCATCACTGCAAAATATGTATTCATTATTTTCAACGTTTATATAATGAACAGAAAAAAATATAAGTACAGTAAAATCTGTTAAAATAGCAACTTGTCTAAACTGACAATTTTTTTAAGTTATAGTCCTTTAATGAGGGTAGTTAATTGGAATTACTTCGAGTCAAAAATTACAAATTCAAAAATTAATGGAACGCTGACAGGCTTAAAACGGCTTTAACGATTTGGATGAAAATGATTAAAAAGGGGTTTCGGGGGGCAAAAGATCGATCTAGCTAGGTCTCTTCCCAGGAAAAATTCGTTTTCTTAAAATATAGATTTTATGATTTTAAAAATCAATTTTTTAACGTTAATATTGTAAGCAGGCTTTTGGATACTTATGTATAGATGTCACGATATCCATGTATTTTATTAATAATAGATAATTATTTATTAATTTTAAAAATTCTGAGAAGGGGAAATCAAAAATGTAAATGTATGATTTATGAAGTATAACTTCGACCGTGAGCTTATGTGGGTGAAGCACATACCCTTTTTTTATTTACGCACAGAAAATTGCTTGATCTGAACTTATTTGAGGTAAAAAGTGATCAATTTAAATAAAATAACGAAAGGTACATCAAACAGACAGAACTGAAGAATTTTACAAAAAAAATTGTAGAAATATTTTGCTAAGTGAAATTTTTCACCGTGCTGCGAACAGTACCTAGTATATGATATTGCTAAAAGAAACCCATATGAAAAATAAAGCTATTCGTGTGCACAGCAAACTACGTTAAACCTAAGTATATGCAGAGTGCAAAGTTACATATAAAACCAAGGATGGGTAAAAAAAGAAGGGTTATGATTTTAACAATCGACGGATATTTGAGTTATGTATTTCAAGTGTAGACTTCGCGCGGCGAAAGGTGAAGCCACCGCGTCATAGTAACGTGAATGCATTGCGCCCGCCTTCTAGCTTGCTATTGGCTGTTTATTGTCATGAATAGCAGTTTGCCAAAATTGTACATATAACGTCATAAAACCCAATGTGCAGTTTTGTGTACACGGCACTGTCTGCGGGCAAGCAGGCGTTCACTAGCATATTATTGATGACGTGCCTGGCTTCATCTCTCACCGCGGGCACTCTACATAGGACATTTACAAGGGAAAATGGTTATTCTCAATTTCCTGCTTTCCTATACATTTCACAGAAAAAAACATACTTGGCAAAAATGAAAGGAATTCATGTGTAGAATAAGATAGTATTTTTTTGAGATTTTTTTATTTTGTTTTTTTTTTTTGAAAATTTGTATTTTAACTCTACCATCGTAATTAATACTTAAATATTCTGACTAATACTCAATAACTTTTTTATCAATTTTATTAATAGATTACGTTGATAAAACCAGAATAGTTGGCAAAACCAAAAGTGCACATCCCGCTAAGTGTGATAAAAATATTGAAAAAAATATTTAAAAAAAATTTAAAAAAAAATTAAAAAAAGATTAATTACTGTTTATAGTCTCAGATATCAATTTTCAAAAGGATCGGATATTTTTACAAAAAAGTACATATGGCCGCCATTTCGAAATCTGGCGTCATTTTATTTTTTTTGTGTCTTATGAAACTCTCAAATATCAATTTTCAAAAGCATCGAATTTTTACAAAAAAGTGCATATGGTCGCCATTTTGAAATCTGACGTCATTTTATATTTTTGTGTCCTATGAAACTCTCAATTGTCAATTGTCAAAAGGATTGGATAATTTTTTAAAAATGTCAATATGGCCGCCATTTTATTTTTTTGTGTTCTATGAAACTCTCAAATATCATTTTTCAAAAGGATCGAATAGATTTAAAAAAATTTTTTTTACCTATGAATTTCTTTCATTTTTGCCAAGTAAGTTTTTTCTGTAAAATATATAGAAAAGCAGGAAATTGAGAAAAACCATTTCCCCATGTAAATGTCCTATGTACACTTGAAATCCGGACACCCTGTATACGAGTACGTATTTATGTAAGTAATTAAAAATTCAAATGATACTTTTACCAGTCCTCGTATGAGAACCCTGAAACTGGGGGCTTGTAATGGAGGAGCCATGGAAACACCAAACAAACAGCGGCATCGCTACACGCTCGGCTATTCTCAAACCCCATCCCTGTTATAAAAAAAAATTGTATTTTAAAGACCACCAACAGCGAAGGTTATTTCGGCCTGGCACCAATTCATATTTTTAATTCATTATTTTTTTTTAGTAATAAATTGAAAATCAAAATGACACTTTTACCAACTCTCGGGCTTGAATCCGGGAACTGGGGACTTGTAATAGAGGAACCATAGCAACGCCATGTAAACAACAGCATTGCTATACTCTCGGCTATTCTCAAGCCCATCCCTGTTATAGACACAGAGATGGCACCGTACACAAGATGTAGAAAGAACAATGATTCTATGGAAGGCGAAGGCCGAGGAATGAGAAGGGCTCTTTTAAATGCGAATTCATATATCACCCGGACGTTCTGAGTCTAAAGAGAGAAAAGAGAAACGAAAGACAGAGTAAAGCGAAGAATGGGCTGTGACTGATAATACATATGTATTGTGACACAAAGTGACGGAGGACAATGAAATTAAATATTTATCACCTTTTATTGAGTTAAAAGTTTTCCTTATACGCTTTTAATTTGTATCGCAGTACTGATGCATTTACTCTTTAAAAAACAAGCCGTGAGGTGGGTCGTTTATTAGGACTTAAAAGTGCGACCCTTGAGGTCCACACGACGAACTTCCCAGTTTGATAAATATTTAATAATAATAATTAAATTAGATATTACACAGAAAAGTAATCATTTAAACATAATTATTATTTATTTTTAACAATAATTTAAAAAAAAACGGCTGAACCGATTTTTAACTTCCCACTGGAAGTTATTGTAATGGGTCCGAAAATCGAAATCAAAAAGGAAAAAAAATTTTAATGTTTCAAGGTCACTACACTATTTTTACACTACTTTTAGAAAGATGTCTGTGTGTGTGTGTGTGTGTGTGTACGTACGTACGTACGTACGTACCTATGTGTACATTTCTTTCAAAGACGAAATCTCGAGAACGAAAAATGATATCGACTACGTTAGGGTGCCAATCGACGCGTATTAACGTAAATATGATCTGAAAGAAATTTTTTCAAAATCGGTTCAGCCGTTCTTTTTTCTTAACCAAATAACCTCCAAAAAAGTAGATTTTACACAATATCTCGCGAATAAAAAATTATATCGACTTCGTAAGGGTGTCAATCGAGGCGTGTTAACGTCATTTTGATCCGACATAAATTTTATAAAAATCGGTTCAGCCGTTTTTTTTTTTTTTTTTTTTTTTTTTTTAAATTATGGATGTTTTAATGTTTGAAATGATTACTTTTCTGTGTAATATCTAATTTAATTATTATTATTAAATATTTATCAAACTGGGAAGTTCGTCGTGTGGACCTCAAGGGTCGCACTTTAGTCCTAATAAACGACCCACCTCACGGCTTGTTATAAAATTTATGTCGGATCAAAATGACGTTAACACGCCTCGATTGACACCCTTACGAAGTCGATATAATTTTTTATTCGCGATATTGTGTAAAATCTACTTTTTTGGAGTTTATTTGGTTAAGAAAAAAGAACGGCTGAACCGATTTTGAAAAAATTGCTTTCAGATCATATTTACGTTAATACGCGTCGATTGGCACCCTATAACGTAGTCGATATCATTTTTCATTCTCGAGATTTCGTCTTAGAAAGAAATGGACACATACGTACACATACACATACACACACACATACACGCACACATACACACACACACACACATACAAACACACAGACATCTTTCTAAAAATAGTGTAGTGACGTTGAAACATAAAAATTTGTTATACATTTTGATTTCGATTTTCGGACCCATTACAATAACTTCCAATGGGAAGTTAATAAATACTTTTTTTGTCCTGCAAGTAGGACGAAAGAGTCCTGCTCGAAGGACACGCTTATGAACGAAAATTTGTTCTTATAGCAAAAGTTCTTACAGAAGCGCTACTAGCAGGACAAGCGCTTGTATCACCCTATCATTAAACATTACATAATATTATAGTGCATGAATATCGTCACCGTAAATAATTGTACAGATTTATTTTTATGTGAATTTCCATTAGGGACAGATTAGATACGATTCGATTAAGTGGACTGCACAGTCGGCGGTGTATCTTTTTTCTTGTTTTCTTTTATGAATATGATAATCTAGTTCCATTTTGTTTCGTATTTAAACTGCTACAAGTCTGAATATTTTTATGTAAATTTAATGGGAACATTAAACCATCATTCAAACAAAAATAAAATATTAGTAAAAAAAATTCACAGATTTCGCAATCCTTGCAACCATCGAGGACATTGGAAATGATAACAGCATGAAACATAATTAACTGTTTATTATACACACAATATTTATCAATGCACTGTTTAGTTTTGTCAGGAATAACCCTATTATTCTTCTGTTATATACGCGTTCACTTTTGCTTGATTACTTAACTTTTAAATGGATTTTTCTACAGTATTTATTGACATTTGCTCAAAAATAACACCGCAGATCGTCGCAAATACCTCTCAATTAACTAGACATGATATAAAACACATTTCGAAAAAATTGCACTTGTTCAATTTTGCATGATTGCTCCTCACTTGATCGCGACACCCTTGTCTTTTGGCCTTGAACGAAAACTCGTAACTCTGCCCCCATATACGAACATAAACATTTCCAATGTTAAAAACTTTTTAGAGACAAGCTTTTATAGAAATGTACTAAAAAGGAAAAAATAATATTTAATAATTTTGGTTCATAATTATTATAAAAGCGGGGGTTGCGACTAATAAACTATCATAGAGATTACAACCCCCGCTTTTATAATAATTATTAAATAAATTATTAAATATTATTTTTTCCTTTTTAGTACATTTCAATAAAAGCTTGTCTCTAAAAATTTTTTTTTACTAACATTTTATTTAATTGTTCATTTTTACAATCGAAATGTTCGATTGTTCAAGTCGATTATTTGCCACATAGGTTATAGCAATAGCAGCGAATGAGAATTATACATATAATCGCGATTCAAGGTTATATGCTAGTCGACTGACGTTCACGCGACTCGTTGATTGTTCACTGTTCACACTGTTCTGTCAGTACTGACTACTCTGTGATCTCTTCAGTATCGAATTCGTATTACGCGATTACTGCACAATCGACCATCGACTCGACCACAATTGTTGAGTGATGAACTATTATATATTACGTGGCTCTCGACAGTGTACGATTCAGTACTATACGACTCGGTCTCGGTGAACTATAAAACAACAACAATCGAGTTCAAGTGACAACCATCGAGAGTCATCGAGATGTTTGAACAATCGAGGCAATCGACTAAAACATCTCGTATCGCGCATCACTATTTTTTTTGTTATCGTTAGTCGGGGAACTGTTCGGGAACTGAAAAAAAAAATTCGCTATTCGAGTCCGCGACTATTGATAACAAAAAAATACTGTCTTACGTCTTGATTTGCTTGTTTTTTTCTTTTACGTACGCAACAGGGTGTAGATATATTTTGTTTAGTTGATTTTTTTTTTGTAAATAAAAGAAAAGGAAAAATTGTGCTAATTTTAAATTTTCAGTAAATTTAACTAGCTTTACAAAAATATTAAATTCAACCGCAATTGAAAAGCAATTTAAAATTTCCTCTCATCAGAAACTGGAAACATTATTGCATCACGTCAAAAAAAAAAAATTGGAAGAAAACACTTTGGAAAATGATTTCTTTTGATCTTTGCAAGAAAAATATATAAACATATAAAAGTGCCATTTCAATTCGGATCTAATCGATCGAAGTTTAGGCTTATTCGCCCGACTGCATAGAGACGATCAAAGGCCAACGATAAACAATCTACTACAAGAGGAGAAACGACATGCTCCGGGCGGAGGGGCGGGGGGTGGTCTTGGGGGCTGCCGACTAGGTGTGCTCAATGCTGTCTGCGAACAAACATATGCGGTCAATTCAACGATTCGTCGCCTTCGTCCAGATTGGACAATGAAGGACATTACCCAATGAGCCATTTTCCTGAGAGTAGTTCCTTCAATTATCCTCGAGAGGCAGCACATGTGGTAGGTACAAACATTATTTATTCCCCATTAATTTCGTGTCATTTTAGTGGTATAACTTAAATATTAAATTATTATTAATTAAATAATTAAGTAATACCACTAAAATGACACGAGAGGGCACTATAGCCTAGTGGTTAGCATGCTTGGTGCCGCAATCTCTAGACTGGACTGCCATGGGTTCGAATCCCACCTGCGCTCATGGATGTTTTGTGGTGTTATTTAGTTTTAAGTTAGTTGTTACCTATTTAGTGTAGTTGAAAGACGCTAATGACCTTAGATGTCGACGCATCTATAATCTACAATAAATAAATAAAATGACACGACATTAATGCAGGGAATAAATAACGTTTGTACCTACCACAAGTGCAGCTGCCTCTCGTGGATAATTGAAGGAACTACTCTCAGGAAAATGGCTCATTTGGGTCGTCTCACATACTTATCACATTTGATAATGATTGTGATCGATGGCGAGCAATTGGACGTGGACGTGACGCTCGACATGCGTAACCAAACTAAAAAGAAAGTATGTGCGTACAGTACTTATGTACCTACGCGCGTTAAAAGTTATACCACAGTTTAAACGTATACAAGCATTTTTTCCACTCGGCAATATTTCTGTAACAAGAAATTCAGTGCGCATGCGTCGACCTAGTATAGTTTTGAAAGCAGAACCGGCATATTATATTTATGCACAGTTTACCAACTGTGATTTAACTCTATGGCCTATTCAAATCACGAGCTAATGTGTCTATGGCACTGAATCAGGTCCTGTTTTATAGTAATACGTCACAGAGCGCTGGCTTCTCATTGGCTGCCTAAAGCGCATGTCCGACGATGGTATAGAGTTAAAAAAAACAAAACTTGATGACAGAACATCAAAGGTGCCGACAGTAAGTGAAATCACTGTATCTGTAAGCTTTACACTGTGGTTATAATTTAAAAAACGATGCATGTAGATATTATTATCATTATTAATATTAATAAAATACCTGTTAATATTTATTTCTAAATGGGGACAAAAGTTCATCTAAAAAATCACCAAAAATCGTATGCTCATTTCATATAAAAATAGAAAATAGAAAAAAAAGGGTGTGGGTCTCGGGACCCCCGACAGATGTAAAACATCAAAGAAAATGTTATTGAACTCGGTGGTATATTATCTATGTAGTAGTATATATTTTTTCAAAAGCAGCAACTAACTGTTATGCTGACGTAATCCTATATGCTGCACTGTAACACCGCGTGTGTTACAGTGCACGCCTGAGCCAAGAGAGAGAGAGAGAGTGCCGCAGTGGTGGGGAGAACAGCAGCGAAGGAGCCGACCAAACATTTCGTTGCATATTTCCCGTCACGCGGCTGTTCACAGCCCGACATAAATATAAATAAATATCAAAGGGAATATGGAATAATTAAAAAAACATAATTAATGTAGCTGCACGGAGATTCGAACCCGGGACGTAATGGTTATGAAGCGGTCGTTTTAGCCACTATGCCACGCAGACCTTACAACAAGATGCTATATTTAGGGTATAAAGAGTGGACGATTTAATAGGGTGACGCGTGACACATGATGATCACGTCTTTTCTCGGTTTAGTCCCCAGCGACCAAGCGCACAACGTTTGTAAAAAAGTCCGTAAAAAACGAATCTTATAATAAAATGTTTTAAATTTTAATATTTTCCATTCTATGTAGAAATATGTAACGTCAATAAATCGTTGTGAACTATTGACAAGGAGAGGTTAGGAAAGCATTGAAGAGAAATCAAAAGAAAGCTTTTGCAAGCTTTACTTCTCCTTTATCTTTCAACCTTTTCTTTACTTTCTCAAAAACCAAAGACATTAATTAGCAAGAAAGGTTTCGCACTTTTGTATTTGATACCGCATAGCCGCTATGTCTGGTTATGTAAGAAGCAATCTACCGACCATGTTATTTGGCCATGGATAGAATATTCCAGATAAACTGATAGTTTCAGAGTTTGCATTTGTGGTGTTACATGTAAATTGCGAGAACAACTACCTTCCAGTGGTCCCCCTGCAGGGGGATAGATGATTACATTTAATGATGTAGGTAAGTATTATAATTCAATTATATTTCTTTATATTTATTCGTTAATTTTAGATATTTGATCAGTGATGTAATATTCTTTTCTTCATTTTTTAAGATGGTCTTCAGATCATTAGGTAGGTCAGCAGACATCCCATGGACATCATATAATGGGCAGGTTACCAGAAGGTGTTCTACAGTCATTAACATACTGTTACAAAACTGTTTTCCGAGTTGGCGGAATAAATATTTATTTACAATATTTATAAATACAATAACAATAAATGCAACAACGAAAAGTCAGTTCTAACAATCAATACAAGTAAACAATAATTAAACAGTAAATAACACTTAACTATATACAATTGACTATATACCAGGACTATTTATTTTTAGTTATTTATTTTATCACGGAACTATTTATATTTCTGCACGATTTATATCGCTGTTCAACACTGTCACAGTATAATCTACACTGACTGATTCCCGTTGACTGATCAATATTTATATCACTGATCCGCTTGGTGGCACGACTCACCATTCACTGATTCATTCAACCTGACACACTCCTGTTTATATACCTGCGTGCGGTGTACGCTCAGTGCGTCCTCGTATTCTCTAGCGTTGTCTAGAATCTTCGCGTAGGCACCAGTGTGTTCGACGTCAGACATCGCTTCTCAGAATTCTTGCCTATATACAGGGTGATCCGTAACAATACTAATAATAAAACTGAAGTAAAGGAAGGTTGTCTGTCTGTCTGTTCCACCCAGTAAGGTTAAAGCTATAGAGGAAGTATAAGAATTTAAAAGGACATAGGCTATAATAACTGGAGCGAACGAGCGAAGCTGCAGGTGAGTAATGTATTAATAAATCGTAAATTCATAGCACCCGAGCGAAGCCGGACCGGAACGGAATGGAGACATTCAAAATAGGTTTTACATTTCTAAAACATTTCACTTCTTCAATTCATATCTGAGCTGAGTAATCTTTTTGTTTGGCCCAAATAACACAAAATGCTATCTTAATCTAACTGATGCACGACGCGTTTGTCATTCGTAATGGATGAAGCTTAGAGACTTTGATTTATTTGACAGATACGAGCTCTCGAACCCCGGCTATATACGGTTTACATTATGTAGAAAAGATACACTCTCATTGCTGGGCTGCGTCCTGTCAGCCTTTTGTCTCTCTCTCTTATACATTCAACATATTTTACAATACGCTTTACAAGCATTCGCCATTGGCGGTTATTATTGTTGAGCACTTTTTACACCATAGCTTTTATTAGTGTACTAGCCTGAACCCGCCGCCTTTACTCCCGTGAACGTCAATCTATAAATAAAACAAGCCGTGAGGTGGGTCGTTTATTAGAACTAAAGTGCGACCCTTGAGGTCCACACGACGAACTTCCCAGTTTGATAAATATTTAATAATAATAATTAAATTAGATATTACACAGAAAAGTAATCATTTTAATCATTAAAACATAATTATTATTTATTTTTAACAATAATTAAAAAAAAAACGGCTGAACCGATTTTTTATAAAATTTATGTCGGATTAAAATGACGTTAACACGCCTCGATTGACACCCTTACGAAGTTGATATAATTTTTTATTCGTGAGATATTGTGTAAAATCTACTTTTTTGGACTCTATTTGGTTAAGAAAAAAGAACGGCTGAACCGATTTCGAAAAAATTTCTTTCAGATCATATTTACGTTAATACGCGTCGATTGGCATCCTAACGTAGTCTATATCATTTTTCATTCTTGAGATTTCGTCTTAGAAAGAAATGGACACATACGTACGTACGTACATACGTACACACACACACACACACACAGATATCTTTCTAAAAATAGTGTAAAAATAGTGTAGTGACCTTAAAACATAAAAATTTTTTCTCCGTTTTGATTTCGATTTTCGGACCCATTACAATAACTTCCAATGGGAAGTTAATAATAATTTAATAATTAAATTATATCACTAAAATGACACGACACTAATGGTGAATAAATAATGTTTGTACCTACCACAAGTGCTGCCTCTCGTGGATAATTGAAGGAACTACTCTCAGGAAAATAGCTCATTTAAATGTATAAATTTTCCAAAAATATGTAACGCTACTGCAGTGAAAATTTCCACGCGAAACACATTTTGTATTCCCTTAGAATATATTCTTAAAGAGAAGACAGACACGAGGTAGACAGACAGACACTTCTTAAGAAGAAATACTAATGAAGCATAAAGGAGAGAGATTTAAAACTATAATGTTAAACGCTAGATGTTTTGCAATGAACTTTGCAAGCTTTTCTCACATTATACCACTTTATTTACTTCGTCTACAAAGGGATCGCCCGACGTATAAAATAGTTTTGAACAGTGCATGTTATCAGGCCCGGACTTAAAGACCCAGGGCCTCTAGGCACTTAACAGTTGGGGGCCCACCAAGCCCAAAAAAAAGGGAAAAAATTCGACTGATGACCAGTCCTATACTTCCCACCTAGTAAATATTTGCAAAAAATAAACACTCTTTTTACTTCCCACCTCTACTATGGTAGGGAAGTAATGGATTCAGTCCGAAAACAATATTTCGAGATTTTAACAGATTTTCACGTTTTGAGACCCTAGCAATCGTTTAAGATCATTTTCTGACTGATGTCTGTATGTGTGTGTGTATGTGTGTATGTGTGTATGTGTGTATGTGTGTGTGTGGATGTGGTCAATTTTTCGCCTTCGATATCTTAAGAACGGAACAACATACGGGCATGCCGATTGTTCTATTGTGTTTATCAGCCTTTAACTTAGATCTGATTAGATTTTGAGTCAAATCGGTTCAGTGGATCCTGAGATATTCAAAAAAAACGTCCTCAATGTCACGTATTAACATAGGTAAAAAAAAATATAAATGAATTCTAGATGTTATAATATGAAAAAAATGTAAATATTTTTTTTCTCTAAAATGTATAGTTTTCGAGAAAAAAAATATTTTACTAAAAAAAATAAAAATTGTACGTAAATCAAGGTAACCATGATTTTTGCTATATTAAGCTAGCCATCAATAGATCACCAAACAAAAAAGAGGGCCATGCTTTTTTCAAAGAATAAAAATTAAATTGTGTTTTAAAGACCACCAACAGCTAAGGTTATTTGGGCCTAGTCAAAGAATAAAAAAAAGAGTGTTTATTTTTTGCAAATATTTACTAGGTGGGAAGTATAGGACTGGTCATCAGTCGAATTTTTTGTTTGGTGATCTACTGATGGCTAACTTAATATAGCAAAAATCATGGTTACCTTGATTTACGTACAATTTTTATTTTTTTTAGTAAAATATTTTTTTTCTCGAAAACTATACATTTTAGAGAAAAAAAATATTTACATTTTTTTCATATTATAACATCTAGAATTCATTTATATTTTTTTTTACCTATGTTAATACGTGACATTGAGGACGTTTTTTTTGAATATCTCAGGATCCACTGAACCGATTTGACTCAAAATCTAATCAGATCTAAGTTAAAGGCTGATAAACACAATAGAACAATCGGCATGCCCGTATGTTGTTCCGTTCTTAAGATATCGAAGGCGAAAAATTGACCACATACACACACACACACATACACACATACACACACACACACACATACAGATATCGGTCAGAAAATGATCTTAAACGATTGCTAGGGTCTCAAAACGTGAAAATCTGTTAAAATCTCGAAATATTGTTTTCGGACTGAATCCATTATTTCCCTACCATAGTAGAGGTGGGAAGTAAAAAATTAAAAAATGGAATTGGATGGAAATTTAGCAAAAAAAAGTCGTCAATTGGGTTATCTTACAAAATTTTTGGGCTTTTTTTTTTTAATTTCCATCTCCGCCCTGGCCGGAGCCCCTTCGGCGGCTGGGCCCCTAGGCCGGTGCCTTGTTGGCCTAGGCAGAAATCCGGGCCTGCATGTTATTCCTCATAGTCCAGGGACGGATCAAGGTTTTTCGGTGCCTAGGGCTTATTGAAAGTTCAATGGGGCTCCATTTTTCGAAAATGAAAAAGTAATAAAAATTTATGATAATTCAATTTTTGTGTGCTCTTAACACTTGGCGGTTCTGGGCTTAAGTCTTATTGGTCCCTATGTAGTGTAGCCTATGCTATTCCTCAACCTGACCCGAATTTAATCGGCTGCGCGGCTAGCTACCGACGGCGCGGGGTCATGGGTCGGAAAACAAAAATTACTATCTTGTGAAATAATCTCACTTGTTTTTGAGACGCAGCCTCAAAATTCAAACACAAGAAAAGCCCTTAATGGGCAATAAAAAACCCAACCACCTACCACTCGACACTTAGGACAACACAAAAAGGAACGCACACCATAAATCGTGCACCATAATAATATAATTTAAATCTGAAATCACCTCTACACTCAGGATCACCTAACTATAGCCGAACACTCGACTGATAATAAATTAGTGGGCCAGATACCGACCGAAAGATCGAAGGGCGCCAGAACTTATAGGGCCACACTGTGTAAGTCTCAGGTCGTCCAAACTGAGACAGAGAGAGTGGCCACAGTTAGGGATAATTCGTTGAAGATAACCACGTTGGCCAAAAGAGATCCGAAAATTATTCCGGAACAGAGTCCAGAACCACAATCACAGTTATATTAATCCCAGGCCTAACGCTGTTACTTCCTTAGCAAGATAAACGGAAAAAATCAGAGGTGATTTCAAAGGCCAATACCACACGATAACTTAATCTAAAATACCAATAAAACAATAGATTACGAACACAAAATCTGGACACACAGCATTCGAGATACGAAAAAATAAAAGCGACACTGCAATCACAGGCCCCACGGAAACTTCCAACACTCGAGCAAAAATCCCAATTCAACAGGCCTCGAAGCCTCACAAGAACCTACTCATTCTATAGCAAAACGCTAGTTCCACAACACAAAATAATTCTCAACACATTTCTTCATAAATAATTAAGCGATGACGGGCGATAACGGAATTCACAATAATTAATCGTTAACATTTATTTCACACTGAATCCGGGCCTGTCCGGAAATTCCTGTGCCTGAAAAAATACATTGCATAGGATTCGGGACATAAATAATTTAAAATCGGCGAAACTGGCGACGTGGAATCTAAACTTAATTCATAATAAGATTCAAAATATTCCGGAAAATTCCCAATGTAGTGCAAGAAATCCTACAGGAATACAATCGACGCACTATTTATCATTTTCATTCTGACGTAAATATCTAAATTGACTCAGTACTACGCAGAGTGGTAGACATTCAGAAATGTAAGACGTTCATAGAATATTAGATTTTATCCCTTAATATTTTCGGGATATATTGTAGTACCATATCTATCTCACTGTGATAGACACATGATAATATTCTGGGATATTTTATGCGTCGTCACTTATGATAGCGAATATTAAAAATTTCGGGATAATTGCAAAATCTTCAAAATTTCTGGAATAAATAAAATTATTCCCGTATTCCAGAATCAACACAACCACAAGGAAATCCAAAAGCAGAAACCTATAATCCCTAAACGTGGAGAAGCGCTTGACTTCTTTATGGTTTATCTTGCACGGTAAGCTAACTAAATCGAAAACAATAATCCAACAATGGAAATACGGAAAATAAATCAATTTTCGGGAATTAGGAAAACTAGGAAGGTCGAACAATACAGGAATCGAAAGAGGAAACAACGCAGAATCCAAACTCCAAACCAAAAACAATATAGCTCCAAAACGAAACGCACAAATCCAACTCCAAAATCCCAAAAAAAAATCTTTTATTCGCCAGATATTCAATCATTTCATTTTGATTGTTATTCCGCTCGATCTGTCTGACACGGTCCCCGTACCTAGTCTGTCCACTCGCAACAGTGTTCACAAATAATCCGTATCGTTCTTCGCAGAACGATTTGCGTTCTCTCTTTTATACATCACAAAAACACACTCTCATCTCACGCACTTATAGAGATCATATCCACAGAGTCTTGTTAATTTCTGTTCAAGTTTGTAAGACTCGTGTCCTCAGTTGCTGGTCAGTATGCCTTGACGTCATCTATCGTCGCAAAGGTCTACATGTTAAAATCCTATAAATGAAATAATACTCCATAGGCTCGAAATAATTTTATTTTTAGGGGCACGCAATAGCAAATTGCTACAGTAGATACGCCCATGCTTCATAGGTACATAAATAACGTAAACCAACTTTTTCGTTTTTTGTATCTTTTCTCGTTATTGCGAGCAAGAATTATATTTTAAACGCTGAGCATAGTCACACTTCTTTACCTACAGAACGAGATGCATATAAATCAGCTTGCTTTTAATTTGTACAGAGCAGTGGGCGTGACACAGTAAATCTAGTCAGCCAATCACAGGTTAGCCGAATGTTATGTCATTTTTGAAGCGGCATAATTCCGTGTTTAAAATTACTTTGAGAAATACACACTTTTCGGAACTTTTTATTGTAGAAAAAGTTTCGAAAAAATCTCAAAAAAATTGTTAAATAATCTATTTGTTAATGTAGGTACTATGCAGAATCCATACCTCAAAAAAAAGTATGGGACGACCCCATTTACTATGTCCTATGTAGGTTAATTTCATGCAATGGATTTACTGAATAATGCAGTTTTCTTTAACATTATACACACATAAGTAGATACAGCTCTGTTATATAATAATTATAAGAATATCTTTGTTTAAAATGCTTCGTGCAGTGCATAGCAACAATTTACATTTAGACGCTAATGACCTCTGTTGTCGAGCGTCTATAATCTACAACAATTTACATTACGTAGTAAGTACAGTGTTCAATTTGTTCCTATATAATATTGCAACTGAAAATTTTTACTGGGCCAAATACATTACTGATTCCTGCAAATATCGGAAAAAATCATTTGAACCTGAACTTTTCCACTATCGCGGCGGAATGAGCTTACAATTACTCAACCGTGACATGATTACCAATCTAACATTCTCCATAATATATGCAAAGGCATCAATAGATTTCCACTACATGCGAGTGCTATTAATTATAGCTAGGTTGTAGATGTGAATCATCGTAATAGCGGGAGCTATTCCAAAGGGGATACATTAAATAATAACCTAGAATCTAGGTTATTATTTTAATTGATTCCTGCAAATTTATAACATTGATGTACCTAGGTCCTAGATACAACCATGTTATAAATTTTCAGGAATCAATTATGTAATTGACTGGTCTTCCAATAAAAATTTTCAGTTGCAAAACAGCCGTATAAATCTATTCAATACTTATGATAATAATAATATTGCAACGTTTTTTAAGCACTTGCTGGGTCCAAAAATATTACATTGCCCGACCAAAAATAAAAAATTATTAGTTCAATGAAAAAAAAATTATAGTAGATAGTATATCTAGTAACGTAATGAGATATATTACTGACGAGTAGTGACAGTTTGTCAAAACGAGCGATTTAGCGAGTCTTAACAGCTTCACACGAGTCATAATATCATTAGGCACGAGATATTATTATGGTATATTTTTTTCCATACCCACTTTGAAATAGCTACTTTTCACTGCATTTTCAGTATATTTTCAAGTAAATTAACTATTTTATAGTGGGTATGACAGAAAATAATTAGCACAACGGTAAGTATATTTAAATTATCAAAAAAATCAAACGAAAATTAATATTAAGATTCAGAATTATAGGTAAGTAAACAAAATTAATGATAGATTTTAGGGAAACAATTTTTTACAGATGTTACATGGAGAGGGGGGGGTAAATAAACGTAAGAAAAAACATTGCGTGGTTTATGGACGACCCCATATCGAGTTAAGATAGACAATAAGATTTAAGATTTTTTTTGAACGTTTAATATCTACAATATCTGGATGACCGAGCTTTGCTCGGATGAGTTAAAAAAAAATAGTACTTAAAGTTCCCATTTCATCAAAATCGTTAGTCGTTTTTAAGAAAAAATTACATGCCTATAAGTAGATAATATTATTATGCGTCAGTATACGTCATACTACATAACGTATGTACCTACATATTTTCAAAAAATTACTGATTATTTTAATAAGTTAAAGATTGACTGTCAGAGTAATTTGACATAAATAATGAAAATAGTTTGTTTTTTCCAAAGCCTACTCACCATACGACACTGTTTTAAAACGTTAAAAAAACTGTTTTTTAAAATGATAAAATCGATAAGAAAACGAATTTTTCCAGGGATGAGACCTAGCTAGATCGATTTTTTGCCCCCCAAAACCCCTTTTCAGTAAATTTCATCCAAATCGTTAGGGCCGTTTTCGAGAAAATATTTATATAGGTACATAGATACATAGGTACATTATACAAGATTTGCTCGTTTAATAATATAGGGATTGATTTCGAGTAGAAGTACAAAAATATATTCATTTTAGAAAAAAATAAGCAAAAAAAAAATACATTTGAAAACAATGGATACTTATATAAGAGAACACTTGTCTAACTTCTTTGTCGCGTTAAAAGAAGAAAAACTTTTAAACAAAAAGACATCGGCGTTCGAGGAAAGATGAAAACAAAACAATAATATCACATCTGAAACGTGAATGTTTTGTTTTTTTCGTATAAGTATTAGCATTTTATGGAAAACTACGACACCTCCGTCGGTTAATTTGTTAAACGATTTATTTTGTCATCAAAGAAACGGAAAGAAGAAGAAGAAATACAACAAACTTTTTATTCGACGTTACAAATGTTTCAAATTAGATTTAAGTTTTTTCAGATAGATTTAAATTTCAAGGCACATCACATTCTGCTATAAAGTATCATAATATTACTTTAGAATAGATTTAAACTAGGTTTATGATCCGGCTTCGCCCGGGTAGGTTTATGATCCGGCTTCGCCCGAGTAGATTTTGGTTTTGCAGCGAAATATTAAAATATTAAAAAGTCATTTGTAGTTCACAAATGCGCTAATAGATGACACTAAAACATATATTTTGTAGTTCACAAGTGCGCTAACAGATGACACTAAAACATAATATGTATTATCGTTAAGGTATTATATTCATTAAATTTAATTGTACCTATAGGCAGATTTTAATATATTTATGATTAAACTGTGTGAATAAACAGTTATATATTAATTTGAAAATTAGAAAATCTGAAGTTTTCACTTCTGTCGTGTGGTCCTAAGCACACACCCACTTTTTTTTTGTAGAAGTTAATTTCAAAGAATCAAATTTGAGTGCGTTTAATCGTAATAGATGGGACAGATTTAAATAAATGCGGACAATTCAATTTAAAATGTAATGATTTTGAAAAGAACGATTCAACTATGTGATTTGTACAATATACAGAAGAATGATAATGATTAAACGATAACCTGTAAAACGCGGACAGCGACATCAGTCGAGGGAACGGAATTAAACTCAAGCTAATAGGTTCGTCTCAGAGCGAGTCGATGGGGTGGCTTTTTGTGTCACTGGAATTAGATCGAGAGACGTCCGCGCACTCGTACAGATGTGGGGAACCAGGGGGAACCAGAAGACAACACAAAAGGACGTCGGACATTGAAATGGATTTCATGAAAAAAAAACCAACTCTTAAAACTTAGTTACAGATGATTTAGAAAATAAACGATCCGACAAAACTCGGACTAACTTTCTCATATATTAGTCAAGTTCTAAAATTTAAGATAGTGAGTCATGCACTTAAACTTCACAATTTATATAAGCGGCATAGTTTTTTTTGCATGGGTCGCTTATGCTTACATTTTTTCATTGCTTTTCAGCTCCATTAAAATTGTTACGAATTATGAATGACTCACTATCTTAGATTTTGGAACTTGACTATACTTTTTAGGCGTAAGAAATCACCACTACAGCTTCCCTCCCTGGATTTCCTAGGGGGAACTAGTCATTCCATCACATACTAATATTAAGAGACTATCCATTTTCGAGAATTTTGGGCGTGTCAAAAAAAGACAGTCAACCGTAGAAGTGAAACTCTCTCACTCACTGGTATACTTTCGCACCTTCTCTCGTTCACATACACTAAAACAATGTAAACTTAGTAAGCGACATCTAGGATAATTTATTGGAATAGAGCAAACGCCTTTTCATTGATTTTTTACTGCCATCTTTTAACGAGTTAACTAATTCCTCTCTACAGTACCGTGGTTGTGTTTCTTTCTCCTTATCCCTCAGGAGAAACATTGGAATGTAGTTTTCATTCCAATATTTTGTGGGAATTAGCGCTCCCAGGGACCTGAAGCTCGTACCAGTCGGTTTGTGTATGCCGGCTGGCGGATTCTAATACACAAATGGATTATTTGTTGTGTTGAAGACGCTAATGATCTGAGTTGTAGACGCGTCTATAATCTACAATAAATTAAATCCTTTCTCCTTATGCCCTTACTTTCGTCACGCTTTTCCTATATCCGTATCGGAATCACCCCTACCTACCGCATCTAAGTTTCACTTAAAAAAGAAAACAACAAAATCCTGTAAGTACTTACAATGAAATGTTCCATCAGAAGTGTTCAGTGTTATAGATAAGGCTAGCTAGCTATAGATAAAGGCTTGCTGGCTGACTGGCTATAATATTATATAGTTGTGAAACAACACAATAACCACGCCCGAACCGTCGCGACGCCCTAAGCCTGTTCTTACACCCGATGACGTACCTACATCGTAGATCATATTATAAGTGTCGACAATCTAATTTCTTTCTATAAGATGAGTGGTCCGTCAAAGATGTCTTTGAGATATTTTATACATACAAGCCATACGACCGACCCTCAACCCTCTTGTTTTTTGGCTACGTCTTAAAAATTTTCCCACTAAAGGCACAGTCACACGTTACGATATAAATCTTTCGTTATACATTTTTAATTTAAATGAAGCACAACTTTAAATTATTTGCATTTATTAAGAACTTTATTTTACAATAATAATAATTTCGCACACGGCACCACACAGTACGCCTTCGTCAGTTTCGAAGCTTTTAAGATCTTTGTCTGACGAATCGGTTCATCGGTGTATCGGTTCATCAATTCATCGGTGTATCGGTACATTAGCTCATAGATATATCGGTTCTTTGGTACATCAGTTCTTCGGTGTATTGGTTCATCGCTGTATCGATATATCGGATCATCGGTATATCGGTTCACCAGTGTATCGGTAGGTATATCAGTAGTCAGTATATCAGTTCTTCGGCGTAACGGTTCATCGGTGTAACGACATATCGGTTCATCAGTATATCGGTTCATCGGTGTATCGGTCATCGGTGTATCGGTTCATCGGTGTATCGGTTCATCGGTATATCGATTCACCAGTGTATCGATGTTCATTAGTCTATCAGTATATCGGTATATCAGTTCTTTGGAGTACCTAACGGTTCATCGGTGTAACGATATATCTATTTATCAGTATATCGGTTCATCGGTGTATCGGTTCATCGGTGAAACGGTTAATCGGTGTATCGGTTCATCAGTATATCAATTCATCGGTGTATCGGTTCATAATTATATCAGTCCATCGGTGTATCGGTTCATCAGTTAATCGGTGTATCGGTTCATAGTTATATCAGTTCTTCGGAGTATCGGTTCATCGGTATGTCAATTCTTCAGTGTATCGGCTTATCGGTATAGGTATAGGAAGAATCGATATATTGGTTCATCAATACAATAATTCTTCGATGTATCGGTTCATCGATACATCAGTTCTTCAGTGTGTCGGTTCATCGGTGTATCGGTTAATCAGTATATCGATCCATTGATATATTTCATCGTTTATCTTTATAAACATCGCCTACCCCTAGTAATGACCTAATTACTAATGCGCTGTGAATATTATTTAAGCAATTGCTCAAGACCTTTTAACATAAATAAATACATTACCTAACTATAGCGTCCAATTATATGGAATAAGTGTGGATGTAGCTATTTTGACCATCTATACGTCAAAAAGTTTTCTCTGACACATAATAACATAGCTTCGAGCAGGGGGCAGTTCTCCATTATACGGTTATACAAGAGAGCGCGCCACCCCCTGAACTGTCACTTTAAGCTTGACAAGCGGTGACGAGACCTATTATATATGGTTAACGATATGTGCCGGGACATCGAAGTCCACTTCGGCTAACAAAAATACTTGTCTCGCATATCGGTCCGACCACTGATCTCCAAAGTATGGATCGTGAACGCGGCGGCCATTGTGTGAATTTTTTTGTGATTTAAAGACCACCAACATCTAAGGTTATTTGGGCCTAGCACCAATTCATATTTTCAATTCATTATTTTTTTTTTTTAATAATAAATTGAAAATACAATTAAAACTTTTACCAGCTCTCGAGCTAGAACCCGAGAACGGGGGACTTGTAATAGAGGAACCATAGCAACGCCATGTAAACAACAGCACCGCTACACGCTCGGCCATTCTCAAGCACGCCATTGTGTGAAACGAACTTGTACGGCGCCATATTGATGGGTGACTTATAAGCGCAGCTGTCGAGATGTTGGCTGCGATATTTTAACTTAAACAATGCCCCATATTGATGGAAAACTTTTAGAACGGGCTTTTATTTTATTTATTTATTGTAGATTATAGACGCGTCGACATCTCAGGTCATTAGCGTCTTTCAACTACACTAAATAACAACTTTCTTAAAACTAAATAACATCACAAAACATCCATGAGCGCAGGTGGGATTCGAACCCACGACAGTCTAGTCTAGAGGCTGCGATACCAAGGCTACACTGCCCTCGAGAGAGCGGGCTTTTAGGATACTGGGATTGGCTGACATTTTAAATGTGTGGCGCCATTTTGATGTGGAGCTTTAAGCTCTGGCTGCTAGAACGTTGAGTTTGACTGACATTTTATTTAGTACAGCCCCATATTTATGGGTGACTTTCATATAGCGGGGCTGTTGGGATGGGCTAACATTTTAACTTATGCAGCACCATTTTGATTTGGAACTTTAAGCGCTGGATTTTGGCTGGCATTTTTCAAACCTTTTAATTGTGTGTGTGTGTGTGTGTGTGTTTTAAAGACCACCAACAGCTAAGGTTATTTGGGCCTAGTACCAATTCATATTGTCAATTCATTATTTTTTTTAATAATAAATTGAAATTCCAATTGACACTTTTTCCAGCTCTCGGGCTAGAACCCGGGAACTGGCGACTTGTAATAGAGGAACCACACTGTAAAAAATGGATGTAAAAATACTTTGAAAGTTAAGGTAGAATTCGCTCGATTCTCTAAGTGATTTTACATTATTATTTATTTTTACACAGAAAACTTTATAAAAACTTGTACTTTTACTGTAAAGTTAAACAAATTTGTTGATTTTTACATAAAGAAAATTAAAATTACATAATTTGTGTAATATTCCAAGAGAGTGTGTAAAAATTACAAATTATTATGTATAATTACATATCTAAAATGAGTAAATACCTAACAAATTAATGTAAAATAAGTAACCACGCATGCGCAATGTGTTTTTATGGAATGTACGCGTTGCGAAGAAGACACCAGCGGCCATTGTCTCTTGTATCACGTTGTAACTTGTATCATCGGTTAATTGTTTTCAGGAGGTAAGTTATTTTTATTGATTACTATTTGTCATTAAATTATGTCATGTAAGATGCTAAATACGTGCAAAATTTAAAAGCATGTGGTATAATAGCTATCGCCACAGAAGTCTTTAACCTGCAGATAATATTTTATTTTAGGGTTATGTGAGAGGATGGGACTCGACTTGAAGTCGATGAAGAACTGGTTTTCATGAAAGCTGAACCTGTAATACTCCTAGAAAAGGATCAATTTTGGATCTCTAGAGACGCCACGACAGAAACAATCAGCAACATATTCAGGGGACATGAAGTTTGTCTCGATATTTCGAATATATAAAATGACATTCGTTGTTGTGGACCACAATTTATCAGGTTAAGTTAAGGTATGTTTTCTACGTTCAATTTTTATTAGATAAACATTCCCTAAAAAGCTTCCAAATGAAAATTTTAACATTTCACTAAAGGATTCCTTAAATTGTTGTTGTCCTAAAATTATTATTGCTAGTCATCTATTCTATTCTTCTCTTCAAAATATGCTATATATTTTTTGTTTTGATTTTAGAATATGCTTTTCAACAATATAGAGGAAGATCTGACTGAAACATTGGCGGCATCGATTATCGAAATGAGTAAGCAATTTATTCTGAAAATATGTTAATACGAGTCTAATTTTGTTAATTTCAAAACTTTGATATATAATTCTTTGCTGCAGTAGTAATAGAAATATTTAACTTTATAATTGTGACTGGTTTTGTTATGTTTGTTACGTGTAATAAGCTAATAACAGAAGAATTATTTTTGTTTTTTAATAAAGAATTGTTTAAGCATTACCTTATTGATTTTTTTTTTTAATTTTTCCATTCTATTGTAAAATTGCAAAAAAATGTTCCTGTTGTATGTAATTCACATAAAAATATGTAATATTTTACACATTTTTTTGGGAAATGTTACATAAACTATGTAAAATTATACGCATATAGGTTATGGAAGTTTACATAATTTTGTTTAAAATTACATAATTTTGTTTAAAATATTACATATTTTTATGTAATTTGTATTACACAACTATATGTAAATTTACAGGAAAGCGTGTAGCATTCCAGATTGATGTGTACAATTACAAGAATAATCGCTGGCTACAAATGGACCAGCGATAATCTATGTAATCGGGCTTCTCATTTTTTATAGTGCATAGCAACGCCATGTAAACAACAGCATTGCACACGCTCGGCTATTTTCAAGCCCCAAACTTTTTAATAAGTAAACATCTATAATGTAGAGTCTATTATACAAATTTTCCGCTGATGTTGTCTATACCCATGTTTTGCTGCTTTTAAGAGACTTGGAGCTGACTGACAATTCGCAATCCATGTAATTAGAGATCAGTGGGTTCGACATACATTTACCACCTTCTTTACACACACAAAAACACATTCTACACTGACATCGTGTGTGATATATGTGTTAGTGATCCATACTCTAATTCGGACAGTGGCCGCAGTAAATACTCAAAATTAGTATTGATCATTGTAATTGTGTTTTAAAGACCACCAACAGCTAAGGTTATTTGGGCCTAGCACCAATTCATATTTTCAATTCATTATTTTTTTTTAATAATAAATTGAAAATCCAATTGACACTTTTACCAGCTCTCGGGCTAGAACCCGGGAACTTGTAATAGAGGAACTATAGCAACGCCATGTAAACAACAGCATTGCTACACTTTCGGCTATTCTCAAACCCTATTGATCATTGAACATGTTCGATACAAATAATAGTAGATTGTATATCTAGTGTCGTAATGAGTCATAACATCATTACGCGCACGAGATATATATGGTATTTTTGCCATACCCACTATAAAAAAGCTACTTTTCACTTCATTTTCAATATTTTCAAATAAAATTTGACAGTTCATTTGCGTCGCCAACTTCACTTCTATAATAGACCGGGAGTAACTGTCAGTAGGTAATTAGCGGGCGGATCAGGACGAATAAACATAAATCACTATGGAAATGGCTTTATTTTCCACACTAGTGTGTTTTGAAAATACTTTCAACACTGCACCCATGCCTGTGAACTGTCCTATTCCGTGCATGCATACACGCATGTAAAGTAGCTATTTTATAGTGGGTATGGCAAAAAATATTTTTTCTGTCAACTATAAAAGCACAAACTCGGATAGATCGCAGGTGACTCGATCGGGAATCGATTCCTTTACCCTAGTCCATATACACACAGGATAAAAGGACATTGTCCGCGGGTAGAATCGAGGGTGAGGCGATATGAAACGAGGGTACAGGGGAACTGTGACGTACGCCGCCTCCATGCTTCTATACAGAAGGAATACAACTATAACAAGATATCAAACGGGCGGCGCGGGCAGTACAATGCAAACTGATGACTTTCTTGCAGTACGAATGTCCCTCGAGCTCTAATTAAGTTCTTTAAGAGTCAAAGCTTTCTACGTTTTTTAATTTAACTGATCCACTCAAACACTGTCTGAAACTTTATGATTATATAATATCTCATTCAGTGGCGGCTTCTCCTATGAGGCAGTGCCTCACCAATAATTTTGCAAATTAAATAAATTATAAATTTATATTATTTTACTATTTGCATAAATATATCCATTAGAATTAATATTTGGCTTCATAGAAATCAGTAAAATATGGCCCTGCCGTCAATCTTAACACGCTTCGCTAGAAATATCATCCATCCCATTTCTGCATGCGGTCGTATATGGTAGACGCCGGCCTCGCGCTTCCTTGTCTTTCATTGGCGGTTGCCTGTTTTTGTTCTTATATCATCCATCTCATTTCTGCATGCGGTCGTGTATGGTTAGAGGCTCGCCTCGCGCTTCCTTGTCTAGCGTATTAGTAATGTGGTGTTTATGATACTGTAATAGTCCAGTCGAATCTAGCTTTAAGTAGCGCATAAAAACATTATTTTGAGGCAAGCCTCTACGTAAATTTAATGCAACGTTTAATGTGTGTTATAGTTTTCGGTAAATACTTTTGTGGTTTTTCGTACTGATTTTTGTTTTGCTTTTTTTTCCAACAGTGGGCAGTAATTTTTTAAAATCTAACCTTACTAAAAAAAAAATTTTTTTTCAACTGTGCCTCACCACTTTCAAATAACACGAGCCGCCACTGACCTCATTGTTACTTTGACTAAAAGTATTTTATATTGTGGATCAATTATTTAGCCTAGCAATAGACCGAGAGCTACTAACAATTATTTGGTGTTACTTATTCAAGAGTTTATTTTTGTCAAAATGTTGAGGGAGGCATATTAAAGTGCCCTGAGTAAGGGATTTTGTTAGATAGCGGTATGGGAGGGATGCAGATCGCCCCCAAGATGTAACAAAAAAAATGGTCACAATAATAATTGCTTCAAGGTTGAAATTGTTTGTATAGCTTGTCGGTGACCCAATAATGCCATTATAATTTTTGCAGATCGATTGGTCAGTATTAAAAGGTTGGCAGATCACCCTAAACGTGTCATGTATACCCGACGAAATTTATATTATTAGTTCAAGGTTCAAATTTTAATATGTTGTTACGGCGACTGTTTTAAGCATATTGTTACAGAACTGTTTTCTGAGTTGGCGGAATAAATATTTATTTACAATAATTAAAAACACAAAAATAATGAATGCAACAACGAAATGTCAGTTCTAACAATTAACGCAAGCAAACAATAACTAAACAGTAATTACAAAGCAAAACAAAACAACTATATACAATAACTCGTAATTATTACCACTATCCTAGTATTTATTAACTTCCCACTGGAAGTTATTGTAATGGGTCCGAAAATCGAAATCAAAAAGGAAAAAAAATTTTAATGTTTCAAGGTCACTACACTATTTTTACACTACTTTTAGAAAGATGTCTGTGTCTGTGTGTGTGTGTACGTACGTACGTATGTGTCCATTTCTTTCTAAGACGAAATCTCGAGAACGAAAAATGATATCGACTACGTTGGGGTGCCAATCGACGCGTATTAACGTAAATATGATCTGAAAGGAATTTTTTTTAAATCGGTTCAGCCGTTCTTTTTTCTTAACCAAATAACCTCAAAAAAAGTAGATTTTACACAATATCTCGCGAATAAAAAATTATATCGACTTCGTAAGGGTGTCAATCGAGGCGTGTTAACGTCATTTTGATCCGACATAAATTTTATAAAAATCGGTTCAGCCGTTTTTTTTTTTTTTTTTTTTTTTTTAATTATTGATGTTTTAATGATTAAAATGATTACTTTTCTGTGTAATATCTAATTTAATTATTATTATTAAATATTTATCAAACTGGGAAGTTCGTCGTGTGGACCTCAAGGGTCGCACTTTAGTCCTAATAAACGACCCACCTCACGGCTTGTTTTATCAATCTATTTATTTATTTCACGGCACTATTTATATCACTGATCCACCGTGGACTTGACTGCGTGACTCACCGTTGACTGAT
Source organism: Mongoloraphidia duomilia (assembly GCA_039654895.1). Lineage (NCBI taxonomy): Eukaryota > Metazoa > Arthropoda > Insecta > Raphidioptera > Raphidiidae > Mongoloraphidia > Mongoloraphidia duomilia. The sequence goes on along the minus strand of CM077516.1, from coordinate 82,779,927 downwards.
TTCCTCACTGCTTACTGCTGTTTATATATAGGCTGCGTGGCATAAGCCTAGTGTGTTCTCGCTTTCTCTAGAACTTTCGTGCAGATACCAGTTGTTACAGTAAGCGGACTCCGTTTCTCAGAACTCTTGCCTGTCGTTTATATACAGGGTGATCCGTAACAATATATTTCAATTTTCAGAACAAAATGTCGGTATTAAAAGCTTGTCTCTAAAAAGTTTTTTTTTATTAATATTTTTTTAGCATTAATATCAAGTAAACAACTACTTAGGTATACAGTTTATTAAACAATATAAATATGATTTTTTGCAGATCGAGTATTTTCCGGTCAATTTGTTCCATCGCAGTGTTCGGTGGCGTAACGTGCGGTTAGCGTCGGACTATGAGCGTCGCGTCCGGTCGAATCTAACGACAACGCGCGATACTTATATACAGCGTGGAGGAGGACTAGGCCTGGGGGTGTCAGAGTGATTGATGTTCTCGCATCTGACCAAGTTCAAACGCACGGCGTTGCTGATTGATCGAGAAAACCGGTGTCTGTGATATTATGTAGGTGTGTGCGTATCTCGTAACCTATAACCGACGTATTTTCATGTAGACACGCTTGTCGAGCGTCTATAATATCTACAATATCTGTCTGTGTAAACATGAACCTGTAATGTTTATACATAAACCGATGATTTGCTTTCGCCTATGATGGTGTATCCAGATTTTTGAAAAATCGGCAAAAAAAATTCGAAAATTCACTTTTTTATTATAGCGTCTGAACTACCTATGCTAAATAATTAAACTTTATTTATGTGGTTTGGTACAACTTTACCTAAGGAATACTAATTTAACCAAATGTCTATATTTTATAATAATAGAGATTTTCATGTTAAAAATGAGTTTGTGGACACACTGTATACGTGTACCGAATTTCACTGAAATCTAATTCGAGGTTTAAGAGCTATGGCGCAACAGTACCTCCTTTATTTATATAAAAATGGTTTTTGTGAAGACAGCAAAAAATCGTTAAGTTATTTTTATTACAATTATATAAACAATTATTTTATCAGTATTCAATTTTTTAACTTTTGTTTATTAATTATAAAACAATTATTTTTCAAACAAACGAAAAAAAAATTATTGAATAATATTAAAAAAAACATTTTTTATTGACATGAAAAAAAATAATTTTATTGACTAATAATTAAATAATTTTTAATTTTTTTATCATCGTTAGACGCTAATGTTCCTAGTTATTTAGTGATTTCAGTTATAAAATATGTACATAAAAATATTGAGTTTAATTTTTATTTTTTCATGTTGCGGTAAGATTTTTTCATTTCTATTATTATCAAATATTCAAATAAGTAATTAATAAAATCTTACGCCGGACGCATACACACAGCTGTAGAGATAAGCTGCCGACGATAGTTGTTCAACAGAAAAGTCAAAAGACGATCGATGCGGTTTTATGATTTTTAACACTGGAAATGTTTATATTCGTATATGGGGGCAGAGTTACGAGTTTTCGTTCAAGGCCAAAAGACAACGGTGTCGCGATCAAGTGAGGAGCAATCATGCAAAATTGAACAAGTGCAATTTTTTCGAAATGTGTTTTATATCATGTCTAGTTAATTGAGAGGTATTTGCGACGATCTGCGGTGTTATTTTTGAGCAAATGTTAATAAATACTGTAGAAAAATCCATTTAAAAGTTAAGTGATTAAGCAAAAGTGAACGCGTATATAACAGAAGAATAATAGGGTTATTCCTGACAAAACTAAACAGTGCATTGATAAATATTGTGTGTATAATAAACAGTTAATTATGTTTCATATATGCTGTTATCATTTCCAATGTCCTCGATGGTTGCAAGGATTGCGAAATCTGTGAATTTTTTGTTTAAACTAATAGGTCGCCGAACAACTATTTAGTCGAGCGTATGCTAGCATCAATACACAGCTGTATAGAGATAAGCTGGCGACGATAGTTGTTCAACAGAAAAGTCAAAAGACGATCGATACGGTTTTATGATTTTTTTGTTTATAAACTAATGGGTCGCGGAACAACTATTTAGTCGAGCGCATGCTAACGTCAATACACAGCAATACGCTTCCAATGGGAAGTTATAATATTTAATTTCTTTATTTCAGACACAGATCCCATGCAGCATGGTCAACCTCATGGAGGAATATCAGAGGAACGTGTAAATGAATTTCGATCGAAAGAATCACAGATGGCTTCATCTTCAAATCCATCTATTATTATAGATTCATCTTTTGTCGTGACCCTAATCAGTAACGATACCAAATTCTGCGATGGGTCCCTAATCACCAGAGATTGGATTTTAACAGCTGCTCAATGTTTACTGCAATTCAATTGTCGAGACATAAAAATCCACGGAGGCACTGAAAAATGGCAACTTGCTTCTACCGGTGAATGGAGAAGCTGTAAGTTGCAACAACCCCATGTTAAGTTCGATCCGTTCACTTTTAGAAACGACATAGGATTATTAAAAGTCAATGAAGAATTTTCTATGAATGTTATAAAACCGATATTTTTAAATCGTGATTCCGTTTTAAAATCGAACGATCGTCAGGTAACTGCTGTAAAATGGACGCTCAACACTTCGATTGATACGCTTTATGCACAAGAATTAAAAGTTATCGATCTACTTGTATGTCAAGACAAATATACAGAAATTTCTGTAATCACTGACGCAAATATCTGCACAGTTTCGTTAAATCACCGATGTGACGGCAGTGAGGTCGATTATTATATCGGAAGTCCGTTGATTCAAAATAATAAATTGATTGGACTTTTTTCAGGAAAATATCAGTGTTTTTTACCTGATATTTATATAGATGTTTCACATTTTTATGACTGGATCAAAGTAACTATTGGTGAAAATATTAAACAAGAATTGTTGATTGGAAATAATAATAGAAAGAGATCGCCAATTGAAATAAACAGTAAACATGTATACTTTTTTTACAAATTAAACGGTTAATAAATATTCGTTATTAAAGAACAGCTGTACTCCCAACATTTTTTTTTTTGTTTTAATTAGGGTTCCGTACCTTTATTTATTTATTGGAAATTATAGACGCGTCGAAAACTTAGGGCATTAGCGTCTTGTTTACATCAAATAACAACTCACTTAAAAATAAATTACATATCACAAAACATCCATGAGCGGAGGCGGGATTCGAACCCACGACAGTATGATCCAGAAGCCGCGACGCTAACCACTGAACCACACTGTCCTCGGTTCCGTACCTTCGAACGGAACTCTATTACTGACTCTACGATGTCCGTCCGTCCGTCTGTCACAAGGCTCTATATCTTACAAACGGTAAGAGATAGCTAATTGAAATGTTTATTCATTCTGTTATTGTAGTTGGTCCTAAAGCAAAGTATCACCTATTAAACAGTGAAAATTTTTTTTGAAATCGGTCTTCTGAATACCTTTGAATTTTACCCGGGCAAATTCGGGCCGGCCAGTTTCAATTATACACCTAAACCTTCCTCGTAAATCAATCTATCTAATCGTGAAAACCGGAACAAAATCCGTTCAGTAGTTACGGAGAAAATCGGGCACAAACAGACAGACCTGATAGACCAGACAGACCTGATAGACTAGACTGATCAGACAGACCAGACAGACTAGACTGATCAGACAGACCAGACAGACTAGACTGACCAGACAGATCAGATAGACCAGACAGACGTGGCGGAAACTTTGTTTTATATTTTCTATAATGTTAATCCTGTGATACATACATCCTAGGATTTCCTCAAGGATTACAATGTGGAGGTAACGAAATGTAAAAGTTCATTGCAAGAAAACTTGAGATTGCATTATTCAGGCGAATTAAGCAGACAAATGACGGCCGAGCAGGAAGTGCATCACACGATTGATGATCGGTCGGTCAAACAGAACGCCTGTGTACAATGCATCAGAGACTCACAAGTAATACTAAACTCGCTGCAATACGTCATAAGTGCTCACTTTTCGTACCTCAACCACTGATCTCCAATTAACGGATTGCGAGCGGCGGCCATTTTGTGAAATCAACCTGTGCAACGCCATGTTGATATTTGATGAATGACTTTTTTGGCGTGCTATAAACTTGAAATTCAACATACTAAGGCAGCAGTCCCAAGTACACGGAAAACGCACGGAAGACGGAACTCGGAAATGCAAATGGCGGAGGTTGACCAATCAGATTCTTTCCGTAATATTCAAACTTTACGGAAAGAATCTGATTGGTCAACCTCCGCCATTTGCATTTCCGAGTTCCGTCTTCCGTGCGTTTTCCGTTTAAATGGGATTGCTGCCTAACTCTTCTTTAAAAATAAGCAAACCCATATTCGAGCATTATTTTAAATTCAGCCCCTAAGGGGCTAAAAAGGGGGCGTAGGATTTTTTGACTAATCAACGCCCTGACCAAATCGCTGAAACTATTAACTTAAAATGTGTATACTATATAGTAGGTTCCTTTTGTGACGTCACAACCCACTAAGAAGAAATTTTTCGAAATTCAACCCATAAGGGGGTGTATTGCACAGCCTAAACCACTTAAGATAGAAACATGAAATTTAGAAGTTATGTTCCTTACAGGATGTAGAGGTGCACTAAGAAAGTATTTTTCGGAAATCATCCCCCAATGGGGTGAAATCGGGTGGAAATATTTGTATAGAAAATCATATTTCCTGCGTGTATATCAACTATTCAAAACAAATAATAAAACACGTATTTAAGGAGTTTTTAAGAAAACCCCTAAAGAGGGGTGCAAACGGGATGTTGGAGAAGGCATAAAAAATCTAAATATACGTGAGCGGAGACACTGGTAGCCTCTAGTTATGTTTAAACAGACAGGTATTATTGTATTGCTGAACAATCTAGAAAGCGTTAATCCTAACCTGCATTATAAATGTGGAAATCTGTAGGTATATATGTTTGTTTGTTACTCAATAACGCCTCAACAAAGCAACGAATCTAAATGAAATTTTGCATGGAGGTAATTTTTCACTTGGATTATTACATAAGCTATTTTTATCCCGGTCGATTTAATTAATAAGGCAAAACTTTATTTCTTGTTTGTTACTTAACAAGACACCTAAAATTTAAAAAGGACAACCGATTTGAATGAAATGTTACATGCAGCGTGTCTATGACCAGGAGTGGGTTCTCAACTTAATTCTCTCCGCCTATTTATACGTTTTTAAGGAGCTCCCCTGTCCATGCGGGTGAAGCCGCGGGCGTTGTAGTACCTATATAAAATGTAAATTAAAATAATAATAAAACTTAGATATATATATATATATTGTTACAAAACTATGTGGTAATTTAGGTCCGTTACAATATTCATCGAGTAAAAATTCATCTGTACCTACCAATATAGATTTTAATTTTTTTATAATTGTCAAATTTTTGATCTCTTGAGGTTCAGAATTGAATTGACAGGACCGTTATTTACCGTCGTCAACGAAGTGTCATCAAGTCTAAATTTTGTATAGTGATTTTTTCACTATCCATTAATTAAAAATCAGTGACCCCGGTCCGGTACCAAATGTTTGCTGACATATCCCCCTCCCTCTCTCTATCACTCACCCTTGTAGCCGACGCCAACTCGACTAATGGATCGACCTCGGTTCTGCCACTGGCAGTAAAAGATGCGAACCTCTAAAAGAGACGAACGTACGCCATTTTAGAAATCTGTTTACGAACACCGCACAATTATTTCAATTTCATGTTCTCATATGCATCAAATCAAAAGATAACATTCAAATCTTTGAAATCTCCACGCAAGAAGGAATGCCATTTTTTTAACCGACTTCAAAAAAAGGAGGTGGTTCTCAATTCTGTTGTATTTTTTTTTTTTTGTTACCTCAGAACTCCGTCATTTATAAACCGATTTGGAAAATTCTTTTTTTATTGGACAGGGTACATATACCTCAAAGTTGGGCCCATATAAATTTTACTTAAATCGGTTCAGTAGTTCAGCTGATTGCAAGAAAAGTGAGTGGCGGCGTGTGATTCCTTTAAGGTAAATGTCACTTTTTGACACAACACACAGCGTAAGAAATCGGTTTAATATAAAATAAAATGAGAGTAACGGCATATGATTCCTTTAACTAAAAAGTAAAAAATAAAAAACTTTTTAACAAAAAAAAACCTCTTTCAAAAAGTCACAAAAAAGAGGAAAATAATAAAACTTTGAGGTGTGCGCCATTTTAATAAAATATGAAGTCGGTTAAAAAGTGCCAATTTAATTACTATATCTACTTTTTAACCGACTTCATATTTTATTAAAATGGCGCACACCTCAAAGTTTTATTATTTTCCTCTTTTTTGTGCCTTTTTGAAGGAGATTTTTTTTTTGTTAAAAAAATTTTTTATAGGTATTTTCTTTGACAATAATTTTTCCCATTTAATAATTTTAACCTAAAAAGTTCCGTTGAAGTTTTATTAGGTATTTACTTATTTTTATTTTTGACATATTACTTTTTCAATTCATTACTTTCATTAATAAATAACCACGGATAACATCTATACCTATAATCTATTATATCCAAAGCCTGCTTACAACATTACACTATTTTCAAACATTAAAAAATTGAATTTTAAAAATTATAAAATCTATAAGAAAACGAATTTGTCCTGGGACGAGACCTAGCTAGATCGATTTTTTTCCTCCCAAAACCCCTTTTCAGCAAATTTCATCCAAATCGTTACAGCCGTTTCATCCCAGTCAGCGTTTCATTAATTTTTGAGTCGGTTTATTAATATGTCGCTTTATGTGTTATTTTTCTGTATCACAACCCTCGCTAAAAAGTATAACTTCAACAATTAATAAATACTTATACGTAAGTATAGATATTTTCAAGTTTTTGTTGGCTGCACTGGTATTTCTATAAGACGGACGGTTGGCCACCCTGACTGAATCTGTTCTTTAAGCCGAAGTGGCGGTGCGTCCGTCAAAACAAGTGGTACGATTAATGATCACCCGCGTCGTTCGGACACGCGATTTAACACGAAATAACCCTAGATTAGGTGCAGTTTAACTCAAGCTACCGTATAATGTGTCTATATATCAGTCATTCTTTACCAAAACTCACTTCATCTTATCGTGTAACTTGTTCTCTAAGTCTAGTAGAACAAGAAACATAATATTCTACTTGTACAAATCGGTCAACTTGGATTCCCTGTCTAAATTCTAACTATAAACTGCCATAGTATCTACCATATTATACTGGAAACTTAGTTTTTTGAAATTATAAGTGCTTATAGGTTTGCACAACGAAGCTTTGATCATTGATACAAGTTTAAATCGCGTTTGAAATGCCAGATAGCGAAGACGAATATTTGTGTTCTTCTGCTACAAAGTGGTATATTTTAAATAAAAATTTGGGTAGGAACTATCATGTCCACCCTATTAATAGAAAACGATCTAAACATGGCGAATTTCATCATTTATACCAAGAATTCAAATTTTACCCAAACCGGTTTTTTTGAATATTTACTACGTATGGAACCTAACACTTTTAAATACGTCTTAGAAAAAACTCAAAACAAATTAAATAAAAACTGTCAAAATTTCATTTATAAAGCTAGTCACATCCATTGCGAAACTTGTAACGGCCATTTGACAGGTGTCACACGTTGATTGTAGTAGTCAGCGCGCTGAAAGAATGATGAGATACATTCTTGTATAGCTAGCAGCTCTTGTAACAGCGCTTATACCTGCTACACTCACTGCTTCGTTGTGCATATATATAACAACGCATTAATTTAAGTAAGCCCTGCTATGATCTACGCTACCATCTAGAATCCCAGCTCCATACTGCACGTACCTTTATGATGAAACAATTTTTAGCATTGATATGAAAATATGAATGAAAATAAAAAATACTATCAATGAAATAAACAAAAGCGTTAATATGTGACCAGAGATAATTGGAATAATATTGTCATGACCCACTATAGACCTAGAGCTAGTGACAATTTTTTGGTGTTATTTATTCAAGGCCTTTTTTTTGTGAAGATGTTGAGCGAGGCATATTAAAGTGCCCTAAGTAAGGGATTTTGCTAGATAGCGGTATGGGAGGGATGCAGACCGCCCCCAACATGTAACCAATAAAATGGACACAATTATTATTGCTTCAAAGCTGAAATTGTTTGTATAATTTGTCGGTGACCCAATAATGCCATTATAATATAGGCAGATCGATTGGGCAGTATTAAAAGGGTGGCAGATCACCCTAAACGTGTCATGTACCCGACTAAATTTATATTATTAGTTAAAGGTTAAAATTTTAATATGTTGTTACGGCGACTGTTTTAAGCATATATTTCAATTTGCAGAACAAAATGTCGATATTAACCCTCTCTCTTAGAGGGAAACTTGCTCGCCTAGGTGTTTATATCGTTCTGCAAGGGGGTTAACACCGACATTTTGTTCTGCAAATTGAAATATATGCTTAAAACAGTCGCCGTAACAACATATTAAAATTTTAACCTTGAACTAATAATATAAATTTCATTCAATCATGACAATAATTTCAATCAGTGACTAGACACTTCTGATCAATGTAACATAGAGACATCAAACTGTCAAGGAAAAAATTTTCATTTAATAATTATTAATTAATTCAACAATGAATTTTTAATCCACAAGGCATCCACTAGGTAGTAAATAGTATTTCTTAACATATCAGTCAGCATATTATGCCATCATGATTGTTAAACGTCAAACGATTGTTATAAGATATATAAGGAAAAAATCAGAAGCCACTGTCAGGACATGAACCTGAAATTCCCAGTTTCCGGCTGGTTGAGTTGCCATTTACTCACATAGTGCCCCGAAAGTGAAATCTGTTCCTTCCCATTGATTTTTTCCTTATATATCTTATAACAATCGTTTGACGTTTAACAATCATGATATGGCATAATATGCTGACTGATATGTTAAGAAATACTATTCACTACCTAGTGGATGCCTTGTGGATTAAAAATTCATTGTTGAATTAATTAATAATTATTATATTGTTGTCCACAATTACCTAACTCATACATTGTTATTTTTTCATTTGTTTTAGGCGCCACTTGTTTTCTGTGATTTCTCCGCAATAAGTAGATGGATTCTGTGAAAGACTGATGATTCATTTGTTTTATGGTGTGATAAAGTAAAGGGATTACGTTTTATATACTTATATTTATTTCATATGTTATGAGTATGCGACGCCGCGGTAGTGTTTTCTTGGAAAACGTATATTATTAGTGTATTTTTCTTTTTTTGTGTTTCCCGTTAGCAGTTTTTCTTGTAATATTTTTCATTTATAACAGCCAGAGATGGATGTGAGCAATTTTCGTTTAGTTTTATCAAAAATGATATATATTATAGAATCGCCATGCAAACGTTAAAATGGAGAAACACAACTCATGCTGGGTTGCAGATAGTATTGTCAAAAAATGTGACTTGACAATAACCATAGATTGTGATCATATAATTACAGTTTTTATACATGCAGTAACAGTCTAATGTCGACGTCAAACTGTAGAAAATTAGATTGTACCCACACGAAAAAAAGGGTGTGGGTCTCAGGACCCCCCGACAGATGTGAAACATCAAAGAAAACGTTATTGAACTCGGTGGTATTCTCTATGTAGTAGTATATATTTTTTTTACCATAAATATTTTTTTTACCATAAAATTGTAATTTATTCATTATCATCGCATGCAACAATTGAAACTGTAAAATTTTCTAGCATAGTAACAATTGGCACCCACTGTAAGATTAAGACAGAGCCTCGCCTCGTGTCATAATTATAAGCACTCTCAAAAGCAGCAACTAATTGTTATGCTGACGTAATCCTATATACTGCACTGTAACACCGCGTGTGCTATACTGCACTGTAACACCACGTGTGCTACAGTGCATGCCTGAGCCAGTGCCGTAGTTGTGGGGAGAACAGCAGCGAAGGAGCGGACCAAACATTTCGTTGCATATTTCCCCTCACAGCCCGACGTAAGATGTGTTTCACATCATACATATTTTATTAAATTGGCACAGACCTCAAAATTTCATTATTTTCCTTTTTTGGTGGCTTTTTGAAAGAGGTTTTTTTTTTTTTTTTGGTAAAAAGTTTTTTATTTTTTTACTTTTTAGTGGCTTTACAATACGTAGTTTAGTCGATTGCTAATAACTTACTTAACTGACTTCTTTCGTTGTGTGATATGTGTCAAAAAGTGACATTTACCTTAAGGAATCATACGCCGTTACTCACTTTTATTAAAAATCAGCCTAACTACTGAACCGATTTAAGTAAAATTTATATGGGACCAATTTCGATGTATACCCTAACCAATAAAAAAAGAATTTTCCAAATCAGTTTATAAATGACGGAGTTCTGAGGTAACAAACATAAAAAAAAATACAACCGAATTGAGAACCACCTCCTTTTTTTGAAGTTGGTTAAAAAATGTATTCCTACAAACAAATTACAGTATACATTTTTCATCTTACCGAAAGGAATATTCCTACCCAACTTGCCTTGAGTCAGTGCTAGGGTAGGAGTAATAAAAAGTTTCTTTTTGTATGCACAAAAGGTTAAAAATAAATTAACTCTTATTTGAAACGAAAACAGATAAAAAGGGTTCGGGTATAAAAGAAGAAAATTTAAGTTGGCGATTCTTTTATTGTAGTTTTCAACTGTAGAGAGAGAGCGACGTTCCCAGTTGGTATTCGTGTGAAAATCACCAAAGTCGTCTCTCAGACCACTTCTTGAAATCACCAAGGTGGGAAATCTATCCAAAGTAGAAGATACGACCCACTAGTGAAATGATCCTCCATAGTCCTTATACATATAACGCACAGAATTCAGACGACCATTGAGCTATATAATAGATATCAGTCTGGAGCGTTCGAATTTTTGAGATGTAAAAGTGAATTTTATCCAAAAGCAAGTTTTCACGGCCGGCATTGTTCCAAATATTCATAGTTTCCAAGCTTGTAGGCCGTGGTCCGATGGTAATTCTACGACCGAGCAAAGAACTCACACACACTAGTACATACAACACAATTGACCAATCACAGAAGGACCGACTACGACCGAACAGAGAACACACTGGCACTTAGCATAAAAGAAGGGAGGACACCAGCCGTTCACACACTAACCTGAGCTGTCAAGGAGAACCAGTTTCGACCGCTGCCACATCGCCTTTGAAAATGTCTACCGCATGCAGTATTAGACAAACGTCAGGTAGAAATACCATCAGACCACGGCCTATATACAAGCCCGGAAACTATCAAGATTTGGAAAGTGAACTTTGACCTAAATTAGTATCTGCCATTCTCTACCAAGTAGAGAATGGTAGATACTAATTCCACAAGTCTTGTGGGGTAAAAAGGACTATGATATCTGAATGTCAAAAAAATGTAGATATAGCAAAAATGTTTATAATTTTTTCAAAAGTTTTTGATCAGCATAATTAGATAAGTACCTATATCTATAAGACGAAAATTATATTATACCCTACAATATGTAAATATGATAGTAGATAATACATTGTAATATGTTAGTCATAAATTTGTTCCTCAAAGAGAGAGCCAGATTATAGTATCTGCAAAAATGTATATCAATGTAATAGATCGGATGGTACACATATTGTGTCTCTACAATTCCTATACAGTAAAACCCCGCTTAGCACTTTTAATTGGTTCTCTGTCTCTTTCTAAGAACGCTATTGGTTGTTTTCATTTATATACCCAAAAACAACGCTGAAGCTCGAGATTCACGTTGTAACTGATAATTTGTCCGAGAACTTTTAAGCGACTTCCACTTGACCGATTTCGATTTTTTTTACAAGCTTTTATTTAACTTGCAATGTTTGAAGATCCGGGGCTGAGCGGACAGCCGCCAGCGAGTATTCGACCGACTAAAAATTGTCTGTCATCACCAGGCCTTCCTGTACCGTAGTTGTAGCGAGTGGCAACGGCAGTCGACACGCAATACCGAGTGCATACTGACGTCGGCGGCCGGCGTGAGTTAGTGACGGCATCGGAGGCGGCGGACAGCCACCAGCGAGGGACAAGTGTCCAGGGAACGACTGATGGTGTTGTGTAGTTTGTGTATACCTTTATACATACAACATACTATGGCCATGTCTGCATCCTGATTTACGTGCCACCAGAATGGACGATACTTTATTGCCGTTGCAATTTACAACAGAGAAAAGATTTACTACTTGCCGTACAATTAAATGTAATAACAAGCCGTGAGGTGGGTCGTTTATTAGGACTAAAGTGCGACCCTTGAGGTCCACACGACGAACTTCCCAGTTTGATAAATATTTAATAATAATAATTAAATTAGATATTACACAGAAAAGTAATCATTTTAATCATTAAAACATCAATAATTAAAAAAAAAAAAACTGCTGAACCGATTTTTATAAAATTTATGTCGGATCAAAATGACGTTAACACGCCTCGATTGACACCCTTACGAAGTCGATATAATTTTTTATTCGCGAGATATTGTGAAAAATCTACTTTTTTGGAGGTTATTTGGTTAAGAAAAAAGAACGGCTGAACCGATTTTGAAAAAATTTCTTTCAGATCATATTTACGTTAATACGCGTCGATTGGCACCCTAACGTAGTCGATATCATTTTTCATTCTCGAGATTTCGTCTTTGAAAGAAATGGACACATACGTACGTACGTACGTACACACACACACACACACACAGACATCTTTCTAAAAGTAGTGTAAAAATAGTGTAGTGACCTTGAAACATTAAAATTTTTTTTTCTTTTTGATTTCGATTTTCGGACCCATTACAATAACTTCCAGTGGGAAGTTAATAAATTCTTAATAACTTCAATTGTACAAATCACAAAAAGTTACAGTATTAGAGCAAAGACAGACACGGCGGTTTTAACCGAAGCGTTCACCGAGTCGGTTTCCGAGTCGATAGGTCGTTTAATATAGCATTACACAGCTGTGCCGCCGGTGCGTTTCGTGCGGCGGTTTTGTGGATTTACACTATTATGCTATATTAAACGACCTATCGACTTGGGATCCAACTCGGTAAACGCTTCGGTTAAAACAGCCGTGCCTGTCTTTGCCCTTAAACACCTCTATCCGGGTAAATCCCTTGCAATCTAAATGGTATAATAATAATTAAAAAAGTTGCCTGTGTGCCTCATCCACATAAGCACATGGTCGAAGTTATACTTCATACATTCATTTCGTTGAAGTTTTTGACAATTTTAATTTTAACTATTTGCTTATTTTTATTTGTGAATTACCATGGTTATAATTATTAAATTTCATTTAAGCTCATAGATTTTTGTGATGTAATTTAGTTTTAAGTTAGTTGTTTTTTAGTGTAGTTGAAAGACGCTAATGACCTTGATGTCGACGCGTCTATAATCTACAATAAATAAATAAAGAACTAGTCCTTTAAATACTTGTTCTCTAAGAACCGGTTGTTTGAGAACCGATTCTCTTAGAACTGTTATTTTTATAACCGGTTCTTTCCCAATAACACTTCCAAAATGACCGGTGGTGTTATTTCGTCCCTTCATTATTAGTATAGTAGTAGTTCGACACAACATTTTAGTATTATCTGCATTGTCCACAATTAATAGGCTTGTAAAGCAAGTATAGAATGTGTGTGCTGTCATCGAGTATTAAATACTGATCTTTAATTACATGGATTGTGGATAGTCGACTACACTGTAAGAAATGAGAATGCCGATTACGCAGATTATCGATGGTCCATTTGTAGCCAGCGATTAATCTGGTAATAGGCACACAAAGAGACAATGGCGTCGCAAACAGGTATCACCTGCACATCGCGTAGATTCCATAAAAACACATTGCGCATGCGTGGTTACTAATTTTACATTAATTTGTTTTGTATTCATCCATTTTATATATGTAACTATACATTTTATTTTGTAATTTTTACACGCTTTATTGGAATATTAAACAAATTATGTAATTTTAATTTACTTTACGTAAAAATCACAAATTTGTTTAACTTTACAGTAAAAGTACAAGTTTTTATGAAGTTTTCTGTGTAAAAATAAATAATAATGTAAAATCATTTAGAAAATCGAGCGAATTCTACCTTAACTTTCAAAGTATTTTTACATCCATTTTTTACAGTGTAGCCCCTGTACAACGCCTGAAATCTCGTAGAAGTCGGGAGAGGGGTGACAATTTTAGCAGGACATTTGATTCACACTATGTTATAGACATGTTCATTAAAATGGTGTTACATAAGTTAAAAACGTCAACCAATCCCGATGTCCTATCAGCCCACGCTTTAAAGCCCCACATTTTAAAACGTCAGCCAATCGAAATGTTTCAACAGCCCGCGCTTAAAATTCCCTATCAATAAGACGTTATGCAATTTAAAATATCAGCTAATACTAATGTTTCATCAGTCTGTTCTCAAGAGCGATGACACACACAGCGGTGTCAACTCGGGAGTCAGGCGTTTTTGTTGGAGAACGATGTGTCGAGGCGGCTGAGAGTCGGCTTTCAGTCGGCAGGAAATTCTCGCCACGGTGTGTGTTTTGCATCATTGAAAAACATTAACATACGTGGCTTTGCAAGAGTAAACATATTAGCCATTACCAACGTTCCAAGTTCCAACAACCCGCGGGCTTGAGAATGGCCGAGAGTGTAGCAATGCTGGTGTTTGCATGGCGTTGCTATGGTTTCTCTATTACAAGTCCCCAGTTCCCGGGTTCTAGCCCTAAAGCTGGTAAAAGTGTCAATTGGATTTTCAATTTATTATTAAAAAAAATAATGAATTGAAAATATGAATTGGTGCTAGGCCCAAATAACCTTAGCTGTTGGTGGTCTTTAAAACACAATTTAATTTCCAACAACCCGCGTTTAAAGTCTTGCTGCAGAAGTTAAAATATCAGTCCATCCCAACAGTCCGTTCTAAAAGTCATCCAGCAAAAACGTCGGCCAATCCCAGCATTCCAACGGTTCGCGTTATAGAGATCAATGGTAAGACAGTCAACCTGTCAGCTAGACACAGATGACAGAGGCTCTGGTTACGTACGTATATATATAATATAGTATAATGTGGGATGCAGATAGATTGATTGAGGTTAGGTGAACATAATTGGGTGGCTGGCCTGTTGCGGTGTGTACCATTAATTAATGCATCTATTAATTAGTCGCCGGTCGGCCGACGACCAATCAACGCCTTTGCCATACGTGATTAGAGATGCATCTCTCGCTCTAGTCATCTCCCTACATGCCATGCATTTGTAATAACAATTCTATCTTTGGTATCGAGAGCAACAAATCTCTCATATAAATATCACTTTATTGTATCTATAAAATAATGGGTGTGTGCTTATGAGCACACGACAGAAGTGAAAACTTCAGATTTTCTAATTTTAAAATATATAAGTATATAATTTTTAATCACACAGTTTAATCATAAATATATTAAAATCGGCCTATACAATTAAATTTAATGAATATAATACCTTAACGGATAATATTAAGTTTTAGTGTCATCTGTTAGTGCACTTGTGAACTACAAAATATATGTTTTAGTGTCATCTGTTAGCGCACTTGTGAACTACAAATGACTTTTTTCGCGCATTAAGTTTTTAGTGTCATCTACTAGCACACTTATGAACTACTACACACTATTACCAAGTGTCATCTGTTAGCGCACTTGTGAACTTACAAATGACTATTTACTCGTATTAAGTTTTTAGTGTCATCTATTAGCACACTTATGAACCACACACTATTACTAGCATATTGCAAATACGTGTTTGGATTTGAGCCGAGTAGGCCCGATTGTCACCGTCGGGTGCGTTCACATCACTGTTGTTAACAGCTCAGACAAAGCGCGCCTAAGGAAGTGTTCACTTCAATAATAGATATTATAAAACACAACGTCTCTATGTCTGTCTGGCCAGTAGTAACGTTTTTACTTCCCACCTCTACTATGGTAGGGAAATATTGTATTCAGTTCGAAATTTTTTTTTCCTGTGATTTTGATAGATCTTCACGTTTTGACACCCTAGGATTCATTTCGGACCATTTTCCGACTGATGTATGTGTGTGTGTATGTTTGGAGAAATTTTTTTCTCCTTCGATGTCTCAAAAACGGAACAAAATAGGGCCTAGCGGTTTTTTTTTGTTGTATTTGTAAGCACTTAACTCTGATCTGATTAGATTTTGAGTCAAATCGGCTCAGTGGTTCCCGAAATATTCAAATAAATGTTCTGTGTCACGTAAAATATAGGTAAATATGATCATACTATTTTTTTTTTTTCTAAAATGTACAGATTTCAAGAAAAATTACATTTCTTCAATCTAATGGTCAGTAACAAAATGTCCATTCAAGTTAAATGCTTTTAAATGTGTTTTAATGCTGTGGATTTAATCAAACAAAAATTCGACTGATGACCAGTCCTATACTTCCCACCTAGTAAATATTTGCAAAAAATAAACACTCTTTTTTTTATTCTTTGACTAGGCCCAAATAACCTTAGCTGTTGGTGGTCTTTAAAACACAATTTAATTTTTATTCTTTGAAAAAAGCATGGCCCTCTTTTTTGTTTGGTGATCTATTGATGGCTAGCTTAATATAGCAAAAATCATGGTTACCTTGATTTACGTACAATTTTTATTTTTTTTAGTAAAATATTTTTTTTCTCGAAAACTATACATTTTAGAGAAAAAAAATATTTACATTTTTTTCATATTATAACATCTAGAATTCATTTATATTTTTTTTTACCTATGTTAATACGTGACATTGAGGACGTTTTTTTGAATATCTCAGGATCCACTGAACCGATTTGACTCAAAATCTAATCAGATCTAAGTTAAAGGCTGATAAACACAATAGAACAATCGGCATGCCCGTATGTTGTTCCGTTCTTAAGATATCGAAGGCGAAAAATTGACCACATACACACACACACACATACACACATACACACACACATACAGACATCAGTCAGAAAATGATCTTAAACGATTGCTAGGGTCTCAAAACGTGAAAATCTGTTAAAATCTCGAAATATTGTTTTCGGACTGAATCCATTACTTCCCTACCATAGTAGAGGTGGGAAGTAAAAAAAGGCTGCGAAAAAGTGTTCTTTTTCTAGTGAAAACACAGGACCACGTTACTATGTTCACAGATTTGCTGTACCGTTGTTTTTTTTTGGAATATACATAGTCTTGCCGAAATTATTGAAACATAGTACACAAGCCCGAATATTTTTCAGAAGTGTTTCAGAAAAGCAAGTAAGTATGTATATTTATAGTTCGTTTTATTGTGCTACTTTCAAAGTAGATTTAGTATATCACAAAGGTATTAATCTACTTTTAAAGTAGATTTTGCATTGACTTTTAACGCTTAAGCTTTATTTCTACTATGACTTGCAATGTTAAATCTACTTTCAAAGTAGATTTAGCGTACCATAAAGGTAGCATTTTGCTACTTTTAAAGTAGATTTTGCATTGACTTTCAACGCTTAAACTTTATTTCTACTATGACTTGCAATGTTAAATCTACTTTCAAAGTAGATTTAGCGTAGCATAAAGGTAGCATTTTGCTACTTTTAAAGTAGATTTTGCATTGACTTTCAACGCTAATGCTCAAGTTTTGGTACGACTTTCAAGTTTCAATGCTAAATCTACTTTTAAAGTGGATTTTGCGTACCAGAAAGGAAACGTCATCATCTACTTTCAAAGTAGATTTAAGCAGTGATTCAACGATAATGTTGCTTGATTTCTGCTACAACTTGCAATGCTAAATCTACTTTTAAAGTAGATTTAGCTCTGATTTAACGTTAATGCTTAATTTCTGCTACGACTTTCAATGCTAAATCTACTTTCAAAGTAGATTTAGCGTATCAATGAGGTAGTATTAATCTCCTTTCAAAGTAGATTTAGTTTAGTTTCAATGTTAAATCAACTTTTAAAGTAGATTTTGCTGCCAGGAAGGGAGCATATATCTACCTTTAAAGTAGATTCAGCTTTGACTATCAACGCCAAAACTTTATTTCTATTACAACTTTCGCTACAAAATCTACTTTCAAAGTAGATTTTGCGTATCAGAAAGTGAGCATATATCTACCCTCAAAGTAGATTTATTATTGACTTTCAACACTAATGCCCCATTTCTGGTAAGGCATTCAAGTTTAAACGCAAATCTACTTTCAAAGTAAATGAAGCGCACCAGAAACAGAGCGTGTTAATCTACTTTCATAAACGCAAATCTACTTTCAAAGTAGATGAAGCGCACCAGAAACGGAGCGTGTTAATCTACTTTCAAAGTAGATTTAGCATTTACTTTACAAATTAAATTTACTTTCCGGGTAGATTTAGCATGCCTGAAACCGAGCATCAAAGTAAATTAATCAATAGTTTTGTTAAGAGGAATAAAGCATAAATTTTGTTTGATGATTTTGGACGGTGCGTGTTCGTGTCCTTCCATCGTACGTTCAGTCCACCGTATGTAGGCCGGTCTCGATCGGCTACTGTGACACGACCTGGGCTGACCAACCGCCGTGAAATTGAGTTCCTTCTCTTTCAGTTCTCTCTCACTTCCCATCAAACTACGTAGGTAAATCCCCCATTCACATAGGCACTGTGTATGTTTGTGTCCAGAAATGTTCGTTTCAAACAGAGCCAAATTTAAACAAAAAAATAAATTCAGGTGTGCAAACTTTCACGGCCGGCATTGTTCCAAGTCTTCATGGTTTCCGGGCTTGTAGGCCTGACCTGTGAGCCGCCAAGGAGGATACTTCGACCGCTGCCACATTGCCTTTGAGAATGTCTACCGCAGTTGTAGACGAAACGTCAGGTAGAAATACCACCGGACCACGGCCTACAAGCCCGGAAACCATGAAGACTTGGAAAAAAATAAATTATTTTAAAAAAACAAAAAACCCGACTGCAGCGTAAAAAGCGAACTTAAAAGATGGAAACAAGATCAAATGATAACATGCAGTCAAAGGTATACATGTAGTAAAGCCGCGTTTACACTTGCGAGCTGAGCAGCTCGTAAGCCGCTCGTGGAAAAAATGAATGCCCGAGCCTTCGTGAGTAACCGCGCGAGCAAAAACCGCGAGCGCAATTAAGTTTGTGTATTGTAACAAGATGTGTGAACAAGAAACTGTTTGCTGTGAGGATTGCAAGTGGCTGATTGCTGCAGAAATATCTCTCCAAGCATCCTCTCTTAAATTTTTATTAAAATGGTTTTCATCTTTCGGGTCCCATAAAATCGAATAAGACCGATAATTTTCCATTAAAGCTAGTAAATTTTCATCTGTCCGGGTCGTTCAAACCAGCACAGAAAAAGTTAATAAAATACAAACGTTTTTAAACGGTTTTATTTAGCTTATAACCCTGTATATTAATTGTTTGTTACTATCTTTGTTTCAAATCTTGCGACAGCTTTTTCAACTACTTCTACTTAACCAATTCTTATGAAACTTTGCACACACAGTGAGTTCTCGTGACAATACTATATTATGATAATTTCAACTTGGTAACGAGGGGCTGATGATGGAATCAGGAGGTGGACAGTTGAAAGGATGACGAGTTTGCATAATGATACGGGCCAGAAATCAAACTAAAAAATAAAAATAGGTAAAAAACTTTTAAGTTAAACGATTTTATTTTAAATCATCAGCTGTACCAAAAACTAGAAAATAATTAGGACACAAACCAAGGGGCACTTTGTGTCGCTGCGTCAGCGGAATAAGTAATAAAAACGTGGGGCGCATAAAAATCTGTATAACGACTGTATAATTATTAAATAAGAACGGCTTGTCTAGAAAAATGTGTTTCCAAGCCCACCAACAGAAATATTTCAAATGCGCCCCACGTTTTTTTTACTTATTCCGCTGACGCAGCGACACAAAGTGCCCCTTGGTTTGTGTCCTAATTATTTTCTAGTTTTTGGTACAGCTGATGATTTAAAATAAAACCGTTTAACTTAAAAGTTTTTTTACCTATTTTTTAACAATGCCGTCCATACTGACATCCTGAGCATCCCTTTGTGCTCGCCGAAAAAACCGACTCTAGGCGGAACACAGCGAGCGATTCAAGGTCGGCTCGAACTACCCTCAAAAACCCATCCACACTTGTGAATCTTGTTACGTGAGCGACTCATAAGTCGATCTCTGAAATCTACAAAAAAATACTTCAAAAATAAAAATTAAGAGAGGACCTGTTCAAAACGAAGGAAGTGTAAGCCCTTTATATTTGTGTGTGCGTGTGGTGGCTGTCCTGGAGCTCGTCACTGTCTGTAACTTGTCTGTGTTGTTGACTGCAACGAAAGTTACCACAACTTGTCGACCCTCTCATGTGTAGGATTGCCATAATCCCATATATCCTACAATACTACGTACATAATATAGGATAGAGTCACTGACATAACAATACTCTCGGGAACAAAATGAACTGATATATTACATGAAAAAGGTGAAATTTTTGTTTATATGTTTCGGAAAATTTCTTATTAACTTCCCATTGGAAGTTATTGTAATGGGTCCGAAAATAGAAATCAAAATGTATAACAAATTTTTATGTTTCAAGGTCACTACACTATTTTCACACTATTTTTAGAAAGATGACTCTGTGTGTGTGTGTGTGTGTGTGTGTGTGTGTACGTATGTGTCCATTTCTTTCTAAGACGAAATCTCAAGAATGAAAAATGATATCGACTACGTTAGGGTGCCAATCGACGCGTATTAACGTAAATATAATCTGAAAGAAATTTTATAAAAATCGGTTCAGCCGTTTTTTTTTTAATTATTGTTAAAAATAAATAATAATTATGTTTTAATGATTAAAATGATTACTTTTCTGTGTAATATCTAATTTAATTATTATTATTAAATATTTATCAAACTGGGAAGTTCGTCGTGTGGAACTCAAGGGTCGCACTTTAGTCCTAATAAACGGCCCACCTCACGGCTTGTTTTACTATATTTCTTCTCAAAATTCAGCTTATTTATAGATTACCCTGTGTATTGTAAATTATAATATATAATATTATGTGCAATGTAACATGTATCCAAACATTATGCCATGATGTGCTACTACATTCAGTGTAAAATTCGATTAGTTATTTAATAATCTCCGTTATGTCTAGCGGGCTCGTATCGTTCGCTCGAGATGGAAATTACAGTATCGGCAAATTTCTTTAGGTCTGATTCCGATCGAGCAGTGTATTTTTTGAGGCCATCAACAGCTAAGGTTATTATTAACCCGAGCACCAATTCATATTTTTAATTTATTATTTTTTTATAATTCAATAGCTACTTTTACCAATTTTCGAATTAGAACCTGGGAACTGGGGGCTTGCAATAGAGTTCTATCTTTCAACCTATAGCTATCAATCATGAGCCATTTATGATTTTAGTCTATCATAAACCATATTAATCAATAACACATATCTATATATAATAGACAACAACTATTT
The DNA here is from genome assembly GCA_039654895.1 of Mongoloraphidia duomilia. Lineage (NCBI taxonomy): Eukaryota > Metazoa > Arthropoda > Insecta > Raphidioptera > Raphidiidae > Mongoloraphidia > Mongoloraphidia duomilia. The sequence continues at coordinate 82,758,431 of CM077516.1, read as the reverse complement.
TGTATTTCAAATACTTTTAAAAGTAATTGAAGATTTTGTGTTTCAATTACATTCGGAAATGCTGCATTTCATTTTGTATTTGAAATACATTTTTCATGTATTTGGCGTAACTCTGGTTATGCTTTCCTGAGCTGTACCTAATATATGGATCTCTTGAGTTTGTCTCGTTCAAGGAATATTAAACCGTTTTATTAGAATATCGCTTTTCAATCTGTCTTCGGATATATAACTTAATTACCAAGGAAAATATTATTTCCTTTTTGGTTTAGTTATATGAGATCAATATTATATCCAGTTAAATGATGAAAATCGGCAAACAAAAACACAGGACTGGCATTAGCAATTTTAAGCAAATTTCTTTTGATATATACCTACCTATAATATTTTAAGGCGAGACCTCATTCATGAGCTACCCAAGGGGGGACATTGGAATGTGGTTACTATCGCGAATTGCATTCCAATGTTCTTTGGGTATTAACGCTCCCAGGGACCCGATCTCGTACCAGTCGGTTTGTGTATGCCGCCTGGCGGATTCTAATACACAAATGGATTAGTTGTTGTGTTAAAGACGCATAATTGATTCCTGCAAATATCGGGAAAAATCATTTTGACAACTATAGTCACAGTCAGGACTCTAACCTGAACCTTTTCAATTTCGCGGCAGAATGAGCTTACAATTACTCAACCGTGACATGATTATTAATCTAACATTCACCATATATGCAAAGGAATCAATAAATGTCAACTACATGCGAGCGTTATTAATTATAGTTAGGTTGTAGATGTGAATCATCGTAGTAGCGAGAGCTATTCATGTAGGTGAAATGAAGTGGTATATAACACCGAGGCACTGATAGTTCTTCTTTCTGCCACCATGAACGCAATCTACATTTCCTCTCCGTTCATATAAATTAATGCAAAAAGTGTATATCAATATTTGTATTTGATAATTATTTGAATTATTTTATTTTATTTTATGAAATGAAATATATCATGTTTTCATAGCAATGACGCAGTGAATTAAACGCGAATTAAAAGTTACATATGCTAAAATAAACATGTTTTAATTGCATGGATTTAATAAACGTTTATTTTCTGTGAAGAACGAATATTAAACATGCATAAACTTCGTTCATTTGTATAAATACATATAATAAACACAAAAAACACTTTTGAGGATAAAAACTCATAATGTTTAGGGTTCCGTACCCCCGTATGGAATCCTATTACCGTTTCGTCTTGATATTACGAGATGAGACGGCGTTTTTGAATCGTCAGATATGCTTTAGTAGGGTTCTGTACCTCCGAACGGAACCCTATTACCGTTTCGTCTTGATATTACGAGATGAGACGGCATTTTTGAATCGTCAGCTATGCTTTACTAGGGTTATGTACCTCCGAACGGAACCCTATTACCCTTTCGTCTTGATATTACGAGATGAGACGGCGTTTTTGAATCTTCAGATATGCTAATTAGTAGGGTTCTGTACCTCCGAACAGAACCCTATTACACTACCTACGATGTCTGTCCGTCCGTCCGTCTGTCACAGGGCTCTATCAAACCGTTTGACTGAAGATCGAAAGGTCTCTGTTTCGATCCTCGGTTTCGGATCGCAATATTTTTGTTTTTTTTTCATCAAATATTCTATTAATATATTTTTTTTACTTTAAAAATAAAATTTGATAGGGAAAAATTTTGAAACAAAAAAAGAACAAAATAAAATATACGTAAGTAAAAAAATTTTTTAAAACAAATCCGTCAATTTTTTACTTCTATTTTTATAATGTACGGAACCCTCGATACGTGAGTCTGACTCGCACTTGACCGTTTTTTTTTCTGAAACATCAAACAAATGAATATACTAAGGGATACCAACTAAAAATAAATACATACAAAACGAGTACGGAGTAGTTATTAAACATTCATGCACGAATAAAAATTCAAATGCTTTTCAGCTATTTGATTTGAACTTTGAAAGATATTTTTATGTCCATTTTAAATAAAAAATAAATTTATATACACAACGCGTCCTTATCTGGAAGGGTAGAGATAGCTTGAGAATGTCACAAAAAACATGTGCATTTTGTGTTGTATAGACTATGTGCACGGTGCTGACGCCACGCGGCCACTGTTCGCACTTTGAGACATATTTGTTTTCATTTGATTACCAAACCAAAAATAAGTCATCGGTCGTTTTATTTCATGTAAAGCTACTGACAGAGCTTGAGACGCTAATGACCTCTTAAAACACTTAAAACTAAATGACATCACAAAACATCCATGAACGGAGGCGGGATTCGAACCCACGACAGTCTGATCCAGAGGCCGCGACGCTAACCACTGGACCACACTGTCCTCTAGAACGGTAACACCTGTTATTAAAAAAGAACAGGAACCGTAACACCTGTTATTGAAAAAGAACAGGAACGGTAACACCTGTTATTGAAAAACAACAAAAACTGTAATACGTGTTATTGAAAAAGAACAGGAACGGTAACACCTGTTATTGAATAAAAAACTTTTTAGCAAAAAAAAAACCTCCTTCAAAAAAACCACTGAAAAGAGGAAAATAATGAAATTTTGAGGTCTGTGCCAATTTAATAAAATATGAAGTTGGTTAAAAAGTATAGTATAGTGATTAATATCTTCTTTTTAACCAACTTCATATTTTATTAAATTGGCACGGACCTCAAAATTTCATTATTTTCCTCTTTTTAGTGGTTTTTTGAAGGAGGTTTTTTTTTTTGTTAAAAAGTTTTTTATTTTTTACTTTTTAGTGTCAAAAAATGACATTTACCTTAAAAGAATCACACGCCGTTACTCACTTTTATTAAATCGACTTTCTTATGCTGTCTGATATGTCAAAAAGTGACATTTACCTCAAAAAATCACACGCCGTTACTCACCTTTATTAAAATCAGCCGAACTACTGAACCGATTTTGATGAAATTTCTATGGGACCAATCTGAAAGTATATTCTTAAAAATAAATAAATAAAAATAAATAAAAAAATAAAATAAATAAATAAATAAAAAAAAATAAATAAATAAATAAAAAAAATAAAAAAAAAATTTTCGAAAACGGTTAATAAATGACTGAGTTATGTGGTAACAAACATAAAAAAAAAATACAACCGAATTGAGAATCACCTCCTTTTTTTGAAATCGGTTAAAAAGAACAAAAACTGTAATACCTGTTATTGAAAAAGAACAAAAACTTTAATACATGTTATTGAAAAAGAACAGGAACGGTAACACTTGTCATTAGAAAAGAACTGTTTTACTCATCTCTAATTACTACAACATGTAACATACGTTATATTGAATCTACGGTGTAAAGACAAGTGTAAAAGGGTTGACTGTGCCGCCATTCAAAATACGTCTCGGTATGAGTATGTTAGTAGAGAAGGGTGAACAAGTGAGTCGGTAGATCATACATATATATATTCTCCACTTGTACAAGCACCCTCCAATTAACATGATTGGTCCGTACTGCAGTTGCCCAGTTCACTTGTCAACCCGAATTTCTTTGATAGACCAACATTCCTACAGTTGGACAACCGGATAGCCTTCATATTTACTGTTAGAAACTCATGTATAAAAAAAGCACTTCAGATTTTCTATTTTTAATTAGCGAAAGGGCAAATGTTCGCTCTTTCTCATGTTACATTTTTGGTAATAATAACAGTGACGTTATAAAAAACATGTCAAATGTTATGACATATTTCACTTTTGACTGAAAATGTTTTTCAGTCTGAAATGTATAAAAGTGTATAAATAACGATATGTTTATAATTTTCTCAATATCGCTGTGACCTCATTCTTACAGGTTCCTGATTGATTTTTTTAACGCAGAACTACATATTTCCCGGCGGTATATTGGGGGTAAAATGATGCGTTACAGAAAACGTGTGACAAAAAAAAATGTGTGACGCGTTAATTACCATAGTTACGCCATAGTTAGTTTGTTTAGTATCAATATCTGGATGACCGAGCTTTGCTCGGATGAGTTCAAAAAAAATAGTACTGAAAGTTCCCATTTCATCATTATTGTTGTTATTTTTTTACTTTTTAATAATTACTGATTATTTTAATAAGTTTAAGATTGACTGTCAGAGTAATTTGACATATATAATGAAAATAGTTTGTTTTTTCCTAAGCCTACTCACCATACGACACTATTTTATAACGTTAAAAAAACTGTTTTTTAAAATGATAAAATCGATAAGAAAACGAATTTTTCCAGGGATCGATTTTTTGCCCCCCAAAACCCTTTTTCGGTAAATTTGATCAAAATTGTTAGAGCCGTTTTCGAGGAAATATTTATATAGGTACATAGGTACATATACAGATTGTATCAAATTAAACATGTGCATAGGGCATTCTGTGTGTAAGACAGAGTTCGATACATAAAGCAATAAGTAAGAATGAGATAAATGATCGCTAATAAGATGTTACGTGGTTACTGTAAATAAATAATATTTATACAACCTAATAGCGTCATCTTTGTTTTTTCGCTCCTTCTCTGCTGTAAAAATGTAAATCTTTTAACAGTTTAATTTACAGTAACCACGTAACATCCTATTAGCGATCATTTATCTCATTCTTACTTATTGCTTTATGTATCAATATCTGTCTTACACACAGAATGCCCTATGCACAGGTTTAATTTGATACAATCTGTATGCAAGATTTGCTCGTTTAATAATATAGGGATCAGTAGATCACCAAACAAAAAAAGAGGGCCATGCTTTTTTTCAAAGAATAAAAAAAGAGTGTTTATTTTTTGCAAATATTTACTAGGTGGGAAGTATAGGACTGGTCATCAGTCGAATTTTTTTCTATGTAATCCACTACATATTTACATTGGATCTTATGGCCCATAGCCTACTACAAAATTGTAAATGTTCGCAATGTTATTTTTCCTATGTTCGGTAAAAGAGGTTGCATACTGTATATTATAATAATATACTATTTATTTAACGTTAGATAGGTCCTATTCATCAAATTTATGATGAAAATAACACAAAATGTGTTTATTTTATTCGACCATTTTCTTTATATAGCTCCGTCGAGATGTAGTAATCATATCTCCAAATTGATCATTCTAAACTTGTAACAAAAAACTGAAGCGGACCTACGTGTTATCATGAAACAATTCTTTACATCAAAAATCTATTTTTTTCTTTTTTTTACAATCGCGAATCCATTATTACGTTCCACTAACCGCTAGGATTATCTGGACGAGTATCCATTCATATTTTCGATTTATTATTTTTTTTTTGACAAATTGAAAATCCAAATAAAGCATTCACAGGTTCTTAAACTAGCTGCCCTATTCGGCTTCGATCGGATGCAAATCGCTATTTTCGTTCACTACTCATTCCCCTTTTGGACTATACACACCCAGTTTTTTACAAGCTTTTATTTAACTTGCAATGTATGTTAGTATGTTTGTTTGTTTAGGTCAAATCTTGCAAGTCAATTTTGAATAACTTCCACGTATCCGATCGATTTGAAATTTTGTACACATATGTATTACCGATGACAATACATGAATAGAAATAAATTCAACCCCTAAGGGGTTCAAACGGGGATGTAGGGTTTTTTTTGACTAATCAACGCCTAGGCCAAATCGCTGAAGCTACAAAACTTGAAATTTGGACAGTTGGTTCCTTTTCTGACGTAAGCATCCACTAAGAAAGTATTTTTCGAAATTCAACCCCTACGGGTCAAAGGGGGGTAAAATTTTGAAAGACTAAAATCAACAAAATAAATATTAGTAAAAAAAACTTTTTAGAGACGAGCTTTTATTTAAATGCACTAAAAAGGAAAAAATAACTTTTAATAATTTAGGTTCATAATTATAAAAGCGTGGGTCGTGACTAATAAACTATCATAGAGTTCACGAGTCACGCTTTTATAATTATAAGCCTAAATTATTAAAATTTATTTTTTCCTTTTTAGTGCATTTAAATAAAAGCTTGTTTCTAAAAAATTGTTTTTGCTAATATTTATTACCCAGCTAATTTAATTTTATAGAGTTCACGAGTCACGCTTTTATTAATTATGAACCTAAATTATTTTTTCGTGCATTTAAATAAAAGCTTGTCTCTAAAAAGTTTTTTTACTAATATTTATTAAGTATTAAAATAAATTCACAGTATAGAAACGTATATATATAGGTACCTTATCATTTTTCCTTTGTAAGGTTAACAAAAGGTGAAGCATCCGAATGAATTACATTATCCATGGAGCACTTGTTCCGCTGATACTTTGTGTTGTGGTGCAGATAAATTCTGTAATAGTTATTTCTGTGTCTGACGTGACTTGACTCAACTATGAATCCAATTGCGAGATAAGTTCAGAAATAAGGTCAGCGGATATTGCGATTCTATAATACAGATCCAATATAGCGACACAATGTATGCTCTTATACAGGTGGAATCTAAATTTTATGCCGGCAGTACACTCTCGTCGACCTCGTTCGCAGGAGATCTCGCCGAGAGATTAGGTAAAGCGAGCGTCTACGAATGTGTGTGTGTGTGCGTGCGTGGCTCGGCTTCAGTTGTCATTTAAACTACTCAATTCAATATAAAACTACGCAGTTAAACACGAGAGTGTACTGCCTGCGCTCGCACTCGCCGCTCCGTTCCTTTGACTCGCCGCCAAAAAACCGACTTTATACGGAGCGCTCCCGATGCGAGACAGGGCGCTACGAGGCCAGCCTAGCGTTGTCAGTATACTCTTGAGTTCGGGTAGTCTCGGTATCCCTCGGCGAATTGACTGCGCTGGCACTCGCCGCTCAGTTCCTTTCACTCGCCGCCAAAAAACCGACTTTATACGGAGCGCTCCCGAGGCGAGACAGGGCGCTACGAGGCCGGTCGAGCGTTGCCAGTACACTCCCGCGTTCGGGTAGTCTCGGTATCCCTCGGCGAAAGTGTATTACCGGTTTTAGAGAACTATGGGGCCGTCTCACATTTTTATAGCGTCATTCAGAGTTGGGCAAAGCACCGAACCTAAGTATTTAAAAGAATCGAAGATTGTAGATTATAGACGCTCAATAGGTGAGGTCATCAGCGTTTAAAGCACATAGCATCGAGCACTTTTGTAAATGCTCGATTTATTTTTAGAAGCATCAAACTCTCACTAAAGTGCTTAAAAATTTAAGTATTAAGAATTTTAAAATAACTTCTTAAATCTTAACTTCAAAGCTTACAGCAAAAAAGTCCGAGGTTGAAAGTGCTTATTAAGCACTTAGGCCCGTATTCACCGAGCCTAGTTAGTTATTTATTCCGTTGATTTATTCCCCTGGTAACTATCACACGGAATAAATAGTGATAATTCAAATTACCAAACATAGTTAAGTTTACTGCAGATATAAATCGTAAGAATAGTTATTCTGTCCAATTTCAAGGGTATAAATATTTTTCCGCCTAGTTAAATAGGGTGTGCACGAAATGCATAAATTACTTTATGGCCTCGCGACCTTTTCAGGTAAATATTAATTTCATATCTTACAGGTAACGGTTTTTGTCAGTAAAATATGTCAATATTCACCATTTTACATTTTCGATAGATGCGCCATCGGTCGGATCTTTGGTAAACGTGCTTTATTTGACAAAATCTACAAGGCGTATAGTATATAGTAAATTTTTACCTGCAGTTACTATTCTATCGAATGAATTGCTTGGTGAATAGAAAGTTTATTTTATTCCAAGGAATAAATTTATTCTAAGGTTAGTAACTTCTATCTTTAACAGTGTTTGGTGAATACGGGCCTTAAAGTACTTATTAAGCATTTAAAGTGCTTAATATGCTTGTTGAATGCTTATTAAACAGTTTATAATTCTTAAAAGTGCTTATTAAATACCAAGTCTTTATGCAAGTGCTCTAAGCATCAAACATGGAGCATCTGTTTTACAAAGTGCTTTAATTTTTGGGAATTTTGACTGTTTGCTGAATAATTTTTACTCGACTGCGCGACAGGCAGAGTTATGTTTTTCGCGCTATCTATGTATTCCCTCGTACAGTATCCAAACGGCTGGATTGATTTTAATAAATGAGGTGTCATTAAATTCGTCTTAATGTCGAGAGTGACGTCACGGAAAAATCAATATGGCGGACACTAGCCGCCATTTTGTCAGAATGTAAAAGTAATTTTCCTTCTAAATACATCGACATTGATATAAAAAAAGAGGTCTCGTTGAGACAATTTCAAAAAAACTAAAAATAAAAATAATAAATTGAAAGAATCAAAAAACCCAACTGCGTCAAAAGCGAACTAAAAATATGGAAACAGGATCAATAGATAACATGCAGTCGGACGCAAACATGTAGTAACAACTTGAACAGAAATATCTGATGCCTTCGACTGCATGTTAATTATCATTTAATCTTGATGTTACCATATTTTTAGTTCGCTTTTGACGCAGCCGTTCACTTTTGACGCAGTCGGGTTTTTTGATTTTTTAAAGTTTTTAAGTATCTTCTGTAGCTCTGGGCGGATGCAGAAAAGTTGGTGTTGTACTGTACAAAGCACGTAATCGGTATACACAGTCATACAGAGCGTGTGTCGAAAGTCATCTGGGAATATCGGCTTCGTTGTTTATCTATTTTATAATAAAGCTATATTATATTATATGTATGTACTTATGTATGTATGTTTGTATGTATGTGTGTATGTATGTATGGGAGAACACGTACTGAAGTTGGATGCAGATCAGTTGATCAATAAGTATATACAATTTTTCATTTTAAATTTCATTCCATTGTTCATATACTTTTCAAGAACATAACTACCATTTGAAGTAGTCTTTTATTGAAAATTGTCGACCTAGTTCAGTTTTGCCTGCAATGCATAAACTGAAACTATACTATTATTCAGGACTGGCTTTAAATTTTCTAGTTCCCCAGACAAACAATTTTTAACTTCCCATTGGAAGTTAATTGTATTTATTTATTGTAAATTATAGACGCGTCGACAACATTAGCGTCAAGATTAAAATTAAATGACATCATAAAACATCAATGAGCGGTGTCGGGATTCGAACCCACGACAGTCTGATCCAGAGGCCGTGACGCTAACCCCTGCACCACATTCTCCTCGAAAGTTATTGTATAATGGGTCCGATTTTGCAAATGAAAATTTTGACATATCTGCACGTTTTGAGGTCCCTAGAGTCCGAATCTACTGTTTTTAGAGAGATTGCTGTGTGTGTATGTACGTTCGTTCGTTCGTTCGTACGTTGGTGAACTTTTTTTCGGTTCGCATATCTCGTTTTTTTTTTAATTTTTACTCGTGTCTGTATTTTGCTCCAATTTTTTGGACCACTTAAAATGTAGAAAAAATAGCGTCAGCAATCAGAAGTGAATCACAAAATTTCTAAAAATTATGTCGTGTTAAGTAATACAAATCAAAATACCTTTTTTTCTTCGTTGTAGATTATAGACGCGTCGACAACTTAGGTCATTAGCGTCTTAAATTACAATAAATAACAACTAACTTAAAACTAAATAACATCACAAAACATCCATGAGCGCAGGTAGGATTCGAACCCACGACAGTCTAGTCTAGAGGCTGGTACCAAGTACGCTATCCACTAGGCTACACTGTCCTCCCAAATCAAAATAGGTAAGTACGTCCCAATATCAGTGTTAAAACAAATATAATATAAATTATTATTCAATGTAATGTAGTGTTTTCATAAATTTTGTAAGTCCGGCTCTGTCAGGCCGATTTTATTAAAATTTTAGGGGCACATTTTAATCTCTACTAAAGGGTTAAATTTCAGTTTTGAAACAATTCCGATAATTATTTCTGTGTTTATTGCTTAACGGTGCGGTTCACGGTCAGATAAAAATATTATTGGGAAGAAAAACCGCAATCACTAATTGACTGGAATGTGATCCGACCGTGCTTTATAATGTGAACTATGTTTACAAAATGCATGTAACAATATGTCATTAGACTGTGACTTGACCTATAGTGTGAATCGGGCTTTAGTGTATTTTCTTAGACATGTGCTTATACTGTACTTCCACCATTTGTACCCTTTTCTTCCACCATCAATCAATAATGAAACATGTTGCTTGTTCCGCCACAACTCAACCTCTTATCCGATTTCAATGAAATTTTGTACACGATACAGGACGCTCAACTCAATGGATAGACCATGCTTTACATCCGGCTTCGCTCGCGTTAAGGTATGGCTTCCATACAAATAAAAGTGTTTTTCATAGAAAATCAACAAACTGATTTGCAGTTAAAATACATGGTTAAGTAGACGGCATAGTAAACTTTTGGCGTAAGCGGCGGACTACAGAACATGACATATACAAAACTGTCGGATTAAAGAATTTTATTTTATGCTTTCAAGCAGTTAAAAAAACGATTGAATACAATGTTTGCTCGATAATCGAGCGGCGAATTAAAGAGAAAGAATATGTTTGCAATATTTGGTACGGTTTGGCTTAAGCGGCGGACTACAGAACATGACATACATAAAACTGTCGGACTAAAGAATTTTATTTTACGCTTTCAAGCAGTTAAAAAAACGATTGAATACAATGTTTGCTCGATAATCGAGCGGCGAATTAAAGAGAAAGAATATGTTTGCAATATTTGGTACGGTTTGGCTTAAGCGGCGGACTACAGAACATGACATACATAAAACTGCCGGATTAAAGAATTTTATTTTATGCTTTCAAGCAGTTAAAAAAACGACGGAATACAACGTTTGTTCGATAATCGAGCGGCGAATTAAAGAGAAAGAATATTTTTGCAATATTTGGTTTGGTTTGGCGTAAGCGGCGGACTACAGAACATGACATACATAAAACTGTCGGATTAAAGAATTTTATTTTATGCTTTCAAGCAGTTACAAAAATAATGGAATACAATGTTTGTTCGATAATCGAGCGGTGAATTAAAGAGAAAGAATATGTTTGCAATATTTGGTACGGTTTGGTACGGTTTGGCGTAAGCGGCGGACTACAGAACATGACATACATAAAACTGTCGGACTAAAGAATTTTATTTTATGCTTTCAAGCAGTTAAAAAAACGATGGAATACAATGTTTGTTCGATAATCGAGCGGTGAATTAAAGAGAAAGAATATGTTTGCAATATTTGGTACGGTTTGGCGTAAGCGGCGGACTACAGAACATGACATACATAAAACTGTCGGATTAAAGAAGTTTATTTTATGCTTTCAAGCAGTTAAAAATCGATGGAAATGTTTGTTCGATAATCGAGCGGCGAATTAAAGAGAAGTACTGGAAATATGTTTGCAATATTTGGTACGGTGAGTGTACAATGTACATTGTGTTATAACTTATTCAAATGGGACCCCGCGTCTTAAGAATTCCGAGCCGTTATCGGGCGAACTTTATAATGAAGTCGAAATTGAGAAGAGCCGCGGTTAGCTAAATATACAAAATCTCGACGCAGTCATTATCTTTGATTTTAATTAGTGTAATGCCCTCGGGGATTGGACGTCGCCGGACAACGTTATATGTATGTTCACAAAGTATTTATATTACGTACCGAGTATACAGGGTGTATCACAGAATGAGTCTGTGAACGACTTTTTTTGACGTGAATAACGTCCCACATATCTGGGGTGACATTTTAGAAATATTAACTGTTACGGAAACAGGGGAAGTGGTTAACACAGTTTTTCACGTATAAACGAAATTCCATAGCATCCGTATATATAGTTACCGGAATCGAAAAATCCACACCAAGCGACCGCCCGTTTACTAAACCGCGTATATTTTGAAAACGATTCGTTATTTTCAAAAACCGTTTCTACAATTTATTAGGGCACTAATTTAACTATTTAAATATGTGAAAATAAACATTTCTAAATGTACACATACAAATGTGAAAAATAAAAAAGCGTGATTTTTCGACACAATTATTTGTGTTTAACGATATTTACGCCACCTATTTGTACCCGCGATACAGACATACATTTTTTTTTTTAAGTCATTCGAAAGAGCCCCGTCTAAATTAAATAATCCGTTCGATTTTTTTTGTCTAACACTTAAAATATCACGGCCTACTTACTTCTTTTATGTCGATTTTTGCGGTTTCGAAAAACATTGTAAAAAAAAGGAATTTTCATTTCGTCGATTTTTACAGTTCCGCGGAAAATAGAAAATAGTTAACGCACAGGACCCATGTGCAGATACTGTATTTTTACTTCCCACCTCTACTATGGTAGGGAAGTAATGGATTTACTCCGAAAAAAATATTTCGAGATTTTAACAGATCTTCACGTTTTGAGACCCTAGCAATCGTTTAAGATCATTTTCTGACTGATGTCTGTATGTGTGGTGTGTGTGTGGTCAATTTTTCGCCTTCGATATCGTAAAAACGGAACAACATACGGGCATGCCGATTGTTCTATTATGTTTATCAGCCTTTAACTTAGATCTGATTAGATTTTGAGTCAAATCGGTTCAGTGAATCCTGAGATATTCAAAAAAACGTTCTCAATGTCACGTATTAACATAGGTAAAAAAAAAAAAAAAAATAAATTCTAAATGTCATAATATGAAAAAAATGTCAATATTTTTTTTCTCTAAAATGTACAGTTTTCGAGAAAAAAATATTTTACTAAAAAAAAATAAAAATTGTATACGTAAATCAAGGTAACCATGATTTTTGCTATATTAAGCTAGCCATCAGTTCACTAAACAAAAAAGAGGGCCATGCTTTTTTTCAATGAATAAAAAAGAGTGTTTATTTTTTGCAAATATTTACTAGGTGGGAAGTATAGGACTGGTCATCAGTCGAATTTTTTTCTCCACAAAAAACTAATTACACTTTAGCTCTTACATAATTAAGGAATCAAATAAATGGACATTAAGAATTTACTATTGAAATCCCTATGGTGCGTCTCTCAGTCATCACCCTGTATAACCATTAAGTTCTTAGGAATTTATAGGTCCGACCCTAGATAAGAAATATGCATTGCTAACAAATTATATTATTGCAGCATACACTCCGTCTGTCTAAGAACTTGTTAATGAATTATATTCTTCTATACGAAGTCGAGACTCGAGGGTGACTTTGAAGTATATCTGTATTTTCCAAGGGGGTATTTTCACGAGACTTCTGTGAAACTAGCCTAAACCCGCGACTTCAGTTGCGTGATATATATTATACGAGATATTATACTTATGTTGGGTTGCAGAAAGCATTGTCAAAAAATCCGATTTGAAAAATGACCTTAGATTGTGATTATATAATTACAGTTTTTATACATGCAGGAGCAGTCTAATGTCGTTGACATACTCCCTGTCATGTAAAACATGTTGTATTCACGTCATGCCGTTTGTTCTGTTGCATTTATCAGCCATGTAACAAAAAAAATGGTCACAATTATTATTGCTTCAAGGCTGAAATTGTTTGTATAGCTGGTCGGTGACCCAATAATTCCATTATAATATTTGCAGATCGATTGGTCAGTATTAAAAAGATGGCAGATCACCCTAAACGTGTCATGTTATTATTATTAGTTCAAGGTTCAAATTTTAATATGTTGTTACGGCGACTGTTTTAAGCATATATTTCAATTTGCAGAACAAAATGTCGTTATTAACCCCCTTGCAGAACGATATAAACACCTAAGCGAGCAAGTTTCCCTCTAAGAGAGGGGGTTAATACCGACATTTTGTTCTGCAAATTGAAATATATCAAAATTTGAACCTTGAACTAATAATATAAATTTCGGTACATGACATGTTAAGGGTGACCTGGGACCCCTTTAATTCTGACCAATCAAATATTATAATGGCATTATTGGGTCATCGACAAGCTATACAAACAATTTCAGCCTTGAAGCAATAATAATTGTGACAATTTTTTTTGTTACATGTTGGGAGCGGTCTGCATCCCTCCCATACCGCTATCTAGCAAAATCCCTTACTCAGGGCACTTTAATATGCCTCCCTCAACATCTTCACAAAAATAAGGCCTTGAATAGATAACACCAAAAAATTGTCACTACCTCTCGGTCTAATAGAGATCATTGTTTGATTTAATATTTACTAGCGGCCCGGTCCGGCTTCGCCCGGACTGCAATACACTACTCACTCGCTTCGCTCGTTCGCTTGAATATTATAATTACATTACTCACTCGCTTCGCTCATTCGCTCCCGGGTGGTACATTACTCACTCGCTTCGCTCGTTCGCTCTCGGGTGGTATGATTTATATAAAAAATCTTTGTTTTATATACCTATACAGAATAATACATTACCCACTCGCTTCGCTCGTTCGCTCCCTGGTGAATTTTTCCGATGTTTTAATAGTTATTCTGTTAGCCAGGGCGGAGACAAATCCAAAAAATAAAAGATCATGAAAATTGGTCCAGCCGTTCTCGAGTTATAAATGGTGTAACTAACTAACACGACTTTCCAAGTCTTCATGGTTTCCGGGCTTGTAGGCCGTGGTCCGGTGGTATTTCTACCTGACGTTTCGTCTACAACTGCGGTAGACATTCTCAAAGGCGATGTGGCAGCGGTCGAAGTGTCCTCCTTGACGGCTCACAGGTCAGTGCCAAGGAGGACACTTCGACCGCTGCCACATCGCTTTTGAGAATGTCTACCGCAGTTGTAGACGAAACGTCAGGTAGAAGTACCACCGGACCACGGCCTACAAGCCCGGAAACCATGAAGACTTGGAACAATGCCGGCCGTGAAAGCTTGCACACTTGGATAACACGACTTTATTTTATATATATTATAGATTATATTGTTGTCCACGAATAACTCAAATATTACGTTTAATTATAAAAAATATAGGTTTATTGCTTTTCATTTTCCCGACGAATATATTTTTTATACGAATTACATTTTGAACAGGAAACAAAATGAAAGACAAATAGGTTTAGCGCGACGGATAAGAGAGAAGAACACGAATGACAAGAAATATTAAAATATATTCATCGTGTCGAAAGAATGGAACGTCAGTCGGAAACTTCTTCTTCGCTCTTCTCTGAAAATATGTGAAAGATGGACAAAATAAAAGAGATGATTCCATTCCATTCGCGCGGAAATCTATCTGACAAAAACGCATCGGAACAAAAAGAAGTGACACTGACAATAAAATCAATGCAGGAACAATGATTATGTAACATTAAATTAAGAATAGCTACAGCTTGGAAATCTACGAAAATGTGAAATTGTGTTTGAAAGACCACCAACAGCTAAGGCTATTTGGGCCTAGCACCAATTCATATTTTCAATTCATTATTTATTTTTTTTAATAATAAATTGAAAATCCAATTGACACTTTTACCAGCTCTAATAATGTTTGTCCCTGCCACAAGTGCCGCCTCTCGTGGATAATTGAAAGGACTGCTCTCAGGAAAATGGCTAATCGCTGGCTATTAGCAACATTTTTCAATGTTAATTTTGATGAAACTGTTACTGTCTGCAGTGCTAAATTAGTTCTCGAGTGTATTATTATTAGTCTATAGAATCTGGACTTAATAATAACAACAATAATAATCACCAGTGTCGGCGCGTACAGGTGGGCAAATTTTAATTTAATTGTGGGTAACATCACAAATCATCAATATCTAGAGTCTAGATATTGATAATTTGTGAGGTTATCCACACTTAAATTAAAATTTGCCCGCATTTGTACGCGCCGACACTGGTGATTATTATTGTTGGGGAGTTATTAGTCTACAATATCTGGATGACTTAAAGTTCCCATTTCATCAAAATCGTTAGTCGTTTTTAAGAAAAAAAATTACATACCTATAAGTAGATAATATTATTATACGTCATACTACATAACGTATGTACCTACATATTTTCAAATAATTACTGATTATTTTAATAAGTTAAAGATTGACTGTCAGAGTAATTTGACATAAATAATGAAAATAGTTTGTTTTTTCCAAAGCCTACTCACCGTACGACACTGTTTTATAACGTTAAAAAAACTGTTTTCTAAGATGATAAAATCGATATGAAAACGAATTTTTCCAGGGATGAGACCTAGCTAGATCGATTTTTTGCCCCCCGAAACTCTTTTTCGGTAAATCGTTAGAGCCGTTTTCGAGAAAATATTTATATAGGTACATATATACAAGATTTGCTCGTTTAATAATAAAAATATAGGGATTCAATCTGTAACACGCATTATAGACACTATAATATATATGTAACTGTTTTCACTAGTGGCGGCGCATACAGGTGGGCAAATATTAATTTAATTGCGGGTAACCTCACAAATCATCAATATCTAGACTCTATATATTGATGACTTATGAGGTTATCCGCAATTAAATTAAAATTTGCCCACCTGTACGCGCCGCCACTGGTGAAAACAGTTACATATATATATATATATATAGTGTGTATACCTAATGCGTGTTACAGTATGTGTTCTACACAAACAAATCTAACGAATCTGTACGACACTTTTTCACCATCCTGAATCAATCACAACCGAGTTCCGTCATCCATTTTTCTCGTCTTATTATTTCCCCGGTGACAACGTCTGCCCGGAAACACAACCGAACCTTATGTACACGTTTCCCCATCTCTTCCCTACACGTGCAATACCTATACTGGGTGTCCATTATAAGCGTGAAATAAGGGGAAATAAAAATAGGTAAAAAAACTTCTAAGTAAAACGGTTTTATAAATGTAGGTACTAAAAAGAAAAAAAAATATTTAATTTAGGTTCATAAGTATAAAAGCCTGGGTCGTGACTGTAATAAATTATCATAGAGTTTACGACCCACGCTTTTATACTTATGAACCTAAATTAAAATTTTATTTTTTCTTTTTAGTACATTTATAAATTTAAACTAATATTTTAAAACGTTTTTCAAAATGATATTTTTTATTATATTAATCGCTATCTGTATACTTGAATTATTTTTTTTTAATTATTGTCAATTGTTAGTAGAGAGCGGACGAGATAGCCACTTTGGCTTGTCCGAACCCTAATAAAAGAATTTATTATTATTATTATTATTATAAAACCGTTTAACTTAAAAGTTTTTTTACCTGGTTTTATTTTTAATTTTTTAGTGTGCTTTATTTGCTTAGTCTGATTTTATTACATTTATCCGATCCACTGAAACGTAACCGGAGCAAGACCTTTTGCCTGTGAAAATTCAAAAATACAATTTGCACCCGGACGGGAGCCGGGTCGGTCAGCTAGTTACCATAATATTGTATTGTCACCGGAGCTAGTACACGTCATGTGTGCAAAATTTCAACTCAATCGGATCACGGGACCTGGTGAAAAATCGGTCGCAAAATTTGAAACAAATATACGGGTTCAAGCTAAATAAAGCCGCTTAATAAAATATAAGTATTAAACAAAAATATGAAAAGAGATTTGAAATCTTCATAAAAAGTGCCTTAATAAAGCATGAACATATTTTTTTCTATCTTACTTAATAAGCGAGTTATAAATAAAAAAATGAAAATGTAAAAATCTCGTTTTTCAACTGTCTGTCGCAAGCCAAGCAAAATATGAAACGTTTAACTGCGCAAGGTAGTTGTCCTGGAGATTCTGCACATTTTCTCTAATTTAACCAAATTTTCTATCTTACCGTTTAGGAAATCCCCATGTATTTTACACTTATCTTGGACACCTAGTATATGTATGTAGGTACCTATATATATATGTATATATTTATGACGTCACCATGTCGTCAACTTCCTTCTGTTCGTAACGGAATCCACATTTCGAAGCTCTCATAGAACAATTTCAGATTTGCAATCGTTCGCTGGATATGATCCGCCGATTTGTGAATATTTGAAAAATTGCCTTGTTTCGTAACTGTCGTTACTCACCGGTACAAAACTGAGCCTAATTTTATAAAACTATATTTATTTCTAGCAGTCCCGTTCGGCTTCGCCCGGGTGCTAAGAATTAATGATTTAATATCCCTTCCCCGCAAGAAACTATCCCCCTGTGTTTATAATATTAGTAGAATTCCGCCAATACGCAAAAATGCAAAAGAATTTCAGAGTTACGTTTTGTTACTATCCCAAACGAATTAACCCCCCCCCCCTCATGAGAAATTTGTCAAAATAAAATATAGCGTATATCATTCAAGGATATTGTAGCTTTCTATTAGTGAAAGAATTTTTAGAATCGGCTCAGTAGTTCCAGAGATTACCGTCTACATACAAACTTACTCACAAACAAACTTTTCCTCTATAATATTAGTATAGATTAGAATAAACAATAGTAATAAAAAGAGCAAAGTGATGACATATCTGTGGACAAAAAGCTTCAATAAAAAAAATGGGTGTGTGCTTATGACCACACGACAGAAGTGAAAACTTCAGATTTTCTAATTTTTGGTGTCATCTATTATAGCGCATTTACGAACTAAAAATAATTTATTACTAAAAAATATTAAAATTGTATTTTCAATTAATTTCACCTTGGTTTCAAAAAAATTATAATTATTGTCAAAGAAAGAATATAACAAAAATAAAAACATATATAAATAAATATCATGTAGAATTTAGAAAAAAAAACGCCACAAATTCTACGCTGCCATCAGGTCTCGAACCCAAGTTCCTATGCATAGAACGCAAAGACTAAATCAACTGCGCTATGGGTGGCAGTGTGTACACGGCCGTTTTTAACACGCTTATATTAGCTTCACCTGTATGTTTGCGTGCTTGCTTGCGGGCTTGCGTGCTTGCGTGCTTGCTTGCTTGCTTGCTTGTTTGTCAATTTGTAACCGACTTCTTTGAACTTGATTTTGACCAACTTTGAACGGTCAGATTTAGTTTAAACTTTGCACACTTATCAAGAACCGACGACAATTCAATAATTCCATAAGTTTATCCCATTATCCTGACCAGGATCTCCAGGACTAAAAAAAAAAACAAAAAACTTCAGATTGAACTGAAACTTTGCACACTTATCAAGGACCGATTACAATACAATAATTCCATAAGTTTGTCCCATTATCCTGACCAGGATCTCCAGCAAAAATAAATTATAATTCAAAAAAACTAAAAAACGCTTTAATGAACTAAAAAGTAAAAAATAATTAATTTTATTGTAAAAAAGCGTGGGGTAGTATGAAAATATGATACAAAGCACCCCACGCTTTTTTACAATAAAATTAATTATTTTTTACTTTTTAGTTCATTAAAGCGTGTTTTTTAGTTTTTTTAAATTATAATTTTTATGATATAAGTATGTTGCGAATTCTTACGGTCGGGTTGCGAATTCTTTACGGAAGTACTTGCTAATTCTTACGGAAGTAGTTGCGAACGCTTCACTGCATTTTTTCAGTACCCAGGCAAAAAGTGCCTAACGCGCCTAAGGAAGTGTTCACTTCAAAAAGTAAATCGGTTGAGTAGAGACCGATGCGACGGCTTGTCTTTTAAACTTAAATAGACATCATATATATTTCTATAGCATTTACAATTAAAATAAAAATGCATGCTAC
This sequence comes from Mongoloraphidia duomilia, assembly GCA_039654895.1. Lineage (NCBI taxonomy): Eukaryota > Metazoa > Arthropoda > Insecta > Raphidioptera > Raphidiidae > Mongoloraphidia > Mongoloraphidia duomilia. The sequence continues at coordinate 82,738,966 of CM077516.1, read as the reverse complement.
CTATTCAGATTTTTTTTTAGAACATCTGAAATATTTCAGTCTCATCGTATTTTCATTTTGAAAAGCTAATATTATAATTTAACATCTTCACGTTAATGAAATCTGCTTAATTTATATAAGACGTAATTTGAAAACTAGATTCTTAATCAAAATTTAATGAGAATTTCATAAAATCTTGAAGACGCACTTCGCATCCAGGTAAGAGTGAGTGAGAGAGAGAGCACAAAAAGAGTTGAACCGTCACAGTGCACTTAGTTACCTAAAGCTTAGTCCAGACTCTAAGTCTAGACCTACAAACATTTGGCCGCAAACATTTAAATTTATTTATTGAAGCTATGCTTCTATTGGGATCCGTCCAATGAGCATATGACATCTGGTGGCAGAAAATTGTACTCAAAACGAGAGAAAATTTTACATGCTAACAGTGCAAATTTATCGTAAAATTGTTTATTACAAATATAAAACAAGTAAAATAAACAAAAAGTTTATCGAAAATGGAATTCGCGACGTTTTCTAATAACATGGCATTAAACACTGTCAGTTATTGCCTTGTAAAACTTACTTTACAGCGAATTATTTTTTAATGAAATGTGGAAAAACTGTATTTATGAATTAAGAAAATATTTTATATTATTAATAAGATGTACTCATTATAATACTGTACTACAATAGTTATATCACTGATGATTGACAAAATTAGGACTAATTATGTGTATACAAATATTTTGAGGTTAGTAACTTTTCTACTTGTTACAATATAACATAACACATGTGTTTACATTATTCACCTAAACATTTGTGGTAGGTACAAATATTATTTATTCCCTATTAGTGTCGTGTAATTTTAGTGGTATAACATATAACTTAATTATTAATATCATTATTAAATTAATTAATTAATTAAGTTATACCACTAAAATGACACGACACTAATGGGGAAAAAATAATGTTTGTACCTACCGCAAAAACTGCCTATCGTAGATAATTGAAGGAACTACTCTCAGAAAAATGGCTCATTACAGCTTTATAGATAATGGCGTTGTTAAGATAGACCTGGTAACAAAATAAGTCTTAAAAATTGCAACTTTGACAGATCCTAGCGGGTCAAGAACTGGTACCTTTACCCTATACTTGTATTTTAAGCAGATATATCCGTGTTTTAATCCAAATTCCAGCTTCTGTCGTTCAACAAAAAATGAGGCATTGTTAAATTCACTTGCCACGAAATATCAAAACACGGCTGTCTAGATGAGTGGAATTTCTTTATAATATAGCAAAACGTAAGAAGGCGAAGTAGAAGAGCTAAGCAGAAACGAGGCACTCCTCGCTCATATATTATAATTTAAATCTAGAGTACAAGCCTACAAGCCTACTTGGTGGAACGTCACAAAATAATGAATGAGAAGTTTCAAGAATTTCACACAAGAAACGAACACGTCTATGTCTAGAAGACGTAGTACAAGCAAGAAGCGACACTGTATATACAGTGTGTCCCACCGTAACTGAGACATAGCATTTTAACATGGTGTTACGATAATTTGTTAATATTTGCTCCCCGTTAACTGTTTTTGTTATTTTTATTTTACGATCTGGTTCTAAATGTCCCCTGTAGTGATGTTGTAGACTTATTTTTATTTAAATGTCTTTAAAAATTAATAAAACCACATTTTTAAAAAATAAATCACAATCTTTGCTTTGTATACCAGTTTAATGGTCAACTGCTCAATGCCGCTGATAGCTTAGTTGGCTAGTGCGTTGACTAATATCATTAACCTTCACGCCAAGCCGGGGTTCGAATCCCGATGAGAGTTCATAATTAAATTTTTTTTTTAATAATGAAAATACATTGGAGAACAATTAATAATGCTTATTATTTACAAATAAAAGTTTAGCGATTTTATTAATTATTTTCATTAAAACTAACACGTACAATTCTGTTTTAATGGAAATAATTAATAAAATCGCTAAACTTTTATTTGTAAATAATAAGCATTATTAATTGTTCTCCAATGTATTTTCATTATTAAAAAAAAAAATTTAATTATGAACTCTCATCGGGATTCGAACCCCGGCTTGGCGTGAAGGTTAATGATATTAGTCAACGCACTAGCCAACTAAGCTATCAGCGGCATTGAGCAGTTGACCATTAAACTGGTATACAAAGCAAAGATTGTGATTTATTTTTTAAAAATGTGATTTTATTAATTTTTAAAGACATTTAAATAAAAATAAGTCTACAACATCATTACTGGGGACATTTAGAACCAGATCGTAAAATAAAAATAACAAAAACAGTTAACGGGGAGCAAATATTAACAAATTATCGTAACACCATGTTAAAATGCTATGTCTCAGTTACGGTGGGACACACTGTATACGAGGGCTGTTAAAAAAAATGTTGGGACGCGTAGCAAATGTGAAACATTTTCATATAGCTTTCCTCCTGCAAAGACAATTAGTGAAAGAATTTTTAGGATCGGTTCAGAAGTTCCAGAGATAAGAATTGACTATTTAATACCCCCGCGAGAAATTCTCTCCCTGCGAAGATAATTAGTGAAAGATTTTTAGAATCGGTTTAGTAGTTCCAGAGACAAGAATTAATGATTTATCGCCCCCCGCTCTGCGAGAAATTCTCTCCCTTCTATTTATTTATTGTAAATTATAGAAGCGTCGACAACTAAGATCATTAGCGTCTTGAATACATTAAATAACAACTCACTTAAAACTAAATGACATCACAAAACATCCATGAGCGAAGGCAGGATTTGAACCCACCCGGCAGTCTGATCCAGAAGCCGCGACGCTAACCAATGAACCACACTGTCCTCAAAAAACTCTCTCCTTGTGAAGGTATTGAAACAGCAATACATTTACACACACACACACACACACACGTAACATATAGCGACTGTGTAACAGTACCTATATTGCGGAAAGACGCGACGTGCGTTCTGAATGACGTAATATTAGAACGACGTTCCATTCAAACGATTTTACACCCGTGCCTAAAGATGTTTCGCATCAAAAATGATATTCGTTTGTAAGTTCTCTGTGAAAATCGATTTTTTTAAGTAAAACTTCTTGGGCGACACTGTCTCAACGATTTGAAGGGTAAAATGTTGGCTCGATAGAACGAAAAATGGTGTGACACGAATTACCATAACAACCCTAAATAAATAAATCAAGAATTAATGTAGTGATCCATTCACTTCGGGTTAAAAGCGTTTATTTTATTTATTTATTGTAGATTATAGACGCGTCGACATCTAAGGTCATTAGCGTCTTTCAACTACACTAAATAACAACTAACTTAAAACTAAATAACATCACAAAACATCCATGAGTGCAGGTGGGATTCGAACCCACGGCTGTCCAGTCTAGAGGTTGCGGCGCCAAGCATGCTAACCACTAGGCTATACTGCCCTCTTAAAAGCGTTTAGGGCTATGGCAATAAAGTTCACTTGCCCCGTGGTGTCATAAAACCGCTCCCTATTTTTTTAATACAGTTCATTTTTGATTTTTAGTTTAAATAAACTATTAGTAAAAAAAACTTTTTAAAGACACGCTTTTATTTAAATGTAGATACTAAAAAGGAAAAAATAAGTTTTAATAATTTTTAGTTTCATAATTATAAAAGCGTGGGTCGTGAATATCGCAAAGTTTACAACCCACGCTTTTGTAATTATGAAACTAAAAATTATGTTTTCCTTTTTAGTACATTTAAATAAAAGCGTGTCTTTAAAAATTTTTTTAACTAATATTTTATTTCATTCCTTTTATAGTCGTTCAAAAGTTTATCCCCTTTTGACTCCCTTAATGATTGAATTTCGAAAAATCCCTTCATATAGTGGGTGCTTACGTCACAAAAGAAACCCGCTGTCTAAATTCCAAGTTTCTAGCTTTAGCGGTTTGGCCTAGGCGTTGAATAGTCAAAAAACCCCACTCTCTCGTTTGACCCCCTTAGGGGTTGAATTTAATTCTAAAAACGATTGATTCATGTATTGTCATCGGGAATGCATATCTGTACCAAATTTTAAATCGATCGGATACGTGGAAGTCGTTCAAAAATTATTGACTTGCAAGATTTGACCTAAACAAACAAACTAACATACAAACATTGCAAGTTAAATAAAAGCTTGTAAAAACAGTTACTACTTATCTATTATTAGTGTATTTGCCATAATATGGCACATACACTATTGGCGTCGGTCGGATGGCGGGACCTAGGGGTCGGACCAAAATTTCTCGACGTTTCATAGCCTCCTGAACACTTTGGCACCATTTTTAGAAATGTTTATATATATATGTATGTATATATTTATATATTTATATATTTATATATTTATATATATATATATATATATATATATATATATATATATATATATTTATATATATTTATATATATATGTGTGTACACGATAACTCTCGACAGACTTAATCGATTGAAACGAAATTTGGTACACACATTGGAACCCATCACCGCAAGAAGCCTATTTAAAATGGGCCCGATCGGACCATTTTCAGGGTTGTATTTAGGGGTTCCAAAAAGTTTTTGGGCCCAAAAATACCGAAAAATTTATCAGAATCGTTTCAAAATTGAAATTTAACTCTTTAGTAAAGATTAAAATGTGGTGCTAAAATTTTAATAAAATCGGCCGGACAGGACCGGACTTTCAAATTTTATGAAAATACTAGTTTGTAGATACGGATTTACTTATGGAAGGGTGTATTTAATTGGGTGTACTGATAAAATCCATGTCTAATATTGAAATTTAGAAAAATTTAATTATTTTAAGGGATGTATTAAGGGGTAAAATTTTTTATTTTGTCAAAAAACAAACTTAAGTTCACATAATAATGCCACAGTGACTGTATTAGCAAATACACTAATTGTCGGCAGGGTTTGGCACTGCGACCCGAGTTTTTATATTTGTAGGCATTGTTATTGGTACCGAACACTACGAGTAGAGTAGATTAGTGATGTGCGATTACGAGATGCTTTAGTCGATTGTCTCGATTGTTCAAACATCTCGATAGCTCTCGATTGTTGTCACTTGGACTCGATTGTTGTTGCTTCATAGTTCACCGAGACCGAGTCACATAGTACTGAATCGTACACTGTCGAGAGCTACATAATATACAATCGATTATCACTCAACAACTGTGGTCGAGTCGATGGTCGATTATGCATTAATCGCGTAATGCGAATTCAATAGTGAAGAGATCACAGAGTAGTGAGTACCGACTGAACAGTGAACAATCAACGATTCACGTGAACGTCAGTCGACTAGCATATAACCTTGAATCGCAATTATATGTATTCTCATTCGCTGCTATTGCTATAACCTATGTGGCAAATAATCGACTTGAACAATCGAACATTTCGATTGTAAAATCAAACTCCGAGTCGATTGTGGACTCGATTGTTATTATGAACGATTACAATATTCCAAATCTTCATGGTTTCCGGGCTTGTAGGCCGTGGTCCGGTGGTATTTCTACCTGACGTTTCGTCTACAACTGCGGTAGACATTCTCAAAGGCGATGTGGCAGCGGTCGAAGTGTCCTCCTTGGCGGCTCCAAGCCGCCAAGGAGGACACTTCGACCGCTGCCACATCGCCTTTGAGAATGTCTACCGCAGTTGTAGACGAAACGTCAGGTAGAAATACCACCGGACCACGGCCTACAAGCCCGGAAACCATGAAGATTTGGAACAATGCCGGCCGTGAAAGCTTGCACACTTGGATTACAATATTGTTTCGATTGTAAAAACATCTCGTATCGCCCATCACTAGAGTAGATACTAGATAGGTACTTATTCTCATTATTAATACAATAGATAGACATAATCTACTATAATATGTGAAGAAATACTCGACTCTGAAGTAGTACTAGGCAAGTACTATATGTAGTACCTGCATGAAAACACATCAAGAAATACAAGTGTTTGTTGTATGTAAGTCTTAAGAACAATAGACAACAATTGCATGCATGGATGACTTAAAATAGACTACAAGACGTCTACAAAAGCCAATTTAGTGTCTGTGATAAAGAAAGATAGCAATACATACACTGGGCGAAAATATACTGAAGACAGAGATACAGTGTTTCGGGGGTTGTTTAATGACGTCTCTAGCCGTATGAGACCTTAGAACATTTATCTATGGAATAGGAATAAGGTTAGGTAGAAAAAATAAATAAAATTTAAATAAATATTAAGAAAAAAATTCACAGATTTCGCAATCCTTGCAACCATCGAGGACATTGGAAATGATAACAGCATATATGAAACATAATTAACTGTTTATTATACACACAATATTTATCAATGCACTGTTTAGTTTTGTCAGGAATAACCCTATTAGGTATTATATAATAACCCTTATTATTCTTTTGTTATATACGCGTTCACTTTTGCTTGATTTACAACCGACGCTTTTATAATTATGAAACTAAATTATTAAAACTTATTTTTTTCCTTTTTAGTACATTTAAATAAAAGCGTGTCTTTAAAAATTTTTTTTTACTAATATTTTTTTCTCGTATTTTTTCTTATTTTAGGATAGTGATTATTGACTTACCATTGGAAGTTATTGTAATGGGTCCAAAAATCGAAATCAAAATGTATAACAAATATTTATGTTTCAAGGTCACTACACTATTTTTACACTATTTTTAGAAAGATGTATGTGTGTGTACGTATGTGTCCATTTCTAAGACGAAATCTCGAGAATGAAAAATGATATCGACTATACGTTAGGGTGCCAGTCGACGTGTAAGTATTAACGTAAATATTATCTGAAAGAAATTTTTCAAAATCGGTTCAGCCGTTCTTTTTTCTTAACCAAATAGACTCCTAAAAAGTAGATTTTACACAATATCTCGCGAATAAAAAATTATGTCGACTTCGTAAGGGTGTCAATCGAGGCGTGTTAACGTCATTTTGATCCGACATAAATTTTATAAAAATCGGTTCAGCCGTTTTTTTTTAATTGTTAAAAATAAATAATAATTATGTTTTAATGATTAAAATGATTACTTTTCTGTGTAATATCTAATTTAATTATTATTATTAAATATTTATCAAACTGGGAAGTTCGTCGTGTGGACCTCAAGGGTCGCACTTTACTCCTAATAAACGACCCACCTCACGGCTTGTTTGATTTTTTTTAAGTTGTTTTCATAATTTTGAGCGGTGCTCCGGACGCATGCGCATTCGAGACCTAGACAACACGAGTGAGAGAGACAGATGTTGTAGTTGTCGACGCGTCTATAATTTACAATAAATAAGACAGATGTTGCAGGCTACAGTTATGAGTCAACTATTTCACATTCCATATGTAAATGTTCTAAGTATAAGACAGTAAAGTTGTACATGTATGTACACGAAAGGGGAAGTATTGTGATAAGGTTAAAAGGGGGCAGGAAGCAGCGGTGGGCTTTGATGCAATAATGCTCTGAGATGTCTAAAGTTCCTTCTGTATACACTCACTCACAAAGCTGTTCAACGCTAAACTATAATATTGTTACAAAACTGTTTTCTGAGTTGGCGGAATAAATATTTATTTACAATAATTAAAAATACAATAGCAATAAATGCAACAACGAAAAGGCAATTCTAACAATAAAAAAAACTTAAACGGTAATTATTGAACTAAACGAGCCACTTAAATAACACTTAACTATATACAATTGACTACACTAATATTTATTTTATCAGGTGAATTTATATCACGGTATTTATATCAGATTTATTTCTCTGTTCAACACTGTCACAGTACATATTCCTGTGCGTGCCTCGGCCTACTATAGGAGTGAAATTGGCAACACGAATGAACTGTCAAAAAATACCATATCTTATGTGTCGTGCGCAATGATATTATGACTCGCGTGACTGTTAACTCGTTTTAACATATTGTCACTACTCGTCAGTAATATGTCTCATTACGCAACTAGATACACAATCTATTATTTTTTCAGTTCTAAACCCGGCTCTGTTTTAACATTGGAAATGTTTATGTTCGTATATGGGGGCAGAGTTACGAGTTTTCGTTCAAGGCCAAAAGACAACGGTGTCGCGATCAAGTGAGGAGCAATCATGCAAAATTGAACAAGTGCAATTTTTTCGAAATGTGTTTTATATCATGTCTAGTTAATTGAGAGGTATTTGCGACGATCTGCGGTGTTATTTTTGAGCAAATGTTAATAAATACTGTAGAAAAATCCATTTAAAAGTTAAGTAATCAAGCAAAAGTGAACGCGTATATAACAGAAGAATAATAGGGTTATTCCTGACAAAACTAAACAGTTCATTGATAAATATTGTGTGTATAATAAACAGTTAATTATGTTTCATATATGCTGTTATCATTTCCAATGTCCTCGATGGTTGCAAGGATTGCGAAATCTGTGAATTTTTTTTTAATTATTTGTTCTGCATATCTGAATCGAATAAATAATACAAAACAATAAAAAGTGAAATAAACGAATGACTTTGTATTATGTAAGAAATGAGCAAACATTATTTTATTAACGTGGCATTTAAACAAAGGCCATTAAATAACGAGCTTCAGCTATCTAATAAATATACTTAATAAAATAAAGTTGAATCATATCACGTCACTTACTTTTGTGAGTCAGCTTTTCTTTTTACGTTGTTTTGTATTAGCTTAATGAAATAAAAAAGAGATAGGGCTTTTAATTGAGAGCTTATAATGTTTAAAGGAATTATTTAAACCGGTAATGAAGTTAATGATTATGGACTTACAGCAGTAAGAATGCAGACTCTCAGAGGGCCACAGACAGTCATAGATTTTAAAATATTTTGTCATCGATATTATTTCTATTCACAAAATTACCAATTTATGCTAACTTCCAGACATTTCAATTCACGCCAACCAAGCGTCATACGCCGCGCCATTGCGCCCGCCGTTCCCCTCTTACCACCCGCAACGCCGAGCGAAACCTGCCAGATAAGCGAGTCGCCGTGCCGTGTATAGTTTTAGCTATCGTCGGCAGAGCACAGCTATCGCCGACAGAGCACAGCTATCGCCGACAGAGCACAGCTATCGCCGGCAGAGCACAGCTATCGCCGGCAGAGCACAGCTATCGCCGGCAGAGCACAGTTACGCCGCTAGAGTAGTACATACCCCTTTTTGCAATGTCAATAGTTCTACGCCAGTGAACATAAATACCTGATACTGTTATCTGTTACTACTCGTCAGTAATATGCCTCATTACGACACTAGAAATACAAACTACAATAAATTGTCATTTATGCAATACCTATTATTTGATTAAATTTTAATATTAGATGAGAAGGATTTTTAATGTGCAGAAACGTATAATAAATTTTTAGGTCACTAATCCAACTATACACTAATTATAATTCTGACAAAGGTAAGAGAGATTTTTAGTGACCATTTTACGTAGACATCACCGTCGGCGCTTCATTAAAAAATATTACTGGTCTAGTGTTATGCGTTGTCCCTACTCACCTGTCCGACCGCACTGACATCTGTTGTTGAATAGCTTGCGGTCGTTGGAAAACTAAAATCGTGTATTTTCCACGACTTTGATATGACAAACAGCTTTATATACTAAATGTCCCAAAACTTTTGAGACATTTTGTATATAATTTTGTATATTCAAAAGTAACACTTGTTGCCAGGGCGGTGCGAAGGAAAAATTGCGCACGGGGCATATCACTAATTTGGTGCCCCTCACCTTTCAAATAGGTAGTAGCTTCTGGTGTCCTCCTAGTGCCGGCGTCCGACAGGTCCGAAGTTTGAAACCCAGGGCACTGAGGCACTTGACAGTTGGGGCCCTCCATACTCCAAAAAAGGCGGTTGGTATCGCTACCGCCCACCGGTGCAGTGTTGTGTGTTGCCAGATTTGGCTATTTTAGAAAATGTTTGTGCTTTTTTCTTCTATAATTTCCATCTCCGCCCTGGCCGGGGTGCCCTCGGCAGCTAGGCCCCTAAGCCGGTGCCTTGTTGAAAATAGTTTGTTTTTTCCAAAGCCTACTCACCATACGACACTGTTTTATAACGTTAAAAAAACTGTTTTTTAAAATGATAAAATCGATAAGAAAACGAATTTTTCCAGGGATGAAACCTAGCTAGATCGTTTTTTTGCCCCCCAAAACCCCTTTTCAGTAAATTTCATCCAAATCGTTAGGGCCGTTTTCAAGAAAATATTTATATAGGTATACATAGGTACATATATACAAGATTTGCTCGTTTAATAATATAGGGATTTAGTCTGTTTGTATGTTTGTCTGTTAGTACAATACAAGTCAAATGACTGAGCGCAGAAAGAAACCAAATTTTTTTCTATTACTCAAATATTTTTTCCCGTTAAATACAAAGAAATATGTGAGGGTCTGTGATATTCTTAAATAATGAAATGAATAAAATTCCTCATTCATAAAGAAATGTCTCTGGAGAAACCAAAGCTCTTTGAAAGGTCGGTTCGAGGTCAGAAAAGCTCTATATATAGCTCTTTATCTTCTGTTGAATTTATTTACAAAGGGGTAAAAAAGTTCATTAGACGCGCCATATATTATAATGATCCTTTTAATGACTTATGGTTAAAGACGAGTATTTTAATATTAATAGCAATTTGCAAAATTTGACGTAATTTGCGAGAGCACTGCGCGTAAAATAACCCCGGCGAATTATATCTAGTCTTTGTCATGCCTTTCGAAATAATGAGCGGACGCCGTTTGAATAATTTAAATGTTTATACATACTAACTACTCATAAAAAGATAGAACTTAATTTATTTTTATAATTACTAACCCTACTTATTAGTATTTTAATTGGATTTAGTTAATTTATAATTCAAATTAAATGCAATTTTTAATATAGGCTCTTAAAAGTTTTTTTAGGGTACAAAATTCAAAATTATCTCTGAAATTTTAAAAAATAGCTAGTCGCCTAGCTTTGAGTAGCTATAAAATTAGACGGAACATTTTGAATATACCTATATTATAGGTTAGTTTAAAAGTTTAGGGTACAAATTATAAAATGGCGCCCAAATCATTTCTGAAAATTAAAAGAATAGCTAGTCGCCTTATCTTGAGTTATAGCTATAGAATAAGACGGACAGCGCTTATGGTGGCGAAAAATGGAACATTTTGAATATAACTATATTATAGGTTAGTTTAAAAGTTTAGGGTACAAATTTTAAAATGGCGACCAAATCACTTCTGAAAACTAAAAGAATAGTTAGTCGCCTGACCTTGAGTTATATAGCTATAGAATAAGACGGACGCTCATGGTGGCTAAAAACGGAACATTTTGAATATACCTATATTATAGGTTATGTTTAAAAGTTTAGGGTACAAATTTTAAAATGGCGCCTAAATCATTTCTGAAATTTAAAAAAATAGTTAGTCGCCTAACTGCTATACTATTCTATAATAGAGTGTGAAAAATTGGGACACTACTGTAGTTGAAATAAATCTCGTATATTTTTCGCTAACATTTTGAAACTAAATCAAATTGCCGTCAGAAAACATTATAAAAAAAACACGACAAAACTGTAAAAGAGAGAAATCGGCTGGAAATTAACAGTGCACTCACAAAGGAGAAGTCCTAGAACAGTTGAACATCAAGGAGAAATACACGGAAGTTGAAGACGCATCCCACCGTAGCCGAGGGCAGAACCCCAAACTCAAATTGTGACGGTACTGCTAGAGATCACAGCACGCTGTGACCAGTGCAAATATAGGTAAGTCTTCTTCAGATACATTGTTGCGTTGTTCTAAACACTCCGTTTAGTGAGGTGGCTTCGTGAAATTACCGCTACCTGGCGGACAAATTTGATATGATGGTACCTAATTAGGGTATACTTATAAATGTTAGCCTAGGATCCCTCTCGGATTTCTAAAAAAGCAACTTTTAGCGGTCGAAAAACCACGAAATTTTACCACCTCTTTTGCTTTTTTCGAAATATCTCAGAAACGGTCGACTTAAGCAATTCTTTCATTATGTAATGTTTTAAAGAGGATTACATTTCCTACAATTTTCATTCCCACAACTTTTCTGTGGTACTAATGGTAAGCGCGCTACAGCTTCTTGAAAAGCACGCGCTTTTTGTAACCTTGGCAACCAATGGTTAAAATGTAATGTCTTTTTCAGCTATTGAAAAGGACATTCCATGTTAACCAAAGTTACAAAAAGCGCGTGATATTCAAGAAGCTGTAGCGCGCTTACCATTAGTACCACAGAAAAGTTGTGGGAATGAAAATTGTAGGACATAATATTGTAGCAAAACCCCATATGATACGCCACTGGCGACAATAGAAGCATCGAGAATAAGTAACAATGTGTAGCAAAAAACCCAGAGATACGCCACTGGCGACAATCGAAGCATCCAGAACAAATAACAATGATAAGGCGTGGCATTATATCGAAGACACAGGTAATCACCAGAATGATCTGGAAAGTGCGTGAGCGTGGTGGGGGTCAAGCTGCTACCACTATATAAGCAAGAACAGTCACCGGAAGAGAAGAACAACGAACAACGAGTGACAGTTGAAATAAATACAGTGCTATTGAAGTGTTTTCACTTTGTTGAGAAATACTGTTCGTGGTATTATTATATAAACAGTGTTGACTGTGGAAATTGACTTTTCATTGTTACGAATTATTGTATATTGTTGTTTACATTTTTTCATTATTGAAATAAATAATTTATTCCACCCACGTAAGAAAACAGTTTTGTTACAATATCCAAACATATTTTTATATTTATTCGAAGGCCACGAAAAGATTGTCGATTATAGACGGTCGAGAACTAAGGTCATTATCGAAAAAGCACACAGTATCTGAAAGCGTTTAAAGGTAATGATTATACTATTGTGAAAGATGGCTTGATAGAACAAGCAAGCCCTGCAGTGTACACACAGCCAGAACACGGGCCAGCCAAGGCTTATAGGGCAGGGATGGGGAACCTTTTCACATTTACGTGCCGATTTTTTCCAAAAAAAAAACGTTTAATGTGACCAAACGTGCCAACAAGCACGATCAAAGAAATTTAGTGAACAAAAAATTAATCAAAATTTCCGTAAAATAGAGGCTAGAGCGCTAAGAAACTTTTGTCGACTTGTCGTGTCGATCTCATATTTGTTATTTGTATTTTTGAAGTGAAAATTTCCATAGGCGTGTTAGGCACTCTTTGTTTGGGTACTGAAAAAATGTGAAGCGTTCGCAATTTTGCGTAAGAATTCGCAACTTACTTACATCATAAAAACGACCGTCTACACACTGCAATCCATAGCGCAGTTGGTTTAGTCTTTGCGTTCTATGCATAGGAACCTGGGTTCGAACCCTGATGGCAGCGTAGAATTTTTGGCGTTTTTTTTTTCTAAATTCTACATGATATTTATTTATATATTTTTTAATTATTGTTATATTCTTTCTTTGACAATTATAATTTTTTTGAAACCAAGGTGGAATTAATTAAAAATGCAATTTTAGTATTTTAGTAATAAATTATTTTTAGTTCATAAATGCGCTATAATAGATGACACCAAAAAATAGAAAATCTGAAGTTTTCACTTCTGCCGTGTGGTCATAAGCACACACCCATTTTTTTAGACATTAACATCTAACATATATTTAATTACAAAAATAAAGATAGTTACTTCTTACCACAACAGTTTTATTGATGGATGTACATTTCGAAAGCTATACTTTCATCTTCAGCAAACGCTATACATCTATAGTCTATACAATAGTGTTTGCTGAAGGTGAAAGCATAGCTTTCGAAATGTACATCCATCAATAAAACTGTTGTGGTAAAAAGTAACTATCTTTATTTTTGTTTTTATTCCAACCATAGTGCTCATATATATTTTTATATTTTTAATAATTATTGATCGATTTTGTACCTCAATCAATGCCGTGCCGACAATATATGTCGAGTTATAGGTTCGCCATCCCTGTTATAGGGTACAGTGGGGAATTTGGCAAAGTTGAGAGTCAGAGAAACGGACATACAGACGGACACAGATAGACGTACCGTTTCGTCCGTGCCACGTTGGAGGGAGACTATGGTCCGTGCGGTTGGAGCGCAGGGCGGCGGGTGGGGAGGACACGGGCTTTATTGTGTGGGCTGAATCTACGAGATGCGGCGGTCGACTTGAGAGGAAGATGTGTCTGTTGTGGTTATTGATTAAGATGAGGGTCGTTTATACTCGTTACAGAGGCCACTATTAATTAATTTGTATGTATGTTATGTAACTCGACATAGTATAGCTTCACTCCGCCCGTTGTACCTCAGTCAGAGATTGTCTGTCTGTATATATTGTGTCTTATATATTGTATAACATACAGGGATGTTCAAAAGTTAAGTCTGCACTAAATTTATTTTTAACCGACTTCAAAAAAAGGAGGTTTATCAATTCGACCGTATATATTTTTTATGTGGTTATGTTTTATGTGTGTTCGCGGATAACTTCGTCGTTTATGAACCGTGAAAAATATTTTTTTATTTGAAAGGATATACTTTCAGATTGGTCCCATAGAAATGTCATCAAAATCGGTTCAGTAGTTCGGCTGATTTTAATAAAAGTTAGTAGCGGCGTGTGATTCCTTAAGGTAAATGTCACTTTTTGACACATCAGACAGCGTAAGAAAGTCGGTTTAATAAAAGTAAGTAACGGCATGTGATTCCTTTAAGGTAAATGTCACTTTTTGACACTAAAAAGTAAAAAATAAAAAACTTTTTAACAAAAAAAACCTCCTTCAAAAAGCCACTATAAAGAGAAAAATAATGAAATTTTGAGATCTGCGCCAATTTAATAAAATATGATGTCGGTTAAAAAGAAGATATTAAACACTATACTATAGGTACTTTTTTGACTTCATATTTTATTAAATTGGCGCAGATCTCAAAATTTGATTATTTTTCTCTTTTTAGTGGCTTTTTGAAGCAGGTTTTTTTTGTTAAAAAGTTTTTTATTTTTTACTTACGTCAGAAAAGGAACCAACTGTCCAAATTTCAAGTTTCTAGCTTCAGCGATTTGGCCTGGGCGTTGATTAGTCAAAAAAACCCTACATCCCCGTTTGAACCCCTTAAGGGTTGAATTTATTTCTAAAAACGATTTCTTCATGTATTGTCATCGGGAATACATATATGTACAAAATTTCAAATCGATCGGATACGTGAAAGTCGTTCAAAATTGACTTGCAAGATTTGACCTAAACAAACAAACACACAAACTAACATACATTGCAAGTTAAATAAAAGCTTGTAAAAATGCTTGAATATGTTCAGAAGTTGTCTTTTTTTTTTTTTTTTTTTTTTTTTTTTAAAGACCACCAACAGCTAAGGTTATTTGGGCCCAGCACCAATTCATATTTTCAATTCATTATTTTTTTTTAATAATAAATTGAATTGAAAATCCAATTGACACTTTTACCAGCTCTTGGGCTAGAACCCGGGAACTGGGGATTTGTAATAGAGGAACCATAGCAACGCCATGTAAACAACAGCATTGCTACACGCTCGGCTATTCTCAAGCCTCAGAAGTTGTCAATAAACACATCTATAATATACGGATTGCTCAGTCTGCAGTTGTTGTAATAAGTCTATGGTAAATGGGTAGTCTATAGTCTTAAATCAATGGTATAGCGACCATCACTAAGTGCGGTGTGTTTACTCTTGACTATTGCATTGAATAGTAAAGCTAGAGCTTGGCTCTTTATTATCTATGTATGTATATTATATGTACCTAGAGTTCTAATGTATTATTGATAGGGCATACGGCGAACGCATTTGCACATTAATAATTGAACAACGTGGACTAACGACCAACGCGACGCCCGTGATAAGTTTTTGAGACGTAATAAATTCTGTTTAATCTACTCATTTGTATTCCTGAATTATTCCGTATAATGGAAATACAGTGTCGTCATACACTCCGTCGCCCGTGTCAAATTCAGAGAACGTTAAGGTACGTGCAGTACGCAACTGGGATTCTAGATGGTAGCATGTATGGTAGATGGTGGCTGAAATTATAAGCGCTTATAGGTTTGCACAACGAAGCTTTGATACTAGCATTGATACAAGCTTAAATCGCGTTTGAAATGTCAGATAGCGAAGACGAATATTTGTGTTCTTCTGCTACAAAGTGGTATACGAGTATTTTAAATACAAATTTGGGTAGGAGCTATCATGTCCACCCTATTAATAGAAAACGATCTAAACATGGCGAATTTCATCATTTATACCAAGAATTAAAATTTTACCCAAACCAGTTTTTTGAATATTTACGTATGGAACCTAACACTTTTAAATACGTCTTAGAAAAAATTCAAAACAAATTAAATAAAAACTGGCATAATTTCACTTATTAAACTAGTCACATCCATTGCGAAACTTGTAACGGCCTTTTGACAGTTGTCGCACGTTGATTGTAGTAGTCAGCGCGCTGAAAGAATGGTGAGATACATTCTTGAATCTAGCAGCTCTTGTAACAGCGCTTATACCTGCTACACTCACTGCTTCGTTGTGTACGCTCGCATATATAACAATGCATTAACTTAAGCAAGCTTTGCTATGATCTACGCTGCCATCTAGAATCCCAGCTTCATACTGCACGTACCTTTATTCGCGCGCCTGTACACCCATTAATACAGGGTTAGCGCGACGCCCTGAAGGCGTCGCGGCTCTATCCTAGGGACAGTCGCAATTTCAGAACTTCAGTTCCGATTTGAGAAGCGCGCGAATGCAAATCAAACGCATCGATCACTAAATCGATCGAAAGTGCGATTGAGTTTCCATGCTGTTGCCAGATCGCGTTGCGATCGAACGAGACATTTCGAGTAGCTGAGTAATCGCCAAATTGCGATGCAGCAGCTATAGTCGGGCCGCTGAACAGATGGAGCAAGATCACTGCGTGATCACCGCGTGCAAAGTGACTGATTGGTTGTTTGAACGTTCGGGAACGAAACTATATGCGAAGGCCACGCCTGTGGTGAAAGTTATTCATGTGCTTTTCACGTGATCACTCCATCTGTTAAGCGGCCCGATAAATCGCGCGTTATCGATAGGAAAAGTACCCTGTGTGCAGTAGCCTATAATTTGTATAAATTTCTACATTTTATTTACAGTAAAAAATTTAATTTTCTCATCTGTATTATAGAATCATATTCTTTCGGGTGGTTTAACTCAGTAGGGTAGGTAAGTAAAAATAATCCATTTATTATATTAAATTGTTAAATCAAAATTTGATCAAATTTTCAAAATATTAGCGTAAGAAATGTAATAAATACACAGTTCAATAGACAAGATATTAAAAATTAAATTTTTATTGTAGTTACAAGCTTCGTTCTTAAGATTTACTAGGTGCTTCAAAAATTCGATTTTCTCTGATTATAGTTGTCGAATATAAAACGCATGTTAGAGACACAATACCTACTACGAGAATGTCACCGAGACGTCAACACTCGACAACGACTATTGTTCCGGTCTCCGCCCTTGCTTGAACTCATACACGCCGTATGTGGTCACGATATCGTGTATGTGGTGAAAACCATTAGAGGGCAGCAGAGAGGGTAACGATTGTCAAGCAGACAGTGCGTTGCTAAGTGAGGACGGTGCTTCGCCGCCAATAAGCTGATAACGTCACTCTATCAGTCTGTGAGTAATCGGGCTATAAAAACCATTAGAAAGCAGCAGAGAGGGTAACGCTTGTCAAGCAGACAGTCCGTTGCCAAGTGAGGGCGGCGCCAATAGCGTCACTGTGTCATTCTAAGAATGATTGGGCTATAAAAACCATTAGAGAGCATCAGAGAGGGTAACAATTGTCAAGCAGACAGTGCGTTGCTAAGTAAGGACGGTGCTTCACCGCCAATAAGCTGATGACGTCACTGTGCTAGTCTAAGAGTAATCGTGCTATAAAAGACATTAGAGAGCAGCAGAGAGGGTAACGCTTGTCAAGCAGACAGTCCGTTGCCAAGTGAGGGCGGCGCCAATAGCGTCACTGTGTCATTCTAAGAATGATTGGGCTATAAAAACCATTAGAGAGCATCAGAGAGGGTAACGGTTGTCAATCAGACAGTCCGTTGCTAGGTTAGGACGATGCTTCGCCGCCAGTAGGCTGATGACGTCAGTATAAGAGTAATCGGGCTACACAAACCATTAGAGAGCAGCAGAGAGGGTAACGCTTGTCAAGCAGACAGTGCGTTCAGAGTCCCGATATTCATGATACACCTCTTACATTTAAAGACGTTTGGAATTGAATTATGTGTGAGTTCTTGAAATATTGCGCGGAATCAGATGACACTGTATTATTTCATTCCACATCATTAAGCTCAAAAGTGTTTACATTCTGAAAGATTACGATAAATATATATCACAATAAATAAACCTGAAAAACATTACATCTACTTACAGAATGTTTTTACTTCTCACCTCTGCTTTGGTAGAAAAGTAGGTAGGCATTGGATTCAGTCCGAATTTTTTTTTTGAGATATTAATAGAATCTTCACGTTTTTACATCCTAGAAATTATTGCAGACCATTTCTCGACTGATCTCTCTCTTTCTCCCCCTTCTCCCTCTTTCTCTCTTTCTCCCCCCCTCTCTCTCTCTTTCTCCCACCCTCTCTTTCTCCTCCCCTATTTCTCTCCTTCTTCCTCCTCTCCTTCTTCCTCCTCTCCCTCCTTCTCCTCCTCCCTCCTCTCTCTCCTTCTCCCTCCTATCTCCCCTTCTCCCTCCTCTCTCTCCTTCTCCCTCCTCTCTCTCCTTCTCCCTCCTCTCTCTCCTTCTCCCTCCTCTCTCTCCTTCTCCCTCCTCTCTCTCCTTCTCCCTCCTCTCTCTCCTTCTCCCTCATCTTTCTCCTTCTCCCTCCTCTCTCTCCTTCTCTCCCTCTCTCTCTCCCTTTCCCCCCTCACTCTATAAAAAAAATTGTGTTTTAAAGACCAGCAATAGCTAAGGTTATTTGGACCTAGCACCAATTCATATTTTCAATTCATTATTTTTTTTTAATAATAAATTGAAAATCCAATTGACATTTTTACCAGCTCTCGGGCTACAACCCGGGAATTGGGGACTTGTAAATGTCGACGCGTCTATAATCTACAATAAATTAAATAAATAAATAACGAAACGTTGCTGAATAAACGATTTTTGGTGTTTAATTGCTCTCCACTTTTCCTAATTCATTACTTTGTAAATAATATAAAGTGTATTCACATACGATTACGATGTCCCGTCCGGCTTCGCCCGGGTGCACTCGAGATACTTTACCAAATATCGTCACGTCGTCGACTGTCGACGAAGTCAGTCTATAGTAAGTCGTATAGTAAGTCTGTCATTTTTACAGCCACCCTGTATATTTGCTCCAAAAAAAATTTCCTCATATAATAGACAGATTACGTTATATACGCACACACATCCATACCTACACAAATATGTATAGTTTAAAGAAAAGTGAGTCGTGATCCTCAATCTGGTATAGAGATGCGTGAGACGGGCGCCTCTATAATAGTCCAAGAGCCGACCGTCGGATTCAGACCAGTAGCAACTTTGTTTTTCGTGAGGGAGTAAATAAAACTTATGAATTTTGCGTTGTTTTTGAAGTGAAAATTTCCTTAGACGCGTTATAGGCACTCTTTGCGTGGGTACTGAAAAAATGTGAAGCGTTCGCAACTACTTCCGTAAGAATTCGCAACGTGCTTATATCATAAAAACAGCCGTCTACACACGTCCACCCATAGCGCAGTTGGTTTCGTAGAATTTGTGGCGTTTTTTTCTAAATTCTACGTGATATTTATTTACATATTTTTACTTCCCACCTCTACTATGGTAGGGAAGTAATGGATTCAGTCCGAAAACAATATTTCGAGATTTTAACAGATTTTCACGTTTTGAGACCCTAGCAATCGTTTAAGATCATTTTCTGACTGATGTCTGTATGTGTGTGTGTGTGTATGTGTGTGTGTATGTGTGTATGTGTGTATGTATGTGTGTGTGTGTATGTGGTCAATTTTTCGCCTTCAATATCTTAAGAACGGAACAACATACGGGCATGCCGATTGTTCTATTGTGTTTATCAGCCTTTAACTTAGATCTGATTAGATTTTGAGTCAAATCGGTTCAGTGGATCCTGAGATATTCAAAAAAACGTCCTCATTGTCACTTATTAACATAGGTAAAAAAAAATATAAATGAATTCTAGATGTTATAATATGAAAAAAATGTAAATATTTTTTTTCTCTAAAATGTATAGTTTTCGAGAAAAAAAATATTTTACTAAAAAAAATAAAAATTGTACGTAAATCAAGGTAACCATGATTTTTGCTATATTAAGTTAGCCATCAGTAGATCACCAAACAAAAAAGAGGGCCATGCTTTTTTCAAAGAATAAAAATTAAATTGTGTTTTAAAGACCACCAACAGCTAAGGTTATTTGGGCCAAGTCAAAGAATAAAAAAAAAGAGTGTTTATTTTTTGCAAATATTTACTAGGTGGGAAGTATAGGACTGGTCATCAGTCGAATTTTTTTAATTTTGTTATATTCTTTCTTTGACAATAATTATAATTTTTTTGAAACCAAGGTGGAATTATTTAAAAATACAATTTTAGTATTTTAGTAATAAATTATTTTTAGTTCATAAATGCGCTATAATAGATGACACCAAAAATTAGAAAATCTGTTTTCACTTCTGTCGTGTGGTCATAAGCAACTCAACGTTGAGTTATTACCCACGAATATACAGAGAGGCCATAGAAATACAAAAACACCCACAGAATTTCAACCGAAAAGATGAAGGCCTCAATCTCAGTAAAACCTGGACACCAGCACTCCAACATACAAAACCAATGACCAATCGTTCAAGGACGGAATACGACCGAGTAGAGAACTCACCCCCACCACTACACACAGCGCAGTTGACCAATTACAGAGAGACGGACTACGACCGAACAGAGAACACACTGGTACTAGGCATAAAAGAAGGGAGGACACCAGTCACTGACACACTGACCTGTGAGCCGCCAAGGAGGACACTTCGACCGCTGCCACATCGCCTTTGAGAATGTCTACCGCAGTTGTAGACGAAACGTCAGGTAGAAATACCACCGGACCACGGACCACAAGCCCGGAAACCATGAAGACTTTGAACACTGACCTGTGAGCCGCCAAGGAGGACACTTCGACCGCTGCCACATCGCCTTTGAGAATGTCTACCGCAGTTGTAGACGAAACGTCAGGTAGAAATACCACCGGACCACGGCCTACAAGCCCGGAAACCATGAAGACTTTGAACACTGACCTGTGAGCCGCCAAGGAGGACACTTCGACCGCTGCCACATCGCCTTTGAGAATGTCTACCGCAGTTGTAGACGAAACGTCAGGTAGAAATACCACCGGACCACAGCCTACAAGCCCGGAAACCATGAAGACTTTGAACACTGACCTGTGAGCCGCCAAGGAGGACACTTCGACCGCTGCCACATCGCCTTTGAGAATGTCTACCGCAGTTGTAGACGAAACGTCAGGTAGAAATACCACCGGACCACAGCCTACAAGCCCGGAAACCATGAAGACTTTGAACACTGACCTGTGAGCCGCCAAGGAGGACACTTCGACCGCTGCCACATCGCCTTTGAGAATGTCTACCGCAGTTGTAGACGAAACGTCAGGTAGAAATACCACCGGACCACGGACCACAAGCCCGGAAACCATGAAGACTTTGAACACTGACCTGTGAGCCGCCAAGGAGGACACTTCGACCGCTGCCACATCGCCTTTGAGAATGTCTACCGCAGTTGTAG
Source organism: Mongoloraphidia duomilia (assembly GCA_039654895.1). NCBI lineage: Eukaryota > Metazoa > Arthropoda > Insecta > Raphidioptera > Raphidiidae > Mongoloraphidia > Mongoloraphidia duomilia. Next base: position 82,717,170 of record CM077516.1, on the reverse strand, counting down.
ACGAAACGTCAGGTAGAAATACCACCGGACCACGGACCACAAGCCCGGAAACCATGAAGACTTTGAACACTGACCTGTGAGCCGCCAAGGAGGACACTTCGACCGCTGCCACATCGCCTTTGAGAATGTCTACCGCAGTTGTAGACGAAACGTCAGGTAGAAATACCACCGGACCACGGACCACAAGCCCGGAAACCATGAAGACTTTGAACACTGACCTGTGAGCCGCCAAGGAGGACACTTCGACCGCTGCCACATCGCCTTTGAGAATGTCTACCGCAGTTGTAGACGAAACGTCAGGTAGAAATACCACCGGACCACGGCCTACAAGCCCGGAAACCATGAAGACTTTGAACACTGACCTGTGAGCCGCCAAGGAGGACACTTCGACCGCTGCCACATCGCCTTTGAGAATGTCTACCGCAGTTGTAGACGAAACGTCAGGTAGAAATACCACCGGACCACAGCCTACAAGCCCGGAAACCATGAAGACTTGGAACAATGCCGGCCGTGAAAGCTTGCACACCTGGATAAAATTGTAAATGTTCTCAATGTTATTTTCTCTAACCGTTTACACACTGTATAGTAAATTTAACGGTGGGTTCTTCGTCTATAAGTATAAGATGGTATATCATTATAACGGGAGCGGCGGGCGGCGGTTGAGCCAACACACCGCCACCGCGTATATTTTGTTTGCACAAAAGAATATCAAACAACCTATCACCTTCTCATCGCACAAAACACTCTACTCGCAGGGCCCTACATCATCCGAAGCATACTCAATCTTGTACACAACGCGCGACAATCTTACGCGAAGACACTGAAAACACTGTCTGATGGTTGTCTCCCGTTTCCATTGACATACGCAAGTTTATCGGGATGGATGACAATTTTTTTCTACACTCGTATAACCTGAGACGAGATTTTTTTGTCTCGTCGTGACGTGACGAGAAATATTGGGACGAGATTTCTTGTCTTGATGAGGAGAGTAGTACTGAGACGAGATTATTCGTCGTCTGGAGTTCCAAGACGACAAAATTGAAACGAGATTAATAATTATCATTGTCTTGAATTCCGAGACGAGATTATTAATACCTAGATAATAATAATCTCGTTCCAAATTACGAGAAATATCTGTCAAAATCCGAGACGAGATAAATTATTTATCTCGTCTCGGATTTTGACGAGAAAAATAAAGACGAGAATAATAACAATAATAGTCTCGTCTCTTAAACAACGAATCGATAAATAGGGAGACGAATTTAATAATTATTCTCACCTTGAATTCCGGGACGAGATATTCTCGTCTCTAATTCCAAAGCGAGATATAGATATCGAAACGAGATTAATAATTATCTTCGTCTCGAATTCAGAGACGAGAAATGTCGAGACGAGGTTAATAATATTCTCGTCTCTAATTCCAAAATGAAATATAGATACCGAGGGAGATTAACATATTCTCGTCACAAATTCCATGCCGGGAAATAAATCATTACTTATTCCTGTATCGAATTCCACGACGAGAATCATCAAGACAAGATTAATAAAAATATTCTCGTCCCGAATTTCGAATCGATAAATATGGAGACGAAATAAATAATTCTTCTCGTCTTAAGTCAAGAAATATCGAGACGAGAACAAGCTACTCTACTGGAATTGTGTGTTTTAAAGACCACCAACAGCTAAGGTTATTTGGACCTAGCACCAATTCATATTTTCAATTCATTATTTTTTTTTAATAATAAATTGAAAATCCAATTGACACTTTTACCAGCTCTCGGGCTAGAACCCGGGAACTGGGGACTTGTAATAGAGGAACCATAGCAACCCCATGTAAACAACAGCACTGCCACATGCTCGGCCATTCTCAAGCCCTCTACTACTCTACTGGAGACTGCATACTTAATTCTCAAGACGAGTTTTTCCTAGAATTCTCGTCGAACAGAACAGAATAGAATAGAATAGAATAGAATAGAATAGAATAGAATAGAATAGAATAGATGTATTGGTGTTGAAAAGTTTACAAAAGTCAATGAGCAAAACTAAATTACATAACCTCAAAATCACACAAAATTCCTCAAAATAAAGCGTATCTACGGATGATCTTATAAATATTTTAGATCAATAAGACGCGATAACACATAAAAACACACACATAGTGTATTTGGAAGATGTTGTTGGCAAAGTGGAGGGGTGCTGGGGGTCGTCGTTATCGGGATGTCGTTAAGACTGCGCTCATGTCGTTGAATACCGATACAGGATCAGCCTTGCCCTTATACCTTATAATGTATCTAAGTTGTGGACTAGACGAGCACACTAGACTATATCAACAGGGACGTATTAGAAGAAAAGGGTACTTGCCCGGGGGCGACACAATTAGACCGAGAGCTAGTGACAATTGTTTGGTGTTATTTATGCAAGGCCTTATTTTTGTGAAGATGTTGAGGGAGGCATATTAAAGTGCCCTGAGTAAGGGATTTTGCTGGATTGCGGTATGGGAGGGATGCAGATCGCCCCCAACATGTAACAAAAAAATGGTCACAATTATTATTGCTTCAAGGCTGAAATTGTTAGTATAGCTTGTCGGTGACCCAATAATGCCATTAATATTTGCAGATCGATCGGTCGATATTAAAAGAGTGGCAGGTCACCCTAATTGTGTCATGTACCCGACGAAATTTATATTATTAGTTCATGGTTTAAATTTTAATATGTTGTTACGGCGACTGTTTTAAGCATATATTTCAATTTGCAGAACAAAATGTCGGTATAAACCTCCTCTCTTAGAGGGAAACTTGCTCGCCTAGGTATCACTTTATCTTGAAAATGAATAGACATTATATAATCATTAACATGATCACAATTCTATATTTTCTTTTTCCCCCAGGGGAAACATTGGAATGTAGTTGTTCTCGCAATTGCATTCTTTGGGAATTGGCGTTCCAAGGAGTCCGAGCTCGTATCAGTCGGTTTGTGTATGCCGGCTGGCAGATTATAATACACAAATGGATTATTTGTTGTGTTGAAGACGCTAATGACCTGAGTTGTTGACGCGTCTATAATCTACAATAATAATAATAATATATTTTCTTTTATTTCTTATTTTTAATGGATTTAATAAACTATACTTTTAAATATCAGAAGCAATATGTAGGACGCAGAGAAAAATGGAACTGAAAGGTGGGCTACAAATAGTCTTTGCCCAGAGCACAAAATTTTACAAATACCTCCCTGACTATATAGATGGTTCAAGTAGTGTTGCGTTATAAGTTTATAACGTCATATTGTTACGACCCCCCCGAAACTGTTAAAGCCACTTTACACATGCAACAAAAGTCCCGTGGCTTTACAAACATTTCTTATAATAATAGAGCTTTACATATAGATAGAATTTTTTTATAAAAAAAGAACAATGGCGCCTGAACATGAATGCATCACTTATGACACATTACGAGTATATTTATAGTTAGACCAACGAAGGAACTCTGGCCAAGAGTCAGAGATATTGAGCGTCTATAATCTCTCTCCCCCTCTCCCCTCTTCCTCTCCCCCTACCTCCTCTTCCTCTCCCCCTCTCCAAAAAAGTAGATGTTACACAATATATCTCGCGAATAAAAAATTATATCGACTTCGTAAGGGTGTCAATCGAGGCGTGTTAACGTCATTTTGATCCGACATAAATTTTATAAAAATCGGTTCAGCCCGTTCAGCCGTTTTTTTTTTAATTAGTATTGTTAAAAATAAATAATAATTATGTTTTAATGATTAAAATGATTACTTTTCTGTGTAATATCTAATTTAATTATTATTATTAAATATTTATCAAACTGGGAAGTTCGTCGTGTGGACCTCAAGGGTCGCACTTTAGTCCTAATAAACGACCCACCTCACAGCTTGTTTATAATGATGTTGAGTTGATACTGTTTATCTCAACTACATAACCTAGAAATTTCCCATCATCTCTAAACTTGCATATTAAATTTTAAAAGAGCTAAAAAGACGAATATAGTGGTAACTTTGTTGTCAATAATACCTACTATATTTTCTAAGTTTTTGTCTTTTGCTTGTGTTCTCATATTAAGTTACAAAACTTTGATGTTACGTCGTTAGTTGAATACAAAACAATAGAATAAAACACTAAGACATAACAGTAGCTATATTATATAGTACGGTTCGAAAATAATTGTCAGTGAGTCATACATAAGTTATTAAAATTAATTATAGACACGTCGACAACTCAGGTCATTAACGTCTTCAACACAACAAAAATGTGTGTATTAGAAACCGCCAGTCGGCATACACAAACCGACTGGTACGAGCTCGAGTCCCTGGGAGCGCCAATTCCCAAAAAACATTGAAATGCAATTTGCGATAGCAACCACACAATGTCCCCCCTGGGGGGAACATAGTTACTTAACGGAGCAGAAAACAATAAAAAAATGTAAAGCGTACGCGTCCCATGCATAAAACTGTGCAGCCGCTTATATTATATTGTGAAGCATAAGTGTATGAATCACTGACAATCATTTTCGAACCGTACTATAGGTAGGTACCCATTATTTTATAATAACGTCGTTTTATACAAAATATGTAACTAGATTATTTATGATAAATAATTATTTTCTTGATATAAAACTTCTTAGGCGGCATTGCCTCGATGATTTGAAGGGTAAAATGCTGGCTCGATGAAACGAAAATGAGTGACAAAAATGGTGTGATGAGAATTACCATAACAACCCTAAATAAATCAATAATTATGCAGGTAGTCAGGACTCATTCTGATCCAATCATTACAAGCTTTTATTTAACTTGCAATGTAATTATGTTAGTTTGTTTGTGTGTGTTTGTTTAGGTCAAATCTTGCAAGTCAATTTTGAAAGACTTCCACCGTTCCACGTATCCGGTCGATTTGAAATTTTGTACACATATGTATTCCGGATGACAATACATGAATAAATCGTTTTTAGAATTAAATTCAACCCCTAAGGGGTTCAAACGGGAATGTAGGGTTTTTTTGATTAATCAACGCCCAGGCCAAATCGCTGAAGCAATAGAAACTTGAAATTTGGACAATTGGTTCCTTTTTTGACGTAAGCATCCACTAAGAAAGGATTTTTCGAAATTCAACCCCTACTGGTGTCAAAGGGGGGTAAAATTTTGAAAGACTAAAATGAACAAAATAAAATATTAGTAAAAAAAAACTTTTTAGAGACAAGCTTTTATTGAAATATACTATAAAAAGGAAAAAATAATATTTAATAATTTTGGTTCATAATATTATTATAAAAGTGGGGGCTGCGACTAATAAACTATCATAAAGATTACAACCCCCGCTTTCATAATAATTATGAACCAAAATAATTAAATATTATTTTTTCCTTTTTAGTACATTTCAATAAAAGCTTGTCTCTAAAAAGTTTTTTTTTACTAATATTGTATTTTATATTAGTACATTATTACATCCAGGCCGAAAAACTAGTAAATATGAGTGTTTAACTTTTTGTCGTTGTAAACTAAGCTTAAGAACAAACAAAAGCGAGTGCATACCGCTGCTGCACTCTTGCAAATGACTTTATTCTTTTTTCTTTTTCAAACTTTGAGATAAGTCTCAAAGTTTTCCCGATATTAAATCATATCTGCTCGATTCCTTTGCTGCAATATCATGAAATAAAAGTTTTGTGCCAACTGTAAGACGTTAGCTTTTAATATAATAATATATAATAGGGTAAATGCACCAGTCCTCGACCGCCCACCTGTGTTCCATCACTGATGATTGACAGAATAATTACATCACATATTATACAGTTACCACGTCTTTACAAGCCTGTAATCTATTTATACTATATATTAATCGGCCAGGCGAGGACAGTGTAGTATAATGGTTAGCGTAGCAGGCCTTTGGATCACACTGTCGTGGGTTCGAATCCCACCTCCGCTCATTGATGTTTTGTGATGTCATTTAGTTTTAAATTGTTTGTTATTTGATTTGATGTAATTAAAAGACGCTGATGCCCTAAGTTGTCGACACGTCTGTAATCTACAATAAACAAATAAAATAACTATAGGCCAGGCGTTTTTTTTGTACGGCTATCTCATTCTAAACTACCGATTTTGACGATCGAGGCATCATTTGAAAGGGCCCGAAGTGCAGACGTGCGAAAAGGTCCACGAAGGGGGGGGGTCAGAAATAGGAGGGAGGAATATAATTTCGCATCTTGGATTCTTGCACTTATATTGCAAATATTTTTATTCTGCAATTTTAATAATATAAGAATTGTCGATCACAGGTAAGTGATCGGAAACTGGTACATTTACCCTATCTCGTACATATGTGAACCAAAAGAAATTCAGACAAAATATCTCATAGATCCAGAATTCATGAAGATATAGCTCCTTTCATCTAGGAATGTAAAAATATTTATCTATCTATCAGCTAAGACATATATTATCAATACTAATAGACAGAGAGCTATAATATAGTGACAATTTTTTGGTGTTATTTATTCAAGGTTTTATTTTTGTGAAGATGTTGAGGGAGGCATATTAAAGTGCCCTGAGTAAGGGATTTTGCTAGATAGCGGTATGGGAGTCACAATTATTATTGCTTCAAGGCTGAAATTATTTGTATAGCTTGTCGGTGACCCAATAATGCCATTATAATATTTGCAGATCGATTGGTCAGTATTAAAGAGGTGGCAGATCACCCTAAACGTGTCATTTACCCGACGAAATTTATGTTATTAGTTCAAGGTTAAAATTTTAATATGTTTTTACGTCGACTGTTTTAAGCATATATTTCAATTTGCAGAACAAAATGTCGGTATTAACCCCCTCTTTTAGAAGGAAATTTGCTCGCCTAAGTGTTTCTTTCTGCAAGGGGTTAATAGTTAATACCGACATTTTGTTCTGCAAATTGAAATATATGTTTAAAACAGTCGCCGTAACAACATATTAAAATTTGAATCTTGAACTAATAATATAATAATAATATAATAACGCATTCAAAATACCGGACATCTAACAGTCATATAGTAGTACGTCAGTCGACAGCTGTTAGATGTCAGGGATAACGTTTAATTTTAAAAACAGTCTGTTAAATGTTATCGCCAAGAAAACTTTCTGTTAAAACCGATAAGGATGCGAAGCCACAAGTAAAAGCTATTTTTCTTATATAAATCATTCAATCTAGTGTAAAAAACTGTGGAAAAATCGCTTTTCAGAAAATTAAATTTCCTTCACGTTTCCTAAATAAATACGGCACAAGAAAATGTGACACCCATTAAATAAAAACAGATAGTCTCCCGTTGTAAAATAGTGTCTAATATTTTATTAATTTCAATTTTCTTTCAGTTTTCCAGACAAGAGGGACTTTTCCGACTGCAACAGAGCTATAGAACTTACGTATGTGTTTTTTTAACGACTGATCTCTAATTGACGGATAACGGATAGACGTCTAATTCCTATCCAACACCTGCAAAACTTTTTAGAAGCTGCAGTACTAGCAGATACTGAGAGAGAGGGGGAGAAAGAGAGAAGGAGGGAGAGAGGAGGGGAAGGAGACAAAGGGAGTGAGGGGGAGAAAGAGAGAAGGAAAGAGAGAGAGATCTTTGGGAGCGACAATTTTTGCGGGAAATTTTTAGAAGCTGCATTTCTAACAGCTATTGAGAGAGAGGGAGAGAGGGGGGAAGGAGAGAAAAGGAGTGAGGGGGAGTTGGAGAGAAGGAAAGAGAGAGAGATCTTTGGGAGCGACAATTTTTGCGGAAAATTTTTAGAAGCTGCAGTACTAACAGATACTGAGAGAGAGGGAGAGAAGGAGGGATAGAGGGAGGAAGGAGGGATAGAGGGAGGAAGGAGAGAAAGGGAGTGAGGGGGAGAAGGAAAGAGAGAGAGATCTTTTGGGAGCGACAATTTTTGTGGGAAATTTTTAGAAGCTGCAGTACTAACAGATACTGAGAGAGAGGGAGAGAAGGAGGGATAGAAGGGGGAAGGAGAGAATGGAAGTGAGGGGAAGAAAGAGAGAAGGAAAGAGAGAGAGATCTTTGGGAGCGACAATTTTTGCGGGAAATTTTTAATAGCTGCAGTACTAACAGATACTGAGAGAGAGGGAGAGAGGGGGAAGGAGAGAAAGGGAGTGAGGGGGAGTTGGAGAGATGGAAAGAGAGAGAGATCTTTGGTAGCGACAATTTTTGCGGGAAATTTTTAGAAGCTATAGTACTAACAGATACTGAGAGAGAGGGAAAGAGGGGAGAAGGAGTGAAAGGGAGTGAGGGGGAGGAGGAAAGAAGGAAAGATAGAGAGATCTTTTGGGAGCGACAATTTTTGCGGGAAATTTTTAGACGCTGCAGTACTAACAGATACTGAGAGAGAGGTAGATAGGTACTATCAAGCATCAATATGGCGGTGCCGAGATTCATTCGCTATCCGTTAATTAGAGATCGGTGGCTTCACCTAGTAGGTAGCGTACCTATACAGTGTCTACGACCCCTTTTGTACACAGACATTCGTATCCTCTGAGGCCAGAGGGAAGCAATAAACGTACAGCAAGCTGCTATAATAGCCCTACGTTGTATCTCTCTGTAGTGATCTGTGATCACAGAGTCCTACTATAATATAGAGGAGGATATCTTGGTGTAACAGGTAAGCGAACTTGCCTTTGAAAAAATAAATGTCTAAAGAACACATGTCTCTTTTTAGTGTTTCATATCGAAATTAGTAAAATGGAACACTTATGGAATCACTTCGGTGTCTGTCTGTCTGTCTACCTATCAGTCTGTATGTCTGTCTGTCTGTCTGTGGCTCAACTACAGACGTTAAGTAAGAAAAGTTGAATTTAGATTTTGGGTGGCAGTTTTTGGTGGTGGAAAGAGCCATTTTTTCAAGGTCATCGTGTGAGCAAGCAAAAGCAAAAAAATTGTTAAAGCGCGAATGAGCCATTTTCCTGAGAGAAGTTCCTTCAATTATCCACGAGAGGCAGCACTTGTGGTAGGTACAAACATTATTTATTCCCCATTGGTGTCATGTCATTTTAGTGGTATAACTTAATTATTTAATTAATTTAATAATTAAGTTATACCACTATGAAATGACACGACACCAATGGGGAATAAATAATGTTTGTACCTACCACATGTGCTGCCTCTCGTGGATAATTGAAGGAACTACTCTCAGGGAAATGGCTCATTCGCGCCACTTGAAATTTGGACAGTTGGTTCCTTTTCTGACATAAGCATCCACTAAGAAAGGATTTTTCGAAATTCAACCCCTACGGGTGTCAAAGAGGGGGTAAAATTTTGGAAGACTAAAATGAACAAAATAAAATATTAGAAAAAAAAACTTTTTAGAGACAAGCTTTTATTTAAATGCACTAAAAAGGAAAAAATAATTTTTAATAATTTAGGTTCAATAATTAATAAAAGCGTGGGTCGTGACTAATAAATTATCATAGAGTTCACAACCCACGCTTTTATTAATTATGAACCTAAATTATTAAAAATTATTTTTTCCTTTTTAGTGAATTTCAATAAAAGCTTGTCTCTAAAAAGTTTTTTTTACTAATATTTTATTTTGTTCATTTTAGTCTTTCAAAATTTTACCCCCTCTTTGATACCCGTAGGGGTTGAATTTCGAAAAATCCTTTCTTAGTCGATACTTACATCAGAAAAGGAACCAACTGTCCAAATTTCAAGTTTCCAGTTAAGTCAGTGCCTTAACTGGAAGTCAACTATAGTCGGCACGTGTGCCTTGCCGTCGTTACATAACTGCATTTCATGAACCGTTCACGTAACTTCGATCAAAATCGAAGCTTTCAAACGAAATACGCAAGCTAACACGTGCCGTCGCTACACAGCTGGCCCTTTTAAATATTAATACTAATAGTATTCTTAAGAAAAGCCGGAAAACCAATATATGTGAAAAATGAACTCAAAGCACCACTTCGTTGGGCCGAAGACAATTTCAACACATAGTACCTAAATAACAAGTAGTCGAGACGGCACAGGCAATTTATGTACCCGATACATTTTATACTAGACCACATACACACACACACATACAGACATCAGTGAGAAAATGATCTTAAACGATTGCTAGGGTCACAAAACGTGAAGATCTGTTAAAATCTCGAAATATTTTTTTCGGACTAAATCCATTACTTCCCTATCATAGTAGAGGTGGGAAGTAAAAACATAATGACTAAAATGTACGATAAACCGGCCATAAGTCTAACCCTAAATGCAAATCTTCGATAATATTATATTTGAGAAATAAGAAAAAAAAGTTTTCATACATGACATGTCAAAGTTGTCTGTTTTTACAAGATAAAATCGTGACAGCCAGACAAACAAAGACGGCATACACAAATTTTCCGCACGAGATGAACAGCAACAGAAAACGAGTTTTTTTTTGCAGTTGGGGGGAGGGGGGTAGTTGGCGAGATTAGAAGATGAAAGTGTATACAGTGATTGTAGAGAAGAAAGTAAAAAGGTACAGCTCAGCAGATTGTCCAGGTTTGCACGTGTGTTATACAGGTGTTTCAAATATGAACTCACTTTTTGAAGTTATACTTCTTTAGCGAAGGAGTGAATCGGACAAACAAAACAAAATTGACCGAGAGCTAGTGACAATTTTTTGGTGTTATTTATTCAAGGCCTTATTTTTGTGAAGATGTTGAGGGAGGCATATTAAAGTGCCCTGAGTAAGGGATGTTGTTAGATAACGGTATGGGAGGGATGCAGACCGCCTCAATATGTAACAAAAAAATAGTCACATTTATTATTGCTTCAAGTCTGAAATTGTTTGTATTGCTTGCCGGTGACCCAATAATGCCATTATAATATTTGCAGATCGATTGGTCGGTATTAAAAGGGTGGAAGATCACCCTAAGCGTGTCATGTACCCGACGAAATTTATATTATTAGTTCAAGATTCAAATTTTAATATGTTGTTACGGCGACTGTTTTAAGCATATGTATCAATTAGCAGAACAAAATGTCAGTATTAACCCCCTTGCCGAACGATATAACCGAGCAAGTTTCCCTCTAAGAGAGGGGGTTAATACCGACATTTTGTTCTGCAAATTGAAATATATGCTTAAAATAGTCGCCGTAACAACATATTAAAATTTGAACCTTGAACTAATAATATAAATTTCGTCGGGTACATGACACATTTAGAGTGATCTGCCACCCCTTTAATACTGACCAATCGATCTGCAAATAGTATAATGGCATTATGGGGTCACCGACAAACTATACAAACAATTTCAGCCTTGAAGCAATAATAATTGCGACCATTCTTTTTGTTACATGTTGGGGGCGGTTTGCATCCTTCCCATACCGCTATCTAGCAAAATCTCTTACTCAGGGCACTTTAATATGCCTCCCTCAACATCTTCACAAAAATAAGGCCTTAAATAAATAACACCAAAAAATTGTCACTAGCTCGCGGTCTATAAGGTCATTGCAATCAAATCAGATTTCTTGACAATGTTTTCTGCAACCCAGCATAACTGAATCGCCTGTAACTTGTATGCATACAATGATGATGTAACATCATTGTGTCCATCTGAATGTGTGCAGAGATTGGAACCCGGTGGGGCATTTCAATCGAAAGCTGCAGTCAGGACATACGACGACGGACGGACGGATGAAGGAGTGTGGACTTAAGAAAAGCAAACTGTTATGTAATCCGAACAAATCTTTTCCTTTCAATTCGAGTTGTGTAAGCTATCATTACCTGCCTGCATGTGACTGCTGTCCTCGCTTCATTTTCTGCATTACTGTTGTCACAGTCTCCCCCACCCCCATTTCTTGTCCTGTTACACTCTTCCCCCCATTTCTTGTCCCGTTACACTCTTCCCCATTTGTTATCCCGTTACATTTTTACCAGTGACACTAAAAAACAACATTCAGTTCGAATCTGGAGGCACATTAATTTACTGAATACGTGATTTCAGAAATTGTCGTGTTTTGCAGGTTGAATTTTTGTTAGGAATAAAAATAAATAAAAGTTGTCTTTATTTTTTTATTGTAGATTATAGACGAGTCAACAACTCAGGTCATTAGCGTCTTCAACACAACAAATAACATATTTGTGTATTAAAATCCGCCAGCCGGTATACACAAACCGACTGGTACGAGCTCGGATCTATGGGAACGCTAATTCCTAAAGAACATTGGAATGCAATTGCGATAACAACTACATCCCAATGTCCCCCCTGGGGGGAATAAAAGTTGTCAATAAAGATTTTCAGTTTAATTATAAGTGGTAGTTTTAAGAATTGTTACGGATCATCGTGTACATAAACGACAGGCAAGAGTTCTGAGAACCGGGGTCCGCTTACTGTAACAACTGGTAACTGCACGAAAGTTCTAGAGAAAGCGAGAACACACGCAGCCTATATAAACAGCAGTGTGAGTGAGTGAAGGCATCAGTCAACGGTGAATCACGCATTCAAGTCTACCTTGGAGCATGTAAAATAAATAGTTCCGTGATATAAATAGCCAAATTTGATAAATAAATACAAGTGTAGTGGTAATAATTACGAATTATTGTATATAGTTGTTTGTTTTGCTTTGTAATTACTGTTTAGTTATTGTTTACTTGTGTTGATTGTTAGAATTGACTTTTCGTTGTTGCGTTCATTATTATTGTGTTTTTAATTATTGTAAACAAATATTTATTCCGCCAACTCAGAAAACAGTTTTGTAACATTATCAAAATTTCTTTAAGAATTTACAAAGTTACGATTTTATTTTACTTGTCGAGCGTCTATAATCTACAATTCATTCATTCATTATAGATATGAAAATTAACCCATCAATTTTTAATACAGAAATGTTCTGTCAAACTTCTCAATATTATATACTTTGATGTCCTTACAGCAACCGGGGGCGGGGGAGTGGAAGCCGGAGAGGTGGAGGCGTTTTAATTGGAATACATCTGTCTAGTATGGGGTGGCAATATATAAATTAACGAGTAAAACCGTCTGCCGTGATAAGTTAGACACAATTTACGCCGCCATTCCCGTATACTCGGTAGTCGGTGTGAAACATAAAATGTCCCGGCTAGTTAAACTGCATCCACTTTTGCGGGTTAAATGGGATACCTACTGTATATATAAGTAGCCGTGCATATAGGCTGTGCATAGATACCCGCATGTCAGTATGTGTACAGTAGAACCTCCCCCAGGAGCAGGCTCGGATTTCTACCTAGGCCAACAAAGCACCGGCCTAGGGGCCCAACCGCCGAGGAGGTCCCGGCCAGGGCGGAGATGAAAATTATTGGGGGGGAAAGCCCAAACATTTTCTAAGATATAAATATAATAGTGTATTTTTTTGCTAAATTTTCAACCAATCCAAATCCATTTTTAACGGACTTCAAAAAAAGGAGGTGGTTCTCAATTCGGTTGTATTTTTTTTTTATGTTTGTTACCTCATAACTCAGTCATTTATAAACCGATTTTGAAAAAAAAATTTTATTTGAAAGGATATACTTACTTTCAGATTGGTCCCATAGAAATTTCATCAAAATCGGTTCAGTAGTTCGGCTGATTTTAATAAAAGTGAGTAACGGCGTGTGATTATTTAAGGTAAATGTCACTTTTTGATACTAAAAAGTAAAAAATAAAAAACTTTTTAACAAAAAAAAACCTCCTTCAAAAAGCCACTAAAAAGTGGAAAATAATGAAATTTTGAGGTCTGCGCCAATTTAACAAAATATGAAGTCGGTTAAAAAGAAGATATTAATTACTATACTATACTTTTTAACCGACTTCATATTTTATTAAATTGGCGCAGACCTCAAAATTTCATTATTTTCCACTTTTTAGTGACTCTTTGAAGGAGGTTTTTTTTTTTGTTAAAAAGTTTTTTTTTAATTTTTTTTTTGGGTTTGGGGGCCCCCAACTGTCAAGTGCCTAGAGGTCTTGGATCTCTAAGTCCGGACCTGCCCAGGGGGAACATTGGAATATAGTTATTATCGCAATTGGATTCCAATGTTCTTTGGGAATTGGCGTTCTCGCAGGAGCCTGAGCTCATACCAGTCGGTTTGTGTATGCCGGCTGGCAGATTCTAATACACAAACAAATTAACTAACCGCGGGCTTGAGAATAGCCGAGCGTGTAGCGGTGCTGTTGTTTACATGGCGTTGCTATGGTTCCTCTATTACAAGTCCCCAGTTCCCGGGTTCTAGCCCGATAGCTGGTAAAAGTGTCAATTGAATTTTCAATTTATTAAAAAAAGGCATGAATTGAAAATATGAATTGGTGCTAGGCTCAAATAACCTTAGCTGTTGGTGGTCTTTAAAACACACTCAAACTAACTAATATATATTGCAAGTTAAAAAACTCGGGTCGCAGTGCCAAAACCCTGCCGACAATATATAGTGTATTTGCTAAATACAGACCTTGTGGCTTTAATACGTGAACTTAAGTTTGTTTTTGGACAAAATAAAAAATTCAGCCCCTTAATACATCCCTTAAAATAATATTTTTTTCTTAATTTCAATATTATTATCATTTCAACCTCTGTACCAAATTAAATACACCCTTCAGTAAGTAAATCACTATCCGCAAAACTAGTGTTTTCATAAAATTTGTAAGTCCGGTCCTATCGGGCCGATTTTATTAAAATTTTAGCAGCACAGTTTGATCTTTACTAAAAGGTTAAATTTCAATTTTGAAACAATTCTGAAATTTTTTTCGGTATTTTCGGGCCCAAAAACTTTTTTCAACCCCTAAAAACTACCCTTAAAATAGATCGATTGGACCCATTTTAAACAGGTTCCGTGCGGTGATGGATTCCAACGTGTGTACCAAACTTCGTTCAAATCAATTAAGTCTTTCGAGAGTTATGCCGCGAACACACACCACACACACACCACACACACACACACACACAAATATATATATATATACATTTTCAAAAATGGTGCCAAAGTGTTCAGGAGGCTATGAAACGTCGAGAAATTTTGGTCCGACCCCTAGGTCCCGCCATCCGACCGACGCCAATAGTGTATGTGCCATATCATCATATGGCAAATACACTAATAAAAGCTTGTAATTATGAAATTATGTCAAATGTCAGAGTATCTTTGGAGTAGCTAAATTACATATTCGACGGATTCACAGCGAATTGCGATGTGACAAGTGGTTCGACTGTACATTAAGTTATCGAGCTGTGCATGTAGTGCAGGGAGAAGGACATCGCACACACATACACAAGGGTTAAGCTAATGTGTTCGGGGTGCCGTGGATCACATGGACAGCTATAATAATTACGGCAATGCATTGTCTAGTCATGCAGTCCAGAGTGCTTCAATGTCTTTACTCTATAATACTATAGGTAGATTGGATACGGACGTACAAGACGGTGTAGACTTTAATTCAGGACAGCAATACTGCAATCCTACTATAATACAGTCCGGAAGTTTAGTGTGGAACAATCTTCTATATAAAATAGTGTTCGCTGAAGATGAAAGCTTAGCGTTCGAAATGTACATCCATGATCAATAAAACTGTTGTGGTAAGAAGTAACTAAATTTTATTTTGTAATCTTCTATATATATATAAAAGAAAGTCGTATTAGTTACACCATTTATAACTCGAGAACGGCTGGACCGATTTTCATGATATTTGATTTTTTGGATTCGTCTCCGCCCTGGTTAACAGAATAACTATTAAAACATCGAAAAAATTGACCCGGGAGCGAACGAGCGAAGCGAGTGAGTAATGTATTATTCTGTATAAGTATATATAAAACAAAGATTAGTATTCTGTATACATAAAACAAAGATTTTGTATATAAATCATACCACTTGAGAGCGAACGAGCGAAGCGATTGAGTAATGTACCATCCGAGAGCGAACGAGCGAAGCGATGAATAATGTACCACCCGGGAGCGAACGAGCGAAGCGAGTGGTAATGTAATTATAATATTCAAGCGAACGAGCGAAGCGAGTGGGTAGAGTATTGCAGTCCGGGCGAAGCCGGACCGGGCCGCTAGTTATCTATATAAAACAATCCTAGACAGGGCCGACGCTAGGATTTTCGGGCCCCGAGTAAACGTTCTCAGGCCTCCTGTCCCTCCAAAAAAAATTTTGCTCCAAAATTTTTTTTCGGAAATAGAAAACTTTAATGCAAAAAATCAAATAACGTCTTTTTTGTTGGGAAAATGTATGAAGTATAACTTCGTCAGTGCGCTTATGTGGGTGAGGCGCATATCCTTTTTTTTACCCCCGTATACACAGTGGCAGATTAAGAATTTAGAAGACTCCAAGCAAAGTTTTACTTACCCCAATCTGATGGAAGAAACACTTGGAGATATCGATGCTACCCAAAGTGCTGAACTTGTTTAACCAACAAATCTGAAAAATAAAATCGAAATATAGTAAGTATAGGTAAATATTTAGTTATCTAAAAAGGGCGGTTGTAGAAAAGGGCCGTTTCGAGCCTAAATTTTCAATGGCCAGGTTAATCGTAATGGCAGACGCATGCAACCGCAGTCAGAATAATTGCGTTACATCTCCTGACAATACATCGCATTAATACCTATACGAGCCGCACTGCACTGACATATATACGATCACTGATCTCTAATATATGGATTGTGAATGGCGGTCATCGTATGAAACCGACTTAAGGTACGTGCAGTATGGAGCTGGGATTCTAGATGGTAGCGTAGATCATAGCAGGGCTTGCTTAAATTAATGCTTTGTCATATATGCGAGCGTACACAACGAAGCAGTGAGTGTAGCAGGTATAAGCGCTGTTACAAGAGCTGCTAGATTCAAGAATGTATCTCAACATTCTTTCAGCGCGCTGACTACTACAATCAACGTGTGACAACTGTCAAATGTCCATTACAAGTTTCGCAAAGGATGTGACTAGTTTAATAAGTGAAATTTTGCCAGTTTTTATTTAATTTGTTTTGAGTTTTTTCTAAGACGTATTGAAAAGTTTAGGTTCCATACGTAAATATTCAAAAAACCGGTTTGGATAAAATTTTAATTCTTGGTATAAATGATGAAATTCGCCATGTTTAGATCGTTTTTTATTAATATGGTGGACATGATAGCTCCTACCCAAATTTGTGTTTAAAATATACCACTTTGTAGCAGAAAAACACAAATATTCGTCTTCGCTATCTGCTATTTCAAACGCGATTTAAGCTTGTATCAATGCTAGTATCAAAGCTTCGTTGTGCAAACCTATAAGAGCTTATAATTTCAGCCACCATCTACCATACATGCTACCATCTAGAATCCCAGCTGCGTACTGCACGTACCTTTATGCATCGCCATATTGATGTAGAACTTTAAGCGCGGGCTTTTGAAGCATTGGGATTAGCTGACAGTTTAACCAGCGCCATGTTGATGCGAAACTTTGAGCACAGACTCTTGAAACGTTGGGATTGGCTGACAGTTTAATTTAGACACATAGAATGCAAACATGACATGCAAAAAACGCAAATACATTGCATACACGAAAAACAGAGTTAGTGTGGACGTGTTTACCACACAGCGCACACATTACAATCATGAACTTCCGACTAACTTCATGGTGTTACTACCGACTAACTTCATGGTGTTAAATTTTCGTGATGCGATGCGCGCGCATCGTAAAAATTCACTCTCATCATTTTTTCATAACGCGCCAAAAGAGTGTATAACTTCAAAAATATCGACATTCCATCTTTTAGAGATCGATGCGACAAACGAACGGATGTTACGAGTAAGGAGCCCCCTCGTATCCCCTCGCCCAATCTGTGACGACTGATGGCATGATCATTTGTTTTTTCCCGTGCTGTTTCTGCACCCTCGCATTGTATTTGCCACATTTCATGGATATAATGATTTTCCAAATTAGTGAAATGCGAACGAAGAACAATACTCGAATATTTTGTTGCAACTGACATCACTATTTCCGCTTTCTGTTGACGTGTTGCAGAGAAAAACGCTTCCATGATGAATATATGGTCGACTATAGCTTCATAACTAGAAACACTTCGAGAGAACAAAAAAAATTTATTTTAAAAAACAAAAATCCGACTGCTAAAAATCGAACTTAAAAGATGGAAACAAGATCAAATGATAACATGCAGTCGGAGGCATAGTAGTAACAAATTGAACAGAAATACCTCCGACTGCATGTTATCATTTGATCTTGTTTCCATCTTTTAAGTTCGATTTTTACGCAGTCGGGTTTTTTGTTTTTTAAAATAAATTTTTTATTTCCAATGTTTTTAGTTAAAAATAAATCGATATAGATCCTAAACGGTCAGTCGAATCGAAAAATGTTGAGGGAAAACTAAAAATGATATTTAAATACCTATTCAACGATACCCCACTTGACATAGTTTGTTGACTTTCATTTTTTTCATTTTCACAATATGGCGTCCTGTAGTCGCCATTTTGAATTTTCACTAACGTCATGTCTTCAGTGACACTCGCCGGACTAAGGGGAGTCGATTGACGTGTCAATCATAAAAATCGACCCAGGCGTTTGGTCTGTATAGTGCTTCAAAGGAACATTTCATTTTTTTCATTTTCACAATATGGCGTCCTGTAGTCGCCATTTTGAATTTTCACTAACGTCATGTCTTTAGTGACACTCGCCGGACTAAGGGGAGTCGATTGACGTGTCAATCATAAAAATCGGCCCAGGCGTTTGGTCTGTATAGTGCTTCAAAGGAACATACAAACATACATACATATATACATACATACATACATACATAGGCTGTTAAACACATTACCACTCCTTTGCGTGCGCAGTCGGGTAAAAATACTTTTCTAAAGCGTGTTACATACAGTGAAATCAGTAATCAGGGTTGAGCAGTAAGAGAAGAGTCTAACCGTCAAACCGCAAGGAGCAAGCACAAGCGACTAGGCCCTGCAGTCAGGGTACATTCTGATTGGTCGAATACCCCATCTTGATGTCGTTTGACACACACACACACACATCTAAACGAACGTAACAACTAACTAGTGAACTCTGTATACTAATATGGATAGTTGATAGCGATTGAAAAATGGGTTTTGTATGTGGAGATTGTTCAAACGCGTATTCTTCAAGACAGGCATTAATGTTCATAAAATTAGAATGAAAACTTCAGGTAAGGCAGTTCAAGTAGCTATTGACTGAACTGCTCGAATCAGAATAGCTGTGCTATGACGTCATCACTGCAAAATATGAACAACAGCTGTCAAATTTTTTTAAGGTTAGATGTATATAGCTGTCATCTTGTTCAAAACTATAAATGTTTCCAGATCTCTTGAGAGTGTCGAGGACAAATTTTCCAAAATAAATTTTACAAATTTTGTACAGTTCTAAATATTAATTATTTTAAAACTTTTCGAAAATAATAATTTGTGAAAAAGTAGCCAAAAAACTTCAAATACCTACGCGAAATTAAACATTGCTTTAATAAATAAATAATAAATAAAAAAAAATTAAAACTCTCAACTGTCAAGAGATACTAAAAAATTTACAGCAAACTATTCCCCCTGTCGAGAAGTATTTAAAAATTCCTAGTTTTTGAATTAATCACCAGGTGCTGAATTCATGAGTCCCCCCATTTCTCATTCCCCCGACAAAGTTTGTATAAATTATTTTAAATTTTTTAGGTACCCATGACAGGTTAGAGCAGGGATGGCGAACTTATGGCACGTGATAGATATTGTCGACATGGCATTGATTTAAGTAGATACAAAATCGAAGTAAGTAAAAATATGTTAGAATTTATTGAAAAAAATTTAAGTATCATTCAAATAACAAATAAATCATTTTCTTGCTCACTAAATTTCTTTTGAAAAAAATTGGCACGTAGATGTGAAAAGGTTCACCATCCCTGGTTTAGAGCTTTTAAAATGTTTAATTTATTATTTATTCCGTATTTGTTATTTCTATTTATATCTGCTATCAAAATAATATTTTAGCAATACAGCACTTTTTTTTGTAAAATGAACATATAGAAATAATTTACATATCAAAGCTCTACTACGTTCTGCTACCGTAACCACGCTCTGCTACGTTAACATACATAAATCTTATAAAAGATTTACTGCAATATTTCATATTTATATTGGTATCGACAGAAAGCAAAATCAAATGGAGCTGAAATAAAAAAAAATTATATAGAAACAACTTGTCAAGTTTTCTTGGCCGTTTTAAATATTATATAACAGTCAACACGTTTGTAAGCAAAGGCTGCTTTCCCATACATTATACATATTTGTACTGAAAAAACATACCGAGTTTTGATAGTAGTAAAGTTATATAGCCAACTTCAGAACTGAAAATAAAACAACTTTTTAACAAAAAAAAAACCTCCTTCAAAAAACCACTAAAAAGAGGAAAATAATGAAATTTTGAGGTCTGTGCCAATTTAATAAAATATGAAGTCGGTTAAAAAGTATAGTATAGTGATTAATATCTTCTTTTTAACCAACTTCATATTTTACTAAATTGGCACAGACCTCAAAATTTCATTATTTTCCTCTTTTTAGTGGTTTTTTGAAGGAGGTTTTTTTTTTTTGTTAAAAAGTTTTTTATTTTTTACTTTTTAGTGTCAAAAAGTGACATTTACCTAAAAAGAATCACACGCCGTTACTCACTTTTATTAAACCGACTTTCTTACGCTGTCTGATATGTCAAAAAGTGACACCTTAAAGAATCACACGCTGTTACTCACTTTTATTAAAATCAGCCAAACTACTGAACCGATTTTGATGAAATTTCTATGGGACCAATCTGAAAGTATATCCTTTCAAATAAAAAAAAATTCAAAATCGGTTTATAAATGACTGAGTTATGAGGTAACAAACATCAAAAAAAAAAATACAACCGAATTGAGAACCACCTTCTTTTTTTGAAGTCGGTTAAAAATAACATTTTCCGGCATGTGCAATTTCTTGCGTTCAAACATCTGACCAAGTAAGCTGGTGTCTCTACTTCCAATATGTATACCCGTTTTTCCACCATGATCAACCGCACTTCCACCATTTATTCTAGCAATTTATTTATTTTTATTGTAAATTATAGACGCGTCGACAACTTAGGTCATTAGCGTCTTGATTACGTTAAATAACAAGCCGTAAGATGGGTCGTTTATTAGGACTAAAGTGCGACCCTTGAGGTCCACACGACGAACTTCCCAGTTTGATAAATATTTAATAACAATAATTAAATTAGATATTACACAGAAAAGTTATCATTTTAATCATTAAAACATAATTATTATTTATTTTTAACAATAATTAAAAAAAAAAAAACGGCTGAACCGATTTTTAAAAAATTTATGTCGGATCAAAATGACGTTAACACGCCTCGATTGACACCCTTACGAAGTCGATATAATTTTTTATTCGCGAGATATTGTGTAAAATCTACTTTCTTGGAGTCTATTTGGTTAAGAAAAAAGAACGGCTGAACCGATTTTGAAAAAATTTCTTTCAGATCATATTTATGTTAATACGCGTCGATTGGCACCCTAACGTAGTCGATATCATTTTTCATTCTCGAGATTTCGTCTTAGAAAGAAACGGACACATACCGTACGTACGTACGTATGTACATACGTACACACACACACATACACACACACACACGAGAGAGAGAGAGACATCTTTCTAAAAATAGTGTAAAAATAGTGTAGTGACCTTGAAACATAAAAAATTGTTATACATTTTGATTTCGATTTTCGGACCCATTACAATAACTTCCAATGGGCAGCTAGTAGCAGTGTCTATAGGTAGGTACTTCCAATATGTATACTCGTTCTCCCACCATAATCAACCGTACTTCCACCATGACTAATTTATGCATAGTTAACGTTTGTTACTGAACTTTGAATATAAAACGCGAAATAACGTCCAAATGTATAAACTACACGCTTTACAAAAACTCTGTTAGATGTCACTAGTATTTACCCCGCGAAATCAACGACCTACGCTTTACAAAAAGTCCGTTAGATGTAAGAAATACCACGCGTACAATTATTAAAACATTAATTTATTAAAATTAATTGATTATTTGTTTCTAAAAACGATTCATTCATGTATTGTCATCGGGAATACATATGTGTACAAAATTTCAAATCGATCGGATACGTGGAAGTCGTTCAAAATTGACTTGCAAGATTTGACCTAAACATACTAACATACTAACTAAATAAAAGCTTGTAAGAAAGAAATATAAAATATACTGAATAAATAGGTACCTACTCTATGAAAATCTACATAAGTAATGGATATTCAGATAAAACTAAAGTTTTCTGCCATACCCACTATAATATAACTGCATTACAGGCATGTATGCAGGCGTGTAAAGTGACTTTTGACAGGCCGGTGTGCGAGAACGTATCTTTCCCACACTAGTGTGGGAAAGTAAACCATTTGCATAGTGATTTATGCTTATTCTCCTGATCCGCCCGCTATTACCTACTGACAGCTACTCTCAGCCTACTATAGAAGTGAAGTTGGCGACACAAAATGAACTGTCAAAACGTCTTAAAAATACTGAAAATGAAGTGAAAAGCAACTACATATTTTATAGTGGGTATGGCAAAAAATACCACATATATATAGTATCTATGTCTCGTGTGACTATTGGGCTTGAGAATAGCCGAGAGTGTAGCAATGCTGTTGTTTACATGACGTTGCTGTGGTTCCTCTATTACAAGTCCCCGGTTGCCGGGTTCCAGCCCGAGAGCTGGTAAAAGTGTCAATTGGATTTTCAATTTATTATTAAAAAAAATAATGAATTAGTGCTAGGCCCAAATAACCTTAGCTGTTGGTGATCTTTAAAACACAATAGCAATAATAGCTCGTGTGATTATTAAAACTCGCTTAATCGCTCGTTTTAACATGTTATCACTACTCGTCAGTAATGTACCTAATTACGTCACTAGATTTACAATCTACTATTAGTGACCTGCAGCTGTATATTTTGACTTAAACAATTTTAAATAGAGATTGAGAATATAGACGCTCGACAACACAGATCATAAGCGTCACATATAATATTTTATTTGTTTCCTTGCCGTTTTTAACACTCGGTTTCCGAACGAACCGGAAAAACATCGTTCGTATAAAAGTCGCAGATTTTCTTCACATTTTTTTATAATAAGTTCGGAAATTTGTTTCGGAATAAAAGTATAAACAGAGAAAACTTTGAATTTTCCAATCGCATTTCAACTTTCAATAAGATTTAACAGCCTGAAAACTGAACATAACACAAAATATTAAATTGTCCTGAAAAACTACTGACACAAAATATTGATATTCTTGTGATTTGACATCAGTATGCAATCAATCAATCAATAGCAATACTAACAATAAAACTGTAAATTGAGGTTATGTCTGTATGTTTGATCCGCCATAACTCTTAAATCTCAAATTCGATTTCAATGAGATTTGGTACACGTATACATGACTCCTCAACTCAAAGGATAGAATTGTCCTGAAAACTATTGACACAAAATATTGATATCTTTGTGATTTGACATCAGTATATGCAATCAATCAATCAATAGCAATACTAACAATAAAACTGTAAATTGAGGTTATGTCTGTATGTTTGTTCCACCATAACTCTTAAACGTCAAATTCGATTTCAATGAAATTTGGTACACGTATACATGGCTCCACAACTCAAAGGATAGGCCGCTTTATATTCAGCTGCACTCGCGTTAATACAAATAAAATAATTTTTCATACGTAAAATCAACAAACGCGGCTGAACTGATTTTTAAGTAAAACTCTCCCTGGGGGAACCTGCCTATTAACTGACCCCTTCCATGCATATAGGTAAAGACGCCAGTTTATAGTGAGTAGGTATGGCAAAAAATAAAAATATACATATATAGGTATACCTACAAAATTTGAAAAAGAAAAACATGTCGGAATTCTTCAATTCAACTATGGTTCTATGGTTGGGGGATATAATTTAATACTAATATTTCACCGATTTTTCAAATTCCGGACCTTCAACTGCCAGTCGATAGACAAAATATCAGAAGTATGTGATATTACACATTATTAACGACATAATATATTAAATCTTTTTTAGTCGGAAAGCATTGTTAGAAATTGCATGGCGGTTTGCGATGCCCGGTTGATCACTGGAACACATACGTACAGTACGTAGGTACGAATCGAGGGACCCAAACACACAAAACACACACACACACACACAGCCAGTGTACATACTTTGAATGCGTTCATGGAGAATCGAACGATTTATAGGTTTTCAGGAGGCCTTTTCTTCTTTTTTCTCCCGTTGTGTTTTATACGGGCGAACATTAAAAAAAAATTGACGTGACAACGTCTCTCTCTCTTATAGGCCTACATCACTGAGTAAAGAGGTTATAGAGGCGCTGTAAGTATTTAAGTGTGAACATAGACGCCATATTTATTGAGACATTTTCATTTTATATATGTAAGTTAAGAAGAGAATAATATTCATAATTCATATAACTAGAGCCCCTGTTCGGCCGCCATGTTTGTTGTGACTTGTGAAACTACGATAAGGTAGGCAACTTTGGCAGCATAGGAGTTTGACAGGTAATAGGCCATGGCCTTGAATAAAGAACCATTTCGATATTCATCTGGAATTATTGAGGGAAACCATCGAAAACCTCGAACAAGATGGTCGGTACAGGAATTACCGTTTCTCGGCGTGAGGCAATATAGGAAAAATTCCTAGTTACATCTGCCCCCAGCCAGGATTCGAACCCAGTACCCTAACACTGATTGTACTGGAGTATTTTTAGTAGGCCTAGGTCTTTTGAAAAATATATTTCAATGTATAGATTGTGTACACGAAGCCTACTAGCGCCGCTAGCGGGCAATAGTGCACGATTGAACTCATTTTTATTGTTGTTTTAGTTTTTTAATAAACAAATACCATTTAATTATAATTAATTTAATTATAACTCCGCCCCCTGCACACAGTCTCTACATTTTATAATAACGCGTTCATATTTCGGGACAAAAAAGGGAATAGATTTGTGTGTGTACAGGTAAATGATAATCACTCCTGTAAGTCAAACATAATATACACATTTAGAAACGGCAGCGCAGGGGCAGGGGAGAGTACGCAGTATGTGCGCTACCATACACTGTCATTCATCCGTTTATATGGATTTCATGCCACAAAAACTACGAAATTTACTGCTTTATATGTACCTATACACTGCGGCCACCTACATTACGCCACATACAGTCAACCCCATCTATGTATCATTTTATGTACCTGTCTACAATATTATGTACAAATAGGGAGTACATATTATATAATACGATTGATCAGATTGATCAGAAAAATAAATCTATAATTAGGCCCATATTCACCGAACACTGTTAAAGATAGAAGTTACTAATCTTAGAATAAATTTATTCCTTGGAATAAAATTAACTTTCAATTCACCAGGCAATTCATTCGATTCTAACTTCAGGTAAAAATTTACTTTATACCATACACCTTGGACATTTTGTCAAATATTTTGATTCTAAAGCACGTTTACCAAAGATCCGACCGATGGCGCATCGATCGAAAATTTAAAATGGTGAATATTGACATATTTTCCTGACAAAAGCCTTTACCTGAAAGATATGAAATTAATATTTACCTGAAAAGGTCGCCAGGTCAATAAAGTAATTTGTGCATTTCGTGCCCACACTATTTTACTAGGCGAATAAATATTTATACCCTTGAAATTGGACAGAATAGTTATTCTTACGATTTATACAGTAAACTTGACTACGTTTGGTGAATTGAATTATCGCTATTTATTCCGGGTAATAGTTACCAGGGGAATAAATCAACGAAATAAATAATTAACTAGGCTCGGTTAATACGGGCCTTAGTATAATTATTTAAAACTTTTGACCGTTGTTCCGCCCGCGTGGACATAGGAGCGCTTTAAAAGAATTCATAATATTAACGGAGAGAATAAAATTGAGGTTATGTATTACTCCTAGTCATAGACTCTCTGCATATAACAATTAATTCAAATCGGTTGTCCACTTTAGCAGTGCTGAAGTAACAAATCGAAAATAAAGTTTCGTCTTATCCCTCGGGAACTACTGAATCGACCGGGATTAAAAGTAGCTTATGTATCAGTCCGGGTCATAAATTATTTGCCTGCAAAATTCCATTCACATCCGGTACGCCGTTGAGTAACAAACATAGGTATATATAAAATTAAATTGTTTTAAAGACCACCAACAGCTAAGTTATTTGGGCCTAGCACCAATTCATATTTTCAATTCATTATTTTTACTTCCCACTGCTACTATGGTAGGGGTGGGCCGAAAAAAATATTTCGAGATTTTAACAGATCTTCACGTTTTGAGACCCTAGCAATCGTTTAAGATCATTTTCTGACTGATGTCTGTATGTGTGTGTGGTCAATTTTTCGCCTTCGATATCGTAAAATAACGGAACAACATACGGCCATGCCGATTGTTCTATTTTGTTTATCAGCCTTCAACTTAGATCTGATTAGATTTTGAGTCAAATCGGTTCAGTGGATCCTGACATATTAAAAAAACGTTCTCAATGTCACGTATTAACATAGGTAAAAAAAAATATAAATGAATTCTAGATGTTATAATATGAAAAAAATGTAAATATTTTTTTCTCTAAAATGTATAAGTTTTCGAGAAAAAAAATATTTTACTAAAAAAAATAAAAATTGTACGTAAATCAAGGTAACCATGTTTTTTGCTATATTAAGCTAGCCATCAGTAGATCACCAAACAAAAAAGAGGGCCATGCTTTTTTTCAAAGAATAAAAAAAGAGTGTTTATTTTTTGCAAATATTTACTAGATGGGAAGAATAGGACTGGTCATCAGTCGAATTTTTTTTTTTAATAATAAATTGAAAATCCAATTGACACTTTTACCAGCTCTCGGGCTAGAACCCGGAACCTGGGGACTTAACATACATATACCTATAACACATATATGCAAGAGAATATCACTTGGGAGGTGGCTCCACCATTTATAAGGTATCTAGCAAGTATCATCAAATATTACAAAACATCCATGAGCTGCAGAAGTGGGATTAGAATCCAATGCTCAGCACTCTGACTTATTACACCACTGGCCTCTGGTTCTAATTTACTCGACAGAACAATGTGAAAAGTTAAATTGTACATACTGTAGTAGTACATAATTTATGAAAGGTTTTTTGTTAAATGAAACCATTCCTATGCGAATATTTGTTTAAACACGTATAATTTTTTACATTTTACCAAAACACGCAATGGATATTCAAATATTTGAAACAAGTAGAGAAATTGAAGAGAGCTGTCACATAAAACAAAACAAATCTATGTGTATAAATTTGCATGCTGCACAATTTTAAAATAGTTTCGAAAATTGCACGGTCTCTATTTACTTAGTAGAGACACTGGAGGCCATTTTTACAAGCTTTTATTTAACTTGCAATCAGTGGCGTAACTTTAGATCGCGGGGCCCAGGTGTAAAATTTTTTTTGGGGCCCCCCGTCCCCTAACTTTACTCAACTAAAAAAAATCTCCAATTATTCATGACATCATCATCCCATCAACATTTGATTGTATTCTCAAAATGTTCTACGTCATATATAAACGACTCTGTAATTAAAAGAAGTTCTACTGGTATTCTTCAGATAATAATATTGCGCTCTTTTATATTTAAGGATAAATAAATCCTCCAGTCGTCTTCATCAAATCATAATTATTGACATAAACGATATAGAGCTTGCTAAGAAAATTTATTACAGTAATGTCAACTATTATTACAAATAGTGTAAGGATTAATCAATCAGTAGTTGACCCAAAAATTGGGGGCCTCTCGAGGTTAGGGGGCCCCGGTGATTGCCACCTGGAACACCTGTGGTAGATACGCCACTGGCCTAGCACCAATTCATATTTTCAATTCATTATTTTTTTATAATAAATTGAAAATCCAATTGACACTTTTACCAGCTCTCGGGCTAGAACCCGAGAACTGGGGACTTGTAATAGAGGAACCATAGCAACGCCATATAAACAACAGCACCGCTGCACGCTCGTGCATTCTCAAGCCCTCTAATAGGATATAACGCGAGCGAAGCCGCGGGTTCAGTCTAGTATGTATAGATAAATCCACTAATAAATATCCATTTGATATATTATATAGAATATTATCTAATATCTATACTTATATGATACAAAATATTATCGATTTACATAATATTCTGTTTTGAGGGTAGGTATGTTTACATAATATAAATACATACGTTTGTATAGCTCCCCATGTGACATTGTAAAATTGGGGGGCAAACACTTGAACTCCGACACATGAGTCGGTCGCATGAATAATAAAATGTGTCGGGTGGACGTCGCGTTGTGACCGTTTGATGGAAGATGGCCGGCGCCCGGCGCTCGAACGATATATAGAGATATTGCCATTTGGCGTCCATTTGACGCAGTTGAATTGAAGAACTGTCCATGTGATTCCATGTTCACTATTGCGCGGGTTTAGTTAAATTATCAACACGAAGCGCTTTATAAAAAAAAATTAGTGAGCGTACTTATTTACGCGCGTTATAGAAGTTATACTTCAAAAAATCACCAAAAATCGTATGCCGATTTGATATAAAAATATAAAAAAAACTTTTTATCAAAAAAAAAAAAACCTCCTTCAAAAAACCAATAAAAAGAGGAAAATAATGAAATTTTGAGGTCTGTGCCAATTTAATAAAATATGAAGTCGGTTAAAAAGTATAGTATAGTGATTAATAACTTTTTTTTAACCAACTTCATATTTTATTAAATTGGCACAGACCTCAAAATTTCATTATTTTCCTCTTTTTGGTGGTTTTTTGAAAGAGGTTTTTTTTTGTTAAAAAGTTTTTTATTTTTTACTTTTTAGTGTCAATAAGTGACATTTACCTTAAAAGAATCACACGCCGTTACTCACTTTTATTAAACCGACTTTTTCACGCTGTCTGATATGTCAAAAAGTGACATTTATCTTAAAGAATCACACGCCGTTACTGACTTTTATTAAAATCAGCCGAACTACTGAACCGATTTTGATGAAATTTCTATGGGACCAATCTGAAAGTATATCCTTTCAAATAAAAAAAAAATTTCAAAATCGGTTTATAAATGACTGAGTTATGAGGTAACAAACATAAAAAAAAAATACAACCGAATTGAGAACCACCTCCTTTTTTTGAAGTCAGTTAAAAAATACAAAATAAATATAGAGAAAATAGAAAAAAATATATATAAATATCAAGTGGAATATGGAATAGTATGGTTCAGTAGTTTTCGAGATTACCCGCCACAAACAAACATTCTTTTCGTCTTGAATGAGTTAAAGGAGTTGCCTGCTCAAAGGCGTTTAATCCAGTTTTGACAGATGTTATACAATAATATTACTAAACAAATTTTAAAATAGTTCTTTTTGTATAATACTAAAAACAAAAGAGGGAAAAATACTAAACTACAAAATATTTTTTGATGTAAGACTTCTTAGGAGGCACTGTCTCGACGATTTGAAGGGTAAAATGCTGGGATGAAACTGAGGTGTGGTGACGCGAATTACCATAACAACCCTAAATAATTCATACAAATGAAGTTTTATTTCTGTCGTGTGTGCCGCGACACACGTATTTTTTTTAAAACAAGTGTGCTCAACTCAATTTATTTTTAACAATAATTAAAAAAAAAAAACGGCTGAACCGATTTTTATAAAATTTATGTCGGATCAAAATGGCGTTAACACGCTTCGATTGACACCCTTACGAAGTCGATATAATTTTTTATTCGCGAGATATTGTGTAAAATCTACTTTTTTGGAGTCTATTTGGTTAAGAAAAAAGAACGGCTGAACCAATTTTGAAAAAATTTCTTTCAGATCATATTTACGTTAATACGCGTCGATTGGCACTAACGTAGTCGATATCATTTTTCATTCTCGAGATTTCGTCTTAGAAAGAAATGGACACATACGTACACACACACACACATACACACACAGAGACATCTTTCTAAAAATAGTGTAGTGACCTTGAAACATGAAAATTTGTTATACATTTTGATTTCGATTTTCGGACCCATTACAATAACTTCCAGTGGGAAGTTAATAATCCATTTGTGTATTAAAATCCGCCAGCCGGCATACACAAACCGACTGGTACGAGGTCGGGCTATATAGTGTATATAAGATAAATAAGTGTTGACATAAATTTAACAGTATAAACATAATAATATTACTACTTATAATAAACAGTTACGCTCTAGCAAATAAACTTCCAGATGACATCTAAATTACGCACGCGTCATAAATCCGGTGGAATACAATATAGCACTTGCTTAAAATAATTTGTTTATAAGTTGGCAAGTATTAATAACACGTCAGACAACTTGAAAGAGAATAGAAAGGTGTTTCAAGCAGTCGTATTAAACTTTGAAAACTTTGTCACCTCCGTATTACGTCAGGGCTGAGCCAAAATTGATATCAATAGCTCAATCGTTTTAGATTTCCACTGCGAAATAATTCGCAGTTAGCTCAACTTTTGTATACACCTTCGTTATGGTGTTTTAAAAAACGTGTAAAAAGTTCCCATCGATATCGTGCCGACGTCGCCAGATATTCGAGGTTCAAGTTCACGTAAAACGGTTTTTTGCAAATTTATCGGTTCCGTTCCATTTTTAGTAAAAAATAGTGTTAATCAATTTTATAGAGAACAAAATTCTCTATAACTTTTGTATTAACATTTTTTGTCTAAGATTCATAGTTTTATAGTTATTTAAGTATCCACCCGCGGCTTTCTCCCCCTCGATTTTACATAATGGGATTATGCTGCTTCCCGATAGCTTAACATACTGATTTGTACCTTTAATTTTAAATTTGAACTTTAATCTAACGATTAATAATAATTTTATCGAAATTATTGCAGTATATAGGCAGTTCTCTAGTTATAAGCAACCAAACATGCAAACCAACAGCAGTCAGACAGACATACATACAGATAGGCAATTTTTTCGATATTTCTATTTGACATCAATTATAAAGACTATTCGTAAAGGAATTTTCTAAAAATTTATTTAGGGAGGGGGGGCACCTATACATGCAAATGGTGTCAAAAAATTTTTGTTGTACCTATTCTTGTGGGGTATCGTTGAAAAGAGACTTTTGACTAGTTTATGAATGTGTTTTTATTTTATTTTATCAAAATTGTAGGTTCAGCATAACTTACGACACGCACTTGGCCGTTTATTTTATTTGATATTCTTCCAGCCCTAGGGTGTAAAACCCGCATACATATGTCGAAGCTAGTAGATGTACCCCTTTGAATCAGCCATGCATGCTTTGGTGGTTCCCTGTATCCAAGCTTTGTGGCAACAGCTGAAACTGAAGGGTCGAAGGGGAGGGGGGCAGGACAAACTCTCAAGGGACTCCTATGTAGTAGCGGTGACATAACATGTGCAGTCCGCGTGAAAATACCCGCAGGCTTTCGACTCTGCTCTGTCGGTATTCACCACAGAGGTAAAAGGTTACAGAGTGGCTACAAGCACTGAAAAGTGAAGTCAGTCGCCATTGTAAATCGGCCCTCATTTTTAACCGGCTTCTAAAAAGGAGGAGGTTCTATATTCGACACCTATGTTTTTAGGGTTCCGTACCTCAATAAGAAAAAACGAAACCTTTATAGGAATGAGGATCACTCGTTTGTCCGTCTGGCTGGCTGGTTTTTTAAGCATGTTGATCGATTTC
The DNA here is from genome assembly GCA_039654895.1 of Mongoloraphidia duomilia. Classification (NCBI taxonomy): domain Eukaryota; kingdom Metazoa; phylum Arthropoda; class Insecta; order Raphidioptera; family Raphidiidae; genus Mongoloraphidia; species Mongoloraphidia duomilia. The sequence goes on along the minus strand of CM077516.1, from coordinate 82,685,414 downwards.
TCTTGTATTTGTGAACCGATTTTGATGATTATTGTTTTATTTAATAGGGAATACCTCCGGGGTGGTCCCATATAAATTTTACTTAAATCGGTTCAGTAGTTTGACTGATTTTAATAAAAAGTGAGTCACGGACTGTAACACCGTGAAGGTAAATGTCAAATATTAAAACAGAAGTCGATTAATAACGTGCAAACTACGTAGGTATGTATATTGTAAAAGTAAAAAATAAAACACTTGTTACCAAAAAAAAACCTCCTCAAAAAAGCCACTAAAAAGAAGAAAATAATAAAGTTTGTCTGGCTGGCTGGCTGGTTTTTTAAGCATGTTGACCGATTTCACCTGTATTTGTGAACCGATTTTGATGATTATTGTTTTATTTAATAGGACATACCTCCGGGGTGTTCCCATATAAATTTTACTTAAATCGGTTCAGTAGTTTGACTGATTTTAATAAAAAGTGAGTAACGGACTGTAACACCGTGAAGGTAAATGTCAAATATCAAGACAGAAGTCGATTAATAACGTGCAAACTACGTATGTATAATAAAAAACTTCTTACCAAACAAAAAACCTCCTTCAAAAAAGCCACTAAAAAGAAGAAAATAATAAAGTTTTGAGGTCAGCGCCAATATAATAATTAAATTGGCGCCGAACTCAACATTTTATTATTTTCTTTTATAGTGGCTTTTTTGAAGGAGGTTTTTTTTTGTTAAAAAGTTTTGTATTTTCTATAATATGTGGGAAGAAGAAGTGAATAATATTACCAATCCATACCGTGTTTTGCCGCCATGTTTACTCGGCCCTGTGACGTCAGACCTGACTTCCACTTTGTATACGCATTTATGAGTATAGGTACGCTATGTCTCCTCTATTACTTTAACCTCAGTGGTAAACCCACACTGACTGCGCTCTATAGAAATCTCACATCGCTATACACTCGATCGGTGGAAAATTGTACCGGCGTATTCCATTATCTCTTCGACATAATACAATTATTTACTTAATTAGCTTAATTGTATCCACGTATGTTTATATTTATGTTTTATACTAGCTTTTGCCTGCGGCTCCGCTCGCGTGAACATAAGAGCGCATTAAAATATCATTATACAGGGTGTAAACGCGATTTTGCCGACTATATAGGGGAAATATCATTGAGAACATTTCAAACACTTTCAACACACTTGCCTGTTAACTGACCCATTCCATGCATACATACACGCATGTAAAATAGCTATTTTGTAATGGGTATGGCAAAACAAATTTAATATTTCTTAAACTAACATTCTTAAACGAAACGCAAACGTGTTGCTTTGAATTTTTATACGAGTTCGTGTTTTAAATTTTTTTATAGAATTTGTATTTTATTGGTTAAAGAAATGAACCGTATAATTTTCCATACTGTAATACCTATTATTTCATAATACTGAAACGTCTGAAACACGCATTGGCGTTCATGTTTTGTCACGGTAGCCGGGTAGCCTGCAGTACGGTAATAGTATTACAGTAGAATATGTTGCTTGGCATGCATGCAAATTGTAAACAGCGTAAAGCCGCTTAGCATTAAATATGCAGCATACCAAGAGCTGAAAACCCCTCAGGGGGGACATTGGAATGTGGTTGCTATCGCAAATTGCATTCCAATGTTCTTTAGGAATTAGCGCTCCCAGAGACCCGAGCTCGTACCAGTCAGTATTAACCCCGTCTCTTAGAGGGAAACTTGCTAGCCTAGGTGTTTATATCGTTCTGCAAGGGGGTTAATACCGACATTTTGTTCTGCAAATTGAAATGTATGCTTAAAACAGTCGCCGTAACAACATATTAAAATTTTAACCTTGAACTAATAATATAAATTTCGTCGGGTACATGACACGTTTAGGGTGATCTGCCACCCCTTTTAATACCGACCAATCGATGTGCAAATATTATAATGGCATTATTGGATCACCGATAAGCTATACAAACAATAGGTAGGTATAGATATAGCTACTACAAAAATACCCTAATTTTATTTTTTATTTAACATCAACTTTATGTTGTCGAGCGTTTATAATTTACAACATCAACTTTAATGTCAAGCGATACTCAACTCTATGTATACCCGCATATTTTTTTAGAGATTTTTTTGTAATTCTCGTTCGAAAAAATTAATTAAATGTTTTTCGACAATAAATTGCTAGGCTTGTTTATAAAATTTCCACGTGCGCCATGAATGAGGATTTTGAAATATGCCGTCGAAAAAAATACAAGAAACAGCTCGGGGGTCATGACCATGTTCTATTAAGTACCTATCCCTCAATTATACACATTTTATTTATTGTAGATTATAGACGCATCGACAACTTGGGTCATTAAATAAAAGTTCTCTTAAAACTAAATGACATCACAAAATATCCATGAGCGGAGGTGGGATTCGAACCCACGACAGTGTGATACAAAGGCCGCTACGCTAATCGTTACACCACACTGTCCTCACCATTATACGCAAACAGTGTGAACAGCGCAACGAACGAAGTTCATTAGCGTAAACTTTAAATCTTAAAAAATTCAAATCAAAAAATCAAAATTGGCAGAAAATCCATTTTATTCTACAAATGAATTTATATCCTCAAATTTTGAAGATACCTTCACTTGAAGGTGAATACTTTTTAGTATTTTTTTATATTTTAAGTATTTTGTTTTATATTTTAAATAATATTGTATATATGTATATATATTTATTGTTACTTGGACGACCTCTCCAGCCTATGGCTTGTTTTTACAAGAGAAATATATATCTATCTATATCTATCTATCTATCTATCTATCTTTAATGGTAAAAAAAATTTGATTTCACTGTACGCGATGCAATTAATGCACTGAAAAACGTAACATGTAAAGTAATTAGAAAAACAAGTGATGCACGCGAAAAAACCATTCATTTACTGCGTAATTTACCTGTCTTTACGTTTGCTGTAACAATAATCGTGCCTATTAGACGAATGACTGAATTTAAATATTACATAATAATATGTATAAATATTATGTGTAAACACGTTTATGTACACGAGCAGGACCGGCTTTACGGGGACAACCCGGGCGGTCACCGCAGGCGCCAGGGCGCAGCGCCCTGCCACGCAAATCGAGCAGTAAAAAAAGAATAACGTCACCACAAAACAAGAAAAAACAAGCCGTGAGGTGGGTCGTTTATTAGGACTAAAGTGCGACCCTTGAGGTCCACACGACGAACTTCCCAGTTTGATAAATATTTAATAATAATAATTAAATTAGATATTACACAGAAAAGTAATCATTTTAATCATTAAAACATCAATAATTAAAAAAAAAAAAAAAAAAAAAAAACGGCTGAACCGATTTTTATAAAATTTATGTCGGATCAAAATGACGTTAACACGCCTCGATTGACACCCTTACGAAGTCGATATAATTTTTTATTCGCGAGATATTGTGTAAAATCTACTTTTTTGGAGGTTATTTGGTTAAGAAAAAAGAACGGCTGAACCGATTTTAAAAAAATTCCTTTCAGATCATATTTACGTTAATACGCGTCGATTGGCACCCCAACATAGTCGATATCATTTTTCGTTCTCGAGATTTCGTCTTAGAAAGAAATTGACACATACATACGTACGTACGTACGTACACACACACACACACACACACACACACACACACACACACAGAGACATCTTTCTAAAAGTAGTGTAAAAATAGTGTAGTGACCTTGAAACATAAAAATTTTTTTTCCTTTTTGATTTCGATTTTCGGACCCATTACAATAACTTCCAATGGGAAGTTAAAAAGTCAAGAGGTGTCATGGGACACCCGACAGAAGCTATGCTTTTTACGCATTGTAATTATATAAAACCGAATTTATCAAAACTATAGACAATACAATTGAAAACTTATTATTTGACCGCCATTTTGAAATCTGACGCCATTTTATTTTTTTGTATCCTATAAAACTCTTAAATATCAATTTTCAAAAAGATCGGATAATTTTTACAAAAGTACATATGGCCGCCATTTTGAAATCTGACGTCATTTTATTTTTTTGTGTGCTATAAAACTCTTAAATATCAATTTTCAAAAAAATCGGATAATTTTTACAAAAACTACTAGAAAAGTCCGGCTTCGCCATGGTGCTAAGAATTTATGAAAGATGGCGACGCAAATGAACTGTCAAATTTTTTTCAAAAATAGGTTATTTTGAGTGGGTATGACAAAAAATACCAAATATTTTTCGTGCGTAATATGATATTATGACTCGTGTAACTGTAAAAAACTCGCTATCGCTCGTTTTTACATACTGCCACAACGCGTTAGTAATAAACCTCATTACGACACTAGAAATACAATCTATACTATTAAGAGTAGATAAATTAAAATGCTGTGTTATTATTTAATTTCAAATGTCTGCTCTGAATATTTGCTATAATATAGAGAATTAGATTTTGTAATTATTGTCAAAGCAAACCATAACAAGAATATGCCGTGTAAAATTTGTTAAATAAAGTTTCATAACATTGTGAAAGGTGTAGACTAGGGTAAAGGCACCAGTTTCCGACCACTTATCTGTAATCGACCATTTTAATATTTATAATTGACAGAACTAATTATAATATTTTATACATTAAATTTCATATTTTATATTATATATTACATATCGAACAGTAAAGTTTTTGATGTGAAACATCTTATGTCGGGCTGTGAACAGCCGCGTGAGGGGAAATATGCAACGAAATAATACAACGAAATAATGCAACGAAATGTTCTCCTTCGCTGCTGTTCTCCCCACCACTGCGGCATTGGCTAGCCGTGCACACACACGGTGTTACAGAGCTGTATAATATACGTCAGCATATCAATTAGTTGTGCGTAAAGCTATAAAAATGTTTCACATCTGCCAGGCGTCCCGCGACAGCTCACTTTTTTTTTTTTAAATCGATCTTTTGTGATTAAGTAGGTAGGTACCCCCGACTTTCACTCGGGCGAATCAATCAATCAATCAATCTATCTAATTGTGAAAACCGGTACAAAATCCGTTCAGTAGTTACGGAGAAAATCAGGTACAGACAGAGAGACAAACCATACAGACCAGGCATACACAGACAGACAGACAGACAGACGAGACAGACCAGGCCTAAACCAGACCTAGATGTGACAGATCAGACCTAGACCAGCCCTAGATCAGACAGACGAGACCTAGACCAGACCTAGACGAGACGGACCAGACCAGACCTAGCCAGACAGACGAGACCTAGACGAGACAGACCAGACCTGGGCTTGAGAATAGCCAAGCGTGTAGCAATGCTGTTGTTTACATGGCGTTGCTATGGTTCCTCTATTACAAGTCCCCAGTTCACGGATTCTAGGCCGAGAGCTGGTAAAAGTGTCAATTGGATATTCAATTTATTATTAAAAAAAAATAATGAATTGAAAATATGAATTGATGCTAGGCCCAAATAACCTTAGCTGTTAGTGGTCTTTAAAACACACACACAATTAAAAGGTTTGAAAAATGTCAGCCGAAATCCAGCGCTTAAAATTCCAAATCAAAATGGCGCTGCATAAGTTAAAATGTTAGCCCTTCCCAACAGCCCTGCTATATGAAAGTCACCCCATAAATATGGGGCTGTACTAAATAAAATGTCAGTCAAACTCAACGTTCTAGCAGCGAGAGCTTAAAGTTCCACATCAAAATGGCGCCGTACATTTAAATGTCGGCCAATCCCAGTATCCCAAAAGGCCGCTCTCTCGAGGGCAGTGTAGCCTAGTGGATACACAGACCAGACAGACAGACGCGGCGATAACTTTGTTTTAATAATTATTATAGCGTTAAAATATATTGAGAGCACTGTTTGGTAACCGATGCCTTTACCCTACACACAACACAATTCTAGTGTACATATAGTGTTTATAATCACACTCGTACAAAATTTAGATAGTGTACAAACGATATAATATATGAATATCTGCGGTAACCATAACAACGGTAACTTGTGGAAATAATAACACAGAATACACAACTGCAAGAACAATTTCAGGAAACCTGCCGCAAAATGTGTTTCGTAGATTGTATAATAACATGTCTGCACCATACGTACACACAAACATACGTAAATATTACATACATTAAAGTGCATTAGTTTTAGAGACGACGATACACAATATAACCTCAAACTAGCGACTAATTCATGTGAATGAGCTGGGAGACTTCTCTCGGAGGACCTATACGCCACCGCCACACGTTTTACGCCACACGGAACACACAAACAAGAAACTAATGCAATTTAAGTCAAACGCCGCACCGCCTTCTGCAGGCAGTGCATATTCGACTGCTGCACACGTGACCTGACGGTATACACACAAAATATTCTGTCTGTCTGTAACTGCACATATGTTATATCTTTTACTTATATGGGAAGAGGCTTGGTGTTTACATGTTAAATAATTCCATTTGATTTACATAAGATCGCTTTTCAAGCTAAATTTTGATCAAAATACGTAGAAAAATGTCGTTTCGAAGTGGGAATTGTACAAAAAAACTATGTTAAATACATGTATACACAGTTTACCACAAGCGACTAGACCCTGCAGTCAAGGTCCATTCTGATTGGTCGAATACCCCATCTTGATGTCGTTTGCCACACTCACACACGTAACAATTAACTAGTGAACTCTGTATACTAGTATTGATAGTTGATAGCGATTAAAAAATGCTTTTTGTATGTGGAGAATGTTCAAACACATATTCTTCAAGTCAGGCATTAATGTTTACAAAATTAGAATGAAAATTTCAGGTCAAGCTTGTAATCTAATTCTTTCTATAAAAGTCGATCAATTTTTTGACATTTCAAAATAAAACTTAATTAAATATTATTATTTGAGATATTAAGTATAGGATGTCCAAAATTTACACAGTAACAATGTTCTTGAGAATTTGGAATGGAAAAATAAATTTTAATTAGATTTTGTTTTGAAATGTCAAAAAATTGATCGACTTTTATAGGAAGATCAAAGAATTAGATTACAAGCCTTATCCGAAGTTTTCATTCTAATTTTGTGAACATTAATGCCTGTCTTGAAGAATATGTGTTTGAACATTCTCCACATACAAAACCCATTTTTTAATCGCTATCAACTATCCATATTAGTATACAGAGTTCACTAGTTGTTGTTACGTTCGTTTAGGTGTGTGTGAGTGTGTCAAACGATATCAAGATGGTGTATTCGACCAATCAGAATGGACGCTGACTACAGGGCTCAGTTGCTTGTCAGTTTACCTATGATTGTTATGTTATTTTCCCTATATGTTCGGTAAAATCGTTTATACACATTGTATACGAATATTGCCAGCTTAGCAATATGTTTACTTCATTTTGCATGACGTAATGACCTCTGTTGTCGAGCGTCTATAATCTACAATTCATTCATTCATTTTACAGTGAAAAATGGAGCACTAATGTGATCCACGAGTGCACTGGAGGGTTTAAAAGAAATTGTAAAATAATAATATGCAGTAAAGAGAATTTTTACTGCGTCAGAAGATTTTATGTGTTGTAAACAAGTAAATCTTCCTAAAAACAAATAAAATTGCAATATGTGAAAACACAAAGCTGTAAATATTCAAAAATCAGTGACGATAAAGTAGGTACGTTTCCTTGTTTGTGGACAAAAATCACAGACCGTAAACGCGATGTGCATTTTTATTCTGTTGTTTTCGTGTTAAGAAAAACGTGACATTGATAAATTTTCCGTTTCTTGTTCGTTGGAAGAATAATATTCTACTTGTTTATCTAAATGGGAGACTGGACATTTATTTTATTATTTTTTTTACTATTTCATACATTGTTCAAATACTTTGTAACATTTCGATATAATCTAATAAAAAGTTTTCAGATGTTTCGTGGAAAATAACTTCAAACACTATGGTAGTACAGTAGAGTCTCGATTATTCGACACACACGAGATTGGTTAATAAGAAAATGGCGGATGTAGTATGAAAGAAACGCAAACTGAATGAGAAATCCAGTATCTAAGTTTGAAATCTTTTTCTCTTTTACTAGAAAAACATTTTAAAATTAATTTTAACTAGGTAGGTACATCAAAATAAAAAGACATCACAAAACATTCATGAGCGGAGGTGGGATACGAACCCACAACAGCTTGATCCAAAGACAATTAATTACTGTCCAGTCCGGCTTCGTCCGGGTGAAAATCGGATTGAATACGCTATACTAAACAGATCCGAATTTGCTGCATGTCTTTACCATTCGATAGCTTATATCATGCGAGGAAGGTTTTGGTATATGGATCCGGCTTCGTCCGAGTTCAAATAGGATTGATTCGAAGTTGGAGAGCAAGCGAGGGAAGTGAGTGAGTAATGTATTAATTAATTAAGTAATATTTAATTAATTATAAAGCGAACGAATGAAGCGATCCAAAAGCACTTTTTAAAAGGAGTTTTTGATATTACAAAATTCAATCTACACAGGCGAAGCCGGATTGAACTGCTATATTAAATAATTAAAACAGTATATTATAAGTGAGACCATAGAAATGTGCCATCCCCAGTATAAAATCACTAATCATAAAATCAGTTTGTTAAAATTACTATTTTAAATGCAACTTATCAACTATCTCTTACCTTGAGATCACATATTGGTGTACTATTGCAACGGTATCCATAACCTCACAATGGTAAATTATTAACGCAGAATAAAGTCATTTTTGCGAAAAACACCGGCAAACCAATATCACACAGGTGAAAAAGTTATGTTCAAAAACACTTTTCAACTTTCACATTGTTTAAATTAACGATTTATTTATGTTAAAACTTGTAAAATTTTAAATTATTACAAGTTATTTAAATAATCAAAATTCCTTAATTCATACAAATGATTTCATTTTTTTTTCAATCATGACCTTACAGTCTGAATACAAGAACACAACTGCCATTTCATTTATTACAAAATTATAATCATTGTCTTTGTTACATAATATTATAAATATATAACTCATAAACATTACAGCAGTTACAAATTAACTAATTTAACTGACAGCGCGACGTTCACATTTTATTTTTTTTCCAGTCTGACCAACATGCAGAAGTCACTCAAATTAGAACTGATCATGATTCATGGCTAATGTAAATCAAGTCAAGCAATGCAATGTCTATTGGGATCCGTCAAATGGGTGGAGCTTAAAAAACATGGCGCAGAGGAGGGGAAATTTTCTATACGGGGTATACTTTTGCATGTAATTTTGTGATTTTCAAAGTTATAAGAAATGATAAAATATTTAAGTGCAATTTGTGATTGGGCCGGTACGAATCCTAAACAAAGGAATTTCGTTCAAGGAAACGGATTCTCAAAGCCGAACATATTATCAAATGTCGGAAATATAACGAGAAAAATACATGAAAATGAACTGTCAAAAGTAGTAATCTTTACGGCATATTGCTTAAAAACATCAAAATTGAAAGAAAATCTCCACGAAATTAATTATCCGTTCAATACTCCTTTAAGGCTGTGTTATGTGAATAATGTAAACACATAACTGCAACATAATATGTTATATTGTAATAAGTAGGTAAGTTATACTAACCTCAAAATATTTGTATACACATAATTAGTTCTAATTTTGTCAATATTCAGAGATTTAACTATTGCAGTACAGTATGATAATGAGTACATCTTATTATTAATATAAAATATTTTTTTAATACATAAATACAGTTTTTCCACATTTCATTAGAAAATAATTCTCTGTAAAGTAAGTTTTACACGGCAATAACTGACAGTGTTTATTGCCATGATATTAGAAAACGTCGCGAATTCCATTTTCGATAAACTTTTTGTTTATTTTACTTGTTTTATTTTTGTAATAAACAATTTCATGATTAATTTGCACTGTTAGCATATAAAATTTTCCCTCGTTTTGAGTACAATTTTCTGACACCAGATGTCATATGCTCATTTGACGGACCCCAATACGAAAAAAATATCGAAAACATTTTTTCACAAAAACACATTTTTTACAAGCTTGTATTTAACTTGCAATGTATGTTAGGTTGTGTGTTTGTTTGTTTGTTTAGGTCAAATCTTGCAAGTCAATTTTGAACGACTTCCACGTATCCGATCGATTTGAAATTTTATAAACATATGTATTCCCGATGACAATACATGAATAAATCGTTTTTAGAAATAAATTCAACCCCTAAGGGGTTCAAACGGGGATGTAGGGTTTTTTCGACTAGTCAACGCCCAGGCCAAATCGCTGAAGCTAGAAACTTGAAATTTGGACAGTTGGTTCCTTTTCGGAGGTAAGTATCCACTAAGAAAGAATTTCTCGAAATTCAACCCCTACGGGTGTCAAAGGGGGTTAAATTTTGGAAGACTAAAATTAACAAAATAAAATATTAGTAAAAAGAATCTTTTTAGAGACAAGCTTTTATTGAAATGTACTAAAAAGGAAAAAATAATATTTAATAATTTTGGTTCATAATTATTATAAAAGCGGGGGTTGCGACTAATAAACTATTATAGAGATTACAACCCCCACTTTTATAATAATTATGAACCAAAATTATTAAATATTATTTTTTCCTTTTTAGTACATTTCAATAAAAGCTTGTCTCTAAAAAGTTTTTTTTTCCTAAAATTTTTTTCGAAAAATTCCCAGAAAATTAATAGAACACACATGAATAAGAAATATCCAAGAACACTTTTTAACAGTCGCTTTGTTAAAGTAACGATTTTTATTAATAAAAGCCAAAAATTCAACATATATTTTATAAAACGTGTTATGAAAGCAAGTCAATTTATTTTGGTGCTCGTCGAGGGTTGCGCTATCTCTACGTGACTATCTAAACAATTGCTCTAGCGATAGTCGCTAAACGGCGACGGCCATTACGCTATGTGTAGCGCCACACCATCGAAGCGACGGTTCAGATATGCTATCAATATTACTATTATATAAAATTGTAACGTCTATAATGTCGTTATCTTGAAAGCTTTTTGTGTGACAGATAGGAAAAATTGCTTTCAAAATTTCTGACTGTCTGTTTATTTATGCCAGCATGACTGAACCAATTTTGAAGAAAAATCATAACATTATGTAGGTACATCAATAACTTGTAAGGAGAAACGTGTATTTTAAGGCGTATTTTATCTACGCAATTATTATTGACGACTTTATAAACTGAGGCCAGACGCCAAGTCGAAATACTGTACTAACATTGGAAAAAATTCAGCCTGGAAATGTTCTTTCACATTTTGGAGAAATATCATGGAACTGACAAAAATATGTATAGAAGCTTTTTTGTTGAGAATTTTGTTAGCTTTAATTTTGTATTTAACTATTTCTGCCGTGGAGTTGAAAGAAGGCCAAAAATCCGACAAAACCTGTTTTCTCTATCCGGCGTATAATTTCTTTACTATCCTGCCAAAAATCATTTTTTGCCGGGATAAAAAGTATTCTATATGTTGACCCAGGATATAAGCTACCAAAATGACAAGTTTCATTTAAATATGTTCAGACAGACAGACAGACAAAAATTGTAAAAAAAACTGTTTAACAAAAAAAAAACTTCAAAGAGTCACAAAAAAGAGTAAAATAATAAAATTTTGACGTCGGTGCCAATTTAATTACTTTATTACCTATCTACTTTTATTAAATTGACGCCGACCTTAAAAATTTATTATTTTCCTCTTTTTAGTAGCTTTTTTGAAAGAGGTTTTTTTATTTTTTACTTTTTAGTGACTTTATAATACGTAGTTTGCACGTTATTAACCGACTTCTGTCTTGATATTTGATTACTAAATAACTATAAAACTGACATTTACGTTAACGGTATTACGCTCCATTAATCACTTTTTATTAGACTCAGACGAACTATTGAACCGATTTAGGTAAAATTTATATGGGACCACCCCGAAGGTATGCGCTATTAAATAAAACAACAATCATTAAAATCGGTTCATAAATACAGGAGAAATCGTTGAACATACATTCATACCTAAAAAAAAAACATTGTTGCCGATTATAGAACCTCCTCCTTTTTTGAAGTCAAAAATTGCTGTTTTGGCCTCCATATCGATAATAATCTTCACCGCGATTATAATTTTGAACAAGCCGTGAGGTGGGTCGTTTATTAGGACTAAAGTGCGACCCTTGAGGTCCACACGACGAACTTCCCAGTTTGATAAATATTTAATAATAATAATTAAATTAGGTATTACACATTAAAACATAATTATTATTTATTTTTAACAATTAAAAAAAAACGGCTGAACCGATTTTTATAAAATTTATGTCGGATCAAAATGACGTTAACACGCCTCGATTGACACCCTTAGGAAGTCGATATAATTTTTTATTCGCGACATATTGTGTGAAATCTACTTTTTTTGGAGGTTATTTAATTAAGAAAAAAGAACGGCTGAACCGATTTTGAAAAAATTTCTTTCAGATCATATTTACGTTAATACGCGTCGATTGGCACCCTAACGTAGTCAATATCATTTTTCATTTTCGAGATTTCGTCTTAGAAGGAAATGGACACATACATACGTACGTACGTACACACACACACACACACACACAGACATCTTTTCAAAAATAGTTTAAAAATAGTGTAGTGATCTTGAAACATAAAAATTTGTTATACATTTTGATTTCGATTTTCGGACCCATTACAATAACTTCCAATGGGAAATTAAAAAAATATTTCATGTACTGCAGAAAAGGCCACGTTTCAAAATTAACTAACAGTTCAAGTTCAATGTTATTTTTGTATTTTTTTTTTCAATTTTTTGCATTTTTTGTGCCTATTATAGCGAGCGAGCTTTTTGTTTATAACGAACAATCGCTGCATTGTATATTATTTCATAAAATTCACAACCTTTCAACTCATTTCCTCCCGTTTTTATAACAGTTCCGTTTCATTTCCCCCGCAACGGATACACTTTTGTGCCGATTGAGTGAAGGGAATTTATTTTTCATGAACACAAATTTTCATTTTTATTGCGTAAATGGTTTGCATAATAAAACACGAATGCTTTACACTAAAATCATATTTTACAAAAAAAAAAAATAATTCACCATTTTCCCGATTGCGTTGTCTCGATCAACCGCGTGAGGCAGCACTTGTGGTAGCGGGACACATATTTGCAATTTTCTTATCTATAAGTTCGCATTATAATTTAAATACCCCGGTGGGGCTTTCGAATAGCCGAGCGTGTAGCGATACGGTGTTTCCACGGCTCCTCTTTTACAAGCCCCCAGTTCCCAGGTTTTAATCGATTGGATTTTCGTTTTATTATTAAAAAATAATAATTTGAAAATATGAATTGGTACTAGGCTCAAATAACCCCTAACTGTTGGTGGCCTTAAAACTAAAAAAATAAATCTGAGAAATGTGGAAGAATGGAGTTTTTTCGATAAGTTGAACACCTCACTAAGCTGACTGATTTTACCGATAAATAGGCGTTCTCTATACAGAAGTTTCACTGTATTTAATGACTCAGTTCACGTATTAAGGCAAATACACTATTTTTTCGGCAGAATTTGGCACTGCGATCAGTGTTTTTGACGAGTAAAAATCTTTACTGGCGCCACCCAAAAATGTCTGCTAGAGTGAAATATCGCTGAAAACTCCTGCAGCGCCAGGTGCATTCAACCCCCTTTGGTCATCTGTAAAAAATGTTTGAGGTTATATTTAGTCATCTGTCAAAAATGTTTGAGATTATTTTCGGCCATTTATCAAAAATGTGTGAGGTTATATTTGATCATCTGTCAAAAATGTTTGAGGTTATATTCGATTATCTGATTATATTTGGTCATCTGTCAAAAATGTTTGAGGTTATATTCGGTCGCATCTGTCAAAAATATTTGAGATTAGCTGTCCTCGTTATTGAATCCGACTGTTTACATATCTTTTCAGAGTAGCTTTTATTTAATTAGCAATGTATGTTAGTTTGTGTGTTTGTTTAGGTCAATTTTGAACGACTTCCACGTATCCGATCGATTTGAAATTTTGTACACATATGTATTTCCGATGACAATACACGAATAAATCGTTTTTAGAAATAAATTCAACCTCTAAGGGGTTCAATCGGGGGTGTAGGGTTTTTTTTTTAACTAATCAACGCCCAGGTCAAATCGCTGAAGCTAGAGAAACTTTAAATTTGGAGTTGGTTCTTTTTCTGACGTAAGCATCCACTAAGAAAGGATTTTTCGAAATTCAACCCCTACGGGTGTCAAAGGGAGATAAAATTTTAAAAGACTAAAATGAACAACATAAATATTAGTAAAAAAAACTTTTTAGAGACAAGCTTTTATTTGAATGCACTAAAAAGGAAAAAATAATTTTTAATAATTTAGGTTTATAATTATAAATTATAAACTATCATAGAGTTCACGATCCACGCTTTTATAATTATGAACCTAAATTATTAAAAAATATTTTTTCCTTTTTAGTGCATTTAAATAAAAGCTTGTCACTAAAATGTTTTTTTTACTAATATTTATTTAATATAAGCGTCTTTTATATTTTCCTCAAAATGTTTTTCAGATAGGAAGCTGCGCCTCCTACTGTACAAGTTTAATAATAATCCTTGGGAAGTAGAAAAAGCGTATCAATATAAACAAAAGCTTTCATTTCGCGTCGTATGTGTAAATAAACAAAGGGAGCTTTTTAGACGGAGGATGGAGGGAGACGTATTTTAGCTGATATTAGAGTTGGGGAGTATTTTTAGTAACAGATATTTTGGAACTGTTCCGCAAACGGAACAGTAACGTATTGTTACAAGATCTGAAAAATACCTGTTACCGAAGTCACGGTATAATTGAGAACGGGTCACGTGTAACCGAAATCACAACACGCGAAATTAAAATAAAATATTGTATTGTAACGATACACCTTGTTAGACAGTAAACGTGGTCACCGACCTGAGCGCGCTTGACGTCGAGTGGAGCCGAGTTAACCCGATTCAGCGTCACCGACCCGAGCGTAACGGTCCACTTTCGTTCACTATTCAGAAAGAACGCAAAGTGCGCCTCAAGAAGTTTTCACTTCAAAAACCATCATCCATAAACAGTAGTGTGTGTGTTTTAAAGACCACCAACAGTTAAGGTTATTTGAGCCTAGCACCAATTCATATTTTCAATTCATTATTTTTTTTAATAATAAATTGAAAATCCAATTGACACTTTTACCAGCTCTCGGGCTAGAACCCGGGAACTTGTAATAGAGGAACAATAGCAACGCCAACCTCATTGGAACTTATTGTTGAATGAATTGTGGATTATAGACGCTCGACAACACAGGTCATTAGCGTCTGGAACTTTTTGTTATACTGTTACATAAAAATGTAACAGATCCCCATCTCTAGCTGATATTGGTCGAAGTGAGTGGTGGCGAATGCAGTACATATTACGGATTGGTTCTATCCACTCGAAATGATATGAACAAACTTTGGCCATATCGCACGCCAGACATACAAAAGTTCACGTCGAGAACATTGTCAACAATAATATGTACTTCTGCGATCTGTCCAGATGTTGTACGCGGGTCTCGATTCTTGAAATTTTTACATTTTTGTCGGTCTAAATGGAGATTTCTATGTAGCTATAATCCAAGAGATCGCGGTCAAAATTTGTAAGAATTTTGTAAAGGATAATATTACGAAATTAACTAGATTTTTTATCAGCGGTCGAGACACCTGTCCTGGCGTCGGGGCGCTTTAAAAGACACAAAAAAAACTATTGATTTTTAAAAGCTGAAATTTGGTAGAGGGATAATTTAATGAATATAATTTATGAAAAAGCTCATTTTGATAGAACTGACCTAGTCAGCAGTCGGTAGAAGGTTCTAACTTCTACCTACTGCTAAATGCTGACTAGGTCGGTTCTATCAAAATTAGCTCTGACTGTTTTTTCATAAATTATATCCATTAAATTATCCCTCTACCAAAATTCAGCTTTTACAAATTTCTAGTTTTTTTTACGTCTTTTACAGAGGTGTCCTGACTGACTTGCTGACTAAGTAAATAACAAATCTAGCTAATTTCATAAAATTATCCTTTACAAAATTCTTACAATTTTTGACCGTCATACCTCTTGGACTAATAAAACTATAAAAGGCAGTTATGTGTCTGTGCCACATAAGCATAACTCTTAAACCCCTAGAACGATTTCGATAAAATTTGGTACACGTATGTAGAGCTCCTCAATGCATAGGAAGGGCTACTTTATTTCCGGCTTCGTTCGCGTTAAAGTAGGGCTTAAAAGTACGTTTCATACAAAATCAACAACTTAAATGAAATCTGAACTGATTTTCAAGTAAAATTCGGCACGTACACGTATTATAGGGCCTCCATACTCAAAGGGTAGAACTTTAAATACATTTTGATCTAAATTCTAATTCATAAACATTCCCAGTGGATATATGAAATAGATTTATACGGCTGTTTTGCAGTTGAAAATTTTTATTGGACGAGCAGCCTCTCTGAACCTCGAGTTATGGGACATCCTGTATAATGCGAGTGAAGTCGTGTGTTCAGGTTAGTTTTCTATAAAACAAAATATTATATTACGTAAATTCGAGAAATAATTTTTTTTTCAATTTAAAGCAAAATAAAGATTATCCCCCATCATGAATTATTCTTCCCTAACAACTGTGCTTTAAATTCAGTTTGACAATTTTTGTTACGAAACGTACAGCGGGCAAACAGATGCATTTATACAGCGTGTCCACGAAAGTTCTTTACAAATGGAATTTTTTTTTATTAATTATTGGAGCAAAATTTTTTTTCTGTGGAAAAGTTCTGCTTCGTCCAAAGCCTCTAAAACACCAATGAAAATTTTTTGGATTTTGGAAGGAGAACTGTTGTTTGTATGGAGAGAGATGGAGGACATGTTGAATTCTGATTTATAATTCTGAATAAATAATTAGTTAGAAGTTAGTTATGTTATAATTTTGAATTAAATTTGATTATGCAACTAATTTTGCGAAAATCTTGAATATCACAAATAATTTTTATTTTTAGTAAAATAAAACTTTTTGATTTCCCTCGTATAAATTTAGGCCGAAAAAAATTTTCTTTGGTGTTTTAGAGGTTTTGGACGAAGCAGAACTTTTCCACAGAAAAAAATTTTTGCTCCAATAATTAATAAAAAAAAATTCCATTTGTAAAGAACTTTCGTGGACACGCTGTATATCTTTGCTTACACACAATTATAGGGTAAAGGCACCAATTCTCTTCGCACTGACAAAGTATTGTCTCAGAACGATCGCCTATGGACAGTACATAAAATAGAGAGAAAAATTCTGAGCTGAAAAGTCCTTAGACATTTTTTGATCCGATGTACCGTTAATGACTTTTCTGTTGAACAACTATCGTCGGCAATTTATGTCCACAGCTGTGTATTGACGCTAGCATACGCTCGACTAAATAGTTGTTCGGCGACCCATTAGTTTAAACAAAAAAAATCATAAAAACGCATCAATCGTCTTTTGACTTTTCTGTCGAACAACTATCGTCGGCAGCTTATGTCCACAACTGTGTATTGACGCTAGCACACGCTCGACTAAATAGTTGTTCGGTGAGCCATTAGTTTAAACAAAAAAATCATAAAACCGCATCGATCGTCTTTAGACTTGTCTGTCGAACAACTATCGTTGATAGCTTATGTCTACAGCTGTGTATTGACGCTAGCATACGTTCGACTAAATAGTTGTTCGGCAACCCATTAGTTTAATAGTGACAACTGATTGATTGTATGCGCACCTCGAACAAAACTAAACAGTTTAGTCGTGGAAACAATTGTGTGTATACGTCCGGCCTTATTCTACAGAATTATTATTATTATTATTGTAGATTATAGACGCGTCGACAACTCAGGTCATTATCGTCTTCAACACAACAATTAATAATCCATTTGTGTATTAGAATCTCTCAGCCAGCATACACAAATCGACTAGTACGAGCTCGGGATCCTGGGAACGCCAATTCCCAAAGAACATTGGAATGCAATTGCGAGAACAACTACATTTCAATGTTCCCCCTGGGGGAAATATTCTATAGAGAATAGCACTAATAATGTTCTATTCTCCAAGTGTGCAAGCTTTCACGGCCGGCATTGTTCCAAGTCTTCATGGTTTCCGGGCTTGTAGGCCGTGGTCCGGTGGTATTTCTACTTAACGTTTCGTCTACAACTGCGGTAGACATTCTCAAAGGCGATGTGGCAGCGGTCGAAGTGTCCTCTTTGGCGGCTCACAGGTCAGTGTGTCAGTGACTGGTGTCCTCCCTTCTTTTATGCTGACACACTGACCTGTGAGCTACCAAGGAGGACACTTCGACCGCTGCCACATCGCCTTTGAAAATGTCTACCGCAGTTGTAGACGAAACGTCAGGTAGAAATACCACCGGACCACGGCCTACAAGCCCGGAAACCATGAAGACTTTGAACACTGACCTGTGAGCCGCCAAGGAGGACACTTCGACCGCTGCCACATCGCCTTTGAGAATGTCTACCGCAGTTGTAGACGAAACGTCAGGTAGAAATACCACCGGACCACGGCCTACAAGCTCGGAAACTTGGAAGACTTGGAATGTTCTATTCTGTCAACTATAAAATATATAAAAGTAGTCGATCACTGGTAGGTGATCGAGAAGTGGTACCTTTACCCTACTCTACTATGGGAATAAAACAATATAAAATACATAAAGTCATATATGCATACAATATAATACAAATACAAATATAGGAGACAATACAGATGTCTTTAATGGAGTCTTACATTACAATATGTTATATGAAAGTTTAATATAAACTTATTTAAAGTTGAACTTTAAGTCGTAAATTGAAATTCTGAAAATGCGCCATAAAAAGGAAAATAAAATAAAAATACCGACAACTTTGTATTATGAAAAACACATTTCTGATTTTTTTTCTACAAATTATTAACTACCGGCAATCTTATTCATTTGTAACTGTAGAAACATTTTATTACCCAAACGCAACATGTCTATTGTCTATTAAACCGAGCTAGTGACTATTTTTTAATGGTATTTATTCAAGGCTTTATTTTTGTGAAGATGTTGAGGTAGGCATATTAAAGTGCCGTGAGTAAGGGATTTTGCTAGATAGCGGTATGGAAGGGCTGCAGACCGCCCCCAACATGTAACAAAAAAATTGGTCATAATTATTATTGCTTAAAGGATGAAATTGTTTGTATAGTTTGTTGGTGATCCAATAATGCCATTATAACATTTGCAGATCGATTGGTCAGTATTAAAGGGGTGGAAGATCACCCTAAACGTGTCATGTACCCGATGAAATTTAAATTATTAGTTCAAGGTTCAAATTTTAATATGTTGTTACGGCGACTGTTTTAAGCATATATTTCAATTTACAGAACAAAATGTCGGTATTAACCCCCTTGCAGAACGATATAAACACCTAGGTGAGGAGGGGGTTAATACTGAGATTTTGCTCTGCAAATTGAAATATATGCTTAAAACAGTCGCCGTAACAACATATTAAAATTTGAACCTTGAACTAATAATATAAATTTCATCGGGTACATGACACGTTTAAAGTGATTTGCCACCCCTTTAATTCCGAACAATCGATCTGCAAATATTATAATGGCTTTATTGGGTCACCGACAAGCTATAAAAACAATTTCAGCCTTGAAGCAATAATAATTTTGACCATTTTTTTTTTGTTATATGTTGAGGACGGTCAGCATCCCTCCTATACCGCTATCCAGCAAAATCCCTTACTCAGGGCACTTTAATATGTCTCCCTAACAGAAGTTGCTATGGCAACCGTTATTTTCTGCGCTAGTGCGGAAAATAAAACATTTTCCGCACAGCTACCTATTAAATGACTGATTAAAGGCCGTTATACATACATGGAAAGTAGCTATTTTGTAGTGGGGATGGCAAAAAAATATTTTATTATATTTTCAATTGTTCCCCGCACGTTTCGACTGGCTTCAATGGTATACATATCTACAAGCTGTGGTATGCCACTTCTATAGCTATCTGTATTCTGAGGTTTAAACGTACGTATATAACTATTACGGCATTACGACTTCAAACTATACACAAAGTATAAAACGGTGAAACTGCATTGCAGCCGCTCATTAGAATAATCTTACCGTTAAGATATTCAGGCGTCTGCGGAAGATTACATATTGTGTTGTTGTTTTCTTTTAGAGCTTTTTATGCCTCTAAGAAATTAATGTCGCTGTAAAAATATACGTGCATTTAGCGGAAAGAAGAAAAACACTGGTTGCAGTGCCAAACCCTATAAGAGCAAAGACAGACAATAATGCCATTATAATATTTGCAGATCGATTGATCAGTATTAAAGGGGTGGCAGATCACCCTAAACGTGTCATGTACCCGACGAAATTTATATTATTAGTTCAAGGTTCAAATTTTAATATGTTGTTACGGCGACTGTTTTAAGCATACATTTCAATTTGCAGAACAAAATGTCGGTATTAACCCCCTCTCTTAGAGGGAAACTTGCTCGCCTAGGTGTTTAAATCGTTCTGCAAGAGGGTTAATACAGACATTTTATATATGCTTAAAACAGTCGCCGTAACAATATCTTAAAATTTGAACATTGAACTAATAATATAAATTTCGTTGGGTATACATGACACGTTTAGGGTGATCTGCCACCCCTTTAATACTGACCAATCGATCTGCAAATATTATAATGGCATTATTTATTTATTTATTTGATGGCTTCTCACAGACTATAAAATTCCAATTAATTGGGTCACCGACAAGCTATACAAACAATTTCAGCCTTGAAGCAATAATAATTGTGACCATTTTTTTTGTTACAGGTTGGAGGCGGTCTGCATCGCTTCCATATCACTATCTAGCAAAATCCCTTACTCAGGGCACTTTAATATGCCTCCCTCAACATCTTCACAAAAATAAGGCCTTGAATAAATAACACCAAAAAATTGGTCTATTTGAGTATCTGTCGGGAGATAGTATCTTAGATAATAGATTCTAAAGTATCTTTTATTTATTTACTTTCATAGAAAGTAACTCGCCTTTTTTATGTTTTGGGGTATTGATTATTTGATATCCTGTATCTATAGATACTTTTTTCGAGTACTTTCTGTAGCTCTGCCGACTCCTAGGTCCCGCAATTGAACTGCAATAGTGTACATGCATATTTACTATGTACAGGCAAATACACTAATAAAATGAGCAAATAAAGCGGATTGAAACAAATTATCATATTTGGCAATCAACAACACAAAACTTTTAAAAATGTTATGCAAATGCAATTTTATGCTTTTACTACAAAACTGTTCCCACTTCCCGACCGCGCATTTAAATCTATGACCAAAAAGCGACACCGCTTATGTCAAATTATTTCAATCTTCAGATAAATCTTTTAACTCTTTTTTTGCCATACCCACTATAAAATAACTACTTTACATGCGTGTATGTATAGATGGAAGTTAACAGGCCAGATGTGTTGAAAGTGTTTTCAAAACACACTAGTGTGGTAAGTAAACATTTTCCATAGAGATTTATGTTTGTTCGTACTGATTCGCCCGCTATTACCTACCTACTCAACACTCGCATGGCCAGCTATAATTGAATTTTCCGTGACGTCATGTAGCCTATTTCAAATGTCAACGAAACCTTTCTTTTGTTTTGATTTTGATACCTATATCAATGTATTTAGAAGAAAAAAAATACTTTTGCATTCTAACAAAATAGCGTCTAGCGTCCGCCATATTGAATTTTCCGTGACGTCATATACCCTATGTCACTCTGGGGATTCAGACGAATCTAATGACCCTTCATTTTTCAAAATCCGTCAAGCCGTTTAGGCTACAGAGCGTGATAAAGAAATATACACACATAAAAATACCCTCCTTTTGGCGCAGTCGGGTAATTAGAAAAAAACAACGCCAAAAATGTTACGGTGCCATCAGGTTTCGAACCGAGGTTCCTATGCATACAACGCAAAGACGTTGCCAACTACGCTATCGGTGCAACTGTATTGCGTACCGTTTTTATGATATAAGTATGTCAGCCGCGTCACATTCGGACTGCGAACGTGCGAATGCGAACGGTTCACGTTATTTCACTACATAGGCAAAGAGTGCCTAACGCGCCTAAGGAAGTTTTCACTTCAAAAATTTCCCGGTCCTTTGAACTCTTGCTTATCCAGGTTTGACTGTATAATCGAAAAACAAATCCTAATATAAGAAACGTCAAACTTAATTTAATCTAAAATCAAATATTATTCCGCCAGCGTCGTCACAAAATGATTTGAACCTAGATTCTCGGCTTGTGCGATAATAGAACAGCAGATTCCGGTGTCGCAGTGGGCTTTGCTATCACGCCATAGCGGCCATAGATGCTATCTATCAATCTCCATATAATAGTGATCCCGACTATTACAGATAAAGACAATATAAATACAGATAGATACGTTCCAGCCGTCTAGATGGGGCATTTCAAATAACCAGGGGCTATACGGAACTATGTACGGTTCTATGGATACAATACACATAATAGATATACAGACTGTCCCATTCCTACATTAGAAAATGTTGAAAATTATGTTTTAAAGACCACCAACGCAGCTAAGGTTATTTGGGCTTAGCACCAATTCATATTTTCAATTCATTATTATTTTTTTAATAATAATGTAGCAAACCCCAAGATGTTACGCCACTGCCTCCAATAGAAGCCACGAGAAAGAAAGGCCACAGTAGTAAAGCGTGGAATGGTATTGAAGATACGAGAACGTACTAGGCTGGGCCGCGTAGCGTATATAAACAAGCCGGTACGAGTGAAGCAGGCAGTCAACGATGTCATGCAATCGAGGCAGTGAATGGTGAGTCGTGCCAGCAGTCAGTACAGTGAAATAAATATTGATCAGTCAACGGGAATCAGTCAGTGTAGATTGTACTGTGACAGTGTTGAACAGCGAAATAAATCTGATATAAATACCGTGATATAAATTCACCTGATAAAATAAATATTAGTGTAGTCAGTTGTATATATTTAAGTGTTATTTAAGTGGCTCGTTTAGTTCAATAACTACCGTTTAAGTTTTTTATTGTTAGAATTGACTTTTTGTTGTTGCATTTATTGTTATTGTATTTTTAATTATTGTAAATAAATATTTATTCCGCCAACTCAGAAAACAGTTTTGTAAGAATAAATTGAAAATCCAATTGACACCTTTATCAGCTCTCGAGCTAGAACCCGGGAACTGGGGACTTGTAATAGAGGAACCATAGCAACGCCATGTAAACAGCAGCATTGCTACACGCTCGGCTATTCTCAAGCACTAGAAAATGTTAACTCTATTTTTAGAAGTTATATCTATACTAATATTATAAAGAGGTAAAATTTGTTTGTTTGTGTGTAGGGGGTAATGTCTGGAACTACTGAACCGATTCTAACCAAGTTGAAATTATCATAATATTGTATTGTCACGGGAACTCAATGTGTGTGCAAAGTTTCATAAGAATCGGTTAAGTAGAAGTAGTTGAAAAAGCTGTCGCAAGATTTGAAACAAAGATAGTAACAAAAAATCAAACAAATATACGGGGTCAAGCTAAATAAAACCGTTTAAAAAAGTACATCGCTGTATTAAAAAATAAACGTATTTAGAAATAATAATGACCAGAAAAAAATAAAAAAATATCTATTGTTAAAATGGGATTTATATTCCTGTGTATCAAAATAAAATGGACAGCTTGTATATCACAAAACCTGCAAATAATCATGATTCTATTCATCGAGTACACACGATACAGTTTCTTTATTTGCGTTATCAGAAAATTTGACAAAAACTTAAAATTGTGACCACAATTTCTCCGTTTAAGAAAAGCAATGAGGTTTAAATCGATCCTGCTCGAAAAATAATTAATCGATCGCAACGGTATTTTACAAGGCTTGTAATCAAATTCTTTCTATAAAAGTCGATCATTTTTTTGACATTTCAAAATAAAACCTAATTTAATATTATTGATATGTGAAACATCTTATGTCGGGCTGTGAACAGCCGCGTGAGGGGAAATATGCAACGAAATGTTTGGTCCGCTCCTTCGCTGCTTTTCTCCCCACCACTGCGGCACTCTCTCTCTCTCTTAGCTCAGGCGTGCACTGTAACACACGCGGTGTTACAGTGCAGTATATAGGATTACGTCAGCATAACAGTTAATTGCTGCTTTTGAAAAAATATATACTACTACATAGAGAATACCACCGAGTTCAATAACGTTTTCTTTGATGTTTCACATCTGTCGGGGGTCCCAAGACCCACACCTTTTTTTTATTATTTGAGATATTAAGATGTTCAAAATTTATACAGTAACAGGGTTCTTGAGATATTGGAATGGAAAAATAAACTTTAATTAAGTTCTATTTTGAAATGTCAGAAAATTAATCGACTTTTATAGAAAGAATTAAAATACAAGCCCTACTTGAAGTTTTCATTCTAATTTTGTTAACATTAATGCCTGTCTTGAAGAATATGTATTTGAACATTCTCCACATACAAAACCCATTTTTTAATCGCTATCAACTATCCATATTAGTATACAGAGTTCACTAGTTAGTTGTTACGTTCGTTTAGGTGTGTGTGTCAAACGACATCAAGATGGGGTATTCAACCAATCAGAATGGACCCTGACTGCAGCGCCTAGTTGACTGTCTTCAGGTGAGTGCACCTCCATTGGAATCGTGTGTATCAAGCAAAACATTAATACCAGCCACAATACCTTTTATTATTGCTAAGTGTCAGCGTAGAGCAGATCGTATAGTTGTAGACCTATAGAGAAAGATCATCTCGTGCGCTCTTTCACTCCCCTGTTGCGAATACTCGAGTTATAATAACATATAAAGATGTCGTTTGGAGATTTTCTGAAATTACAATTTACACAAATAGACTCTGTCCTGTCGCTCTTGGCGTCACTGCATCGCAGGGCCGTAGCTAGAGCTGAATTCAAGATAGGGCACTGAAAGTTTAAAGTAGGGCTGAAGCAAAAGACTACAATTTTTTAATTGGACTGCCCACCTCATCTGGTGATATCAAATTACAAAAGCAAGAAAACGGTAAATGACAATTTATTTAAAAAAAAAAAAAATACAGAACTTGCCATGTTATCAAATTTCCGAAGAACTTCATTTAGTCCAACGAATTTAATCTTGTTTTTCCAAATGCCAGATAGATCAAGTCTGTCAGTCTGTCGTGACAGTCTTTGCGGCTTGTTTATAATTCCTTAAAGTAGGGCACTGGATGTTTTAAGGTAGGGCATTGCCCCTTGATGCCCCCCCCCTAGCTACGGCCCTGCTGCATCGCCGTATCAAAAAAGGAGAAAGCGCACAGGTGAAGCTCAACTGGCATTGCACTTTTATGAAAAAATATCCACTATACCTATAGGTTGTGTGCACGAAGCCTACTAGCGCCGCTAGCGGGCAATAGTGCACGATTGAACTCATTTTTATTGTTGTCTATACCGGGAAATTTTTTAATAAACGAATACCATTTTATCTAGCTGTGAGCAAATATAATAGCATAGCATAAAAGGTACGTGAAAATTATTTATTTTAAGTTTTTTTCTTCTTCAATTTTGACGTATAATAAAAAATAACTGATTCATTTATATCAGACATGGAGGTGTGCCCACTGCCTACACCTATGCGTCTATGGTTTATATTGACAGACGACAACATAACCTAAAACCATGTCGTCTGTAATCTTGCGGACCGGGTTTAAAAGTGTCAAATTTATCTAGATTTATATTAATAATTTCCAAATAAGTTAGAAGAAAAATCATCGTTTTTCTTACTTGACTTTTTAAACAACAATGCTCACTGACAATTACGAAAAATTAGAGTTCCTAGTTTACAATGGAACTCACAACGAACGCTCGCATCGATATTATTATAACTCGGCCCCCTTGCACACAGCCTGTACTAATTAAATTCAAAAATAATTTGCTATACCTAATTAATTTTTTCAATAATTAAAGTGTTGATATAGTGATGCATGCTTTTTTTTTAGTGGAAATTGCATTTTAAGTGAAACGATTTTCTTAATGCATTAAATGTTCTGACGTGAATAACGTTTAATGTCTCATACTGGGGTTGCATGTTCAAATATATTAGATGTAACGGAAATAGTCGCAAGTGGTTGACATGTGAAACAAAACACACCGCATCTATCTATGTGTCTCAAACACAGTAAGCTATGGTGGCCGTGGGGAAAAGTACAAGTCTGCCAACAGATACAAACACCAAACAACAAGTTCGATTCCCGATAGCTTTAATATGTTATTATTATTTTCTTTTAATAATGAAAATATATTGGTAGGTATTGAATAACAATTTAAAATGTTTTAAAGACCTCCAACAGCTAAGGTTATTTGGGCCTAGCACCAATTCATATTTTCAGTTCATTATTATTTTTTTAATAATAAATTGAAAATCCAATTGACACTTCTACCAGCTCTCGGGCTATAGAACCCGGGACCTGGGGACTTGTAATAGAGGAACCATAGCAACGCCATGTAAATAACAGCATTGCTACACGCTCGGCCATTCTCAAGCCCGTCTTTTTGAGACGCACTGTAATTCAAATTATCAGAATAATTTACATATGTAATCTCGAATATATCCGAATCATAATTAAATTGCGTTGGTATTCCTAATTGTGTCGGCTCTCTTCGGATATTTATTTGCAAAATCCGACAATTGGATTCGAACCCCGGTGAAGCTGAAGGCATGTTTGAGCGGCTTAAAGAGCGACTTGTTTATACCATATCGCTATAGTAGGTACGTATGGAGCGTAAACCGCGATAATTTGAAGTCATAAAATGTATATTATACTCGGATAAAGACCCATTATATTCACGTTATGAAATTCCCACACGTTAGACCACGGTGACTGTCTACATGTGACCACAAACTTACTTCTGTAAACAATGACCTGACTGTATTGACAACAAGCCGTCAGGTGGGTCGTTTATTAGGACTAAAGTGCGACCCTTGAGGTCCACACGACGAACTTCCCAGTTTGATAAATATTTAATAATAATCATTAAAATATAATTATTATTTATTTTTAACAATAATTAAAAACAAGCCGTGAGGTGGGTCGTTTATTAGAACTAAAGTGCGACCCTTGAGGTCCACACGACGAACTTCCCAGTTTAATAAATATTTAATAACAATAATTAAATTAGATATTACACAGAAAAGTAATCATTTTAATCATTAAAACATAATAATTATTTAATTTTAACAATAATTTAAAAAAAACGGCTGGACCGATTTTTATAAAATTTATGTCGGATCAAAATGACGTTAACACGCCTCGATTGACACCCTTACGAAGTCGATATAATTTTTTATTCGCGAGATATTGTGTAAAATCTACTTTTTTGGAGTCTATTTGGTTAAGAAAAAAGAACGGCTGAACCGATTTTGAAAAAATATCTTTCAGATCATATTTACGTTAATACGGGTCGATTGGCACCCTAACGTAGTCGATATCATTTTTCATTCTCAAGATTTCGTCTTAGAAATGGACACATACGTACGTACGTACATACACACACACACAGAGAGAGAGAGAGAGACATCTTTCTAAAAATAGTGTAAAAATAGTGTAGTGACCTTGAAACATAAAAATTTGTTTTACATTTTGATATCGATTTTCGGACCCATTACAATAACTTCCAATGGGAAGTTAAAAAACCGGTCAAGTGCGAGTCGAACTCGCGCATCGAGGGTTCCGTACAATAATACAGCTCCATGCGTAATTTTCCGTTTTTTTTGTATGGGAGCCCCCTTAATTTTTGTTATTATTTGATAGGATACTCGCCATAATAACACATATTCTGTGAAAATTTTAACAGGCTACCTGTTTTTTATATGGGTACCACCCTTTATTTTTAATTTTTGTTTTTTTATTATTTGTTAGGATATCCGCCATAATAACACATATTTTCTGTAAAAATTTCAACCGGCTACCTGTCACGGTTCAAAAGGTACAGCCTTTTAAAAGTAGACAGACAGACAGACAGGCTTAGTAATAGGGTTCTAGTACGGAACCCTAAAAATGGACTGTGTGCCTCATCCACATAAGCGCCCGGTCGAAGTTATACTTCATTCTTTTTTCATTAGAACACGTTCCGTTGAAGTTTTGGTCATTTTTACTTCTTTATTCACTGATTTTTATTTTTGACATATTATGATAATTTATCAAATTTTTCTTAAGCCATCCGAAGCCTGCTTACAATATTACACTATTTTGAAACGTCAAAAAATCGATTTTTAATATTATTATTGACTTGCGGTCAAAAAACCGAAGTTTATACGGAGCGCTCCCGAGGCGAGACAGGGCGCTACGAGGCCGGCCAAGCGCTGTCAGTACACTCCTCGCGTTCGGGTAGTCTCGGTAACCCTCGGCGGTGTACTTCCGGCTTTACACTCTTGCCTCACGGGGTTGTGGGTTGTGCCACGCTCGGCCACAAACCACACTATACTCGAGCCTTCGGCTCTCCCGCGTTAAGGTACGTGCAGTACGCAGCTGGGATTCTAGATGGTAGCATGTATGATAGATGGTGGCTGAAATGATAAGAGCTTATAGGTTTGCACAACAAAGCTTTGATACAAGCCTAAATCGCGTTTGAAGTGTCAGATAGCGAAGACGAATATTTGTGTTCTTCTGCTACAAAGTGGTATATTTTAAATATAAATTTGGGTAGGAGCTATCATGTCCACCCTATTAATAGAAAACGATCTAAACATGGCGAATTTCATCATTTATACCAAGAATTATTTTATCCAAACCGGTTTTTTGAATATTTACGTATGGAACCTAACACTTTTAAATACGTCTTAGAAAAAACTCAAAACAAATTAAATAAAAACTGGCAACATTTCACTTATTAAACTAGTCACAGCCATTGCGAAACTTGTATAACGGCCATTTGACAGTTGTCACACGTTGATTGTAGTATTCAGCGCGCTGAAAGAATGATGAGATACATTCTTGTATCTAGCAGCTCTTGTAACAGCGCTTATACCTGCTACACTCACTGCTTCATTGTGTACGCTCGCATATTATATAGCAATGCATTAATTTAAGCAAGCCCTGCTATGATCTACGCTACCATCTAGAATCCCAGCTCCATACTGCACGTACCTTTACAGGTATGTAGAGTCAAGCAGGGTTAAAAATTGCCTGTCAACGCCTTAATGTAAAGTAATTGTCGATCGCCCGTACGACGTTCAGTGAACGTTGTGAATATTGCAGACGTTTTATGAAGACAAGATTTAAGCTTCTCGAGCCAGGCAAATGCCAAGAAATGCATGAAATTCGCGCATAAAAGTCACATGTATTAGTGCGAAATTAGGGCATATTAGTTAGAGGCGCAGCGGTGCGGCGGTACGGCGTACTACAGGCGATATATACTTACGTAATACACCACACAACATATTATTTTATCTATGTATGCAAAGTGTGTATCATTGACTTAGAGCATGGACAAAACAACAGCCTATCAGAAAAAGGAGACGAGGACAGCTTGGTGTAATGGTCAGCGTGCTGGCCCTTGGATCAAGCTGTCGTGAGTTCGAAACCCACCTCGCTTATATGGATGTTTTATGATGTCGTTTAGTTTTAAGTGATATGTTATTTGATGTAATTAAGACGCCAATGAGCTAAGTTGTCGACGCGTCTATAATCTACAATAAAAAAATATTAGTAAAAAAAACTTTTTAAAGACACGCTTTTATTTAAATGTACCTACTAATTAAAAGGAAAAAAATAAGTTTTAATAATTTAGTTTCATAATAATTATAAAAGCGTGGGTTGTAAACTCTACGATATTTTATTGGTCACGACCCACGCTTTTATAATTATGAAACTAAATTATTAAAACTTATTTTTTTCCTTTTTAGTACATTTAAATAAAAGCGTGTCTATAAAAAGTTTTTTTTACTAATATTTTATTTTGTTCCTTTTAGTCGTTCAAAAGTTTATCCCCTTTTGACTCCCTTAGGGATTGAATTTCGAAAAATCCCTTCATATAGTGGGTGCTTACGTGACAAAAGAAACCTACTGTCCAAATTCCAAGTTTCTAGCTTTAGCGGTTTGGCCTAGGCGTTGAATAGTCAAAAAACCCCACTCTCTCGTTTGACCCCCTTAGGGATTGAATTTAATTCTAAAAACGATTGATTCATGTATTGTCATCGGTAATGCATATGTGTACCAAATTTAAAATCGATCGGATACGTGGAAGTCGTTCAAAATTGACCTGCAAGATTTGACCTAAACAAACAAACAAACTAACATACAAAGTTAAATAAAAGCTTATAATAAATAACAGTAAAAAAGGAGACAGGTAATGGTGACTACCAGCGCCGTAGCTAGAATCATCAGCGCCCCTGGCAAGATTCTGAATTCGCGCTAACTCTGCCTTCAACCTTTTTGCGTACGTCTTTATGGACAACTTCTTTCCAGCACACTATAAGAAATGAGAAGGCCGATTACATAGATTATCGATGGTCCATTTGTAGCCAGCGATTAATCTAGTAATAGGCACACAAAGAGACAATAGCGTCGCAAACAGGTATCGCCACATCGCGTAGATTCCATAAAAACACATTGCGCATGCGTGGTTACTAATTTTACATTAATTTGTTTTGTATTCATCCATTTTATATATGTAACTATACATTTTATTTTGTAATTTTTACACACTTTATTGGAATATTACACAAATTATGTAATTTTAATTTACTTTATGTAAAAATCAAAAATTTGTTTAACTTTACAGTAAAAGTCCAAGTTTTTATGAAGTTTTCTGTGTAAAAATAAATAATAATATAAAATCACTTAGAAAATCGAGCGAATTCTACCTTAACTTTCAAAGTATTTTTTACAGTGCACGTTGCTGGCGCAGTCTATGCTCTAAGTCAATGGTTTTGTAGATGAAATCCGCACATCCCATCGGTTAATGGTGTTTTGTCTGGATTACTTACCGCTAGGTGTGAGGTAAATATTTGTTATTTAAATTTTCTCTGCATGTGATTAAAGCGAAACAATTAATTTAGTTTAATTAAAAAAATACACCTATAGGTAGATAGACTATCCATTTTATTTACAGACTCTTGAAAGCTCCATTCATTAAATTGTTTTATACTGTAGGACTATATTTTCATAATTAGGTACTAATATTATAAAGAGGAAAAGTTCCTGAAATCGTTTTCAGCTGCTATGCAATTTTTTCTCACATCGCTCATGAATGTTTTGTGAAGTCGTTTAGTATCAAGTGATGATGTTTGATAATTAAGACGCTATTGACCTAAGTTGTCGAGCGTCTATGATTTAAAATAAATATTTAAATAAATAAATAAACGACTTAAACAGACAGCAGTTCTTTTTTGTGGGACGGGAGTTGAAAAGAACATTTCTAATTTGTTTAATGGAAGAGCAGTAAGCAAACATATTTTGTTCGCTTGACATGGTAAAGAAATTTTTTAAGAGTAGTTTGCTTATATATTTGTGTGTTGCTAAAAAGATTGTATGTAAATATCGGTACAAGTTTTGAAATAAAAAATAAAATATATTCCAAAAACAAAAACATTTGTACATATTTACATATTATTATGTAAGTATAGTGCTATATTATGCAATACACTCAGTGAGAACAATTTTTTTAAATAAGAACAATATACAAAAGTGGTTGTATTCAAATGCGTGATAAAAAAGTTGAAAGTTTCAGGCAGACAAATATCGCCCTGGGACACTTTATGAAGAAATATAATTTCATTTTCTCGCCTACTTTCTTTCCATAATATTTATTGCAGAAAGTAGAGTTCGTGTATACACAGTGTCCGCAAACTCATTTAGTGTTGGGGAGAATCGTCTTTTTTGAGAATCGAGTACTCCGGTACTCGAGTACTTTCAAGAATCGAATACTTATCCGAGTACTCAAATACTGTCTGGGTCTCAGAAATCCCCCAGACTCACCCAGAATCCCCCCAGAACCCCCCAGACTCACCCAGATACTCCTCAGACTCGCCCAGAACCCCCCCAGAACCCCCCAGACTCACCCAGATACTCCTCAGACTCACCCAGAACCCCCCAGAACCCCCCAGACTCACCCAGATACTCCTCAGACTCACCCAGAACCCCGCCCCCAGAACCCCCCAGACTCACCCAGATACTCCTCAGACTCACCCAGAAACCCCCTAGACTCACCCAGAAACCCCCCAAACTCACCAAGAGACCCCCCAGACTCACCCAGAAACCCCCTAGACTCACCCAGAAACCCACAGACACACCCAGAAACCCCGCAGACTCACCCAGAAACCCCCCAAACTCACCCAGAAACCCCCTAGACTCACCCAGAAACCCCCCAGACTCACCCAGAAACCCCCAAACTCACCAAGAGACCCCCCAGACTCGCCCAGAAACCCCCCAGACTCTCCCAGAAACCCCCCAGCTCACCCAGAAACCCCGCAGACTCACCCAGAAACCCCCTAAACTCACCCAGAGACCCCCCAGACTCACTCAGAAACCCGCAGACTCACCCAGAAACCCCCCACTCACCCAGAAACCCCCTACTCACCCAGAAACCCCCCAGACTCTCCCAGAAACCCCCCAGACTCACCCAGAAACCCGCAGACACACCCAGAAACCCCGCAGACTCCCTAGAAACCCCCCAAACTCACCAAAAGACCCCCCCAGACTCGTCCAGAAACCCCCAGACTCACCCATAAACCCCCAGACTCACCCAGAAACCCGCAGACACACCCATTTATATTTCAATAAAAGCTTGTCTCTAAAAAGTTTTTTTTACTAATATTTTATTTTGATCATTTTAGTCTTCCAAAATTTTACCCCCCTTTGACACCCGTAGAGGTTGAATTTCGAAAAATCCTTTCTTAGTGGATGCTTACGTCAGAAAAGGAACCAACTGTCCAAATTTCAAGTTTCTAGCTTCAACGATTTGGCCTGGGCGTTAATTAGTCAAAAAAAACCTACATCCCCGTTTGAACCTCTTAGGGGTTGAATTTATTTTTAAAAATGATTTATTCATGTATTGTCATCAGGAATACATATGTGTACAAAATTTCAAATCGATCGGATGCGTGGAAGTCGTTCAAAATTGACTTGCAAGATTTGACCTAAACAAACACACAAACCAACAAGCACACTAACTAATTCATACATTGCAAGTTAAATACAAGCTTATAAAAATGGCGGCAAGCATATTAAAGAACTCTATTAACTAAATATTCGCACATAACCATAGATAAAAATGTATACGCAGAACGATATTCATATACCCAGTGTAAGTAACTACTTATATTATGTCTAATGTTTTTATGGTTCAATCGTTCCACATATTATATTATGTGAGACATATTTTATATATTTCTCTATGTGACTTGAATTATGTAATGTATGTTATTTTAAAATTTTATGAACGCCAGAAATCTTTTTAAATCATATACGTACACAATATTCAGAGTATTCTCTACCTTTCCCCTCGCTAAAGCTAAAGGGTTCGGGTAAACGCCAAATGAAGGACCGAGAATCACACCACAGATCCTAAAAATTGAAAAAAACATTCCTGGAAAGACTTACAACTTTTTAAAAATTACGTAATGTTTCACACTTAGTCAAAACTTTTCTTCAAAAAATTCGCCTGTAGGATCTGTGACCTGAATTGTCGACGCGTCTATAATCTACAATAATAATAATAACAGTCACTCTTAAATCCTCGCCATGCATCTGCTCACAGCGAATAGCGTTTCCACTGTTATCTTAAATTTTCATCTAAATTAAGTTTGCCTTTTAAATAAAACAGTCACTCAAAATACAATAATGAAGGGACAAATTAGATAAAATAATACTAACTCGACGGTTCTTTTCCGCACCACTCGAACCCAGTACCGAACTAATTTATATCTGCAAACTTTAAACATGAAGCAATTATTGTCGTGTCCTAAAGCTTACCGAACTGCAATCGGCCATCGGAACAATGAACTAGTTCAGCCGCAAGCGCCCAGGAAGAATATCGTCAACTCAACTATTTGTCTGTCTGGCTATGAAACTAGACAATGTTCAGAAGTAAAGATGCATTCGCACGTATAGCAGGATTATTTACTTATTACTTTCATAAATGTACGGTCCGGCTTCGTCCGGATAGATTTTGATTTGGCAACGAAATAATCAAGCGCAATAAATCTCTCATTATATTATCACTAGCAATCCCGTCCGGCTTCGCCCGGATGCTATGACTTTGAGCAATTTCAGAAATACAGCATGTCCTCTATGAAGGTTTCCATCTCCGTTTCCACCTCTTAGGTTACAGATTTCGATAATTTGTCGAGCACCGATCTCTTCTATTTTAACCAAGAATTGAATTCAAACCTACTTCTCACAAACGATTTTTGATATATGAACAATTCGTCAAAAATAATACACCCCCTTTCGACCCCCTTACGGGTTTGAATTTCAAAAAATTCCTTCTTACTGCATGCTTACGTCATAAAAGGAACCTAGTGTCCAAATTTCAAGTTTCTAGCTCCAGCGGTTTGGCCAGATCGTTGATTAGTCAAAAAAACCTACACCCTCGTTTTACCCCCTCCATGAAATTTTTTTTCAATTTTTTGCCTGTGGGATCTGTAGTGTGATTTTTGGTCTTTCAATTGGCATTTACTTGAACCATTTAGCTTTAAAAATAGCGTCGGGAGAGCTGTAACCATCTTCAGGCGAGGGGAAAGGACATCAAGATAGGGTATTCGACCAATCAGAATGGACCCTGACTGCAGAGTCTAGTCGCTTGTCAAGAACCCCATGGCCTATAGTGTAGATATGTGCCTGTACAAATACTATGTACAGTCAAAACACTAATCACAACAGCGCGAGCGGTACACAGTGTGAATGCTACAAAATGTGAAAGGCGAAGAAGAAATTAAGCGAATTCAAAACAAGAGTTAATCCATCCCCCGTTGTAATACTTATTACTTAGACAGAGAGAGATGGGAGACAAAAAGGAGAGAATGTATGTGTGTGTGTGTGTAACAGTACGACTAATTATGTTAAATGGGCTAAATTAACTAAAGCCTAAACGCCAACAGTTGTAATTCGTAAAGTTTGTTCAAGTCTCGATTAAGTGCAGTAGAGTTGATAATGTGATCGAGGATCGTTGGGGGTTGTTTAATATGCTAACTATCCCTGAGCTGTGCCCCCACTCCAACGGCAGCCCTTTTCGCGGCCAATGCTTCAAAACCGCTAACTGTGCCTACTGCGTGGAATCAGTAGCGGCTGACACGAAATTAGCATAAGGTCGAAGACATTCGAACCAGGGATGTTACTAATATTCGCATCCGCATCCGTAAATGCGGAATATTCGCATTAATTCAGACATCTGCATCCGCATTCACATCCGCATCAATCAATGCGGAGTTTTTACGGATGCAGATTCACATCAACAAATAACTACATGTAAAGAAAGTGGGCGGAGCCAGAGTGGCACGTGCTAAAAATATGATTAAATAAATAAAAAGTTAAAATTAAATTGATTTTCAGTTATTTATGCACTTAAAATTTAAATAATTATCCTTTTAAAATCCCAAAATCCGCATCCGCATCCGCATCAAATCCGCATCCGCGGATGTAAACTTCTAATAATCCGCATCCGCATCTGCATCCGCGGATGTCTAAATTTTTGCATCCGTAACAACCCTGATTCGAACTACGTTATTTATTTGGATTAGAATTTAGTACGGCTGGAGATGTATGCAGTAAGTAATTTGGAAAGGTGCAAGACGCTAATGACCCTTGTTGTCGAGCGTCTATAATTCACAATTCATTCATTGGAAAGGTGAAGTCAATTAGAATTTAATAATGAAAAATTTTTATTCCTTCATGACAGCGTCATGACATATTATAAAAAATAGTAGACGTTTCGGCTTTTTGAGAATCCTCAGTACATTACAAAAATGAACTGAGGATGTCCAATCATAAGGCGTGTCTACTATTTTTTCATGACGCTGTCATATAAAAGAATAAAAATTTTACATTATTAAATTCTAATTGGCTCCACCTTACATAATATTATTTATCAAATCAACCGTTAATAGTGTTAAATCAATATTGGTGTACCGCAAGGATCAGTATTGGGACCATATTTATTTTTGATTTTTAATGACCTTCCCTCTTATATTAATAATAGGGGCGAATTAACTTACCATTTTCTATCAAATCGACATCTAATATTCTGAAAAGAATATTGGTGTACCACAGGGATCAGTATTGGAACCATAATTATTCTTTGTTTTTATTAATGACCTTCCCTCTTATATAAACAATAGGAGCGAATTTACCTATAAGCTAAATAGGCTAGAGCCTAAGGTAGCACATTTCAGGGAGATATTTGGTGTTTAAGGAAGACATTTGCTTCGACGCCCGCACAGAGTTACAGGGATATTACAAGCAGTAAATCTTTCTCCAGGCCGTCGCCATACTCGTTCCCGATCATCTGGTGATTTCAAAGCTTATCAGAAAAAAACATTCTTCCAGTCCAGTTATTTCTTGAACACTACGTATGAAACTATGGTAAGTTTAAAACCATCAGATGGTCGTGAACGAGTCTGACGAAGGCCTAGAAAATGTATTTCTGCCGGTAATAACTCTGTAGGAGCGTCGAAGCAGATTTCTCCCCAGAACTAACACCAATTGATTCTTTCAGACTCCAAGGGAATCATAATATATGCAATATCTCTATAAGACTTAGAGAGATATTGCAGCTGGCAAATCATCACCAGGTCTTCACCATACTCATTCACGAGCATTTGGTGATTTCAAGGCTTGGTTTCATTAGAAAACAAAATTTCAGACTTCCAGAGTCCTATCCTTTAACATTAGTATAGCAGGAAAACCGAACGGTGCGCTAATTTTGACCAGGAGTTCAGAAATGATTAGAAGATCTGGATGCAAATGCATATAACATGTAATATTTGGATCGTTAAATTTATGACGAAAATGCATTAACTAATTAACGACGCTACTGCACAAGTTGTCCCGCTATTCATCTAGTACTAATAGACCACTAATATGTGTGTCTGTAATTGTGGAGGTTAGGATAATAGCGCCACTGAACCAATCGGCCTTCAGTAAGCCCTTATTTATACGCGGTGACTCAAAAAAAATAAGGAGTCGAAGCTCTTTGAATCAGGATTTGTATCACTATATTAGATTAAGGAGGTTCACGCGTAACTTAACTCATTGTTGTAACTATATTCCAATATTTCCCCTGGGGAAGATTTTTAAGTTGAGTTTAATTGAATAATTAAATTATACTGATAACGATTAAAAAATAGTTCTTTAATACTTTGTCGTGCAGCAGCTTGTTAAAAAAGATCGTAAGATTGTATTACAAAAGCAAGAAAATTAAAAATGTATAATCTTGAAGGTTCTCTGAAAGAGAGAAAAGTCTGGAAAGTTTATGAATATTGATTTGATTTTAAGTGCACTGTGAAATATCCAGGCCGCAAAACTGTTCTGAATTCAGAATACAATATTCATTTCAATTTTACATCTACGTGAGTTCAATAATTGATTCATTTATTATTAATGCAGCTACATATAATATTTTACATTAGCCTTTACCTCAGTTCCGGATTTCTGCCTAGGCCAACAAGGCACCGGCCTAGGGGCTCAGCCGCCGAGGGGGCGCCAGCCAGGGCGGAGATGGAAATTAAAATTTATTTAATTTATTGTAAATTATAGCCGCGTCGACAGCTTAGGTCATTAGCGTCTTGATTACATTAAATAACATAACTCACTTAAAACTAAATGACATCACAAAACATCCATGAGCGTAGGCGGGATTCGACCCACGACAGTCTGATCCAGAGGTCGCGACGCTAACCACTAGACCACACTGTCCTCGTGAAAATTAAAAAAAAAGACCCAAAAATGTTGTAAGATAACCCAATTGGCGACTTTTTTTTTGCTAAATCTCCATCCAATTCCATTTTTCCAACTGTCAAGTGCCTAGGGGCCCTGGGTCTTTAAGTCCGGGCCTGCTTTACCTGCGACATTGCTCGCGTTAGTGCGTTGACACACACAGTGGCTTGTGCCGACTCGACGACGACACACACAGCGGTGTCAACTCGGAAGTCAGGCGTTTCTGTTGGAGAACATTGTGTCGAGGCGGCTGAGAATCGACAGGCAATTCTCGTCGCGGTGTGTTTTACATCATTGAAAAACATTAACATACGTGCCGACTCGGCAACCGCCTCGGCACAAACCGCTGTGTGTGTCATCGCTCTTAATGTCCGTTTTTTGACTACTGCTCAGCTCGGTTCTACTAGCACTTGACCAGTCTTTAAGGCATGTTAAGAATAAAAAACTTTTTAACAAAAAAAAAAACCTCCTTCAAAAAGCCACTAAAAAGAGGAAAATAATAAAATTTTGAGGTGTGCGCCAATTTAATAAAATATGAAGTCGATTAAAAAGTATAGTATAGTGATTAATATCTTTTTTTAACCAACTTCATATTTTATTAAATTGGCGCACACCTCAAAATTTCATTATTTTCCTCTTTTTAGTGGTTTTTTGAAGGAGGTTTTTTTTTGTCAAAAAGTTTTTTATTTTCTACTTTTTAGTGTCAAAAAGTGACATTTACCTTAAAAGAATCACACGCCGTTACTCACTTTTATTAAACCGACTTTCTTACGCTATCTGATATGTCAAAAAGTGACATTTACCTTAAAGGAATCACACGCCGTTACTAACTTTTATTAAAATCAGCCGAACTACTGAACCGATTTTGATGAAATTTCTATGGGACCAATCTGAAAGTATATCCTTTCAAAAAAAAAATTTCCAAATCCGTTTATAAATGACGGAGTTCTGAGGTAACAAACATAAAAAAAAATACAACCGAATTGAGAACTACCTCCTTTTTTGGAAGTCGGTTAAAAATATGGAATACAGTAGGCTTGAGCTGCAGAACAGAACAAAAACGGGCTTAGGGTGGACTTTTTGCTGTCATGTCGTGACCACGGCTTACAAATACTGGTAGAATCCACCGCATTCGCATATAATATAATGAAATCTACATATAAATCACATTGGAAGAAAAAAGCATGTAAATCGTTTACAATACAATATACTTTACCACTACAGTCGGCCTTGTCTCATATTTATACGTAGGTACATATTATGTACTGTAGTGATGCGCGATACGAGATGTTTTAGTCGACTGTCTCGATTATTCAAACATCTCGATGACTCTCGACGGTTGTCACTTGCACTCGATTGTTGTTGTTTCATAGTTCACCGAGACCGAGTCGCATAGTACTGAATCGTACACTGTCGAAAGCCACATAAAATACAATCGTTCATCACTTAACCACTACAGCTAGGGCCTAGTCTCATAATATTGTACGTACATATGTAGTAGTGATGCGAGATGTTTTAGTCGACTGTCTCGATTGTTCAAACATCTCGATTCTCGATGACTCTTGATGGCTGTCACCTGGACTTGATTATTGTTGTTTCATAGTTCACCGAGACCGAGTCGCATAGTACTGAATCGTACACTGTCGAGAGCCACGTAATATACAACCGTTCATCACTCAACAACTGTGGTCGAGTCGATGATCGATTGTGCAGTAATCACGTATTACGAATTCAATAGTGAAGAGGTCACAGAGTACCGACTGAACAGTGTGAACAGTGGACAATCAACGAGTCGCGTGAACGTCAGTCGACTAGCATATAACCTTGAATCGCGATTATATTCTCCTTCGCTGCTATTGCTATAACCTATGAGGAAAATAATTGACTTGAACAATCGAACATTTCGATTGTAAAATCAAACTCCGAGTCGATTGTGGACTCGATTGTTATTATGAACGATTGCAATTGTTTCGATTGTAAAAATATCTCGTATCGCTCATCACTATGTAGACATATTGTAGTAGGTATATTATGTACTAGTATTCACCCGCGACTTCGAATTTCGATAGCGTTAATGTCGATTTTTTAATAACAAAAATAAGGAATTTAGGTAGAGGTAAAAAATGAACAAATTTATTTATTTAAATTTGTTTTTAAAAAGTATTTTTGTACTTATATATTTTATTTTGTTCTTTTTGGTGTGAAAAAAAGACACTACTGAACCGATTTAAATAAAAATTATATGGGACCATATTGTAAATATTCTGAACCCAACGGCGTTGAAATTTTTTAAATCGGTCAACCCCTCGAGAAGTTATGGCTGAACAAACATAAAAAAATATACGTCTCGAATTGATAACCTCTGTTTTTTTGAAGTCGATTTAATAATTTTTTTAAAATTTCAGAATTTGTGAAGTGTTTCGTCATAAGAAAAGTTTGGGAAACGCTTGTCTACAAGGTGGGAAGTATAGAGTGGTTCCCCACTCGAATTTTTATACATCAAAGCTAGCATATAATAAAATGGGTCATTTTAAAACTGATATGTGAATAAATAAAACAACTTTTATTATAAATCCTGAAATATAGACGCCATTTTGTCATTGTTAACGTGTTTATTGCACTTCAAAACATTTATTTTCAAAACATTTTAACCGTAAATCGCAAAAGCAGATTACACCGTACAGACAAAATTTAAGTTTTTCTCTTTTTTACTTACTGGCAAGCAACAAGAAAGAAAACTTCGTCAACTCCACAAACTCAGCTATAAGAATAAAAGTTAATCGAGCATAAATATATATTTCTTCGATGCATTATTCATACCGAGTAGAAATTTCCAGAATTATAACGCTATTATAGGTCGATTCGAAAACCATAAGGATTTTTGTGTGTAAATAAAACATTCTCTTATCCTTTTTTTTTAGTGAAACTATATTTTATTTACTCTATAAGAATATCAAGCTTCACAAAATAGCATTATTAACTAGACAGTTGCAAACTTATAATAGTTTAATTTTTTACCACCAGATGTCATGTCTCAATTCGTCAGTTCTCAATAGGATTAATACATACACCCGAAAGACATTATCCTCCTTCGGTAGTCGGGTAAAAAAGGCGTGTGTCACGGCTCACATGACCGAAGTAAAACATATTATTGGTATAATTTATTATTTTAAATGTGGATATTGTTATAATTTTTTTTATTTCAAACGCAATATTATTATCGTTAAGTAATAATATATTTAAAAACAAGTGAATAGAATTTTAATGTTTTTCAATTTATTATTTTTAATAATAAAAAAGAAAAATTACATAAATTTAATATTACTCCAAGCCAGGCGCGAACCAGCAATGTTATACCCAGTAGCCTATTGTGTATTTGCGGACGGCAAATACACCCCATTTGCGGGTAACTCAAAACATAGAACATGATATGTTTTGTTCCGATTCTTCTGGCATTTTACTCCTCAATTCGACAAGATTTTTTCGTCATCAAAGTACTTCCCTACATCTAATTTGCGTCTGTATATCCGCGATTTACTTGAAAACCGCTGTACCGATTTCAATTTAGTTTTCACGATTGTGAAGACCATTATTCTGGAAGTGATTTAGTCTATATATCAATCTGTTTTATATTAATGGGATCCACGTTAAATATGGGTCCGTAGGGTCTGTCTTGGGCAAGGTCGGGCTTAATGTTACAAACTACATACTAGTGACATCAAACGGAATTTATTATAAGCTCTTAGCTTATTTTGACACAAACCATTCTAAAACGAAGACAATTTTTATACATTTTAGTTGTAGAAATCAGTGGCGTAGTCAGTTTGCGACGGGTATACGCGAGATGCGCGGGCACCGGTAGAGATTTCGACCGGTCGCACGTGTCTCGGCCGATCCGTCGACAATACACCGTTAGAAATACGCCAGTCGCGGTGACATCCGGAGTTGTGAAACGGCTCTCACAAAATCATCAATCCAGTTAGTGTTAGTTAATATACCTACAAGAATCGGTGTTTTGACAAAATGTATACAATAAGATATCAGTGTTTTGTGACACAGAAAAATTGTGTTTTTAAAGACCACCAACAGCTAAGGTTTTTTGGGCCTAGCACCAATTCATATTTTCAATTCATCATTTTTTTTTATAATAATAAATTGAAAATCCAATTGACACTTTTACCAGCTCTCGGGCTAGAACCCCGGGAACTGGGAACTTGTAATAGACAAACCAAAGCAACGCCATGTAAACAACAGCATTGCTACACGCTCGGTCATTCTCAAGCCCTTTTGTGACACAGTGTACATAATATTACGTCACGGTACCTTGGTAACAATACGATTGTGTGAGCCAGACCAACAAACGTGCAATAGTTGAAAAAGGAACTCCAACCCCTCCACCCCGCAAATGTTTCAACGACCTCTGTGACGTGACATCGTCCGGTCCGACGTAGCGGCGTGCTGACGTCTTATCGCCGCTGGCGCTATAGCATTATGGCACGTATCTATGGAAAATAGAAAAATATCTGATCGAGCGAAAGCATGCTGTGTGAACGACGCACAGCACACTTATACGGTTTCCTTAACGCTTGGTCAAACTGTCGTCAAATACTTTCACTTTAGTCATTATCACGACAGGTATTTACGCCCTCATCAAGATAAAACAAAAAAAATCGAATATACAGGGTGAGGCACATATAAAGTGTTACAAACTAATATCTACCCCAGGGGGAACATTGGAATCCCTATATTATTAAACGAGCAAATCTTGTATATATTTACCTATGTGCCTATATAAATATTTTCTCGAAAACGGCTCTAACGATTTGGATGAAATTTACTGAAAAGAGGTTTTGGGGGGCAAAAAATCGATCTAGCTAGGTCTCATCACTGGAAAAATTCGTTTTCTTATCGATTTTATCATTTTAAAAAACAGTTTTTTTAACGTTATAAAACAGTGTCGTATGGTGAGTAGGCTTTGGAAAAAACAAACTATTTTCATTATTTATGTCAAATTACTCTGACAGTCAATCTTTAACTTATTAAAATAATCAGTAATTATTTGAAAATATGTAGGTACATACGTTATGTAATATGACGTATACTGACGTATAATAATATTATCTACTTATAGGTATGTAATTTTTTTTCTTAAAAACGACTAACGATTTTGATGAAATGGGAACTTTAAGTACTATTTTTACTTCCCACCTCTACTATGGTAGGGAAGTAATGGATTCAGTCCGAAAACAATATTTCGAGATTTTAACAGATTTTCACGTTTTGAGACCCTAGCAATCGTTTAAGATCATTTTCTGACTGATGTCTGTATGTGTGTGTGTATGTGTGTATGTGTGTGTGTGTGTATGTGGTCAATTTTTCG
The DNA here is from genome assembly GCA_039654895.1 of Mongoloraphidia duomilia. NCBI lineage: Eukaryota > Metazoa > Arthropoda > Insecta > Raphidioptera > Raphidiidae > Mongoloraphidia > Mongoloraphidia duomilia. The sequence goes on along the minus strand of CM077516.1, from coordinate 82,642,015 downwards.
CCTTCGATATCTTAAGAACGGAACAACATACGGGCATGCCGATTGTTCTATTGTGTTTATCAGCCTTTAACTTAGATCTGATTAGATTTTGAGTCAAATCGGTTCAGTGGATCCTGAGATATTCAAAAAAACGTCCTCAATGTCACGTATTAACATAGGTAAAAAAAAATATAAATGAATTCTAGATGTTATAATATGAAAAAAATGTAAATATTTTTTTTCTCTAAAATGTATAGTTTTCGAGAAAAAAAATATTTTACTAAAAAAAATAAAAATTGTACGTAAATCAAGGTAACCATGATTTTTGCTATATTAAGCTAGCCATCAATAGATCACCAAACAAAAAAGAGGGCCATGCTTTTTTCAAAGAATAAAAATTAAATTGTGTTTTAAAGACCACCAACAGCTAAGGTTATTTGGGCCTAGTCAAAGAATAAAAAAAAAGAGTGTTTATTTTTTGCAAATATTTACTAGGTGGGAAGTATAGGACTGGTCATCAGTCGAATTTTTTTTTAACTAATCCGAGCAAAGCTCGGTCATCCAGATATTGTATAATAATAAGAAGTATTAGAAATATCTTGTATTTTGGTGACCGTCTTGTGACTTCATGTGTTATAACACGACGCGTTTCAGAAACGAGTTGCTATCTTCAGGTGTGGTTAATTTTTTATATTATGAAACACACATTTTGAGTATTCGTAACACAAGACGGACACCAAAATACAAGGTAATTCTAATACTTCTTATTATTCATATAGTGACTTGGAGACCTAACACTCTAAAAATGTATCATTGGAATGTAGTTGTTCTCGCAATTGCATTCCAATGTTCTTTGGGAATTGACGTTTCCAGGAGCCCGAGCTCGTACCAGTCGGTTTGTGTATGCCGGCTGGCAGATTCTAATACACAAGTGGATTATTAATTGTTGTGTTGAAGACGCTAATGACTTGAGTTGTCGACGCGTCTATAATCTACAATAATAATAATAACATGCCAATATCTCAGAAAGTATTGGTTGTAGTAAAAAAAAAATTGAATAAAAACTGTTTGGTATCACGGGGGACGTATGTTGGTAAATATATTTTCTTCTCGATTAATATGCTGAGATCGGGTCAAGGTCACCTCCATTTTTACCTCCCACCTCTACTATGGTAGGGAAGTAATGGATTTAGTCCGAAAAAATTATTTCGAGATTTTAACAGATTTTTACGTTTTGAGACCCTAGCAATCGTTTAAGATCATTTTCTGACTGATGTCTGTATGTGTGTGTGTGTATGTGTGTGTGTGTATGTGTGTGTGTGTATGTGTGTGGTCAATTTTTCGCCTTCGATATCTTAAGAACGGAACAACATACGGGCATGCCGATTGTTCTATTGTGTTTATCAGCCTTTAACTTAGATCTGATTAGATTTTGAGTCAAATCGGTTCAGTGGATCCTGAGATATTCAAAAAAACGTCCTCAATGTCACGTATTAACATAGGTAAAAAAAATATAAATGAATTCTAGATGTTATAATATGAAAAAAATGTAAATATTTTTTTTCTCTAAAATGTATAGTTTTCGAGAAAAAAATATTTTACTAAAAAAAATAAAAATTGTATGTAAATCAAGGTAACCATGATTTTTGCTATATTAAGTTAGCCATCAGTAGATCACCAAACAAAAAAGAGGGCCATGCTTTTTTCAAAGAATAAAAATTAAATTGTGTTTTAAAGACCACCAACAGTTAAGGTTATTTGGGCCTAGTCAAAGAATAAAAAAAAAGTGTGTATTTTTTGCAAATATTTACTAGGTGGGAAGTATAGGACTGGTCATAAGTCGAATTTTTTTTAATCAGACCATGTAGATTTTGTAACGGAATCTTGTAGCCGTTATTGAGATGAATCCAACGACCCATGACATGAGGTTATTCAATAATTAGTTATTTTCATATTATAGGTACAACTTCTTTATTTATGATCTTGAAGTGATTCGAGGTCATAAATAAAGAAGTTGCGTAATATGAAAATAGCTAATTATTAATTAAAACGTTAGGTACTATTAAGTAGCCTTGTTCCGAAATTGATTCGAATGTTTACATTTGACATTTTTACAATTTTTTTTTACAAATTTTTTTGCTCTTACCCTTTTGTGTAATTTTTACAATTTATTATAGTAACTTGATAACTACCTACTTGATAGTAACGTTTTAATTAATAATTAATTATTATCATATTACACAACTTCTTTTTTTATGACCTTGAAGTGACTTTGAATAACCCCGAATGTCATACCCAAGTAGCACAGAAAGTTGTAAATTGGTTCTCACAAGCTTGTGACAACTAATTTTCTACAACCATTTGGTTCTGCGAACCGCTCAAAAAATTTATCACAACCACTCTCACAAGCTTGTCACAACTAAAGTGGCGTAATTTTTCGGTTGCGACAAGCTTGTGGCAAGCTTGTGAGAAGATTGTGGTTGTGGCCACAACCAGAGAAATATTTGTTTGCGAATGACGATTACAACCGAATTGCAAATTTTTATTTGTAAAAGAATTTATACATATTCTATAATTATTACGTAGATACTTTACATTATTTGCACTTTATAAATCGTTTTTTTTTCATCTGGATATTGTAAAAAGTTAAGAGAAATACAAATTTTCTGTGAAAATGGATGAGATAGGTCAAAAAATAGCGATTCGCCTCACAAAAATCGAGTTATCTAAAAAAAACTATTTAAACGTCAAAATTTTGGAAATTTAATTTCACTTACAAAACAGTGAAATTGCTTGGATTGTCTAGAAAATATTTAAAAATGTGGTAATAACTATTTTTCAAACAAAAAAATCACTTCTTTTGGCGAAAATGAATTTTTAAATATTACTGATTTTTTGACGAACACTTTTTTCAATATGGCAATTGTTTTTTCCTCAATAAATATGGCGTTTAAAAAGTATACAAGCTTTTATTTGTGATGCGAAACATTCTATGACCGTTTGGTTACAGATTAGTTCTGTGAACAACCCATAAAGTTCCACAACTAAACAGTTCGCAAACGGAGTTGTGAGAACCTTGTTACAACTAAGACGAAAACCAACCAAGAACCACAACCAAATAGTTCGATAGGTCAGTTGTGAGAAGTTTCGCACAACTAAATTACGAAATATTTGGTTTAGACAGCTAAATACTTGTGAAAACAACTGTTTCACAACTTCAGTTTTAAGCTAAAAATCTGCTAACCGAATCACAACCAAATGACGGTTGCGACAAAGCTGTGACAACCCCAATTTCGGTTGTGGCAACTAATAATTTTGCTTGTGCTAGTTGGGTAGGTCCGTTTTTTTCATCCACGAGTACGCCCACGAGTATCTCCGAGCATTTACGAGTATCGCAATATTGTTAAATAATTCTGTCATAACTCAAACCGTCATGAAAAGTGCAGACGAGTGTACAATGTTCTCGTGGAACTTAGCCGTTATTTTTCAAATAAAGCAAATGTACAATAAAATCAAGTTCTCCACCGCACATCGCTGCAAAAATATGCAAATAATACATCACATACGTTTATTACGCAACATCTTACTTGATCCTCGGATATATGGCGGGAAAGTAAATGTGCTCAATGGTCCAGAATACCATATACTACCCTCGGTTGCGTTCTCCTGCTAACTGTTCAGCGATACCAAACAACCGCACCACACACACACAATTGAAACTTCTTTAGCGAAGGACCGAGAATCACTACAGATCCTATAGGCAAAAAATTAAAAAACAAATGGGTGTGTGCTTATAATGAACACACGACAGAAGTGAAAACTTCAGATTTTCTAATTTTTGGTGTCATCTATTATAGCGCATTTATGAACTAAAAATAATTTATTACTAAAATACTAAAATTGTATTTTTAATTAATTCCACCTTGGTTTCAAAAAAAAAATAATTATTGTCAAAGAAAGAATATTACAAAAATAAAAATATATATAAATAAAAATCATGTAGAATTTAGAATAGAAAAAAAATACGTCAATATTCTACGATGCCATCAGGTTTCGAACCGAGGTGCCTATGCATACAACGCAAAGACGCTGCTAACTGAGCTATTGATATAACTGTGTAGCTTGCCGTTGTAAGATAGGTATAACCCGATTTAGCGAATTCTTACCGTCGGGTTGCGAACGCTTCACTTTATTTCAGTACCCAGGCAAAGAGTGCCTAACGCGCCTAAGGAAAAACCGGAAAAACTTACACGTAGACAGTCAAAACTTTTTTTCGAAAAATTCTCCTGTATAGGATCTGTGTGTGACTTCATTTTGCGTTTACCCGAACTCTTTAGCTTTAAAATTAGCGTCAGAAGAGCGGTAACAATTTTTATCGGCGAGGGGTAACTTCCGGTAGATAATAAATCTTGTAACGATAGCTTCCAGCATCGTCACTAGTGTGGACGGTGTTAAGTGAACGCAATACCAGTATGAGTGTAATAGTGCGTAGCCAGTGACGTCTGTGACGCGATTTAGTATAATGCGCTACGCACCGATGATAAAATGTGTTCTGTGAATAGTTTTTAATTTAGCTCTCGCTAGAGCAAGGATACTGAAAATAGTGACGTGTGTAGTGTGTTGAATATCACTGACTGATTCGAAAAACGCCTCACGTTCTACATTAGTTAGCCTTCAGCGTGTATTGTGTATTGTTAAGACCACCTAAAAGCCACGACGTTGCAATCTTAACGGAAAACAGTTTGATAAGCGCTGAGCGTTAAGTCGAGGATGGCGGTACACTACACCACGTAACGGTAAAATCCTGTATAAGTTAAAAGACACAGTCACCGCGGGTCGACGATATGGGTTAGGGTCGTGGCGTTCGGATCCTTGATATCGACCTCTCCTGGGGCTCACTTAACTTCGAGCAGTTAACGAGTGACAAAATTACTTTGTAGCTTTGCTCGACTATTCGTTATATCAGAACCAGTGCTTGCGGTGTTACGTCATAGCCCTTTCACGGTTTTGTAACCATTTTTGAGTTACACAATTATATGAAATAAATATTAGTGAAAAAAACTTTTTAGAGACAAGCTTTTATTTAAATGCACTAAAAAGACAAAAAATAATTTTTAATAATTTAGGTTCATAATTATAAAAGCGTGGGTCGTGAACTCTGTGATAGTTTATTAGTCACGACCCACGCTTTTATAATTATGAACCTAAATTATTATTAAAAATTATTTTTTCCTTTTTAGTGCATTTAAATAAAAGCTTGTCTCTAAAAAGTATTTTTTACTAATATTTATTTAAATTAATATTGTTAGTCATTCGTTCGTTCGTACGTTGATGAACTTTTTTCCGCTCGCATATCTCAAGAACAAATATTGATATCGACACCGGACCAATTTTTTTACTTACTTATTAACATCAATAATGATGTAGCAATATTTTCGTCCCTCTAGTCCCTAGGGTGCAATAAAAAAAGATGTTTTTTTATGGCCAGACCTGTCGATTCCCATTCATGTTTACTATTGGAAATATACTAGGGACCACAATCAGACAATGTCTTTTGTATCAAAACGCATCCTTTCAAATAAATCAGATATAATAAAAGGTAATATTGAACGCTAATTATATCACTGCGCCATCTTCAACCGCTGCAATATCAATGAGGAAATGATCCAGACGACTATTATAGTCGTTGCTTGGTTTACGAGCTTCTCGGATCGTAAACGAGAACGCATAAGAAAATACAAGTAGTTTAGGAAATATGGCGACAATAAAAGTGCAAATTTGTGTGTCGGATTCACCGGATCTCCCCTACTCCCTATAAGTATATATACCATTGACTTACAGCATGGACCTCGCATTCCCTATTAACTATATGCTGGGAAAATGCTTTCCATTGTGTCACCAGAAGTGATTTCCATTTTTTGCACACATGTGTAGCTCCGGTGACGATACAATATTATGGTAACTAGCTGACTGACCCGGCTCCCGTCCGGGTGCAAATCGCATTTTTGAATTTTCACAGGCAAAAGGTCTTGCTCCGGTAACGTTTCCCCGATAAAATCAGACTAAGCAAATAATTAAGCACACTAAAAAATTAAAAATAAAAATAGGTAAAAAAACTTTTAAATTAAACGGTTTTATAAATGTATCTACTATAATAATAATAAATAATAATAAATTTTATTAATTCATAAAAACTGAAAAATACAGATATGAACAGTCAAAAATAATTGGTTACATATTTACATATTCAGGGATGTCATAGAAGCAGTTTTTAATTAGGTATAATTTCAAATGTTTGCAAAATAGCTTTAAGTCTGAAATTTCTTGCAATCGACTTGGCAAATTGTTAAAAAGAGTAGGTCCGGCACATTTCGGAGACTTTGAATAGAAAATAGACTTTGAAAGAAAAAAATAATATTTAATTTAGGTTCATAAGTATAAAAGCGTGGGTCGTGATTGTAATAAATTATCATAGAGTTTACGACCCACGCTTTTATACTTATGAACCTAAATTAAATACTATTTTTTTCTTTTTAGTACATTTATAAAACCGTTTAACTTAAAAATTTTTACTTCCCACCTCTACTATGGTAGGGAAGTAATGGATTTAGTCCGAAAAAAATATTTCGAGATTTTAACAGATTTTCACGTTTTGAGACCCTAGCAATCGTTTAAGATCATTTTCTGACTGATGTCTGTATGTGTGTGTGTGTGTGTGTGTGTGTGTGTGGTCAATTTTTCGCCTTCGATATCTTAAGAACGGAACAACATAGGGGCATGCTGATTGTTCTATTGTATTTATCAGCCTTTAACTTAGATCTGATTAGATTTTGAGTCAAATCGGTTCAGTGGATCCTGAGATATTCAAAAAAACGTTCTCAATGATTAACATAGGTAAAAAAAAATATAAATGAATTCTAGATGTTATAATATGAAAAAAATGTAAATATTTTTTTCTCTAAAATGTATAGTTTTCGAGAAAAAAAATATTTTACTAAAAAAATAAAAATTGTACGTAAATCAAGGTAACCATGATTTTTGCTATATTAAGCTAGCCATCAGTAAATCACCAAACAAAAAAGAGGGCCATGCTTTTTTCAAAGAATAAAAATTAAATTGTGTTTTAAAGACCACCAACAGCTAAGGTTATTTGGGCTTAGTCAAAGAATAAAAAAAAAGAGTGTTTATTTTTTGCAAATATTTACTAGGTGGGAAGTATAGGACTGGTCATCAGTCGAATTTTTTTACCTATTTTTAATGGCCACTTTTAATACATTGCTTTGTTAAGAAACGGATAGCGCTGTCCAGTTCTCGATGTCTATGGTTATACATAGTATATATTCTTTATCTTCCTCTAGCATGTGCGAGTCCATATTATATATTTTGACGTAAGTATGTAATGTAAGCAAACCATTTACAGTAGCCGAGTTATGGCCAGTTCAGACCAACTTTAAGAGTTAACTTCAAACATTATATTATACAAAACATCTATAAAATAAAACTTGGGATTTAAGATTTTCAGATTTTCGCTACCTAATTTATATGGTAAAAGTATCGAAAGACGTGGCAAAATAAAACCAAATAAAGGTAGCCATTTTGTAAGCATGCTTTACATTATATACAACAAAATCATATACAAACGATACTTAACCTACAATATTTTACATTAATGCTGGATTTATCGTACAATTTTATTTTTTAATCACGCTGTTACATAATGACGGTTGCTATGGTAACTCACACACAACGCAATTGACCAATCACAGAGGGACAGACTACGACCGAACAGAGAACACACTGGCACTTAGCATAAAAGAAGGGAGGACACCAGTCATTGACACACTAACCTGTGGGCTGTCAAGGAGGACACTTCGACCGCTGCCACATCGCCTTTGAAAATGTCTACCGCAGTTGTAGACGAAACGTCAGGTAGAAATACTATCGGACCACAGCCTTAGTAACCCTACTTTTTATACTTCGTTGTAAAGAGAAATTTATTTAGAATCTTATTCCGGAAAAATATACATACCGTCCTATTTAAAAAACCAAAGTTAGATATTTTTCCGGAAAATAGGTAGGCCATGGAAAAAAATTGTTTGCGCCATTTTATAAATCAGATTCAGTTACACAAGTCTCTTATTTAACTTTTTCTTGTATCTTTAATATTTCAGCAGATATAAGCTGGACAATGAAAAATCAGCCACCCTGTATATGTACCTAATGTTAGAACTGAGCTATTTGTGAACCAGGCTTAAGTGATAACGAACATTTCGGAATCTGGCCATAGTTTGATATACGAATATGTGTGCAGACTTCAGATATATAAAAACGTATGAATATTTAATAGTTTTCACGTTATTTCAGCTCGCTAGAAGAAAATATCCTTTCCATAGATGATTTGCATGAGAATTTTTTTTTTCAAATACATTCTTTTCTTTCGTTAGAATTTTATGTGTTGATTTTGTTTTAGTTTATTTGTTTCCGGGAAAAAAACAGTTTCATATACAATAGGGTCTTCCCTCGTATCAAAATTTGAGAGTTCTGAACAGTGTGTGTTATTCCTCATACATAAACCAATAATGTAAACCTTCCTCTTATAATTATTGCAAATAAGAATTTAAAAAAAATGTGTTCATTTCAAACGGATGAGCTTTGCCGCCATATGATGACGTCAAAGCCAGACCAGAGTACTAACCTTGAGCGAGGCATACTTCCGCGCATGAATAAAAAGAAATATGTCTATGAAAAAAGAGGTGGTAAATATTGTTGTATAATATCTTTCTCGTCTCAGTGTACTATCTGTCTTTATCTATGGATCAGTGGGCTTCAACCAGCCAATCAGAGAAAGCTGACTATGATTGACGTAGCGGTATAATTCTATGTTTAAAATTACATTGAAAAATACACACTTTTAGGAATATTTTTCTTGTAAAAAAAGCTTCCGAAAAATTCTCAAAAAAATTGTCATATTATCTATTTGTAACGTAGATTCCAATTCTAAAAAAAAAAAGTCAAGAGGTGTCATGGGACACCCGACAGAAGCTATGCTTTTTACGCATTGTCTATAAAAGCGAATTTATCAAAGCTATAGACAATACAATTGAAAAGTTATTATTTGACCGCAATTTTGAAATCTGATGCAATTTTATTTTTTTGTGTCCTATAAAACTCCTAAATATCAATTTTCAAAAAGATCAGATAATTTTTACAAAAGTACATATGGCCGCCATTTTGAAATCTGACGCCATTTTATTTTTTTGTGTCCTATAAAACTCTTAAATATCAATTTTCAAAAAAATCGGATAATTTTTACAAAAGTACATATGGCCGCCATTTTGAAATCTGACGCCATTTTATTTTTTTGTGCCCTATAAAACTCAAAGATATTAATTTTCAAAAGGATCGGATAATTTTTACAAAAGTACATATGGCCGCCATTTTGAAATCTGACGTTATTTTATTTTTTTGTGTCCAATATATCTCTTAAATATCAATTTTCAAAAAGATCGGATAATTTTTACAAAAGTAGGTACATATAGCCGCCATTTTGAAATCTGCCGCCATTTTATTTTTTTGTGTCCTATAAAACTCTCAGATGCTATAGATATACTTTTAACATGAGCATGTCGGTGACGTGACGCGAATCCATATAAGTTTTTCCCCTCCCAGAAATCGTCTAACGCACCTATAGAAGCATAGCTTCAAAAATGCGGGACGACCCCATTGCAGACAAAAAATATAGGGTAAGTGGTCCATAAAACTCTGAAATGGAACTATTATTTTTTATGATTGTTTGAATGAGATGTTGCGGTCAGAAAAATATGCAAATAATATTTTAACAATATGGAAGCTATGCATATAAAATTTTCTATTATAAAAAAACATAAATATTCATGTTTTTATCATACTAATATAATTTTCTGAATGCTAGATACGTCAGTATGTCGGCTGATTATATTTAAGACTAGCGGCTCGGTCCGGTTTCGCCCGGGTGCTATGAGTATATGATTTATTTTTTTTTATTTAGCAAACAACAAAAACATAAAATATGTGCTTCAACCCTAGGGCTATTAGCACTACTAAAAAATACATAAGGTAAGTACATTTAATATGACATGATATTATGTAACGATAAGTTGGAGTGATCACGTGAAAAGCACATGAATAACTTGCGCCGCAGGCGTGGCCCTCGCATATAGTTTCGTTCCCGAACGTTCAAGCAACCAATCAGGTACTTTGCACGCGGTGATCACGCAGTGATCTTGCTCCATCTGTTAAGCGGCCCGACTATAGTTATTATTCAACATGTTTACGAGTAAAGTTTTTATCAACGATAACCAATTTTCTGAGCCACTACACCCAGACACTTCACTGATTGGCGGGTCATTTTATAACGCCATTGGCACAAACAAGACTTAGTTAATAGGCTATATAGCTCGCCGTACGCTCGTCTCTATAGCACCTGCTTTTACCTTCACGTATAGTAACCAATCAATGACTTAAAGCTTAGACAAAGCATGCCGATGATCTCAGCTGTCGAGCGTCTATAATTTACAATTTATCTTTCTAAAAGCCAGACTGCGCATTCCCCGTCCCGCTGAAGCATGGCCCCCACAAATGTGACAGGGCTCTAGTCTGAAGACCCGGGATTAGGAGGGGCGCGCCGTTGGAATTAGTATTATACAGGGTGTCCCAAAATTGCTGGGACACAGAGCTACCACGTGTAGTAGAGGTCAAAATAAGTCGATTGGACCCAATTTATTTATATACCAAAATGTACCGTTTGCCCGTGAGAAGAGTTCAAAGTTTACATAAAAAAACACATTTTTGTACGCTGTTCAGAAATGAGTGAAACAAATTGAATGAAATTTGACAAAAGTGCATTTTAGAGGATTACTCTCCTTTCGGTAATCAAAGAAACCCACAAGAAATTGTAGAAGGGTTAAAACCACCCTCACCCCCTGACATTTTTTTCGGTACCCCGTCAAAATAGCCCGTGACAAAACAGCCCCGACAAAATAGCCCCGACAAAACAGCCCCGACAAAATAGCCCGTGCCAAAATAGCCCCGACAAAATAGCTCGTGACAAAATAGCCTATTCTGAAAATATTTATTAAAAAACGAATTGTAATTCACTGTTACTTGCCGTGATCGATTTTTTTGTGCCATCCCTATTTTTTTCATAATTTTTTATCCAAATTTCATCTATACAGGTAGTGCTAATAGTCTCCGAGTAAAATAGCTGTGACATACGGAATGATGGACAGACGGACAGGACGAAAAAGAGGTTCGTTTCTGCCATTTGGCTAAGGAGCCCTAAAAATGAATAATTCAGTTTCGAGCACCGCAGGAACCATTATGGACTTGTAAAAAAGCTAATAAAGCCAAAATGGTCGCTCGGAGTTAAAAAATGTACCTACATAATATGAATATAAAAGATAACCTTACTTAAATACGGAGTATTATCTTTCTTAATATTATGGAATTGAATTGAATTGTAGATTATAGACGCTCGACAACAGAGGTCATTAGCGTCTATTAATATTATGGACTTACTTCGTGAAATGTAATTATAATTTCTGTTTATAATAATATTATAAACAGAAATTCTAATTACATTTCAAGGTTATGTGAAATGCCACGAAGAAAGTCCATATGTTCCATATTTGCGTAATTTTCTACGAACACTTCCAGGCGTCGACTAAGCTGAACATATTTATTTTTAGTAGCAACTGGCTGGCGAACACATCTTGCTCTTTTCGGAATTTTAAATTTAAGTCGGGGCTATTTTGTCGGGGCTGTTTTGTCGGGGTGATTTTGTCGGGGCTATTTTGGCACGGGCTATTTTGTCGGGGCTGTTTTGTCGGGGCTATTTTGTCGGGGCTATTTTGTCACGGGCTATTTTGACGGGTCACGATTTTTTTCATAACTTACTTCGGAGTGGTAATACGGTTCTCAAATTTTTTTAGCGAGAAGAATTAATTATCTTCATTTTGTTACTCTTGTAAAAATTTCGTATTCCGCATAGTTCCGAAGGAAAAAAATGTTTTCTTAAATAATGCTAACAGATATTCCTAGTACAAGTTTAATAAAATTGTAATACAAAATTTTATTTACAAAATTTTATGTAAACTTTGAACTCTTCTCACGGGCAAACGGTACATTTTGGTATATAAATAAATTGGGTCCAATCGACTTATTTTGACCTCTACTACACGTGGTAGCTCTGTGTCCCAGCAATTTTGGGACACCCTGTATAACGGCAGGTGTGTTTTCTTGTGAAAATAATTAACACATCTTTATACAGCATCAAACAAAAAAAACTAGTCTGTTCTTAAGATCACACGACGGAAGTGAAACTTTTTCACTACTTTGCCTATCCAACCATAGATGGCATTGCGAACTAAACGTGTTGTACAATACCCAACCAGTTTGAATCAAATCTTGTAATCGAATTCTCATCCACTTCCCGTGATCCGATTGAGTTGAAATTTGGCACGCATGTGTAGTTCCGATGACAATACAATATTATAGTAACTAGCTGACCGGTCCGGCTTCGTATGGATACAAACTGCACTTTTGCATTTTTTGATTGAGTTGAAACATAATTATTATTATTGTTCCGATGATAACACATTATTAGGGTAACTAGTTGACCGGTCCGGCTTCGTCCAGGTACAAATCACACTTTTTAAATTTTAACGACACTTTTTCTGACCTGTTCCGTAGTCCTTTCTCTAAAGTCAATGGTACCTGGTAGATTGTATACCTATAGTAACATCCCACCAGTAAGTTTTTAAGTACAGCACAGCTAATTTAAAAAATGTAATCCACTGAAAACTGCTTTCTCTATGCACTTCTATACAACGTTTTGATTCTGAACCAACGCTAATCACCTCAGTTATCGAGCGTCCACAATCTAAAATCTATCTCTCTCACACACTCTCTCTCCCCCTTGATTTTAAACCACTTAACTAAATGCAATCATTTTTTTACCAATGAACTTATTTTCAAAGGGTTGAAATAAAAGTTAAAAAAACTAAAACCCGACTACATAAATGAAAAAAACAAGCAAATCAAAACGTAACACAGTATTTTTTTGTTATCTGTAGTCGGGGATCTGTTCGGGAGCTGAAAAAAAATTTCGGTACCTACTCGAGTCGACTGATGACAAAAAAATGCTGTCTTACGTCTTGATTTGTTTTCAATTCATTTAGTAGTCGGGTTTAGTTTTGTTAACTTTTAACAGTTTCGTTAAAATTTGATAAGTAAATATTTTTTGTGATTCGTGTTCTTTGAAACTGCCTTAAATATTTTAAATAACTTTATAAAATATTTAAAACAAACACAAAGTATTTAATATTTAATAAAATACTTACGATTTTGAATTTCATTGCTTGCGAAATGCTTTCCTGTTAAAGAACTAAAGTTAAAGAGCTCCCGGCTATATATAGGGTTGATATAGCTTTGAAAACCACCCTCGGTTGCCGTTATAACGTGCATCGGTTTATTGGTTCAATTATTTTTTCCGTCATGTGTTCGGATTTTATTAAGATTTCTCAAAGCTCGTTTCGCGTCTCTGCAAGATTTCTACAAATTAACCTCGATCTTGTCTCGAGACTCGAGTCAAGAAAAATCCGTCTCAGCGACAAGGAAGTGTGACGACAACGCTGCTTAGGTACAAGAAACAGTTTCGCCGCTACAGCAATTCACAAGGTCACAGGGCAAGGTGCAAACGACAACCACTACGCATATAACTGAAATATGACGCCGAACCTATTATATAATGATGTACCTAATACTATAGATTGTATATCTAGTTGCGTAATGAAGCATATTGCTCACGAGTAGTGACAGTATGTTAAAACGAGTGATAACGAGTTTTAACAGTTACACGAGTCATATTATCATTACGCACGGTATATGGTATTTTTTGCCATACCCACTATAATATAGCTGCTTTTCATTTCATTTTCAGTATTTTCAAAAAATTTTGAGTATTCATTTTATGTCACCAACTTCACTCCTATAGTAGGCCGAGGCACGCACAGGAGTATGTTAAAGCGGGCGGGTGAAGCGAATAAATCATAAATCACTATGGAAATGGTTTGCTTTCCCGCACACCGGCCTGTTAAGTCACTTTACATGCATGCTTACACACATGAATGTAAAGCAGCCATTTTATAATGGGTATGGCAAAAAATAAATTAAGGGCTTGATAATAGCCGAGCGTGTAGCAATGCTGTTGTTTACATGGCATTGCTATGATTCCTCTATTACAAGTCTCCAGTTCCCAGGTTCTAGCCCGAGAGCTGGTAAAAGTGTCAATTGGATTTTCAATTTATTATTAAAAAAAAAATAATGAATTGAAAATATGAATTGGTGCTAGGCCCAAATAACCTTAACTGTTGGTGGTCTTTAAAAACACACACAAAAAATAAATTAAAACGTTACGTGTTTTTATTAAAAATGTTTTTGAAAAATGTTTTTGAAAAAATAACACAGAAACTTTCTTCTTAGTCATAAGGTGATGTTAGATAAAATAAAATAACAATGAATAAAAAACATAAAATTTTTATGGCCTTACGTATAAACATTTTAACTTAATAACTTGTGTACAAAAAGCTTACATAAGTCCAATAGGAAAATTTATGAATCGAAACTAAATTTTCATTAGGTACTGCATAATGCTGATATTCCGATATCTCCGAGAAGCAAGACAAGGCGAATAAACGGGTCGGCACTCTCCGTCTGTCTTATAATAATCGTACGTTGTATTTCTAGATCATTAAACACCGGTATTAATCATATAAAGTATAGCGAGTTCTTCGTAAAATGGAACCGGCAAAAGCTATCATACGCTTTCATTGGCTCAAATGGTCCGAAATGATCGCATCTTGGAGTTTAGTTAAGTAATCATTTGATATTACGTAACTCTGCAAACACAGTGTTAAAATACAAACTTAAAATGCACACATTTCTGTCTGTGGATGGAATAAATTATTAACGGTATTGGCAATATTGGTGCGATCTTGCGGGTGCATTTTTGCAAGCAAACCGACGGGATACTACCTGATTTCCCGGAAAAAAAAATGTCAAGGGGTACAGTTATACGTCGTATATATAACTACGTCCATAGTTTTATCATACAATTAATAATCTTTAATATTATTTTAATCAAAGTATCTATTCCTAAGCAAAATAAAAATAAGTAAAAAAACTTTTAAGTTAAACGGTTTTATTTTAAATCATCAGCTGTACCAAGGGGCACTTTGTGTCGCTGCGTCAGCAGAATAAGTGGGGCGCATTTGAAATATTTCTTTTGATGGGCTTGAAAACACACTTTTCTAGACAAGCCGTTCTTATTTAATAATTATACAGATTTTTATGCGCCCCACGTTTTTATTACTTATTCGTTGACGCAGCGACACAAAGTGCCACTTGGTTTGTGTCCTAATTATTTTCTAGTTTTTGGTACAGCTGATGATTTAAAATAAAACCGTTTAACTTAAAAGTTTTTTTACCTATTTTTATTTTCTAGTTTTTACTTTGATTTCTGGTCCGTATCGTTATGTAAACTCCTCATGCTTTCAACTGTCCACCTCCTGATTCCATCATCAAACCCTCGTTACCAAGTTGAAATTATCATAATATTGTATTGTCACGGGAACTCAATGTGTGTGCAAAGTTTCATAAGAATCGGTTAAATAGAAGTAGTTGAAAAAGCTGTCGCAAGATTTGAAACAAAGATAGTAACAAACAATTGATATACGGGGTCAAGCTAAATAAAACCGTTTAAAAATAAAAACACAGTTTTCGTAAACGATCAAGTGGGAAGGTGACTCATTTTCAAAAGCATGCCGGCAACTCTAAATTTTACTAACTTAACGTTTCTCTTTAATAAATTGAAACGACGACATAGATTATTATTATTGTAGATTATAGACGCGTAGATGACTTAGACGCAGGACCGTTCCGTCCATATAGGCGAATAAGGCGACGGCTTAGAGCGCTTAAATTTAAGGGGCGGCGAGTCCACGGTTGCGGCGAGTCAAGTGCGATGCGACCGAAAAACAAGCCCACCCAAATATGTGTATACACGCCGAATCTGGCCGAACTGTGCCGGTCGCATCCGAATATGTGTAAAGCAAGCATTCCTTATGGTATATGTGACGCGGCTCGCTCTGTCTATGATCGGGGCGCTTTATTTTATTTTGTTGCAAAAATTTTGATTTAAAGGGGCGCCATCAAAATCTTTCGCCTAGGGCGCCAAGTTTGCTCGGGCCGGCGTTGCTTATAGACGACATTAATTTCAAAATAGTAGATTGTATGTCTAGATGCGTAATGATGTATAATACTGACGAGTTGTAACAGTGTTAAAACGAGCCCTAGATATTATAATAGAGTCAGTGATGAACGTAAATATATATTATAAGATTATTCACCGATGATTTTATTAGAAAACCGTCGGATGTTTTTGTTTACAGACGGGAAGAATTTTCTAGCGATGAAACTTTTTGATGGAAATAATTAATTGCTCTGTGTAAACAGTTTCAAAGTAAACATTACGACGTGATTTTCATAAAAAATATTATCGTAATAATAAGAAACCTACTTTTTTATGAAAATACGAAATTAAAATTGTTAATTTTTTTTATTGAAATTTTCTGTTCACAGATGTGTCGTCACCATTTTTCTTTAAACAATTTTGAACGCTCCTTTTTAACATGAATCGGATTTCATCGGAGCTGCTCGGAGAAGTTCAAAGCGATCGGGTTTCTTTTAATCACTCGGCGAAGTCGAAAGCAAGCAATCAAGCATGTGTTAAAAAAAGGAGTATTTAGAATTGTTTCGTTATTATAATATAATAGGCCGAGAGCTAGTGACACTTTTTTGGTGTTATTTATTTAAGGCTTTATTTTTGTGAAGATGTTGAGGGAGGCATATTAAAGTGCCCTCAGAGATTTTGCTAGATAGTATGGGGGGGATGCAGACGCCTGTTTGTAAATACATACTTCTGTACAAATTTTCGGTTAATATGAAAACTTTTTTACAAACTTGATATTTTAATAAACTGAAGGATAATATTTTATTTATTTATTGTAGATTATAGACGCGTCGACAACTTAGGTCATTAGTGTCTTAAATTACATTAAATAACAACTAACTTAAAACTAAATTATATCATACAAAACATCCATGAGCGCAGGTGGGATTCGAACCTACGACAGTAACAAGTACGGTATCTACTAGGCTACACTGCCCCCAGGATAATATTCAATTGTTGATAATATTTAATTATAATTAGTGTAAATCTGAAAATAATAATAAAAATTTTGGAGCATACAAGTAATTCAAGAATTACAAGGCGCGATATTCATGTAGGTATTGTGTGTAAACGGTTTTACCGAACATAGGGAAAATAACACTAAGAAGATCAATTTTGTAGTAGGCTATGGCCATAAGACCTAATGTAAATATGTATTGGATTACATAGAAAAAATAGTGCAGTGAATTTTTTAAACAATTTTCCATAGCAACGGTTGACTATAAAGCGTAACTCGGAACCTGCTAAATAAAAAAGTCATGAGGTGTCGTAAGATACCCGACAGAAGCTATGTTTCTTACGCATTGTATATAAAACCGAATTTATCGAAGATATAAACAATACAATTAAAAAGTTATTATTTGACTGCCATTTTGAAATCTGACGCCATTTTATTTTTTTGTGTCTTATTAAACTCTCAAATATCAATTTTCAAAAGGATCGGATAATTTTTACAAAGAAGTATATACCTATGGCCGCCATTTTAAAATATGACGTCATTTTATTTTTTGGCGTTCTATAAAACTCGTCAATATCTATTTTCAAAAAGATCGGATAATTTTTACACAAAAAGTACATATTGCCGCCATTTTGAAATCTGACGTCATTTTATTTTTTTGTGTCCTACGAAACTCTCAAATACCGATTTTCAAAAGAATCGGATAATTTTTACAAAAAAGTACATACGGCCGCCATTTTTAAATCTGATGTCATTTTATTTTTTTGTGTCCTATGAAACTCTTAAATACCGATTTTCAAAAGAATCGGATAATTTTTACAAAAAAGTACATTTGGCAGCCATTTTTAAATCTGACGTCATTTCATTTTTTTGTGTTCTACGAAACCCTCAAATATCAATTTTCAAAAGGATCGGATAATTTTTACAAAAATGTACATACGGCCGCCATTTTGAAATCTGAAGTCATTTTATTTTTTTGTGTCTTATGAAACTCTCAAATATCAATTTTCAAAAGGATCGTATAATTTTTAGAAAAGAGTACTACATATTTCCGCCATTTTGAAATCTGACGTCATTTTATTTTTTTGTGTCCTATGAAACTCTCAAATATCAATTTTCAAAAGGATCTGATAATTCTTACAAAAAAGTACATATGGCCGCCAATTTGAAATCTGGCACCATTTAATTTTTTTGTGTCCTATGAAACTCTCAAATATCAATTTTCAAAAGGATCGGATAATTTTTACAAAAAAGTACATATGGCCGCCATTTTGAAAAATCTGACATCATTTTATTTTTTTATGTCCTATGAAACTCTCAAATATCAATTTTCAAAAGGATCGGATGATTTTTACAACAGAGTACATGTGGCCGCCATTTTGAAAAATCTGACGTCATTTTATTTTTTGGTGTCCTATGAAACTCTCAAATATCAATTTTCAAAAGGATCGGATAATTTTTACAAAACAGTTCATATGGCCGCCATTTTGAAAAATCTGACGTCATTTTATTTTTTTGTGTCCTATAAAACTCTCAAATATTAATTTTCAAAAGAATCGGATAATTTTTACAAAAAAGTACATATGCCCGCCATTTTGAAATCTGACGCCATTTTATTTTTTTGTGTCCTATAAAACTCTCAAATATTAATTTTCAAAAGGATCGGATAATTTTTACAAAAGTGACGTTACACTACTTCGTGACGTGACGTTTCATTTTTTATTATTTAGGTCCCCATCTGAAACGTGCGTTAAGAAGCATAGCTTTAAATAAAAATAGGTAAAAAAACTTTTAAGTTAAACGGTTTTATAAATGTTTTAAAAAGAAAAAAATAATATTTAATTTAGGTTCATAAGTATAAAAGCGTGGGTCGTAAACTCTATGATAATTTATTACAGTCACGACCCACGCTTTTATACTTATGAACCTAAATTAAATTTTATTTTTTTCTTTTTAGTACATTTATAAAACCGTTTAACTTGAAAGTTTTTTATCTATTTTTATTTTTAATTTTTTAGTGTGCTTTATTTCCTTACTTTGATTTTATTTATCCGATCCACTGAAACGTTACCGGAGAAAGACCTTTTACCTGTGAAAATTCAAAAGTACGATTTGCACCCGGACGAAAGCCGAGCCGGTCAGCTAGTTATCATAATATTGTATTGTCACCGGAGCTACACATGTGTGCAAAATTTCAACTCAATCGGATAATTTTTACAAAAAAGTATATATAATGGCCGCCATTTTGAAATCTGACGTCATTTTATTTTTTTGTGTCCTATGAAACTCTCAAATATCAATTTTCAAAAGTATCTGATAATTCTTACAAAAAAGTACATATGGCCGCCATTTTGAAATCTGGCACCATTTAATTTTTTTGTGTCCTATGAAACTCTCAAATATCAATTTTCAAAAGGATCGGATAATTTTTACAAAAAAGTACATATGGCCGCCATTTTGAAAAATCTGACATCATTTTATTTTTTTGTGTCTTATGAAACTCTCAAATATCAATTTTCAAAAGGATCGGATGATTTTTACAACAGAGTACATGTGGCCGCCATTTTGAAAAATCTGACGTCATTTTATTTTTTGGTGTCCATAAATTGTATAGTTACCATAAATTGTATTGTCACCGGAGCTACACATGTGTGCAAAATTTCAACTCAATCGGATCATAGGAAGTGGGTGAAAATTCAAAAGTACGATTTGCACCCGGACGAAAGCCGGGCCGGTCAGCTAGTTATCATAATATTGTATTGTCACCGGAGCTACACATGTGTGCAAAATTTCAACTTAATCGGATCATGGGAAGTAAGTGAAAATTCAAAAGTACGATTTACACCCGAACAAAAGCCGGGCCGGTCAGCTAGTTACCATAATATTGTATTGTCACAGGAGCTACACATGTGTGCAAAATTTCAACTCAATCGGATCGTAGGAAGTGGGTGAAAGTTCAAAAGTACGATTTACGCCCGGACGAACCGGGCCGGTCAGTTAGTTACCATAATATTGTTTTGTCACCGGAGCTACACATGTGTGCAAAATTTCAACTCAGTCGGTCGCAAGATTTGTAACAAATATACGGGATCAAGCTAAATAAAACCACCGTTTAAAAAACAAAGCATCTACTACCTACTTACTTTTGCGTGATGCCAGAACATACGTTTTTATTTGAGAATCAGTTCGGTTGCTTTTGCGTGATGCCAGAATATTTTAAAACTCCCAGTCGCATAAGAAGTTATTTACTTGAAAAAAAAATCACGTAAATCGGATCAGTGGTTCTCGAGTTATAAGCGTACAAAGGGACATACAGACAGAGAAAGTCAAATTGTTCGGGAAGGTATGAACGTCGAGAAATTTTGGTCCGATCCCTAGGTCTCGCCATCCGATCGACGTCAATAATTAGTTACACGTCATTTTAACTCAGTAGGCCAGGGTTTTTAAACTTAAATTCAAACATCAGCAGTCAAAAAATTGAATAACTATATTAAAATAATGCAATATAAGACAGAGCATACGCTATTTTCCAATATCCATATCACAGTGTGCAACAGACAAGGACAACCGAAACAAGTTCGCGATTTATTAGATAAAGTCGCATTTATTTAGTATAATAATCATATAAATCTATATAAAAAAGCTGTTTTGACACAATATTATACATGAAATCTATCTAAAATTTTCTCCTCTTTCGTTTAAGACAGGTTTCGAATCGATCTGACTTAAATTGAGCAAACTATAAGCAAAACACACCGTTTTTTCTAATTTGCTCCCCTCTGGGGCCAAAATTCAAAAATCGGGCGACGTTAGGATCAAATAGACCCCGAGAGGAATCGAACAAAAAAAAGTTTTTTAAAATCGGTTAACCCGTTTGGGCTGTACGACTGATACAAAAAATCCGTTACAGATTGACAGATTGACAGATTCACAGATTCACAGATTCACAGACGTACAGACAAAGCGAGTGTATATAGGCGCTTCTAGCTTCGCTAAGATCGCGCCTAAAAATAATTTATATCTCTGTAAAGAACAAAATAATTTTATACAATCACCTTTCGTAACCTACATTTAATTAGAAATCGGCGTAAATAAATTACTATGACTATCCTAATAATAAAGCAATAATTACGCCGACTTAAATGTAGGTTAGGAAAGGTAATTGTACAAAATTATTTTATTCATTTTAGAGCCATTTTTGAAGTTGTATCAATTTTTAAAAAATTATTTTCATTATTGGAAGTTCGTATCAATTTTTTTTAAATTATTTTCTTTTTGGAAGT
Organism: Mongoloraphidia duomilia; assembly: GCA_039654895.1. Lineage (NCBI taxonomy): Eukaryota > Metazoa > Arthropoda > Insecta > Raphidioptera > Raphidiidae > Mongoloraphidia > Mongoloraphidia duomilia. The sequence goes on along the minus strand of CM077516.1, from coordinate 82,620,468 downwards.
TTTGTGACTTATACCTATTTTACTTAGTTGAAAACAGTAAGAAAATTATTTATGCGCCGAACTGACAGTGCAAAGTCCACATCAAAAAAAATGTGTTTTAAAGACCACCAACAGCTAAGGTTATTTGGGCCTAGCACCAATTCATATTTTCAATTCATTATTTTTTTTAATAATAAATTGAAAATCCAATTGACACTTTTACCAGCTCTCGGGCTAGAACCCGGGAACTGGGGACTTGTAATAGAGGAACCATAGCAACGCCATGTAAACAACAGCATTGCTACGCGCTCGGCTATTCTCAAGGGACAGAGAAACGTTCAACAGCAGTGGAATAGCGACGGCAGTATCATTTAATAATTCCTAATTGGATGAACGTGCGGTTTTGCTTTCAACCATTTCAGGTGGGTATAATATTCAGATAAAGAACATACACACACACACACACACACACTACCTACACTTCTGCCGACGGTCACAACGCCAGTCCTCTTTACAACACAAGTCCCTCGAAATGAACTCATAAAAACGGGGTAGGCTGTCATCTACTTAAAATTCAACATAATGTCACTCACTCGTCAGTAATATACCTTACGACACTAGATATATACAATCCACTATTTATTTCTTTCATCCCAGGCAAACATTGTCACGTCCAAAACACACGCGGCCGTGTTATAGACTTTACACGGCAGCGTGTGTTTTGGTCGTGACAACGTCTGCTTCTACACGGCTGCGTGTGTTTTTGGGCGTGAAAACGACCGCGGGTGTTTTGGGCGCGACAACGTCTGCTTCTACATGACCGCGGGTGTTTTGAGCGTGACAACGTCTGCCTCTACACGGCTGCGTGTATTTTTGGGCGTGGCAAAGTCTGCCTGTAAACGACCGCGGGTGTTTTGGATGCGACAACATTTGCCTCTATACACGGCCGCGAGTGTTTTGGGCGTTACAACGTCTGCCTGAGATGAAAGAAATAAACAGTAGATTGTATATCAGGTGTCGTAATGAGGTATATTAGTGACCAGTGAGAGACATGTTGAGTTAATTAACAGTCACACGTGTCATAATATCATTGCGCACGAGATACATATATGGTATGTTTTGACATATCCCCTATAAAATAGTTGCTTTTCACTTCATTTTTAGTAAATACAATTTTTAACACGGACGTCTAGCAGTGGTGTTAGAATATTGACTCTCGCATGTAGTGGTTTTTTCAGTAAAATGTGTCACTGTGTGAGTATAATGTCAACTCAGTCCGCCGCGATAGTGGAAAGTTTAGGGTTAAAATCCCTATGGTGACATAGGTTTGAATTAATGAATTTTTCCTGATTACAGCATTGTGTTACGTCATTGTTCTTTACAACAGGTGTTTTCATATACTGTTTGCCGTCATTATGCATTCATTTAATTCATTTTTAGTTTTTTCAAAAATTTAGACAGTTTACATGTAGATATAGCAAAATTCACTTCTAATGTAATGGGTAGTCGCTATCTGTCGGCATTGTAGTGTAGATCACGGTCGATAATGTAGACTTCACAACTATTTGCAATAAGACAAAAATAGATGGCGGCACTGCATTTCGTAACACAACTCGCAATCGCGAACTTTCCACCCTTGTTGCACAATGTAGGTACTATTCTATTTTGCGGGTTAAGTTCGATTTATATTATCCGCTCAGACACGGAGCGGGAACGTAGCGTTTCCGGCAAGACAAACATTTTTTCATGCATTTCAAGTGCGAGTAAAGGTTGATTTATATTATCCGGTTAGACACGGAGCGGGAACGTAGCGTTTCCGGCAAGACAAACATTTTTTCATGCATTTCAAGTGCGAGTAAAGGTTGATTTATATTATCCGGTTAGACACGGAGCGGGAACGTAGCGTTTCCGGCAAGACAAACATTTTTTCATGCATTTCAAGTGCGAGTAAAGGTTGATTTATATTATCCGGTTAGACACGGAGCGGGAACGTAGCGTTTCCGGCAAGACAAACATTTTTTCATGCATTTCAAGTGCGAGTAAAGGTTGATTTATATTATCCGGTTAGACACGGAGCGGGAACGTAGCGTTTCCGGCAAGACAAACATTTTTTCATGCATTTCAAGTGCGAATAAAGGTTGATTTATATTATCCGGTTAGACACGGAGCGGGAACGTAGCGTTTCCGGCAAGACAAACATTTTTTCATGCATTTCAAGTGCGAGTAAAGGTTGATTTATATTATCCGGTTAGACACGGAGCGGGAACGTAGCGTTTCCGGCAAGACAAACATTTTTACATGCATTTCAATTAGGAATATTTATACTTAGCGGATCCCGTCCGTTCAGGCACGTATCAATACTCATATCTAAAATGCATGTAAAAATGATTGTCTTGCCGGAAAGGCTACGTTCCCGCACCGTGTCTAACCGGATAATATAAATCGACCTATCGAAGTTTTACTGTAAGTACATTAAAGACTAAAGTATTTTTTCGCGACAAACCAGGACTCAACATAAAATCGCTAGAGAATATTCAAGTAAACTATACCAGCGTTTCTTAAATTGGGATCCGCAAACCCCTAGGGCTCCATAAGTAGTATATGAGCGCGGGAGTCCGCGTACTCTCTCTGGTGTAAGTGGGCAAAGCTATACATTTCGGCCGGCGGTGGCCGAACTGTATATCTTATGATTGTCCAGAGTCAAAGTTTGACTCTGGACAATCATAAGATCCTCTTCGAAGAAATCGAAGCCATAGACAGAACGTTGAGCTATTACCCAAGAATATACAGAGAGGCCATAGAAATACATAAACACACATAGAATTTCACCCGAAAAGATGAAGGCCTCAATCTCAGTAAAACCTGGACACCAGCACTCCGACATACAAAACCAATCGTACATGGACGGGATACGATCGAGTAGAGAGCTCACCCCCACCACTACACACTGCGCAGTTGACCAATAACAGAGAGACGGACTACGACCGAACAGAGAACACGCTGGTACTAGGCAGAAAAGAAGGAAGGACACCCGTCACTGACACACTGACCTGTGAGCCGCCAAGGAGGACACTTCGACCGCGGCCACATCGCCTTTGAGAATGTCTACCGCAGTTGTAGACGAAACGTCAGGTAGAAATAATACCGGACCACGGCCTACAAGCCCGGAAACCATGAAGACTTGGAACAATGCCGACCGTGAAAGCTTGCACACTTGGAGTGATAGTTAGTGATCGGGAACGCAAATTTGTAAGCGGGCAAAGCTATACAGTTCGGCCGGCGGAACTGTATAAACGCCGTCCTGACAGTGATCTGCAGGAACGCAAGTTTGTAAGTGCGCAAAGCTATGTAGCCATCCGACAAGCAGTGATGTATTGTTTAGATTACACACTTGACACTACAGAAGTGAAACTTACATCTAGTTATAAATTAACATTTACAGAAAAGTATTAGTAAAAAAACTTTTTAGAGACAAACTTTTATTTAAATGCACTAAAAAGGAAAAAATAATTTTTAATAATTTAGGTTCATAATTATAAAAGCGTGGGTCGTGAACTCTATGATAGTTTATTAGTCACGACCCACGCTTTTATAATTATGAAATTAGATTATTAAAAATTATTTTTTCCTTTTTAGTGCATTTAAATAAAAGCTTGTCTCTAAAAAGTTTTTTTGCTAATATTTATTTTGTTCATTTTAGTCTTCAAATTTTACCTCCCTTTGACACCCGTAAGAGTTGAATATCGAAAAATCCTTTCTTAGTGGATGCTTACGTCAGAACAGGAACCAATTGTCCAAATTCCAAGTCTCTAACTTCAGCGATTTGGCCTGGATGTTGATTAGTCAAAAAAAAACTACATCCTCGTTTGAACCCCTTAGGGGTTAAATTTATTTCTAAAAACGATTTATTCATGTATTGTCATCGGGAATACATACGTGTACAAAATTTCAAATCAATCGGATACGTAGAAGTCGTTCAAAATTGACTTGCCAGTTTTGACCTAAACAAACACACAAACTAACATACATTGCAAGTTAAATAAAAGCTTGTAAAAATATGATTTGTTTTTCGTTAGATGAATCCAAATTTACTCTACCACAGGTGTAAAGAAATTTCACTTAAAAAAATAAATTCAATAAAAAAACACATGCTGATCAAATTGAGACCTCCTCCTTTTCTAAAGTCGGTTAAAAAATAAAAAATAAATTTCTCTTGTTTTATGTTAATTGGGATCCGCGACAATGTTAATTATTTCTAAGGGGTCCGCTGAGGAAACAGTTTTTGAAACGCTACCTCATGCTGTTGGGAAACACGTACCTTTAGTCTAGTTACTACACTCTATAGGTTATACATTGGTGTAGGTATAATATGTAAGAATAGGAATGCCCGGAGTGCGACTCAATCTACCTAAAGTAGAAATGAACTTTCTATCACTGAGATAAAATCTATTGAGGACGCATACCGTATACAACTGCTTATACAAAATTGAAGCCAGGTTTGACGTCACAGGGCCGATCAAACATGGCGGCAAAAAACAGGATGGATTGGGAACATTATTCTTATCTTCATATAAAAAACTTTTTAACAAAAAAAAACCTCCTTCAAAAAGGCACTAAAAAGAGTAAAATAATGAAAATTTGAGGTCTGTGCCAATTAAAATATGAAGTCGGTTAAGAAGTATAGTATAGTGATTAATATCTTTTTTAACCAACTTCATATTTTAATTGGCACAGACCTGAAATTTTCATTATTTTTTTTAGTGACTTTTTGAAGGAGGTTTTTTTTTGTTAAAAAGTTCTTTATTTTTTACTTTTTAGTGTCAAAAAGTGACATTTACCTTAAAGGAATCACACGCCGTTACTCACTTTTATTAAAATCAGCCGAACTACTGAACCGATTTTGATGAAATTTCTATGGGACCAATCTGAAAGTATATCCTTTCAAATAAATAAAAAAATTTCAAAATCGGTTCATAAACGACGAAGTTATCCGCGAACAAACATAAAACATAAAAAATATATACGGTCGAATTGAGAAACCTCCTTTTTTTGAAGTCGGTTAAAAATGAGGGCCGAATTACAATAAATTGTTATATCTAAAACGTTTAAAGTTAAAGAAAACCGTGCAGTTGAAACGCATTCCGACAAACGTAATATCTATCCAGAAGGGGATCAAGTAGACACAGCGTTTTTCTAAAATTGGATTTTTAAGCACTTCGTTTCATTTTGTTTTAAGCTCTCTTTAACCTTAATAACAATATACTGCACAAATATTTTTTTTGTTTTTTTGTGCTTTTAAAGATTTCATTTCATTATTTATTTATGTGAAATTATAATTAGCTATTAGGTATAAAATCGATAATAATGAAAAAACGTAACCCTTATATAGGATAAATAATAGTTTTATACGGCTGAAATGCAATTGAAACATTTTTTTTTCGTTGGAGAGCAGCCAATTATATAATTGTTTCGAAACATATTGGAAAAAATCATTTTACCAACCAGTGGTCATAGTCAGGATTCTAACATTAACCTTTCCACTTTCGCGGCGGAATGAGCTTACAATACTCAACCGTGACATGATTGCCAAATTAACTTTCTCCTGATATGCTTCAGAATCAATAGATTTTCACTACATGCGAGTGTCAATTCACATATGCTAATGCAATAGCTATGATATGAAGTGAATCCTCGTACCAGTTGGGCTCTCGCTGGTACGAGGATTCACTTCATATTATAGCTATTGAATTAGCATATATGAATTGACACTCACATGTAGTGAAAATCTATTGATTCTGAAGCATATAAGGAGAATATGTTAATTTAGCAACAATCGAACATTTCGATTTTAAAATTTAAACTCCAAGTCGATTGTGGACTCGATTGTTATTATGAACGATTGCAATTGTTTCAATTGTAGAAACATCTCGTAACGCCCATCACTACTGATATAAAGGCACGTACATCAACAATGTACGTAGCTCATGTAGCTCTAACTCTGTACTCAACATATACTGCTGTGAGAGCGGACAATCCAGGTTCCACTCATATTTCATTTCAATTTCATTTCGCAGCTCCACGTGTGTCTCATATGTTATAACCTCCTACACCACCGCCATCGCACTCCGCGATCCTCTCCTCCTTCTTTGGACTTGAGAATAATCGAGCACCGTTTGTTTATAAAACGTTTCCATGACTGTTCTATTGCAAGACTCCAGTTCCCGGGTTCTAATCCGCGAGAACTGGTAAAAATGTCATTTGGTTTTTGAAGTGAAAACTTCCTTAGGCGCGTTATACACTTTTTACCTGGATACTGAAATAACGTGAAGCGTTCGCAAATAACCGTAAGAATTCGCAGCCTGAGCGTAACAATTCGCAACATAATTATATCATAAAAACGGCCGTCTAGACACTTCCATTCATAGCGCAGTTGGTTACGTCTTTGCGTTCTATGCATAGGAACCTGGGTTTGAGACCTGATGGGAGCGTAGAATTTTTGACGTTTTTTTTCTCAATTCTACATGATATTTATTTATATATTTTTTTATTTTTGTTACATTCTTTCTTTGACAATAATTATAACTTTTTTGAAACCAAGGTGGAATTAATTAAAAATACAATTTTAGTATTTTAGTAATTAATTGTTTTTAGTTCATAAATGCGCTATAATAGATGACACCAAAAATTAGAAAATCTGAAGTTTTCACTTCTGTCGTGTGGTCATAAGCACACACCCATTTTTTTTTCTTTTCTTTTTTTAAGTAAAACAAATTATTTCTTTATCGTTTTCCTCTAAAATATACCGGAGAGTCAATATTATGACCCATGTTGTTAAATGTTTACAATTAACAATATCTATCTGTCTGTCTGTCTGTCTATCTACCTATCAAATATAAATATTTATTTATTTATTGTAAATTATAGACGCGTCGACAACTTAGGTCATTAGCGTCTCAATTAACAATATCTATCTGTCTGTCTATCTACCTATCAAATATAAATAAATAAATATATGTTTATTGTTCCTTCTACGAAACAAAAGGAGCGGGACCAAACATAATGTTTGTTCTTCCACCCGTCCATTTACAAACGACGTAAGTATAGATACAGACACTTTAAAAATATTTAAACAAAATTTTACAAACAAAAATTTTACAAACAATCCGAGATTAGTTAATGCTTTGATGACCTCAGCTGTCGAGCGTCTATAATCTACAATCTATCTATCTATCAAAACCCTATGTCCCAAATATTAAGCAACACAATGTAGGTATGTAAATTGTATAGTGCGCGTGTATGTGTGTGTGTGTGTGCGTATCTATCCATATGACTCATTTCTCGGGGTTACCAACTGATTAAAAGTCAAATGTATCCCCTATTGACCTCCGGGCTCCGGGTCAGTTCAATGCATGTATGCTCAATCGTCTATATTTAACCTCCATAGTATTTGTAAGGAATTTATATATATTATGTACATGTCTCCTTTTATATCACAGGTTCGGACTGAAAAATGCACATAATTATATATTTTAGTGATTTACCCGTTGTTGCTCGAGAATGAGAGTCCATTTTTATGGCAGCGTAATGAGATACACTCTAAATTTTCGCTCCAGTTGGAAGGTTTATGTCATGGAAAATATATTTTGATAAAATTCCGTTCGATGTCGTTAGTTGCTAATTTCGCTCCGGCTGGAAGGTTTAGATCACGGAAAAACATACATTCCGTCAGACGATGCTAGAACTACTTTCGTTCACTACTCATCCCCTAATATATTTGGGATCGATTTGAAATTTTGTACACATATATGTATTCCCGATGACAATATCTACATGAATAAATTGTTTTTAGAAACAAATGCAACCCCTAAGGGGTTCAAACGGGGATGTAGGATTTTTTTGACTAATCAACGCCCAGGTCAAATCGCTGAAGCTAGAAACTTGAAATTTGGATAGTTGGTTCCTTTTCTGACGTAAGCATCCACTAAGAAAAGATTTTTCGAAATTCAACCCCTACGGGTGTCAAAGGGGGGTAAAATTTTGAAAGACTAAAATGAACAAAATAAATATTCGTACCTATAAAAAACTTTTTAGAGACAAGCTTTCATTGAAATACTTATACTAAAAAGAAAAAAATAATTTTTAATAATTTAGGTTCATAATTATAAAAGCGTGGGTCGTGACTAATAAACTAGCATAGAGTTCACGACCCACGCTTTCATAATTATGAGCCTATAAATTATTAAACATTATTTTTTTCCTTTTTAGTGCATTTAAATAAAAGCTTGTCTCTAAAAAGTTTTTTTTACTAATATTTTATTTTCAAAAGATTTAGTAAAATGTGGGCCTGTCTTGTAGCCAAAGGCAGCAACGGCGTTAGTTGAGAAAACTAGATTGCCAACTGAGTTTGATTAAGATAAGCGTACAGAATGCGGGGATTTTTTTTTTCTTGCAAACAGATGAATGAGGTAGATTTGTTTAGGAAAGTTTCTAAAACGGGAATGAAGATTTGTAAAGCGTCTGGAAAAACGGCGGCGGTGGATCAGCAGTTTGTGAATGACCCCCGAGCTACAAAACTACAATTCAATACGAATTTATTGAAAGCAAAAAATAGGCACAACGCAGAACGTATGGAAGTAGATATTGGGTGATTCCGGGAAACCCCCCGTGTTGGTTCAATCAAATATACGCACTTTTATTTTTTATATCTCTGTCCTAAAAGTTTTGACCATCTCCTGATGATACTGACATGATTAGCGAAACGCGCGTCGAGAAAAAAATGTTAGAATTTTGTTCTTTTAATAATTTAGATATTTTAACACTATTCTATTTAAAATGTTTTTGAAGCTATGCTTCTATAGGCGCGTTAGACGCTTTCTGGTAGGGGAAAAATTTATGAGTTCGAGTCACCGACATGCACATGTTAAAAGTATATCTATAGCTATGAGTGCGACGTATTGGCGTCAGATTTCGAAATGGCGGCCATATTATGTACTTTTGTAAAAAATATCCAATTTTTTTGAAAATTGATATTTAAGAGTTTTATACTTAAGACACAAAAAAATATAATGGCGTCAGATTTTAAAATGGCGGCCATAATATGTACTTTTGTAAAAATTATCTGATCTTTTTGAAAATTGATATTTAAGAGTTTTATAGGACACAAAAAAATAAAATGGCGTCAGATTTCAAAATGGCGGCCATATGTACTTTTGTAAAAATTATCCGATCTTTTTGAAAATTGATATTTAAGAGTTTTATAGGACACAAAAAAATAAAATGGCGTCAGATTTCAAAATGGCGGCCATATGTACTTTTGTAAAAATTATCCGATCTTTTTGAAAATTTATATTTAAGAGTTTTATAGGACACAAAAAAATAAAATTGCATCAGATTTCAAAATGGCGGTCAAATAATAACTTTTCAATTGTATTGTCTATAGCTTTGATAAATTCGGTTTTATATACAATACGTAAGAAGCATAGCTTCTGTCGGGTGTCCCATGACACCTCTTGACTTTTTACTATATCCACTATAGTGTGGGAAAGCAAACCGTTTCCATAGTGATTTATGTTTATTCGCCCTGATCAGCTTGCTATTACCTAACAGCTACTCTCGGCCTACTATAGAAGTGAAGTTGGCGACACTAAATGAACTGTAAAAAAATTTTGAAAATACGGAAAATGAAATGAAAAGCAGCTATTTTATAGTGATTTTGGAAAAAAATATCATACAAGTAGGTACTTTTATCTCGTGCGTAATGATATTATGACTCGTGTGCATATAACTGTTAAAACTGTTAACATAATGTTGCAAACTCGTCAGTAATATACCTCATTACGACACTAGATAAACAATCTACTGTTATTAAATGAAACCAGGACTTTACAGACAACTTTACGTCTCTCTCTAACTTTATAGAGATCCCCGTACCAATACGCACAATGTGTATAATATTCTAATTTATAAATCGTAAAATTTAAATTGAAAATCGTTATATATCCAGTTTCTGTTGTCAATAATAAAATGTTACCCCGGTCGACTATTGAATCCAACTGGAGCTTTCATTACAAAATGGCGCACCAGTTCAAATAACACATTAAACAGTCTGCGAGTCGTTTTGCCAACTTAGTTCATAATTAACCACGAGCAGAGCAACGAAAATTAACAAACTGTCAAATAATATCGCGAACAATAAGTAAATATAACAAACTACGTACCCCCTCCCTCTCCTCCCCTCAGTCCTCACCGTAATACACAACTTGGGAAAGGCATGTTCGACAATGAGCTCTAACAATAGATATACCGGATGAAATTGAAAAAGAAATATACAAGGCATCAAAGAACATATAACTAGTTTATTGTTTGTACACTGTAAGAAATGAGAAGGCCGATTACATAGATTATCGATGGTCCATTTGTAGCCAGCGATTAATCTGGTAATAGGCACACAAAGAGACAATGGCGTCGCAAACAGGTATTGCCTATGCACATCGCGAAGATTCCATAAAAACATATTGCGCATGCGTGGTTACTAATTTTACATTAATTTGTTTAGTATTCATCCATTTTATATATGTAACTGTACATTTTATTTTATAATTTTTACACACTTTATTGGAATATTACACAAATTATGTAATTTTAATTTACTTTATGTAAAACTTTACAGTAAAAGTCCAAGTTTTCTGTGTAAAAATAAATAATAATGTAAAATCACTTAGAAAATCGAGCGAATTCTACCTTAACTTTCAAAGTATTTTTACATCCATTATTTTTACATGTATACTATAACCATCTGCTCTATGGCCTATACGTTATGGGACACCCTGTATACGTGTGCCAAATTTTATTGAAATCGAATTAGAGGTTTAGAAGTTATGGTGGACAAGCTTACTCTGTGCGTGGAAAGCGGGTAAAGACAGACATAGGTTAATTGGGCCACCTGTCTTTGTTTTACTTTTCAGCGCATGCGCATTACCTTTAAAATAACGTGACGTACAGTCTTAAAAGACAGGTGGCCCAATCCCCAATTGTTTCTATCTTTCTCGGCTCGCTAGCAGCGCGTCAGTAGGCGGAACAAACAGACACATAACCTCACTTTACAGTTTTATTATTAATATTGACGTATGTCAACAACCGTTGCAGCTATCAGTCAAGGCAGTGTTCCGTGAAAAAAGGAAGTTTCAACAATCCTGCTTTCTTCATAAAATGCAAAAAGGGAGCGCAAGTTAAATATTGACTGTTAAACAATAATTGCACAAGTCTCAAACAATAAAATGCGGCAGTAGGCTCTGTAAGTTCTATTAGTAGGTACCTATATAGTTGTATAGCGGCTGTCGATAACTGAAGCATGTTGGGTGTCGAATACCACGGTCTGTACGCTCTACAGCAGGGAGGCACAAACTATTTTTGAACTGAAACTTTTTTAGCCTCGCTTTTTTCCGTTCGGTTACGCATGTCGATCGTCACGTCACGTCCAATACTGTAAATGTACTAAAAAGGAAAAAATAATATTTAACAAGCCGTGAGGCGGGTCGTTTATTAGGACTAAAGTGCGAACCTTGAGGTCCACACTACGAACTTCCCAGTTTGATAAATATTTAATAATAATGATTAAATTAGATATTACACAGAAACGCAATCATTTTAATCATTAAAACATAATTATTATTTATTTTTAACAATAATTAAAAAAAAAACGGTTGAACCGATTTTTATAAAATTTATTTCGGATCAAAATGACGTTAACACGCCTCGATTGACATCCTTACCCTTACGAAGTCGATATAATTTTTTATTCGCGAGATATTGTGTAAAATCTACTTTTTTGTCTATTTGGTAAAGAAAAAAGAACGGCTGAACCGATTTTGAAAAAGTTTCTTTCAGATCAAATTAACGTTAATACGCGTCGATTGGAACCCTAACGTAGTCGATATCATTTTTCATTCTCGAGATTTCGTCTTAGAAAGAAATGGACACATACGTACACACACACAGACATCTTTCTAAAAATAGTGTAGTGACCTTGAAATATAAAAAATTGTTATACATTTTGATTTCGATTTTCGGACCCATTACAATAACTTTCAATGGGAAGTTAATAATTTTGGTTCATAATTATTATAAAATCGCGGGTTGTATTCTCTATGATAGTTTATTAGTCGCAACCCCCGCTTTTATAATAATTATGAACCTAAATTATTAAAAATTATTTTTTCCTTTTTAGTGCATTTAAATAAAAGCTTCTCTCTAAAAAGTTTTTTTACTAATATTTTATTTTGTTCATTTTAGTCTTTCAAAATTTTACCCCCCTTTGACACCGGTAGGAGTTGAATTTCGAAAAATTCTCTCTTAGAGGATGCTCACATCAGAAAAGGAACCAACTATCCAAATTTCAAGTTTCTAGCTTCAGCGATTTGGTCTGGGCGTTGATTAATCAAAAAAACCCTACATCCCCAATTGAACCCCTCAGGAGTTGAATTTATTTCTAAAAACGATTTATTCATGTATTGTCATCGGGAATACATATGTGTACAAAATTTCAAATCGATCGGATACGTGGAAGTCGTTCAAAATTGACTTGCAAGATTTGACCTAAACAAACAAACACACAAACTAACATGCATTGCAAGTTTATATTAGAAATCGTGTCCATCGTGATTATAATAAAATTAAGAAAAATCGCAGGATAGTGGACAAAATATTTGATTTATTAAATTAAATGTACGACGTTTCGTCTATATATTTAGACTTTTTCAAGTAAATCTATAGACGAAACGTCGTACATTTAATTTAATAAACCAAATATTTTGTCCACTATCCTGCGATTTTTCTTAATTTTATTATACATTGCAAGTTAAATAAAAGCTTGTAAAAATAGTATATTTTCTTCGATGTCCATAAAAATGTGTCCGCCAGTTGGTGCAACCCCTGTTCAACAAGTCGGTAATGTAGGGAAGTATTTGCCGGCGGTATATTTATAAGCATTGAGTTAAAATTTTAATTGAAAAGCACTTGATATACGTATTATAATTTCTGTTATAGGTGCAGTACCGTCCTTACAAAACACGACGGCAACGGGAACGGCAACGGAGAGACAAAGCGGAAAACACAAGCCGAGCTCGAAATCGTGTGTCACCGGCAGTTATAATGTGACTTCTGTGCGTCAGAAGGGTAACTTAACTTTAGGGCTAAACCCTCACTCGAAACCTTCAAGGCTGACTAGTATAATATCTTATAGTGTTCTACCCTTAAAGACAAGGGTTATGTTATGTGCCGCGTAACATTCTCAAACATTTGCTGGTACAAACGACGCCCGCTATATTAACGACGTCGCTACTGCATGGCGTCGTAATACGACGCCGCTAGCGTTCTAACAATAAGCGGCACACGACAACAATGATATATTAGATGGACATGCTAAAAAGACAAAGCGAAATTATTGTATGTAGCTCTGGCGTGGATATATGCAATAATAAAATATGATATATTATGTACCTTGGAAATGGTGGCCTCACTTAAAAGGAGAATAGATGAAAGCTCTACAAACAAAATGCAAACTTTTATTTTGTTTAAGTTATGCGCAAACAATATTTCCCTAGAATTTTAATGGGGGGTAACTGAAGAAAAATATACTTATGACGCAGTTAACTATCCTATAAGCTAGTATTGTTAGTCAAGTTCCGAAATTTAAGATAGAGTAATGTACAGGATATATTAAATAGATTTATACGGCTGTTTTTGCAGGCGGCACTATAGCCTAGTGGTTAGCATGCTTAGCGCCGCAACCTCTAGACTGGACTGCCGTGGGTTAGAATCCCACCTGCGCTCATGGATGTTTTGTGATGTTATTTAGTTTTAAGTTAGTTGTTATTTAGTGTAGTTGAAAGACTCTAATGACCTTAGATGTCGACGCGTCTATAATCTACAATAAATAAATAAACGGTTGTTTTGCAATTGAAAATTTTTATTGGAAGAGCATACCCTTTGGGTGTTTGAAAAAATCCACCTACATGAATAGCTCTCGCTACTATGATGATTCACTTCTACAACCTAGCTATAATTAATAACACTCGCGTGTAGTGGAAATCTATTGATTCCTTTGCATATATGGAGAATGTTAGATTGGTAACCATGTCACGGTTGAGTAATTGTAAGCTCATTCCGCCGCGATAGTGGAAAGGTTCAGGTTAGAGTCCTGACTGTGACTATGGTTGTCAAAATGATTGTTTCCGATATTTTTGCAGGAATCAATTATGTAATTGGATGCTCTTCCAAAAAAAAATTTCAATGTACAGGATGTTTCAGAATAATGTTCCGATACTTGAGGATCTTATTCATCATCATAACATTAGCTAACTGGCACAAAATATTCATAAATTATATACCTAAACTTTCCTCGTAAATCAGTCTAATTGGTGAAAATCGAATGAAATTCTAAGATTAGCGCGAACATACATACAGACAGACGCGGCGAGGAGCTTTAATTTGTCTTGATGACAATAATTCAGGTTCATGATATCAATTTAAAGAATCAGGTGAAAATATGTATTAGTAAAAAAAACTTTTTAAAGACACTTTTATTTAAATGTACTGAAAAGGAAAAAAATAAGTTTTAATAATTAAGTTTCATAATTATTATAAAAGCGTGGGTTGGAAACTCTACGATATTTTATTAGTCACGACCCACGCTTTTATAATTATGAAACTAAATTATTAAAACTTATTTTTTTTCTTTTTAGTACATTTCAATAAAAGCTCGTCTCTAAAAAGTTTTTTTTTTTACTAATATTTTATTTTGTTCATTTTAGTCTTTCAAAATGTTTACCCCTTTGATACCCGTAGAGGTTGAATTTCGAGAAATCCTTTCTTAGTGGATGCTTACGTCAGAAAAGGAACCAACTGTCCAAATTTCAAGTCTCTAGCTTCAGCGATTTGGCCTGTGCGTTGATTAGTCAAAAAAACCCTACATCCCCGTTTGAACCTCTTAGGGGTTGAATTTATTTCTAAAAACGATTTATTCATGTATTGTCATCGGGAATAAATATGTGTACAAAATTTCAAATCGATCGGATACGTGGAAGTCGTTCAAAATTGACTTGCAAGATTTGACTTAATCAAACACACAAACAAACAAACACACAAACTACATTGCAAGTTAAGCTTGTAAAAAACACCTCAAATTAAGTGTTACATAACGATTTGATTATGATTCCTAATAAACTAAATATGCGTTCTGCAGGGAAATTGTCTATGGTCTAAAGTTTCATAGTAGTTACGCAGTAACATTTACACTATTGTGCAATATGCTATCCTCCTTGTAACAAAAACGCTCTCCTGCACAGCATTGTCAGACAGCCACGTAAACGATTCCAAGATTTCGCCATTTTCAAATATTTAAAGGATAAAATTGAATTTTCTCTTTCGTCATAAGGTTTTCCTTTATGCATATATATAGTATTTTCTTACATTTTTTTCTCTAGCGAATAATAATATGCACAGTATCTATGCTAAGCGCGTTTTTTGCTCTGTAAACCAAACAATGTGGAAAGCTGCTCCGCGGTAGCCACATATTCAGTCTTATGTTTTGTAAGGATATTATGTAAATATCACAATGTGTGTGCATATATGAAAATCGAGTGTCGGTATGACTGGCTGACTGACTCACTGACTCATGCTGGGTTACAGAAAGCATTGTCAAAAAATATGATTTGACAATTACTTTAAATTCTGATCATATAATAAATAGAGTTTTTAACCGACTTCAAAAAAGAAGGTGGTTTTCAATTCGGTTGTATTTTTTTGTTACCTCAGAACTCCGTCATTTATAAACCGATTTGGAAAATTCTTTTTTTATTTGAAAGGATATACCTTCAGATTGGTCCCATAGAAATTTCATCGAAATCGGTTCAGTAGTTCGGCTGATTTTAATAAAAGTGAGTAACGGCGTGTGATTCCTTTAAGGTAAATGTCACTTTTTGACACTAAAAAGTAAAAAATAAAAAACTTTTTAACAAAAAAAAAACCTCCTTCAAAAAGCCACTAAAAAGAGGAAAATAATGAAATTTTTAGGTCTGTGCCAATTTAATAAAATATGAAGTCGGTTAAAAAGTATAGTGCCTATAGTGATTAATATCTTCTTTTTAACCTATTTCATATTTACTTCCCACCTCTACTATCATGGTAGGGAAGTAATGGATTTAGTCCGAAAAAAATATTTCGAGATTTTAACAGATCTTCACGTTTTGAGACCCTAGCAATCGTTTAAGATCATTTTCTGACTGATGTCTGTATGTGTGTGTGTAGGTATGTGGTCAATTTTTCGCCTTCGATATCGTAAAAACGGAACAACATACGGCCATGCCGATTGTTCTATTGTGTTTATCAACCTTTAACTTAGATCTGATTAGATTTTGAGTCAAATCGGTTTAGTGGATCCTGAGATATTAAAAAAAACGTTCTCAATGTCACGTATTAACATAGGTAAAAAAATATAAATGAATTCTAGATGTTATAATATGAAAAAAATGTAAATATTTTTTTTCTCTAAAATGTAGTTTTCGAGAAAAAAAATATTTTACTAAAAAAAATAAAAATTGTACGTAAATCAAGGTAACCATGATTTTTGCTTTATTAAACTATAGCCATCATTAGATCACCGAACAAAAAAGATGGCCATGCTTTTTTTCAAAGAATAAAAAAAGAGTGTTTATTTTTTGCAAATATTTACTAGGTGGGAAGTATAGGACTGGTCATCAGTCGAATTTTTTTTTATTAAATTGGCGCAGACCTCAAAATTCCATTATTTTCCTCCTTTTAGTGGCTTTTTGAAGGAGGTTTTTTTCCTGGGACGAGACCTAGCTAGACCGATTTTTTGCCCCCCAAAACCCTTTTTCAGTAAATTTCATCCAAATCGTTAGAGCCGTTGTATTACTGTCAGCTCGTTACATTAATTTTTGAGTTGAGTTCATTCCAATTCACTATACCCTCGCTAAAGAAGTATAACTTCAAAATAGACACCCCTGGCATAATATATCATCGCGTTTTCATGCTAAAAGGAGTTAAACCAGTAGCCAAAAAACAGCCGAGGGTAGACACGAGAGTGCATACATAAAAGTCTAAAAGATGACATATTATAGGATAGAATATACTAGCTGATAGTAAAGAGATATCGGTGACAGCTGAAACGAAATTAATGTCACGAAAAGAACCTTCAGGAAGTTGATTAATCATAGTCATTATACTTGTTCCGAATTATTAAAATTTATGCAAATAACCTACTCCACTCTCTCTGCATTCTCAATCAGCAGAAGGTATACCTAACCTACTAGACCGAGAGGTAGTGACAATTTTTTGGTGTTATTTATTCAAGGCCTTATTTTTGTGAAGATGTTGAGGGAGGCATATTAAGTGCCCTGAGTAAGGGATTTTGCTAGATAGCGGTATGGAAGGGATGCAGACCGCCCCCAACACGTAACAAAAAAATGGTCACAATTATTATTGCTTCAAGGCTGAAATTGTTTGTATAGCTTGTCGGTGAGCCCAATAATGCCATTATAATATTTGCGGATCGATTGGTCGGTATTAAAGGGGTGGCAGATCACCCTAAACCCGATGAAATTTAAATTATTAGTTCAATGTTCAAATTTTAATATGTTGTTACGGCGACTGTTTTATAAGCATATATTTCAATTTGCAGAACAAAATGTCGGTATTAAACCCCTTGGAGAACGATATAAACACCTAGGCGAGCAAGTTTCCCTCTAAGAGAGGGGGTTAATACCGACATTTCGTTCTGCAAATTGAATTATATGCTTAAAACAGTCGCCGTAACAACATATGAACATTTGAACCTTGAACTAATAATTATTATTATTAATATAAATTTCGTCGGGTATATGACACGTTTAGAGTGATCTGCCACCCCTTTAATACCGACCAATCGATCTGTAAATATTATAGTGGCATTTTTCGGTTCACCGACAAGCTATACAAACAATTTCAGCCTTGAAGCAATAATAATTGTGACCATTTTTTTTTGTTACATGTTAGGGGCGGTCTGCATCCCTCCCATACCGCTATCTAGCAAAATCCCTTAGTCAGGGCACTTTAATATGCCTCCTTCAACATCTTCACAAAAATAAAGCCTTGAATAAATAATACCAAAAAATTGTCACTAGATCTCTGCCTATCACTAGAGCAAGCAATTATTGTAAACTTTATTTTGATTTTAATAAAATAGTTATTCTATTTGTTTAATTTAATAATTAATTTAAAAACTAATTTGAAAATTAACTTTAACAAAAATAACTATAATATTTTGAAAACTTTCTTTACAGGTTTTTAATATTCTAGTAATAATTAATTATTGTAAGTACTTTAAAACATAATATTATGTAACAAACTTTGTGTATGCATATTATTATGTGTTATTAGCGGTTCTATCGATGAACAAATGAAAAGCGCGGTTTATCCTGGATTCAATATAGCTATAACCTAATTCCAGAACGGAGCCCGAATCCTTTGAACACAAACGATCCTGACCACTGATGTATAAAATTAATTAATAGGCAATATAAAATATTTCCCCCGGCAATAAGCGTCGTGTTATGGCGTCGCGGCGCTGCGTCTGCCCCGCGCATTCTCTCCCTGTGATTATTTACTCCGTTCGTTCTCATGGGGCGCACGCCTAATCACACAACATAGAGCGTTTCGAACAGGCTGTTTTTTTCATTTTTATTAACCCTTTTTTTGTATCACATAGGTATTTGAAATGTACAATATTTCGTACCGCTATAGTATATTATGTATATGGACATATTATGTATATATCGCACGTTTGCGAAAACGAATTATTTTGTCATACGGGACTATCGTCTATCAGTGACTGATACTTCCGTATCGCATAAAATATTTCATTTTTACACACGTGCGAAATATACATATTATGTACATATAATAATTAATGATACTGTATTACTAATTATTATAGTATCACTGCTCTAGCGAGAGTGGAAAGAAAACTGTTTACAGAACATATTTTATATCTGTGCGTAGCACTTTAAATTAAATTGTGTCAATAGGTATCGCGTATTCAGGCAAAACGGTTTATAACAGGACTCGAATCGTTGTGCACAGCGCTTGTACATAGTACCTACACATCACTGGCTACGCACCACACATAGGTTCACTAAGACCGTCCGCTCTAGTGACGATACTGACGGCTATCGTTACAGTATACAGGGTACTGACTTGCTTTGCGGGTAATAGGGATTTAACCCGTAAAATCAAACCTTTGCGATTTCCTGCTTCCCTAATTATTTTAGGAAAAATTATCTTCGAATAAAAGTTTTAGAACATAAAATTCTGCATCTAAATCATTAAAGAAAATTAATTTTGCATGCTTTGTAACAGCAGAAATTTGATATGAAAATATCAAAATTACCTCAAAAACAGATAGCGATAGCCATAAAACTTGAACAAAATGATGACGTTTTAGCTGTCAGAATAATTTCTAATCATCTATCTGTTTTTGAGGTAATTTTGATATTTTCATATCAAATTTCTGCCGTTACAAAGCATGCAAATTTTGTTTAATGATTTAGATCCAGAATTTTATGTTCTAAAACTTTTATTCGAAGATATTTTTCCTAAAATAATTAGGGAAGCAGGAAATCGCAAAAGTTTGATTTTACGGGTTAAATCTCTATTACTCGCAAACCGATTCAGCACCCTGTATATCTCGTAAAAGTATAAAAATATTAGTAAAAAAAACTTTTTAGAGACAAACTTTTATTTAAATGCACTAAAAAGGAAAAAAATAATTTTTAATAATTTAGGTTCATAATTATAAAAACGTGGGTCGTGAACTCTATGACAGTTTATTAGTCACGACCCACGCTTTTATAATTATGAGCCTAAATTATTAAAAATTATTATTTCCTTTTTAGTGCATTTAAATAAAAGCTTGTCTCTAAAAAGTTTTTTTTTTTTAATATTTATTTTGTTCATTTAAGTCTTTCAAAATGTTATCCCCCTTTGACACCCGTAAGGGTTGAATTTCGAAAAATCCTTTCTTAGTGGATGCTTACGTCATTTTAAAAAATAATAATAAGTTATGTTATAATAAAATTTAAATGCAAATCAATTCGCGTATTATATTTTTCTGCATAACATTTCAAACTTTATTTTAGTAAGAAGTGTCACTTTCACGGCCCATTTTATATTTTATTATTTACTATGGCGTATTTATGCTAAGCAGTTACCATAGAGAAAGGTGTTAGGTACCCACCGAATGTTTCTCTATTTATCCGTTGTTGCGCGCTAACAGTCACTCTGAAATCCCCTCCGTGCATCTGCTCACAGCGAATAGTGGTCCGTTATGTATGCAAGCAAGGGTTAAGCAGTTAGTAAAAGTATAGAAGAATACAACGTATATTATTATATAATATATGCCTACTATGTATTATATAATATGTGTATAATCTATAAAACTTTAAAACGTCCCATAAATTATGCTTCAGATAACTTTATCGAAAGCTTCTACAAAGCTTGTACGAAGACGGCGTTAGCCGGTGGACGTTCTGCCGTCACACCACGTCGCGCCGCCGTCCAGTTGAGAAGATTTAGCAGCATATAGAATCTGCACGTCCGCGCTGTAATATTACACATACAGGGGATGCCAGTATTTCTTTTATGCAAAATATCCAAACCCTTCACCTAGCGTAAAACATCTTTCGATTTTATTGGGATTTCACTGATCGAAAATGATACAAAAAAAAAAAACAATGGACTGTGTGCCTCACCAACATATTAGCGCACGGTCGAAATTATACTTCATACATTTTTCATTAGAGGGAAACTTGCTCACCTAGGTGTTTATATCGTTCTGCAAGGGGGTTAATACCGACATTTTGTTCTGCAAATTGAAATATATGCTTAAACCAGTGGCCGTAACAACATATTAAAATTTGAACCTTGAACTAATAATATAAATTTCGTCGGGTACATGACACGTTTAGAGTGATCTAGGTCACCCCTTTAATACTGACCAATAGATCTGCAAATAATTTTAATGGTCACCGACAAGCTATACAAATAATTTCAGCCCCGAAGCAATAATAATTGTAACCATTTTTTTTGTTATATCTTGGGGGCGGTCTGCATCCCTCCCATACCGCTATCTAGCAAAATTCCTTACTCAGGGCACTTTAATATGCCTCCCTCAACATCTTCACAAAAATAAGGCCTTGAATAAATAACACCAAAAAATTGTCCCTAGCTCGCGCTCTATTAAAGCAGTTTTATCCTTGTCAGCCTTTCATTAATTATTGAGCCGGTAATTTTTTTGTCGGTATTTTTTGACTCGAGGTCATTCTAATTCACTATACCCCCGCTACAGAAGTTTCAAAAATATCG
The DNA here is from genome assembly GCA_039654895.1 of Mongoloraphidia duomilia. NCBI lineage: Eukaryota > Metazoa > Arthropoda > Insecta > Raphidioptera > Raphidiidae > Mongoloraphidia > Mongoloraphidia duomilia. The sequence goes on along the minus strand of CM077516.1, from coordinate 82,599,072 downwards.
TTATTTTTTATTGACCTGTCACAAATAGTAATCTATTTTTTCCACAAGCCATGATCAACTTTTACGCCTAAACGAAAGGATATACAATAAAAATTAAGAGTTCTGAGTAGGGGTCGCCAAATTCTTGAAAATTTCAAGATCTTGTCTTGATCTTGTCTTGATTTCAAGACAAGATCAAGACAAGAAGTAATTTTAGATTTCAAGACAAGACAAGAAATGTTATGTCAATACCAAGATTTCTTGTCAAGAAAACAAGAAATCTTGAAATATCTTGACTAACAATGAAAACGCTAAAACGTATATTTATTTGTGAAAAAGATAACATATTTTAACATAACATAACGTATTATTTTAATTTATTGAACACATTTTTTGCTTGACCGATTCACAAAAATGTAAATTAAAATCAATAAATGAAAAAACTCGGGTCGCAGTGCCGAACCCTGCCGACAATAATATAGTGTATTTGCTAATAAGGTCTTGTGGCTTTATTATGTGAACTTAAGTTTGTTTTTGGACAAAATCAAAAAATTTAACCCCTTAATACATCCCTTAAAATAATATTATTTTTCTTAATTTCAATATTATTATCAATGCAACCTCTGTACCAAATTAAATACACCCGTCAGCAAATAAATCACTATCCGCGAACTAGTGTTTTCATAAAATTTGTAAGTCCGGTCCTGTTGTGCCGATTTTGTTAAAATTTTAGGAACACATTTTAATCTCTACCAAAGGGTTAAATTCCAATTTTGAAACAATTCTGAGATTTTTTTCGGTATTTTTGAGCCCAAAAACTTTTTTTAACTCCTAAAAACTACCCTTAAAATGGCCCGATTGGGGCCATTTTAAATAGGCTTCGTTCGGTGATGGGTTCCAATGTGTGTACCAAATTTCGTTTAAATCGATTAAGTCTGTCGAGAGTTATCGTGTACACACACACACACACACACACACACACACACACACATACAATAAGCCATGAATTAAGGCACATAAGACTTCTTATGGAGTCAACGCCTAGCCGATTTCTTGGCTTTGTTATTGTTAAAGCTGGTCTTGAAAATAGCCCTTCCGCAGGTACCTACAGATGTAAGATGTTGCTGGTGTTCCAAAAAATCTTTGGCCATTTTCGATAACGACGGGTAGACATTTTCGTGTCTTCTCCACCAATCAAGTATAATCTCAGAATTTTCTGTCCTAGGCTCATTTAAGTATTTTTCAATTTCATACTTCCAAGATTCTGAGTTATTTGCGTTCGTTAGAAAACAAATAAAGATCGGGGAACCACCAGATTGCCGTGTTAGCACGCAACGCAATAAAAAGATCGCCGGCGAGGAATCACCATGTACGCGGTGACACCGGTTAATCAAGAAATTTCAAGATCTTGAAATTTCTTGAGTCAAGACAAGATATAAGATGTCAAGAAAACGTCAAGACAAGATTTTTTAAGATTTCTTGATTTTTTTTCAAGACAAGACAAGAAGTTATTGTCAAGACAAGAATTCTTGTCTTGTCGACCCCTAGTTCTGAGAATGTATCTGCAGAATGTAGAATGACTAGGGCGGCGGTTTCCCGCAAGAGGACTTCGTGTCAACCCATAGTTTGAAATCGAACAGCAACTTGAAGAATGGGGCGCCAGACCGTGAGCGATGGGGCGGCATTTCTCCTGTGGCATCGAACGGCCGACCCGACCTACTGGACCGGATATCCGGCGATGTGGTGGCCACAAGACGTCATCTATCTGCGGTTACTGTGTTATCCTGTTATATAAATACACGCGCGTGTGTGTGTGTGTGTAAGCACAAGGCGCACAGACGTTTTCGATAAGGAAGCGAACATGTCCCATCTATTTGTTACAAACAATTTATTTACTATGATACTTATTTGTTTCACGTACTATTGTAATATTTTATTGAAATATCTTTCAGAACGCAAAAATAATTGCCAAAAGTAAAGTAACATTTTTTTAATGATCATAAATTAATGACTAACTTATTATTTTTTCAAACTTAAAAAATATATTTAATACATTTTTTTTAAATTTTGTAATCTAGGAGTCCTGACGCCCTTGGCGAAGGAACGACTTGGCGCCCTCTCAAGCTATACAATTCACACAAAGCAGAACTAGTTTTAGAACTATTTAAAAAAAATTCGACTGATGACCAGTCCTATACTTCCCACCTACTAAATATTTGCAGGAAATAAACACTCTTTTTTTAAAAAAAAAAAGCATGGCCCTCTTTTTTGTTTAGTGATCTACTGATGGTTAGCTTAATATAGCAAAAATCATGGTTACCTTGACTTACGTACTTACGTACAATTTTTATTTTTTTTAGTAAAATTTTTTTTTCTCGAAAACTACATTTTAGAGAAAAAAATATTTACATTTTTTTCATATTATAACATCTAGAATTCATTTATATTTTTTTTACCTATGTTAATACGTGACATTGAGAACGTTTTTTTTAATATCTCAGGATCCACTGAACCGATTTGACTCAAAATCTATAATCAGATCTAAGTTAAAGGCTGATAAACACAATAGAACAATTGGCATGGCCGTATGTTGTTCCGTTTTTACGATATTGAAGGCGAAAAATTGACCACATACACACACACATACATACAGACATCAGTCAGAAAATGATCTTAAACGATTGCTAGGGTCTCAAAACGTGAAGATCTGTTAAAATCTCGAAATATTTTTTTCGGACTAAATCCATTACTTCTCTACCATAGTAGAGGTGGGAAGTAAAAAAACAGATCCTTATCAACAGCTTATCTTTAAGAACTCTTATGACTAAATGAGATAATACAAATAACTGTTATTTTTGGAACCGTTTCTTCACCTGTAACAGTTCTTAAATAGCATCTATTTGTTGTTTCAGTCCATCACTAATCTACCGACATGAATACAGCAGAGAACCAATGCTGTACAGTACTGGCAATAATACGTGGGTACTTAAAATATGCACGCACGTTGGAAATTATACTTTAAAAATCACCAAAAATCGTATGCGCATTAATTGATATAAAAATATCAAAAATAAATAGAGAAAATAGAAAAAAATGGTGACGGTGACGGGTGACGTGACGACCACGTTTTTTCTCGGTTTACTCCCCTGTGGCCAAGCGCACAACGTCCGTAAAAAAGTATAACTTCAAAAATAAACGACCGACACAGCTCGCACTAACTTTCCATGGCTCATCTATTACAAGCCCCTAGCTCCTGGTGAACTTAAAAAAAATTTCTAAATCATTTGAGTTTTTTTGAAGCTATGCTTCTATAAGCGCGTTAGACGATTTCTGGGAGGGGAAAAACTTATGCTTTCGCATCACGTCACCGACATGCTCGTGTTAAAAGTATATCTACTGTCCGATCCTTTTGAAAATTAATATCTGAGAGTTTTATAGGGCACAAAAAATAAAATGGCGTCAGATTTCAAAATGGCGGCCATACGTACTTTTGTAAAAATTATCCGATCTTTTTGAAAATTGATATAGAAGAGTTTTATAGAACACAAAAAAATAAAATGGCGTCAGATTTCAAAATGGCGGCCATATGTACTTTTGTAAAAATTATCCGATCTTTTTGAAAATTGATATTTAAGAGTTTTATAGGACACAAAAAAATAAAATGGCGTCAGATTTCAAAATGGCGGCCATATGCACTTTTGTAAAAATTATCCGATCTTTTTGAAAATTGATATTTAAGACTTTTATAGGACACAAAAAAATAAAATGGCGTCAGATTTCAAAATGGCGGCCATATATACTTTTGTAAAAATTATCCGATCTTTTTGAATATTGATATTTAAGTTTTATAGGACACAAAAAATAAAATTGCATCAGGTTTCAAAATGGCGGTCAAATAATAACTTTTCAATTGTATTGTCTATAGCTTTGATAAATTCGGTTTATATACAATGCGTAAAAAGCATAGCTTCTGTCGGGTGTCCCATGACACCTCTTGACTTTTTTTTTTCAAGTAAAATACGAATGTTGTTATGGTAGATTCTTCTGACCGATACTGTATTTTCCGTAGAGGAGTCGCCTGGTATGGTTGAATAAACGGACACGCGCCGGGCAATTATTACGCGACACTGGTGATCTGTCACACGCTCAGTGGCGTAGAACAGAAAATTAATGACAGAAACGCCGTACATCTTTCTACCTACCTATAAATAACTCGACTGCCTTCCGCTACACAAATTAAAGTTTTTTTTGTGAGCCAATTTTCTATGCAATTCTCTCCTTTTTTTGTATAATAAATATTAGTAAAAAAAACTTTTTCGAGACAAGCTTTTATTTAAATGCACTAAAAAGGAAAAAATAATTTTTAATAATTTAGGTTCATAATTATAAAAGTGTGGGTCGTGTCTAATAAACTATCATAGAGTTCACGACCCACGCTTTTATAATTATGAACCTAAATTATTAAAAATTATTTTTTCCTTTTTAGTGCATTTAAATAAAAGCCTGTCTCTAAAAAGTTTTTTTACTAATATTTATTTTGTTCATTTTAGTCTTTCAAAATTTTACCCCCCTTTGACACCCGTAGGGGTTGAATTTCGAAAAGTCCTTTCTTAGTGGATGCTTACGTCAGAAAAGGAACCAACTGACCAAATTTCAAGTTTCTAGCTTCAGCGATTTGGCTTGGGCGTTGATTAGCCAAAAAAATCCTACATCCACGTTTGAGCCCCTTAGGGGTTGAATTTATTTCTAAAAACGATTTATTCATGTATTGTCATCGGGAATACATATGCGTACAAAATTTCAAATCGATCGGATACGTGGAAGTCGTTCAAAATTGACTTGCAAGATTTGACCTAAACAAACCCACAAACTAACATACGTTGCAAGTTAAATAAAAGCTTGTAATAAAAAAACAACACAATATAACTGTAAACATTTCTTGTGGGTAATTAACTTAAAACTCTATTGCATGAGTTTATCGTACAATTTTATTTTTTAATCACGCTGTTAAAATAATGACGGTTCCTATGGTAACGATCAACAATTTGCCAAAATGAAAACGCAGGAACCAATGAACACGTAATAATCAAACTATAACGGCGTGATTAAAAAACAGCCTGTTACTTTTCTATGTGGTGGGAGGACGGTCATATATGGTGGTGGAACGGGTATCACTTCACTCGACAAACAATTTTGCAATATATGAATTCACACTCGCATGTAGTGAAAATCTATTGATTCTGAAGCATATAAGGAGAATGTTAATTTAGCAATAATGTCAGGTTGAGTATTATAAGCTTATTCCGACGCGAAATTGGAAAGGTTCAGGTTAGAATCCTGACTGTGACCACTGGTTGGTAAAATGATTTTTTCCAATATGTTTCGAAACAATTATATAATTGGCTACTCTCCAACGAAAAAAATTGTCATATATGAACAATGTTTCAATTGGTAATCATGTCAAGGTTGAGTACTGTAAGCTCATTCCGTCGCGATAGTGGAAAATTTCAGGTTAGATTCCCGAATTATACTGTTTGAAAATAAACGTATAATTTTAATCTCACACAAAGTTGTGATTTTCGTCTGCCTAATCCTTAACACGATTGTTAAACTGTATCTTAGCCAAGTGAGAATGGTTGGGTTATGTCAAAAACATGAATTTTAATATATATTAAATAGATTTATACGGCTCTCGCTACTACAATGATTCACATCTACAATCTAGCTATAATTAATAACACTCGCATGTAGTGGAAATCTATTGATTCCTTTACATATATGAACAATGTTTCGATTGGTAATCATGTCACGGTTGAGTACTGTAAGCTCATTCCGCCGCGATAGTGGAAAAGTTCAGGTTAGATTCCCGACTTATACTGTTTAAAAATAAACGTACAATTTTAATCTCACAGAAAGTTGTGATTTTCGTCTGCCTAATCCTTAACACGATTGTTAAACTGTATCTTAGCCAAGTAAGAATGGTTGGGTAATGTCAAAAACATGAATTTTAATATATATTAAATAGATTTATACGGCTCTCGCTACTACAATGATTCACATCTACAATCTAGCTATAATTAATAACACTCGCATGTAGTGGAAATCTATTGATTCCTTTACATATATGAACAATGTTTCGATTGGTAATCATGTCACGGTTCAGTACTGTAAGCTCATTCCGCCGCGATAGTGGAAAAGTTCAGGTTAGATTCCCGAATTATACCGTTTAAAAATAAACGTATAATTTTAATCTCACAGAAAGTTGTGATTTTCGTCTGCCTAATCCTTAACACGATTGTTAAACTGTATCTTAGCCAAGTAAGAATGGTTGGGTTATGTCAAAAACTTGAATTTTAATGGTTAACCATTTAATGGTTACTCGGAAATGTTAAATTGAGCAACAAAGTAGTATTATATCGTTATATACATAAAAGTCTGAAGTGCGTTGACCGCAGGAAAGAGTGTAGGATGGCCGAACAACGAAAGCTAGGCACGTTATTGGATAAGAATCTCACATCTTGCGTCTCGGCCAGGCTGGCACTAAGCTAGTGTCAGCTTGGCTATCAATTTTATAGTGATGATGGAATAATAACGTAGTAAAGATTGATTGATGTGATGTTTTTATATAATCCTGATATAAGGGCCTGATAAACAAGCCTACCTCTTAATATCTTCCTATATTTTCAACATCCTACTCAACATATTAATTATCTTGTAGATAAATATCGGAAATTCAATAATTAACAAAGTGGTGTCGGAAATTTAACGGGTGAATTTATAAAGACACCAGTTACCGACCACTCAATATATTCTAACCTATCTATATAATAAAAATCAATTGATGTTCGTTAGTCTCGCTAAAACCAAAAACGACTTGACCGATTTGAATTTTTTTTTTGTTGCCGTTTTTGAGTTTTAGCGAGACTAACGAACAGCTATAATAATAACTGGAGCGAGCAAGCGAAGCGAGTGAGTAATATATTAAACAAGCCGTGAGGTGGGTCGTTTATTAGGACTAAAGTGCGACCCTTGAGGTCCACACGACGAACTTCCCCTAGTTTAATAAATATTTAATAATAATAATTAAATTAGATATTACACAGAAAAGTACAATCATTTTAATCATTAAAACATAATTATTATTTATTTTTAACAATAATTTAAAAAAAAACGGCTGAACCGATTTTTATAAAATTTATGTCGGATCAAAATGACGTAACACCCTTACGAAGTCGATATAATTTTTTATTCGCGAGATATTGTGTAACATCTACTTTTTTGGAGTCCATTTGGTTAAGAAAAAAGAACGGCTGAACCGATTTTGAAAAAATTTCTTTCAGATCATATTTACGTTATTACGCGTCGATTGGCAGCCTAACGTAGTCGATATCATTTTTCATTCTCGAGATTTCGTCTTAGAAAGAAATGGATACATACGTACGTACGTACGTACACACACACAGACATCTTTCTAAAAATAGTGTAGTGACCTTGAAACATAAAAATTTGTTATACATTTTGATTTCGATTTTCGGACCCATTACAATAACTTCCAATGGGAAGTTAAAAATCATAAATTCATACCTATATACAAGCTATGATATGCTCCTTCTATAACTATCTCTGTTCTGAGGTTGCAACACTGTTATGTAGGAAAAACATTCGAATTCCTATCATTTTTTTGTATTCTTAAGAATGCAATACGAAACTAGGAATTGTGCTTGCTTTCTGTTTTATTTTGTTACTTTGTTGTATTCCACGCGGCTATATAATCGAGTTTATCTATTAAGTTTTACGTAACAAATTTTCTTAACAGCTCTTGAAGCAAACGTTAGCATTTTTAATTAAAATGTTTGTATTATTCATTAGTTCTTTCAAAACTAAAATTAATTGTCATTATGACATTTACATAAATACTAGACGAACTCTGTCGAAATGTGACGGAGTGAGGATATTTGGAAAAGTATCCTATAATAAATCAAAGAAATAAAAGTAATTCATGTTTATCTATTTATATATATAAAACAGTTCCGTTACTCATTCATTCACTGACTGACTGACTGACTGACAGACAACTGAAGATATAAACATGAAATTTGGACACTAGGTTCCTTTTGTGACATAAGCACCCACTAAGAAAGGATTTTTCGAAATTCAACCCCTACGGGTGTCAAAGGTAAAATGAACAAAATAAAATATTAGTAAAAAAAACTTTTTAGAGACAAGCTTTTATTGAAATGTACTAAAAAGGAAAAAATAATATTTCATAATTTTGGTTCACAATTATTATGAAAGCGGAGGTTGTGACTAATAAACTATCATAGAGATTACAACCCCACTTTTATAATAATAATTATGAACCAAATTTATTAAATATAATTTTTTCCTTTTTAGTACATTTCAATAAAAGCTTCTTTAAAAAGTTTTTTTCCTGAGGGGGTCAAATAGGGAATGTGCCACCCAAGAAGTTTACCTTCAAATATAGGTATTTTGAATATTTTAGCTATAATATTATGTTTTATACCGCTTTTTAATTGAGCTTGATTAACTTAGATTCAGTCCGAGCTGTACTCGGGCAAAGCCGGACCTGCCAGCTGTATAGACAACTGGCAAATATGCAAATAATTAACAATTTTGCAACTCCGAGCACTCAGGTTGTTTATCAACCTGTGTGCGTAGCTTATACAGGGTGTAAAAACCCAAACACAGGGCAAATAACACTGAACACATTTACAATGTTGTAGTAGGCTATGGACCTAAGGTCTAATGTAAATATGTAGTAAATGTTTTGTTAACTTCCCATTGGAAGTTATTGTAATGGGTCCGAAAATCGAAATCAAAATGTATAACAAATTTTTATGTTTCAAGGGCACTACACTATTTTTACACTATTTTTAGAAAGATGTCTGTGTGTGTGTATGTATGTGTGTACGTATGTGTCCATTTCTTTCTAAGACGAAATCTCGAGAATGAAAAATGTTATCGACTACGTTAGGGTCGTGCTAATCGACGCGTATTAACGTAAATATGATCTGAAAGAATTTTTTTCAAAATCGGTTCAGCCGTTCTTTTTTCTTAACCAAATACTTAGACTCCAAAAAAGTAGATTTTACACAATATCTCGCGAATAAAAAATTATATCGACTTCGTAAGGGTGTCAATCGAGGCATGTTAACGTCATTTTGATCCGACATAAATTTTATAAAAATCGGTTCAGCCGTTTTTTTTAATTATTGTTAAAAATAAATAATAATTATTTTTTAATGATTACTTTTCTGTGTAATATCTATTTTAATTATTATTATCAAATATTTATCAAACTGGGAAGTTCGTCGTGTGGACCTCAAGGGTCGCACTTTAGTCCTAATAAGGGCCCTTTATTTACTTTAACACGAGATGTGACATAGTTGATTTTCGTTCATATGCCCCATTACGTATCTAGACATACAATCTACTATTACACACAGTATGACAGAAAGCACAGGTAACGTGAGGCCAGGTAGGTAGGTATTATGTATTAAGCGAGCACGTAAGTGTAATTTTCTAACGCAGTAAAGTTATAAAGTTAGCATTCTGAGAGTTGATGCCTTGCCGGTTAACCACACGAGCCAAACACCGTTCCAGTTTGCAGGCTTACAGCTAGCCGTCCTATAAATCAGTGTGAATTATTTACGAGGTAAAACTGGCCGCATGAATTTTTCACTTGCGTACCACCCAACAGCCGCAGCGCTATAGCTATACTAGCCCACTAGCCTGTACTGGCACAGGGAACCGCGTCATGCCGTGCTGTGATGGACTAAACTGTTCCAATAACATCGTTCCAGTTCTATAAATAACTGATATTAAATCCTTCACATCCTCGGGAAGAATAAAAAAAACTTTTTGACAAAAAAAAAAGCTCCTTCAAAAAACCACTAATAAGAGGAAAATAATGAAGTTTTGAGGTCTGTGCCAATTTAATAAAATATGAAGTCGATTATAAAAAGTATAGTATAGTGATTAATATCTTCTTTTTAACCAACTTCATATTTTATTAAATTGGCACAAACCTCAAAATTTCATTATTTTCCTCTTTTTAGTGGTTTTTTGAAGGAGGTTTTTTTTTTTTGTTAAAAAGTTTTTTATTTTTTACTTTTTAGTGTCTAAAAGTGACATTTACCTTAAAAGAATCACACGCCGTTACTCACTTTTATTAAACCGACTTTCTTGCGCTGTCTGATATGTCAAAAAGTGACATTTACCTTAAAGAATCACACGCCCTTACTCACTTTTATTAAAATCAGCCGAACTACTGAACCGATTTTGATGAAATTTCTATGGGACCAATCTGAAAGTATATCCTTTTAAATAAAAAAAAATTTCAAAATCGGTTTATAAATGACTGAGTTATGAGGTAACAAACATAAAAAAAAACAACCGAATTGAGAACCACCTCCTTTTTAACACGCTTATATTAGCTTCACCTGTATGTTTGCGTGCTTGCTTGCTTGCTTGCTTGTTTGTCAGTTTGTAACCGACTTCTTTGAACTTGATTTTGACCAACTTTGAACGGTCAGATTTAGTTTAAACTTTGCACACTTATCAAGGACCGACGACAATACAATAATTCCATAAGTTTGTCCCATTATCCTGACCAAGATCTCCAGGACTAAAAAAAAAAAGCAAAAAACTTCAGATTGAACTGAAACTTTGCACACTTATCAAGGATCGATTACAATACAATAATTCCATAAGTTTGTCCCATTATCCTGACCAGGATCTCCAGGACTAAAAAGCAAAAATAAATTATAATTTAAAAAAACTCAAAAAAACTAAAAAACACGCTTTAATAATAATAATAATTAATTTTATTGTAAAAAAGCGTGGGGTGCTTTGTGTCATATTTTCATACTACCCCACGCTTTTTTACAATAAAATTAATTATTTTTTTACTTTTTAGTTCATTAAAGCATGTTTTTTAGTTTTTTTAAATTATAATTTTTTTGTAGTCGGTAAAAAATAAATGGTGTGCCTCATCCACATAAGTGTACGGTCGAAGTTATAGTCCGAGAGCTAGTGACAATTTTTTGGTGTTATTTATTCAAGGCCGTATTTTTGTGAAGATGTTGAGGGAGGCATATTAAAGTGCCCTGACTAAGGGATTTTTCTAGATAGCGGTATGGGAGGGATGCAAACGGCCCCCAACATGTAACAAAAAAAATGGTCACAATTATTATTGCTCCAAGGCTGAAATTGTTTGTATAGCTTGTCGGTGACCCAATAATGTCATTATAATATTTGCAAATCGATTGGTCGGTATTAAAGGGGTGACAGATCACCCTAAACGTGTCATGTAACCGAAGAAATTTATATTATTAGTTCAAGGTTCAAATTTTAATATGTTGTTACGGCGACTATTTTTAGCATATGTAGGTATTAACACCCTTGCAGAACGATATAAACACCTAGGCAAGCAAGTTTCCTTCTAAGAGAGGGGGTTAATACCGAAATTTTATTCTGCAAATTGAAATATATGCTTAAAACAGTCGCCGTAACAACATATTAAAATTTGAACCTTGAACTATTAATATAAACTTCTTCGGGTACATGACACGTTTAGGGTGATCAGAGCATGTTTCTGAGAACTGTTATTAACTTCCCATTGGAAGTTATTGTAATGGGTCCGAAAATCGAAATTAAAAAGGAAAAAAAATTTTTATGTTTCAAGGTCACTACACTATTTTTACACTACTTTTAGAAAGATGTCTGTGTGTGTGTGTGTGTGTGTGTGTACGTATGTATGTGTCAATTTCTTTCTAAGACGAAATCTCGAGAACGAAAAATGATATCGACTACATTGGGGTGCCAATCGACGCGTATTAACGTATATATGATCTGAAAGGAATTTTTTTAAAATCGGTTCAGCCGTTCTTTTTTCTTAACCAAATAACCTCCAAAAAAGTAGATTTTACACAATATCTCGCGAATAAAAAATTATATCGACTTCGTAAGGGTGTCAATCGAGGCGTGTTAACGTCATTTTGATTCGACATAAATTTTATAAAAATCGGTTCAGCCGTTTTTTTTTTTTTTTTTTTTTTTAATTATTGATGTTTTGATGATTAAAATGATTACTTTTCTGTGTAATATCTAATTTAATTATTATTATTAAATATTTATCAAACTGGGAAGTTCGTCGTGTGGACCTCAAGGGTCGCACTTTAGTCCTAATAAACGACCCACCTCACGGCTTGTTTTTAGAACCGGTTCTATTCCAGTAACAGTACCAAACTAACTGTTACCTTTATCTCATTTCTCATGAGTGTAATGCAATGCAGTGTACCGCGCGTATAAAGGAACAACAGGTACGTGTAATTAAGTCTCAAGTTCTCAAATATTAAACACTGCATACGCGTCGCGGCGAGCGCGGCGGCGTCTGCTTCCCCCTACTTCCCCCATTCTATGCGTAACTATAGATACAGTCAAAAAGGTACCTACTTCCCTTATCCTTGTTTCTCATCTGCACCATTGACATAAAGCAAGGTCTGAGCTTACGCTATCTCAGTGGCGGCGCCAGAGGGTGAGCCGGATGAGCCATGGCCCACCTTAAACTGTCTTGACCCATCCCTTGGCCCACCCTGGCATAATCTCCAATCTCTAGGTTATCTTTTAAATACGTTTTTTACCCTCCAAATTTCAACAATTTTTTTTGTAAATTTTTCACCAAGTAACCTGGGTTGAAATTTTATCGAGCATTGAAATTTTGGGAATAAAAGTTATATTAGTCAATCTTTCAATCATCACGCCCAACCCTGCACAAAAAAGGAAAAAATAATTTTCAATAATTTAAGTTCATAATTATAAAAGCATATAGGTCGTGACTAATAAACTATATCATAGAGTTTACGACCCACGCTTTTATAATTATGAACCTAAATTATTAAAAATTATTTTTTCCTTTTTAGTGCATTTAAATAAAAGCTTGTCTCTAAAAAGTTTTTTTTACTAACATTTATTCCAACCATCTTCTGCATTTCAATAAAATGAAATATAAATATTTCATTGATCGAATTTTCGATACCAAATGAATGAAGTTATGTCTGGACGGATATTACGTCTGTCTTATCTTTATTACGTAATGTCGATAACAGTAATATGGGATGTATCTACATAATTGTATTGTTTACACAAAAGAGCCGTAAGGCAGAGTATATGGAGCGTCGTTCGTGGCCCCACCGGATCGGGGACTGCGTTGCCGTATATAACGTGTCGGTAGTTTGTACGTGGATCGAGGGCGTTAGCGACGCGGGACGCAGAACAGGCGAGAAACACATCATAATAGCGACAACGTTTGTACACAACTGATCTCTAAATTATATGGATTGTGAACTAGTTAGTAGTTTCCCTATACGACGCCTGAAGTCTCTATAAGGCTAGTAACAGCAAGGATGTTATAACTAGTGATGAGCAAAGCAAGATCAAAACCAAGACTTGGACAGTCTTGGTTTTGGTCTTGGTCTTGCTGATTCAGTTTTGGTCTTGGTCTTGGTCTTGCTCATTCAGTCTTGGTCTTGGTCTTGCTCAAATCTGTCTGGTCTTGGTCTTAGTCTTGCTTATTTAGTCTTGGTCTTGGTCTTGCGTATCAAGCCTTGGTCCTGCTCATTTTATCTGTCTTTTTTTTAGTTTTTTACCTCTGAAGATGATCATAATTATAAATTAAAAATAATTCACAATCTATTATTAACTAACAAAATATTTTATTTCGGTCTTGGTCTTGGTCTTGCTAGTCTAATGATAGTCTTGGTCTTGGTCTTGCTTTTTCGCAAGACTAAGACCAAGACTGCAAGAGGTCTTGGTCTTGGTCTTGCTAGTCTAATGATAGTCTTGGTCTTGGTCTTGCTTTTTCGCAAGACCAAGACCAATTTTGCTCATCAGTAGTTATAACATCCTTGAGTAACAGTAGAGTAGGTAAAGACAGAGTGAAGCCAACAGGATGCCGCCATTTTTTTATGATTTTACAAAAAGGAGGTGGTTCTCAATTCGGTTGTATTTTTTTTTATGTTTATTACCTCAGAACTCTGTCATTTATCAACCGATTTGGAAAATTCTTTTTTTATTGGATAGGGTATACCTCGAAGTTGGTCCCATATAAATTTTACTTAAATCGGTTCAGTAGTTCGGCTGATTTTAATAAAAGTGAGTAGCGGCGTGTGATTCCCTAAAGGTAAATGTCACTTTTTGACACATCACACAGCGTAAGAAATCGGTTTAATATAAAATAAGAAGTGAATATTACGGAGTGTGATTCCTTTAACTAAAAAGTAAAAAAAAAAAAAATTTTGACAAAAAAAAACCTCCTTCAAAAAGCCACAAAAAAGAGGAAAATAATAAAACTTTGAGGTCTGCGCCAATTTAATAAAATATGAAGTCGGTTAAAAAATGCCAATTTAATTAATATCTACTTTTGAACCGACTTCATATTTTATTAAAATGGCGCAGACCTCACAGTTTTATTATTTTCCTCTTTTTTGTGGCTTTTTGAAGGAGGTTTTTTTTTTTTAAAAAGTTTTTTTTAATTTATAATTTTATTTTCATTGCACAATGATCGTTATCCATATACATTAGAGATCAGTGTTTGTACACCTCACATCGACAGACCCCACTCCGACAACTAGGTCCCACCGTCCCAGTCTTGCTTCTGCCTACACACAAAGTACTTTCCCTTCACTCAACTGCTGCAAAGTGAAATTAATAAATAACAGATATATTTGAATAAGACACATACACATATAGTTCAGAGATACTGTCTGGTTCAAAAAAAAATAATGTTACTAGATGTTGACAGTGATATATTATTACCTATGTTAGGGTAAAGACACTGCAGGTTTTCGACCACCCACCAGTGATCGACCACTTTTGTATTATATAATATTGTTACAAAACTGTTTTCTGAGTTGGTGAAATAAATAAACGAAAAGTCAATTCTAACAATAAAAAAACTTCAACGGTAATTATTGAACAAGCGAGCCACTTAAATAACACTTAACAAATAACTATATGTACAAGGATTATTTATTTTATATCAGATTTATTTCGCTGTTCAACACTGTCACAGTACAGTTTATACTAACTGATTCGCGTTGACTGATCAATATTTATTTCACTGTACTGACTGATGGCACGACTCACCATTCACTGACTACCGATTTCGTGACACCGTTCACTGACCGCTTCACTCGTACCGGCTTGTTTATGTACGCTACGCGGCCCAGCCTAGTTCTCGTTGGCTCTATCGTTGTCTAGAATCTTCGATACCATTCTACGCTTTACTGCTGTGACATTTCTTTCTCGTGGCTTCTATTAGAGGCAGTGGCGTAACATCTTGGGATTTGCTACAATATGCTAGCTGCATATCGAATTGATTCCAAGTTGGATAGAAATCAATTTTTTGTACTTTTTGTAATTCACAATTAAAAGCGTGTCTTTAAAAAGTTTTTTTTTCTAATATTTTATTTTCCTTTTAGTCGCTCAAAAATAAATCCCCTTTTGACTCCTTTAGGGATTAAATTTCGAAAAATCCCTTCATATAGTGAGTGCTTACGTTACAAAAGAAACCTACTGTCCAAATTCCAAGTTTCTAGCTTTAGCGATTTGGTCTAGGCGTTGACTAGTCAAAAAACCCTACCCCCTCGTTTGACCCCCTTAGGGAATGAATTTAATTATAAAAACGATAGATTCATTTATTGTCATCGGGAATGCATATGTGTACCAAATTTTAAATCGATCGGATACGTGGAAGTCGTTCAAAACTGACTTGCAAGATTTGACCTAAACAAACAAACTAACATAATTACATTGTAAGTTAAATAAAAGTTTGTAAAAAGAGAATATTTCAATTTTCGAACGAAGTATAATGTCAATGAGTAATGTCGAAGCATATACTAAGGTTCTGTAACGCAATATACTTTCTTAGGTACTTACATAATATATTATTGTAAGTATACATATTATATAAAGGCAACTCAATAATACATTTCTCTTTAAGAAATAAACATGAGCCCTATTGTATGATGCAAATACAAATTTAATAATGTAACCATAAAATTACAATGAACTTGAAATATATAAACGCTTCATGCGTTAATTTTAAGTACTTTTTTATATAAGTACGTTCAAAGGTCATAAGAAGTTACGAAATCTCAACAATTAAAAATTTTACAGTGAAATAGGGATTGTGTAAGTAGCGTTTAAGATGACTATGACGCCATCTGCTGAAACAAATTTCAAGCGTTATGATGGCAATGACATTGCTTTAAGGTCGAGTTTAAGGTAGTTGTCGTGCTATGGGCATAGTGTCAGAAAATTCTAAATTTTCGTAACTCATTAAGGATACTATAATACAAATACCATTAAAATTTGAAGTTGATTGACCATCTCTAACTCGAGATAAACTTAATTAAAGTTCGGATAATTACACGGAGAGCATAGGAAAGGTTGTGTTTTTGACAAGTTTTTTAATTTAAAAAAAAAAAAGTAACAGTCAGAAATTTTCAAAAAACCAACTGTTCATTGATGTTTTTGTTCTGAGTTTAAAAAAGAAAATCGAAAAATTATTGACCTTTTTATTGTTGAGATAAAGTTCAACAATTTATGAGAAAAGATTGACATTTTTATATAATCCAAGCGAACAAACTAAGTGAAATATGTGTTACTATGTGAACAACAGTTTAGGTACAATCTCTAACAAAATTTTTTTACATTTAACACTATACTTATTAGACCAGTGTCGATAATTTTTGAAACCAAAAAAAATAATAGTAGGATGAAACCCATTGGAAAAGGAACAGAATATAACAAAAATAAAAGGAAAAATAATTTACGGGCGATCTGAGGTCGGGAAGTGGTAAGGGGTGAGTTTTTAAGGGTAAAAAACGGTTTATCTCGATTTCCGGCAAAACTTCAAGTCCTATGAAAAAAAGTTTAATAGCAAAGTTGTAGGTAATAAAAAGATCTACAACTTTTGTATCACACTTTTTTCACATAACCTCAAAATTTATGTGAAAAATTCAAATAACCAAGTTTTCGGTTTTTTATTTTTATCTTTTACAAAAAAAAATTTTTTTTTCTCGAAATTTGGTGAAAACTTACCTTTTTATGTCCCAAACACACTGTAATTTTTTTGATTTAAAATATTTATTTTTTCACCTTATTTTGACTTAATATCGAAAAAGCACCCTAATTTTCAATCGAAAATTCTCACGTCAAAATATCTGCTTTTTTAAAAAAGTCGGTAGGCTTTTTGTTTGTTGAAATCTCTACTTTATGATGGTGTAAAAAAAATATACATTACTACGGTAAAATTGTTCTCAGAAAATGCAAAGAAACGATAATTAAAGTGTAAATTTTAATAAATAGCTCAAAATTGTACATAATGATAAAAAATAAATTTTCGGATTCGAGTTTTTTTCGTTTCTTTGTATTTTCTGAGAACATTTATTTATTTGTAAAAGATAAAAATAAAAAACCAAAAACTTGGTTATTTGAATTTTTCACATAAATTTTGAGGTTATGTGAAAAAAGTGTGATACAAAAGTTGTAGATCTTTTTATTACCTACAACTTTGCCATTAAACTTTTTTCCATAGGACTTGCAGTTTTGCCGGAAATCGAGATAAACCGTTTTTTACCCTTAAAAACTCTACCCCTACCACTTCCCGACGTCAGATCGCCCGTAAATTGTTTTTCCTTTCATTTTTGTTATATTCTCTTCCTTTTCCAAAGGGTTTCATCCTACTATTATTTTTTTTCACTTTTTACCATTTTCAAAGGCTTCAGCACTGGTCTATATTTATTGTTTTACAGCGTATTATGAACGAAACTTTTGGATGTTATTGTAGCACGACAACTACCTTAATTATTTTTACTTCCCACCTCTACTATGGTAGGGAAGTAATGGATTCAGTCCGAAAACAATATTTCGAGATTTTAACAGATTTTCACGTTTTGAGACCCTAGCAATCGTTTAAGATCATTTTCTGACTGATGTCTGTATGTGTGTGTGTATGTGTGTATGTGTGTATGTGTGTGTGTGTGTATGTGGTCAATTTTTCGCCTTCGATATCTTAAGAACGGAACAACATACGGGCATGCCGATTGTTCTATTGTGTTTATCAGCCTTTAACTTAGATCTGATTAGATTTTGAGTCAAATCGGTTCAGTGGATCCTGAGATATTCAAAAAAACGTCCTCAATGTCACGTATTAACATAGGTAAAAAAAAATATAAATGAATTCTAGATGTTATAATATGAAAAAAATGTAAATATTTTTTTTCTCTAAAATGTATAGTTTTCGAGAAAAAAAATATTTTACTAAAAAAAATAAAAATTGTACGTAAATCAAGGTAACCATGATTTTTGCTATATTAAGCTAGCCATCAATAGATCACCAAACAAAAAAGAGGGCCATGCTTTTTTCAAAGAATAAAAATTAAATTGTGTTTTAAAGACCACCAACAGCTAAGGTTATTTGGGCCTAGTCAAAGAATAAAAAAAAGAGTGTTTATTTTTTGCAAATATTTACTAGGTGGGAAGTATAGGACTGGTCATCAGTCGAATTTTTTTGTTAATAAATAAACTTGTAATAGAGGAACCATAGCAACGCCATGTAGAAATTGAACTGCGAGTTGATCTTCATGGACAACAATAAAATCAAATATACTAAATGCAATGTTTAAATAATAAATTATAGACGCGTCGACAACTTAGGCAATGTGGACGGTGGTTGTATGATGTCGAAAGTTTGCAAAACATGACATTGATTCAAGCGTGTATAATGCTTATGTTTGCATACTATGTGTCCGCACCTTAGAATGAAACAAGAACATAATATTATCGTGTTAAGACGTAACTGCAGTGTCAATAATAAAGCATAATAGTCGTAAACCGAATGTCGGTTCTGTTTGTTATCAAACAAAGTTTCATGTCAATTTAGCAATTCGCCATATTCAAGATGCATATTTCCTGAAGTTGGGATAGTATCTGATTATTCGCTTGTACATTACAACGGTCGTCTTTGAGAGGTACTTAGAACGCACCTTCGACCATACCCTTTATGGACTGCTCAACTAGAGTTAGGACACAATACTATAAGAATGACACCGAGACATCATCACTCGACAACGGTCATTGTTCCGTTATAACGCAACGGCTCTAACAACTAGAAAATACATGCCGTTTATGATAAAAACCATTAGAGAGCAGCAGAGAGGGTAACGGTTGTCAATCAGATAGTCCGTTGCCGCCAATAAGCTGATGACGTCCCTGTGTCATTTTAAGAGTAATCGGACTATAAAACCATTAGAGAGCAGCAGAGAGGGTAACGGTTGTCAATCAGATAGTCCGTTGCCGCCAATAGGCTGATGACATGCCTGTGTCACTTTAAGAGTAATCGGACTATAAAAACCATTAGAGAGCAGCAGAGAGGGTAACGGTTGTCAATCAGATAGTCCGTTGCCGCCAATAAGCTGATGACGTCCCTGTGTCATTTTAAGAGTAATCGGACTATAAAAACCATTAGAGAGCAGCAGAGAGGGTAACGGTTGTCAATCAGATAGTCCGTTGCCGCCAATAGGCTGATGACGTGCCTGTGTCACTTTAAGAGTAATCGGACTATAAAAACCATTAGAGAGCAGCAGAGAGGGTAACGGTTGTCAATCAGACAGGATCCGTTGTTAAGTGAGGGCGGTGCTTTGTCGCAAATAGGCTGATGACGTCCCTGTGTCATTTTAAGAGTAATCGGACTATAAAAACCATTCGAGAGCAGCAGAAAGGGTAAAGGTTGTCAATCAGACAGGATCCGTTGTTAAGTGAGGGCGGTGCTTTGTCGCCAATAGGCTGATGACGTGCCTGTGTCACTTTAAGAGTAATAGGACTATAAAAACCATTAGATAGCAGCAGAGAGGGTAACGGTTGTCAATCAGACATTCCGTTGCTAAGTGAGGGCGGTGCTTTGTCGCCATTAAGCTGATGACGTAACTATGTCATTCTAAGAGTAATCGGACTATAAAAACCATTAGAGAGCAGCAGAGAGGGTAACGCTTGTCAATCAGACATTCCGTTGCTAAGTGAGAGCGGTGCTTTGTCGCCAATAGGCTGATGACGTTCCTGTGTCATTCTAAGTGTAATCGGACTTTATAAATCATTAGAGAGCAGCAGAGAGGGTAACGGTTGTCAATCAGATAGTCCGTTGCCGCCAATAGGCTGATAACGTTCCTGTGTCATTCTAAGAGTAATCGGACTATAAAAACCATTCGAGAGCAGCAGAAAGGGTAACGATTGTCAATCAGACAGGATCCGTTGCTAAGTGAGTGTGTGTGTATGTTAGTATGTTAGAACTAGTAACGGCTTGAGCAAGTCCGTGAGTGTATGGTCAAAGCTTAGAACACTACAAACTCTAGTGAATGCAAGACGACTACGCGCTGTGTGTTCATAATTACGAACACCCCAAAACACAAGACGAGATTACGTAATATTACTGTTCGCAAGTGTTCAACTGATAACACGGCTTCTTGCGTCCTTTATTCATCAAAATGCACAAAGATAACTTAATGCATATTATGTAACTCGAAGTTTATTTCTGACATAACGCGTTATCTAAAGATTTATCGTAAATCCTTCGATCTTACACTCGCTGACTGCTCGTCTATGTAACCAATATATCAATACCATAGATCTAATATAATACATTTAGATGTAGTACCCTTCCATAATGTTGGATCTATTCCCATGCCCAAACCATGGAAAAATTGACATATCGTACACAGTTAATCGTCGATCGTTGTAGCGTAAACATCTAGTTATTTTCAAGCTGCCATGTTGTTAAAATGTCAGTCTGTCAGATATTATACAACCAGGGCCGAGATCTGTGATCAATACAAATCGATCCGATAGACCAGTGCCCGCCAAACTATCAAAATTGTGTTTTAAAGACCACCAGCAGCTAAGGTTATTTGTGCCTAGCACCAATTCATATTTTCAATTAATTATTTTTTTTTAATTCATTATTTTTTTTGTATAATAAATTGAAAATCCAATTGACACTTTTACCAGCTCTCGGGTTAGAACCCGGGAACTGGAGACTTGTATTAGAAGAACCGTAGCAACGCAATGTAAACAACAGCATTGCTACACGCTCGGCCATTCTCAAGGCCTTTCAAACTGTCAATCGCGAGCTAGCGGTAGAAAGAAAGATCTTGTCATAAATAACAACTATTTGAGGACAGCTAGGTGTAAAGGTTAGCGTGCTGGTTTTTGATTCAAACTGTCGTGAGCTCGAATCCCTCATCTGCTTTTAGATGCCGTTTAGCTCCATTGGATGAAGTTGTCGAGCGTCAATAAACGAAATAAATAATAACTGTTTCTAATTGTTTACCGTACTATCTGTCTTTGATCGGTTCAGCTCATAACTTGTCGGTCTGTTACGTGCCGGTGCGGGCCTGTGCAGGTTGGGTATATGTGAACCATGCTTTACAATGAAATTGGCCAATCCTGTATACATACTGTATCCAATACAGAATTTTAGCACAATTTTACTATCAATGGAATCCTGAGTGTGCATTTTAATTAAGGCAATAAAACTGTAGTTAACACATTCAAATGTCCTACTTTATCGGCGGTGGCCATTTGCGTACTCTCGAGTAATTTCATTAGTTCCTTAATAGTATTGCATGCCATTTACTTTTTCGTTCAAATATTTCTTAAAATATTTACTTGGAATTAATTAAAAAATTAACTCTTTTAAAACTAATTAAATTAATTAATTAATATTATTTTTGCTATACCCAATATAGGTAAAATAGCTGCTTTACATGCATGCATGTAAAATGACTTTTGACAGGCCGATACGTGCGGGAACGTATCTTTCCCACACTAGTGTGGGAAATCAAACCATTTCCATATTATGTTTATTTGTCTTGATCCACCCGCTATTACCTACTGACAGCTACTCTCGGCCTACTATAGAAGTTAAGTTGGTGACACAAAATGAACTGGGGCTTGAGAATAGCCGATCAGAGTGTAGCGGCGCTGTTATTTACATGGCGTTGCTATGGTTCCTCTATTACAAGTCCCCAGTTCTCGGGTTCTAGCCCGAGAGCTGGTAAAAGTGTCAATTGGATTTTCAATTTAATATTAAAAAAAAAATAATGAATTGAAAATATGAATTGGTGCTAGGCCCAAATAACCTTAGCTGTTGGTGGTCTTTAAAACACAATTACCAATTACCACAAAATGAACTGTCAAAATTTTTTGAAAATACTGAAAAATGATGTGAAAAGTAGCTATTTTATAGCGGGTATGGAAAAAATACCAGTTGAAACCACAGAAATATCATAGATAGAATAGGGAAGCCACCCAAAAAATGTGGATGCAAAAGATAGAGATAGAGAATAAAGCAGTTCTTCTATCTTCTTCTATCACAAATACACAACCATGGTTATAAATGTAAATGAACAGTACCTACTAAATGTTTTTAAATTCACAAATGCGTTAGAAGACAAGGAAAAGAGAACTGCTTCGCTTATTATCTCTCTTTTCCAAGTTAACACTGTCACAGTTGTACCTATGGCTCGACCCCTACTCTAATCTATGATATCTCTATGGTTGAAACACAGACAAAATATGTACTGTTGGCAAAATTAACATAGTGCAATGGCTTATTTGTTGCATCAGTCCGAAGAACGAATCCTGTATGTTGAACTAATGAAAGAGATAAATTTCTGCAACACAATACCCAATATATCGAATGCATTGAAGTCACATAACAAATGCATTGATATACTCCGCACTACCCACCACCGACAAGGAGTATATACAATGTTTTTCAAGCAATTTTCTCGAATTGCCCGCACGAAAGCCGATAAAAGTTAGTACACATTCTGTGCGTGGCAGTTCCGACGTAAAAAAAATATCATTGAGTTAAAAAGGTAATAGTTAATAATTCAACTGTTTATACAAAGTTGAAGACAGGTCTAAAGTCACAACAAACATGACGGGCAAACAAGGGATGGATATGAATATTATTCTCTTCTTTTTATTCTTACATATAAAATGAACAAATCTCAATAAATATGGCGACTTGCTTCACTTTTAAATGCTTGTAGCGCCTCCAATACCTTTTTAACTCAGTGACTAATAATAAAACTGTAAAGTGAGGTTATGTGTTTGTCTGTTCCAACCATAACTCTCAAACCGCTAGTTCGATTTCATTGAAATTTGGTACACGTATATAGGCTTCCTCAACTCAAAGGATAGGCTACTTTATATTGAGGCAGAGCTGCCATCGCCCATCAGTATCATAAAAAACACTGTAAAGTAAGGTTGTGTGTTTGTAGTCTGTCTTTTCCGCCATAACTCCTAAACCCCCAATCCGATTTCAACGAAATTTGGTACCCGTATACAAGACTCCCCGACTGGAAGGATGGGCTACTTTATATCCGGCTTCGTTAGCGTTAAAGTAGGGTTCCCATGCAAATAAAAGTATTTTTCATACAAAATCGACAAACGACTGAACTGATTTTCAATTAAATTCAAACTTTGAGTATGATCTAAATTCTAATTCATAAACATTCCCAGTGGATTTCGATGGAGCATTGCAAAATGAACAAAAATAAAAAGTATTATCTGTTTTTAAAATGATACCTTAAAAAAAATCTAGGCTACCCGACTCAAAACCGACATTGCGCGAACGAATCTGCGGGCTATATTGGCGTTCACGGGAGCGAAGCCACAGATGCAAGGCTAGGTTTACATAAAAATGTTCAATTTATAATTATTTTAGACTCCGAATCTCAACAATTTGTTCTCTATGTGCGGTGGATGTGACATAATTTGCGGGCTAAATTGGCATTCACGAGAGCGAAGCCGCTGATTCAGGGCTAGGTTTACATAAAAATGTTCAATTTATAATTTAATTTCTTTTAAAGGTAGACTCCGAATCTCAACAATTTGTCTCTATGTGCGGAGGATGTGACGCAATCTACGGGCTAAATTGGCGTGGAACAAAACCGCGGGTTCAGGCCTCAGGGCTAGGTTCACATAAAGATATTCAATTTATGACGTAATTTATTCTAAAGGTAGACACCGAATCTCAAAAATTTGTTGTCTACTGTTGGGCGACTGATGTGACGTAATACGGCTCCGTCGACAGTATGTCCCGAGCACACAGAGAGATTACCGAAGCTCTGGAAAAACGGCCGCCATCATTCACATATATATGCAACATGTAACGACCATGTAGTAGTAGACCTATTTGTATCGCGTCTCGGCATATAACTACATAAATTCAACGATAGTGCTGGGGTGTAGCCCACTACAACTATATATAGCCATACATAACTATGTATAATACACATTGTACATATTTATAATCATTGACATAAAACATGGACCGCGCAGTCCCTATCAACAGAAAGGGCCGTGTCGATCGAGTTTTCCACTCGACGCGCACTACCATCCAGCCAATCCTGAACGGTTCCCCGCTAGCAGCTCATTTCCCCCACTCCTGATGGTGCCGTCCCGCCAGCCAATCAATTCCAGTTCCCCGCTAGCAGCTCATTTCCCTCACTCCTGATGGTGCCGTCCCGGCAGCCAATCGATTGCGGTTCCCCGCTAGCAGCTCATTTCCCTTACTCCGATGGTGCCGTTCCGCCAGCCAATCAATTACAGTTCCCCGCTAGCAGCTCATTTCCCCCACTCCTGATGGTGCCGTCCCGTCAGCCAATCAATTCCAGTTTCTCGCTAGCAGCTCATTTCCCCCACTCCTGATTGTACCGTCCCGCCAGCCAATCAATTCTAGTTTCCCACTAGCAGCTCATTTCCCCCACTCCTGATGATGCCGTCCAGCCAGCCAATCGATTCCGCTTCCCCGCTAGCATCTCATTTCCCCCACTCCTGATGATGCCGTCCAGCCAGCAAATCGATTCCGCTTTCCCGCTAGCAGCTCATTTCCCCCACTCCTGATCGTGCCGTCCCGCCAGCCAATCAATTCCAGTTTCCCGCTAGCAGCTCATTTCCCCCACTCCTGATGGTGCCGTCCCGCCAGCCAATCAATTCCAGTTCCCCGCTAGCAGCTCATTTCCTCCACTCTTGATGCGCTGTCGTTTTTCGTTTTCGTTACGCTGTTGAACGAAATTACTCTCATCGCGGTTAAGAAATTTGACTTCAATAATAGAATAGATCCGAGTCCGACTCTGATGAAAGAAAATAGCAGTCACCACTGGCTATCTCTTTTTTTTTCTAGGCCAGTTTCGCAGTCAATTCTTTATGTCAATGTGCCATATATAGACATATATAAGTTGATACAATATCCACGTTCTGTAGGCGCGGAAAAGACAAGTCTCTTTTTGAATCTATATAATTTATTTGCTATGGGAGTTTCCGATGTGACGTCTCGGCCGTATATTTTAGATTTTCAGACTGCAATTTGTGACTCGAGAAAACTACGCTTCAGAAATAGTTTGAAATTTATTTAAATTACCGTAAATCCTATCTACGTTTACCACTTTTCAAGTCCGCCGGATTGTGGTAATTGAAGATACTTTTTGGCCTGCGAAAGAACGCAAGCCTAAAATGCATATCAGCATAGGAGCTCTTATTTAGGGAAAGCGGCATGAAAATGTACAAGCGACTAGACCCTGCAGTCAGGGTCCATTCTGATTGGTCGAATAACCCGTCTTAATGTCGTTTGACACACGCACATACACCTAAACGAACGTAACAACTAACTAGTGAACTCTGTATACTAATATGGATTGTTGATGGCGATTAAAAAATGGGTTTTGTATGTGGAGAATGTTCAAACACATATTCTTCAAGACAGGCATTAATGTTCACAAAATTAGAATGGAAACTTCAGATAAGGCTTGTAATCTAATTCCTTCTATAAAAGTCGATCAATTTTCTGAGATTTTAAAATAAAACTTAATTAAAATGTATTTTTCTATTCCAATTTCTCAAAAACACTGTTACCGTATAAATTTTGGACATCCTATAATATCTCAAATAATAATATTAAATTAGGTTTTATTTTGAAATGTCAAAAAATTGATCGACTTTTATAGAAAGAATTAGATTACAAACCTTACCTGAAGTTTTCCTTCTAATTTTGTGAACATTAATGCCTTGTCTTGAAGAATATGTGTTTGAACATTCTCCACATACAAAACCCAATTTTTAATCGCTATCAACTATCCATATTAGTATACAGAGTTCACTCGTTAGTTATTACGTTCGTTTAGGTGTGTGTGTGTGTGTGTATCAAACGACATCAAGATGGGGTATTCGATCAATTAGAATAGACCCTGACTGCAAGGCCTAGTCGCTTGTTTGTAAAAGTACCGTGTTAAACGGGGTTCATCTGTATTCGATTCAGTCAACTGTACCTACATTGTAGATACACATAATATTATGTAACTATTGGAAATATTCTCATTCGATGACAAGTTACAAAGGCATGATTTTAACAAAAAAGAATTCCATTCGACCGGCCATTGGAATTTCGAAATTGCCACGAATTCGTTTACAAATTTAATAGCTCGGACGTCGATACAATTAATATAACCCGGTATATATACAGGGTGTACACGGTTTTACCGAACATAGGGCAAACAACATTGAGAACAAAAATAAAGATAGTTACTTCTTACCACAACAGTTTTATTGATGGATGTACAGTTTTATTGATGGATGTACATTTCGAAAGCTATGCTTTCATCTTCAACAAACACTATACATTGTTTGCTGAAGATGAAAGCATAACTTTAAAAATGTACATCCATCAATAAAACTGTTGTGGTAAGAAATAACTATCTTTATTTTTGTTTTTACTCCAACCACAGTGCTCATATATTTTTATTAACGTTGAGAACATTTACAATTTTGTAATAGGCTATGGGCCATAAGATCCAATGTAAATATTTGTAGTGGATTACATGGAAAAAATAGTACAGTGAATTTTTAAACAATTCTCCATAGCAACGGTTGACTATTTTAAGAGTATAGTTCGCAACCTGCTAAAAAAATTAAGCATATTGGATATTATAGCCCACAGCCTACTACAAAATTATAAATGTTCTCAATATTATTTGCCCTATATGTTCGGTAAAACCGTTTACACTCTGTATATTTTACAAATACAATCTCCATTAAGTATTTATTCGTTCTAGTGGTCGGGGCTTGAGAATAGCCGAGCGTGTAGCAATGCTGTTGTTTACATGGCGTTGCTATGGTTCCTCTATTACAAGTCCTCAGTTCCCAGGTTCTAGCCCGAGAGCTGGTAAAAGTGTCAATTGGATTTTCAATTTATTATTAAAAAAAAAATAATTAATTGAAAATATGAAATGGTGCTAGGCCCAAATAACCTTAGCTGTTGGTGGTCTTTAAAAACACAACTTAAAAACACGTTTTAGTTGTCCCTAACAATGTTATGTATTCATGTAAGTAATATTTACAATACAATATGTATTGCCCAGTCCGGATTCGTCCGGGTCACACATAGCTATTTTCGTTGACTGCTTATCCCTCTTTTATCGTAGCGACTGGCTTCACTTTTAAATGCTTGTAGCGCCTCCAATACCTTTTTAACTCAGTGACTAACAATAAAACTGTAAAGTGAGGTTATGTGTTTGTCTGTTCTTCCATAACTCTCAAACTGCTAATTCAATTTCTATGAAATTTGATTTTACTTTTAAACAATGAAAGATTGTGCCTACAAAAATATATCGCGGGTTAGGGTGAATCTGTAAGATCTTACATTGAGACGCGGGACGCTCACGTCACAGCCAACGTATTGCACGTATTGTTGCTACCACGGTGCCATCTCTAAGACAAGACTCAAATTAAACTGTCAAAAGACGATCGATGCGGTTTTTTGATTTTTTTGTTGTACAACTACAGGGTCGATAGTATGCGCAGTCCCTTCTGACAAACAACTAAACAGTTAAGGTAGTTGTCGTGCTACAATAACATCCAAAAGTTTCGTTCATAATACGCTGTAAAACAATAAATAAGTATAGTGTTAAATGTAAAAAATTTTGTTAAAGATTGTACCTAAACTGTTGTTCACATAGTAACACATATTTCACTTAGCTTGTTCGCTTGGATTATATAAAAATGTCAATCTTTTCTCATAAATTGTTGAACTTTGCGTTATTATCTCTCAACAATAAAAAGGTCAATAATTTTTGGATTTTCTTTTTTAAACTCAGAACAAAAACATCAATGAACAGTTAGTTTTTTGAAAATTTTTGACTGTTACTTTTTTTTTAATTAAAAAACTTGTTAAAAACACAACCTTTCCTATGCTCTCCGTGTTAATTATCCGAACTTTAATTAAGTTTATCTCGAGTTAGAGATGGTCAATCAACTTCAAATTTTAATGGTATTTGTATTATAGTATCCTTAATGAGTATACGAAAATTTAGAATTTTCTGACACTATGCCCATAGCACGACAACTATCTACCTTAAGCGATAAAAAATTGATTGTATACGCCGACCCTAACACCCCGTTTTGCGTCGGTGTGAAGCACGCCACTGGTTTCCATGTAGGTGTGTGTACATGGATCACGCATGCTTACACACGACGTGGCATTATATCACACCAGCGGAGACAATAGTCGGGTATTTCCCTCTTCACAAAACACCCCATTTCAATTATTCCGATCAAAATCATTCGAACGAATAAACCAGAGTACAGTGCTCTTATATAGGCTTCGATTCGACACACATTACAAGTGTTTTATACCAAAGAAATCAAATGAATTTTGTGTACCTACTAAAAATGATTGTCTTTTAATATACCGCTTTGGCGGCGTTGATTTCTGTTCAGTGATAGCCAACCCAGTTCTAATAACTCTAATAGGTCAACTGTTCTTGTTCTTTAAAAAAATAAAAAACTTTTTATTAAAAAAAAAACCTCCATTAAAAAGCTACAAAAATAAATAATAAAACTATATCGCAAAATATCTCAAAAACTACGCAACTCAGAACCTCAGAACTCCTTCATTTATAAACCGATTTGGAAAATTCTTTTATAATGGATAGAGTATACCTCGAAGTTCGGTAGTTCGGCTGATTTTAACAAAAGCGAGTAGCGGCGTGTGATTCCTTTACGGTAAATGTCACTTTATGACACATCACACAGCGTAAGAAATCGGTTTAATAACAAGCCGTGAGGTGGGTCGTTTATTAGGACTAAAGTGCGACCCTTGAGGTCCACACGTTGAACTTCCCAGTTTGATAAATATTTAATAATAATAATTAAATTAGATATTACACAGAAAAGTAATCATTTTAATCATTAAAACATCAATAATTAAAAAAAAAAAAAAAAAAAAAAAAAAAACGGCTGAACCGATTTTTATAAAATTTATGTCGGATTAAAATGACGTTAACACGCCTCGATTGACACCCTTACGAAGTCGATATAATTTTTTATTCGCGAGATATTGTGTAAAATCTACTTTTTTGGAGGTTATTTGGTTAAGAAAAAAGAACGGCTGAACCGATTTAAAAAAAATTCCTTTCAGATCATATGTACGTTAATACGCGTCGATTGGCACCCCAACGTAGTCGATATCATTTTTCGTTCTCGAGATTTCGTCTTAGAAAGAAATGGACACATACGTACGTACGTACACACACACACACAGACATCTTTCTAAAAGTAGTGTAAAAATAGTGTAGTGACCTTGAAACATTAAAATTTTTTTTCCTTTTTGATTTCGATTTTCGGACCCATTACAATAACTTTCAGTGGGAAGTTAAAAATGAGTAACGGCGTGTGATTCCTTTAACTAAAAAGAAAAAAATAAAAAACTTTTTAACAAAAAAAAACCTCCTTCAAAAAGCCACAAAAAAGAGGAAAATATTAAAACTTTGAGGTCTACGCCATTTTAATAAAATATCGAGCAAATTCTACCTTATCGTTCAAAGTATTTTTACATCTATTTTTTACAGTGCAGTATACTTATTCAAGCTTTTAAACCAATATAATCGATGTAATGCATCAATTAGAGCAGACACATATCCGTCATACGTTCGTGCGATGGCCGCTAGTCGTATAATGAAAACATCGACGCGTTACGTCATAACAACAATCAAACATCGGAGGCAAACCACCGACATTGCTGCTCTAACGCCAGTATATCTATCACAATTAAATCCCTTCATCTGTAAACAAACGCCGCTGCCGCATGCATTGATCAGTTTAATGTAGTTTATAGCATGCAGAATTACATTAAATTCGCTTCGTACACAAAGATGCATGTACATACAACGAACGTCTAATATGCAAGCCAATTTTCGTCGCTGCTAACCAGACTTGGATAATTCCGGACATGTAGAGTGCCCTAATATCGGACATTTGCCTAATTTGGGACACCGCTGTTACTAAAGTTCTAAAAGGAAGATGTCGCAAACAACTATTCAAGGTGTATCCAGCAGTCAAACCTTTACTATAGAATAATCTTTTATTATCATCATTTGCACACAGATGTCGTTATAGGCATTTGAAGAAAACTCGAACATCCGAAAATTTGACGTCCTACTTTGAAGTGCGTATACATTTTCACCACAGACCTTTTCTATGATTTTCACGGATGAGTCATTTAATTACAAATTTTTAGCTTAAGTTAACCTGCAGAAAGTGTAGTTTGATTACTACTATTCAATTTTTTAAAATTACCTTATCAGTGTTATATTTTAGTTTTTAACCTAAAAATAAATTAATTGCGCAATATCGGACAGTAATGACGTCGTAATATCGGGTATCTGATATTAGGAAATTTATTGGTGTTATTATGAAATGATCATTTCTCCTACAGATTTGTTACAGATATTGATAATATTAAAGCATAAAAAAATTATAAAAGCTTGTAAAAATATTTTAAACCTTATTAAAAACATTTTCTTAATATCGGATATACTATATACTAATAGTCGGTAATTTGTAGATCTAAACCCCCTTCGGCCGGTTCTGGTTGCAGACCCGGACGTAAAGACCCAGGGCCCCTAGGCACTTGACAGTTGGGCCCAAAAAAAGGGGAAAAAATGGATTTGGATGGAAATTTAGCAAAAAAAAGTCGTTAATTGGGTTATCTTACAAAATGTTTGGGCTTTTTTTTCTTTAATTTCCAACTCCGCCCTGGCCGGGGTCCCTCGGTGGCTGGGCCCCTAGGCCGGTGTCTTGTTGGCCTAGGCAGAAATGCCTGGTTGCAGTGTTTCATTTTATTTATTGTAGATTATAGACGCGTCGACATCTAAGGTCATTAGCGTCTTTCAACTACACTAAATAACAGCTAGCTTAAAACTAAATAACGTCACAAAACATCCATGAGCGCAGGTGGAATTCGAACCCACGGCAGTCCAGTCTAGAGGTTGCGCCGCCAAGCATGCTAACCACGAGGCTATACTGCCCCCTGCAGTGTTTCAGCACCGCCTAACCCGTGAGCTCAACAACGGTTTGCATTGACTCTCTGCAAATGTATATAAAGCGCTTGATATGTTTGCTCGGATGTCCGAGGTACAGAAGCAACGTTATTAAAATCAAACACATCAAATTGTAAGAGAGTAAAATGTGTGTGCATAGCCGGGCAACACACCATTTCGCACATCCATCACAACAGCTCGCACAGTCCGTCATCAAAAATCTCTTAATTGCATTCCTAATAACACGCGCTTGTCTGCTTCCTACAAATTTACGAATGTCACATCATTAATTGATGCTGGATTCATATTTGTATTAGCCTCAGTGGCGTCGCCAGAGGGTGAGCCGGGAGGGTCCATTGCCAACCTTAAACTGTCTTGGCCCACCCTAATCTCTAGGTTATATTTTAAATACGTTTTAACCGACTTCAAAAAAAGGAGCTGGTTCTCAATTCGGTTGTATTTTTTTTTTATGTTTGTTACCTCATAACTCAGTCATTTATGAACCGATTTTGAAAATTTTTTTTTTATTTGAAAAGATACACTTTCAGATTAGTCCCATAGAAATTTCATCAAAATCGGTTCAGTAGTTCGGCTGATTTTAATAAAAGTGAGTAGTGGCGTGTGATTCCTTTAAAGTTTAAGGTAAATGTCACTTTTTGACACACAGCGTAAGAAATCGGTTTAATATAAAATAAAAAGTGAGTAACGGCGTGTGATTCCTTTAACTAAAAAGGAAAAATTAAAAAACTTTTTAACAAAAAAAAAACCTTCTTCAAAAAGCCACAAAAAAGAGGAAAATAATAAAACTTTGAGGTCTGCGCCATTTTAATAAAATATGAAGTCGGTTAAAAAGTGCCAATTTAAATAATATCTATTTTTTAACCGACTTTTTATTTTACTAAAATGGCGCAGAACTCCAGTTTTATTATTTTCCTCTTTTTTGTGGCTTTTTGAACGAGGTTTTTTTTTTTTTGTTAAAAAGTTTTTATACAAGCTTTTATTTAACTTGCTTGCCTGGCTGTCGTGTGTGTTTTAAAGACCACCAACAGCTAAGGTTATTTGGGCTTAGCACCAATTCATTATTTTTTTTTAATAATAAATTGAAAATCCAAATGAAACTTTTACCAGCTCTCGGGCTAGAACCCGGGAACTGGGGACTTGTAATAGAGGAACCAATGCAACGCCATGTAAACAACAGCATTGCTACACGCTCGGCTATTCTCAAGCCCTGCCTGGCTGTCCGGGACAAATCTATAATATGACAAATCTGGTAAAAAACAATTTCACGATACACTGTTAGCATGTAAACTTGTTCATGTAAAATTTTCTACCACCAGATGTCAGATGCTTATTTGACAGATCCCAATAGAAATTAGAAATATAGAAAAGTGTAAATGGATTAGTAAACAATACAGCAGAGATTTCATGACATTTATGAAACAAATCTCTGGTTCATTTATTCAGCTGAAACGATGTAAATATTTGAACATGATTTGTAACAAAAATAATACAATGATAAATTAAGATGACAGTGAAAAGGTTTTGAAATCGCGAAGTTCCAAACCAAACATCGAGCAAAATGTCTAAATGTAAAATAATGTCAACACACCGAATTAACATCTTCCTTTATGATTCCTTTGTCTTTTATAGAGAGAACAGAGTATCTGAATGTCTGTGAGTACCTACGATTACAGTTAAATACCGCAATCTGACCTAGTCAGAAGTAATTTGGGCGCGAAATTTAAAATGAAGTCGATTGGCGTTCAAAAATGTATGGTGTTTAACGGAACATTCGTTACTATTCTCTTAAAACACATTTCTTACCAAAACATGGCTGTTTCATAAAAATAATTACTAAATCCCGTCATTATTGGCTACAAAACTTTAATATTTCGTGTGAAATAATTTTTTATTTGAAATTAAAGATTTATTTAAAAAGAATGTCCTAACTTGATTCACTGATTCAGACAGTGACGTTTATTCTATTCTAACCTAACTTAACCTCGTTGACGTTTGTCGAGGTATAACTTAAGTAATTATAATTAGAAATTGAGTTTGTTCTTTCCATTTGAAGTTGAAAAAGTGTTCTGAAGTCGTCTGAGTTACGCTAGATAAAGCGAAGGTAAGCTAAAAGTATAAAAAAAAATTCACAGATTTCGCAATCCTTGCAACCATCGAGGACATTGGAAATGATAACAGCATATATGAAACATAATTAACTGTTTATTATACACACAATATTTATCAATGCACTGTTTAGTTTTGTCAGGAAGAACCCTATTATTCTTTTGTTATATACGCGTTCACTTTTGCTTGATTACTTAACTTTTAAATGAATTTTTCTACAGTAGGTATTTATTAACATTTGTTCAAAAATAACACCGCAGATCGTCGCAAATACCTGTCAATTAACTAGACATGATATAAAACACATTTCGAAAAAATTGCACTTGTTCAATTTTGCATGATTGCTCCTCACTTGATCGCGACACCGTTGTCTTTTGGCCTTGAACGAAAACTCGTAACTCTGCCCCCATATACGAACATAAACATTTCCAATGTTAAAATGTTTTCATCAATTAGGTTTTGGATATCTAGGTATTATTTTAGCTTTTTCCTCAGTCGAAAATTTAAACTTTTTGCAGTCATAATTTTCATTATGATTGCAGTCAGCTACAGGACACCATCTCATAACAAATTGTTTTAATTATTAACGACGACGTGTTTAAAAAAAACGAGGTTATGTCAGTAGAATGAATGAAATTTGAAAGGCTTGAAGTGTCAATGGGTGAAGGGGAAGGGAAAGAGTGATTCAATTCACAACGTACGTTCAAACGATTGTCTACACTTCACGAACGCACCTTTGAGAACGCGAACGAATTGCAACGTTTGTCAGATGTATTCCCGGCTTAATAATCGACATTAGACAAATTGATGGCACAATATGGCGTCGTCCAGCATGTCAGAATTTGAACAGCGTTCAGTAAGCAGGGGTGACACTGTAGTGCCGAGTGGATATTGTTCGCCGATGAGAAGAAGGAGGTGGAGGAGAAGAGAATGCGACGTTGGGCTACGTGAGAGATGTAACAATAACTAGATACAGAAAAGAAGCATTATATTATATACAACACTCTAAATTCTGTCATACAAAATTGAAACAGTGTAAACATAAATGCAGAGAAAGTGATGAAGGAGGACGACTGCTGCAGAGAAAACGTCTCTCTAACTTTTACAAGGAAAGCTCTAAAGGACTGTTTACAAATTATTGAAGCTATGTTTCTATAGGCGCGTTAGACGATTTCTGGCAGGGGAAAAACTTATAGGTTAAACCGTCACGCTCATGTTATTAAAAGTATATCTATAGCTATGGACAGCGGTGAAAGTAATATACTGACGCACGCCCAGTGGCCTATGTAAAATTAATATCTGAGAGTTTTATAGGACACAAAAAAATAAAATGGCGTCAGATTTCAAAATGACGGCCATATGTACTTTTGCAAAAATTATCCGATCTTTTTGAAAATTGATATTTAAGAGTTTTATAGGACACAAAAAAATAAAATGGCGTCAGATTTGAAAATGGCGGCCATATGTACTTTTGTAAAAATTATCCGATCTTTTTGAAAATTGATATTTAAGAGTTTTATAGGACACAAAAAAATAAAATGGCGACCATATGTACTTTTGTAAAAATTATCTGATCTTTTTGAAAATTGATATTTAAGAGTTTTATAGGACACAAAAAAATAAAATGACGTCAGATGTCAAAATGGCGGCCATATGTACTTTTGTAAAAATTATCCGATCATTTTGAAAATTGATATTTAAGAGTTTTATAGGACACAAAAAAATAAAATGGCGTCAGATTTCAAAATGGCGGCCATATGTACTTTTGTAACAATTAAGAAGTGTCACTTCAAAAACTGCTGAACCAATGTGGATCGAATTTTCGATGCAATATTTGTTATGTAAAGGGGGACTGAACAATCATTAAAAAACCGACATTGACGTGAGCGAAGCCGAAAGCTAATAAGAAATTATAATGAGTATTTGTTCGGTGTAAAGGGCTTGAGAATGACCGAGCGTGTAGCAATGTTGTTGTTTACATGGCGTTGGTATGGTTCCTCTATTACAAGTCCCCAGTTACCGGGTTCTAGCCCGAGAGCTGGTAAAAGTGTCAATTGGAATTTCAATTTATTCTTAAAAAAAAAATAATAAATTGAAAATATGATTTGGTGCTACGCCCAAATAACCTTAGCTGTTGGTGGTTTATAAAACACAATTACCAATTTTTGTTTGGTGTAAGCGCAGCTTTAGTATTGTCAGAGGAATAGTACCGTTGTGCAGAAATTCTCCGCCTGGGAGCTATTTGTTTGCTACTTTAAATAATAAAGTTGGCAATAGTGGAAGACAAAATACGACTGTCGTACCATCTTCACATTAATAAAATATCTGCATGTTGAAAAGAGACAGAGCACGCAGAATCGTTCTTTCAATGAATAGTAAACAGAAATCATGTCGGTATCACACAACATCAATTAACCACGAGTCTAGTAATTGCTTTTACCCCAATCAATAAAATTATGTTTGTATTTATACTGGAAGTCTGTCATACTGCTTGGTAACCTTCGAAATCTGTTTACGTGTTGTACAATAGCCCGGTTTCGTCCGGCTAGATTTTGATGCGGCAACGATGTTATTATCTAAATTCTAAAGCGCTCTCAGGATAGATAGATAGGTAGATCTTTAATTATTTTGTCTCAACTATATACAAAGTTTGACAAGCGTCATCCCTATCCCTATATTATTAAACAAGCAAATCTTGTATATATGTACCTATATAAATATTTTCTCGAAAACGGCTCTAACGATTTTGATCAAATTTACCGAAAAGGGGTTTCGGGGGGGCAAAAAATCGATCTAGCTAGGTCTCATCCCAGGAAAAATTTGTT
Organism: Mongoloraphidia duomilia; assembly: GCA_039654895.1. Taxonomy (NCBI): domain Eukaryota; kingdom Metazoa; phylum Arthropoda; class Insecta; order Raphidioptera; family Raphidiidae; genus Mongoloraphidia; species Mongoloraphidia duomilia. The sequence goes on along the minus strand of CM077516.1, from coordinate 82,562,678 downwards.
TTCTTATCGATTTTATCATTTTAAAAAACAGTTTTTTTAACGTTATAAAACAGTGTCGTATGGTGAGTAGGCTTTGGAAAAAACAAACTATTTTCATTATTTATGTCAAATTACTCTGACAGTCAATCTTTAACTTATTAAAATAATCAGTAATTATTTGAAAAATAAAAAAATAACAACAATAAAATCTAAACATAATTATACTTACATAATTATGTTTAGATTTTATTGTTGTTATTTTTTTAACTAATATTTAAATAAATAGGTATATTACTTTTATATTACCTATATAAAATATGTAGGTACATACGTTATATAGTATGACGTATACTGACGTAGGTCAGACACGGCGCGGGAACGTAGCGTTTCCGGCAGGACAAACATTTTTACATGCATTTAGAGGATCTCGTCTGAACGGACGAGATCCGCTAAGTATAAATATTCGTAATTGATATGCATATAAAAATGTTTGTCTTGCTAGAAACGCTACGTTCCCGCGCCGTGTCTGATAGGAAAATATAAATCAACCTTAAAAAGGTAAAGCGACAAAAATGAACACAACGTACGTATATGAAAGCAAATGCATGTATTATGTAAGCATTACATAAGACGTGAGTTGAGTTCTATTGGTAAACAGCTATGAATATTTAAATGAATAGTAAAACGTCACTCACGAATGACGAGGCTAAAGAATGAATGAATGAATGAATAAGAGTGAACGGTTGTGAATTACTGTTCACCGTAATATAAAAGTGCCCGGTGTTTACTTTACTTGATGAGAAGTGAATCGTTTTTCTTCGGCGTTGATGAGCCGGGGGAAGGGGGGATGCAATTTTATCACTGTACCATAATCTTACCACGCCGCTATTGACTGGACTGCTCTAATCAAATTACGTCACAACAGATCTCAAAAGTTCCTGTTTAAAATTAATATAATAATAATAATAATAAAGTCACTTCTTTGTTCTCGAGATATGCGAGACGAGAAACATTTTACAATAATTTTACAGTAGTTTTTTTGTTATAAATAAAAAACCGCTAATTGAAATTTCCTGCAAACCTAATCAGGTGCAGTTCATTATGTAATGAAATTAGTCCGGAGTCGATATCATTATTAGTGTATTTGCCATATGGCACATACACTATTGGCGTCGGTCGGATGGCGGGACCTAGGGGTCGGACCAAAATTTCTCGACGTTTCATAGCCTCCTGAACACTTTGGCACCATCTTTGGAAATGTTTATATATATATGTATATATATATTTATATATATCCCTATATTATTAAACGAGTAAATCTTGTATATATGTTTCTATGTACCTATATAAATATTTTCTCGAAAACGGCTCTAACGATTTTGATCAAATTTACCGAAAAGGGGTTTCGGGGGGCAAAAAATCGATCTAGCTAGGTCTCATCCCTAGAAAAATTCGTTTTCTTATCGATTCTATCATTTTAAAAAACAGTTTTTTAACGTCATAAAACAGTGTCGTATTGTGAGTAGGCTTTGGAAAAAACAAACTACTTTCATTATTTACGTCAAAATTACTCTGACAGTCAATCTTTAACTTATTAAAATAATCAGTAATTATTTGAAAAGTAAAAAAATAACAACAATAAAATCTAAACATAAATTATTATGTAAGTAGTTTTAGCTAATATTTAAATAAATAGGTATGTTATTTTTATATTACTTATATAAAATATGTAGCATAGGTAAGTAGGTACGTTAAATGTAGTATGACGTATAATCTTCCCTAGACCTTTTTTTCTCAAAAACGACTAACGATTTTGATGAAATTTACAGAATGAGGATTTTTCGGGGCGAGAAATTGATCTAGGTAGGAATTTTGGTTCCAGAGGGGAGCAATTAAAAAAAAGGTGTTTTTTTATTTATTATAACTCGCTCAATTAAAGTCAGATTGATTCGAAGTCTATTTCTACAAAGATTTTATATAATATATCACAAGTGTTAAAATTGTAAATGAACACTAATATAAGAAGTGTCTTGCACAATATGTAAATAATGACAAAACGGCGGCCCGAAGGGCCGCACTTCTGGCGCCGCGGGTCTGTGTAAAAACACATCGATTTTTAAAAACTATTGTTAAGATACGTACAAAAAAGTTTTGCGTATCTAAAAATTGGCACGGCGGCCCAAAAGGCCGCACTTCTAGCACCGCAGGCATGTGTATCAAAACACATCGATTTTTAAAAACTATGGTGAAGATACATGCAAAAAAAGTTTTGCGCAGGTTAGTCTGACGTTTGTTATTAAAAGAATCGATTTTTGTGAGTTTTTCAGTAGGTACCTATGCAAAAAAAAGTATTTGAAATTTACTGGAAGTTGTTAAGATGACATCACAGAGAAAAAGTACTTCGATAAAGTTGATATTTGGTATTAATGCTTAAAATTGGATTGTTAAAATGGTAACGGGCGAGCAAAATTTCATCTGATTCGAACATTTTTACAAGATATTCAATCTATGAAAATCGGTTTTTGCGAGTTCTTCAGTCAACAAAACAATAACGGCGGTAGATTTGAGAATGGCGACCTAAATAATATTTACAGGAAAAAATGCTTGATTCAAGTTGATACTTAGTTTTTACGCTTAAAAATACACACAGGTAGTTAAAATATCAGAAACAATTATTTTAAATTATGTTACAGAAATAAATTCGTTTCGGAATAATATTCTAAGAAAATAATATCTCACAGCATATTAAGTACTGTTTTTATTGAACTCATCCGAGCAAAGCTCGGCCACCCAGATATTATATATATATATGTGTTCGCGGCATAACTCTCGAAAGCCTTAATTGATTTGAATGAAATTTGGTACACACGTTGGAATCCATCACCGCACGGAACCTATTTAAAATGGGCCCAATCGGACCATTTTAAGGGTAGTTTTTAGGGGTTGAAAAATATTTTTGGGCCCAAAAATACCGAAAAAATTCTCAGAATTGTTTCAAAATTGAAATTTAACCTTTTAATAAAGCTCAAAATGTGCTGCTAAAATTTTAATAAAATCGGCTCGACAGGACCGGACTTACAAATTTTATGAAAACACTAGTTTGTTGATATAGTGATTTACTTACTGAAGGATGCATTTAATTTGGTAGGTACAGAGGTTGCATTGATAATAATATTGCAATTAAGAAAAAAAATATTATTTTAAGGGATGTATTAAGGGGTTAAATTTTTTATTTTGTCCAAAAACAAACTTAAGTTTACGTATTAAAGCCACAAGGCCTGTATTAGCAAATACACTATATTGTCGGCAGGGTTTTGGCACTGCGACCCGAGTTTTTTGGTCTTGAGATATGCGAGCCGAAAAAAAGTTCACCAACGTACGAACCAACGAACAAGCGAAAGTACGTACGTACATACACACGCACAGAGACATTTCTCTAAAAACAGTAGATTCGGACTCTAGTGCCCATATTCATAGTTAACCCTTAAGGTAAGTGATAAGGGTCCCTTCGCTGAGTGCTGAGGGCACCTTATTCAAAGGAGCGTTTCATAGTCATTTCCTTGAGTGAAGGAAGAATTATAGTAAACCTTCATGATTTTTTCCTTTAGGACAGTTGGTCATACTGCAGATCGATTGTGTTTAGTTGTCATTTTTGATATAAATGCGTGTTTTTCATGTGTTTTACTGTTTTTACTTTTTCGACACTTAAGGGACATACTATCCACCCTTAAGGTGAGGGTGATGTAAGGGCCCTTACAGACGTCAATTTTGACTATGAAACGATATTCGATTTGAGGGTATGAGTATGTGTCCCTTACTACTGAAGGGTTAACTATGAATACGGCCGTAGGAAAACGTGCAGAATGCAGATATGTCCAAATTTTTCATTCGCAATAATATCGGACTCATTACAACTTCCAATGGGAAATTAAAAATACAAGTATATAGCGTTCTGAAAATGTAGTTATGAAAGATTAATTAATTTTTATGAATGTGTTTTTATACAGTATTCCTTTTATTAATGAATATATCGCATAAATGCCAGAACAATTCACTTGTCGTATAAAGTTGCTATGTGAAACGATAAATTAATTGGATTTTTACTAATGTAGTAGGGGAAACGCAGGTTAAACCTGTGTAATTATTAATTTATTGTTTGTTTAATGGCATAGTAAAAACCCCTGCAGGAAAAGTACCGTGATAAAAGCTTTAAAAAAAGTTCAAAAACTTTAGCGATATAATCATATATCAATAAAAGCTGCCATAGCGAAACATAAGTGTTCCGTGCGTTAGAATGAAAAAAAGGGTACCCTTATAGAATCACTTTGCTGTCCGTCTGTCTGTCCCACAAGACCATTTTTCTCAAGTTAAAATTAATATCAAATACTAATTATTATTAACTTCCCACTGGAAGTTATTGTAATGGGTCCGAAAATCGAAATCAAAATGTATAAGAAATTTTTATGTTTCAAGGTCACTACCTACACTATTTTTAAAAAGATGTCCATGTGTGTATGTGTGTGTCCATTTCTTTCTAAGACGAAATCTCGAGAATGAAAAATAATATCGACTACGTTAGGGTGCCAATCGACGCGTATTAACGTAAATATGATCTGAAAGAAATTTTTTCAAAATTGGTTCAGCCGCTCTTTTTTCTTAACCAAATAGACTCGAAAAAAGTAGATTTTACACAATATCTCGCGAATAAAGAATTATATCGACTTCGTAAGGGTGTCAATCGAGGCGTGTTAACGTCGTTTTGATCCGATATAAATTTTATAAAAATCGGTTCAGCCGTTTTTTTTTTTTAATTATTGTTAAAAATAAATAATAATTATGTTTTAATGATTAAAATGATTACTTTTCTGTGTAATATCTAATTTAATTATTATTATTAAATATTTATCAAACTGGGAAGTTCGTCGTGTGGACCTCAAGGGTCGCACTTTAGTCCTAATAAACGACCCACCTCACGGCTTGTTATTATTTTATTTCGTTCAAAGGACTACAAGGAGTCGAATTTGTCAGACATGGCAACCCCGTAGTCCTGTTAAAAAATTAAGCTTCTAACTCAATTCAATAAAAAGAATTTAAAATGATCCTCTTAGGGTTCCGTTTTTTTTTCTATTAAGGTACGGAACCCTAAAAACAGTAGATTCGGACTTTAGGAACCTCAAAACGTGCAGATATGTTCAAATTCTACATTCGCAAAATCGGACCCATTACTAACAACTTCCAATGGGAAATTAAAAATCAAGTATTTTTTTAACCTGACTCATTCATCAAAACCTACAGGGTATTTCCCGTCGACTTAGAAAATCTTGAAATTTCGCACGAAGAAAGATGTCTTAACACAAGTAAAGGTACAAATCCGAAAATTATTAATTTCTAATTCAAAGTGGAATTATTACGTGACAAACTTAATTTTTTTAAATTTTTATAACTGTACGGAACCCTCAGGGCACGAGTTTTACTCGCACTTGACCGTCCTTTTTTACGAGATTATCAAAATATACAAAAATGTAAGTTTTGATGTGTAAAAATCTAAGCTCCTCTCCAAAAAAAAAATTGATAAGCCATAGAAGCATATGTATTCAAAGCCTGCTTATATACAATATTACACTATTTTGAAACGTCAAAACATTGATTTTTGAAATTATAAAATCTATAATAAAACGAATTTTTCCTGGAATGAGACCTAGCTAGATCGATTTTTTGCCCCCCAAAACCCCTTTTCAGTAATTTCTATCGAAATCGTTAGAGCCGTTTTGTCCCTGCCAGCATTTCATTTTTTGAGTCGATTTTTTTATGTCGGTATTTTTTGACTCGGTAATTTTTGACATACAAGAAATATAGCTTCAAAAAAAAGTGGGTGTGTGCTTATGACCACGCGACAGAAGTGAAAACTTTTGATTTTCTGATTTTAAAATATATATATATGTTTTAGTGTCATCTATTAGCGCACCTATGAATTACAAATAACTTATTGCCAACATACTACAAATACCTTTTCAATTAAGTTTTAGTGTGATCTATTAGCGCACCTATGAACTACAAATAACTTATTACCAGCATACTACAAATACCTTTTCGTGTTTGATGTCGAGTGGAGCCGAGTAAACCCGATTCAGCGTCACCGACCCGAAGCGTGACGGTTCACTTTCGTTCACTATTCAGAAAGAACGCAAAGTAAGGCTAAGGAAGTTTTCACTTCAAAAATGTATACGTCAGTAATCTCAGAACATCTATCAGGTTCTACTGTAATAACAATTTAGAAATGTATTGGCCCCGCCCCCACATATTTTTAAAGTTTAGTAAAAAAGTATAACAATTCACTGTAGAGAGGGTGCGGTTTTGTCTGAGCAAATATTTGTTAATGAAAAGTATTTCAGAGCACACGCCGATGTGAGGAAATTATTCTGCCATTCATTTGTTGAAATGTTACGCCCAACAATAGAAGCCTCGTGTTTTAAAACAGCGGATGGTGTTTTTTTTTTATTTAAAAAAACAACCGCAACACATTAGTTTCGTATGCAACGACACCCCCTACCTGTGCAGCTGTACTGTGAAATTGTATAATATAACCGCTGTGTTACGTAATGTCTGTTCCATTACAGAATTCGAATTAGTACAGTAGACTCTTTGTTAAATATGCGCTACGGATCTGTTGGGTGAGAAAAACGTTGACTTAACGGGATCCCCTTCTCTTTATTCCCCTTTAGTTCGAGCCACTGAGATAAAAGTTCCCATGGGGTCGCTACAAACATTTAAAAGTGACGCCATGCCAGTTGCCATTTTAACTCGGCCCTCACTTTACATGTAAGAAGGTGTGCAAGCTTTCAAGGCCGGCATTGTTCCAAGTCTTCATGGTTTCCGGACCTGTGAGCCGCCAAGGAGGACACTTCGACCGCTGCCACATCGCCTTTGAGAATGTCTACCGCAGTTGTAGACGAAACGTCAGGTAGAAATACCACCGGACCACGGCCTACAAGCCCGGAAACCATGAAGACTTGGAATAATATTTCTATTCCAATCCGTGTTTGGCCGCCATGTTTGTTGTGACTTGTGACGTCGGACCTGGCTTCAACTTTGTATAAGCAATTGTATATAAGGTATAACTCCTGCTCCTCTATTAACTTTTACCTCAGTGGTCCAAGCCAAGCATAATGTGAGATGTTGCCGCAGTCTCGTCACGGCGTGCAAGAGGGAAAACAGTAGGGCGCAAGAGGGGAAAACCTAGAAGCACTGACAGCTAACGCCAATCCATTCTCTTTATTAATGTATTTGCCATATGGCACACATACACTATTGGCGTCGGTCGGATGGCGGGACCTAGGGGTCGGACCAAAATTTCTCGACGTTTCATAGCCTCCTGAACACTTTGGCACCATTTTTAGAAATGTTTATATATATATGTTTATTATTGTGTGTGTGTGTGTGTGTTAGCACGATAACTCTCGAAAGACTCAATCGATTTTAACGAAATTTGGTACACACGTTGGAATCCATCACCGCACGGAACCTATTTAAAATGGGCCTGATCGGACTATTTTAAGGGTGTGTTTTAGGGGTTGAAAAATGTTTTTGGACCCAAAAATACCGAAAAAATTCTCAGAATTGTTTCAAAATTGAAATTTAACCCTTTAGTAACGATTAAAAGGTGCTGCTAAAATTTAATAAAATCGGCCCGGCAGGAGCGGACTTACAAATTTTATGAAAACACTGGTTTGAGGATAGTGATTTACTTACTGAAGGGTGTATATAATTTGGTACAGAGGTTGCATTGATAATAATATTGAAATTAAGAAAAAAAATATTGTTTTAAGGGATGTATTAAGGGGTTAAATTTTTTATTTTGTCCAAAAACAAACTTAAGTTCACATAATAATGCCACAATGCCTGTATTAGCAAATACACTATATTGTCGGCAGGGTTTGGCACTGCGACCCGAGTTTTTTCTTCTTAGTTTAAAACAAACATACTGTGAAATCTAGCTTACTGCAGTTTCATAATAGCATGCAGAAGAGGGGGCTCGTAACGACAGAAAACAGTAAGGCGCAGCAGGGGAAAAACTAGAAGCACTGACCTAACGCCAGTCAATTATCTTTATTTGTTTTTAGTTCAAACCATAAATCATATTGTGAAATCTAACTCCAGTCACGGACCACGGTGTGCAAGAGTGGGATCTTGCAACGGTTGAAAACAGTAAGACGCAGCAGGGGAAAAGCTAGAAGCGCTGACCTAACGCCAGTCCATTATCTTCATCTGTTTTTAGTTCAAACCATGAATCATACTGTGAAATCTAACTCCAGTCGCGGTGTAGTACAAAAGTGGGATATCATAACAGTTGAAAACAGTAAGACGCAGGAGAGGAAGGGTTATAACGGCTGATTTAACGAGTAACGACTTAAAGAGAAGCTGTACTGTACACCGCATACAGAAGTTAGTTATTTTATAGTTGTTTTCTTAAATACAAAAAGGCGGATGTACAACTCACTAGGTCCTAGAAGTATATCCCACCGAATAGGCATGGTAAACATTTTTTTCCATACCCACTATAAAATAGCTGCTTTACATGCATGTAGGTATGCATGTAAAATGACTTTTGATAGGCCGGTGTGCGGATACGTATCTTTCCCACACTAGTGTGAGAAAGCAAACCATTTCCATATAGTGATTTATGTTTATTCTCCCTGATCCGCCTGCTATTACCTAATGACAGCTACTACTACTATAGAAGTGAAGTTTGCGACACAAATGAACTGTCAAAATTTTTGAAAATACTGAAAATGAAGTAAATAAAATTATATAATGGGTATGGCAAAAAATATCAAATATATGCCTCGTGCGTAATGACTCGTGTTAATAATTTTTTTAAGATATTGACTTTTGTAGACGCAATTTTGTTAACTAATAAGTACAAGCTATTGACCTCTGTTGTCGAGCGTCTATAATCCACAATAAGTACAATATTACAGTAGGCTATTAGGTAGTATCTATATTATATTAGGTAAATACATGAGCACCGAAAATTATTGTGGTATACCTTTTTTTACTATTTATTATAAAAGTAGGGTAAAGAAACTTATATCATTCGAAAGGTACTATGCCATAGATGTGCACAAAAAAGATCATGTGTGTATGTTGCCGTCAAGGCAGGCAAATTAAAGTGAACATACACACATGATTTCCTCATACAAAACGCTTTTACCACAAATACGTTGTTTCTCTCGTTGTTTAAACACCTCTGGTGACACACCACGGAGATTCTATGAACTATCAATATTGTCGGATTTCTTTGTTATCGGTACAGTTATCTTGCATTTGTGTTTTTAAGGTTATGTGACAAATAAAATAATTTATTTTAAAGGCACAATTGGTCGAATTTCGACCACAGGCAATACTAGTAAAAGTATAAACAGTTAATAAACAAAAATGGACGGCGAGGGTGTTAAATATTTTTTTAAAATATGAAAATAAATTATGCAAATTTGATCAATCGAGACTTTTAATATTCTTATCGAGACATAATGAAGTCAAAAACGGTTTCAGTCCTGACATATCGGGACAGATGCTGCCACCTATAGTTCGATTTAATGAACCATTTTCCTGAAAGTAGTTCCTTCAATTATCCACGAGAGGCAGCACTTGTGGTATGTACAAACATTATTTATTCGCCATTATAGTATTGTGTCATTTTAGTGCTATAACTTAATTATTTAATTAATTTAATAATAATAATAATTTAATAATTTCTAAAAATGACACGACACTAATGGAGAATAAATAATGTTTGTACCTACCACAAGTGCTGCCTCTCGTGGATAATTGAAGGAACTACTCTCAGGAAAATGACTCATTGCGAATATCCGAATTGGTTATACAGGCCCGGTAAAAGTGCGTATTGCACAAGACAGAGGCGGGTGTAGGTATTATACATTCTACTAACAAATACACGCAGGGTAGGTACATGTAGATAAATAGATAGACATGTAGCGTGTACATACCTACAGAGTGTGTTGTGTCGGTAGCGACGTTATGTTGGTAGCGGCGTTGTGTTGGGCGGGAAACAGTGACAAACAAGAGAGCGCCGCAGCAACCGCCGCGCGCGCCATTAATTGATGGCGGGCTGCGTTTGATTTACGATCTGCGAACGTACAACCGACAATTAAACAGAACACACCAAGACATAAATGATACATGGGCCTACTATACATACATATACGTATTATGTGTACACTCATGCGCCTATAGTACAGGTGTCCATTTTTCGTGCGGCATATGTCACCGAAAATAATATAAAACTCCCCCTTATTGATTCGGGTTCCAAGTCTTCATGGTTTCCGGGCTTGTAGGCCGTGGTCCGGTGATATTTCTACCTGACGTTTCGTCTACAACTGCGGTAGATATTCTCAAAGGCGATGTGGCAGCGGTCGAAGTGTCCTCCTTGGCGGCTCACAGGTCACTGACCTGTGAGTCGCCATGAAGACTTGGAACAATGCCGGCCGTGAAAGCTTACACACCTGAATGATTCGGGTTCGTCAACGTCATGATCAAGAGCAACACATCTGTTCGCAATTTAATTGAACTATATATAATTTAAGATAGTGAGTCATGCACTTATATTTCACTATTTATATAAGCGGTCCCGTTTTAATGCGTGGGAACTCCCTTGCAGAACAATATAAACACCTAGGCGAGCAAGTTTCCCTCTAAGCGAGCGAGGGTTAATACCGACATTTTGTTCTGCAAATTGAAATATATGCTTAAAACAGTCGCCGTAACAACATATTAAAATTTGAACCTTGAACTAATAATATAAATTTCGTCGGGTACACGCACGTTTGGGGTGATCTGCCACCCCTTTAATACTGACCAATCGATTAGCAAATATTATAATGGCATTATTGGGTCACCGACAAGCTATATAGGTACAAACAATTTTATAAGAGTGCGTTGGAACTTTGCCGAAACTTAAAAATTGTTTGAAAGAATTTTTTGCTAAGGAACGCTTTAAATTAGATGAGTTTCTGTTTAGTCAGGAATGACTGTGGACCCACAACTAGACAATTTGTATCCACTATGGCACCACAAATATAAATTATTAAATTTTTGTCAAATTACATATGATAGTGAATCTGTAACGTTATCAAAATAAAGCTTAAGTCAACATATTGTAGCAAACCCCAAGATGTTACGCCACTGCCTCAAATAGAGAAATCGAGAAGAGGTGTCTGCTTGTTGAACAACGGGTACCTGCCGGAATGTTCTGGAGAGCGCGAGAACGTACTAGGCGGGGTTGCGCGACCTATATAAGCGAAGTACGAGTAAGTCAACGGTCGAATCAATCAGTCGACGGTGTCACGCAATCGGTAATCAGTGAATGGTGAATATTGTTCAGTCAACGGGAATCAGTCAGTGTAGATTGTATTGTGACAGTGTTGAACAAATAAATAAATCTGATATAAATACAGTGACTAATATAATTACGAATAAATAATCCTTGTATATATAGCAAGTGATAAATTAAATATTAGTGTAGTTAATTGTATATATTTGTTAAGTGTTATTTAAGTGGCTCGTTTAGTTCAATAATTACCATTTAAGTTTTTTTTATTGTTAGAATTTTCGTTGTTGCGTTATTATTATTGTATATAGTTAATTGTTGCGAATTATTGTAAATTAATATTTATTCTGCCAACTCAGAAAACAGTTTTGTAACAATATTATAAAAATTTTAAATTGATACAAATTTTAATATCTTGTCAATTTGTTTACGTAACATTTCCAAATGGACACATTGTACATGTATTAGTGAAAGTACATAATATTATGTTATGTCCCAGCGACTGCACACAATATACAGTGTCAGTTTACAGGATCTGTGCGTATGTTTGGTTCACACACAAAAAAAAAACAAAAATAAAAAATATGTGTCGAATGAAATTATTGGTCTTGAGTCGATATCAGTATTTTGTTTTCGAGATATGCGAGCCGAAAAAAAGTTCACCAACGTACGAACGAACGAACGTACACACACACACACTCACACAAACAAATAAACAAACACACAGAGACAGACATCTCTCTAAAAAGAATCTAAAAACGTCTCAACATTTTTTATTCGCAAAATCGGACCCATTACAATAACGTCCAATGGGAAGTTAGTAAAAACAATAGATACAATTCGAATTTTTGTATATTTGTGTATCTGGGAGTTTCGAGCTCGAATTCCTGATAAAATCGACTGTGACGCAATTTTTTACAAAATTCCTTTACGAATAATAATAATAATAAATTTTTATTAATGCATAAAAACTGAAAAATACAGATAGGTATGAATAGTCAATGGAAATATAATTGGTTACATATTTAAATATTCAGGGATGTCATAGAAGCAGTTTTTAATTAGATAAAATTTCAAATATTTGCAAAATAGCTTTAAGTCTGTAATTTCTTGCAATCTACTTGGCAAATTGTTAAAAAGAGTAGGTCCGGCACATTTCGGAGACTTTGAATGGTCTTTATAATTTGTAAAGGAATTTTGTAAAAAAAATGTACAAGGTTTGAGAGAGCTGGGCTAGTAGAGGTGGCATGGAACGCAATATGGCATCGCTAAACACGCTCGGCTATTTTCGGGCACATCCGTTAATGTGAATCAGACACAACAAACAATGCAAAACCGACATTGCTTCCCGTGCAATTGTCAAAGGGAATACATCAACGTCACTGTGCGTGAAATACTTTAGAGTGCTATCATTTTTTTTACAATCCTGTTTATGCGCAAAGAATGCGTTCCCGTAGAAAAATAAGCGGCCAAGTGCGTGTCAAGCCACGCAAAGAGTAGGTTTCCGTACTATGTAAGTAATGCTTAACCTACAATTTTGATAAAACAAATAAAATAAAGGCACATTCATAATCTACTCAAAAGGCCCTTTTCAACGACACCCCACAAGAATATGTACAAAAAAAATGTTTTTGCTCCCCGTTTGCATCTATATAGGCGCTTTCTTTTTTCTGTTTTATTTGTTGATTAACTAGAGGATATGGGTGATACTTGACGTGAATTACAGCTTTATAAGTAACGGCGTTGACAGTTGGGCCCCCCAAGCCCAAATAAAAGGGAAAAAATGAAAAATGGAAGTCGATGAAAATTTAGCAAAAAAAAACTCAGGGTCCCTAGGCACTTGACAGGTGGGCCCCTCAAACCAAAAAAGGGGGGGAAATAAAAAAAATTGAATTGGATGAAAATTTAGCAAAAAAAAGTTGCCAATTGGGTTATCTTACAAAATTTTTGGGCTTTTTTTTCTTTAATTTCCATTGGCCGGGGCCCCTCAGCGGCTGGGCCCCTAGGCCGGTGCCTTGTTGGCCTAGGCAAAAATCCGGGCCTGGAGTTGTTAAGACAGACCTAGTAACAAAATAAAAACACATTCATAATCTACTCAAAAAGCCCTTTTCAACGATACCTACAAGAATAGGTTCAACTGACTATACTCTAACCCACATTAGAAGTAAAGTTTGCTACACAAGTGAAATATTTTTGAAAATACTGAAAATGAAGTGAAAAGCAGCTATTTTATAGGGGGTATGGCAAAAGCTACCATATATATCTCGTGCACAATGATATTATGACTCACGTGTTGACTGTTAAAATTCAACATAATATATATCACTTACTCCTCGCAGTAATTGCCTCATTACGACACTAGATTAATAACAATCTACTATTAAAGGTCTGCAAGGTGAATCATTGCCACAATCATGTAGGTATATCGAAGATTCCTGTCAAAGCTGAGCAAAGCCGCGGGCAAAGTCTACTACAATATAAATCCATCAATCGTTACCAAAGATTTATCATGCATTAAGTCAATCATTCCGTATTAGTAGGTATGTAGCATTTCGAAATGAAATCATTTTGTCCAATAATTACATCGTCCCCTGTCCACTGCACGTTGGCTGGTGTAATATAATGGAACGCCCTTCATCTAGTGACAGTCTGAAGTGCGAACTGACTCATTTCCGCTCAGCTCTGACTGCACAAATAAGTGCCGTCGTCAAATAAAAGACTGTCAATCTTGTGAAAACAAAACGTCTTTGGCGGATTGTTGATAATTCAATCATCTAACGTCAATTTCCTAGTCCGAGTATTGATCATCTACACCAGCCGTCTTTGCTGGTCGTCAACACAATGGTGTGACAAAATAGTGACGAACAAGATTTGGTTCGTCGCTTTCCAAGTATCATATCCTTAAAATCCGTATATCTATCCTTCTTTTCTGTCCCTGTCATTATATGTTAAATTTAGGAGAGTTTTGTAAATGGTACTAGAGGGGTTCTAACCCCAAAAGCCAACACTGGTGATAGTTTTCGAGAGACTGTGCGGCTCTCGCCGAAACTTAGAGGACCTTCGCTTCTTATTGTGGAGCTGTCTTGCCTCCGCCATATTGGATTTTCAATCCCCCATGTTGAATGTTTTTTTGATTTTTCCCGTAATTATCACCTTAAACACTATTTATGTTCCAAATTTCAAAGCTCTAGAGCATTGATTCCCAAAGTGGTCCAGGTGGACCCCCAGGGGTCCACGGAAGACTCGACGGGAGTCTACGTTGGCGTGACAAAAAAATGAGGGTTCACAATTCGTAAGCGGGGGTCCACGAAAATTTATCTGGTTTCGATAGTGAAGAACTAAAATGTTGGCTTGACTTCACCTATCAATGTAGGCAGATAATATTTTAAGAAGCATAGCGACTGCAGATACTTGTAAAAACTTGCATATTCCATATTCAGTACAACGTGTCGAGCCTTGCAAAGCGCCGAATGGGGAGTTTTCTAAATAAAATAAGTGAGAATTGATTGGTTTCTTGTGCTGTGAGTAGATGTCAAAAAAGTAAAGTTGGATGGAATCACTTTTTTGATTGGCCAACGTTACTTTTTTGACATCCACTCACAGCACAATCAATTAATTAATTAACCAATCAATTCTCACTTTTTTTTTCGAAAACTGTTAATTCGTGGTTGGAACTCAGCCGCAACGCAAATTTCCATAGTTAGATCTAATCTTCACATTTTTTGTCGAGTTTTGGGAATATGGTAGAAATGTAGCTGCAGGGGGTCCACCGGAACCAGCAAAATTTTTAAAGTGGTCTATGAGAAAAAAAAGTTTGGGAACCTCTGCTCTAGAGTCTAACTTGATTGGAAATACCATAGATTTATGATGACCTATCAGTAAGTCAGTGAATGCCAAAAATTGTAATTTTTGGATAGTCGTATCTTGGAAACTATTCCATCTAGACGTATGAAATTTGGATTACTGCTTCTTTTTGGTAACCTTAACCTCCCTGTAAAAATTCAATACTGTAACGTAACTATAACCTCGCAGATAGAGGGTGGTCGAAAAGGGCTCGAAAAGATTACACAGTGTGCGCGTGCGGTCGGCTTTGCGCTTGTGTGGTAACGCAAATTACCATAACAACCCTAAATAATTCATACATAAGATGTTTTATTTCGGTTGTGCAGTGTGTCGCGACACATGTCCTTTTTTGAAATGCAATTTTCAAAGAAAAAGAGATTTTTCTATGTGTTTCTTTCTTTAATATAAAATACATGTATAGTTGCAGTGTGAAGTATTGTCTGGGAGTGTTTGGACGAAGGCGAATGGATAGATTAATTGGATTTTGATAGCTGCAAGGGGACGCCGCGCCGCCGTCCGCCGTCATGACTAACGAAGGGGCTCGGCCGGTCGGGGGGGAAGTCGAGGTGTAAGGATTGGAAGTAGGTGGTTCGCTATACCCGCATACATACATAACAAACACCTCTCCCTGCTAACAGTAAACCATACTAATGCATTTTTTTGTAACGATAAAAAACAACTGCACGTTCTATTATAATCAAATACAAATAAATATAAAATTGTAACTTTATCTGTAATTTGTTTGCCTCAGAGCTGGAGGAATATCTTTTATTCAAGATACTGTTGTCTATTCATTTCCAAGATAGAGTAATTTGAAACAATACATTCCAACAGTGTCACTTACCTACAGCTTACAACAAAATAATTAGGTAATAAATATTAGTAAAAAAAACTTTTTAGAGGCAAGCTTTTATTTAAATGCACTAAAAAGAAAAAAATAATTTTTAATAATTTAGGTTCATAATTATAAAAGCGTGGGTTGTGAACTCTATGATAGTTTATTAGTCACGACCCACGCTTTTATTAATTATGAATCTAAATTATTAAAAATTATTTTTTCCTTTTTAGTGCATTCAAATAAAAGCTTGTCTCTAAACAGTTTTTTTACTAATATTTATTTTGTGCATTTTAGTCTTCCAAAATTTAACCCCCATTTGACCACCCGTAGGTGTTGAATTTCGAAAAATCCTTTCTTAGTGGATGCTTACGTCAGAAAAGGAACCAACTGTCCAAATTTCAAGTTTCTAGCTTCACCGGTTTGGCCTAGGCGTTGATTAGTCAAAAAAAACCCTACATCCCCGTTTGAACCCCTGGAGTTTTACTTCAAAAATAAAAGTTTTATTTAAACAAATTTTGAGCACCTCTGTTCTATCGACTGTTTTAAGAACACTGGTTATAAATTCTCTAGCCATTGTTTTCTAACACGTGTCCGTAAAATTGCTATGTATTCAAATTCGGTCGATGCGCGGCATTTTAGAAAACCAATTCACTGCGTTGAAACAAGAAAAGTGACATATGAAAGGTCGTTCTCCGCTGAAAAGCTTCAGGAAAGCGAAACTTTCAGCGTCTGCGATGTACAAGAAACAGCAGAAATATACAGGAACACTATCCGCTATATACATGACCTTCAGTAACTATATATAGAAGAGGACTTACAGCGCCCATGGTGGCGAAAACCGGAACATTTGGACTTAAAACAATGATAGGTTATGTATGTGAAAACATGAAAAACACGGATGCATAACCTTAAATAGCTATAAAATAGAACTTACAGCGCCCATTGTGGCGAAAAGCGGAACATTTGGACTTAAAACATTGACAGGTTACGTATGTAACATAAAAAACACGCGAAATTGGGACAATTAAATTGTACAAAGTTGTAAAATACAGTTAAAAATTCGTCTTCTATAATTTATCACCTGCTTACAATATTATACTATTTAAAACGTCAAAAAATTGATTTTTGAACTTGTAAAATCTATAAGAAAACGAATTTTTCCTGGGATGAGAAGTAGCCAGATCGATTTTTTGCTCTCCAAAACTCCTTTTAAGTTTTTATCGAAATATTTAGAGGCGTTTTATCCCTGTCAGCGTTTCTTTAATTTTCGAGTCAATAATTTTCATGTCTCGACGTTATCCCAATTCACTACCCTCGATAAAGAAGTATAACTTCAATAAAAATTGTGGTTTATTTGTCTGCTCCAATGTTAACTCGACACGCAGACTAATTTGTGTTGTGTGTTTTATAAAGACCACCAACAGCTAAGGTTATTTGGGCCTAGCATCAATTCATATTGTTACGGATCACCCTGTATATAAACGTCAGGCAGGAAGCGGTGTCTGCTTGCTGAACAACGAGTAACTGCACGAACATTCTAGAGAACGCGCTGTGCCTAGCCAAGCGGCCTATATAAGCAAGCGAGTGAAACGGAGATCGGTCAGTCAGTGTAGTGTTGAATAAGAGTCAATGGTGAGTCGTGCAACCAAGCAGATCAGTGATATAAATATTAGTCAATCAACGGTCGAATCAGTCAGTACAGTGATATAAATAGTGGAGTGGATATAAATAAATAGTACCGAAGTAACTGAGTAAATGACTGACATAAATAAACGTTAGAAATAAATCTGATATAAATACAGTGATATAAATTCACATGATAAAATAAATATTAGTGTAGTCAATTGTATATAGTTAAGTGTTAATTACTTGTGTTGATTGTTAGAACTGACTTTTGGTTGTTGTATTTATTATTGTAAATAAATATTGTAAATAAATATTTATTCCGCCAACTCAGAAAACAGTTTTGTTACAATATTTTCAATTCATTGTTTTTTTTAATAATAAATTGAAAATCCAAATGACACTTTTACCAGCTCTTGGGCTAGAACCCGGGAACTTGTAATAGAGGAACCATAGCAACGCCATGTAAACAACAGCATTGCTACACGCTCGGGACTAGTTTGTATGTGTGTATTATTGATATGTTGGAAATCCGACGATCGGCTCTGGGACTAATAGAAGGTAACATCAGCAGCCTGTCGGTTAGACACGTGGTGTCAATCGCACCTGCACGCGCACAATGCTACACCCCTATAACGCCTCTCGTTTGCACCCCACGTATACTTACATTGTTTGGTACCCCCATTTGCGTAACTCATACCTCAACCGACTTGCAAGGACTCGCAATTTTACCTTCTTTTTTTCTTTTTGAAAACATTGCGACATGGTTTGTTATATTTCGAAAGCACATACAAAATGTACTAGCTTGGACTCGCGAATTCGCTCGCGTTATATAATACACATAATATTGATATAATCTGTATATTATAATACGCGAACACCGAAAACTGTTGTACTTTTTTTTACTATTTATTATAAAAGGAGGGGGCTAGAACCCGGGAACTGGGGACTTGTAATAGAGGAACCATAGCAACGCCATGTAAACAACAGCATTGCTACACGTTCGGCCATTCTCAAACCCTGATTGATTGCTTGAACGTTCGGGAACGAAACTATATGCGAAGGCCACGGCTGCGACGCAAGCTATTCATGTGCTTTTCACGTGATCACTCCAAGCGGCCCGACTATAGCATTTTATCTTTCAACCCGTCGTGGCGCATAAGAAATTTCACTTTAGATAGATAGATATTGAAGAACTCTATGATATAGAGAAATGGTGATCCGTAGATGATGTAGAAATTAGGAGAGAAAAAATTCAATGGCAAAAGAATCAAATAAAATTTGCAATACTGATGATTAAATTTGCATTTATAAGCTTACGTTTCGGTGCTCATTGCACCATCATCAGAGCATCAATGCTGTCAAAAATTCAGAGGATGGTGCAATCAGCACCGAAACGTAAGCTTATAAATGCAAATTTAATCATCAGTATTGCGAATAGAGATATTTATTTTGTCAATAATTGAGATATAAATCCATTTGACACGTCAAAAAAGTTCACATTAAAGAAACCATGAAAAATTGTTTGTTGGCAACCCTGTCTCAGGTAATGGTAGTAGCACAGCTGTAGAGGAATGACGACCGCGACTCGACACGTGCCGCGTACTAAACGTGAACCCGAGTTTAACTCCTAAGAATTTCCTGAGCAAAAAATAACATTTCGCTAAGAACGTTAACGGAATAACTTTTCGTGTCTATAGAATATTTTTAACATTAGTATAGCTCCGCGGCAATATGACGTGATTCAATGGAATACAAAATGCGATATCTCATCTGCGACCGCTGGGAGTCGCCATTTTTTTTCTCGACTTGACGAAGTAAGTGCTATACCATGACGACGTGTGACGCCGTCAGTTTCGACAACAGGGGTGTCCGATAAGTCGGTCAATTTGAATTTAAGTCAACGTTTTTGCTTACGATATTTTGTCAAGCGTATAATTTTTTATGGAAAAACTTTACAGGACCTATCGAAATGGCAACCCTGCGTCGATCAGTATATATACTGGGTGTCCAACATAAGCGTGAAATGCACTGGTCTTCCAAGTTGGGCAGGAAATCCTCTTTTTGTATAACAGTTGTATATTTTGTATTTTTTTTACTGAGGAATAAATTTTGAATTTGAATTTGAAATTTCCTAAACGGTAAGAGATAGAGATTTAATTAAATAAGAGAAAATGTGCAGAGATTTGAAATCTTCATAAAAAAGTGCCTTAATAAAGTGACAATATTTTTTTTCTAACTTACTTAATAAGCGAGTTATAAATAAAAAACGAAAATGGGAAAATTTCGTTTTTCAACTGTATGTCGCAAGCCAAGCAAAATATGGAAAGTTTGACTGCGCAGGGTAGTAGTCCTGGAGATTCTACACATTTTCTCTCATTTAACCAAATTTCTATCTCTTACCCCTTAGGAAATATACCCATACATCTCACGCTTATCTTGGACACCCCGTATAGCAGCCCCCAGCCCTAAAAAAATCCATAGCGTTACGCAAACAAGAGAGTGCAAAAGTGCGCAATTCAAACACATTCTCGGTTATCGAGCGTCTATAATCTATAATCACGTTCCTTAGCACGGTAGAAAGTTATAATGGTGGAGGTGCAGATGTATACCCGCTCTTCCACCACGACCACGCTTATTATTTTTAGATCGTAGATTAAAGACGCTCGTCAATTCAGATCATTAGCGTCTATTATAGTTTTTAAATAACCGGATCGCTCGGACAAAGCCGGATTTTATGACTAGTTAAAAGTAGACCCTCACAAAATTTCAGACAATATGATTTTTTTGACGATTTTAAATTAAAAATTTAATAAACAAACACTTAAATTCTACAAATTTATTCATCTCAACGATCGTTTCGGGTTTCTAACCCATCATCAGGAGTTTACTTTAAAACTAAAATCTAAAAAGTCTACAAACATTATATATAGTAACCCAAGGAAGACTGGGGTGTCAATTATTACCTAAATAACAAATCCATAGACTAAACTTAAAACTAAGTTCATCCGCAGAGTAGTGGTACCATTTTAGCCTTCTATGCATGGGGACTTGGGTTCGGAAACTCATGGCATCGTACAATTTTTGAAGTTTTTTTTTCTAAATTCTACATGATATTTATTTATAAAATTTTTTATTTTTGTTATATTCTTTCTTTGACAATAATTATAATTTTTTGAAATTTCATGACACCAAAAATTATTTTTAACTTCCCACTGGAAGTTATTGTAATGGGTCCGAAAATCGAAATCAAAAAGGAAAAAAAATTTTTATATTTCAAGGTCACTACACTATTTTTACACTACTTTTAGAAAGATGTCTGTGTGTGTGTGTGTGTGTGTGTGTACGTACGTACGTACGTACGTATGTGTCCATTTCTTTCTAAGACGAAATCTCGAGAACGAAAAATGATATCGACTACGTTGGGGTGCCAATCGACGCGTATTAACGTAAATATGATCTGAAAGGAATTTTTTTAAAATCGGTTCAGCCGTTCTTTTTTCTTAACCAAATAACCTCCAAAAAAGTAGATTTTACGCAATATCTCGCGAATAAAAAATTATATCGACTTCGTAAGGGTGTCAATCGAGGCGTGTTAACGTCATTTTGATCCGACATAAATTTTATAAAAATCGGTTCAGCCGTTTTTTTTTTTTTTTTTTTTTAATTATTGATGTTTTAATGATTAAAATGATTCCTTTTCTGTGTAATATCTAATTTAATTATTATTATTAAATATTTATCAAACTGGGAAGTTCGTCGTGTGGACCTCAAGGGTCGCACTTTAGTTCTAATAAACGACCCACCTCACGGCTTGTTTTTGTTTTTTTTTTAAAAACGAAAATTTGGGTAAATTAGGGTATTTAGGGTAAATTAGAGTAAATTAGGGCAAATTAGAGTACTTTAGGGTAATTTGGGGTAACTTAAGGCAAAGGGGGCTAAATAAGAGTAAATTAGGATATTTAGGGAAAACTAGGGTAAATTCAAGAAATTAGGGTATACTAGGGTAAATTTGGGTAAACGAGGGAAAATTAGGGTAAATTGTGTTAAATTGTAAATTCTTATCTCTCGAACTACTGAACCGATTCTAAAAATTTTTTCACTTATTATCTTCGCAGGGGGAGAATGTCTCACGGCGTTGTAATAAATCATAAATTATTATATCTGGAACTATTGAACCGATTAAAAAAAATCTTTTACCAATAGAAAGCTACACTATCCCTAAGAGATATAGGCTAGTTTTTATTTTGATAAATTTGTCAAGTTCAGTAAATAAAAGATTCAAGCTATAAAAATGTTTCACATCTGCCAGGCGAATTAAATGACAAATTTCTATTTGTCTTTAAAAAAAAATATTTTTTATTTATTTAAAATTATAAAATAGTTACAAAGTTTATATAAGTAATATTATTTAATTAATTATTTAATATTTAATGTTGCTTCTATTTTGCATACAGAATTTAATGGACTTTGCCCCACAACTGTTATAGTTTAAAGTTAAGAATAAATCTTTGTATAATTATTATTATTTGAGATTGCTTCTGTTTTGCACACAGAATTTAATGAGCTTGGCCCAACAACCTTTCTTGATGAAAGTGAGATTGAATCTGAATAATTATTAATATTTAGTAAAAATCACAGTTTGCCCGAAATGGACTTTGTACTGTAAAATGTGCTATGTCCAGCAAAGTAAACTATGGGAAACAACTGTGTGAGAAAGTGTCTTTGTCACTTGTGCACATCGTCATATGAAACATGTCATATAATTGGCGTCCCACGACGGCTCATATTTTTTTTTCTTCTCAATCACCATACATTTGAATCTAATTATTATTTGCCAGGATTCATGACATATAACAACACACAATCTGTGAAATTTTCAACTAGCTACCTCTTACCGTTTGTGTGATAGAGCCCTGTGACAGACAGACAGGCGGACAGACGCCGTAGGTAGGGTAATAGGATTTCACTCGGAGGTACGGAACCCTAAAAAATATACGAGAAAGATTGCAGATTATAGACGCTCGATAACTGACATATATAGTGCATATTATATGATGTTAGACATATCTATAATGCATATATTATTGTGAGGCGATGGGCGGAATTTAATTATCCTTTTAGTTAGTTACGATAATATCCGCAGGGATCAAAGTACGCGAAACTTTAAATTAACTCCAACAATGTCATATTTAACGTCAGATTGAAAATACAAAATTAACTATATAGGTATGGCTAGTTCAGAACGAACCTATGTCAACATTCCAATTTAATAGAAATTAAATTACGAATTTTGAAAAAACTCCGACATAATGGTCCTTTAAAAAGAAAAAAAAAATGGCTGTGTGCTTATGACTACACGACAGAAGTAAAAACTTCCGATTTTCTATTTTTTGGTATCATCTATTATAGCGCATTTATGAACTAAAAATAATTTATTACTAAAATAATAAAATTGTATTTTTTATTTATTCCATCTTGGTTTCAAAAAAATTATAATTATAGTCAAAGAAAGAATATAACAAAAATTAAAAAATATATAAATAAATAGCATGTAGAATTTAGAAAAAAAAATACGTCAAAAATTCTACGGTGCCAACAGGTTCCGAACCGAGGTTCCTATACATACAACGCAAAGACGCTGCTAACTTAGCTATCGATGCAACTGTGTAGCTTGCCGTTTTTATGTTAGCCGGGCACCCAGTGTTGTAAGAGAGCGACCAGTCCCGAGACGCGGCATACTTATGGAAACCAGACAAGGAGTACAATCTCATATGGGAAAATTTCACAAAATTTGTCAACAAATCGTCCAAATAAACGGTTACATTTTGTACCACCAGAGCGTCGCTGGATTTCTTCCTGTACTGACGTGAATTTAGTATCATAATATTTCCATCTGACAGCTGTAAAGTGTAAATAAACAAGCTTCTGATTTCATGGAGTTTATATTCCTTGTTTGATTCCATGGGCATACTGCTAATACGTGTGTTCGTGTTTGAGCCGAGTAACCTCGATTCAGCGAACTCTTACCGTCGGGTTACGAACGCTTCACTTTATTTCAGTACCCAGGCAAAGAGTGCCATAACACGCCTAAGGAAGTTTTCACTTCAAAAACATTATAGCTGCCGTGAATATAGAACCTTCCCCTTTTTTGATATAGGTTCAAAATACTGTCTTTTTTATTTATTTATTGTAAATTATAGACGCGTCGACAACTTAGGTCATTAGCGGCTTGATTACATTAAATAACAACACTTAAAACTAAATGACATCACAAAACATCCATGAGCGGAAGCGGGATTCGAACCCACGACTAGTGTTGCCGTCTAGATCTAGACTTTCTAGACTCTTGTCTTGTCTAGATTTTCAAGACAAGACTTGCAAAAGTCTTGTCTAGAAATTTTCAAGACAAGACAAGACTTGCTTTATCTAGATCAAGACTCTTGCCAAAACTCTAGACAATTTTCAAGAGTCTAGATAAACTAAGTAGTAGTATGTAAAGGTTTACTTTACCTACTACTACTAATCTAGACTCTTGAAAATAATCTAGAGTCTTGATATTATAGACAAGACAAGAGTTTTTTAATCTAGACTTAGACTTAGTGATGTCTTGATATTTCAAGACAAGACAAGACTTTCAAAGTCTTGTCTTGTCTTGTCTTGTCTAGACGGCAACACTACTGGGCTACACTGTCCTCACTGTCTTTTTTATGTAGTCGGGTTTTAGTGTAACTTTTTTAACGAATTTAGTCATCCCTGGTTATGCAATGCAACCAACAAGAAAACGACTGACATGCGTTGTCATGCAGGTACAGCTATGTTGTTTAACACAGAAACTTTGTGAAACACGGGAATGCCTGTATGTCTGAGAGCTATATAATATAAGTAATAATATACGGGGATAATGAAGTCTTTTACAATAAAGCTGTTAGGTAATTTTATTGTACGTGAAGCAACCTGCGTCATAAAGCTGTCAAATGATGAAGCTTACAAAACTCGATGACAGTGAGTCGTTTTGAAGCAATAGTTTTAAGTATAAAATTAATGAACACGACATTGGAGACTTCATACATAGTTAAAAGTGATTTAGGTCCTGTCCAAAATAAACACTACTCGTGTTGCTCGCAAAATGAAGCACCTCCATTTATTAAATATTTACATACATGTACAGGATGTCCTGTTTTCATTTTGAATCTTGGAAAACACATAATATAACCTCCAAATATCTATCGAACAGTGAAAAAAAAATTAAATCGGTTAAGTCAATTCTGATATTAACCCTGATTTTCACCCGGTCGAAGCCGGGCCGGCCAGTTATTATAGCCTATATGTTCTAAAGCAAAATATCACCTATCGAACACTAAAAAAAATTTCAAAACGGTTCAGTAATTTCTTAGATTACCCTCGATTTTCTCCCGGGCAAAGCCGGGCCGACCAGTTTCAATTATACATCTAAACCTTCCTCATGAATCAATCTACCTATAATCGTGAAAACCGGAAAAAAAATCCGTTCAGTAGTTATACGGACAAATCGATCTTCTAAAATTACCCTTTATTTTCAGCCGAGCGAATCTGTGTCGGCTAGTTATTATAGCATATACATCATCTCCGTTTTTGAGCGAAAATTTTTTTGACCTAGTCTATTTTCTATGTCAATGGTATGTATGTATGTAGTTTAATTTAAAGTGAGATGGCAGCATATGCAATAACTTGTTCTTAGTATAGTATCAAATAGCTCTACTGGATTCAACGTTATAAGCCATCGTGATCGACCTACAAACACATGCATGCATACTACTATACTGTACCACTACGCTCTGCTACATCCAGTGAGGTAAAAGGTCTAGAGGAGCTGTATCGTATAAAACTGATTATACAAAGTTGAAGCAAGGTCTGACGTCACAGGGCCGAGTAAACATGGCGGTCAAACACACTGTAAAAAATGGATGTAAAAATACTTTGAAAGTTAAGGTAGAATTCGCTCGATTTTCTAACTGATTTTACATTATTATTTATTTTTACACCAAAAACTTCATAAAAACTTGGACTTTTACTGTAAAGTTAAACAAATTTGTGATTTTTACATAAAGTAAAGTTAGTGATTTTTATATAAAGTAAATTAAAATTACATAATTTGTGTAATATTCCAATAAAGTGTGTAAAAATTACAAAATAAAATGTATAGTTACATATATAAAATGGATGAATACAAAACAAATTAATGTCAAATTAGTACCTAACCACGCATGCGCAATGTGTTTTTATGGAATCTACGCGATGTGCAGGCGATACCTGTTTGCGACGCCATTGTCTCTTTGTGTGCCTATTACCAGATTAATCGCTGGCTACAAATGGACCATCGATAATCTATGTAATCGGCCTTCTCATTTCTTACAGTGCACGGGATGGATTGGGAATATTATTCTCTTCTTTTCACGTATAAAATGAAAGCCGAGTAAACATGGCGGATGGCTTCACTTTTAAATGCTTGTAGCGCCTCTATGAACTTTTACCTCTGTGGCTTTACCACATGCTCTGCTACACTACATAGATTACAGCATATTAGTGTTGGGACGAGAATATATAATAATAACAGTTATTTTAGAACTGTTACTGGAAATCAACCGAAAAATAACAGTTCTCAGAATTATGCTGTTTAGTAATAACAGTTCTCAAAAGACAAATTCTTAAAGAACCGGGTCCTAAAGAACTGATTCTTAAAAACCGATTCTTAAAGAACAGGTTCTCGAAAAACTTTTTCTTAAAAAAGCGATTCTTAAGAACGGTTGCTAAATGAGTTACAGCTGCAAAAAGAACGATTATATTTTATTCAATAATGACGAAAGATAAAAGAAAGCCGTATGCTCCTCTTCAAAACTACATTAATAAAAGTTTGTTCCCCCCAGGGGGGACATTGGAATATACTTGCTATCGCAAATTGCATTTCAATGTTCTTTGAGAATTAGCGCTGCCAGAGACCCGAGCTCGTACCAGTCGGTTTGTGTATGCCGGCTGGCGAATTCTAATACACAAATGGATTATTTGTTGTGTTGAAGACGCTAATGACCTGAGTTGTCGACGCGTCTATAATCTACAATTAACTAATTAATTAAAAGTTTGTTATTTCACAGCAATTCGAACAGGTTCTTTTTAAAGAACAGTACCACCTGTTATTGAAAAAGAACTGTTTAGCCAATTACAGCACATATACAACTCAGATGGACATTGGCCGCATTTTAGCCACGATATTTAAGTGGTCTCAGAACTGTCAGTATAAAAAATGCAATGACGTCATTAAGATGCCAATTTTATACTGACAGTTCTGTCGTAAATAGGCCTAACAGACTGATTGCTATCAAGATGGCGGCTGTGAACTGAATTTATTACTTTTCTGTTAATATAAGTTTTCACTTTTATTTTTCTATGTGAATTCTCTATTGGTCTATAGTCAAGTTCCAGAATTTAAGATAGGGAGTCATTCACTATTCATATAAATCGTGTTTTAAACACCACCAACAGCTAAGGTTATTTGGGCCTAGCACCAATTCATATTTTCAATTCATTATTATACATCGAAGCTATCTTCAGGTGTGCTTAAATTTTTTTTTGTTAAATTTAACCTCACCTGAAGACAGCAACTCGTTGCTGAAACGCGTCGTGTTATAACACAGGAAGTCACAAGACGGACATCAAAAAATACAAGGTATTTCTAATACTTCATAATATTCATATTGTAGCAAAACCCCAGATGTTACGCCACTGGCGACAATGGAATCATCGAGAACAAGTAACAATGGTGAGGCGTGGCATGATATCGAAGACACAGGTAATCACCAGAATGTTCTGGAAAGCGTGGGGGGTGTCAAGCTGCAAGCTCTATATAAGCAAGAACAGTCACCAGAGAAAACAACGAGAGTCGTGAATTAGTGTCGTGTTATAAACAACGGAAATAAATAAATACAGTGCTATTGAAGTGTCTTCACTTTGTTTGAGAATTACTGTTCATGTTATTATTATACAAACAGTGTTGACTGTTGGAATTGAGATATAATTGTTACATTTTATTGTTATCTATTCTTGTTAACATTTAATTATTGTAAATAAATAATTTATTCCACCCACGTAAGAAAACAGTTTTGTTACAATATAGTGACTTGGAGACCCAACACTCTAAAAATGTATTATATTATAATAACTAGCCGGAATAAATCATAAATTCTTATAGAACCCGAGCGAACCGGAGCGGACCGACGCTATAGTATATGGTTGCTTTCCAATTGAACACACAGCCACGAAGTGTGACACAGTGTGCAAGTCTTGAGTGTTCCATTAACAACTTCACGTGACACCGTGTGGACACAGCAACACACAAGAAAAACTTGTGTGTTGGGCTTGTGTAAGCAGCAATGTTACCAATAACTTTCAAAAATTTTAAATTTTAACTGATGGTACACCTGTTTATAAGTGTCAACTTTAAATGTAAGGTTTTTTGTGAGGTATTCGGTATTCGAGTTTGACATATTTTGTGAATAATATATAAGTAATATAATTTATTTATTTATTTATTCTTCTAACACGGAAAGTTTTAACCTTTTAAACAAGTTATGATTTTTTTCCCAATTGATGTCTAGTTTTATGAACACGAGCACCATCTGTAGTTTATTTTAAGAAGTAAATCACGTTCCATTTATCGCATTTTACTCACACACAGCGTGTTTTGCTGTGCTCACACTGTGTCACGCAGTGCTACGTAATTGGAAAGCACCCTATATGTAGTGAATCATTGTTCGAGACAGACGGTTACTGTCAATATAGAAGTAGTAAATATATGGGCCAGTTTCAGTT
Source organism: Mongoloraphidia duomilia (assembly GCA_039654895.1). Lineage (NCBI taxonomy): Eukaryota > Metazoa > Arthropoda > Insecta > Raphidioptera > Raphidiidae > Mongoloraphidia > Mongoloraphidia duomilia. Next base: position 82,534,203 of record CM077516.1, on the reverse strand, counting down.
GAACGTGTACGTACATACACATTACATAATCTAACTAAACGACAGCTCGTCTCACTTCGTATACGGGGAATAAAGCATCGGCAGCAACAGCGGCAGCCAGGCAAAAGGTAACCCGTGTAGCCGGCTGCTATATCACTTTCCGCCTAACAAACGCGGATGCCCTGAGCCTTCCTGCACCTAAGATTGATTGCTTTTAGACGATATCTGACCTTATGTCAGAAATTTAGTTACACGTTGCACATACATACATACCTACCTACACGTTCGGTGTAGAGGAATGGTCGAGCGACGAGCTTTTGACCTTCTACTAAACACCCGACAAAAAGATCTTCAACTATTTAGTTTCCATGGCTACCTACATACAGAATTACGTATATATTATATTGAAACGTGATCCGGGTTAAAGAGGACAAGGTTTAATCTATGATGATGGATGCTCATAATGAGGGCGCAACCGTATTTTTATTCGCCAGAGAGCGCTAGTGGCAAGTATAAGATATATATCAAACGCTTATATTTTTTAACGTTGGAAATGTTTATGTTCGTATATGGGGACAGAGTTACGAGTTTTCGTTCAAGGCCAAAAGACAACGGTGTCGCGATCAAGTGAGGAGCAATCATGCAAAATTGAACAAGTGCAATTTTTTCGAAATGTGTTTTATATCATGTCTAGTTAATTGAGAGGTATTTGCGACGATCTGCGGTGTTATTTTTGAGCAAATGTTAATAAATACTGTAGAAAAATCCATTTAAAAGTTAAGTAATCAAGCAAAAGTGAACGCGTATATAACAGAAGAATAATAGGGTTATTCCTGACAAAACTAAACAGTGCATTGATGAATATTGTGTGTATAATAAACAGTTAATTATGTTTCATATATGCTGTTATCATTTCCAATGTCCTCGATGGTTGCAAGGATTGCGAAATCTGTGAATTTTTTCGTTACACAGATCATAATATTATATAGTGTTACGAATACTCAATGAGTGTTTAAAAAAAAAATAATTAACCACACCTGAAGATGGCAACTCGTTGCTGAAACGCGTCGTATTAAATTACAAGAAGTCACAAGACGGACATAATACAAGGTATTTTCTAATATTTCATAATATACGAATTATTTATTTATTGAACAATCTAACGCCGGTCCTGTAGTTGACACGAGCTTATATGAAACCTCGTTTATAATGAAGTGAGTAATTAGTCGCTGAAGGTTCTAATTAATATTCACATTGCTTTAATCTGCGCAACTCGCTTTTTCTTTGTCGTGTGAAAATCTACAATATTTATTTTAAAAATTAAATTAACCACATGTTAATAAATTTATAATCCTGTATTTTTCGTTGTTCTGTAGAACAAAACATTTAACACAATTATAAAAGCTTTTATAAATATCCTTGTAGGTTCAAATCGAGTTTGATAAATTGCAGCTTATAGACGATCGACAGCTGGGGTCATCAGCTTCAGAGAAGACAGTATAGCCTAGTGGATAGCGTATTTGGTTCCGCAGTCTCTAGATTAGACTGTCGTGGGTTCGAATCCCACCTGCGCTCATGGATGTTTTGTGATGTTATTTAGTTTTAAGAAAGTTGTTATTTAGTATAGTTGAAACTTGAAAGACGCTAATGACATGAGATGTCGACGCGTCTATAATCTACAATAAAAAAAAAAAAAAAATTTAGCTTCAGGAACGGACTAGACCGCCACCGAAGCCAACCTTAATGGGGGCCAAATGGGTCACATTATTTCTTTTTTTTTTAATTTACTTTCATTATCCCAAAAAATATGAAAATATGTTATATGTTGAAGTAAAAGTCCGGCAACACATATTATAGTAAGGGGCCAAAAATATTGGTCCATTTTTGGAATAAGAGGCCAAAAATATCGATCCCCTTTTGGATTAAATATTGATCGGCACCGGGGCCATAAATCGAGTTTAAAATATTTTACCAATTCATATTTTCATTTTGTTATTTTTAATAAGTAATAAGTAAGTTAAAAAACTTTTCAACAAAAAAAAAAACCTCCTTCAAAAAATCACTAAAAAGAGGAAAATAATAAAATTTTGAGGTCTGTGCCAATTTAATAAAATATGAAGTCGGTTAAAAAGTATAGTATAGTGATTAATATCTTCTTTTTAACCAACTTCATATTTTATTAAATTGGCACAGACCTGAAAATTTCATTATTTTCCTCTTTTTAGTGATTTTTTGAAGGAGGTTTTTTTTTTGTTAAAAAGTTTTTTATTTTTTACTTTTCAGTGTCAAAAAGTGACATTTACCTTAAAAAAATCACACGCCGTTACTCACTTTTAATAAAATCACCCGAACTACTGAACCGATTTTGATGAAATTTCTATGGGACCAACCTGAAAGTATATCCTTTCAAATAAAAAAAAAATTTCAAAGTCGGTTTATAAATGACTGAGTTATGAGGTAACAAACATAAAAAAAAAAAAATACAACAGAATTGAGAACCACCTCCTTTTTTTGCAGTCAGTTAAAAATCCAATTGACACTTTTACCAGTTACCCTTTTACCCTTACCATTTACCTTAAAAATAGCGTCGGGAGAGCAATAACCGTTTTTTAATAGAATTGGATTATGGATACCTACAAATACCCCTTGCTTTCTTCATTTCAAATCTTTGCCCCTCACTTAAAAATTGTTACAGCTCTCCCGACGCTATTTTTAAAGCTGTAGGCTTCGGTTAAACGCCAAATGAAGAAGCAAGAATCACACTACAGGTGAATTTTTTTAAAAAAAAGTGTTGGCTACGTGTGAAAAAGTATGTAATTTTTAAAAAGTTGTAAGTTTTTTCAGGAAATTTTTTTTCATTCTTGGCCTTGTAAGGATCTGTAGTGTGAGTCTTGGTCCTTGATCATTTGGCGTTTATCCGAAGCCTTTAGCTTTAAAAATAGCGTCGGGAGAGCTGTAATCGTTTACAGGCGAATGGCGATAGGGATGTAGTATATAAGTATTGCACAATTAATGTATATACATTTGCACACTAGGAAATATTATTACTGAGGTCATTGATACACAAAGTCAGCAGAGTTATTGAACAATAAAATACTTAAAACTGTGCTGGCTTGAGAACGCAAACTAATCAAATATATTAATATAAATACAATGACATTTGGTCATACAGGAGACAGAAGGATAGATGTGAGAAGGACGTTACTATGTCCGTCGAAGTAATAAATTATAGTTAATAAATTGTATATAAGATTAATAAAATAAAATAATGACTAAGTTGATAAAGTTATTTATTTTCTAAATTATATAAAAAGAACCTATATAAAAACCAAAACTATTACAGGGAAAAGAATTTGAGATGAAGAGTGCAGGGGGTTACTTCCGGTATTGAATACTCTTAAAGAATATTTTAGTCGTGATCGTTATTATCTAATATAGAGTATCCTTCGCTCGTAGGAGAAATTCCTTGACCTCGACACTTAGAAGTCTTAGTCAGCCTCAAGAATTTAATATAATATATTGCCATCTGGCGGGGTGACACAGAACCCGCAACATTAATAAAATTGTTGCGACAGACGCCATATGCGGACACATTACGAAGCTTCCAAGCTTATTTAGTGGACCGCTTGATTTCTCTTATGACATGTCTTCAATTATAAAATACTAGCCTGAACCCGCGGCCTCGCTCGCATTAAATATACAGAATGACTTATTAGCTCACCGATAAGCTTTGATGTCGTGGGTTCGAATCCGCTTGTGGATGTTTTGTGATGTCATTTAGTTTTAAGGATGTTGTTATTTAACGTAATTAAGACGCTAATGACCTTAGTTGTCGACGCGTCTATAATCTACAATAAAATAAATAGATAAGCTTTGACATATAGAAGCTCTGCATCTATAATTCTAAGAAAAAATTGCATATACACGGTGAGTCAGACCACCCGTATCAGTCGTTTTTTTCGAAAACGGTTAGTCGTAGAGAGTTATGTCAAAAAATTTTATTATAAAAGCTCTAATAAAGAATCGATTGGTGATAATTTTTTTTTCCGGGAAGGTCGGCTAACCCTATTAGTTTGCTCCAGAATGTCCAGAACTCCGGAATTATAAATAGCACAATAGGTCGAAAGTGGTATTGTTGAAAAGATCTTTAAAAAATAAGCAAGTTTTGTAGGGAATTTTTTACCTCCCACCTCTGCTATGGTAGGGAAGTAGGTAATGGATTTAGTCCGAAAAAAATATTTCGAGATTTTAACAGATCTTCACGTTTTGAGACCCTAGCAATCGTTTAAGATCATTTTCTGACTGATGTCTGTGTGTGTGTATGTGTGTGTGTGTGTGTGGTCAATTTTTCGCCTTCGATATCGTAAAAACGGAACAACATACGGCCATGCCGATTATTCTATTGTGTTTATCAGCCTTTAACTTAGATCTGATTAGATTTTGAGTCAAATCGGTTCAGTGGATCCTGAGATATTAAGAAAAACGTTCTCAATGTCACGTATTAACATAGGTAAAAAAAAATAATTAAATGAATTCTAGATGTTATAATATGAAAAAAATGTAAACATTTTTTTTCTCTAAAATGTAGTTTTCGAGAAAAAAAATATTTTACTAAAAAAAATAAAAATTGTACGTAAATCAAGGTAACCATGATTTTTGCTATATTAAGCTAGCCATCAGTACATCACTAAACAAAAAATTCGACTGATGACCAGTCCTATACTTCCCACCTAGTAAATATTTGCAAAAAATAAACACTCTTTTTTTTATTCTTTGACTAGGCCCAATTAACCTTAGCTGTTGGTGGTCTTTAAAACACAATTTAATTTTTATTCTTTGAAGAAAGCATGGCCCTCTTTTTTGTTTGGTGATCTACTGATGGCTAACTTAATATAGCAAAAATCATGGTTACCTTGATTTACGTACAATTTTTATTTTTTTTAGTAAAATATTTTTTTTCTCGAAAACTATACATTTTAGAGAAAAAAAATATTTACATTTTTTTCATATTATAATATCTATAATTCATTTATATTTTTTTTTACCTATGTTAATACGTGACATTGAGGTCGTTTTTTTGAATATATCAGGATCCACTGAACCGATTTGACTCAAAATCTAATCAGATCTAAGTTAAAGGCTGATAAACACAATAGAACAATCGGCATGCCCGTATGTTGTTCCGTTCTTAAGATATCGAAGGCGAAAAATTGACCACATACACACACACATACACACACACACACACACATACACACACACACACATACACACACACACATACACACACACACACACACACACACACACACACACACACACACACACACACACATACAGACATCAGTCGGAAAATGATTTTAAACGATTGCTAGGGTCTCAAAACGTGAAAATCTGTTAAAATCTCGAAATATTGTTTTCGGACTGAATCCATTACTTCCCTACCATAGTAGAGGTGGGAAGTAAAAAGAGGACCATGCTTTTTTTCAAAGAATAAAAAAAGAGTGTTTATTTTTTACAAATATTTACTAGGTGGGAAGTATAGGACTGGTCATCAGTCGAATTTTTTTTATTACTGCCACCCCTATAAATTTCTATAAGTATAAATATAAATTATTAATATATGTTCAGAACTCCGGAATTTTAGATAGCACGATAGGTTGAAAGTGGTGCTGTTGAAAAGATCTTTAAAAATAGGAACTGTATTATAAAAATGTTTGCCGAACTTGGCTGACACACTGCCGTGCAGAGTCTAGATATTTTGCGTACGTCATGATGTTGTAGCTGTCTGGTGTACGTTTACCTACATATAATTATATCATTCGCTCACATCGATTAAAAGTTTAGTCCCCGTCGAACAATAAATACAGTAGGCCACCGCTGATTAAACACAAATTGTAAATTTCCAAACCGATATATAAAAAGTAATGGACCGTGTCATATTGCAGCATGGAGAACGCCGCCGCTCTATGAAAAAGCTTTAAAAGCTTCTGTTTTAATACCGTGTTTGATTGTTCCAATCTAGGTGCCTCCGCCTTCCACATTTCTGCTTCATTATAATAAATAAATGCAAATTATTTAACTATACTGAGCGTCACGTCACGGTAATGATCCTCGAAATTAGTTGCAAAAAAAAAATATTCACTAGGTAGACTGTATGTATTTAGTTCACTGATCTCTATACTACTTACTAGCTGGATAGCTGTTCCCAAAATCTTTACATTTTCTTGCAGGAGAATAAAAAATATTTGAAAATTAATCAAACCATAATATTGTAACAAAACTGTTTTCTTACGTGGGTGGAATAAATTATTTATTTCAACAATTAAAAATGTAACAAAAAATGGATAACAATAAACTGTAACAATTATATCTCAGTTTATAACAGTCAACACTGTTTATACAATAATAACACGAACAGTAATTCTCAAACAAAGTGATAGCACTGTAATAACACTACAATTTATATGCTGTATTTATTTCAAATCGACACTGTCACGACACTCGTTGTTGTTTTTGGTGTGGCTCCTCTTATATAGAGCTAGCAGGTTGACCCCCCACGCTCGCCGCGCTTTCTAGAACATTCTTGTGTCTTCCATTTAATGCCACGCCTTACCATTGTTACTTGTTCTAGATGCTTCGATTGTCGCCAGTGGCGTAACTCTGGGATTTTCGCGACAATATTTTAAAATTCCAACTCCAATATTATCCGGCCTGAACGTCAGTGTAGCAAGTATACATCTGATCTAGATCACGTGATCTTTCAATAGCCAATGAGAGGGCAGTGTGCTAGAGCCGACCAGCACTACCGATTAACGCTCTCACTCACACTCATTCTTGTCCGTAACGCTTCTTACTTTAACTCACGTAACCCACTAAAAAATAGCTACTTTCGATGTATGTATAGCGGCCTTTAATGAGTCATTTAACAGACAAGTGTGCGGAAAATGTTTAATTTTCCGCACTAGCGCAGAAAATAACGGTTGCAATTGCAATTTCTGTTTATTCGCTCTATACGCCTGCGTGCGCCTGTCATTGCACGAACTTCGCGGCACACTGTGGAAGCTATCGCTCGTTTTTACATACTGTCATCACCCGCCGTAATATGCCCCATTACGCATCTAGACATACAATCTACTATTAAATGTTCAGGAAATCATTGCATATAGAAACAATTTAGGGCTTGAGAATGGCCGAGCGTGTAGCGGAGCTGTTGTTTACATGGCGTTGCTATGGTTCCACTATTACAAGTCCCCAGTTCCCGGATTCTAGCCCGAGAGCTGGTAAAAGTATTGTTACGGATCATCCTGTATATAAACGTCAGGCAGGAATTCTGAGAAGCGGTGTCTGCTTGCTGAACAACGAGTAACTGCACGAACATTGTAGAGAACGCTAGAACGCGCTGTGCCTAAGCCAAGCGGCCTATATAAGCAAGCGAGTGCGAGGAAGTCAGGCAGTCAATGGTGAGTCGTGCAACCAAGCGGATCAGTGATATAAATATTAGTCAATCAACGGTCGAATCAGTCAGTACAGTGATATAAATAGTGGAGTGGATATAAATAAATAGTACTGAGGTAACTGAGTAAATGACCGACATAAATAAACGTTAGAAATAAATCTGATATAAATACAATGATATAAATAGTTCCGTGATATAAATTCACCTGCAAAAAAAAAATATTCACTAGGTAGACTGTATGTATTTAGTTCACTGATCTCTATACTACTTACTAGCTGGATAGCTGTTCCCAAAATCTTTACATTTTCTTGCAGGAGAATAAAAAATATTTGAAAATTAATCAAACCATAATATTGTAACAAAACTGTTTTCTTACGTGGGTGGAATAAATTATTTATTTCAACAATTAAAAATGTAACAAAAAATGGATAACAATAAACTGTAACAATTATATCTCAGTTTATAACAGTCAACACTGTTTATACAATAATAACACGAACAGTAATTCTCAAACAAAGTGATAGCACTGTAATAACACTACAATTTATATGCTGTATTTATTTCAAATCGACACTGTCACGACACTCGTTGTTGTTTTTGGTGACCGCTCTTCTTATATAGAAACAATTTAATAGGTAATATATCGTTAACGGTAGGTGAATATCTACTTAGAAAATTTTTATAGTCACAATATATTTTCACCTTTAGTAACATAAAAAACGTAAAATAAAATAATTAGCTTCTATATCTTCTATTTCGGCCGAGTATAGCACGAATAACGATCATAAAATGTATCCCTCTTTAAATCACGAATCGCTAGGTCGGGTGAAGTACAATTATGTTCCCATGAAATGGATGTACAACGTCGTAATTATTACCAAGCATAACTTTACATACAACGGAAGTACGTATAACACGAAATTTCCTTAAAAAAGCTGTTTCTTAAGTTCTTTACTTGCAGAAAAGCTAAAATAGAGAGTCACTGGTTCCATGGAGCTGCAGACTGGACCGGGCGACTGGGTGGCTCCAGCCACTGGGGTAAACCTTAATGGGGGCCAAATACGCCACATTATTTCAAAAAAATAATTTTTTCTTTTAATTTATTTTCATTATCTCAAAAAATATGAAAATATGTTATATGTTAAAGTAAAAATCCGGCAACACATATAATAAGGGGCATAAAATATTGGCCCATTTTTGGAATAAGGGGCCAAAAAATTGGTCCATTTTTGGAATAAAGGAGCAAAAATATTGGTCCATTTTTGGAAGAAGAGTGCCAAAAATATTGGTCCATTTTTGGAATAAGGAGCCAAAAATATTGGTTCATTTTTTGAATAAGAGTGACAAAAATATTGGTCCATTTTTGGAATAAGGGGCCAAAAATTTTGGTCTATTTTTGGAATAAGGGGCCAAAAATATTGGTCCATTTTTTGGAATAAGGGGCCAAAAATATGGGTCCATTTTTGGAATAGGGGACCAAAATAATTGGTCCATTTTTGGAATAAGGGGCCAAAAATATTCGTCCATTTTTTGGAATAAGTAGCCAAAAATATGGGTCCATTTTTGGAAAAGAGGAACAAAAATATTGGTTCATTTTTGGAAGAAGGGGCTAAAAATATTGGTCGCCACCGCACTATAAAAAATGAGAAGCCCGATTACATAGATTATCGCTGGTCCATTTGTAGCCAGCGATTATTCTTGTAATTGTACACATCAATCTGAAATGCTACACGCTTTCCTGTAAATTTACATATAGTTGTGTAATACAAATTACATAAAAATATGTAATATTTTAAACAAAATTATGTAATTTTAAACAAAATTATGTAAACTTCCATAACCTATATGCGTATAATTTTACATAGTTTATGTAACATTTCCCAAAAAAATGTGTAAAATATTACATATTTTTATGTGAATTACATACAACAGGAACATTTTTTTGAAATTTTACAATAGAATGGAAAAATCAAAAAAAAATCAATAAGGTAATGCTTAAACAATTCTTTATTAAAAAACAAAAATAATTCTTCTGTTATTAGCTTATTACACTTAACAAACATAACAAAACCAGTCACAATTATAAAGTTAAATATTTCTATTACTACTGCAGCAAAGAATTATATATCAAAGTTTTGAAATTAACAAAATTAGACTCGAATTAACATATTTTCAGAATAAATTGCTTACTCATTTCGATAATCGATGCCGCCAATGTTTCAGTCAGATCTTCCTCTATATTGTTGAAAAGCATATTCTAAAATCAAAACAAAAAATATATAGCATATTTTGAAGAGATGAATAGAATAGATGACTAGCAATAATAATTTTAGACAACAACAATTTAAGGAATACTTTAGTGAAATGTTAAAATTTTCATTTGGAAGCTTTTTAGGGAATGTTTATCTAATAAAAATTGCACGTAGAAAACATACCTTAACTTAACCTGATAAATTGTGGTCCACAACAACGAATGTCATTTTATATATTCGAAATATCGAGACATACTTCATGTCCCCTGAATATGTTGCTGATTGTTTCTGTCGTGGCGTCTCTAAAGATCCAAAATTGATCCTTTTCTAGGAGTATTACAGGTTCAGCTTTCATGAAAACGAGTTCTTCATCGACTTCAAGTCGAGTCCCATCCTTCTCACATAACCCTAAAATAAAATATTATCTGCAGGTTAAAGACTTCTGTGGCGATAGCTATTATAATACATGCTTTTAAATTTTGCACGTATTTATAGCATCTTACATGACATAATTTAATGACAAGTAGTAATCAATAAAAATAACTTACCTGCTGAAAACAATTAACCGATGATACAAGTTACAACGTGATACAAGAATGCTTTGGCGTCTGACGATATTATAATATAATAACATGTGTCTCATCACACAAACGCATACAAGAGACAATGGCCGCTGGTGTCTTCTTCGCATCGCGTACATTCCATAAAAACACATTGCGCATGCGTGGTTACTTATTTTACATTAATTTGTTAGGTATTTACTCATTTTGGATATGTAATTATACATAATAATTTGTAATTTTTACACACTCTCTTGGAATATTACACAAATTATGTAATTTTAATTTTCTTTATGTAAAAATCAACAAATTTGTTTAACTTTACAGTAAAAGTACAAGTTTTTATAAAGTTTTCTGTGTAAAAATAAATAATAATGTAAAATCACTTAGAAAATCGAGCGAATTCTACCTTAACTTTCAAAGTATTTTTACATCCATTTTTTACAGTGCGGGGCCATTCTATAAGACAGTCCGCCCCTGACTGGTCCTCGATCACTCACTAGTGCGGTAAGTAAAACACTTTCGGCACGCCTGCCTGTTAAATGATCCATTACAGGCCGGTATAGATAGATCCAAAGTAGCTATTTTGTATAGTGGGTATGGTATAAAGGTATTTTTGGTTCATCTATGAATACAGCAAGCAATACAACTCGATTACACGCTTGGAAAACTCTTAAAACATACATAAAATAAACGAAAAAAACTCTCGTAGTCAAAGTAAAATTACCTTAGGTAAAGAAACTTAGAGCAGTCAAACAGCCTGGCCTAACATCCCTCCATACATTTTATGTGTAGGTATGTCTTGACCATGGAACTTTTATAAAGGAATAGAAATTGCAAATCTTCTCCATGCAGTGTAAGAAATGAGAAGGCCGATTACATAGATTATCGATGGTCCATTTGTAGCCAGTGATTAATCTGGTAATAGGCACACAAAGAGACAATGGCGTCGCAAACAGGTATCGCCTGCACATCGCGTAGATTCCATAAAAACACATTGCGCATGCGTGGTTACTAATTTTACATTAATTTGTTTTGTATTCATCCATTTTATATATGTAACTATACATTTTATTTTGTAATTTTTACACACTTTATTGGAATATTACACAAATTATGTAATTTTAATTTACTTTATGTAAAAATCACAAATTTGTTTAACTTCACAGTAAAAGTCCAAGTTTTTATGAAGTTTTCTGTAATAATAATGTAAAATCACTTAGAAAATCGAGCGAATTCTACCTTAACTTTCAAAGTATTTTTACATCCATTTTTTACAGTGTGGGTCGACTTGTCGCCAGTAAGTGCAAGAAAAGGATAGACATACTTGTACCTTAGAACCCTCGTTCGCATGACAAACGTCTAAGTGGAGACCCCATTTTTTGAAAAAAGTTGTGGGAATTTGCGCTGGGTTATTTAGAAACAGGTATCCTGCATGCGTGTACCCCCTACTTACTTTTTTTAGAAAGCTCCCCTTGCACCCCACCCGCTTCAACCCGCAACAAATGACATCGCAAGAAACTCTACTCCTGCGGTTAAAAAATGGGTTTTGTATGTGGAGAATGTTCAAACACATATTCTTCAAGACCTATAGGTAATAATGTTCACAAAATTAGAATGAAACCTTCAGGTAAGGCTTGTAATCTAATTCTTTCTATAAAAGTCGATCAATTTTCTGACATTTCAAAATAAAACTTAATTAAAATTAATTTTTCCATTCCAATTTCACAAGAACCCTGTTACTATATAAATTTTGAACATCCTAATATCTCAAATAAAAATATTAAATTAAGTTTTATTTTGAAATGTCAAAAAATTGATCGACTTTTACAGAAAGAATTAGATTACAAGCCTTATCTGAAGTTTTCACTCTAATTTTGTGAACATTAATGCCTGTCTTGAAGAATATGTATTTGAACATTCTCCACATACAAAACCCATTTTTTAATCGCTATCAACTATCCATATTAGCTTATACAGAGTTCACTAGTTAGTTGTTACGTTCGTTTAGGTGTGTGCGCGTGTGTCAAACGACATCAAGATAGGGTATTCGACTAATCAGAATGGACCCTGACTGCAGGACCTAGTCGCTTGTGTTGTACACGGTACAGCGCCTCTATTACCTTTTAACTCAGTGCTTGGCTACGGTTTGAGCAGCCTGTTTCTCAGTCCATTTCGAAAAGTTCCATACTATAATATAATGTGCACATTGCACATACGTGTCAGAGAAAATATATCTCGGCGTGCATGTGTGTGTAACCCTTTTTTCTTAACGTTCTTCCTGCTCTCTCTATACACTATCTTCCATTTTCTTTTGCGTTCCTTGCGATGCAAATTAACGTTTGCCACAAAAACACGATAAATAGATACGTCATACAATACAACAAAAGTCAATAGTTGTGTTGGCTTGAGAATAGCCGAGCGTGTAGCAGTGCTGTTGTTTACATGGCGTTGCTATGGTTCCTCTATTACAAGTCCCCAGTTCCCGGGTTCTAGGCCGAGAGCTGGTAAAAGTGTCAATTGGATTTTCAATTTACTATTAAAAAAAAGTAATGAATTGAAAATATGAATTGGTGCTAAGACCAAATAACCTTAGCTGTTGGTGGTCTTTAAAACACAATTTAACAATTTTAATAGTTGTGTGCACGAAGCCTACTAGCGCCGCTAGCGGGCAATAGTGCACGATTGAACTCATTTTTATTGTTGTTTAAGACCACGAAATTTTTTAATAAACGAATAGGTACCATTTTATCTAGCTGTGTGCAAATAGTATAAATAGCATAGCATAAAAAGGTACGTAAAAATTATTTATTTTAAGTTTTTTTCTTCTTCAATTTTGACGTGTAATAAAAATAACTGATTAATTTATATCAGGCATGGAGGTGTACCTACATCTATGTCTATGGTTTATATTGACTGACAACATAACCTAAAAGCATGGCGCCTGTAATCTTGCGGACCGGGTTTAAAAGTGTCAAATTTATCAGATTTATAATAATAATTTCTAAATAAGTTGGAAGTAAAATCATGGTTTTACTTAGTTGATTTTTTAAACAACAATACTCACTGACAATTACGGAAAATTAGAGTTCCAAGTTTACAATGGATCTCACAACGAACGCTCGCGTCGATATTATTATAGCTCCGCCCCCCTGCGCACAGTCTATAAGCACCGATCCCTAATTATATTATGTATTATGAATAGTCGGCTAGTCTCTGGAGTCTATAGACATTCATAAATCTTACAGCCCCCTCCCTATACCTACATTTTCTGGAAGGAACTAGTCTATCATGTCATACTATTTCGCGCTCTAATTAATATAAAAAATGTACACCTATACCTAATTGAAAAATTATTAGTAGATTGTATAATAGCTAGTAACGTAATGAGAAACTGTTTACTTTACCACCCTAGGGTGTTTTAAAAACGCTTTAACATACCTGCCTGTTAACCGATCCATTCCATGCATACATATATAACACGCATGTAAAGTATCTATTTTATAGCCGGTATAGCAAAAAATTATTTTTATAACTTATGAATTAAAACAGTCGAAAAAGAAAGAGCGAATCGCTTAAAAACGGTACAAACATCAAGAAATGTTTAATTGAAAAACGCAATAAGACCGTTTTTGCTATACGACACAAAAAAGGGTTATAGCAGGAAGACAGGAAGTGTAACGTCGAGCACACAATATTTAGAAGGAAGCAAAGGAAAACAAAGTGTCGTACAGAGAGAGAGAGAGGGAGAGAGAGAGTGCAGTCACCATAGTTCCGTCGGGTCGTGAAAATTTATGTCTTCGGTGAATTTAATTAACAGTTTTCCGGACGTAGCGTTTGAACAGTTGGCGCGCAGCACTGATACAAACACAACAACAACAAAAGATTTGTGCTCTACGTACGCGTATAGTGACTTTTTTTTTAATGGACAATCGTTGGCAAAACTAAAAGTGCACACCATGTGCCCCTTTATCCTTGGGGCAAGTGAGGACCCCCGAAATCAAGGACACCCGTTCGAGCCATGAAAACAGCGATCAATTGAAAGAACAAGAATTTAACAAATTCCTTTTTTTTTAATCGACAATCGTTGGCACAACCAAAAGTGCACACCATGTGCCTCTTTATCCTTGGTGGCAAGTGGGGCAGCCGCCACAAGACCCCCGAAATCAAAGACACCCGTTCGAGCCATGAAAACAGCGATCAATTGGAAGAACAAGAATTTAACAAATTCCAGGCTCAAGTGCGTAAGCTTTCACGGCCGGCGTTGTTCCAAATCTTCACTCCAAAGAACCCCAAGCTACAGACAGAACGTCGCGTTACTACCCACGAATATACAGGGAGGCCATATAGAAATGCAAAAACACAAACAGAATTTCAACTGAAAAGATGACGGCCTGACCCTCAGTAAAACCTGGACACCAGCACTCCGACATACAAAACCAATGACCAATCGCAAAAGGACGGAATACGACCGAGCAGAGAACTCATGCGCACATCTACCACAATTGACCAATCACAGAGAGACGGACTACGACCGAACAGAGAACACACTGGCTAGTATAAAAGAAGGGAGGACATCAGTCGTTGACACACTAACCTGTGAGCTGTCAAGGAGGATACTTCGACCGCTGCCACATCGCCTTTGAAAATGTCTACACAGCGACCGAGCAGAGAACACACTTGCTGTTACCATAAAAAACGGTGGACAACATCCAGTCGTTGACACACTTGCCTGTAAGTCGCCAAGGAGGACACTTCGACCGCTGGCACATCGACTTTGAAAATGTCTACCGCAGTTGTAGACGAAACGTCAGGTAGAAATACCAATCGAACCACGTTCTACAAGCCCGGAAACTATGAAGATTTGAAATCCCAAACTAGTTGCTGACTTGATCCAGTAAAAAGGGGAAGGTCAATAATCTTTACAGGATGTGGCGCAATTTTTGGGCCAAGCTAAGACCATCCTTAATTGGTTTAATCTTTAGAACAAGTTCCCGCTTCGCTAGCGGACTGTGCAATGACATAAAAGTGTTTTCTGTTCAGAAAAACGTTACTAGAAACCCGTATATACGTGTAGATATAGTTGAAACTACACATCTATACAAGCGACATGACCGTTTCTTTGAGTGCGAGCTATTCGCCGTTTGATTGTGTTAAAAAGTACTCCGAGCGATGCTCGACGAACCGGAAGTAGTGATTGAGTCAAAACAGTTCTTTTCCAATAACAGCTCGGTTACTGTCCTAAAAGAACAATCTTTTGTGCTTTTCTTATTAGTGTATTTGCCATATGGCACATACACTATTGGCGTCGGTCGGATGGCGGGACCTAGGGGTCGGACCAAAATTTCTCGACGTTTCATAGCCTCCTGAACACTTTGGCACCATTTTTGGAAATGTCTATTTATATATATATATACATATATATGTGTGTGTGTGTGTGTGTGTGTGTGTGTGCGCGGGCAATAACTTTCGAAAGAGTTAATTGATTTTGATGAAATTTGGTAGGCACGTTGAAATCCATCACCGCAAGAAGCCTATTTAAAATGGGCCCAATCGGACCATTTTAAGGGTGGTTTTTAGGGATTGAAAAATGTTTTTGGGCCCAAAAATGCCGAAAAAATTCTCAGAATCGTTTCAAAATTGAAATTTAACCCTTTAGTAACGATTAAAATGTGCTGCTAAAATTTTAATAAAATCGGCCCGACAGGACCGGACTTACAAATTTTATGAAAACACTAGTTTGCGGATAGTGCTTTATTTACTGAACGGTGTATTTAATTTGGTACCGAGGTTGCATTGATAAAAATATTAAAATTAAGAAAAAAATATTATTTTAAGGGATGTATTAAGGGGTTAAATTTTTTTTTTTGTTCATAAACAAACTTAAGTTCACATAATAAAGCCACAATTCCAGTATTAGCAAATACACTATATTGTCGGCAGGATTTGGGCACTGCGACCCGAGTTTTTTTTTTGATGACATGGGGGATGGGAGAGTCTGGATGGCGATTACGTCAGCAGTATTTATTTTTTTACTTTTTCGGATTTTCTACAAAATTTAGTCGATTTTGGTTTGAACACATATGGCAACCCTACTTGTCAGTGCTTGAAAACGAAACGCATTTTCAGGGATTCCCGAAAATAATGGATACGTTTGTTTTGTTCGTTAATATATTAAGATTATAATAACTGAATACCATGTCAATAAAATTTGCTTAAACAAATATTATGTGCGTTAAAGTCCTCTATTCCAAGCCTATTCCTTATTTCTAGACTTATAACTGCTGTTCATGAATCAATAAAGAAACCAGAACACATTGAAAAATGCATGTACCAATGTTTACGTAAGCATGAGAGGGGGGGGTAAGAGATTTGCTTACTTTTACTGGCGAGGGGAAGGGGGGTTAATAATTGCAAAAAATCTGCTTACGTAATACTTGAACGGCCCCAAGATATTTTTCCTAAAATAATTAGAGAAGCAGGAAATCGCAAAAGTTTGATTTTACGGGTTAAATCCCTAGATTACTCGGAAAGCAATTCAGCACCCTGTATATGAAATAATGCGATTTTGCCCATCACTAATGTTTTGTTTCGCATGTCAACCATATCCGAATATTTCCATTACATCTAATATTTCTAAAATACCATCTCAGTATTAGACATTAAACGTAATTTACGTCAAAA
The DNA here is from genome assembly GCA_039654895.1 of Mongoloraphidia duomilia. Taxonomy (NCBI): domain Eukaryota; kingdom Metazoa; phylum Arthropoda; class Insecta; order Raphidioptera; family Raphidiidae; genus Mongoloraphidia; species Mongoloraphidia duomilia. The sequence goes on along the minus strand of CM077516.1, from coordinate 82,517,269 downwards.
AGTTAATTCTTGTTAATTTGATAATCGCGTTCTAATTAAAAACGTATTCTATTAGTAACTGTTATAACTGAACGGTATAATTTTAAGTGTTATCTATTGTTAAAACAAGTTCTTTTCCAGTAACAGTTCCAAAAACAACTGTTATTGTTCTTGATACCATCTCTAACCTTAAGTATACCTATGTATTATGGATGTACTTAAGATATATGTAGGTATGTATGTAGCTAAAGCAATATAACACCGGCTAATTTATTAACATTTTTTTTTCTTTCATATTAACCGTCGCTGGCCATCTGCGTCGTTCATAAAATATACAATATTCGCCATATCACAAAACTGTACACCAACTGTTACATAATAATTTTTCAAATTATTTTTTTTTCTCAGTCGAATTTTATATTAATATAATAATATAATATAATTTATATTAATATAATAATGGGTATTTTCTTTTGCCCTTTTTAGTCTTCCAAAATATTTGGCCGCCATTTTGGATTTATAACACTCTAAAAATGTATCATTTATAATAACGTCACACTGCTTATTGTATTCTACTCGTCATACCCTTTTATTTGATACCCATGTCGAGGTGGTTGTAAAGAATAACGTAATCCGCCATTTTGACGTGACCGCCATATTGGATCTACAATAATTTTAAATATATTGTATTGTCTTCAGAACCAAAGGTGTGTGCGAAAATTCAACATGATTGGATATCGGGATGTGGTCGAAAATTCGATTGCCAGATTTGTCCCGGACAGACAGACAGGAGCCAGGAAACCAAGTTAAACAAGCCGTGAGGTGGGTCGTTTATTAGGACTAAAGTGCGACCCTTGAGGTCCACACGACGAACTTTCCAGTTTGATAAATATTTAATAATAATAATTAAATTAGATATTACACAGAAAAGTAATCATTTTAATCATTAAAACATAATTATTATTTATTTTTAACAATAATTAAAAAAAAAAAAACGGCTGAACCGATTTTTATAAAATTTATGTCGGATCAAAATGACGTTAACACGCCTCGATTGACACCCTTACGAAGTCGATATAATTTTTTATTCGCGAGATATTGCGTAAAATCTACTTTTTTGGATTCTAAGTATTTGGTTAAGAAAAAAGAACGGCTGAACCGATTTTGAAAAAAAATTTTTCAGATCATATTTACGTTAATACGCATCGATTGGCACCCTGACGTAGTCGATATCATTTTTCATTCTCGAGATTTCGTCTTAAATAGAAATGGACACACACGCACACATACACATACACACACAGAGAGAGAGAGAGAGAGAGAGAGACATCTTTCTAAAAATAGTGACCTTGAAACATAAAAATTTGTTATACATTTTGATTTCGATTTTCGGACCCATTACAATAACTTCCAATGGGAAGTTAATAAAAGCTTGTAAAATAGCGTCGAGAGAGCGGTAACCGTGTTTAGGCGAGAGGAAATGATTTGAGATGTTAAGAGTGCAGGGGGTAACTTCCGGTAGAGAATAATCTTAAGAGATAAGAACGGTTTGAAAAACGAGTGCAGGAGGACTCTCAGAGTGACTTTTAACCCCGTCACGTTGTTTTCATTTGCTGAAAATGATTGCGCTTTAGGTGTAAATGTAATTATAAACAAGAGAGAATCAGTTTAAAAGGAATTCGCTGCCAGGTCTCGCTGCGTTTGTTTACAATTATTATATAAGAGGTGACAAGTTATTTGAAGCGCATTGCTTGATTAAAGCGTCGCGCCGTGATACTTTCCAGAACTAGTTGAACGTAAACTTTAATCCGGTGTCATCGTACATTTTAAGCTGCGAATAATAAAACAGTAAAGTGAGGTTATGTCTGCCAGTTCCGTCGTAACTCTTAAACTCCTGATTCGATTTCAATGAAATTTGGTACACGAATCGGTTCAGTAGTTATGTTAACCTGGAATAAACTAATAGACATACAGCATAAAAGTTCCGAAAATAGATAATTTAGTAAAATGTACATCTAAGTCGAAATAATTCGTTTGAAATTTACAAATTACAGACATTTGATTTGTTTGTATTGGTATCATAAAGTTTTCATCTCGTGTAGAATCTGCTGTAATTGTTTAATCAGAAAAGCAGAGAACATAATAAAATAAAATTTTCCCATAGAACTCAATCATAATAACCTGAAAGTGAATTAATGCGAATTTCCGCTCAATAGCCAAAGAACTTTCCTGGTATCCTGGTTGTATCCTATTCAGTACGTGTAATTGTGCATACTGTCTAGGGTAAAGGTACCAGTTTTCGATCACTTATGTACCCGTCGTTATGTTCATGACATTGTAGACCGAGAGCCAGTGACAATTTTTTGGTGTTATTTATTCAAGACCTTATTTTTGTGAAGATGTTGAGGGAGGCATATTAAAGTGCCCTGAGTAAGGGATTTTGCTAGATAGCGATATGGAAGGGATGCAGATCACCCCCAACATCTAACAAAAAAATTGTCACAATTATTTTTGCTTCAAGGCTGAAATTGTTTGTATAGCTTGTCGGTGACCCAATAATGCCATTATAATATTTGCAGATCGATTGGTCAGTATTAAAAAGGTGGCAGATCACCCTAAGCGTTTCATGTACCGGACGAAATTTATATTTTTAGTTCAAGGTTCAAATTTTAATATGTTGTTACGGCGACTGTTTTAAGCATATATTTCAATTTGCAGAACAAAATGTCGGTACTAGCCCTCTTGCAGAACGATACAAACACCTAGGCGAGCAAGTTTCCCTCAACATCTTCACAAAAATAAGGCCTTGAATAAATAACACCAAAAAATTGTCACTAGCTCTTGGTCTATTGAGTAGCTACAAAATACGATTTAGAGCGCCCATGGTAGCAAAAAGCCGAACATTTGGATATGGACTCAAAACATTATCAAGTTATATTTTATGTATTTATATTGGCAAAGTTGTAAAAAACAGTTGAATTTAAAGTACCTCTTCTATAATTTTGTTATTACTATTAGATACTTCATTTTGTATTTTCATATTTAATGAAATACTTAGTTATTTTTTGACAGCAGTCTTTTATTTCGCGGTTATATTACAAAAAACTCGGGTCGCAGTGCCAAAACCCTGCCGACAATATAGTGTATTTGCTAATACTGGCATTGTGGCTTTATTATGTTTGTTTTTGGACAAAATAAAAAATTTAACCCCTTAATACATCCCTTAAAATAATTGATTTTTTCTAAATTTCAATATTAGACATGGATTTTATCAGTACACCCAATTAAATACACCCTTCCATAAGTAAATCCGTATCAACAAACTAGTGTTTTCATAAAATTTGAAAGTCCGGTCCTGTCGGGCCGATTTTATTAAAATTTTAGCAGCACGTTTTAATCTTTACTAAAGAGTTAAATTTCAATTTTGAAACGATTCTGACAAATTTTTCGGTATTTTTGGGCCCAAAAACTTTTTGAAACCCCTAAATACAACCCTGAAAATGGTCCGATCGGGCCCATTTTAAATAGGCTTCTTGCGGTGATGGGTTCCAATGTGTGTACCAAATTTCGTTTCAATCGATTAAGTCTGTCGAGAGTTATCGTGTACACACATATATATATAAATATATATATATATATATATATATATATATATATATATATATATATATATATATATATATATATATATATATATATAAATATATACATACATATATATAAACATTTTCAAAAATGGTGCCAAATTGTTCAGGAGGCTATGAAACGTCGAGAAATTTTGGTCCGACCCCTAGGTCCCGCCATCCGACCGACGCCAATAGTGTATGTGCCATATTATGGCAAATACACTAATAATTTTAATTTTATTAATATACAAAAGTGATCGAAGACAGATCGGAAATTGGTACCTTTACCCTTATATGATTATATCCATATAAATATGCATTCTTACCTATGTACATTTAAATGCACTCTAATACGCAATGGCCCAAAATAAAACGGTCCTAAAGTTAAACATAAGTTTATACTTTATAGTACTTATTCGTTAAAAAAACAATAATCAAATTATACTGTTTATTCATTTCACAATGTTCCTCCCCCAGAGGGAACATTGGAATGTAGTTGTTCTCGCAATTGCATTCCAATGTTCTTTGGGAATTGGCGTTCCCAAGAGCCCGAACTCGTACCAGTCGGTTTGTGTGCAGATTCTAATACACAAATGGATTATTAACTGTTGTGTTGAAGACGCTAATGACCTGAGTTGTCGACGCTTCTATAAACTACAAAAATAATAATAACAATGTTCTATCGAAATCCAATCATCCAATGGGAATGCTTATGGATTAGATCAAAGTGTGTATAGGTATATAGTGAATAATAAATAACTAGTGTTGCCGTCTAGATCTAGACTTCTAGACTCTTGTCTTGTCTAGATTTTCAAGACAAGACTTGCAAAAGTCTTGTCTAGAAATTTTCAAGACAAGACAAGACTTGCTTTATCTAGATCAAGACACTTGCCAAAACTCTAAACAATTTTTCAAGAGTCTAGATAAACTAGTAGTAGGTAAAGTAAACCACTCGGTTAATCCAGACTCTTGAAAATAATCTAGTCTTGATATTAGACAAGACAAGACAAGAGTTTTCTAATCTAGATCAAGACTCTTTCCAAAACTCTAGACAATTTTCAAGAGTCTAGATAAACTAGTAGTAGGTAAAGTAAACCACTCGGTTAATCCAGACTCTTGAAAATAATCTAGTCTTGATATTAGACAAGACAAGACAAGAGTTTTTTAATCTAGATCAAGACTCTTGCCAAAACTCTAGACAATTTTCAAGAGTCTAGATAAACTAAGTAGTTTATAGGTAAAGTAAACCACTCGGTTAATCTGGACTCTTGAAAATAATCTAGTCTTGATAATAGACAAGACAAGAGTTTTTTAATCTAGACTTAGACTTAGTGAAGTCTTGATACTTAAAGAGACTTAAGTGAAGTCTTGTCTTGATATTTCAAGACAAGAAAGACTTTAAAAGTCTTGTCTTGTCTAGACGGCAACACTATAAATAACATATCAGACAGCTATCATTTAGGGGCTTAAATCGTTTGATTTAATTATTTATGATTTATCTATAATGTTGTTGTCCACAGTTACTCAAATCTCGTTTTCGATTAAATTCGCGTAGGTACTTATATAAAAGTACGTAGCTGAAATTGAAAACATAAGGCAAATGAGACATCTCGTATAAAATGCGATAACAGGGAATGGTCGAGTCTTCAACAATGAAAAACTTTTTCTCAAGCGGGTAAAGCGCCCGTTTTGTGTTCTTCACTCGGCTGAACAGCAAACTGATCGACAATTAAACAAGTTTTCCGAGTTTATTCAATAACACACACACACACACCCTACTGTATACACTGCACTGATATCTAATAAAAAGATAGCGAGCGGAGGCCATTGTGTGAAATCCTTCGACCATACACTCATGAACTGCTCAAGTCCTGTCTCGTCTAATAGAACCAACATATCAGTACAAGTTGGTCCAATAGACCAAGCGGCCATCAAAAGTTCGGCGAGCATATAGCTTTTACAATATTCTAGGTTCGGTATGAACTCTCTGATGACCAGTCCTATACTTCCTACCTAGTAAATATTTGCAAAAAAAACACTCTTTTTTTATTCTTTGAAAAAAAGCATGGCCCTCTTTTTGTTTAGTGATCTACTGATGACTAGTTTAATATAGCAAAAATCATGGTTACCTTGATTTACGTACAATTTTTATTTTTTTTAGTAAAATTTTTTTTTCTCGAAAGCTCCATTTTAGAGAAAAAAATATTTACATTTTTTTCATATTATAACATCTAGAATTCATTTATATTTTTTTTTACCTATCGTGACATTGAGAACGTTTTTTTTAATATCTCAGGATCCACTGAACGGATTTGACTCAAAATCTAATCAGATCTAAGTTAAAGGCTGATAAACACAATAGAACAATCGGCATGGCCGTATGTTGTTCCGTTTTTAAGATATAGAAGGTGAAAAATTGACCACATACACACATACACACACACACACATACAGACATCAGTCAGAAAATGATCTTAAACGATTGCTAGGGTCTCAAAATATTTTTTTCGGACTAAATCCATTACTTCCCTACCATAGTAGAGGTGGGAAGTAAAAATTGAGGCCCACTAACTAAATATAGGTACCTACAAATAAAAACTATAAACACACACACTCGATTGTTCCCATCTCCACGCCTGAAGCTCCGATAACATTTATCTTGGCTTAGACTCTCGACCAGGGCTACGGTCCATAGTACCATGCTGCCCGCGGCCCACAAGTGTGCCTTGGGCCCATGGGTTGAAAACCGTTGACCTATACCTTTTAACCTCAGTTGTGCTCAATGTGGACGTCCCTATATTTTGAGTTCAATGTTTTAAGGCACTTGAACTGAAAAGACGTAAAATTAACTCTCTTTTCTATGCAATATGCGCCATGTTTTTTTGTTCGCTGCTTTGCCGTTATTCTTATATTGCCCGTTCGGTGCAACTCGTTTTATTTAACTGTATTATTCGAGCCACACTGCGAATTAAACTTGAAATAAAAAAACATTTGCATGTGGAAATGCTGGCCAATCAAATCTTCTTATATTTACATTACAATTACATTCAACTGCAGACAGAGTAAGGTTCTATTCATCGAGTGGGTATTTATTAGTGTACTAGCCTGAACCCGCGGCTTCGCTCGCGTTATATATAATATAATAATTACTTTTGCCTGCGGTTTTGTTCGCGTGGACGTCAGTTTTGCAAATACCTACTTTTCGCTTCATTTTCAGTATTTTCAAAAAAATTTGACAGTTCATTTGCGTCGCCTTCTTTACATTTACAGCAGGCCGTGATATGTAATAGCACTAGTTATGTTATGAAAGCATTTTCGGCACGCCTGCCTGTTAAATGACCCATTAGGTGCATGCATGGAAAGTAGCTATTTTGTAGTGGGTATGGAAAAAAGGTATTTTCAGAACTTTAATATTTACAAGGTATCCTTTTTGTTTTGCATATCTGTTACAGTTTTTATGCAGAAAATAAAACCGATCATAATATTATTTAATCAATATTGTTAAATTAACAAAAAAATGAAGTTAATGAAACGTGAAAATAATAATTTTACGTTCGAATAAATAATTGCAGAAATAACGTTTCGTATATAATAATGTTTTTTTACAAAAAAAGCTTTTGTTTTTGTTACAATCAACAATGTTTAATAGTAATTATCTATTATGCAACAATGAGCAAAAAAAACAATTATTTTTTAAATTTAGACGTCTGTCTGTCTGTCTATTCGTCTGTTGACATTTTCACAGATTGTCTGTTGTGGCATGAATCTTGGGAAATAATAATTAGAATTAAATAATCAATTAATTTTAACAATTTAGTGTTTTTTTATTATGTTAATAGGGATAATAAAACAAGCCGTGAGGTGGGTCGTTTATTAGGACTAAAGTGCGACCCTTGAGGTTCACACGACGAACTTCCCAATTTGATAAATATTTAATAATAATAATTAAATTAGATATTACACAGAAAAGTAATCATTTTAATCATTAAAACATAATTATTATTTATTTTTAACAATAATTTAAAAAAAACGGCTGAACCGATTTTTATAAAATTTATGTCGGATCAAAATGACGTTAACATTCCTCGATTGACACCCTTATGAAGTCGATATAATTTTTTATTCGCGAAATATTGTGTAAAATCTACTTTTTTGGAGTCTATTTGGTTAAGAAAAAAGAACGGCTGAACCGATTTTGAAAAAATTTCTTTCAGATCATATTTACGTTAATATGCGTCGATTGGCACCCTAACGTAGTCGATATCATTTTTCATTCTCGAGACTTCGTCTCAGAAAAAAATGGACACATACGTACGTACACACACACACAAACAGACATCTTTTCAAAAATAGTTTTAAAATAGTGTAGTGACCTTGAAACATAAAAATTTGTTAAAAATTTTGATTTCGATTTTCGGACCCATTACAATAACTTCCAATGGGAAGTTAAAAATATGAATTGGTACTAGGCCCAAAATATAATTATGTCTTTAAAAAAATCACTGTGTAGAGATAAAAAAAAATCTTAATTAAATTTGTAGCACTGACTTTGTAAACAAAACCACAATTTAGGTACCTACCTGCAAAGCTTTGAAAGTTAAGCACAAACTCTTGCGTTAATAAAAAAACTTTACAACTTTAACGACACCTGGGCGTTATATCTCTATGTACAATGCGAACGGTTGGATAGATTGTACAGACATACAGCCGTAATTAAAGTTCAAAACGTGTAAATTAAACATAAAAAATGGGTGTGTGCTTATGACCACACGAAAGAAGTGAAAACTTCAAATTTTCTAATTTTAAAATATATATATATTTTTTTAATAACACAGTTTAATCATAAATATATTAAAATCGGCCTATATACAATTAAATTTAATGAATATAATAGCTTAACGATAATATTAAGTTTTAGTGTCATCTATTAGCGCACTTGTGAACTACAAAATATATGAGAAACAATCAATATGATTAATTCCCTAGACCGTAACTAAATACATAAGAATATCAGACGACTTTATCGCCATGATATTTATATAGAAGGCTGTATATAGGAAAAATGTAAATGCACCGCCGGGATTCGAACCCAGAACTCCCGATTTCGCGTCGGGAAAGTTTCCACTTACTGCACAATGCCCGACAGTGAACATTTAATCTTTCCTATATATAGCACGATGTACCGCAAATCCACTAACTGCGAGAGCTATTAATTTTAAAACAACATTACAATGAATGCTGCTTTCTCACAAGTGAGAAATTTCAAATACGGTATATTAACAATGAGATAAACAATCAATATGATTAATTCCCTAGACTGTAACTAAATATACATAAGAATATCAGATATTCAGATATATCTGATATTCTTATGTATTTAGTTACGGTGAACTTAAATTATTAACAATTATTTTTTCCTTTTTAGTGCATTTAAATAAAAGCTTGTCTCTAAAAAGTTTTTTTACTAATATTTATTATAATATATATATTTAAAAAAAATTGAAACCCACTGGTATATTATGACGATTGTGACAGAGATAGTATTTATCTATCTCTGTCATTCCTTCAATGCAGGAACAACATGCCATACACCTGTCTAGCTCGGCATTTAATTCACAACTGATTACACAGCGAATTGAATAGAAAATGGGAATAATTTAAATTTAAATGGCGTGCCGTTTTTGTTCATTCAACGCTCTCTTAATTATACACTTCTGGACATATTAGATTGCCGGCAGAGCCACCGATGCGACGAACAATTGCTTGTTTTATCATCTGTACTACCAACCGATAAATCCAAAAAGTTCACATTCAAAATTATATAGCATTAAAATGTATTTAAAGATAAGTAAAATTGGGGTAGTATTTAAGCGTGCATTACGTTATACAATTTAAGCAATCATTTTATTGATTTGTAAATTATATTATTTATAAAGTAAACTCTAAAATAAATGGAATCTCTTCAGAACAGAAATAGCTATAGAAGTGGCATAATACAGCTTGTAGATATGTATAACTGAAGCCAAATATAATAAAATATTTCTACGTAGGGTAAGTTCGGTTTTGAGCTCAGATCGATCTGAGTGCTCCAATGCGTTCTAATTTAACATTTATATGCTCTGAAAGATCTCTATCCTGTGTTCGGATTTAAAATCTGGAGGAGATCGAGCACGCTCTATGAGCTCCGAGGAAAGCGAGCGAGCAAGCAGATTTAACCAACTTCATAGCATTCATTTTAAAAATGAGCGGAAACCCTTGTTGTGAGAATGGATAAATTTCGAAGTTTATTTATATGAGGTAATTTTTCAATAGGTAAAAATACACGAATAATATTTATTCAAAGAATAGTAATAACCAATAAGTCTATATCGCAATGATTAAATAAAATATTTATTATATCTATGGGTCGAAAAAATCAACAACCGGTAGTAGGGGAGACCGGGGTTAGTTGACTATATGGGTAGGTTGACTAATTGCCGATAGTTCCACTATTAAGTATTTGAGGGCACTGCTATCGCGATGTTCAAGAACACAGGAATGAAGTTCATCATTGTATGTGCCGCCGTTATTATAGATATTCGCACGGTGTTTCAAGAAAAAATCAGAAATCTGAAAACATCAGCGATAAGTAATTATTTTTGTTCAAACTATTTGTGTATTATTGTCGAATAAATAATCTTTCACATATTTTCAATAATATTTTGTGAAAATATGGTAAGTTTTAATATGATTTAAGGTGTATTGTTTTTACCGAAGTCTATTAATTTCTGACGTACGGCGCTCAAAATGTCAAAATGGCGGATGAGGCTTGTTGACTAAGCGGAGTCGGGGTTAATTGACTAAGGTTAATTGACTAGCTTCAATGCACATGTTGCAATAGATAGGCCCACAACAAATGCACCAAAAACTCCAATTTAACATTTTATGTGTGCATTAACTGTGGCTCAGATGATGATTTGTAAACTTTTTGTAATTGTTTTTTATTTTTTAAACTTTTTGTAATTGCTTTCTATGTGAAATTAAACGTTTTTTTCAATCATGTTATTGTTTTTACCCCTCATTTACATGGGCGCACATACAGGGGGGGGGGTCAGCTGCCCCCTCTGTCCCTATCTGCCGGCGCCCATGCTCAAATATAATATAAAAAAACCTGTCTAGTCAACTAACCCCACCATGCAAGTCAACAAACCCCGCTACCGGGGCCAGTTGACTTACTCTGCTTGCCTGTCTAAATATGGTAAAAAGTTTTATCTCGGTTCGATTAAAGCGATTTGAAAATTAAAATAGAATACCTGAACAAATTTACAACCTTGTGGTACATTTTAATTTGAGAAAATATGAACGGTTAATTTATAAAAAAATTTTATGTAAAAATTTAGTCAACTAGCCCCGGTCTCCCCTACTATTAATTTTAAAATAAAGGAATAAAAGGAAAAAAATTGTGAATCATGATTTATTATTATAACAATGTTGAATTAAATCAAAATGAGGAGCAATAAAGAATATATATCGGCTTTAGTAATAAAAATTTAACTTGCTGAGGCCTATTCTGACGTTTGGAAAAATCTGCTAGATTACGTTCGGAATTGTTTAGATGGCTCGATTTGCTCGCTTGCCACGTGACCAAAAATCTGTTCGCTCGGCTCGATCAATCGAGTGCAAAACCGAATTTACCCGTACTAATGATAAGATAGCTACACCTTAATTTTTCATAAGCGCTTTGAAACCTTGATTGTAACATCCAGACAGACAACACGACATAAAGAGTAATTAACGCTACAGAATACAAGCAACGAATGATCATAATGTACCTGACAGGTCGTACTTTAGTGTATAGTTGTGGCTTCACAAGCGACGTAATATGTTCTAGAGTTTTCTGAGGGAAACTCATTTTGCATACCGTCACCTCCACCATATAGAGACGCACTTCCACCATATTTTATTATAGTTGCCAATGAATAGGGACAAACAATTTGGGTTAGACGATGATTGGCCAAGCCAATTTTATTGTAGTAGATTATAGACGCTCGACAACAGAGGCCATACACAGCTATTAAAATTTCAAATCACAAATTTTGAGTCGCGAGCAGAAAGGTTGGAAACCACTGGCCAATGATTTAATGTATAAATACAGTAGATTACATATCTAGTTGCGAATACTACTGACGAGTAGTGACAGTATGTAAAAACGAGTAATAACGAGTTTCAACAGTCACACGAGTATTAATATCAATACGCACGAAATATTATATGGTATTTTTTGTCATACTACCCACTATAAAATAGCTGCTTTCTTCGATTTTCACTATTTTCAAAAATTGTTGACGGTTCATTTGTGTCGCTGACTTCGCTCCTATATAGTAGACCGAGGTACACACAGAAGTATGTACGCTAATGACCTCTGTTGTTGAGCGTCTATAATTCACAGAAGTATGTAATAGCGGGCGGATCAGGCGATTAAACATAAGTCACTATGGAAATTGTTTGTTTTCCCACACTAGAGTGTCAAAGATACGTTCCCGCACACTGGCCTGTCAAAAGTCACTTTACGTACATGCATGTAAAGGAGCTATTTTATAATGGGTATGGCAGAAAATAATTTACGATGAATTATCATACTAATATTATAAAGAGAAAAGATTTGATTTTTTGAATGTTTGTTTGTTTGTTTGTAATGGATAAACTCAAAAACTACTTACCTGATTTTAAAAATTCTTTCACCTATAGAAAGCTACATTATCACCGAGTAACATCGGCTGTATTTTATTTTCAAAAAATTAGAGATCCCTACGAAAATTACAATAATGTAACCCAAGGTATCAAAAGTTTGCCTATAAAAGTCATTATTTGGCGTGCGCTGCGAAAACAATTGATTAATTATAAAATCGAGCGAACGAGCGAAGCGAGTGGAAATGTTTTAAATAATTATAAATTCGAGCGAACGAGCGAAGCGAGTGAGAAATGTTTTAAATAATTATAAATTCGAGCGAACGAGCGAAGCTAGTGAGTAATATATTAATAAATTATAAATTCATAGCACCCGGGCGAAGCCGGACCGGGCCGCTAGTCTATTATAAGTACGAAAGATGGTTTCAAAAAATATTAACAAAGCATAATACGTTAACATCAACACGTCACAAGCAAATTATTTAAATACTTTTTCAAATTAAAAAAAACTCGTGCAATTTTATTAAAAGTTATTAAAATATATTCAGCATTAAAGTGAAGCAACGTTAGAACATCGCCCTGAGCAAACTAGATGCATCTCAGCTTGTATAACTAATTTATAAACATGATAATCAAATGAAAATTATATCACGTTTAGTAAACGCATGTTCAGTTTGTTTTGATAATAACGCCTTAATTATTACAAGAAAACGACTAAAAATTAAAACCTACACTACAAAAACAAAAGACTGCGTCCAGTTTAATTATCACACTGAGTTAAGGGGTTGTAGAGGCGCTATATAACCGTTGCTATGGAAAATTGTTAAAAAAATGCACAGTACTATTTTCTCTATGTAATCCACCACATATTTACATTAGGTCTTGAGAACAGTGTGTTGTAACGATTAGCGCAGCCAACCTTTGGACCACACTATCGTGGGTTCGAAACCCACCTCCGCTCATGGATGTTTTGTGATGTCATTTAGTTTTAAGAAAGTTGTTATTTAATGTAATTAACACGCTAATGACCTAAGTTGTCGACGCGTCTATAATCTACAATAAATAAAAACTTTTTAACAAAAAAAAAACCTCCTTCAAAAAACCACTAAAAAGAGGAAAAAAATGAAATTTTGAGGTCTGTGCCAATTTAATAAAATATGAAGTCGGTTAAAAAGTATATTATAGTGATTATTATCTTCTTTTTAACCAACTTCATATTTTATTAAATTGGCACAGACCTCAAAATTTCATTATTTTCCTCTTTTTACTGGTTTTTTGAAGGAAGTTTTTTTTTTTTGTTAAAAAGTTTATTATTTTTTACTTTTTAGTGTCAAAAAGTGACATTTACCTTAAAAGAATCACACGCCGTTACTCACTTTTATTAAACCGACTTTCTTACGCTGTCTGATATGTCAAAAAGTGACATTTACCTTAAAGAATCACATGCCGTTACTCACTTTTATTAAAATCTAGCTGAACTACTGAACCGATTTTGATGAAATGTCTATGGGACTAATCTGAAAGTATATTCTTTCAAATAAAAAAAAAATTCAAAATCGGTTTATAAATGACTGAGTTATGAGGTAACAAACATAAAAAAAAATACAACCGAATTGAGAACTACCTCCTTTTTTGAAGTCTGTTAAAAATACATTAGGTCTTATGGCACATGGCCTACTACAAAATTTTAAATGTATTCAATGTTATATTCCCTATGTTCGATTAAACAGTTTACATACTGTATTTATGTATAATATGTAGAATATGATAAAGCTTATTTCTTGACACACGTAAATGCATATTCTCTTAACAAAACACTTACTGAGTTAATTGAATGGTTTAGTGGAATTACAAAATGACGTCGCGACGCGCTCTTAGAAAATAACACGGACAATTAAACATCAGACATAAGTCCTTTAACTTTGCGGCGGAACAAACTTGTTCAACTTAACTTACCCACACCCTACGAATTGTGTACACGCATGCAAGCAAATAATGTTGATACACACACACGTATCATGTATGTATTTATCTGTGCCAAAAAGGCAAAACCTAGCTTAAAGGTGCATTCTGAAGCTTGACGCTGGTTTCTAGCGACAAATACGGTCACGTGATAGAATTTCAACATGGACGCCAACTCGAAAAAATGTAGCGTCAAATTTAATAAATAATTATCAGGTTAAAAATTAATAAACAAACACTTGAAAAATTCCACACATTTATTCATCTCATTTCTCAACGATCGTTTCGGGTTCCTAACCCATCATCTGCAGGAGTTTACATTAAAATGTAATTAATGTAAACTCCTGATGATGGGTTAGGAACCCGAAACGATCGTTGAGATGAATAAATGTGTAGAATTTTTCAAGTGTTTGTTTATACTTTTTTATTCAATCATGTTCTACCAAGTGCCTAGCGATAATTCTAAACATCTAAACATTATTAACATACCATTAGGATTTAAGTAACATTTCTTTATGAAGACTGTGCAGGCTCGGATTTCTGCCTAGGCCAACAAGGCACCGGCCTAGGATCCCAGCCGCCGAGGGGGCCCCGGCCAGGGCCGAGATGGAAATTAAAGAAAAAAAATCCCAAAAATGTTGTAAGATAACCCAATTGGCGACTTTTTTTTGTAAAATTTCCATCCAATTCCATTTTTTCCCCTTTTTTTTGGGCTTGGGGGGCTCAATTTGTCAAGTGCCTAGGGGCCCTGGGCTTTTAAGTCCGGGCCTGAGACCGTAAGTCTAATGTAGTAATTTAGTAAATTTTTTTCAGATATAGGTTTTTCCGTTTTGTGCAAAACGGTCCGTCATTACATGTAAGGTAAATGTACCAATTCCCGCCCACTTATCTATGCGTTAATGTTTTGGGCTAAACTATTGTTTTATTTTGTTTAAAACCAGCAGTGCTCCTTAATATTCCTATTTTGAGGCATTGTTCAGCCTCTTTTAGTAGAAACTAGAAAATTTCCAGCACACTGTTGGCAGAGAATGCGCAGTCCATGTTCTTAAGTCAATGGTTACGAGTGCAGTGATGTCGCGCTGGAGGGTCGCGCTTCATTAGATGACGCCGGTGATAACTGGTAGCGATAAGTCAACCCTTGCTGCACAATACACACACACATACTTATTTAAAAGATACGGTGGCTGTGTGCGCTTCCCTGCACCAATATTAATCATTCTAAAATAAGGCTGGAAAAATACAGTTTCTTCCTTTCAGACGGTTCAACATTTTTACCTGACTACGGAGGGTAATGTGTTTATCAAATTTATGGGTATGTTTGTACCGCTGTAGCACTCAAACGGCTGGACGGATTTTCACAAATATAAGGTTACGATAGATTCGTCATAATCTCATGAGTAGTGTTGCCGTCTAGACAAGACAAAGTCTTGTCTTGTCTTGAAATATCAAAACAAGACTTCACTTAAGTCTTGTCTTGAAATATCAAGACTTCACTAACGGCCGTATTCATAGTTAACCCTTAAGTAGTAAGGGACACTTACTCATACCCTCAAATCGAATATGCGTTTCATAGTCAAAATTGACGTCTGTAAGGGCCCTTACATCACCCTCACCTTAAGGGTGGATAGTATGTCCCTTAAGTGTCGAAAAAGTAAAAACAGTAAAACACATGAAAAACACGCATTTATATCAAAAATGACAACTAAACACAATCGATCTGCAGTATGACCAACTGTCCTAAAGGAAAAAATCATGAAGGTTTACTATAATTCTTCCTTCACTCAAGGAAATGACTATGAAACGCTCCTTTGAATAAGGTGCCCTCAGCACTTAAATGGCCCTCAGCACTTAAATGACCCTCAGCGAAGGGACCCTTATCACTTACCTTAAGGGTTAACTATGAATATGGGCATAGATTAAAAAACTCTTGTCGTGTCTAATATCAAGACTAGATTATTTTCAAGAGTCTAGATTAACCGAGTGGTTTACTTTATCTACTAGTTAATAGATTCTTGAAAATTGTCTAGAGTTTTGGTAAGAGTCTTGATTTAGATAAAGCAAGTCTTGTCTTGTCTTGAAAATTTCTAGACAAGAATTTTGCAAGTCTTGTCTTGAAAATCTAGACAAGAGTCTAGAAAGTCTAGTGACCTTGAAACATAAAAATTTGTTATACATTTTGATTTCGATTTTCGGACTCATTACAATAACTTCCAATGGGAAGTTAAAAATTTAACCACACCTGAAGATAGCAACTCGTTGCTGAAACGCGTCGTGTTAAAACACATGAATTCACAAGACGGACACCAAAATACAAGGTATTTCTAATACTTCTTATTACCAATGCAAGTTTGTAATAGTTCTCCCATCCTTTACTCATCCTGAGTCACCCCTTTCCTCTGCAGGAACTCGACTAAACTTTCTTAACTTTAAAATGATTAAAGAATATGTTCTTCATATCTACCTCCATAACTGATAAAATAAAGTAGCTGTCGAACTAAACTTAGTAATATTATGCACTGCAATCACTTGCAGCAGTCTGCATATTTTTACTAGACTTTAATAAAATCATGTTTTGACTACCTTTGAACTTTTTCTATAAATTTTAAATTATGGCCTAGTAATCATTATAAATCTGTTACAAACAAAATATACTCTCATCATCGCCTGTTACGTGCTTATTACCTACCTGTTCAAAAAGCACGTTCAACTGATCCCCGGGGGCAGTATAGCCTAGTGGTTAGCATGCTTGGTGCCGCAACCTCTAGACTGGCTTGCCGTGGGTTCGAATCCCACCTGCGCTCATGAATGTTTTGTGATGTTATTTAGTTTTAAGTTAGTTGTTATTTAGTGTAGTTGAAAGACGCTAATGACCTTAGATGTCGACGCGTCTATAATCTACAATAAAATAAATCAACTGATCCCAGTTAGGTTAGTGGACAATGATGCTTTCTGTATTACCGACATTATAATATATTATTAATTTTATATGGTCAAGCTCATGCGTTGCGATTTTTTGAAGTGAAAACTTCCTTAGGCGCGTTAGGCATTCTTTGCCTGGGTACTGAAAAAATGTGAAGCGTTCGCAACTCCTTCCGTAAGAATTCGAAACATACTTATATCATAAAAACGGCCGTCTACACACTTCCACCCATAGCGCAGTTGGTCACGTCTTTGCGTTCTATGCATAGGAACGTGGGTTCGAGGCCTGATGGCAGCGTAGAATTTTTGGCGTTTTTTTTCTTCTAAATTCTACATGATATTTATTTATGTATTTTTTTACTTTTGTTATATTCTTTCTTTGACAATAATTATAATTTTTTTGAAACCAAGGTGGAATTAATTAAAAACACAATTTTAGTATTTTGTTAATAAATTATTTTTAGTTCATAAATGCGCTATAATAGATGACACCAAAAATTAAAAAATCTGAAGTTTTCACTTCTGTCGTGTGGTCATAAGCACACACCCATTTTTTTTTATAATGTTAATTGTTAGTAAAATGAATGATTAATTATCTTCGAATTTTTGAAGTGAAAACTATGCTGGTAATATGCTGGTAATATAGTGTGTAGTTCATAAGTGTGGTAATAGATGACACTAAAAACTTAATACGAGTAAAAAGTCATTTATAGTTCACAAGTTCGCTAACAGATAACACTAAAACATATTATATTTTGTAGTTCGCAACTGCGCTAACAGATGACACTAAAACTTAATATTATCGTTAAGGTATTATATTCATTAAAGTTAATTGTATAAGCCGATTTTAATATATTTACGATTAAACTGTGTGATTAAAAAAATTAAAATTAGAAAATCTGAAGTTTTCACTTCTGTCGTGTCGTCATAAGCAGACACCTATTTTTTTATATTTAATAAATTCTACGAAAACTCTTTTACTTCCAAAAAAATAACATGTATTATACAACGCATTTCACAGCGACGCGTACGGCCGGCGGAACGACCGAGACACGTCCGACCGATCGACGCGCAGAGTTCATAGCAAGGAACTGTGAAAGACAAGGTAATATTGACGCGACTGGACAACACGCGGAACTGTGAAAAGAGCCTTATCTGTTATTTATGACGCAACCGGTATATGCGCGCTCATGAACAATCTGTATATTATACATATAGATAAAGGCATTAATACAGTCTATGAAGTTGTTTTCATAAGATTTATCACTGTACAAAGTTAAGACAGCGAACTTATTAATCATATCATTACCAGTTCTATGATCGTGTTGGCTGCTGTGAAGGAAAAGCTGCGAAAAGCGCCAGTGCAGTTCGTTTTTAGGCACCGCAATCAAAGCGTTTTCAGCTGGTTACACTATTGTTGCAAAACCCCAGATGATACGCCGCTGGCGACAATAGAAGCATCGAGAACAAGTAACAGTGTGTAGCAAAACCCCAGATGATACGCCGCTGGCGACAATAGAATCATCGAGAACAAGTAACAATGGTGAGGCGTGCCATGATATCGAAGACACAGGTAACGAACAGATTGTTCTGGAAAGCGCGCGAGCGTGGGGGGGTCAAGCTGCTAGCTCTATATATAAGTAGAGCAGTCACCGGAAAGACAACGACGAGTGTCGTGTGACAGTGTCGATTTGAAATAAATACAGCATATAAATTGTAGTGTTAATAAAGCGCTTCAGTTCGTTTAAGAATTACTGTTCGTGTTATTATTAATAACCAGTGTTGACTGTTATAAATTGAGATATAATTGTTACAGTTTATTGTTATCTATTTTTTTGTTACATTTTTAATTATTGTAAATAAATAATTTATTCCACCCACGTAAGAAAATAGTTTTGTTACACTATGTTACACTAAGCCGCACTAGTGTAAATAGTGTTGCCGTCTAGATCTAGACTTTCTAGACTCTTGTCTTGTCTTGTCTAGATTTTCAAGACAAGACTTGCAAAAGTCTTGTCTAGAAATTTTCAAGACAAGACAAGACCCGCTTTATCTAGATCAAAACTCTTGCCAAAACTCTAGACAATTTTCAAGAGTCTAGATAAACTAAGTAGTAGTAGGTAAAGTAAACCACTCGGTTAATCTAGACTCTTGAAAATAATCTAGAGTCTTGATATTAAACAAGACAAGAGTTTTTTAATCTAGACCTAAACTTAGTGAAGGCTTGATATTTCAAGACAAGATTTAAGTGAAGTCTTGTCTTGATATTTCAAGACAAGACAAGACTTTGAAAGTCTTGTATTGTCTTGTCTAGACTGTCCACCTCCTGATTCCATCATCAGACCCTCGTTACCAAGTTGAAATTATCATAATATTGTATTGTCACGAGAACTCAATGTGTGTGCAAAGTTTCATAAGAATCGGTTAAGAGTAGAAGTAGTTGAAAAAGCTGTCGCAAAATTTGAAACAAAGATAAGTAACAAACAAATATACGGGGTCCAACTAAATAAAACAGTTTAAAAACTGAGTAAGGAGTGGTGGAACGCAGGCAGACACGCAGCTTTAATTTACAGTTTTATTATTGGTATTGATATCATGCATATGTGAACCGGCCTTTATTTTAATAATTCAGTGTCTAAACTTTAAATTATCTATTGAGCAACGCGACATGCACTAAGGATATGTTTTTGTTTCTTTTATAAAATAATTTATAACTTCCAACAAAGCAGTCGAAAAAAAACTCTTCACATCTTACCGTTAATTAATAACTTAGTTATACAATAAAAACAATTGAAATGTCGACATAACCTCTTATTTATTAACTTTATATTATGCATGTAATAATAATTCCCTTGTGAAAACATCAGTTAACCGCTACTGTTAATAAAGGAAGACAAGGCAAGATTAAAGCTTGCTCAAAGTAATAAGTCGTAACTTCTTATAAAAGCTCTAACCTCAAACTCTCTAAAGTTTGGCGCACAGTCATACTTTCTACTTCACTAAAATAATTTACTATACCCTCTGTTTTCCTTGTGTATACGTAAATTAGCTTCAGTTACCTTCAACGTCAGAATTTCAGACCCATAGACATAGAAGTATGGGCTGAGCGCATTCCAGCTGTCTCAGCAATCCACGTAGGTATGTCTTTTTTACCTGGATTGCGCACGCGTACCGTGTTCACAGATGAAGAAGGTTGTTGGCAAGGTTATTAATTTCCCATTGGAAGTTATTGTAATGGGTCCGAAAATCGAAATCAAAATGTATAACAAATTTTTATGTTTCAAGATCACTACACTATTTTCACACTATTTTTAGAAAGATGTCTGTGTGTGTGTATGTGTGTGTGTGTGTACGTACGTACGTATATGTCTATTTCTTTCTAAGACGAAATCTCGAAAATGAAAAATGATATCGACTACGTTAGGGTGCCAATCGACGCGTATTAATGTAAATATGATCCGAAAGAAATAGACTCCAAATTAAAAATTAAAATTCGCAAATTAAAAATTGTATCAACTTCGTAAGGGTGTCAATCGAGGCGTGTTAACGTCATTTTGATCCGACATAAATTTTATAAAAATCGGTTCAGCCGTTTTTTTTTTTTAATTATTGTTAAAAATAAATAATAATTATGTTTTAATGATTAAAATGATTATATTTTCTGTGTAATATCTAATTTAATTATTGTTATTAAATATTTATCAAACTGGCAAGTTCATCGTGTGGACCTCAAGGGTCGCACTTTAGTCCTAATAAACGACCCACCTCACGGCTTGTTAGAGTACAGGTTGCCTCGTTCAATCTGACCAATTAGCGTAAGCGCGGGAATGACGTCAGCTGGAATTCAATTTAAATCAAGTACAAAAATTGTTGAAGATTATGCTTATGTGTATTAGGTGCTTCGTGCAGAGTTTTTCTTAAAATTGGCAGGAGACAATAGATAAAAGAATAGATGTTAAAAAATAGGATAATTTTTGATTTTTATTACAAAATTTAGGTTTTAATATCTATAATATAAACAAACAAAAAATTAAATAATTCTCAAGAAATGGCAGATCTATAACTATTTTTTTAATTTAAAAAACGAATAGAATTAACTAACAAATTTAAAAATTATTATTTTATCTTTTATATTCACAAAATATTAAAAATAACCACAAAACATCATAACCCTTAACAACTATCGCAAAATTGACAACTTATATTTTTTCCACTAACAGAAGAATCATATGTTTCTATGGTATTGAAAAAAAACATATCACATTTGTCAATTTGCAAGTCTCTTTTTTGAAGCGGCACTTTTTCTGGCCTGTTGCGCGGTCCATTCTCTAAGTCAATGTTTGAGTCTACTTTTTCCTAACTGTATAGGTATACGCAAGACCTAGTGTAGAAATTTCTTGCTCACAAAAACTCTAGTTACCTATATTAAACTACATAAACATAACGTACGTGTGTGTGTAGGTATGTGTGTGTGTGGGTATGTGAATATAATGTGTATGTCACTGATCTCTAATTATATGGATTGTGAATAGTCGGATAGCCCCTATACAACGGTCTGAACTTGGTGTAACAGTTGCTGGTCTTTGAATCAGACTGTCGTGGATTCGAATCCCACCTCCGCTCATCGATGTTTTGTGGTGTCGTTTTGTTTTGATGTAATTAATAGATGTTAATAACCTCAGTTATTGAGCGTCTATAATGTACAATAAAATAAAATATATAACGATTTGAAAAATGTTAGCCAATTCTAACCCGAGCGAGAGCTTAAAGTTTCGCATTAATACGGCTCTGCAAATGTCAGCTGATCCCAAGGTCACCCATCAATATATATGGCGCGCACAAATTGGTTTCACCAACAACCAATTCAATCAACCCATATTTTAGAGATCAGTAGATAGTGGTGTTGTAAGTTAACCCATCAGTACCCTTATTTCTTAAATATCTAAAGAAATAACACAGATGAGCTTTTTAATCATCATCAAAACATACCTATTATAATACAAAGTCCCCTGCCGCGGCTGTCTGTCTGTCTGTTTGTGCCCGATTTTCTCCGTAACTACTGAACGCATTTTGTTCCGGTTTTCACGATTAGATTGATTCACGAGGAAGGTTTAGGTGTATAATTGAAACTGGCCGGCCCGACTTCGTCCGAGTAAAAGTTGCTGATAAATCTACCCGTGCGACCGGGTCGGGACGGTATTAATATTTATAAAGCTCGATTTATATTATCCGGTCAGACACGGCGCGGGAACGTAGCGTTTCCGGCAAGACAATCATTTTTACATGCATTTCAAATACAAATATTTATAAATTATAATAAACTAACTCTAGAAATTAGAAACAAAAACTTCACGGCATTTAAGAAAGCTATATTTAAAATTTATATTAGAAATCGTGTCCATCGTGATTATAATAAAATTAAGAATAATCGCAGGATAGTGGACAAAATATTTGGTTTATTTAATTAAATAAACCAAATATTTTGTCCACTATCCTGCGATTATTCTTAATTTTACTATATTTAAAATATTATTAGAAGGAGAATTTTATTCGGTAAATGATTTTGTAAAGTAAGATTTATGATTATTTCTGTAATTAATTTGTATATGATAAAATCAATCGATTTTTAAAAACCCCCTTATATCCACACAATATTATTCACATAACAATTAGAGGTGAAAATACTAAATATCTCAGGCAGCAAGGCTGCCATGATTTGTAAGCTATATCTAAGAAAAAATCAAATGACCACTGTCGGGACTTGAACCCGAAACTCCCAGTTTCCGGCTAAGTGAGTTACCGATTTCTTTACAGTGCCCGAGAGTGGAAACCGATCTTTTCTTATATATATAGCAATTTCAAGTTGAAAACACACTACATGCGAGAGTCGATTATTCAAACAAGCTGTAATAGACGTGTCAACCCTGTTAATGTACATTTGTCTAATAAATCTATCCATCTATCTATCTATACTTAGCGGTTCCTGTCCGTTCAGACACGTATTTGAAATGCATATAAAAATGTTTGTCTTGCCGGAAACGCTACGTCCCCGCGCCGTGTCTGACCGGACATCG
Organism: Mongoloraphidia duomilia; assembly: GCA_039654895.1. Lineage (NCBI taxonomy): Eukaryota > Metazoa > Arthropoda > Insecta > Raphidioptera > Raphidiidae > Mongoloraphidia > Mongoloraphidia duomilia. The sequence goes on along the minus strand of CM077516.1, from coordinate 82,494,042 downwards.
AACTTAAATCGAATCTAATGTAAACATTTGCGAGGACGATGTAACTTTTAATTGAGCTTCTTATTTATTTGTATGTATAAACATCGGGTTAACTTTAATAATTGAAAATTATGCAATCAGCAAATTACAATTTAAACGTGGCGGTGGAGTTCTGTGACAAATGATCTTAGAATATACTTACTCGTGGTTCATATTATTTGGATATAGTATGTACATTATACAACGTACATATTATATACTTAGTACGTTTGTACTGTAAGTACAGTACACAGTTACAGTGAAACTTATGAAAGCTTGCCTATGGAAAAATCAAAAAAAAAACTGAAAATGTTTTTAACCTGTAATTGTTTTTATGACACAGAGGAATTTTTTAAATTTGTTTTTTAAATCTAATTGATAATTTTTTTAGTCATAACTTGTACAGTAATTTTGTATGACGTCACTTTTCAAAATTGTTTTGTATAGTGCAAAATAAATCTATCTATCTATCTATCTATCTACAGAAAAAGCAAACATTAAATAATTTTAATGATTAAAACAAAATATCTTCAAAAATCATAGCAGTGGAAAGTAGAAAATCGCAAAAATTTTCTCGTCTCAAAATCCTAGAATTAATCTTAATTCATAATATTATGATGATATGATTATTTCAGCAATCTGTAGAACTACGTCTTTCCCGGTGGTATATAAGGGGGTAAAAATGATGCGTTACAAAAAATATGTGACGCGAATTACCATAGTTTCGCCATAGTTTTGACAGATGTGACGTCAACATGCTTGTTGCAACCGAGTAGTTCTTTCAATTATCCACGAGAGGCAGCACTTGTGGCAGGTACAAACATTATTTATTCCCCATTAGTGTCGTGTCATTTTAGTGGTATAACTTAATTATTAAATTAATTAAATAATTAAGTTATTTGTTATACCACTAAAATGACATGACACTAATGGGGAATAAATAATGTTTGTACCTACCACAAGTGCTGCCTCTCGTGGATAAATGAAGGAACTACTCTCAGGAAAATGGCTCATTCATAAATACCGTTTCTTCACATTTCAATAGAAAATAATTTACTGTAAAGTAAGTTTTACAGGGCAATAACTGATAGTGTTTAATGTCATGATATAAGAAAACGTCGCGGATTCCATTTTTATCGATAAATTTTTTGTTTATTTTACTTGTTTTATTTTTGTAATAAACAATTTCACGATAAATTTACACTATTAGCATGTAAATTGTTACCTTATTCAAGTAAAATTTTCTACCACCAGATGTCATAGGTTCATTTGGCAGATTAACTTTTTATTTATTTTACTTGTTTTATTTTTGTAATAAACAATTTCTCGATAAATTTACACTATTAGCATGTAAATTGTTACCTTATTCAAGTAAAATTTTCTACCACCAGATGTCATATGTTCATTTGGCAGATTAACTTTTTATTTATTTTACTTATTTTATTTTTGTAATAAACAATTTCTCGATAAATTTACACTATTAGGATGTAAATTGTTCCCTTATTCAAGTAAAATTTTCTACTACCAGATGTCATATGTTCATTTGGCAGATTAACTTTTTATTTATTTTACTTGTTTTATTTTTGTAATAAACAATTTCTCGATAAATTTACACTATTAGCATATAAATTGTTACCTTATTCAAGTAAAATTTTCTACCACCAGATGTCATAGGTTCATTTGGCAGATTAACTTTTTATTTATTTTACTCGTTTTATTTTTGTAATAACAATTTCACGATAAATTTACACTATTAGCATATAAATTGTTACCTTATTCAAGTAAAATTTTCTACCACCAGATGTCATAATATGTTCATTTGGCAGATTAACTTTTTATTTATTTTACTCGTTTTATTTTTGTAATAACAATTTCACGATAAATTTACACTATTAGCATATAAATTGTTACCTTATTCAAGTAAAATTTTCTACCACCAGATGTCATATGTCCATTTGACAGATCTCAATATATTAAACTCCGATTTGTCGTGAGCTGAATTACGGTTTTACTGCAAAGTTTCACTGTAGTTAGTGTGTACATAAGTTACTATTATTCTATATGAAACAGCTTTTTGATATAGTGGCGCCCGTTCCCAGTACAACTAAATTAATTATGACTTACAAATTAATCTATCGTCGTGCAAGCAGTGTATGTAGTGACGGCGCCGCGTAAATGCGACTTCCAAATTCGGAACTATTTATAGTTTATACATTTCAACTGTAATTGGGATTTCATACCCTGTTGTTGAAATAAATAAATAGATTAATTAATTAATTAATTAATAAATAAAATAAATTAATTAAGTAATTAATTAATAAAAAAATTCACAGATTTCGCAATCCTTGCAACCATCGAGGACATTGGAAATGATAACAGCATATATGAAACATAATTAACTGTTTATTATACACACAATATTTATCAATGCACTGTTTAGTTTTGTCAGGAATAACCCTGTTATTCTTCTGTTATATACGCGTTCACTTTTGCTTGATTACTTAACTTTTAAATGGATTTTTCTACAGTATTTATTAACATTTGCTCAAAAATAACACCGCAGGTCGTCGCAAATACCTGTCAATTAACTAGACATGATATAAAACACATTTCGAAAAAATTGCACTTGTTCAATTTTGCATGATTGCTCCTTACTTGATCGCGACACCGTTGTCTTTTGGCCTTGAACGAAAACTCGTAACTCTGCCTCCATATACGAACATAAACATTTCCAATGTTAAAATTAATAAATAAATAACAAGACCTTTGAGTTTTGGAACTTGTTTGGGATAGTGATAGTTATATTATAGGTAATATTATTGCAACTTATTTACGACACTTAATTTGGTAGTTTTCATTAAGAAATATACTTTTCAACTGATAACAATTTTTAACGAAAGACGATTTGAATAAAAGTAAGAAATTATATAACAAGACAGTATAACAGTTTACAGATTACAAAACATAATAATAAAATTTAAACATAAAATCAGAGACGTATTAAGGAAAAACAGTCTCCAGTCCCGACAGAACTGAAATAAGCAACTTGCAGTAAGAATTATAAGGCTGTCAAAATAATCATCTATATATATTCTATAATATATTTAAAACACAAGCCGTTTTTTTTCGACAGTCCGGCAATGATACAGACGTTTGTTTGTGCCCACTGGAAAACGCGGATTTTTGACAAAAATCAAATCTGTCATAAATTCTTCAAACTTGCCATGCTTATAGAAAATGACGCGCTGATACCGATGAGCATAAACAGACGTCCGTATCTATTCTGGTTTAGAAATTACATATTTGAAGTTCTCAAAAAATTAAAAAAAAAAATAAAAATAAATATCAAGTAAAATATTATGGAATAGTTAAAAAAGTGGGTGTATGCTTATGACCACACGACAGAAGTGAAAACTTCTGATTTTCTAATTTTAAAATATATGTATGTTTTAGTGTCATCTATTAGCGCACTTATGAACTACAAATAACTTATTACCAACATACCACAAATACCTTTTCAATTAAGTTTTAGTGTCATCTATTAGCACACTTGTGAACTACAAATAACTTATTACCAACATACCACAAATACCTTTAGAATTAAGTTTTAGTGTCATCTATTAGCGCACTTGTGAACTACAAATAACTTATTACCAACACACCACAAATACCTTTTCAATTAAGTTTTAGTGTCATCTATTAGCGCACCTATGAACTACAAATAACTTATTACCAACATACCACAAATACCTTTAGAATTAAGTTAATTTAGTGTCATCTATTAGCGCACCTATACAAATAACTTATTACAACACACTACAAAAACCTTTTCAATTAAGTTTTAGTGTCATCTATTAGCGCACCTATGAACTACAAATAACTTATTACCAACATACCACAAATACCTTAGAATTAAGTTTTAGTGTCATCTATTAGCGCACCTATGAACTACAAATAACTTATTACCAACATACTACAAATACCTTTTCAATTAAGTTTTAGTGTCATCTATTAGCGCACCTATGAACTACAAATAATTTATTACCAACATACCACAAATACCTTTAGAATTAAGTTTTAGTGTCATCTATTAGCGCACCTATACAAATAACTTATTACCAACACACTACAAAAATCTTTTCAATTAAGTTTTAGTGTCATCTATTAGCGCACCTATGAACTACAAATAATTTATTACCAACATACCACAAATACCTTTAGAATTAAGTTTTAGTGTCATCTATTAGCGCACCTATACAAATAACTTATTACCAACACACTACAAAAATCTTTTCAATTAAGTTTTGGTGTCATCTATTAGCGCACTTACAAAAACTTATTACCAGCATACTACAAATATGTTTTCGTGTTTGAGCCGAGTAAACCCGATTCAGCGTCACCGACCCGAAGCGTGACGGTTCAGTTTCGTTCACTGCTCAGGCAAAGTGCGCCTAAGGAAGTTTTCACTTCAATAAAAATCAAGTAAAATATGGAATAGTTAAAAAAAGAAACTAAAATTAATAAGAAGAAGTAGGTGTGTGTGTTTTAAAGACCACCAACAGCTAAGGTTATTTGGGCCTAGCACCAATTCATATTTTCAATTCATTATTTTTTTTTTATAATAAATTGAAAATCCAATTGACACTTTTACCAGCTCCGGGCTAGAACCCGGGAACTGGAGACTTGTAATATTCTCAAGTCAAGAAGTAGGTAAATACACATTGCACCTATCACGGTATTCGTAGATTGCAAGAGACAACTGCAACTAGCGACACATTGGCAGGAAATGGGTACTCTTATAGTAAGTAAGGTAAGCTCTATTCAGGTGAACATGAATGATTAATATTCCTAATTAACAGTGTGTCATCTGTCTCCGTTCACTTTGACTCTTGACTCCAGGCTTTTCAACCGCACTGCAACGTGCGAAATTCAACCGCACACGGTCCCGCATAAAGGTACGTGCAGTACGCAGCTGGGATTCTAGATGGTAGCATGTATGGTAGATGATAGCTGAAATTATAAGCGCTTATAGGTTTTTACAACGAAGCTTTGATACAAGCTTAAGTCGCGTTTGAAATGTCAGATAGCGAAGACCAATATTTGTGTTCTTCTCCTACAAAGTGGTATATTTTAAATACAAATTTGGGTAGGAGCTATCATGTCCACCCTATTAATAGAAAACGATCTAAACATGGCGAATTTCATCATTTATACCAAGAATTAAAATTTTACCCAAACCGGTTTTTTGAATATTTACGTATGGAACCTAACACTTTTAAATACGTGTTAGAAAAAACTCAAAACAAATTCAATAAAAACTGGCAAAATTTCACTTATTAAACTAGTCACATCCATTGCGAAACTTGTAACGGCCATTTGACAGTTGTCACACGTTGATTGTAGTAGTCAGCGCACTGAAAGAATGGTGAGATACATTCTTGTATCTAGCAGCTCTTGTAACAGCGCTTATACCTGCTACACTCACTGCTTCGTTGTGTACGCTCGCATATATAACAATGCATTAATTTAAGCAAGCCCTGCTATGATCTACGCTACCATCTAGAATCCCAGCTCCATACTGCACGTACCTTAGGCCAACCCGATACTGTCACTCACTGTGCCGTATAACGGTATAAACAGACCTCAAAAGAAAGATATATTGCAGATTATAGATGCTTGACAACTAAAGTCATTAGCGTCTATATAATAGACCTTGAAATAAAGCTATCGATATTATATAACCCGCGGCTGCGCTCCCGTGAACGTCAAATTTGTTTGCAGGTTCGCTCGCATAAATGTTTTGACGGGAAAGCCTAAAAAGTTTTTTTACGTTTCCAAAGTTTTCAAAAGTACGCGCGTATTTTCATTACACTCCCTTCCATTGTTTTGGCTAAATATGGCGTCTTTGTCCTAACTCTTATAGACCGAGAGCTAGTGACAATTTTTTGGTGTTATTTATTCAAGGTCTTATTTTTGTGAAGATGTTGAGGGAGGCATTATAAAGTGCTCTGAGTAAGAGATTTTGATAGATAGCGATATGGGAGGGATGCAGACCGCCCTCAACATGTAACCAATAAAATGGTCACAATTATTATTGCTTCAAGGCTGAAATTGTTTGAATAGTTTGTCGGTGACCCAATAATGCCATTATAATATTTTCAAATCGATTGGTCGGTATTAAAAGGGTGGCAGATCATCCTAAACGTGTTATGTACCCGACGAAATTTATATTATTAGTTCAAGGTTCAAATTTTAATATGTTGTTACGGCGACTGTTTTAAGCATATATTTCAATTTGCAAAACAAAATGTCGGTATTAACCCCCTTGCAGAACGGTATAAACACCTAGGCGAGCAAGTTTCCCTCTAATGAGAGGGGGTTAATACCAACATTTTGTTCTGCAAATTGAAATATATACTTAAAACAGTTGCCGTAACAACATAATAAAATTTGAACCTTGAACTAATAATATAAATTTCGTCGGGTACATGACACGTTTAGGGTGATCTGCCACCCCTTTAATTCTTACCAATCGATCTGCAAATATTATAATGGCATTATTGGGTCACCGAAGAGCTATTCAAACAATTTCAGCCTTGAAGCAATAATAATTCTGACAATTTTTTTGTTACATGTTGGGGGCGGTCTGCATCCCTCCCATACCGCTATCTAGCAAAATCCCTTTCTCAGGCCACTTAATATATGCTTCCCTCAACATTTTCACAAAAATAAGGCCTTGAATAAATAACACCAAAAAATTGTCACCAGCTCTCGGTCTATTACTAGAGCAATTCTAGAGCGAACCGCACCGGGCAGCTAATTGATTATAAATCATACTGTTCAAAGATTTATTTTTACGTAGGTATATAAAATTTTAAAGCTTTACAAGAACAGTATAAAAATAAAAGCAAAATTATATGATGACAACTATAAAGACGGGGAAGGGACTATAATTTATCTTTCTTAAGAAAAGAAATAGCATGTTCATTAATTTAAAACTATGCATAACAAATATAAAAAGTTATTTTTCGTCATAAAACTATATGCTAAGCAAATAAACTTAATAAAATTTCCGCAAATTAAATTAGATTTTATTCTTTTCTGCGTAGGAACGAAATATTACATTAAAAATAATGTTCTCATATACCTATATTGTACTGTAGGAAAGAAGCAAGATGACTATACTATGCAAAGATAGCCGCTAGTAAAATACGCCCACTGATCTCTAATTATATGGATTGCGTATTAACACCAAGCTCCTATACAACGGCTGAAGTCTCTTATAACTAGTGTTGCCAGGTGTCCCGATTTGCGCGGGACGTCCCGATTTTCAGGGGTATGTGGACACGTCCCGATTCACCCTTGATCGGGACGCTGAATGTCCCGATTTAGGGTCAATCGGTAATTATAAAAGGTTCGAACTTCACACATATTGTTTTGTGACTGCGAATAGCGCGATAATGTATCGCGCTCTCCCATTCTTTTCTGCCGTCGCGTACGATCCAAAGATTATGATGACATTATTTTGATGATATTATATAAAGGCATTATTTTCACCACTTAATAATAAAAATAAACGTTTTTATGAACACCTTGTTTTTTTTAGTTGTCCCGATTTCAGAACCAAAATCCCGATTTTTTAGCCTTCTGTCCCGAAATTTGGCAAACTGGATCTGGCAACACTACTTATAACCGACACAATGAGTTAAAAGTTAATAGAGACGCTATACCGTATACAACTGTTTATACGTTGAAGCCAGGGGACAACAAATAGTGTTGCCGTCTAGATCTAGACTTTCTAGACTCTTGTCTTGTCTAGATTTTCAAGACAAGACTTGCAAAAGTCTTGTCTAGAAATTTTCAAGACAAGACAAGACTTGCTTTGTCTAGATCAAGACTCTTGCCAAAACTCTAGACAATTTTCAAGAGTCTAGATAAACTAAGTAGTAGTAGGTAAAGTAAACTACTCGGTTAATCTAGATCAGGGATCGGCAACTGGCGGACCGCGGTCCAAGTACGGACCTCGGAAGGTCAAAAACTGGACCACCAAAATTTTTTTGAATTATTTAAAAAATATTTTTTTGTACTTTCCGCTACGAAAGTTTTATTTTCGAGTGCTTTGTGGCGGTAAAAAAGAGGCACATTTTGAAGAACCAATATCACTCAAGATTAACGACCGCCCACCTTGAATACACTCTTCGCATAAGTTGCTCCCCGCGTGAACCTAACTTTAAAAAACTGACTCAAGACCGCAAATGTAATTTCTCCCATTGATTTTTGAATACAATTATGCCTATCTATTGTATTTCATATTATTTTGTAAGTGAAAATTAAAATAAAAAATTAGTAAAGAATATGAGTTGTTTTTTTTTTTTACCTCGATAAAAATTTTCAACAGTATCCGGACCCCAGCTATAATTACTTGCCGACCCCTGATCTAGACTCTTGAAAATAATCTAGAGTCTTGATATTAGACAAGACAAGAGTTTTTTAATCTAGACTTAGACTTCGTGAAGTCTTGATATTTCAAGACAAGACTTAAGTGAAGTCTTGTCTTGATATTTCAAGACAAGACAAGACTTTGAAAGTCGTGTCTTGCCAACTGGAGTATTTTGACCCGGAGTCTTTCTTAATGACTAATAGAATATTTAGGGGGCGAAAAATACTACATATAGAATATGATGAAATTTGCGTTTTAGAGGCTTATTTTTCAAAAAAATTTCATATCAGTCAGACTCCCCGGATGTGTCTGTCCAAGGAAAATATCCACGCTTTGTCACTGCCCTTAAAATCTCTGGATTAAGGCTCCGTATATGAAGTTGGCAATCCTACCTGCTACCTTCCTATATATTTTGATTATTTTTTGACCGAAAAAGTGCCCTTCAAGAATTCTTGCACCCAGACCAAAATTTTGAAGTTACATCGCTGAGTCCTAAAGCTTTCATAGAAAGAAATCAGGACTGGGATAAATAATAGTTTTATACGGCTGAAATGCAATTGAAAAATTTTTTCGTTGGAGAGCAGCCAATTATATATTTTTGTTTCGAAACATATTGGAAAAAATCTTTTTACCAACCAGTGGTCACAGTCAGGATTCTAACCTGAACCTTTCTAATTTCGCGTCGGAATTAGCTTATAATACTCAACCGTGACGTGATTGCTAAATTTATATTCTCCTTATATTCTTCAGAATCACTGGTTGGTAAAATGAGTTTTTCCAATATGTTTCGAAACAATTATATAATTGGCTGCTCTCCAACGAAAAAAATTTTCAGGACTGGGATGTTTCCATTTTTAAGAGATCAGTGAATTTGCCACGGTGGTGACTCATTTCAGCACATGCAAAAACACTTTTTATCTCTTTAAAAATTAATGGTATGAAGTGAACTTTAAAAAGAATCTGAACATTCTTTTACTACACACCTCCTTTTTTATTTCCGACCTGAAGCAGAAGTTCCCATAAAAATTAATCTTTTGGAAAGAACAACAGCACACAAAAAATCACGCGCTCTTCCGCCGCGCCGGCCCCCTCCTCTCAAATAAATATGCACGTCTCTTTTACACCAACCGCGTACACCGCACCGATCTCAACGAGAGATATAACTTTTAAATTAAAATATTACAAAATGAAAATTTATCACACTTAATGAAAAATGTTCACGACTGTCTACGATAAAAACATTTAAAGAATAAGCAGTCGGCAGCAAATTAAAAATTATATTTATTATATTATGCCTAATATTGATATGAATCTAAACAAAATACCTTTATATTATTTAAAACATGCCGTTTTTACAAGCTTTTATTTAACTTGCAATGTTTGTATGTTAGTTAGTTTGTTTGTGTGTTTGCTTGTGTAGTACCTAGTCAGTATAATAACTATTTAATTTATTATGTAACTCTTTAGTGATTACGATTACAAATGAATAATTGTGAAGATTATTTTATGTTAAACAAATTATTATTAATAAACCGAATGTCGTATAGTAAAGTACTACTATTTAATTCCAAGTTATCACAGTTTGTTTAGGTAAAAACTTGCAAGTCAATTTTGAACGACTTCCACGTATCCAATCGATTTGAAATTTTGTACACATAATATGTATTCCCAATGGCAATACATGAATAAATCGTTTTTAGAAATAAATTCAACTCCTAAGGGGCTCAAACGGGGATGTAGGGTTTTTTTGACTAATCAACGCCCAGGCCAAATCGGTTAAGTTAAACGGTTTTATTTTAAATTATCAACTGTACCAAAAACTAGAAAAAAATTAAGTAGGACACAAACCAAGAGGCACTTTGTGTCGCTGCGTCAGCGGAATAAGTAATAAAAACGTGAGGTGCATTTGAACTATTTCTGTTGATGGGCTTGGAAACACATTTTTCTAGACAAGCCGTTCTTATTTAATAATTATACAGTCGCTATACAGATTTTTATGCGCCCCACGTTTTTATTACTTACTTATTCCGCTGACACAGCGACACAAAGTGCCCCTTGGTTTGTGTCCTAATTACTTTCTAGTTTTTGGTACAGCTGATGATTTAAAATAAAACCGTTTAACTTAAGTTTTTTTACCCTATTTTTATTTTCTAGTTTTTAGTTTGATTTCTGGCCCGTATCATTCTGCAAACTCCTCATCCTTTCAACTGTCCACCTCCTGATTCCATCATCAGACCCTCGTTACCATGTTGAAATTATCATAATATTGTATTGTCACGGGAACTCAATGTGTGTACAAAGTTTCATAAGAATCGGTTACGTAAAAGTAGTTGAAAAAGCTGTCGCAAGATTTGAAACAAAGATAGTAACAAACAAACAAACAAATATACGGGGTCAAGCTAAAAAATAAAACCGTTTAAAAACTATACTATGTGGCCAAAATTTAAGGTGTCACTCTGTCAAACCAGATATTCTGACAATGCGTTCTGTAACCAGGGGGGGGATAACCCCCCCACCAAATTTCGTGTACACACAATATTATAAGGTTTTTTGAAAATTTTTTACAGCCAATTTATTTATTTGAAAGAGTTTTATTTATATCAAACGTTTCGCCTTTTTAGGCATCATCAGTAATATTCTGAAATGTTTTACGCATATATATATTAAAATGAACAAGTTATAATACAGTATTTGAATGAATTAGATTCAAAATACTTACATTTTATAGTGAAATTATGATGTATGAACATTATTTGAACGATGTTGTTATTAACATGGATTTTAGACAAATGTTTCTATTTTTAAAATGAAAGAAAGTTATGGAAGCTATTGTAAGTGTATAATTGTATTTGTATGCAAGTGTGTATACTTGTATTCAGGAGTACCAATTGTATAGATAAAGGAATAACTTTAGGTGTAAAGTACTACTAAACTTACTACGCACACAATATTATACTTATATACATGTGCATAATATATACGAGCCCCCCCCTGGGATTTAGTCTTGGTTACGGCTCTGGTAAAATTTCTATCAGAACTTTATTTACTCTCTCCAAGTAAAAGCACGCCACTGGTACACAGACAATAATTAGAACATGCCAAGTCGGTGTAATATAAAAGCTAGCAAATAAAAAATGCCCGTTATAAAAATAATAATAGCAGGAAGCGAGTGCAGCGCGACAGACGGCAGGACGGTGAAGTAGTTAGTCAGTGTTGCCATTTGCCAACGTCAGTTGCTTTCTACCAACCCTCAGCCACTCGACACTAACAGTATTGTCATAAACTTTTTAATAACATTTATTCTTTTTCTTAACTAGGGGTATATTTATTTACCTACTTATGTAACTATAAACAGGGACGGTGCAACCGGGCTTCACGATTTTTTTATTAACTTCCCATTGGAAGTTATTGTAATGGGTCCGAAAATCGAAATCAAAATGTATAACAAATTTTTATGTTTCAAGGTCACTACACCATTTTTAGAAAGATGTCTGTGTGTGTGTATGTGTGTTGTGTACGTATGTGTCCATTTCTTTCTAAGACGAAATCTCGAGAATGAAAAATGATATCGACTTCGTAAGGGTGCCAGTCGAGGCGTGTTAACGTCATTTTGATCCGACATAAATTTTATAAAAATCGGTTCAGCCGTTTGTTTTTTTTATTTTTTAATTATTGTTAAAAATAAATAATAATTATGTTTTAATGATTAAAATGATTACTTTTCTGTGTAATATCTAGTTTAGTTATTGTTATTAAATATTTTTCAAACTGGGAAGTTCGTCATGTGGACCTCAAGGGTCGCACTTTAGTTCTAATAAACGACCCGCCTCACGGCTTGTTTTCTTAGTGCTTATGACGGTATCTTTGATAAATTTACAAATATATTATTTAGATTTTCTCTAATTTACTCACGCACGCACGCTCGCAGGCACGCACGACACTACTGCTACCGCGCCTAAAGATATGTCATTTCAAAAAGCACAGAATTTTAGAACGAAACAAGTTCGCCCAGTCTTACTTAAATATTTTGTTTGTGAATAAGTGAAAGATGAAAAGTATACATAATATTTTGTACAGGTTACAAAGTCACCGCACAACACCTCTGGGACAGCATCCCCATCCCGTCCCGTCGCATCACACAGGAAAACAGGAAAAGGGAAATTCGACTTACTAAGTGCGCCAGCTGCAAATTGTCCCAACGGTAATAGAAAAGCTACCTACTACCTATCTTTACTTTCCTGGTACACACCTCCATAGAACATTTACATATGGAATAGGAATTACCTGTAGGCACTGAGTTAAAATATAATAGAGGCGCTCTACCGTATACAACTGCTTATAAAGGGTGTCTCAGCAAGAACTTGAATTTTGAATCGCGCGCCATTTTCGACTGTTAATTGTGGAGTCAGCCATATTTGGTATTTGTTTAATTAAAACATTGACATTTACGAAAATGGTGCGTTACAGTTTAGAAGAACGTTTGTTAATAGTGAAAACCCATTACAAAGAAATTGCACGCCAAATTAGTGAAATCCAGCAGGAGGTAGTGATGACATTTACACATGAAACAAAATATCGGTTAAATGGCCACCGTTGCTCTGTTGGCAGGTATGCACTCTTTTGACAAAATTTTGCAGTACATTTTGCAGTAAGGGCTGTTGGATTTGACGAATTTGACGTGAAATTTCTTCTTTGAGTTCCTCAGTTGTCTCAGGGTGGTTCGCATAGATCTTACTTTTCAAAGAACCCCAGAGAAAATAGTCCAAACAAGTTAAATCGCAACTTCTTGACGGCCAGTTTTGGTCTCCAAAACGAGAGATGACACGACCTGAAAACTTGGTTTGTAACTATTCACTATTAACAAACGTTCTTCCAAACTATAACGCACCATTTTCGTAAATGTCAATGTTTTAATTAAACAAACACCAAATATGGCTGACTCAACAATTGACAGTCGAAAATGGCGCGCAATTCGAAATTCAAGTGCTTGCTGAGACACCCTTTACAAAGTTGAAGCCAGGTCTGACGTTACAGGGGACAACAAACATGGCGTCCAAACACGGGACGGTTAGAGAATATAATTCTCTTCTCCTTCTTAAATATTACATATAAAATGAATGAACTGAATAAATATGACAACTAGCTTCACTTTTAAATGCTAATTTCTGTTAGAATCAAACCATAATATAGCAGTATGTCAAAGTAGCGTCATCTGTACGCGATGATTATAAACTATATTATTTTTAACTGTCAACCGTGAGGTTCGAGCTTAGGCTAGTTTACACTAATTAAATTATAGTAACGGTACGGAACCCTCGTGGCGCGAGTTACTCGCACTTAACCAATTTTAACATTGGAAATGTTTATGTTCGTATATGGGGGCAGAGTTACGAGTTTTCGTTCAAGGCCAAAAGACAACGGTGTCGCGATCAAGTGAGGAGCAATCATGCAAAATTGAACAAATGCAATTTTTTCGAAATGTGTTTTATATCATGTCTAGTTAATTGAGAGGTATTTGCGACGATCTGCGGTGTTATTTTTGAGCAAATGTTAATAAATACTGTAGAAAAATCCATTTAAAAGTTAAGTAATCAAGCAAAAGTGAACGCGTATATAACAGAAGAATAATAGGGTTATTCCTGACAAAACTAAACAGTGCATTGATAAATATTATTTTTCATATATGCTGTTATCATTTCCATTGTCCTCGATGGTTGCAAGGATTGCGAAATCTGTGAATTTTTTTATGTAGTTTCGACGAAATAGTGTATATTTACTAACATGTGGTGTGGTATTTAAATATCTCGGTTTAAATATTTTATGTAAATTTATTTATATTTTATTTTTTTACAAATTATTTAGGCAGGATTAACATGTTTTAACTTAAATGTACCTATGTTTGGAATAAATTATTCGAAAATAGGACCAACCTATCTCCGGGTATTTAAACCCCCTTTAGGTCTTTGTATAACATTTTTGTATATGAAGGAAAATTGGTAATAAGTATTATTATTAATATTACATACATAACAATATTTTATTATGCATTATTAAAAAATGTCTATAAACGTGTTTTATTTTCTTACGTCACTATGTGTACTTATTTACAATAACATAATAATTAAAAATATAACACTACATAGAAATATAATGCAACTCTTTTATTTTATTTTTTGTTATTATTAAGTAGTTCAATAAACAAAAGGTAGCTGTTTCAAAAATACAGCAGTATGTATTCACAAATAAGGGCCAACGCACATGTTAGTTTTTGTATCGAAAACGCGCGATTTCGCAACTGCATTACGATTTGACGATTAATCAGCTACTCAAAATTTCTCGAATGGATGAATTGTAAATTATAGACGCTCGACAACTGAGGTCGTTAGCGTCTAACTCAAAATTTCTCGTTCAATCGCGCGATTTAGCAACAGCGTCACTCAATCGCACTTTCGCTCGATCTATCGATCGAGGCGTTTGTTTCGGATCCGCGCGTGAAGAATGCAGCCTCATGGAGTAGTACAAACTTGCGATCAAACGTGCTATGTGTTTTCGACTATCGCGCGTTCGTGATACATCAGTTGTTTATTTTAGCGAATAGTGTGCGGCCTTACGCTGTTAAATTGTGTTTTTAAAGACCACCAACAGCTAAGGTTCTTTGGGCCTAGCACCAATTGATATTTTCAATTCATAATTTTTTTTTTATAATAAATTTAAAATCGAATTGACACTTTTACCAGCTCTCGGGCTAGAACCCGGGAACTTGTAATAGAGGAACCATAGCAACGCCATGTAAACAACAGCATAGCTACACGCTCGGCTATTCTCAAACCCCCTTATGCTGTTAGTAGCTGTATCTGACGATGTAAGAGCGACTTAATCGCATAATCGTGATACGAAAAATAGCATATGTGCGCTGGCCCTAATACTAAAGCCTTATTTTTACATGATAAAATGTTGCTGCCAAAAATGTACGTGCTCTCAGATGCAGAAGAAAAAAATAACACAATTTTTTTTAAATATAGAGGGACAAATATCTACGAGATGGTAAATTAAAAAACTTACCATTACAAAAATCACCACGAGGCACTGAGAAAACTTTTTATATTTGTGCAATTACTTGAATAAATTGTAGATTATAGACGCTCGACAGCTAAAAAAAATACTCAGAGCCTCTATTTTCATACGTACCCTTCCTTGAATTATTTAGTACCCTTCTACATCCCCCTTCCCCAAATTTAAAGCATAAATTAATTATAAGTATGTAAGCTTTTACGGCCGGCTTCTATACCGATGACATGTTCCGGGTTTTTGAGTTTTGTTTTTTAAAGACCACCAACAGCTAAGGTTATTTGGGCCTAGCACCAATTCATATTTTCAATTCATTATCTTTTTTTTTGTGTTTTAAAGACCACCAACAGCTGAGGTTATTTGGGCCTAGCACCAATTCATATTTTCAATTAATTTTTTTTTTTAATAATAAATTGAAAATCCAATTGACATTTTTACCAGCTCTCGGGCTAGAACCGGGCTTGAGAATAGCAGTGCTGTTATTTACATGGCGTTGCTATGGTTCCTCTATTACAAGTCCCCACTTCCTGGGTTCTATCCCGAGAGCTGGTAAAAGTGTCAATTGGATTTTCAATTTATTATTAAAAAAAAATAATGAATTGAAAATATGAATTGGTGCTAGGCCCAAATAACCTTAGCTGTTGGTGGTCTTTAAAACACACGATCGGGCTAGAACCCGGGACTTGTAATAGAGAAACCATAGTAACGCCATGTAAACAACAGTATTGCTATATCCGGGTTTTTGAGACGTTTTGCTTGCTGTCAAAAATCAAATTGTATTTTAAAGACCACCAACAGCTAAGGTTATTTGGGCCTAGCACCAATTCATATTTTCAATACATTATATTTTTTTTTAATAATAAATTGAAAATCCAATTGACACTTCTACCAGCTCTCGGGCTCGAACCCGGGAACTTGTAATAGAGGAACCATAGCAAGTTTTGCTTGCTTCGACCACGACCGCCACCACCGACTATGCTTGTCACAGTAACAAGCGAAACCTGGAAGTAGAATTCGTTCGAGTAAACCACGGCTCAAAAACCCGGAACATGTCATCCCCATGAAATATTAGTTTTATAATATAATCTACGTACCCAGTAGTACCTACACCATAGTTATCAAGTTTTTTTATGCCCCCTCAATCGCTTTGCAAATAAAGTGAGCCCCTTAACAAACTCGGACACCAACACTGAAAATGTCTAAGAATTTTTACTTATATTTTAAGTTGTATTTAAAATTCAACTCGGCTACCATCTTGTTATCTGACCGGTCAAAACAAAATGCGCAATTTAAAACAATTGAAACAGGCAAAATGGCAGGATCCAGGGATTGCCTGCACAAAAAAAGCGAATGTTGCTCGAAATTCACTAACTTCTTTAATTCAAATGTAGATCAGGGGTGTCAATTTTTACATTAAGATCTACTTTTCCAGTAAAAATCAATTCGCAATCTACTTTTCCAAAAATTGAGAAAAAAGAGAATTTTTCTATAAAAATACAATAGGCACAATATTCCAAGTTTCACAAGTTTTTAAAGATTTCAAAACATTTAATTATTCGGTACCTACTTAAATAGGACATACGTTTTGAATTTCAAGTTTGAATTAAAGAAAAATTTTTATGACCACCCAGTAGAGAGTTTCACAGTAGTGATCGACCAAAATTCATTATGCGATCAACCGATAAATCGTGATCGACCTTATTGACATCTCTAATGTAGAACAAAAAAATAAATAAATAAAAACAAACAATAACACAAATATAAATAAAAATAACTATATTCAGAACTTGAGTCATAACAAAAAATAATTACAATAAACAAAAATACAGTGAGATATTTTTCACAAAAAATCTAAAATTCAAAATCAAATAGTAATCTAAACATTGCTTAGAGAAAAAATATTACTTTAATCATTGCACAGTTAACAAAAATAAACCTTTTAACTTATGAATCACACTTTAATCAGAAAAAGACAAATGAAGAATTTACACATACATATTATGAATGGCACTCATAAAAAACCAAACGCTTTACTCATAAACTTGTTAAAGAAATATGTACATCAAAATCTCACGTAAGAAGTCACAATGACACAATCAAAATGGCGGAAATAAAATACATTCAAGCATGTTCTTGGAAAAGCGTCTAGCGTTCTTTTTTTTTGTAGTTTTAATAATTGAGTATTTATTTCTATAAAACAAAGATGTGATGTTTTGTTTCAAGATAGCGCCATTTTGAAATGACACAATCAAAATGGCGGAAATAAAATACATTCAAGCATCTTCTTGGAAAAGCGTCTAGCGTTCTTTTTTTTGTAGTTTTAATTATTGAGTATTTATTTCTATAAAGCAAAGATGTAATGTTTTGTTTCAAGATAGAGCCATTTTGAAATGACACAATCAAAATGGCGGTAATTAAAAATACATTCAAGCATGTCCTTGGAAAAGCGCCTAGCGTTCTTTTTTTAGATTTAATTATTGAGTAGGTATTTATTTCTATAAAGCAAAGATGTAATGCTTTGTTTCAAGATATAGCCATTTTGAAATGACAAAATCAAAATGGCGGTAATTAAAAATACATTCAAGCATGTCCTTGGAAAAGCGTCTAGCGTTCTTTTTTTTGTAGATTTAATTATAGAGTATTTATTTCTATAAAGCAAAAATGTGATGTTTTGTTTCTAGATAGCGCCATTTTGAAATATACCTTGCAGTATATAAATGTACGTGCTAAGCCTTCATAAGTGCCAATCGTATACTCTTACATAAAAATCTAACTTAAACAAACGAGAATCAATATATTCGATATTCAGATATTCGTTCGAAAAAATTTCGTACGGACTTTTCCAAACAAAATTCTTTTAATTTTAACTGAAACTTATCGGGAATAAACGAAAAAAAAAATTATCCTAGCAAAATGAGTTTGACTAGTAGTTGCAGTTAAAAACTACCGACCTAAAACTTAAAAACATATATTAAAACAAAAAAAAAATGTTCAATCTTTAAACAAGTTCTTTTCTGGTAGCAAGCATCCATATAACTAATCGATGCTTTTCCTTCAAAATAAAACATTTTTGTTACCTCCAAGCATACAAGTAATATTACTAAATAAGACGTTTCACCATTTGTTCTGTAACCCAACCGCTAGGTGCGCTAGTGGCAATATTCAGCCGGCCTACACTGAATTAACAATCAAATTTTAGAACTACTGCCATCTATCGTATGAGATGCTATACTAGTTTTTAATGTTTAAAAGACCATTCTAAACATCTGCCTTTAGTGTTTAGTCCAGTGATTCTTAGCCAGGTGTTGTGCGAGAATATGCAAAAGCTTGCAGAAAAAAAGTACAACTCCCCACCTAATCATGTTATTGAAATTTGCTTAATTTTCAATTATTTATTCTCTCGCGACCTCAACTGTTGAGCGTCTATAATCTACAATCTATCTATTAAGCGTCCAGTTTGTAATATAGGGGTGGTCGAACCTAATGTTTGTCAGGGGCAAGGGTTCCCCGAGATTTGGTGAAGTATTTCAAAGGTTCCTCCGAACAAAAAAGGTTAAGAATCACTGGTTTTAGTCATATGCTTCAAGTAACACGATAATTATTACAAGGTATGTTACTAAATATATCAAATCTTGCTTCAGAGATAAAAATTACACATTTTATACTTAACTATGTTCAATTTTATGCGATCACATCTGAAGACCACATGACACCTAATATTACCTATCTTTTCCAAAAATATTCATTTTTATTATTTGATAAATTCTATGGTTTAGTGATTACACTATGTCTATAAATGGATAGCCAACGCCGTAGTGCTTACTCACTTAAAAGGTCCGATATCTCGTTGGAATCATTTTCCGGGCATGCGCAGTACGACATCTTGTTGGAATCATTTTCCGGGCATGCGCAGTAGGACATCTTGTTGGGATCATTTCCCGGACCTGCGCAGTAGATGTGTTCGCAATAGTTTATGGCCTGACTCTTGTCTTTGGCCAGTAGCCGAATGTATGAGCTTTGTTAAGTTGATTTGGTTATTAGAGATTTATTCGAAACACTTTCAGGTTGGCATAGATTGATTTGTAGGAAGAGTTCAAAGTTTGAACTCTCCTGATGATGGGCTAGAAACCCGAAACAATCGTTTTTCAAGTGTTTGTGTATTTTGTTCAATCATACCAAGTACCTAGCGATAATTCTATTGAAATCATAGTACAGTTTTGTTTATTAAATAGGATATTATTATGTATCTTAGGTGAGAGAAATGAGGACCTTGACCAGTTCCACAAATGCACATAAGACTTTAAAATGAGCGTAGCTACTGCAATGCCCTATCGGTATTCTGTTTTAGGTATTTATAAATCATCTGTTCTTATCAATTTGTTTGTACCCTTGATTTAGACTAAGTCTGGGTTTAATTTTGCTTAATTGAGTTCCTGTGCAAACTGGAATTATTTTCACACGCGTCGAGGAATTATTTTTGAACCGCGTGAGTCGTGACTAAATGCGCATGCCCCGATAAAAGTCCATACAAGATGTCGGACGTTCTAATGTTCTTTCAGCACTCTGGTACAATCGACTATCCATAGAATCAGTGGCCAAATTAAAATATTTGAAGCTGGCTATTAGTTTAGTCCGTTTCAAATGTTTTAATATAACGTTTACACGATATTAAAATTTTAATAAAAACTACGCTGTCAATTGTTTTGACAGTGTATTTTTTTTAAATTATATTTTGAAGACGTTATAAACAGCGCACATTTTGACAAATACGTTTATATCAATCAATCAAAACAATATCAAAACGATTAGCGTAATTAATTGATTCATTCAAATCTGAACTTACTACAAAATCTTGTAGATGCATTCAATTCACATTTTGCATAGAGAAATGAGTTAAAAAATAATGTCGAGTTCTCAATATTGAAATCCATCTTAAACGGCACATTTTTGTCACATTATTCGCTAGGTGCATGACAAAAGCGCCACCTAGCGTCCGTAACATATCGGGACCCGTCAAACAACAAAAAATTGTGATTTTGAGTTATTTACGTGCAATTACGAAAATTTCGATCTATTCTAGCAGCTATCCGTTTTTTCTTTGGTCTAATTTCCAACTCGGAAATGTGTAGGTAAAATTTATATTTACTGTTTTTTCCGTTATTTTTATAATTCACTACACAACAAGCACTGTGACCCATTTCGAAAATATTGATATAATTATACCGAAGATACTTGCATGTTGGTACTAATAGCTTAAAAGTGATTTTTGAAGCTATGCTTCTATAGGCGCGTTAGACGATTTCTGGGAGAGGAAAAACTTATGGGTTCGCGTCACGTCACCGACATGCTCATGTTAAAAGTATATCTATAGCTATCAGTGTGACGTATATATACTGGCGCACGCGCTGTGGCCTATGTACACGTATATGCACCAACACAAAGATAACATGTTGTACAACATTAGTACTGTGTGTTATACGTGAAAATCTCAATGTGTGTATTGTTTAAATTGTGTTTTTAAATAATATAGCCCATCGCATGAGTTGGCGTAAAAAGCATAGCTTCTGTCGGGTGTCCCATGACAGCTCTTGACTTTTTTTTTTTTTTTCAAAAAATATTCTGAACTTAACATTATTTTTCCCTCAACTTTAAACATATTCGATGAAACGTAATTTTATTTAATTATTAACTCTTAACAGGGAAATCTTTAATCAAACGGGATATATCTTAAGAATGCTTTAAAACGTTTTTTAATACAGGTGCAGCATATTAATATAAAAATTATTCAAGATATAATCAGCTCAAATACAGCAAACTATTCTAAATAAGTCTTGAGATTGAATAATATTAGTGCTTATTAACGAAGCATGGAATGATTGGGTTTAATAAAATTCGAAAGCAAATATTTTACAACTTTTTAAACAAAAACAGCTCAAGCACTATCAAAAAGAGTATTTACAGAATCTTGAAATCAAACATGGGCAACCTCGAGCCTTTTTGTCCGGCCGACGATCGCTGCTGAAAAATATTTTGTTTATTCAACGATTTAAAAATGTTACGGATAGAATTAGTTTTTAATAATAGAGATTGAAAACGTAAAAACTGGACTGTACTTTGACTGGCCCGCAAAATATTTACATCAGCAATCGGCTAATAAATGTGTCACTTTGCTAGATAAAAATATATGAGCACTATGGTTGGAATAAAAACAAAAATAAAGATAGTTACTTCTTACCACAACAGTTTTATCGATGGATGTACATTTCGAAAGCTATGCTTTCATCTTCAGCAAACACTATACATGTAAAGTGTTTGCTGAAAATGAAAGCATCCATCAATAAAACTGTTGTGGTAAGAAGTAACTATCTTTATTTTTGTTTTCACTTTGCTAGACACTATTTCTACCCGATTACGCAAGGAGAAAGGTACTGTTTTTGAGTTATTTCTTTCTCTCGTTTTTAACGTGTCCTAGGTTGGTATTAACGAGGATTGGATCTAGTATACGTGGGCCACTAATTGCCCATCTCCGAGCTAGTCGTAAACTTTAGCAGTGCAATAAAAAAAAGGTTGCTCATGTCTGCCCTCGATGCCGTTTTCAAAAAGTTGCTTAATAAAAATACTGCCATAAAATAGGTAAACCCTGTGAAATCTGACAGTTTCTCATTACATAAAACGTATCATTAAAAAAAAAACATTAAAAAAAAAAAAGTATCACCCTATTATATAATATAAAAAATCCATCTGGCAAGATTGACTTAAGCAATGTAGAGATTAATTTCTATTGATGGAAAACACAAAAATCACTTAAATAAAAACAAAATGAATTTACAGCGTATGGTAATTGCGTTCGGTGCGAGCCTTATAGAATTTCCATGAAACAAAACCGATTGCTACGAGACCTAACGCTAATATGATACCGCCGATGAAGCTTGGTCCGTCAAACTTACGATCCTTTGATGGCGGAAGCGCCGTAGTAGTGACAGGCGCATGCGTCGTAGTTACATTCGGTGCAACCGTAGTTGGCGCCGGTTTCACAGTAGTGGTTGTTGGTTTGTCGGTGGGTTTCACTGTCGTGGTGGTGGTGGTAGTAGTAGTACTAGTAGTTGGAGGGTTTACAGGAGTCGTAGTGGTATTACTTTTTGGAGTTGTCGTCGATGTGGTTAATGGGGGATCAACAGTACTAGAAATATTCGGAGTATCATATGGTGGAAATGGTCCTGGTAATGGTGTTGGTTCATCTATAATAAAACATAATTATATTTAAAAGCTATTTCAAATTGTACTTGGAAAAATAACTTGTCTGTTAAACAAATTTTTTTTCCGGAGACATGAAAATACTGTATTGTCATCGGAACTACGTATGTGTGTCAAGTTTCAAGTCGATCGATAGATCTATTGTTCAGTATCGAGAGTTGTCCTGTCACGGTCGCCAACTGTAACGTTTCTCTATCATCAGGTCGGAGACATGAAAATATTGTATTGTCATTGAAACTACGTATGTGTGCCAAGTTTCAAGTCGATCGATAGATCTACTGTTCAGTATCGAGAGTTGTCTTGTCACGGTCGCCAATTGTAACGTTTCTCCATCATCAGGTCGGAGACATAAAAATATTATATTGTCATCTGAACTACGTCTGTGTGCCAAGTTTCAAGTCGATCGATAGATCTACTGTTCAGTATCGAGAGTTGTCCTGTCACGGTCGCCAATTGTAACGTTTCTCCTTCATCAGGTCGGAGCATGAAAATATTGTATTGTCATCGGAACTACGTATGTGTGCAAAGTTTCAAGTCGATTGGATATATGGAAGTGAGTCAAAATTCGATTACAAGATTTGACTCTAACGAGCGAAATTAAAAATGAAAAAAAAAAATAAACGGCCAAGTGCGTGTCGAGCCACGCAACGAGTAGGGTTCCGTACTATTTAAGTTATGCTAAAAAAACAATTTTGATAAAATAAATGCACATTCATAATCTAAAAAGACCCACAAGAATAGGTAAAAAAAAAATTTTTTTTGACCCCCGTTTGCATTTATGGGCGCCCCACTTAAATAAACGTTTTTAATCTTTTGTCATTCTCTCCGTCTTTGGGCCGCGTCTTTGTGTGAATTTCAAGTCTCTATCTCATTTCGTTTAAAAGTTAGAGGCCTTTGACAGACAGACGGACGGACTGATATTGTTGGTTCCTTTCTGGTACGGAACCCTAAAAACGATTGATTCATGTATAAAGTTTTTAAGTGCAAATAAATTAACATGTATAACATTAATTCACATCAAGCGACGGTTGAATCTATTTATATAGTTCCGTAGGTGCTGATTAATTCAGAAATCTACTATACCTGAGACATCCTTACTCTGGGTAGTTAAAACGGGCTCTTGTGAACTTATCACTGGAAGCGTTTCA
Source organism: Mongoloraphidia duomilia (assembly GCA_039654895.1). NCBI lineage: Eukaryota > Metazoa > Arthropoda > Insecta > Raphidioptera > Raphidiidae > Mongoloraphidia > Mongoloraphidia duomilia. Next base: position 82,470,114 of record CM077516.1, on the reverse strand, counting down.
CTAGGCTTTGCTAGAAGGAAAAAAGAACAATACGACTCATTAATATAAGCATACAACTGTTATCACCATCGAAAATTTTATCTGATAACTAATATAAGCTGTTTTACGGCCGTATTCATAGTTAACCCTTAAGTAGTAAGGGACACTTACTCATACCCTCAAATCGAATATGCGTTTCATAGTCAAAATTGACGCCTATAAGGGCCCTTGCATCACCCTCACCTTACGGGTGGATAGTATGTTTCTTAAGTGTCGAAAAAGTAAAAACAGTAAAACACATGAAAAACACGCATTTACATAAAAAATGACAACGAAGCACAATCGGTCTGCAGTATGACCAACTGTTCTAAAGGAAAAAATCATGGAGGTTTACTATAATTCTTCCCTCACTCAAGGAAATGACTATGAAACGCTCCTTTGAATAAGGTGCCCTCAGCAAAGTGGCCCTCAGCCAAGGGACCTTTATCACTTAGCTTAAGGGTTAACTATGAATATGGGCATTAGAATGGTTTGCATAAAGGAAAACCTAATTGTAAGACAGACACTTCTGGAAAAACACCAACTGCCTGTACATAACCCAAATATCACCAGATGTACTGCAATGTTCTCCAATGACATTGTTGGACCACGCTCTTCAAGAACGTATAATTACGCCTTAGGGTAAACAATGATTCCAGAGTTTTTAGGCATAGCACTTCAAAAATTTCATGGTTATAATGACATCAGCATGCTTTCAGCTAAAGTATGTTTTAAAGACCACCAACAGCTAAAGTTATTTGGGCCTAGCACCAATTCATATTTTCAATTCATTATTTTTTTTTTAATTATAAATTGAAAATCCAATTGACACTTTTACCAGCTCTCGGGATAGAACCCGGGAACTGGAGATGCTTTCAGCTATACATCAAATTGGAAGTTGTGAGAGAACCGTTCCTCTATGCCTTTCTCTAGATTCTAGAAACTGATTTTGAGTAGAGATTCCCTAGGAGTCCACTTGATTGTATTCTGTTGGGATAGCTTAAAAGTAGTTCCCTAGTCAAATTGCAGCAATTCATTGTAGATTATAGACGATCGACAACTAAGGTCATTAGCGTCTAGCAAATTATAACGAATTAAAACATTACAAAACATTCATGGAATCATGAGCGGAGGTGAGATTCGAACCCATAACAGGCCAGCACGCTGACTATTACACTAAGCTGTCCCTTATTTTGCAAGAAGATGGAAGCAATTGTGACGTTTCGAAGCAACTTGAAGTGTAAGGTCTTTCTTGAAGAAATGCTAGCGGCGTCAAGACGACATCCTTGATCAGGCCCGGACTTAAAGACGACCCAGGGCCCCTAGGCACTTGACAGTTGCCCCCCCCCCCCCCCAAGCCCAAACAAAGGGGAAAAATTGAATTGGATGAAAATTAAGCAAAAAAAAAGTCGCCAATTGGGTTATCTTACAAAATGTTTGGGCTTTTTTTCTATAATTTCTATCTCCGCTCCGGCCGGGGCCCTCTCGGCGACTGGGCCCCTAGGCCGGTGCCTTGTTGGTCTAGGCAGAAATCCAGGCCTGCTTATGATGTGCTTTATCACACTTAATTTCCAGTGTTTTTTCTTTCAATAAATGAAAACATTTATAAAAATTAATCATAACTGAGGGTAAAATGAATGGACACACTTCATAGTTTGTACGTACTCTCCCCTGTGAACGTTTTTTGGGAAACTCCTCCCTGAACTACCCCCTTTCACCCACCAGAAAAACGCCGGTGCATCAACACCCCCCCTGCGAGAAACGCTGCACCCCGCGAGAATTCGTCTAAAAAATCACCAAACATCGTGTGTCCATTCTGTAGAATTTACAATCACTGAGTTACAAAGAATACTACAGATAGGGTTGCCAGATGCCCCGTATTTTACGGGCTACCCCGTTTTTCAGGCTAAGATAATACAAAAACCCATAATTTCGAAAATAAAATACGGGGTAAATAAAGCTCCAAGTTACAAGTCAAATGTAATTTTAAGTTATCTTGCAAAGATTTTTATATATTTGCTTCTCAAAATGAAGAGCTTTTAAAAGCTGTTTCTTCTAACCATAAATATAAATTTAAAAAATAGATTATCTTCATTAAACATTGCTGTTTTAATTGTCGCCCGTAAAAATATCTAAAACCCGTATTTTTTATACTGGTAACCCTTTAATCAACTAGCGGCAGGTAGCAACCCTAACTACAGACCACACTGATTGAATTTAAAACAACAATTCTGAATTCAGCCATGAGTCACTTCTGCTATGTTCCCATCTGCAGCAAAAACTAAATTAAGATTTTTTTTAAAATAAGCAATCCATTCTAAGACACTTGTAGTTGTATTGGAAATAGAAATTTGTAGTTTTTATTGTAAATTCCATTTCAAATTTTATAAGTATATTGATTGTAGATACCAATACCTAATACAAATAAAGGAAAGTTTTGAATATTTCAGTAAGGGTATTATTTCATGAACATCATTAATAATAAATTATCTAACTACCATCTAAAATTAAATAGCATAGAATTATAATACTATTAATCTTCTACAATGAATAGACAAAATTTAGTTTTTTTAATTGTTACTGATCATGCCTATATAAAAAATGTATTGTATACGCTGGCAAAATTACCGACATTTTTTTAGTTTTCTCGTGGATTTCCTCATGAGTAGAGGATTATTCTTAGAAACAAAATTTAACAATTAACTAACAAAATACGTTTTTATTATAATTACTGCATTATCAGCTCCATTATCATATTTTAGTGAACTGAATGTCCCGAAAGTTGGAATAAAAATTCAACGCATTTTATTAAACAAACAAGTTAGGAGACAATGCAACATAAAAGCAAATAAAATAAATATGTACTATGAATTTGATAAAAGAACAGATTGCCAGTTGTAACCTTACCTAAAGTGACATTTTCAGATACAGCCTTTTCGAGAACAGGTCCACTATATGCAATTGTAAAAACTAAAGGAAACACCAAACATAATATTTGTAGATTCATTTTAACGATTTTTCAAATTCTTTAAAACTGATGATGAAAAAATGCAATTTTGCTTCTAGAAAGTTGGAAAAATACTATGTCGGAATTCCAGGAAACTCGTATCGCCATACGTCAAATGGTGTTCAAACGTCAAACTAACTTTAAAAAATGGCGCCTCTTACAATGTCAATTATTTACGAATAAATATTTTTTTAGAAATAATGTTGAAAATTTTATAACCAAGAACATAATATTTTCAAACAAAGATTTTTAAATAGTTAAAATAAACGTGAAACAATGATTAAATTAAAATTCGAAAAATAATAAAGTAGTCAACCGGATACGGTCATTACTAGTCATGTTTGTGTTTATTTGTGAATTTTTGACACAATAGATTTATGGTTATTGCATTTTTATTTCTGAATGTGTGATAATGCGTTTGGCGTTAGTAAATTGAGATAATATTGCGGTAAATATTTTCAAGGATTTTTATTATCAGTCAGACCCAAAAATTCAGAAAGGAAATATGACAACCATAGACGAAAGAGCAATCTTTGCTAAATTAGAGGCTATGAAGGAGATACGGTAATGTTTATCTTTTATGTTTTGTTATGTGATTTTGTACTGAACTCAGCATCTATTTAAAATAATAATTTTGCAGAGGAAAAACTATACAACTGGAAAAAATAAAAATGCGAATTGTAAAAGAAATCGAGTCCACTGATCAAGAAGAAAAATGTTTAGCTGAATACAAACAAGAAATGGATCTTCTTCTACAAGAGAAAATGTCTCATGTTGAAGAACTGAGACAAATTCATGCAGACATCAACGCGGTTAGTTATCTCTAATATAGAATTACAAATCTTTAATTTAAAATGACAAAAATATTCTCTGGACCGAAATTACCAAGCATTATTGCGACGACAGAATGGCACCAGTGAAAAATGTGTTTTTCCAGCTTTAACTGTAAAGGGTGTAGAACCGTGTTAAGTCGAACTTTATCCTTAATTGTTCTTTTCTCGATAGATGGAAGGTGTCATAAAACAATCTGAAGAAAGTAGAGCTAGAGCTTTGAGCGCAGCATCTAGAATGCATGAAGAGTATAGGCCACTGAAAGCTGAAGTTGATCGATTACGAAGAGATTGTTTGGGATTAGATAGATTACCGGACTTACATGAAGAAGAAGGTTCAATCATCAAACCAGAGTAAGAACAATAAATAGATCTCACTTATTAGCTTCTACCGACAGCGAAAAAGAATACTTTAATAAATAAAACACAAGAATTACGATTATGTCACATTACCCTTTATAAATCAATTATCACATAAATTTAAGTCTATAGCCTACAAATACAAACTCAATCTCATTATCAAATCTTGTAATAGACTACAGATTTTTAATTCTTCTTCTGGCAAGGATGAGGTTGATAAATTTGATAAGCCCAATGTGGTTTATCAAATTGGTTGTAACACCAATGGTTGTGAGGGATCTTATGTAGGACAGTCCGGTAGAACACTGCGCACTAGAATTGTTGAACACATGAGGGATGTGAAAAAAATGAAAGAAACATCAGCTTTATATATGCATACTAGCGGACCCGTCCCGGCTTCGCTCGGGTGGTATGAAATTATGATTTAATAGCGGTCACCCATTACTCCGCTCACGTATATTTAGTATAGCTGATCCGGCAAACGTTGTTAATAATTTCTAGGAATAATTACATTACTCACTCGCTTCGCTCGTTCGTTTGAATTTTATTAATACAGTACTCACCCGCTTCGCTCGTTCGCTTGAATATTATAAATACACTACTCACTCGCTTCGCTCGTTCGCTTGAATATTATAATTACATTACTCACTCGCTTCGCTCGTTCGTTTGAATTTTATTAATGCACTACTCACTCGCTTCGCTCGTTCGCTTGAATATTATAAATACACTACTCACTCGCTTCGCTCGTTCGCCATATATGTATTTTTTAAAGCTTAATATAAAAATCGCGATTAAAAATCAGGGGTTGATCGTATAAGGGTGAAAATTTAGAGTTGTATGTATTTTTCAATGCTGAATCATGAAAAAATTAAAACAAAAAATTTTGTCAAAAAAATAAAAAAAATTTTTTTGGGGTGGACCACCCTTAACATTTAGGGGGATGAAAAATAGATGTTGTCCGATTCTCCACCCTACCCGATAAGCACACAAAATTTCATCAAAATCGGTCCAGCCGTTTCGGAGGAGTTCAATAACGTACACCGCGACACGAGAATTTTATAAATAAGATTAAAAACACAGGTCACTCCATTAATTTTGATAAAAAATCCATTAAGGTTTTAGATGTTGAACCAGTATACCATAAACGCTTATTTAGTGAAATGTTGTTCATAGAAAATAAAAATACCTTCAATAGAATTACCGACACCCAAAATTTAAAACAAGAATTCAAAAATTATATCAAGTTGTTAATTAAATGATGTTTTTTTTCGTTTTTTTCGCTTTCTTCGTTTCTTTTTTAAGTTTTTCGTATTTTTCTAAGTTCACAATTAAATTTAACAATTCTACAAGGATCCCCTTAATTTTAAAGATTTTTTCGTTGGAGAGCAGCCAATTATATAATTGTTTCGAAACATATAGGAAAAAATCATTTTACCAACCAGTGGTCACAATCAGGATTCTAACCTGAACCTTTCCACTTTCGCGGCGGAATGAGCTTACATACTCAACGCCGCGAAAGTGGAAAGGTTCAGGTTAGAATCCTGATTGTGACCACTGGTTGGTAAAATGATTTTTTCCTATATGTTTCGAAACAATTATATAATTGGCTGCTCTCCAACGAAAAAATCTTTCAATTGCATTTCAGCCGTATAAAAAAACTATTATTACCCTTAATTTTAGTTACAGTGTTTTTAAATGTTTATAGTTTTATGCATAGTAATTAGTATAAGATATTGTTCTTTTATAATGGATGTTAGGTTTATACTAATCACCTATTTTAAATTAAGAATTCGTGTCATTCATAAGTTTGATGAACAGTGAGTCAGTAGTGCTTGAAAAGGGTCTCTTATAACAGACTGAAACGTAGTATAAAAAATAAAGTTGGACAGCTATAGCCAGTTTTGTGTGTTTTATTTATTAAAATAAATAGATCTCTTTATTTGTTATCGATGCATATAATTAATAAAATCGTAACTTCTGTATTTGTAAGTGTTTTTCTTTTTTCTAGCCGTTTTTTAACACATTTCTATCAGCCATCAAAACTTCACCCGAGCGCAACGTTTACGAATAAGACACACGATTGGAATCGACCTACGCCTGGTATCGGTGCAATGTCGCATGCTCTACCGTCACCGTTCTTGCCTCCTCCACCTCCGGCATCGTTACGACTATTGGGAGCTCCTGCGACCAAACCAGATACAAGTAGAGCCACACAGGCAATAGGATTAGGTCCACCTGGACCGCCTGCGCCTACGTTCAGGTCCGACTTTGTTACTTTGAGGTCTGCTGTGTTTTGTTTGTTTGTTTTTTTGTTTATTTATTATACATCGAGGATGTATGTTAAATTCGCTCGAATCCTGTATGTCTCAAAGGGACCGTTCAAGTATTACATAACCCAATTTTTGAAGATTTTTGACCCCCTCCCGCCCCCCTGTTACGCGTCATAACGTTTCGCTTTACCCCCCGCCCCCCTGTTACGCGCCATAACGTTTCGCTTTACCCCCCAAACGTTACGTAACACCCAAGTGACTATTTTTACCTAAAAATGTCAATTATGTCGCGCAAAAAACCGGACAATCACTAAAATACCGTTACGTAACGCGCTGTTTGAATCCCCTTCCCGCATTGTAATGCATCGTAATTTTTCACAAGACCCCCTCCCTCCACACTGCGTTGCGTAATACTTGAATGGCCCCAAATCCTTTGTTGTACCGCAACTCGTTTTTATTAATATGCACGATTTCTAAACGTGAATTATTATAATCAAGCATGCTGTTGTCATTTTATGAAGCTCTAGATGTGTAATGGACTATATTACGACGAGTAATGACCGTATGTAAAAACGAGCAATAGCATGTTTTTAGTCACACGAGTCGTAATGCCATTACTCACGAGATATATATGGTATTTTTTTCCATATCCACCACAAAATACCTACTTTTCACTTCATTTTCAAAAAATTTTGCGTTGCCATCTTTCCTTCTACAGTGTGCCGTGAAGGTCGTGAGTAAGTAACGGCAGGTGCACGCAGGCGTATAGAGCGAATAAACAGAAATTGCTATGGCAACCATTTACTTTAACCGCCCTAGTGCATTAAGTAAAACATTTTCAGCACACCTTCCTGTTAAATGACTCATTAAAGGTCGCTATTTTGTAGTGGGTATGGCAAAAGACTAATTTTAAGGTTTTGCTATCCGCCATTTTGATTTTCACGCTTTTGATGTTGTAAGTCTAACAAAAATCGAAAAAAATTACTGGGTTATATTCATATCTGTGACCAGAAAGCAAATCCGCTTATGACTAATGTCTGATGGCGCTAGTGGTAAGAAAGGTATGTGTTAAACGTTTTTGTTAGTCAGATTTCACATTTTAACGCATCCATTTTCATGGATCCTTAGCATGGTTTATCCATTATTAGGGAATAAACAAGCCGTGAAGTGGGTCGTTTATTAGGACTAAAGTGCGAACCTTGAGGTCCACACGACGAACTTCCCAGTTTGATAAATATTTAATAATAATGATTAAATTAGGTATTACACAGAAAAGTAATCATCTTAATCATTAAAACATAATTATTATTTATTTTTAACAATAATTAAAAAAAAAAAAACGGCTGAACCGATTTTGAAAAAATTTCTTTCAGATCATATTTACGTTAATACGCGTCGATTGGCACCCTAACGTAGTCGATATCATTTTTCATTCTCGAGATTTCGTCTTAGAAAGAAATGGACACATACGTACACACACACACACACAGACATCTTTCTAAAAATAGTGTAGTGACCTTGAAACATAAAAATTTGTTATACCTTTTGATTTAGATTTTCGGACCCATTACAATAACTTCCAATGGGAAGTTATTAATTAAATAAATGCAAAATTTCGATTTAAGCGTTAAATGATGTATACTGACATTTGAATGACAGATACCTCACTTGCTAGTGGAGCCATCATGTGGTAGAAAAAATAAACAGTGAGAATAGAGTTCAATTGTTGGGTACGGAACAGTAAAAAACGAAAATTTTGAATTCAACTTGAATGATCTTCTGAAGTAATTTCTGTTCGGGTAGTAATTTTCTTTGTTTTTTTTTTCAGGCAACAACCTCCACCAATGAAATCATGTCTTAGCTGTCATCAGCAGATTCACCGCAATGCGCCAATATGTCCTCTGTGTAAAGCCAAATCACGATCTCGTAATCCGAAGAAGCCAAAAAAGAAGGATCATTAGTTTTACAATATTTAAAATAATTGTTCGTGTTGGTATTAATTTTATGTTGTAAAATGGGTGAGCATTACTTTTTTGAACGAAGGAATACATTTTCAGTTGCTTTTAAAATATGTTTTTGAAGGCGTCCTGAAATTTCTGTTCGATTATTGTAATTGGCGTGAAAGTTTATACAGAGTAGAAACTAGCATGCAGGGCTTGAGAATGGCCGAGCGTGTAGCAATGCTGTTGTTTACATGGCGTTGCTATTACAAGTTCCCGGGTCCTAGCCCGAGAGCTGGTAAAAGTGTCAATTGGATTTTCAATTTATTATTAAAAAAAAATTATGAATTGAAAATATGAATTGGTGCTAGGCCCAAATAACCTTAGCTGTTGGTGGTCTTTAAAACACAATTTAACAATTTTTAACTAGCATGCAAAAATTCAAAAAAAACCCGATTGTTCTGATGCATCGACATGATAAAAAAAGATGAAGATCGGCTTAAAAGAAGCTGTTATTTATGAAGAAAAATTGGATTTTACAATTTACTGCATTGGTTTCCAACCTCCAAGAAAGATTTTGGATGAGTTTCGTAATGTCACTCCTCGGTTTATGAAATTTTGGAAATAAAAATCGACATATCGACTTACGTGAGCTCGGGAGTGACGCAGTTGCTTATTTTTCCCTCCCGTTTCGCTCCACATCACCCGCTCAAAACACTCCACCCACATTTCTATTGTGTTTATCGCGTAACTTCGAGGTATTAATGTGTCTCAGGCTAATATTTGTTACAACGATTTATCACAACGATCTAAACTTACTTCACTATATTATTTGTTTTGTCCAAAAGATGGCATCGATATTTAGACATAAATCTTGAAGTGTCGGTTATGCAAGAATGGTGCAACGAACGTGTATCTTTAAAATACGTAAATACAGTCAAACTTCGATAACACGAACCATGACTTGCCACAAAAAACATTCGAGTTATCAAATAATATTAATTTTCATTCTTGACGCTATTGCCAACTAATTTTGTTCGAATTATCGAAGTTCGAGAAATCGAAGTTTGGCTGTATATTAAAATTACGCTATATCAGGTTTTTCATTCTTTTACATTTTTTACTGCCATCCGTTACATCATAATGTAATTTGGTTATTTACCTGATTGTAGCGAACATCTTATAGGCGATCTTTAGGATGGCAGTCCACTAGCGACCAAATTTGTGACCATCAAGTCTCATTGCAATAAGATAAGATATTTACACACAAAAGTATACAAGGACAGTATGAAGTCATAAAATATAGATACAATATTTAAAATCTAGAGTTAAAAAAATGGGTGTGTGCTTATGACCACATGACAGAAGTGAAAACTTCAGATTTTCTAATTTTTGGTGTCATCTATTATAGCGCGTTTATGAACTAAAAATAATTTATTACTAAAATACCTAAATTGTATTTTGAATTAATTCCACCTTGGTTTCAAAAAAATTATAATTATTGTCAAAGAAAGAATATAACAAAAATAAAAAAATATATAAATAAATATCATGTAGAATTTAGAAAAAAACGCCAAAAATTCTACGCTGCCATCAGGGCTCAAACCCAGGTTCCAATGCATAGAACGCAAAGACATAACCAACTGCGCAATGGGTGGAAGTTTGTAGACGGCCGTTTTTATGATATAAGTACGTTGCGAATTCTTACGGAAGGAGTTGCAAACGCTTCACATTTTTTCAGTACCCAGGCAAAGAGTGCCTAACGCGCCTAAAGGAAGTTTTCACTTCAAAAATTCCTCTATGTTATAATAACATTGATTACTAATAAGCAATTTTATTTCTTTGTTAAATTTTTTTGTAGGTAAGTTTTGTAATTGACTAGGAAGCTTATTAAAAAATTTCAGTGCTGAATATTTAAAACTTTTTTGTGTCGTAGTTAAATAGCAAACAAAGCATTGAGCGACCACGACCAGACGGTCGCTGCGACCAACGGAAACTACCGCCATGCACAGGCAGCCAAGCTGTCGCAGCGACCAGATATTTAGATGCATAACCCACTAGCAGTTTTTCTAACATAGGATGCACTCAATTTTTCATCTTTTTCTTACTACGTTTTTTATTGGTCGCGCGACTATGGTCGCTATTTAAAACATTTTCGCGACCTTTGATCGCGATTTCGGTCGCTAATGGCCTGCCGCCCTTACAATAGCTAGTAGCCTGCCGCCCTTACAGTAGTATGTAAATAACGTTATATTATCTCTGAAATATTGCAGGCCTTTACTGCATTAATTACTTCAATCAACGACTGCTAGAAGTCTGGAAAAAATTTCACCAGCATTAATAATTGTAATCGCGTTATTTTCAACGACAGAAACCTTATTTTAAGGTAGTTGTCGTGCTACAATAACATCCAAAAGTTTCGTTCATAATATGCTGTAAAACAATAAATAAGTATAGTGTTAAATGTAAAAAAATTTTGTTAGAGATTGTACCTAAACTGTTGTTCACATAGTAACACATATTTCACTTAATTTGTTAGCTTGGATTATATAAAAATGTCAATCTTTTCTCATAAATTGTTGAACTTTGCGTTATTATATCTCAACAATAAAAAGGTCAATAATATTTGGATTTTCTTTTTTAAACTCAGGACAAAAACATCAATGAACAGTTAGTTTTTTGAAAATTTCTGACTGTTACTTTTTTTTTTTAAATCAAAAAACTTGTCACAAACACAACCTTTCCTATGCTCTCCGTGTAAATTATCCGAACTTTAATTAAGTTTATCTCGAGCTAGAGATGGTCAATCAACTTCAAATTTTAATGGTATATTTTGTATTATAGTATCCTTAATGAACATATGAAAATTTAGAATTTTATGACACCATGCCCATAGCACGACAACTACCTTAACCTGATCATATCCGGATAAAAAGTAGCGTAGAGTCTAGATTATGTTTTGGTACCGGCGATAATGTACCAACTTTCGTCAAAATCAGTCCAACTATTCTCGAGAGCAGACAGACAAAAATTTCAGAAGCACGTTTTCCCAAATAAACGTGCAAGAAGACGAAATTACTGACAAAGGTCCTGTTACAATTTTATATATTAGTATTGATTAAAAATTGTCTTTAAATAGACCTTTCAAAAATAACGGTGTTACAAATATTTAGTTATGTGTTTGTGAAAGATGTGTAGACTTATATAATTTTTTTATATATAATATTTAACTGTTTAATCGTAAGATTTTGTCATAAAATAGCACGTTTTAATTTTGACAATAGTATATTGCATTACAAGGGTCGAAACAGCGTTTGCAATCAGTGTGAAGTTTGCTGTAACTCGTTCGTACCTCGGACAGCAATCACACGCGATGCAAACGCTATGTTTCGTTTAGAGTAATTGCATTTTATTTTTCACAACAACTCTATTGACAATTCGATCTGAAGTACCTGCACTTTGTGCGCGCAAAAATATTAGATCTGTCAGATCCATGTGAAATTTATGTGGGGTTATGTATGTCATTTTGACTATCGAATATTATGAAGTTGGCGCGACTCGATCGCTCTCCATCTTAACAACGTTAAAAAACAGAGAAAACCTACAACTGAAAATTTTCATCCCTAGGGTTGACTCTCAGTTTCAACCCGCTAAACAGGTACCAAAAATCGAATTTTCAATAGCGGCGTTAAAAATATATTTATTATTTGTATTCAAACTTATATAATAAGTTTATGTATTTTCGAAATTGTACACTTGAAATGATTTTCATTTGTGTTAATAAATTAAAACGTTTTATATCAAAGATTTTCTTCAATCGCAACCCTAAATTATTTATTATACATTAGATTATAGACGTTCGACAACTATGGTCTATTTTCAAGATAGTGACCTGTGTGCGCGATCAGCTCGTGTCCCTTTGTTTCTTGAGTTGTGATTGGTCGGTCTAGACAATTTCAAATTTTGCCAATATAGGTACTTTGTAAGCTGTAGGTAACTGTTGGAATGTATTTTTTCAAATTACTCTGTCTTGGAAATGAATAGACTATACTAAAAACCAAATCTATGTGGAATTTTAGTTACATTTTAGTAACTGATTTATGTTGGCAGCACTAAATATTTTTAAAAGTTTTTTTCAGTTTATATGTGTGGTAATTAATTAATACAATTTTCCGATAGATCTTTTCGTTTAAATTTAAAATTGTTATGGAAACCATTCAAACAGGTAAGGTAAATTTCAGATTTTTTGTCATTAAAAATATTCGTCAAAAAATATTTACAAAAAAAAAATTTAAAAATGCCGAAAAGCAGAAATTTGCTGACAAAAAAATTAAAACTGGCTGTTATTGAATGTTTTTCGCAGTTTAAAAATCAAGATGTAAAAAACCTCGACTGAGTTTAAGTTGGTTTAAAGCGTTTATAAATAAGTACAGAATATAAAAAGACAAATATGGAATAATAAGTTGATGAAAACGTCATAAAGAGGCTCGAACTTTCGTTACGTTAAAATTCCGTAACTTAAAAACACAACGGGAACGAGTGGTTTCTAAAATTGCCTATTTATAACAGTTAATTTTTCATTTGATTTCGGTAAATTTACAGTGGCTGATATTTTCTTAATCAATGTGCAAGTGCAATAATTAGGTATATTATTTTAAACGGACAGTTCTTATTTTTGTTAATAAACTATATTTGTATATTTTTTTATTAATATTTTCATTGTGAATAAGTAATTAGGACATTATGTTAATTTTTTTGACAAATAAAATTTAAGAAATTATTAAAACAGTTCATTATTAATTAAAAAAAAAATAACAACACTTTTTAGTTTATTATAACTTGCAAGAGTATTTAAAGAAAATCTTGAAAAAGAAATTTAAACTGACAGTTTACACGTCCAATTATTAAAATATTTATAGAAATATTTCTGACAGTTATTAATTTTGCTTTTAGTAATCTACAGATTGCTCAAAAAAGATTTATGTGTATTACAGAGTGTATTTTCGTTACTAGGAAAGTCACTAAAATTCCACATAGATTTGGTTTTTAGTATATAATATATATATATAATATATATATATATATATAATATATATATATAATATATATATATATATAATATATAAGGTTATTAGCGTCTTAAGAATGGAGATGGGCATATTAGAAGCATAATATAGATGGCAGCAAGTATATAACTACCTAAGTTATCATTGGATTTCATAGAAAAACGGGCAAAAAATCAAGTTTTTTCCCTTCAGATATTCTTTTCAGTTCCGGATCCTTTGGAAATACAAAGCCTCTATATGATTTGAACATTTGCAACATAATATTGAAATAAATTCTAGTTTCATATTTTTTTCTAAAAATCTGTTAACAAAATGTAAGAAATTATGCAATTCACAATCACTTATCTAATTCATTGTGATTGCGACCTCTTAAGGTCAAGACATTGAAATTGTCTTTTTTCGTGCTAAAATCATGGCATTCATCTCTCAATATTTTAAGTATAAACTGCTTGGCATAAATGCACTTGATAATATTAGAAATATTTTTATAGTTTTTTTCATTCTAAGATTTATAAAAAAAAAGTGAATAATGTCAAATAATTTTAAAAATCAAATTCTGGTACGCTTCGCTTCAAAATAATATTTATAACATTAAATACATGATTATTTCTTAAAAAGAAATTTTAACGTTAAAAAGGTGAAAACAAAACAAGAGAGAAGGAAAAAAAATCGTTACACATTGATAAACACAGCACATGGGCATTGTCAATGATTTATACTTTCGATAAAAAATACAGAAATCAGTCAAAAAAATCAATACTTTTATTTTTTTAGTATAAAAAAAATTACATCACTTATAATAAAATTAAATCACATGTTGATCTTAAATATTAAGACAAATATATTTCTAAATAAAATTTAAACTAGAGGATAGCTTGCCTGAGTAGCAACTCCACAATTATTATCTTTATTTCGAGCCATTTTTACGTAACCTTGATCGCCCCAAGAAGGACTCCATGAATTTTTAATCAACCAGTAATCTTGACCTTTCTCATCAGTACCGTAACCGACAGCCAGAACGCCATGGTCAAGCTGGTCCGAACTGCATTCGGGTTCGTAATAAACGCCTTCGGAGTAAAATTGGAACGATTCATGACTGGCGTCGATAGCAACGGAAACGGGGCCTACGGTTGCGATAGCTTTTTTCAATTTGTCCTCATTGCCTTGTTCGATGTCTACAAAACCTGCATCGGTAGCTCCTGAATTCTTAGGATTGTATCTAAAAAAAATTCAATTTTTTTTAAATTAAGTATTAATTTATTTTATAACATTATATAAAATTCTCGTGTCGCGGTGTTTGTTGCCAAACTCCTCCGAAACGGCTGGACCGATTTTGATGAAATTTTGTGTGCTTATCGGGTAGGTCTGAGAATCGGCCAACATCTATTTTTCATACCCCTAAATGTTAAGGGTGGTCCACCCCAAAATTTTTTTTTTATTTTTTGGACAAAATTTTTTGTTTTTATTTTTTCATGATTCAGCATTGAAAAATACATACAATTCTAAATTTTCACCCTTATACGATCAACCCCTGATTTTTAATCGCGATTTTTATATTAAGCTTTAAAAAATACATATATGGCGAACGAGCGAAGCGAGTGAGTAGTGTATTTATAATATTCAAGCGAGTAAGTAGTGTATTTATAATATTCAAGCGAGAGTAGTGTATTAATAATATTCAAGCGAACGAGCGAAGCGAGTGAGTAGTGTATTTATAATATTCAAGCGAACGAGCGAAGCGAGTGAGTAGTGTATTGCAGTCTGGGCGAAGCCGGACGGGGCAGCTATAACATTATATAATTTAGCCAGCGTACACCCAGCTTGCTTTACTTCACTCACTGCTCATCCCCTTTTCTCTTAGCGTAATAATATATAGTCGATGTCATTCGGGAAAAAGTAGATTTTTAAACAGTGAAAGAATTTTTCAAATCGGTTCTGTAGTTCCTGAGATTACCCGCCGAAACTAACAAAACTTTTCGTATTTATAATAAAATTTTGCTAATTACCTGCATTTATCATCTTCTCCTTCATAAGGATAAGATTTTTCTAGATCGATACCGCCATTGTCTTTAATATACTGGAAAGCTTTGTCCATCAAACCTCCATTGCAACCGTCATTTCCATAAGTCGTAGAACAATCGATCAAATTTTGTTCACTAAGCGAGACCAATTTTCCTGTTTTGCGGAAATGTTGTCCTTCTAACGCACCAGTCTGAAAACAAAATCACACAATAAAACCTTAACAAATACTGACTTCAGTCATTCTTTCAGAAAGCCTGAAAAAAATACATTTTTTACAATTTTTTTGTTATATTTTTAGTTTTGAAGGACAGTCGAACTTTGATAACTCGAACCATGACTTGCCACAAAAAAAATTCGAGCTATCAAGACTTCGACTTACCAAATAATATTAATTTTTACTCTTAGCGCTATTGCCAACTAATTTTATTCTCAAGAATTTGAGTTATCGAAGTTCGACTATATGATACATTTTTAGAGTGTTGGGTCTCCAAGTCACTATATGAATATTATGAAGTATTAGAAATACCTACCTTGTAATATGTCCGTCTTGTGACTTCCTGTGTTTTAACACGACGCGTTTCAGCAACGAGTTGCTATCTTCAAGTGTAGTTAAATTGCTGAAACGCGTCGTGTTAAAACACAGGAAGTCATAAGACGGACATCAAAAGATACAAGGTTTTTCTAATACTTCATAATATTCGACTGTATGTTAATTTTGAGTCATTAGTAATATGAAAGAAACTTACCGTACTGAAAGACCAACAAGATCCGCAATGTCCTTGATCTTTTACAGGCGTAACAGCTCCTTTAGTTCTCCAATCGACAGATTTTGGTACTTCTACATTGGCTGGTTCAATAAAAGTAACACCTTGAATGTCTTTTCTATTATTATAAAGTTCAGATCCGAATTTGCGTTGAGTTCTATTAAAACCATTCAATGTATTGGCGAATTCATGATGAAGCATATCGGCATATTTGTTAAGAGCTACTTTATAACTAACAAGACCCTGTTCGAATTTCTGATTATGTTTTGCAATTTTGTGTCTATTTTCCATAAAAATTTTCATGCGGAATTTTTCTTCAATGTCGCTCGGATACTTCTTTTGATGGGTAATCTAAAAAAAAAAAAAAAACTTTACTCATAGATAGATGAACAGTTTATTTGTGAATTAGTTTAATAATTTAAGCCTGATTTCTTTTAAATAAAAATTCATTGGTAATTTTTTTATGGTAACTGAAAGTTGATTGTAAAATTTAAGTGACGAGTAATTTGCCTCATTTGTTAACTTGTTTCGATTAAAAAAAAATAGGTAAAAAAAATGTTAAACGGTTTTATTTTAAATCATCAGCTATACCAAAAACTAGAAAATAATTATGACACAAACCAAGGGGCACTTTGTGTCGCTGCGTCAGCGGAATAACTAATAAAAACGTGGCGCGCATTTGAAATATTTCTGTTGATGGGCTTGGAAACACATTTTTCTAGACAAGCCGTTCTTATTTAATAAAAACTCGGGTCGCAGTGCCAAACCCTGCCGACAATATAGTGTATTTGCAAATACAGGCCTTGTGGCTTTAATACGTGAACTTAAGTTTGTTTTTGGACAAAATAAAAAATTTAACCCCTTAATACATCCCTTAAAATAATATTTTTTTCTTAATTGCAATATTATTATCAATGCAACCTCTGTACCACATTAAATACACCCTTTCATAAGTAAATCCGTATCAACAAACCAGTGTTTTCATAAAATTTGAAAGTCCGGTCCTGTCGGGCCGATTTTATTAAAATTTTAGCAGCACGTTTTAATCTTTACTAAAGAGTTAAATTTCAATTTTGAAACGATTCTGACAAATTTTTCGGTATTTTTGGGCCCAAAAACTTTTTGGAACCCCTAAATACAACCCTGAAAATGGTCCGATCGGGCCCATTTTAAATAGGCTTCTTGCGGTGATGGGTTCCAATGTGTGTACCAAATTTCGTTTCAATCGATTAAGTCTGTCGAGAGTTATCGTGTACACACATATATATATAAATATATATATATATATATATATATATATATATATATATATATATATATATATATATATATATATATATATATAAATATATACATACATATATATATAAACATTTCCAAAAATGGTGCCAAATTGTTCAGGAGGCTATGAAACGTCGAGAAATTTTGGTCCGACCCCTAGGTCCCGCCATCCGACCGACGCCAATAGTGTATGTGCCATATTATGGCAAATACACTAATTATACAGTCGTTATACAGATTTTTATGCGCCCCACGTTTTTATTAGTTATTCCGCTGACGCAGCGACACAAAGTGCCCCTTGGTTTGTGTCCTAATTATTTTCTAGTTTTTGGTACAGCTGACGATTTAAAATAAAACCGTTTACCTTTAAAGTTTTTTTATCTATTTTTATTTTCTACTTTTTAGTTTGATTTCTGGCCCGTATCATTATGCAAACTCCTCATCCTTTCAATTGTCCACCTCCTGATTCCATCATCAGACCCTCGTTACCAAGTTAAAATCATCATAATATTGTATTGTCACGGGAACTCAATGTGTGTGCAAAGTTTCATAAGAATCGGTTAAGTAGAAGTAGTTGAAAAAGCTGTCGCAAGATTTGAAACAAAGATAGTAACAAACAAATATACAGGGTCAAGCTAAATAAAACCGTTTAAAAAGGGACTCGAATATTTGTACTGCTCCAGCTGTTATATGAGTGCACCCCTCATCTAACTAAAAATTGTTACACCTGATCATTCCACAAATTTATAAATAAAGCAGTAATAAGTATTGAAATTAATCATGCACTTTATAAATTATGATTCATTTGCGAATCATAATTCACCATAAATATGATAAAAAAATAAATCCATCATAACGTGCACAACAAAGAAACCTGTGAAATGAATCAATGATTAAAATAATATGACGTATTTAAAACTAGTCATTTATTTAATGTAGAAGTTTTATCATTGTATTAAATACAAATACTTCTTTATTGCTTATAAATGACCTAAGTCCTAAGGCTATTCATATGCTGTCTCGCGTAAAAGAGAAGGGGAGCTTGCTGATGTGACGTTATCATTTAATTTAGAATAATTATAGATGCAACAAATATTATTGTTTCAAGTCTAATGCGGGGTTGCAGAAAGCATTGTCAAATTTTTTATGTGATGACGACCTTAGATTGTGATTATATTTTTAGTTTTTATACACGCAGGAGCAGTCTAATGTCGGTGTGAAACTTCCGATCATGTAGAACATTAAATTGTACTCACACAAAAACAAATGATTGATCTACATAGAAAAAGATCGCTTTTCAAGCTAAATTTTGATCAATATGGATAGAAAAATGTTTCGAAGTGGAAATTGTAAAAATATGTATACACAGTTTAAAAAAAATATCTTAAAATTCTTCAATTCTTTCTTTACGGCGTAATTTGTGTAGTCACAGTCTAAGGTCATTGTCAAACCAGTATAATATGTTGGCAAAACCAATCTTACTTTCTCAAGTAATTGTTTGTTCTTTGAAACAAGTGGGAAAAACCTTAAAAATGCGATTGCACACAAGATGATCAAAACATGCAAAAAACGCGATATCTGATATGTGAATACATGCTTCTATGCATAGGTTTAAATAATAATTTAATTGACACGAAATTATGAAATATTTGGTTACAGAGCCATTACTGGAAGTTCGTCTTTTGGATATAGACGCTTATGAGCTCAGTTGGCAAGCGTCTATAATCTAAAATAGAAGTTGCCTGATTTGGTGTTTTTTACATGGACATAGAAATCTATAGGGACACAGTAGTAAGTACCACTATAGACGAGGGGGGAAGCCATTCAGGGGAGGGTGCATGCCTGTCTTATGGACATGTCCATGTAATGCTTGTGCCCACGTTCTATTGGCCGCGTCTTTGCGCATGCTCAATTGCGCCAGATGCAGTCGTCCGCGTCTTTGCGCATGCTCAATTGCGCCAGATGCAGTCGTCCGCGCTATGCGCATGCTCAATTGCTCGTACAGTGCTTGCGCAACTGAAGTGACTAACAGAATATGGGCACACTTGCTTCCTCACGTCCATCCCCAGAAACCTCCCCACTCGCTTGTACGTACTAGGTCCCTAGATTTCTATATCTGTTTTTTTAATACTGAAAAATTCAGAAATTTTCGTGTTCCAAATTTCGACTCCGCGTCCAGATATTTTAAACCAAAATTAGATAATTACCTTGAAAGTAGCCCATTCTTCACGAACTAAATCAAAGAATGAAATACCGTGAGCTACCGCTAGGACAGCTACCAACGTAAGTAATACCTTCATTTTGCTGAAAAAAAATATTACGTAATTATGAATATAGTTTAGTTAAAATTTAAAAATGGCAAAAAAACGACTAAATACCTAATTATACTGTGTACTATAATACCTATACAGTGCATTTTTTTTACCTATGGCTCGTAGGGATTTACATGATATTTAATCTCGTATTAAATGGTTTTTCTACTGTGAAATCGAAAGCATTTATGGCTCAATTTTAATCAACAAAATGTTTTACAAGTTCTGATGTGCTAAATTTAAATTTTACAAAACAAGAACAAGAACCGCGACCCCAGGTTGTACTAGAAAAAGGGGCTCTCGACCTAAATTTATTACAATCTTCTTTAACCCAAAAAAATTTCATTCGCAAAAAAGGTTTTAAATATTGAAGTGTTTATAGGTTCACATATTAAAATAAAAATTAATGATGCACGTAATGTATTAAGATATCGATAAATAATGATTTATAAATTTTGGGGGGCCCTAACTTTGCGAGGCCCCGAGAATCGGGCATACCAATAGGTACGCCACTGTATAGCAGGTAAAACCATAAACTAGCAAAAATAATTAATACTACCTACACAAAGAACAAAGCATGTAGCCTGTAGGTACGTATATTGTGTACAAATCAACACAAGGAAATTATTACGCAGTTAAGAATCTAACTGCATATAGGTAGGTCTACCTATGTTTTTAAACAAAGGAAATAACATTTTTGTAAATTTATCTATTATTTTAATCGAAGTATCTTCGAGATAAATTATTAATTATATTGCGGTTATTATATTTTTTTAGTCATATTATCATTATTATCAAGTTTGTCCGTTATTTTCATTTAAAATAATAATACGTATTCAGAATATCTATTACGTACAAAATGTTGAAATTAATTTAGGACAGGCCATAAAAATTGACTTTTTAATGGGAATAAGAAATATCTACAAGAATGGTACAATAAAAATTAACAAAAACTGAACACCTAAATAGCCATACACAGCTGTTTCCACTAAACACAAAACAAAAACAACAACAAAGAAATCCAAATTTATAACTTACCAAAATTATTAAAGAGCACTTGTCGACCGTACACTACCCCGTACACGACAATAATGATTAAACACTCGAAGAAATTGTTTTTAAATATACGACTCCGTTTAGAGAAACCAAAAAGGCAAACTGAAACAATAATTTAGTAGGAAATGAGGGTTCTACTTCTGTGTATTTATTGGGTCATGTGACTACTGACCTCAGTATGACGGTGATTCATAATAATTTCATAAATGGTACCAAAGTATTGAAGACGAGCTGGCAACATCGAAAAATAACAGACAATAAAATTTCAGTAGCGTAACAAACAATTTTCATAATTAGCAAGGATTATATTTCAATATAAAAGAAACGCATCGAAGATATTTTGATGTCTTAATAATACTCTTTCTAATCCAAACGTTGGTAAAATTCTACAGAATGTACACACGATTTTCGGTAATTTTTACACGAATTCTCGCGGGGTGAAAGTTTTTCGCGGGGGGTGCTGATGCAATGGCATTTTTCTTCGACAGTTTGAGTCAGAACCCTGTGCCTGATAAGGACATGGTGCTGGTTAATCTGCGATGACCATATAATTGAGTTGTGCATTTTATTACTGTTGGAATTTCAGAAATTATGTATACCTAAATGTATTTTTTAACAGCTAAAGTGAAACAGGAAGTACACTTCTGATCTAGGCAGGATTTTTTTTTTCTTTCAATATATTTAATAATAATAATAGATTTATTCTCTACAGATAAAATCCATTTACAGAGAAATTACAACAATAGAATATGCACGTAAAATATGTAGATAATAGTTGTTAACTTTTACATGATGAAGAAAAGAAATATACCTATTATACAGACATTATGCTAATATATTGTATATCGTTGTGCAAAATTAAAAATTAAAAAAGAAACAAAACAGACAGGAAACGGATCAATAAAAAGTAAACTATATTTTATCCATATCCAAAACAATTTCAGTATATACTATATAATATACGGGTACAAATGTTTTATTTAATTATTACTTGCCATGTTTACTTATCTGATTTAGTTATCACAAAAAATTATATTTTCGATTTTTTGTTCACTAGCATACCTGTTTACCTATTTGGACTTTGGATCAAAATAATGACAGTTTAATACAGTTTATTGCAAATATACAGACAGTAAACAAAAACGATTTATTTGAGATAATTTTTGTCTTGTAATTTTGTCAATATTTCCCCAAATTAGAATATTACGCACGCCTCTAGTTCTACAGAGATATACTCTATGAGATAACACCATGAAGATAGCACAGAGTAGATGCCAAATATTAGATTCTTTGAATCATTAATCAATTCATTGCTCGCAACTCATACGTTCGGTCATTTTACCAAATTTAACTTCAATGACCTTAACATAGTTTTTTTATATTGTTTAAAAACTGGAAAGTGATACCGCTTCATAAAAACTGAATAAACATGCTTTGAAAAATTAATATCGATCTTCTGTAACAAACATTAAAAAAATTGATAGCAAATCTGCAAATTATCGATTATCAAAAAAATAAGACGTTTATTTGTTTCAGAATTGAAATGAGTGACACACAAACCTGTCTCGACTCCCTCCGAAATGAACGAATTTGTCATTGAATCAGTGATCATTGAAAAATAAAAATGGCGAACAAGCAATATGACTTGACTCTTCAACAGCAAAGAATTTTGCAAGAAAAAGCTATGAGAAGGGCGGCATTGCGAGAAGAATTTCTTAAGCAAACATCTAATCCATACAGGCATGCTGTTGGCACAGGCGGTAGTATAGTAAGTTAATTATAAATTAAACTATTTTCTTACATTATCTGCTAAAATCTGAATATAGCCAAATATACTTATTTTGTATAGAAATACAGTGTTGTCAAATTTTAATGTAGATTTATAATCATTCGATAGTGATGTAATAATATAATTGATGTCAAAATCTGTGTGTTTGTATTTATAAACAAAATTTTATGGTTTTTACGAAATTGTCCAAATATAGATAATTATATTTCAGTTTACAGGCTCCCCTTATCTCTGGCACAAATGATATTTGTATTTTCATTTTCTAATTTTACTATATAAGTATTTCAGCTGAAATAGGCCAAGATGTCACCCATAAGAAATAAAAAATTTGCCTCCCAAAACGTTTTTCAGTACTGATATTTTCTATTTTTTCAGTTTGATGCATCAGTGCAGCGCTTTCAAGCCATGAAAGTAAGCGGTTACGAACATTTTAAACCATCTTCTCGGGCAACTTGGAATGCTATGGTATTTTTTGTAATACCGACAGCACTTGTAGGATATTATTTGAAAAACAGTCGCGATACAAAGGAGAAGCAAATTCGAACTGGTCAAATTGCGTACAGAGACCGTCAATTTAAATTTGTATAAAATAATTCATTTTTCGTGTAGAATTTTGTTGTCATTGTAAATAAAATAGTTGATTTGAAATATTGAGAATTATTTAATTGTTACAAGTCTTCCCTTTTTTCCTATTCCTGTACTTAGGTGTACGTTCCGGAAACTCCACGCAAAAATTATCTTTCTATAGTGAGGATTTCAGACCCTTGAAAAGCTAAAATTGCTGAAAACTGATAAATAGTGAACAGGGTATAAGGAAATAAATGCAAAACAAATGATGAAATATAAAACAATATTTTTAAAAGAAATGTATACAAAGTATCATGTTTAAATAAATTATCGTTCTTCTAAATGTTTATCTCTGGTAATAACCGATTCTTCAAATTTTATCATGTATGTTGTTCCTTTATGCCAATGCGCAGTAACTTTTGCAGGCTGAAAAAAAAAATTGAATAAACGAGGTGCACACTGGCTTATGCAATAAAGATAGCGATTTGCCGTTTCTACTGATAATTGTTATTATAATTTCACTGAAATAAGTATCGAATTTATCTTACTACAACTAAACGGGTTCATCGTAGTTGTAGGTCAAGACATGATTATCACAATGCAGCACCGATCTCAATAATTATGTGGATTGTCAACTAGTCCCTAATACGATGCAGTAAAGCTTCTTAGAAACAAAAAGACTTAATAATGTCTTGATTACACGTAACGAGTAGAGTGCCGAAAGGGCGCAGGGAAGGGCATTCGGTCTAGTAAACAGAATAGGGTCCGAGTGACTGTCTCGCTATTACTCGGCTGGGCTACTCGATGATGTATTTTTACCTACCGAGCACTCGGCCCAGAGCACTGTCTCGCCCCTGTACTTGTTACGTTTAATCAAGGCATAAACGAAAGAAAGGGGAGAAACATACATAAATCGGGAATGTAAAAACGCCCTCTATCTGGGTGTTTAAAAAAAAGTGTGCGTGGCCATCACGCCCGTTGGAATTGAAACTTCTAAGTTAAATATCCACGATTTGCTACGACTTCGTAACGATTAACGAAAATTGACACACGACTGTCTTACTTTACTGGCAGGTTACTTCGTAAGGAGTGGGACGATCGAAATTCCCCCCTCCCCTGCGTTTCACTTTTCGTTACGCCCTAATTTCTTAACGTGCGAACTTCTACAGTGGCATTTCACTTCAAAAAATGTAACATCACGGTCGTCGGTTGGGACTGCAGTAACAGTGTACTGTGTATTATTTATAATGCCGAGTTTGGGAGAATAACGTGTCCCTATAAATCCGCCATGGGTTCCTAGGCTGACTATTATGGAAACGTCAACAATAAAGATGACATTTTTTTAACGTTTTTTTTTTTGTTATCAGTAATGGGTGTTTTATTATTATCGGAAATGAGCAACATTATATTGTTTTTACCAAAACAATTGATTCCGTGAATTAATAATAATCATACAAAAATGCAATTTAATATTAATTTCACGTGCTTGTTAATTACTCTGATATGAAACAAATGTTAATAATTCAGTTATTAGCAGTATCGTTTAGAGAAGATAGTAGCGTCATTTCTGCGCACAAACAAGTTCGGGTCAAACGGGTCTTTTTCTAACAAGGGGTGGTCAATGGTGCGTCTCGACTGGCGACGGACAACTAAATGAGCATATTCATAGGACCACTCCTTGTTAGAAAACATAGATCCGCCCGATCCGAAACTCGTTTGTGCACAGAAATGATGAAATCACGCTACTGCTCTAATATTATCGAGCTTGAGAATAGCCGAGCGTGTAGCAGTGGTGTTGTTTACATGGCGTTGATATGGTTCCTCTATTACAAGTCCCCAGTTCCCGGGTTCTATCCCAACAGCTGGTAAAAGTGTCAATTAGATTTTCAATATATTATTAAAAAAAAAAATAATGAATTGAAAATATGAATTGGTGCTAGGCCCAAATAACCTTAGCTGTTGGTGGTCTTTAAAACACACGGAACACACGATTCTAATATTATCTCTTTTCAAGGTTCCGTACCAAAGCGGTAAAAAACGTTATTTTTTTTAAATAATAAATTGAAAATCCAATTGACACTTTTACCAGCTCTCGGGCTAGAACCCGGGAGCTGGGGACTTGTAATAGAGGAACCATAGCAACGCAATGCAAACAACAGCATTGCTACACGCTCGGCCATTCGCAAGCCCTATATAATATGTTATCAACTTGACATTTGGCACACTTATAAAACTTCTGTATCCGCGTCGCGCATATAGTTCAAGAATCGGAATCACAAAAATATTTTTTTTGTCTACTTTTGGGGAAGTAAAGGTATCTTATATTTTTTCCGCAAACCGCACCATTTGAAAGATATTGAAGATTTAAGTTTGATTATTTTAAGACAAATTTCATTTTAGTTTATGAATTTTATAACTCGACAATAAATGACTATTATAAATCTTCAATATCTTTCAAATGGTGAGGTTTGCGGAAAAAATATAAGATACCTTTTTTGTAGAGCATTAAATTTCCTACAAAATTCTCTTAAAACATTTTTCTGTCCAATCAATTAATGATGAGGTATGAATTTTTTTCTATAAGGACTGAGAAAAAAATAAAAAACTGTGATGCGGAGGATCTTCCTATTAAAATTAAGAGCTCATATTTGGTGAGAATTTTTTTAAGGTGTCTAGCAACCTATTTTTCCGTCACTTGTGAGTTTTGACTTTTGTGACGCTATTGAATTCAGCAGGGCCGGCGCGTCAAAATATGCCGCATAAGGCGAATACAACTTTTGCCGCCCCCCCCCCCCCCCACGAATAAACGCTGCCTGGCTGCCTGCAATTTGTAAATACCCCCTTTTCAACTTATGGTATTTGCGCCGAGCGGCTGGGCGACATGCGACATCTTTTATCTAGTAGTAGAAGGTAGAATTAAGAATCGGTGAAAACATCATTTTTAAAAAGTAGAATACCGCACGAAAAATTCGCTGCTACAAAAATATGTCGCCCTAAAAATATGGCGCCGTAAGGCGATCGCCTGTCCGACCAGGCGCACGTGCCGGCCCTGGAATTCAGTTGTCGATCGTCTATAATCTCTTTCTTTGCGTACGAGATAGTTGACCGATTTTTCACAAAAATAATTATGTTTAAAAGATAACAAAAGAACACATGACTGCGGGTCAACATTACTACTACGCATTTACAATTATTTTATTTGATAAAATTTCGAACCCTTGATCTGTTTGCCTGACCTGTCAATGCACGTGTAGTCTGCTGACTCTAGTCTGGCAATGACATGTACAGAAATAGTGTGTAAAAAAATTGTTATCATTTTTTACGAAATATGTGCAAAAAAACAGTAAATATTTAATGTTGATATCACATGATAGTTATAAAATGTCCAAAGTATAGGTTTATAAATAGCCAAGCTACCTCTTCCTTGTAGACAGATTGATTGTAGATTATAGACGCTCAACAGCTGAGCTCTGAAGTTGAATTGAATTGTGTTTTAAAGACCATCAACAGCTAAGGTTATTTGGGCCTAGCACCAATTCATATTTTCAATTCATTATTTTTTTTTTTAATAATAAATTGAAAATCCAATTGACACTTTTACCAGCTCTCGGGCTAGAACCCGGGAACTGGGGACTTGTATAGAGGATCTATAGCAACGCCATGTAAACAACAGCACTGCTACACACTCGGCTATTCTCAAGCTCAGCTCTGAAGTTATCAGCGGCTATGTGTGTATCAGAAATCCGACACAAACCGATTGGTACGAGTTCGGATTCCTGGGAGCGCTAATTCCCAAAAACATTGGAATGTAATCTACATTCCAATGTTCCCTCTTAGGGACCTTCCTTGTAAAAAATCAACATAAATCAATGAAATCGTGATTTTGTCTGTAATTTTTTTGCGGAATTTCGACTTACATGTACAGTTTATACCTAGATCGCCATTTACATAATATTTATGTCAGTTTGTTTGGGATTAACTCGAAAACTACTAGACTGATTTTGACCGTAGTTCTACTATAGTAAAAAAAATTAAGAAAAATCGCAGGATAGTGGACAAAATATTTGATTTATTTAATTTAAATCAAATATTTTGTCCACTATCCTGCGATTTTTCTTAATTTTTTTTATAATCACGATGGACACGATTTCTAATATAAAAGTTCTACTATAGTGTTTGTTGGATCATAAGTACTGTTTGGTCATTTAAAAAAAAAAAAAATTCGACTGATGACCAGTCCTATACTTCCCACCTAGTAAATATTTGCAAAAAATAAACACTCTTTTGTTTATTCTTTGAAAAAAAGCATGGCCCTCTTTTTTGTTTAGTGATCTACTGATGGCTAGCTTAATATAGCAAAAATCATGGTTATCTTGATTTACGTACAATTTTTATTTTTTTTAGTAAAATATTTTTTTTCTCGAAAACTACATTTTAGAGAAAAAAAATATTTACATTTTTTGCATAACATCTAGAATTCATTTATATTTTTTTTATCTATGTTAATACGTGACATTGAGAACGTTTTTTTTAATATCTCAGGATCCACTGAACCGATTTGACTCAAAATCTAACCAGATCTAAGTTAAAGGCGATAAACACAATAGAACAATCGGCATGGCCATATGTTGTTCCGTTTTTACGATATCGAAGGCGAAAAATTGACCACATACACACACACACACACACACAGACATCAGTCAGAAAACGACCTTAAACGATTGCTAGGGTCTCAAAACGTGAAGATCTGTTAAAATCTCGAAATATTTTTTTTGGACTATAGATTATAGTAATACCAATCTATGGTTATTTATAGCATTGATATATCTAGGTAGGTATTTATTTAATGTATCCCATTTAAGGGTGTTTGAAATAATTTTCACTTTCACGCTGAGCTCTCGCTAGTACGAAGTTTCACACCTACAACCTAGCTATAATGAATTAACACTCGCATGTAGTGAAAATCAATTGATTCCGAAGCATATAAGAAGAATGTTAGATTAGTAATAATGTCATGACTGAGTAATTGTAAGCTCATTCCGCCGCGAAAGTGGAAAGGTTCAGGTTAGAATCCTGACTGTGACTATGGTTGGTAAAATGATTTTTTCCAATATGTTTGGAATCAATTATATAATTGGCTGCTTTCCAACAAAAATTTTCAATTGATTATAATGTGACCTAAGAGGTATTGAACTTAATAAATGCTACAATATTTCTTTTTAATTATTGCAATTCTATTCAAATATCCCTACAACAATGCTAATAATAAAACTTTAAAGGGAATTTGTTTGTCTCTTCCGTCATAACTATTAAACCTCTAATTCGATTTCCATCATCAGGTCGAAAATATGTCATAATATGTCAATGGAATGCAAAGTTAAGTTGATCGGATACGTGGAAGTTGGCCAAAATTGGATTTGCAAAATTTGATCAAATAAAAGCTAAATTGTAAGATACTCACAAAACCAGCATTTGTAAGTACAGCTTCTATTATACCAGCAACATAAACTGCGCAATTTAAACTTCCTTTATCGCGAGGTACCGACACAAAGCGATTTACAACCGATTCTTTTTCCATCAAGTAGTATGTTCTCTCATCGTCGTTGGCGTGTTCTAGCTTATCGGCCTCACGTCCAAACAAAGACTGCAAAAAAAAATAGTCGATTGTAATGAGGTATACAGATTATATCAAATTAAAGCTGTGCATAGGGCGTTCTGTGTGTAAGATAGAGATCGATATATAAAGCAGTAAGTAAGAATGAGATAAATGATCGCTAATAGAAAGTTTCTGTAAATTTTGTCGTAATCATTAGTCGTTTACTGTGGTTACTTAAGACTACTGAAATTATTGATAAAATCACAAAACAAAGATGACGCTATCAGGTTGCATGGGTAGGTATTATTTAATTACAGTAACTACAGAAAATTGCTATTAGCGATTATTTATCTCGTTCTTACTTATTGCTTTATATCGATCTCTATCTTACACACAGAACTTCCTATGCACAGCTTTAATTTGATACAATCTGTATTACTGACGAGTAGTGATAGTATGTTAAAACGAGCGCCAGCGAGTTTTAAAAGTCACATGAATCGTAATATCATTACGCACGAGCTATACATAGTATTTTTTGCCATACCCACTATAAAATAGCTACTTTTCACTTCATTTCCAGTATTTTCAAAAAAATTTGGCAGTTGTTTTGTGTCGCCAACTTCACATTTATAGCAGGCCGTGAGTAGGCAATAGCGGGTGGATCTGAGCGAATAAACATAAATCACTATGGAAACTATTTATTTACCACACTAGTGTGTTTTAACAACACATCTGCCTGTCAACTGACCCATTTCATGCATACATACACGCATGTAAAGTAACTATTTTACAGTGGGTATGGCAAAAAGTTGATTTTCAATCATTGCAATTTTGATATTTCTAAAAAAATACTAATAACAACGAAAATAGAGGAAATTAAAAAAAAATATGAACCGATTGTGAAATACACAAAATTATGTATTCTTAAAAAAAC
Source organism: Mongoloraphidia duomilia (assembly GCA_039654895.1). Classification (NCBI taxonomy): domain Eukaryota; kingdom Metazoa; phylum Arthropoda; class Insecta; order Raphidioptera; family Raphidiidae; genus Mongoloraphidia; species Mongoloraphidia duomilia. The sequence goes on along the minus strand of CM077516.1, from coordinate 82,440,302 downwards.
AATTTAGTAATTTTTTAACCACAACAATTCCATTAATTGTTGTGGTTAAGAAATGACTAAATTGCCAACCACAGTGCTCTTAGTAAATTCTTGTTTGATTGTTTCTAAACAGAATACAGTAAAAATAAATACAACGCACATGAAATTTATATAATTTGTCTGTTCTTTGCTTATTCTCGTAAGTATATTTTAATATTTATCCGAATTTATTATTCTCGTAAGTACTTCCCGAAATGTTTAGTGAAACAAAATGATAAAATATTTACCTTCCATAGAGTTGACTTTACAAATAACAGAATATTTAAGAGTTTCGTTTCTCTTTTCCCATTTCGTTCTCGAACAAAATATAAATCGATTAGTTTCACGCCTACATCTTGACCAATTTCATGAAGCCTACAAAAATATTAAAAATAATATAAATGAAAAATATATTATTTTTAATTTTCAGTAATCTTACTTCGTCTGCAACTCTGGAACTGTATGCACTTGATTTTGACAATACTGAACAACTTCTGAAAAAAGTAGTGCAAATGTACTCAGAGCTATTTCTCCTTTACCACGACTTAAAGGTTTGTCTAAAATGCTGGTCCTTGGACGTGAAGATGACAGAGTAATACTCATTATGTCTTTTTAATTTGATTTTTTTTATTAATCTCAAATAACAATTTTCTATACGTTTTTTTGTAATTTTGTTAAATCTTCTGTCAAACTGACATTTCCATTTTTCATGTTTAGGCGATTCAGTGTTGCCATTTCACTAGTTGAAGTTGTCATGAAAAACAAAAACAAAATTCCTATTCCACAAAAGTCACTACTGTCATTTAAATATTTAATTTTTGGATGCTTTTTAATTTTGTAAAAATAGTTACATTAAAAGTAATTCGTCAAAATGATGCGATATGAATTAGAAGGTGAAAGATTGGCAGATCAAAGTCCGTGTGCAGGAGCTCGAGCTGATTTGAAAATGTGTTTATTAGAAAGTGATTGTTGCAAAAAGGTAATATTTTAAGGTTATAATCACAGATGAGAGCCTGAGCATAGTGGAAATATATTATGGAGCCTGAGTGACAGGTTCTGTAAAAAGCCCAGCTAGGATGATTAAACTTAACAGACATTCCGTATAAATCACTTATGAAACTGTTATCCTACAGGAATTATTTACTTACAAGAGTATGGTTGACAATAGTATTGTCGAATCCTTGGTTTAATATTTACTTTTGTACAAAAAACGTCTTTTTAAAAGTAACTGACGCATGATGGCAACAAACTAAATGTAAATTTCAAAAATCATATAAATTTCCTATAGGTATCTGTAGTTTTCAAATTTCACATGACTAAATTTTGACTGGTTCCTAACTTTGTACATAAAATAACCTTTTTTTTCTTTTGAATTTTAGTTTAAAAAAACTCCTCGAGAATGTTTAAAAACAACTGATGGATCTGTACCTTCGGATTGCCAGGCCTTACGAAACACTTTTTTTGAATGTAAACGATCATTGGTAAGGTAGTAAAGAATTTAGCTACTATAAATATTGTGGTATTTTGTCAGTATTAAAGTTTATTAATTAACTCGATTTTTTTTGTGGCAAGTCATGGTTCGAGTTGTAAAAGCACTTTTAGTAAAGATTAAAAAGCTTCCACAAAATTTTAACTAAATCGACTAGACAAGATCGGACATACAACACTAATTTGCGGGTAGTGAATTACTTACCGAAGGATGTATATAATTTTGTGCAGGTTTTGAATTGATAAAATGCATGCCGAATGACGTTAAGTAAAATTTAATTATTTTAAGCGATGTATTAAGGGATACATTTTTTTTTATTTTGTCCAGAAGTAGATTTAAGTTCTTGCACTGCAAACCGAAAAAAAAAAATATTACTTTATAGGGTTCTGTATCTCCGTATGGAACCCTACGATGTCCGTCCGTCTGTCACAAGGCTCTATCTCACAAACAGTAAGAGATAGCTAATTTAAATTTTCGTAGATTGTGTATTGTTGTGGCATGAATCCTGGTAAATAATTAATAATCAGAATTAAATTTTCAATATTTTAATAAATTAAGGTTTTTTTTAGTTGGACAACAGACAGCGTTTTCGAGGAAGAAAAGGATATTAGATATAGATATATATAAATAAAATATAATTAGTTTTGTAACTTTTTAATAAATATATAATGTATATATTATAATTTAAAATCTGCAAAAAACCTTGTGATTTGTACAATATAATATAATATTGTATAATGTAAATAAAAAGTCAATAAATAATTCAATATTAAATCGGATCACAGGCAATGCTTTTTTATTACAATATTTGCTCTATAATATTTATGTATAATAATTTTGATAATATTATAATTGGCAAATAGGGAGATTTTTTACATGGAATTGAGCAAGATATGTAAAATATTTTAGTATATACTGATAAATTGTTATTCCATGACCAAATCTCATAAAGGAAACATGTTGAAAACAAAATAATTATTTTATACACAATATACCTACACAATATTACATGATATGTCTAAAAATTGCATTTGATCATGTGGTGTACAAACATAGACACACAGTCTGTTTAGAATGGAAAAATTGGCTAAATCAAATTATTATACTTTTCACTGACAAGGAGTCGCGTTTTCCACTCGTATTTTTTGTACCAGAAATCGAGCATTGGTTACGGATGGGTCAGATGGCAAAAAATATCGATATACCTATATTGTATCGATATTTATAAAAAGTATCAATATTATCGATGCAAAAAATATTGATACATCAATATATTGTTCGGTATTTTTAAAACCGATCAATGTCATGGAAATATCGCTTAATATTCACAAATACTAAAATATATTTTATATATCGAATGAATTGTAAATTATAGACGCTCGACAACTGAGGTCATTAGCGTCCTTTATATATCGGAATATCGATATTAAATTTTGAGTATCGAAAAGCGATTATTTTTTGATGTGCATGTTTTATTTAAATTTTTAAATGATAAAAATATATTGGATTGATAATCGATATTTTGATGGTATCAATATTTTTTATCCATTCGTAGCATTGGTTATCGGGCGTTGCAAGTATTATAAAATAGTTTAATTTTGTCACAATATAAATATATACAGATTGTATCAAATTAAACCTGTGCATAGGGCATTCTGTGTGTAAGACAGAGATTGATACATAAAGCAATAAGTAAAAATGAGATAAATGATCGCTAATAGGAAGTTACTGTGGTTATTGTAAATAAATAATACTGAACAACCTGATAGCGTCATCGTTGTTTTCTACAGTAAAAATAGTTTGATACAATCTGTATATAGTGATAAATATGTTGAAACTCTTTTTCGACAGACGCTATATATTATCTTTTGAAATATGTATTTCAAAATTCAAGTTGAATTTGATGACAAAACATAGCCAATAGGTATGACATATTGCAAATGACAAAATAATAACGCAGACATCTCTCTGCATCTATATTTTAAACGCAGCCGAAATATTAATGTCTGGATCAATATGAATACATTTTTTATCGCCGTTTTTACCCCATCGTCATTTGAATTTCCCAATACCTACACAAATGTGCAATTTTTTGCGAAATGTTTATTCCGAGATTTCACAGAAACCGTTGATTTTTTCATCACCTACTAAAAACAACAACGTCGATCAAGATTTTTTTCATAATGGCGAAGTCTAAAAAAAAAATGGATGCGTGTACTTTGTACGCGCGTTAGAAGTTATACTGCTTTGGCGTGATAAACTAATTTTTAATTTTCATGCAAATAATTTATTGAAATATAAAATAATAAAAGGACTGGAGTGAATTTATTTATATTTGTTTATATGGTAACCATGGAAATCATTAATGCTGCAACTTCATCCTGTTAAATTTTCGTGACGCGATGCGCGCGCATAGTAAAAATTCACTCATCATTTTTTCATAACGCGCCAAAAGAAGTATAACTTCAAAACATTAAACATTATGACAAAATATAAAAATGTAATTAGAGCTGCCTTTAGAAGTTATATTTCAGTAAAAATTTTCAATTGTTCGTCAATGTACACAGGTCCTTCCCAATCATTGAACTAAAAGGACGCCATCGTTACAATTTTTTGTTCTAAACTGTACAGTTTTTAATTTTTACTCAAGGTTAATTTTCAATATATAAAAAAATAAACCCAATAAAACTGTTTTAAAATTGTAAAAAAATTATATTTTCTATCAAAAAAACGTAAGATTATTGTAACAAATAACATCAATTCAAAGGCAGGGCCGTGAGAAGGGAAAATTGCGCTCGGAGCATAGCATTAATTTTGCGCCCCTCATCCTTCAAATATCAAATTACAGGTAAGTACTTGTTAGAGTAGCTTCTGATGCCCCCTAGAGTCGGCGTCCGAGGCCTAGATCACTTTCGCTCCCTGTTTCGCACGACCCTGATCAAAGGATTCTCAACGGCGCCTCGTGTATTTAATATTTAGTCCATAGCGCTTAGGACGGCCCTGAATGTGCAGGTACATAAAAATGTATATTAAGTATGACGAACAATAAATAAATAAGTTAATAATTATGTAAAAATGGACTGTGATAGTTTTTTAAGCGCATCTAGTACCAAAGGGCACAAAAACAATATTCAAAAATCGAAACTATCTGTATAGGGTATAGACTGTAGGTAATGCATTGAGGTACCTCAATGAGGTAATGTTTCACGTCCTACTTAGCCTTTAGTACTCTGGCAAAGATCTGATAAACGGGAATCCCACGACTGCTATAATACTTCGCAAATATTATTTTGTCACTTGTGGGTACTTTCCACGTCATGGTAAAGCCGGCTCCAGACCGACATGGTCAACGATTGCCAATGTTGGCGAATGTATTGGCGACCAATGTTAAGCCGCCTCTACACGTTGGGCCAGCGTGTTGGCCCACTTGGCGTATTTTGGTCGTTGGCGACCAACACTGGCTGGCCAGCCGAATAGTGTCGGTTTTCGTGCACACATCAAAGAATCTTGGCGCGCAGTGTTCACACGTTGGTACGTTGGCCCAACGTGTAGAGGCGCTTTAGCCTAAATGGATATACTCAAATGATCACATATGCCTAAAGCCTTTAGGCGTATGTATCCACACGAATTATATACTTCAATTTCAGAAATATTTATCACTTGTAGGACTACTTTTCAATTTCCATGTCATGATAACACTTGTACAAATGTTTGCCACTGGTCCATTTCTACTATTAAGGACGGCACATAATTTGTATAATTGACTAGCGGTTCTGCCCGGCTTCGCACGGGTGCTAAAAATTTATGAACTTACAGAAACCTTCCCTGGCGTGCGCACAACAACTCACCAAAGTTTCATCGCAATTGGATAAATGGTAAAGGAACGCATAGAGGACAAACAAACAAACAAAGAAACATTCATCCTAATTAAGTTGACGCTTGTCGATGCTTTCTCACAACTTACACGCAAACTCTTAAGCCCCCCGCAAAATTAAGTTTGGGTCTCTTATCAGGATACAGTTTGCAGTTTTTACCTTATAGTACGTACTACGTTTGTAGAGGTAATTAAATATGTATCAACCTGGTTGGGCCCCTATGATGGCTGGGCCTCCCCGCTGTGCGGGGGAGTAGGTTACGCCATTGAACTTACAAGTTTCCAAGTGAATCGTGAGAATGCCATGACAATTATCGAAAAAAAACATTTGACAAGCAACAGTGATACAATCTTTTTCTGCCACTTGATAGCGCCACTCACGCCATTCAAATGCCAGAACTGTTTACATTATCGGCCACCTGATGGCGCCACTGGCCAATGGAGTATCTGTCATACCAATGTGAGTATTGTTTACTACTAGCGCCATCTGACGAATAAAAATAAAAACATTTGAAACATATCTTACTTGAATACTTGCCACTAGCGCAATCTGACGAATAAAAAGTTGGTAGTACCTACTTATTATTCGCCTGTACCCTTGTATAAATTATTGGTGCAATTGTCAAGTACACACGTGGTGGGATTCCAGCTTTAGCCCCTGTGTCACCACAAATCGATCACTCTGACAGACTGTTTAAAGTAAAGCATATTACGATTTCTTATATAAAAAGCTATATAAAAGCTTCGCCAAATCACAGCTTAGTGAAATGTATCAGCTGAATCACTCGAGAAGTTATTTTGCGCAAGTGAACCGCCATATTCTTAGCAGGCACAGCTGCCAATACATCTATTCAGTTAGAGCAAGTGAGAGAGATAAAAATAACCCATAGACCTATACAGTTAGAGCAACCAAGAGAGATAAATACAACGCAACACATGTTGAATGAGATAGTGAATCGGTGCTTCCGTCCTGCGCATTGTTGTGGCAGCTGGATTGTTGTTATCTCTTTCACTTCCTCTAACTGGATAGTGGATAGGTCTATTCTGACTCAAACTTTCGTATCAATGTTTTTTGTGGTATCAATCGTGTGGCAAAATTAGGAGTGGGGTTATTGCACGCTTACCATAGTTCTAGCGATTCTGCTGATATTAATATATGCTGTGAGCAAACTATCGGTTAAGTAATCTGCAAATGTATAAAACTAAATTCTTCTACTTATTAATATTATTGATTTTTGCAGAATAATGTCAAATACATATTTAGTTCCTATTTAAAACTATATTTACTGGGCACTAATCGTTAAGTGGAACTAGAATACTAATGTTATTGTGCTTCACTCGAAATTGTCCTACAAATTAATGATTTATTTATATTATTATTTAAATATGTAAATGGGGATATGTATATTGATTGAAACATGAAAGCCAACTTTTGAAAAACGTGAAGATTTTTTTAAAGGCATAAATTTGATAAATTTTGGTTTTAAATATTTTCATTAATTATTTATCTATCATCTAATCTTCTAAGGTAATAGTATTTATTTTCATTGATATTTCTATTAGTATAAAAATTAATTTACGTTTGTTTCCTAAAAATCAAAACATATTTTAAATTAAACAAAACATTTTCGCAGGTGCATCCTAATTTCTAAAAACCTACGAGTGTGACGTACTCATCCACCATTTTTATTCTTACTTCTAAGTTCTAACATACAAATAATAAAGAAGAAGTACCTAATATAAAAAAATAAAATGTCGAATAATTATATTTACTTACTTAAAACTATTCGAAGAGTTCAGAAAATATTACAGGAGTTAATCACTTTTTTTTTGTTAAAATAAAATAAAAATACATCAACCTCTCGATTAACGCGATAAATTGGTTCTGCAAACAAATTTCGCATAATATCCTGGAACACACCCACAAAAAAACAGAAATTCTGAAAATTGCTAATTCTGTCTAGGCATCCGATAAACCGTACATTTAAGTCAAATTTAGGTTTAAAACTTACATTTATTACAGACACGGTTTTATTTATTTGTATTGAGTCTTCAGACGCTTATGGTCTCTGTTGTCGAGCGTCTATAATTCTATCTATATATCTATCAGGCTCTATCTGTATTGATTCCTTCTCGACCTTACAAGGAGCTTGTCTCAATTCCCCAGGTCGCTGGCAATAAATATATGTCTACTATGTTGAAAAATCAATCATAAAATAAAATCATATAACCAAAAGGAATTTAGGAACAGATGTAAACAAAATTATGTAATATTGCGTCATGTTGTCGAACTGTGGCGTACTCAGAAGGGAATAGATAGATTGTAGACGCTCAACAACTAAGGTCATTACCCGTGGCTCCGTTCACGTATATTACTAGGTATATTGTTAATTTATTATCCCCTCCGCGAGAAATTCTCTCCCTGCGAAGCGAAGTATGATTTATTATTATTTAACAGAATATGGACTCGCCCGGCACTAAACTCGTTTGTGCGCATGTATGACGCTGGTGTCTTCTCTAAACAATACTACTCTAATTACTAATACTTAGTTACTAGTTACTAACAATTTAATGGAACGGAAACGCAATAAAACAATGTAAAGCATACTCGTTCTTAGATTTTCCCATGCAATGATATTACATTGTGAAACTATAAGTATATTAGTCACTGTCCACAATTTTTGACCTGAACTATACGATACGAGATAAAAATAAATAGCGAGTTATCTGATTATTATTTCATTTTCTGCCACACGACAAGAATCCATACACACGCTATCCTACTACAGCAGCTTTTCGAACTATTGTTTTATTAATGAAAAATTTGAACTATACCTATGTCACATGTTAGGTGATTTATGGTTAAGGTTTCGTGGTCAGACAATATATATCCATTTCAATCAATACTAAATACTAATAATATAAAACTGCAAAGAGAGGTTATGTATCTAGCTGTCTGTTCCGCCATAACTTTTAAATCGGTAATCCGATTTCAATGAAATTTGCTACACGTATTTAGGACTCCTAAACTCAATGGACATGCTATTTTATATCCGGCTTCGCTCGCGTTAAGGTAGGACTCTCATACAAATAAAAGTATTTTTCATATAAAATCGACAGAACTGATTTTCTGTAAAATTCGATACACGTATTATGGAGCCTAATCAACAAACTGAAATCAATTGAATGTAAGTACAAAGCTCCGGTCATGATGAAAAAAATGTGCCCTTAATTTTAATGCCTGGCTACGCCATTGCTATCGCATGTGTTGAGATATTGATGCTGCTATATCTCCACAATCTACATATAAATTGTATTATTTTGTTTGTGCAAACCAAATTCGGAAAAGATAGAATCGTCATCTGCCAGAAAAACATTTTAATCAATAATATACGTTCAAAATAAGAATTTGTATAATTTTTGTTTGAAATATGGCTTACATTTGGTACCTATATCTATATATTGTATAGCTCGAAAAGTGAATAAGTATTGGTTGTTGAGCATCTATGATCACTGTTTTGGCGACCGAAAATTAATTCCAAGAGAAACTTTTTTTCTAAACGCTTAAAGTTTCGTCAGAAATGAAAAAAAAATCAAATAATTAATATAGTTTCGTTATAAGTTTTTAATAGAATTTAAAAAAATCATGCAAATTCCTTATTGCAAAAATATTATAAAATAACTAACCAAAAAGTTGATTTTTTTGGAATACATTTTTAATTAAGTAGAGGCTTTAAAAAGATCACCGTTAAAGAGGAGGTTCTCAATTCAATCAGTAAACATTATGTATTTTTTTTAATGTAGATATTATGTCTAGTGGTAGTAGCTTTTTTAAAGGAGGTTTTTTTATATGAAGTTTTTTGAAAATATGAATATCCTTTTAACATTGGAAATGTTTATGTTCGTATATGGGAGCAGAGTTACGAGTTTTCGTTCAAGGCCAAAAGACAACGGTGTCTCGATCAAGTAAGGAGCAATCATGCAAAATTGAACAAGTGCAATTTTTTCGAAATGTGTTTTATATCATGTCTAGTTAATTGAGAGGTATTTGCGACGATCTGCGGTGTTATTTTTAAGCAAATGTTAATAAATACTGTAGAAAAATCCATTTAAAAGTTAAGTAATCAAGCAAAAGTGAACGCGTATATAACAGAAGAATAATAGGGTTATTCCTGACAAAACTAAACAGTGCATTGATAAATATTGTGTGTATAATAAACAGTTAATTATGTTTCATATATGCTGTTATCATTTCCAATGTCCGCGATGGTTGCAAGGATTGCGAAATAGGGATGTTAATCGATTATAGAAATAATCGATTAAAATCGATTTTTTTTAAAGTAAAAATCGATTTTTATACGTGATTTTAATATTACAAATAATCGATTAATAATCGATTTTTTTTATAATCAAAAATCAATCATAGTCGATTTTTCGTCTGCCACCCCCCGACATTAAGTCTGGTCTTTTATAACCCGGAGCGCGCCATCTGTATGACGTATGTATGTATTATGTATGTATGTATGTTTCATATCGATATCCTTCCAATTGTTTTCATTCATTAAAGAGTAAAAATAATTAGTTTTACTATTATAAAAGTATGCAATTTTTCGAATAATAGAAAAAATCGATTTTTCCACAAAAATCGATTATTTCTTCAAAAATCGATTTTTTACAAATCGATTTATATTGAAAAGAGAAAAATCGATTATTAAATAATCGATTTTTTTTACTCAATGTCACATCCCTATTGCGAAATCTGTAAATTTTTTTGTAGATACCTACTAGCACAGTTAAGCTAAACTGTGCTACTAGTAATTTCTGTCGGTCGGAACAATAGTACGATCACGTAATTCAGGGGTGTCAAATTTATTTGAACCACAAGCCATTTACCTATAATATTAGTCTCACTCATGAGGACTGCATCTGCACACCACGCGTGCGCGACCTTGCCGCTTTTCAATTGTTCAATAATTGAAAATTGATATCAATCGACCTAACTTCCATATTTTGACTGTGCTGTTCGCGTAAAATCGAAAATTTATTTGCGATAATTTTTGCTTCTTTTTTTAAATTTCGTTACCATTTTTTTCATGGAGACGTACCGGTCCGCATTAAACTCGATTTATATTATCCGGTCAGACACGGTGCGGGAACGTAGCGTTTCCGGCAAGACAAACATTTTTACATGCATTTCAAATACGAGTATTGATACGTGTCTAAACGGACGGGATCCGCTGTAAGTATAAATATCCGTATTTGAAATGCATATAAAAATGTTTGTCTTGTCGGAAACGCTACGTTCCCGCGCCGTTGTTGACCGGATAATATAAATCGACCTGAAATTCGTAAATCCCCGACACATTAGCTATTGCGTCGGACCGCCAATTTGTGACCCCTGACGTAATTTATTATGACTATGAAACATGTAATATTTTCTGACTCTTGAAAAAAAAATTGTAATTAAGAAATATAATTTTAACAGAATAATTAATTAATACTTTGAGTTTACAGGATTATGATCTTTTAGAGATCAATAATTTATTAATTATTATGACTCAAAATGGTCAAATTGTGCAGTTTCACGAGCCGGTTATTTTTTATTTCTAAACATCACAGTATGATCATGAACGCTGCGATCATACAAATATCGCCAACTTTATGACTGAGATTATAGACGCCGATGACCTGTGTTATCGAGCGTCTATAATCTACAACTATAAGACTGAGAGTTAATAGGAACAGTCGTCCGGCTATTTTACAGACGTAGTATGTGTGTGTGTATCTTCGACAATACAACTCATAGACTCCTCAAGCCTCAAGCGTGATACCAGGGAGAGTGTAATACGTAGCCATCATAATAGATATCAATACACACCGGTCACAAATATATATAGCTCTACTCCTGCCTAATCACTTAAATTGAACGTCCGACATCTTGTTGGGATCATTTTCTGCGACTATACGCCGTAAATCAGTTCGCGGTGAACCTATGCATGCCCGAGAGATCATTTTTACATTGCGCTAAGGAATTATTTTTTAATCCATGTGATTAAACACACACATATGCGCATGCCTCATAGGTTGTGTGCATGAAGCGTACTAGCGCCGCTAGCGGGCAATAGTACATGATTGAACCCATTTTTAGACCGCGAAATTTCTTAATAAACGAATACCATTTAATTTCGCTGCGTGCATATAGTATAAATAGCATAGCATAAAAGGTACATGAAAATTATTTATTGTAAGTTTTTTTCTTCCACAATTTTGACGTATAACAAAAAATAACTAATTAATTTATATCAGACATGTGTACCTACATTTATGTCTATGGTTTATACTGACAGACGACAGCATAACCTAAAACCATGGCCAGTGGCGTATCTACCACAGGTGTTCCAGGTGGCAATCACCGGGGCCCCCTAACCTCGAGGGGCCCCAATATTTTTGGGTCAACTACTGATTGATTAAGCCTTACACTCGATTTTTTTCTCAGTCCAATTATATATGATCTAAGCGCAGATTGCATTTACTTTCTAGATTCAAACTCTATATCGTTTATGTCAATAATTATGATTTGATGAAGACGACTGGAGGATTTATTTATCCTTAAATATAAAAGAGAACAATATTATTGTCTGAAGAATACCAGTAGAACTTCTTTTAATTAGAGTCGTTTATATATGACCTAGAACATTTTGAGAATACAATCAAATGTTGATGGGATGATGATGTCATGAATAATTGGAAATTTTTCTTATTTGGGTAAAGTGGGGGGAGGGGGTCCCCCAAAAAATTTTTACACCTGGGCCCCGCGAAGTGAAGTTACGCCACTGACCATGGCGCCTGTAATCTTGCGGACCGGGTTTAAAAGTGTCAAATTTATCAGATTTATAGTAATAATTTCCAAATAAGTCAGAAGTAAAGTCATGGTTTTACATACTTGACTTTTTAAACAACAATGTTCACTGACAATTACGGAAAATTAAAGTTCCGAGTTTACAATGGATGTCACAACGAGCGCTCGCGTCGATATTATTATAACTCCGCCCCCCCTGCACACAGTCTATAGGTACTACATAATATCATTAGAACGTTCGATGTTCTAATGTTCTTACACCACTCTGGTACCACCGCACCGACTATCTGTTGACTATAAGACAGATAGTAGATTCATAAGAGGTGTGTTTGTTGTTCTGAATTGGTTCTGAACTCGCAAAATGTTTGTCGGCAATACAGAACTCTTCGGGACACAACTGCGTGTTTGTTGGTGAAGTCTCGGACTCTTCAGACTGTTCGAACTTGGTTATAGCTTCTAGAACTGCTAGAAGCCTATAGAATTATTAAAAGCAAGTTCAAATTGTTTATTCACCGAGCCTAGTTAGTTATTTATTCCGTTGATTTATTCCCCTGGTAACTATCACACGGAATAAATAGTGATAATTCAAATTACCAAACATAGTTAAGTTTACTGCAGGTAGAAATCGTAAGAATAGTTATCCTGTCCAATTTGAAGGGTATAAATATTTATCCGCCTAGTTAAATAGGGTGTGCACGAAATGCATAAATTACTTTATGGCCTGGCGACCTTTTCAGGTAAATATTAATTTCATATCTTACAGGTAAAGGTTTTTGTCAGTAAAATATGTCAATATTCATCATTTTACATTTTCGATAGATGCGCCATCGGTCGGATCTTTGGTAAACGTGCTTTATTTGACAAAATCTGCAAGGCGTATAGTATATATAGTAAATTTTTACCTGCAGTTACTATTCTATCGAATGAATTGCTTGGTGAATAGAAAGTTTATTTTATTCCAAGGAATAAATTTATTCTAAGGTTAGTAACTTCTATCTTTAACAGTGTTTGGTGAATACGGGCCTTAGGCCCGTATTCACCGAGCCTAGTTAGTTATTTATTCCGTTGATTTATTCCCCTGGTAACTATTACTCGGAATAAATAGCTATAATTTAATTCACCAAACGTAGTTAAGTTTACTGCAGGTATAAATCGTAAGAATAACTATTTTGTCCAATTTCAAGGGTATAAATATTTATTCGCCTAGTAAAATAGTGTGGGCACGAAATGTACAAATTACTTTATGGCCTGGCGATCTTTTCAGGTAAATATTAATTTCATATCTTAGGTAAAGGCTTTTGTCAGTAAAATAAAATAAATTTACATTTTCGATCGATGCGCCATCCGACGGATCTTTGGTAAACGTGCTTTAGAATTAAAATATTTGACAAAATCTCCAAGGTGTATGGTATAAAGTAAATTTGTACCTGAAATTACTATTCTATCGAATGAATTGCTTGGTGAATTGAAATTTAATTTTATTCCAAGGAATATATTTATTCTAAGATTAGTAACTTCTATATCTAACAGTGTTTGGTGAATACAGGCCTAAGTCTTATGTATCTATCTACGAGTATAGTCCATAAATAGTATGTCCGAAGAGCTCTGTTTTACCAACAGACACTTTGCGACTTCAGAACTAACCAAGGAACAAAATTAGACGAGATACAGTTTGAGAAGTCCATGAGTGTACGGTCGAAGATATTGATATACATATTGCATACGATAGTTACGATGTCAGCGTGCCAACCCTGCAGTAGAGGCAAAAATACGTATGCAGGTACGTCGAGTGGCAAAGGAACATTATTTTAGAACGACTGGATAGGTCGATACAATCCCGTATGTCCGCAGAGACGCGCGCGCAATGCAGGTACAAGCAGCGCCGCTGCGGATATATCCTGCAGTAATGAGGAACATTCGCACACTAGTAAGTACATCTTGTCGCCTTTCGGACTGAGACTTTTGTGTAACGCTATCCGTTTTAGACCGGCACTTTTCGGTAGGTACCTGTACAACATCCTAGCGCCTGTCCAATACAACCAATTGCGTTCGAATCTTTCGCCGTCATCACCTTCAAAGACTTTGTAAACAGATATTATGAATCCGGTGGCGGGCGTGTGGGATTTAGTGAATCCAAGTCCGGGATCTTGCAGTGGTGGACGGCAGATGGCGGCCACTTCGCTGTATAAATCGAACGTGTGGGCCGCCGTATAACGAAGATCCCGCGGCTCGAATTTACTTAGACTGGAAGCCCTTAGGTTTGAGTAAAATGTCGCTGGATCAGTTTGACCACTGTTGATTATGTAATATGCGATGAACGGAAACTCCGCTGAAACAAGAACGGTGTAGTAATTAATAATAATTTATTATAATAATTATTAAATAGACATTCCATAAACAAATACTTTTCTTAACGTAATCAGTCGGCGAACATGCCATCGTGATGTTAAACGTCAAACAATTAAGATATACTTACAAGGAAAAAATCAAAGACCACTGTTAATTGTTTGACGTTTAACATCACGATGGCATGTTCGCCGACTGATCACGTTAAGAAAAGTATTTGTTTGTGAAATGGCTAATGTCTATTTAATAATTATTATACTATAACCACAAAAAACTCAACTCTCGTTGTTGTATTAATAATTTATTAGTAGAGTCCCGATTAACCGAAGTTATGTGTCATCAGAGTTATAGTCTTTTTTAAGGTTCTGTACAAATTTTCTTCGCGTTCATTGTTAAATTTGTAGTTCTTGACAAAATGACATTATGTTTTAGTTATATTTTGATAGATGAGAATGCCTCATATACCGAGAGCTAGTGACAATTTTTTGGTGTTATTTATTCAAAGTCTTATTTTTGTGAAGATGTTGAGGGAGGCATATTAAAGTGCCCTGAGTAAAGGATTTTGCTAGATAGCGATATGGGAGCGATGCAGACCGCCCCCAACATGTAACAAAAAAAATCATCACAATTATTATTGCTTCAAGGCTGAAATTGTTTGTAATTTGTTTAGCTTGTAAGTGACCCAATAATGCCATTATAATATTTGCAGATCGATTGGTCAGTATTAAAGGGGTGGCAGATCACCCTAAACGTGTCATGTACCCGACGAAATTTATATTATTAGTTCAAGGTTCAAATTTTAATATGTTGTTAATTTTACTTTCCCGTATACGAAGTATATTAGGTAAGTCGCAGACAGACAACCTAATTTTTAAAACTACTTTTTTGGGTTCAAAGGGCCATGAAATCCTGTAAATTCAGCAAAAACTCAAATTAAAATTTTTGTTCGATCACAAGACGTGATGAAATTTGATTTTGGATTTTTTGGTGACTTTATGCGATTTTAAGTCTCCTGAACAAAAAAAGCAGTTTTAAAAAATGTCTGTCGGTATGTAATCGCATCCAGAGCCCAAATCCTTGAACCAATTTTGATCGCATTAATTTGGTTCAAATAGTACAAAATATGTCATGCTTTTAACATCTTCGTACGTACATTGTCACAAAAATCAATACATTATAATATTCAATGCGTCATTTGTGCACCAGTGCAGAACAATATAGGCATTGGAACCAAATTATACAGAAATACCATCGAACCCGGCCCGGCTTCGCACGGGTGGTATGAAATTATGATTTAATAGCGGTCACCCATTGCTCTGCTCACGTATATTTAGTATATTGTTGATTTGTTATCCCCCGCGAGAATCAAGACAAGATTTCACATAAGTCTCGTCTTGAAATATTAAGACTTCACTAAGTCTAAGTCTAGATTAAAAAACTCTTGTCTTGTCTAATATCAAGACTCTAGATTATATATTAATAATAATAAATTCTCGGGAACTTGGATAAAAATAAGTTGATGCTAAATTTCCAAAATTTGCAACGTTTCGTTGGTTTATTTTCCAACTTCTTCAGACAATCTACAAAAATACAATTAATTAAATGACAGTTGCATTACATAAAACTATAAAAATGTAATGCAACTGTCATTTAATTAATTGTATTTTTGTAGATTGCCTGAAGAAGTTGGAAAATAAACCAACGAAACGTTGCAAATTTTGGAAATTTAGCATCAACTTATTTTTATCCAAGTTCCCGAGAATTTATTATAATTAATATTAAATCAACATGGATGCAACTCAACACATGGACTCTAGATTATTTTCAAGAGTCTAAATTAACCGAGTAGTTTACTTTACCTACTACTACTTAGTTTATCTAGACTCTTGAAAATTGTCTAGAGTTGGCAAGAGTCATGATCTAGATAAAGCAAGTCTTGTCTTGTCTTGAAAATTTCTAGACAAAACTTTTGCAAGTCTTGTCTTGAAAATCTAGACAAGACAAGACAAGAGTCTAGAAAGTCTAGATCTAGACGGCAACACTAATAATGAGGATGACAGAAAATAGTCGGTCCTGGTCTTAAATTCTGCTTGAAGATTACTTACCGTGCTTTTCCATGTTGGCCAGAAGCATTCCTCCAACAGTGCTGTTAGTTTGAGCGACCTCCTGTAACAGTTCGCCGGCAAGACTGCGCTGTTTAACGATCGGCTGGGACAAAGGTGACTCGAGTATTGGATCGATTGGTTCCAGGGGACTCATCAGATGCGCCAATACACATAATTTCGGATCGGATACCTCTAGTACACTGATGCCACCGCCTGGGCTGGCTATTTTCTCCACAGCGACTCCACCTGGAACTGAAAACTACGTACGATTAATTAAATATTTTTTGTCATACCCACTATAAAATAGCTGTTTTACATGCATGTATGTACGCCCACTAGTGTGGGAAAGCAAAATATTTCCGTAGTGATTTATATTGATTTACCCTGATCCGCCCGCTATTACCTACTGATAGCCGCTCTCGGCCTACTATAGAAGTGAAGTTGGCGACACAAAATGAACTGTCATTTTTTAAAAATACAGAAAATCAAGTGAAAAGCAGCTATTTTGTAGTGGGTATGGCAAAAAATACCATAATATATATCTTGTGCGTAATGATACTATTATGACTCGTGACCTCGTGTGACTGTTAAAACTCGCTATGCTCGTTTTAACATGTTACAAAATGGTTCCATGATAACAAAAGTAAATAAATAAATAAAAAGTTAATAAATCACTTAGTAAACTGACAAATTTACAACAAACTACACTTTGACAGCTAAAACAAAGCAGCCGTTTACTAAGCCAACGCGAATTTCAACTGTTTGCTAAGCCTTCTGTTGTTTTATCAATTAATTTAGCATAGCCTACTATTAAAAATCAGTGTTTTACGTATAACTCTGTTATTTTTGAAAATAAATCCATCAACCCTCATATCAAATTAAAGAGAAAAAAAATCTCTTTCGAATGGTGTCATGGCCATCTTTGACGTGTATTTAAAAAAACAAAGTTAATACAAGTAGTTAATACAAATATGAAAAGAGATTTGAAATCTTCATGAAAAAGGACCTTAAGAAAGTGAAAATATTTTTTTTCTAACTTACTTAATAAGCGAGTTATAAACAAAAAACGGAAATGGGTAAATCTCGTTTTTCAACTGTCGGTCGCGAACCAAGCAAAATATGGAAAGTTTTACTACGCAGGGTAGTAGTACTGGAGATTCTGCACATTTTGTCTCATTTAACCAAATCTCTATCTCCCATAACAACGGAGATCCCCATGCTGAGGATGAGTCTGTGGACACACAGTATACCGCGCGTAAAACTGCGGGTTCAGGTTAGTGTTATACAGAGTACAGACATATCCGCTTTAATACAACGGTTGTAAGATAAGGCCATTTCTATTTTGTATACAGCACAGTTTTGTTTTCGATAAATTTTTAAAAAGTACGAGCTTTACTCCGATTCCGATTGGTTAGATTCTGCACAATACTAAATTCTAGGACATCAAGATATAGAGAGGTTTTCGTGTATTATATTTCTTATAGGTCATGTGTAACGAGCGCTCTGTGAATACATTTAGAACTATAATATATAGTCAAGTTCCAAAAATTAAGATAGTGAGTCATGCACTTGTACATCACCATTTATGTAAGCGCCTGCAATCGGCAATGCATGGAACGCGTATGTTTACGTATGTTTCATTGGTTCGCTCGATAAAAATTGTTACGAACTATGCATGACTCACTATCTTAAATTTCGGAACTGGACTATAGAAATTTAAAGTTTGTCATGACAAGGTGGGTTCAATAAAACAATGTTTAGAGATAGATAAAACGATGTCAGGACAGATCAGACCACCTTATGATTTCTGAGTCAGTTACGAACACATTTATGCTGGGTTGCAGAAAGCATTGTCTGAAAATCTAGTTGGAGGTTGACCTTAGATTGTGACCACACATATTTGTCTATTATAGCATTGTGGAATTTTTAAACTCTCTCTCTCTACCCTTTCTCTCTCTCTCTCTCCCATTTCTCTCTCTCTCTCTTCCCCCCTTCTCTCTCCCCCCTTTCTCTCTCTCTCTCCCCTTTCTCTCTCTCTCCCTTTGTCTCTCTCCCTATTCTCTCTCTCTCTCCCCCCTTTCTCTCTCTCTCTCTCTCTCTCTCTCTGTGTGTGTTCTGTTAAGAGTATTTTTTACCGGGAACTACTCCCTGCACTCTTCATCTCAAATCTTTTCCCTCGCTTAAAAACGGTTACCGCTCCCCCGACGCTATTTTTAAAGCTAAAGGGTTCGGTGAAACGCCAAATGAAGGACCAAAAATCAAACTACAGATCCTACAGGCGAATTTATTCAAAAAAAGTTTTGACTACGTGTAAAAAATTACGTAATTTTTAAAAAGTTGTAAGTTTTTCCATGAAAGTCTTTTTCAATTTTTCGCTTGTAGGATCCGCAGTGTGATTCTTGGTCTTTCATTTAGCGTTTACCGGAACCCTTTAGCTTTATGAATAGCGTTGGGGGAGCGGTAACCGTTTAGGCGAGGGAAAAAGATTTGAGATGAGAATACTCTTAAAACTTGAAAGATTTTGTCACGATCGATTATAGAAGAGAGAGAGAGATTGGCGCATGATAAATTGATAACCAATCACAAGACGATATTGCGTTGTTGCCCATGGGACTAACTGACGCACATCACGTATCTATCTATTAATAGATTAGATGGGTAACTACTGTGACGTCACTAAGTATCAGAAAGACAACAGCAAACTTAATGTTAATAATTAATAATACGTACTATTACCAATACAATGACTAAAAACAAACTATGAAACATTAAAAATAATTGATAGATCCGTTCCTTCCACCATTAGAAGTAACATTCAAAACAGATAGACCCGTTGATTCCACCATTAGAAGTAATGTTAAAAACAGATAGACCCGTTCCTTCCACCAGTAGAAGTAACAATAAAACCAGATAGACCCGTCCCTTCCACCATTAGAAGTAACAATAAAAAAACAGATATGCAGTTCCTCCCACCATTAGAAGTACGTTAAAAACATATAGACCCGTTCCTTCCACCATTAGAAGTAATCATATTACCGTAACCCATTTGCACCTCCATGGCTCACAAAAATCAATCGTTTTTTTTTTGCCATACCCACTACAAAATAGCTACTTTCCATGCATGTATACCGGCCTGTATTGGGTCATTTAACAGGCAGGCGTGCCGAAAATGTTTTCATAACATAACTAGTGCGGTAAATAAACGGTTGCCATAGTAACCTATGTTTATTCGCTCTATCCGCCTGCTATTATATACTCACGGCCTGCTGTAAATGTAAAGATGGCGACGCAAATAAACAGTAATTTTTTTTTGAAAATACTGAAAATAAAGTGAAAGTAGGTAATACTATCAGTGGCGGGCTTTCCATAAGGCCGACTAGGCCTAGGGCGGCCAAATATTAGGGGTAGTCACTCTATGCGCCCGCGGCCGCCGATTTTTGTACAACTTCACATTTTTGCGTTGAAAAGTTCGCAGAAAGGGCCGGCTGGTGCTGAACGGCCTAGGACGGCTAAAACTGCTAGTCCGCCTCTGCATACTGTCACAACTCGTCAGTAATAAACCCCATTACGACACTAGAAATACAATCTACTATTTCTGAACAGCTATAATAAATGAAGATAAGAGGCGTTTTCTACCTCAATAATCCCGTAGGCGGAAGTTTACTGCACATAGAATGTTTCATAAAAAGGTGATGCGGAAGACGCGCGAATACTAACGTAAAAGAATGATAAACGAAGCTATTTTGTTGCTGCAGTAGCGGCGCTACCGTTTTTTGTTAGGGCGGGCCAGAATTGGGCATGCAGTGATCAATAACATTTATATCCAAAATTTCAGTGCTCGATAAAATTTTAACACAGGTTACTTGCTGCAAAAGTTACAAGAAAAATTGTTGAAATTTCGAGGGTTAAAAACGTATTTAAAAGATAAACTAGAGATTGGGGATTATACCAGGGTGGGCCAAGACAGTTTAAGTTGGGCCATGGCCCATCCTCTGGCGCCGCCACTGTGTTGCTGTGAACATACGTACATAAATCAAGTTATATAAAGTCTGGAGAAAGCTTTTATTAGCATTATTTAAAGCACTACACCTATATACATATATGATACCTGCGCATTTAAAATGAATGGATTTAACGTTCAAGTTTCGTACGACATAGAAACATAAAGGGTTTTCCAATTTGGACGGGTCGATGTTGAAATGGAATAAAACAAGCTGTGTGTGAGGTATTAACGAAATTCTTTATTTATTTTAAAGGCCCATGTATGCCATTATGTATGAAATATGGCATCGTTCAAATGTTCGCCGCGGCTTCGCACGGTGGCACGGATCCGAGAGGTCCAATTTTCTATGACTCTGCCGCATAGATCCGGCTGATTTTGAGCGATGGTCTGGGTTATATTGACTTTGAGGGCATCGGTCGATTGCGGCTTATGGGCATAGACCTGCGACTTTAGAAAACACCACAGCAGGACGGCGCTACGAGCCACACAGCGAACGCCACGATGGACATTCTGCATGAACGATTTGAGGGTATGGTTATCGCTGGCAGATGTGACGTGAATTGGCCACCAAGATCGTGCGATTTGACCCCGCTAGACTTTTTCTTGTGTGGTTTTCTGAAGTCGCAGGTCTATGCCAATTAGCCGCAATCGACCGATGCCCTCAAAGTCAACATAACCCAGGAAAAAATAATATTTAATAATTTTGGTTCATAATTATTATAAAAGCGGGGGTTGTAATCTCTATGATAGTTTATTAGTCGCAACCCCCGCTTTTATAATAATTATGAACCAAAATTATTAAATATTATTTTTTCCTTTTTAGTACATTTCAATAAAAGTTTGTCTCTAAAAAGTTTTTTTTTACTAATATTTTATTTTGTTTATTTTAGTCTTTCAAAATGTTATCCCCCTTTGATACCGTTAGGGGTTGAATTTATTTCTAAAAACGATTTATTCATGTATTGTCATCGGGAATACATATGTGTGCAAAATTTCAAATCGATCGGATATGTGGAAGTCGTTCAAAATTGACTTGCAAGATTTGACCTAAGCAAACAAACACACAAACAAACTAACATACATTGCAAGTTAAATAAAAGCTTGTAAAAATTGTGAAACGATGACACGAGTGTCACACGTCTCACAAAAATATAAATATGTAATACGTACTGGGACCGGAAGTCCAGCCGGAAGGAAACGATTCAATTTTTGAACAGGAATGATGAAGCAGTCCCGATCTAAAGTAGACAATGAAATTGGTTCGCTGCGGCTCTGTTTCATAGCTGCGGCCGTTGAGTTATCAATTGTGGTGGCGCCACTTTTTGAATTGAAACTCACTTGTCTACTCGACGTCGGCGTCGGATAATCGACGTTCGTGTTCTTGGTCGTGTCGGTTGGCGTCCAAGCCATCGTAACCGACGGACTGCGCACGACAAGCGGCTGTTGTGGCAATTCGAGTTCGTAACCCGATGACGACGTAACGCCTAAACTTAACGCCGCATCTGGACTGAGCGACGTTAAAACTGGACCGCAACGTGGCTCTGTTAAACAAACAACAAAATACATGTAGTTTACGATTGACAATTTATTAATTGATCTACGAGTGTTCATTTGAAAACTTTCACCGAAAATAATTCGAAAACTGAACGCCAGATGAAGGAAGGGTGTGGGTCTTGGGACCCCCGACAGATGTGAAACATCAAAGAAAACGTTATTGAACTCTGTGGTATTCTCTATGTAGTAGTATACATTTTTTCAAAAGCAGCAACTAACTGTTATGCTGACGTAATCCTATATACTGCACTGTAACACCGCGTGTGTTACAGTGCACGCCTGAGCCAAGAGAGAGAGAGAGTGCCGCAGTGGTGGGGAGAACAGCAGCGAAGGAGCGGACCAAACATTTCGTTGCATTTTTCCCCTCACGCGGCTGTTCGCAGCCCGACATAAGATGTTTCACATCAAAAACTGTCAATAAAACGCGCTCCATGAGGGTTCCGTACTGTTAAGTTTGTCACTTAATAATTCCCAGATATACAATCAACGTGCGTAGGATGGCACTTCGGTCGATCGCAAGATTTGTTTGTGTCCATAGCCTATTAGTTTTTAACTTGTCCTCTAGAAAATACTCGTAGAATGGATGAATGAATGAATTGTAAATTATAGACGCTCGACATCTGAGGTCATTAGCGTCTCAAAATACTCGTCTCGTAGATGGTTTCTACATACTTGTGAGTTAGTAACGAAATACGCGATTTTTTAAAGGACTTATCTTTTTATTGCATCTAATTCTAGTTAGAAGCTTGAATGTTTTACAGTATTATAGGATCGTCGACCTTAGTAGATATTTGATGTTAATTTCAAATTGATACCTCTAATCGTTCCTGAGGAAAAGGGTTTTGACAGACAGACAGATGGACAACAAAGTGAATAGTGATCCTATCAGGCTTCTGTTTTTTTTCATTCTGAGTTACGAAACCCTTAAAATGTTTAGAACAAGGGTTGTATAATTTCAGATGGGAAAGAATATGGTGTAATTAGCACCTCATATTTTTTAACGGATTCAGATTTTGCATGAAAAAAAAACAACTTTTATCCGTGTGTGTTTTACACGACTCCGCTAAAGCAAAAGGGGGTTATGTTTTTCATGGCTGAGATTCTTTATTCCCGCCTAGAATCTAATAAGCTTGACGGATTTTGATAAATGAGGCCGAGCGTGTAGCAATGCTGTTGTTTACATGGCGTTGCTATGGTTCCTCTATTACAAGTCCCCAGTTCCCGGGTTCTAGCCCGAGAGCTGGTAAAAGTGTCAATTGGATTTTCAATTTATTATTAAAAAATAATGAATTGAAAATATGAATTGGTGCTAGGCCTAAATAAATTTAGCTGTTGGTGGTCTTTTAAATTTTTCTGGATATGCGTTAGGGATTGACAAGCTGTCGAATAACAAACAGTTTTTACTGGACAGTGAAAATAATAACCTACCCTATCTAACCAAAAATTCCTATTATAAACCGATGCTTTCCTGGACTCTTGGTTTGTTGCTGTGGATTTGTTAGGCACTTCGCTAGCTGATTAGTGTAGGAAGGATTGTTCCATGGAATCATTACTGATTATTACGTAATGTATCGTTTCGCCAAGTGACTGGTGATTTCAATAGAGTTGCGTTTATAATAAGCTTATGTAACGTACCCGTCTCGAATTCTGGTTTTGTCCAGGCTTTATTTTAACGATAGATTCACCAAAATGTTACGAGTGACACTGGGTACCCTATATGGTACAAAAAGATGCGCGGATTCCGATGAGCGCAAGCAAACGTCTGTTATCTTTCTGATTTAGAACCATTTAAGATTTCCTAACTAAAATTCGCAAACAAATCTTTGAGTACCCATAACTTTGCGATCTTCCTCGAAAAGTCTAGATCAGATAAAAAGTATCTTTTTATGCAGAATTTAAATTTTCCCAAACAAATGAGCTGCTATATAAAAAAACAAAGTTGATCTTCAAATTACCTAACAAACGTCTACCAGTACCAATCAAAAATGATTTAGGTACTCCATATTTATACAACTTTTGTCCAAAACATTGTTTCATTTGGCATTCAGTTTTCGAGATATTGTTGGTGGAACTTTTCAATTGAACACCATGTATGTATTTAGTAAAAAGCACTATACTGAAGCTATGTTATATACCAACCAAATATTAGCACTGTGTTGTCCCAGGCCTTGTAAAAATTGCTAGGATTCTTTGAGTGTAATACTTTTGGTCCAGTTAACAAAGAAAAACTAAAAATGAAAAGCGCGGAAAGTGTGATATTCGGCCTTATTTATATATTTATGGTTGTTTAAATGATTTTTTTTTGCAGGAATCAATTAGGTATTTAAATTTAAAAAAAATTATTAATTTTTTATTTTTTTCTAATAATTTAACATAAATAATATTGAAAAACGAAAAGAACATTTTTTTTAAAGCCATAGACAAATTACTAAAAATTAATTAAAATGTATAAAAATTTAAAAAGTATCACGTGACTTCAAAACGCGCCAGGAATGTTTGTGACGTCGTTATGTTAAAATTTGTGTGCATTTGTTGGTATTTGTGTATATGTATTACACATACTATCAAAAATAATAAATTTTGAACTTGGTAACCATGGATAGAAAGACCATAGATAACATAATTACGTCACACGCGTTCGGATTCTTTCGGCGCGTCATCGGAACTGAGTTTAATAAAAATTAATTTTTATTTAAATATAACTTTTTAATTAGTAAGCAAAAAAATTAAATAAAAACAGTTTTGCTATAAAACTTGTATGTGGTCTTTCCATTTAAGTAAAAAAAATTCATTCAAAAACCCAATTATGTAACTGGCTGCTCTTCCAATAAAAATTTTCAATTGCAAAACAGCCGTATATAATAAAATTAAGGAAAATCGCAGGATAGTGGACAAATATTTGATTTATTAAATTAAATGTACGACGTTTCGTTTATATATTTAAACTTTTTCAAGTACACAAAAATAACAATATTTATGAAAAATTTTTCATAAATATTGTTATTTTTGTGTACTTGAAAAAGTTTAAATATATAAACGAAACGTCGTACATTTAATTTAATAAATCAAATATTTGTCCACTATCCTGCGATTTTCCTTAATTTTATTATAATCACGATGGACACGATTTCTAATATAAACAGCCGTATATATCTATTTAATATATCAGAAATTATTTTTTGTTGCAGCCTAGGAAAATGTAAATGTCAAGTACCTACCTACGCTACCAGAAAATGGACATTAGGTGAGTTTTATATACTTTCTAGTCTGCCAATTTTTCTCATAAATAAACGCATTCTTTCTTTGTTCGACATTTTATTTTATGATTAGAAATACAGCTCTACAAGGCAAATTAAACTATGACTTTTTATCTCGACTAAACAAGAAACTCCATAAATGAATAATACCGAAGCAACGGTTGTCGCTCAGTTCCCCTTTCTGCCATCATGAGCGCGATATTTTAATCTGTCAGCTACATTTCCCCTCCGTGCACATACACAATTAAATACACATCAAACACATTTTCTCTGGGATTTTTTTAGCAATTTCTATATACTTACAAATCCCTGTTATAATATCTACGCACTTTATTTCACCTGTGTTAATTATATACTACTAGCGGCCCCGTTCGGCTTCGCCCGGGTGCAATACACTACTCACTCGCTTCGCTCGTTCGCTATATATATATAAACCTTCCGTGAAAAATTATCTAACGGGTGGTGAAAACCGCATCAAAATCCGTTGCGTGGTTTAGGAGGAGTTAGCGGTTAAACAGACAGACAGACGCGAAAAGCGACTTCAATTTATACTATATAGAAATAAGCATACATAATATATCTCTACATAGTATAAAATGATGTCGCTTTCCGCGTCTGTCTGTCTGTCTGTATAACCGCTAACTCCTCCTAAACCACGCAACGGATTTTGATGCGGTTTTCACCATTAGTTAGATAATTTTTCACGGAAGGTTTATATATATATATATCGAACGAGCGAAGCGAGTGAGAAAGTGAACGAGCGAAGCAAGTGAGTATTAAGTAATGTAATTATAATATTCAAGCCAACGAGAGAATCGAGTGAGCAGTGTATAGCACCCGGGTGAAGCCGGACAGGGCCGCTAGTATAAAATAATAGTTTTTCAAAATGTCATGTGGAAACTGACAGTATTTCTTAAGTAAAGAAATTATGTATTCATGATTACAATATTGCATTAAAAACGAGTGTCTTTTCACCGTTGGTATCACTGATTAGAAATAAAAAATTTGAACATCGGACTGTCACTAAATTGTATCAATTTTAGTTATGTTGCTATTTATTGTTTTAACGTTAAAAATTGTTGATTAAAACAATGTAATTGTTGAAAATTGTTTTTGAACATTTCTTTTTCACGTGTGTGATAAAAGTTTTGCTGTATTTTTCGTAAAAATATGTTTTTTGTGCCAAACAAGTTTCGCATTATAAACGTCTATGAACTGTCAATTGTTATGATAGCTGGATTATTTTATTTTCAAAAAAAAAAAAATAGACGGGGGAGGGGTAATAAATCATAAATTCTTACCTCTGGAACTACTAAATCGATTCTAAAAATTCTTTCAGTAATAGAAAGCTACGCAGGGGGGAGATTCTCGCAGGGGATAACAAATTAACAATGTACTAAATATATACATAAGCGTAGCAATGGGTGACCGCTATTAAATCATAATTTCATACCACCCGAGCGAAGCCGGGACGGGCCGCTAGTTACGAATAAAACGTATAAGAATTCTAAATATAAACATTAGTATTTATATATTATTTTTAATTCAATTTGAAAACATTGTTAACCTTGCCAAATTCTGCTTTGCACTGCTTACTTTATATACATGTTACGCCCCAATACCCGAATTCGAACAGTGCGGCCAAATGAAATTATTCTTAAAACCAGTAAAAACTAGTATTGCATTATAAAAGCGTCTCAAAATTTCGGCCGACTTATCGACTAGTACTTATAGAAGTGCAGTACTAAATTATGAAGATTTAAAAAAATAACATCACAATTTTTTTTGCCATACCCACTATAAAATAGCTGCTTTATATGCGTAGACATTCTCAAAGGCGATGTGGCAGCGGTCGAAGTGTCCTCCTTGGCGGCCGCCAAGGATGACACTTCGACCGCTGCCACATCGCCTTTGAGAATGTCTACCGCAGTTGTAGACGAAACGTCAGGTAGAAATACCACCGGACCACGGCCTACAAGCCCGGAAACCATGAAGACTTGGAACAATGCCGGCCGTGAAAGCTTGTACATACTGCGTCACTACTTGTCGGTAATATACAGTCTACTGTTTTATTGTCGATATATGTTATATAATATTTTTCTGTCAACGATAAATATAACAGTGGTCGACAACAGGTAAATTTAGCGTTAAAAGTACCAGAAATCGAACATTACACAACCATATTATAATTTATGAGAAAATTGGTTTTATAGCTCTATTTTTACCATTCTAACCCCACAAGCAGGAAATGGTACTAATTTAGATTTTTCCTTTCAGAAATAAGTTTTATATTAAAAAAGTGACATTTAAAAATTACGAAATAACTTTTACCTTGCAGTTTTTTTTGCTCTGGTAGAACCGTGTTAGTTATGAACACACCAAAAATAGCAATTTTTGTAATAACAAAATATTGGCTATTTAAAATTTTAATAAAACGACGTACACATTATGAATTTGACACTTAAAAAACAAATAACATTTTTTAGTAAATTTGTAACTGATTTTATTATCTGAGAATAATTATGGACGGCGCGACGTTAGTTTTTTGTATCATGTGTCTGTAATTATGTAACTATAACTGTATTTGCCTAAACCACCTAAGTGGCATATAAAATAAGGAAATGATTCCTAGTAAGTAAATTTCTCTTCCAGTTATCTGTAGAGTTAAAAATGTTACAACCATTTGAAAATTCCTAACACCTAGTGTATCTGATTATATATTTTAAAAAAATTACGAGCAATAAAAAATCTATACGGGTTGTCCAAGATAAGCGTGAAATGCATGGGATTTCCTAAACGGTAATAAATAGAGATTAGGTTAAACGAGAGAAAATGTGCAGAATCTCCAGTACTACTACCCTGCGCAGTCAAATTTTCCATATTTTGCTTGGCTTGCGACAGACAGTTGAAAAACGAGATTTTCCCATTTTCGTTTTTTATTTATAACTCGCTTACTAAGTACGTTAGAAAAAAAATATTTTCACTTCATTAAGGCATTTTTATGAACATTTCATATTTTTATTCAATACTAGCGAACCCGGCCCGGCTTCGCCCGGCTGCTAAGAATTTATATATTAATAGCGGGGCTGATTTTATTAATACATTACTCACTCGCTTCGCTCGTTCGCTTGAATATTATTAATACATTACTCACTCGCTTCGCTCGAATAAGTATTATTAATACATTTCTCACTCGCTACGCTCGTTCGCTCGAATTTTATTAATACACTACTCACTCGAAAAAAGTTATGAGTTGGTTTCATACAAAAATTCTATAAAAAAAAGCACTTTCAGTTTTTCCCAATTTTTCCAATTTTCCGGGTAACTTTTCCAATTTTTCTTTCCCTAAAAACCTTATTCGGACTATTACGAACATTTAAAAAAAATTAGCCAAATCGGTCCAGCCGTTCTCAAGTGATGCGCTTACCAACGGACAGCATTTAATTTTTTTTCATATTTTTTTAAATCTCTATCTCTTACCGTTTAGAAAATCCCCATGTACTTCACGCTTATCTTGGACACCCAGTATATAAAAAAGGAAATAATTAGTGAAATACACTTCAAAAAAATTGAAGAAGATATTTATAAATCATAATTTGAAAGAAAAACCTTCTATTTTGTAAAAGCCAGCCGTCACAAGTTTTTTAAGTACCGTTAGATGAAAATAACAAAAAAAATTTTAAATGTTGTATAGTATAAATATATATTATATAATGTGTATATTTTGTAGTGCGTTAAGACAATTATTATGCAATTTTGAAAGTTAGCTAGAGAACCGCATTATGTAGGTATAGGATGTAAAAATAAAACTGACATATCACACAGTCACGACACAGATTCAACTGCCAATAATAAAATATTCGTGTCACGTCTATTGAACGTTTTTCTGCAACAGAGAGTTAAAAAACAACATATAAACAAGTGCTAGAGCACAGTACATAAACGGACCTTCGATTTCCTGCTGACAACTAAAACGCGGACTAAAAAACAAATGCGTTCTGTAATAATGCTGATCATCATTTGAGCAACCGTATCCACCTTGTTCACGGGTTCTTCTTGGGTTACTTCGATTAGTCATCGCTTTCCTTCCACCTTTGCTGCCTCCAGAAGGCTTATT
The DNA here is from genome assembly GCA_039654895.1 of Mongoloraphidia duomilia. Classification (NCBI taxonomy): domain Eukaryota; kingdom Metazoa; phylum Arthropoda; class Insecta; order Raphidioptera; family Raphidiidae; genus Mongoloraphidia; species Mongoloraphidia duomilia. The sequence goes on along the minus strand of CM077516.1, from coordinate 82,410,680 downwards.
CTCGTGAAAATTCTTTCTAAACATCAAATTCATCTTGCTGACTTATTTATGGACAACTTATTTATGGACAACAACAATAACAACAACGCCAGAAACTTGAACTACGACAATTTTTAAAGCAGTGTTATTTCGGCATACCATAACACCGCGTTAAATATACCAATTCACGCCGACTAGATTCTGTACGACAAGCGTTAATTTCAACATGTGGCACTAAACTAAAATACCTTAGTTGTTGGTAGACAAAGGTCTCGACTCTCTTTTTACTATAGTGGAAATAGCTAGCCGCTCCCCGAACCGAATGGCGTGCTAGCCGCCGGTGTTAGAGTTGGACGCCGGATGCCGAATTTCTGTTACTATATTTAGATTACTAATGTAGTATGTACTGTTTCAAATTAGTAAATAGGTACATAAATACATTCCATATATTATATAATATTATATACTTCTTGTCAAAATTAAGGCACCACTCAGGCCATTTTCAATTTTATTTATTCCTCAAAAAAAATAAGCATAACAATTTATATAATAATTATGAAAATTAAAAGGATTTCCTGCCCAACTTGAGAGACCAGTGCTAGGGCAGGAGTCCAGAAATATACGAATGTGTACCTATATATCATTTTTTTCTCCTTATTAGAGTAAGTGAAGGGAATGTGGAAAAAACAAGTTATGTCCTTCTGACAAATTGCTGAGTAAATTTAATTTAAAGTTAATTACATTCCTTGTTCTCTTCCCATCCAATAATTTTTAGTTTTAAAATACACGGTGATCTACCTATTTCTTTTACCCCACAATTTACCCAGTGCTGAATACCGTTACGGTCTATCAGATGGCACTAACAGCTCAAAAATCAAAAAAATGTGACATACCCTGTTCTTTCCCCATTCCCTTCAAGTTTGTCAGGTGTGTGTGTGTGTATGTGAGTGAAGTGCGTACATTGTCATAATTTTACGCTATAGAATCTGAAATACAACTTTGGCATCTGAATTAGTCAGCAACCAATTTGTTATTTTTATTTTGAACGTTTTTTTATTGGTAATAACTTTCAACTCTTGAGGTAAATGGTTGTATAATTTTGGAGCAAGGAACAATATTATGTCTCTAGCCAAAGGTTTTTGACATTTTTGGAACCTGTACAGAATGATGGTCTTGCCACCTTGTAGGATATGGATGACTGACAGGAGTTTAGAGCATTTTTAAGATACACGTTCCCTTGTAGAGATATTAATCTTCAAGTCTTCGCCATGCTCGTTCATAAGCACCTGGTGATTTCAAAGCTTCACCATAGAAAACATGCTTTCAGTCCAATGATTAATTCAATATTAAAAATATAACAAAAACATTGAGTGGCGCAGTTTTGACCAAGAGTTTATGCCTGTAGGTAGATTTTTAGATACTCGTAGTTAAAAAAAGGGTGTGTGTCTCGGGACCCCCGACAGATGTGAAACATCAAAGAAAACGTTATTGAACTCGGTGGTATTCTTTATGTAGTAGTATATATTTTTTCAAAAGCAGCAACTAACTGTTATGCTGACGTAATCCTATATACTGCACTGTAACACACGCGGTTCCCGTACCCGAGCGCGCGGAAGCCGAGAGAGAGAGAGAGAGAGAGAGAGTGCCGCAGTGGTGGGGAGAACAGCAGCGAAGGAGCGGACCAAACATTTCGTTGCATATTTCCCCTCACGCGACATAAGATGTTTCACATCAAAAAACCGATCAAATGCGAGTAAAACTCATGCCACGAGGGTTCCGTACCGTTACAACAATTTAATTAGTGTAAACTGTTAGATTTTGAGTTACGGTAGATGGTTACTAAATAATTTATTGAAGTGAAAACTTCCTTAGGCGCGTTAGGCACTCTTTGCCTGGGTACTGAAAAAATGTGAAGCGTTCGCAACTACTTCCGCAACATACTTATATCATAAAAACGGCCGTCTACAACACTTCCATCCATAGCGCAGTTGGTTAGGTCTTTGCGTTTTATGCATAGGAACCTGGGTTCGAGACCTGATGGCAGCGTAGAATTTTTGGCGTTTTTTTTTCTAATTTCTACATGATATTTATTTATAAATTTTTTTATTTTTGTTATATTCTTTCTTGGACAATAATTATAATTTTTTTGAAACCAAGGTGAAATTAATTAAAAATACAATTTTGGTATTTTAGTAATAAATTATTTTTAGTTCATAAATGCGCTATGATAGATGACACAAAAAATTAGAAAATCTGAAGTTTTCACTTCTGTCGTGTTGTCATAACTCATAAGCACACACCTATTTTAATCGTTATGATTTATACTTAGTGTAAGCTGTGTCTATGCTAAAAAGCACGGTGTAAACTCGGACCTCACGGCTGACAGTTATAAATAATATAGTTCATAATTATCCCGTACGATGACGCCACTAGTTATATGTTTTGATTCCAATAGAAATAATATAGTTTATAGTACGCGATGACGCCACTTTCATTTGTCAGTATAAAAAACGTTAATTTATTAAAATTAATTGATTATTTAATTCTAATTATTATTTGCCAGGATTCATGCCATACCAACACACAATCTGTGAACATTTCAACTGGCTACCTCCCCCAGGGGAAAACATTGGAATGTAGTTGTTCTCGCAATTGAATTCCAATGTTATTTAGGAATTAGCGTTCCCAGGAGCCCGAGCTCGTACCAGTCGGTTTGTGTATGCCGGCTGGCAGATTCTATTTTTTTTTAAAGACCACCAACAGCTAAGGTTATTTGGGCCTAGCACCAATTCATATTTTCTATTCATTATTTTGGCAGATTCTAATACACAAATGGATTATTAATTGTTGTGTTGAAGACGCTAATGACCTGAGTTGTCGACGCGTCTATAATCTACAATAATAATAATCAACTGGCTACCTCTTACCGTTTGTGAGATAGAGCTCTGTGACAGACGGACGAACACACGGATAGACAGACATCGTAGGCAGGGTAATAGGGTTCCATACGGAGGTACGGAACCCTAAAAAAATATATTATTTATAACGCTGAGGCAGGTCAGTAGTCGACGACGCCACAGATAGTGATGACAGCAATGAAGATGCTATCGTATCATCATGGACTAGTTTTGCGGGCGAGGCACGCGATCTGACGCACTTAACCAAATTAACGATTTTCATTTCCCTTATACAAACTTCGTTGATTATACAACAACCTCTAAATACATTTGCTCATGTTGTAGGTAGAAATAAAAACATGGGTCGAAGTGACAAACTTTGCCGACAGATAGTGCATTTGCTATTCATGATTTTGGTATTTAAATCATAATCTTAAATATTCTGTTCAGAGCTGCAGAAGAGACAAGACACTAAACAGTCTTTTACTAGGCCCTGCAGCCAGGGTCCATTTTGATTATTCGAATACCCCATCTTGATGTCGTTTGACACCTAAACGAACGTAACAACTAACCAGTGAACTTTGTATACTAATATGGATAGTTGATAGCGATTAAAAAATGTGTTTTGTATATTCTTAAAGACAGACACAAAATTAGAATAAAAACTTCAGGTAAGGCTGGTAATCTAATTCTTTCGACTTTCTATAAAAATCGATCAATTTTCAGACATTTCAAAATAAAACTTAATTAAAATTTATTTTTCCATTCCAATTTCTCAAGAACACTGTTACTGTATAAATTTTGGACATCCTAATATCTCAAATAATAATATTAAATTAGGTTTTCTTTTGAAATGTTAAAAAATTGATCGACTTGTATAGAAAGAATTAGGTGACAAGCTTTATCTGAAGTTTTCATTCTAATTTTGTGAACATTAATGCCTGTCTTGAAGAATATGTGTTTGAACATTCTCCACATACAAAATCCATTTTTTAATCGCTATCAACTATCCCTATTAGTATATACCTTATCCCGCCTTATTGTAGCAGTACATGATTCAGATTGAGCTTTTATTAGCTCTGCTCAGAAATATACCCAAAAACTATTTCTTGTGCAATCTTAACTAAATCGTTGGATTGTAAAAATAATCTAGGAACTGACACATCGATCCCTTAGTTCACAATCATACTAATTACGGGAAAAAGGTGGTGTAATTAGGACGATCGATAGTGCACAAATCATAAAGTTACAATTTCATTCACAAAAAATGTTTAGTTAATATGACTGTGAACTAGGGTATCGAATTGTAGAGGTCGGTAGGGGCGGCAAAATTTGAATATAGCCTACCGATGTGTAAATCCACCACTGTCCGTATCGCATGTTGTTTTAGAAAATACAAAATTACAGTGTCGCAGCACCAAATCGGATAACCTTATGGGGTCAGTACCTACAAATTGCCATTATAATATTTATTATTCTATTTACACTGCTGAATTACATCTGAGCATGGCGTAGGCTAGTATAGTTCCAAAATTTAAGATAGTGAGTCATGCATAGTTGGTTAACGCAGGAGCGGAAAAGCAATGCAACTGCAGCCAACAATGTAAGCATACGCGTCCCATACATAAAAACTTGCATGACTCACTATCTTAAATTTCGGAACTTGACTATTATTATGTGGCAGTATTAAGAACGAACATTCCAAATTACATAATTATTATTCTTGAGGTCCGTCATCCGACCAACGTCAATAGTGTTTCAGTGACGGATTGACGGAGAAGCATGGGCGTACTGAGGAAGGGGCAGGGGGGCAGCTGCCCCCCCTGGATCTGGACTAATATGTACCTATGTTAATTAGTGACAGTCCCACAACTCACAAGTCGTGCTTTTACTGGTTCATTTAAAATCATTCAAACAAAAAAAAAACATTTTACATTAGTTTAATTGTTAATTTATTGCCTGATCAAAGTTTTTTTTTTTTGAAAATAAACAAAATGGAGGCCTCTGATAATTTTTTCGCGGATTTTCACGAAAAAAAGCACTAGTTTATTGTTTATTAAAAATTTAAGTTAAATATAAATTATTTACTTACAGGAAATTCCTAATTTGCCCCCCCCAGGCCAAAAACTGGGTACGGAGAAGCACAACAAGCCCGTGCTTGGGACCCCTAGTCTCCAGGGGCCCCTACCCTATCTTACCCGATTTTGATAAAAATTATGCAAAAAATTTATCAAAACCGGTCCAGCAGACAGTCAAGTCAACAGGATTTTGGGCTGTAGTACAGATTATAAAACCTTAAAAATCTAGTTTTCTTGCTGGTTGTTTGAAGGCACTTCGGGCTTCGATATGTGGCTCTAAGCACGCGCTTCTTTAATTAGGTAATTGATTTTCTATAATCTATATATCAAGGCAAATATACTTGACGACTAATTTATTCAAAAAACGCTTCATATTTTTTAACGGTTTTATTTAGCTTCACCCCGTATATTTGTTTGATTGTTTGTTTGTTACTATCTTTGTTTCAAATCTTGCGACAAAACAATATTATGATAATTTCAACTTGGTAACGCTGATGATGGAATCAGGAGGTGGACAGTTGAAAGGATGTTTGCATAATGATATGGGCCAGAAATCAAACTAAAAACTATAAAATAAAAATAATTTTATTTTAAATCATCAGCTGTACCAAAAACTAGAAAATAATTAGGACACAAACCAAGGGTCACTTTGTGTCACTGCGTTAGCGGTATAAGTAATAAAAACGTGGGGCGCACAAAAATCTGTATAACGACTCAGCTTGTCTAGAAAAATGTTTCCAAGCCCACCAACAGAAATATTTCAAATGCACCCCACGTTCTTATTACTTATTCCGCTGACGCGGCAACACAAAGTGCCCCTTGGTTTGTGTCCTAATTATTTTCTAGTGGTTGGTACAGCTGACGATTTAAAATAAAACCGTTTAACTTAAAAGTTTTTTTACCTATTTTTTATCTTTAGATAATAATTATAGAAACAGTGTATAAAATGTGCCGTATAAAATTCAGGCAATGACCATTTAATTTATTGACTAAATTCATTACTTATTCGGAAATTGACCTACCAATTGACGTCACTATCTATAGACACCATCGAGCAAAGTCCGATAAAAAAAATGATAACGCAACGTTAAACATGCGATCTGCAAATTAGTTCATGAAATCAATATATAACGTGTAGTTGGTATATTATTAATACCGATTATGTGGATTATATTATATCATTGGTCAAAAAGCACAACAGCTTTTATATTGAATGTTCGCTATTACAAAACGGAAATGTTAAATATTTTGTCAAGTTCACAAGTTCTAATCTTAGAACTGCTAAAAATATCAATTGGATTTTCAATTTATTATTAAACTAGCGGCCCGGTCCGGCTTCGCTCGGGTGCCATGAATTTATAATTTATTAAAACATTACCCACTCGCTTCGCTCGTCTGCTCGAATTTATAAATTATTATTTAAAACAATACTCACTCGCTTCGCTCGTTCGCTCGAATTTATAATTAATTAATACATTTCCCAGGCCACTCGCTTCGCTCGTTCGTTCGAATTTGTAATTAATTAGAACATTTCCCACTCGCTTCGCTCGTTCGTTCGAATTTATAATTAATCAATAGTTTTCGCAGCGCACGCCAAATAATGACTTTTTATAGGCAAACTTTTAATACCTTTGGTTACATTATTGTAATTTTCGTAGGGATCTCTAATTTTTTGAAAATAAAATACAGCGCATGTTACTCGTTGATAATGTAGCTTTCTATAGATGAAAGAACTTTTAAAATCAGTTAAGTAGTTTTTGAGTTTATCATGAAGTATGATAAGGGTTCCGTTTTTTCATTCTGAGGTACGGAACCTTAAAAATAACAAATCGAACACCTTAACTTAAGTTATGTATAGTCATAATATAAGCCCCGGGGAAACATTGGAATGCATGAATGAATTGTAAATTATAGACGCCCGACAACTGAGGTCATTAGCGTCCATTGGAATGCAAACTACATTCCAATGTTTTATGGGATTAGCGTTCCCAGGTCTCCGAGCTCGTACCAGTCGGTTTGCGTATGCCGGCTGGCAGATTCTAATACACACCTAGACGCTGATGACCTCAGCTGTTCAGTATCTATAATCTACAATCTATCTATCTATAATATAAGCAGCAATGACACAACGTCCGGCGCCGTGCGGTGGTTACTGTTTTGTTTTCGCTATTGTTAACAAGATTTTGCTCGCAGTTTCGCTTCCGAGTTCCGTGAACGTCTATTTTGCCTGCAAATTCGCTCGTATAATCTCGCTTTTGACGGGAAATCTAGTTTAAACAGTACGCTATTAAACAGGTAGGTAGGTAATTAATAATTAGACTACGTTTTATTCATTGTGTTTTAAAGACCACCAACAGCTAATATTATTTGGGCCTAGTACCAATTCAAATTTTCAATTTATTATTATTTTTTTTTAATAATAAATTGAAATTCCAATTGACACTTTTACCAGCTCTCGGGCTAGAACCCGGGAACTGGAGACTTGTAATGGAGTAACCATAGCAACGCCATGTAAACAATGTCAATGTTCCATCGAAACCAACTGGAAATGTAAATTAGACCAAACTATCAAAGTATGTATGGAGTTCTACTCTTTGAGTAAGTCCCATAATACGTGTACCGAATTTGACTGAAAATCGGTTCAGTCGTTTGTTGATTTTGTATGAAAAATATTTTTACTGTACCTTAACGCGAGCGAAGTCGTAAATAAAGTAGCATATCCTTTGAGTTAAGGAGTTCAATACGTGTACCAAATTTCATTGAAATCCAATTAGAAACTTAAGAATTATGGCGGAACAAGTAGACACAACCTCACTTTACGCAGTTTTATTATTAATACTTTTATTTGTATGGGAGCCCTACCTTAACGCGAGCGAAGCCGTAAATAAAGTAGCATATCCTTTCGAGTTGAAGAGCTATGTATACGTGTACCAAATTTCATTGAAATCTGATTAGGAGTTTAAGAATTATGGCGGAACAGACAAACACAACCTCATTTAATAGTTTTATTATTAGTACTGAATGTATTTACCTTTTCTTTGGAAGAGTGCTAGGATATCGGATCCAACTTCTTCGGATCTCGGGCATGGAATATATCCATACTGAGGCGATTTTCTTCCAGCTGGACTGATACGTCCGAATAGCCCACCTTTATCGGACATGATTTATCAACTATTCTCACAGCAACATAGCACCAATAAAAGTTCATTGTACGTATTTTATAACACGATTTTAAAATACGCGGGAAACATCGTTCAAACACCAAACACAAATACTGTAACGGTATATAAAAAGGCTGCAGGAGCAGCCTGCCTAACGGCTGTCTACTTACTACTAACAAATATTTTACTTCCTTGATACCGCGTGCCACTGGAAACTGTTACATCTAACCGCAAAGTGGCGCCAATGCGTAATGTTTAATGCGCATGCGCGTATTTTTCCGAACTTATCCCATTAAGCATGCGGAAATTTTTTTCAATCTTAATTTTATTTTAATTGATAATACAACAGTAGATTGTATTTCTTGTGTCGTAATGGGCTTTATTACTGATGAGTTGTGACAGTATGTAGAAACGAGCGAGACAATCGTAATTTAAATAATAATCATTAACTAATGAGTTAAATTATATACCTATTGTAGATTATAGACGCTCGATAACTGAGGTAATTAGCGTCAGAGAGTCAAATTAAAAATTAATCAAGTTATTGGTAAAATGTCCATTTTAAAAACAACCATTTTTTGTAATATCTATAAGTAGTATTTTTTTGATATCATTGCTACAGAGCGCGCTGAGCAAATTATTTACTTGGCTAGTTTTTACTCACGCCGTCACGCTTGCTTATTTCTTATATTAGTTACTAGCTTTTTGGCCCCGATTCGCCCGGGTAGATTTTGGTATGGCAGCGAAATAATCTCCTTTATATCACTTTATGACTTATTAGCTCCAGCGTACACCAACTTCGCTCGTGTGCTGGAAACCCGACTTGTTTTATATTTTTCTCTCACCCTCGCCCCCCTTTTGGCGTAACGTAATAACACATAACTTATGTCTTCGGGAAGAAGTATGGTTTTAAACAGTGGAAGAATTTTTCAAATCGGTTCAGAAGTTTCTGAGAAACATACAAACTTTTCCTCTTTATAAATAATAGTACTTATTGATTTTACATGCAAGTTAAACCTTAGAAAAAAAACGGCCAAGTGCGTGTCGGACTACGCACAGTGAAAGGTTCCGTAGTCGGGAAGAACGTTCACAGGGCTTGAGAATAGCCGAGAGTGTAGCAATGCTGTTGTTTACATGGCGTTGCTATGGTTCCTCTATTACAAGTCCCCAGTTCCCTGGTTCTAGGCCGAGAGCTGGTAAAAGTGTCAATTGGATTTTCAATTTATTATTAAAAAAAATAATGAATAAAAAATATGAATTGGTGTTAGGCCCAAATAACCTTAACTGTTGGTGGTCTTTAAAACACACAAGAACGTGCACAGTTAAAATTCAAAGTTAATAATAATTTATAGTCTTAGACACTGTGAAAAACAAAGTTATTTCTGCGGTTGCTAAACTTAAAAAAATAGCGTGTAATCGAAAATATACCATATCTCAAAAACTACACAACATATCTTATTCAAACTAATTTTTGTCGGAAGTGTTTTTTAAATTCTACAACCTTAAATTTTTTCAAAATTTTCCACCCTACAGTTGAAAAGTTAGAGGGGGGACACACTTTACGACTTTTAGAAGCGCATATCCCGCGGTGAGAGATGAAGCCAGGCACATCATCAATAATATGCTAGTGAACGCCTGCTTATCCGCAGACAGTGCCGTGTACACAAAACTGCACATTGGGTTTTATGACGTTAGGTACAATTTTGGCAAACTGCTATTAGATCTCCAAAACAGCCAATAGCAAGCTAGAGGCGGGCGCAATGCATTCACGTTACTATGACGCGGTGGCTTCATCTTTCGCCGCGCGAGCTATACTACCTATTGACTTAAATAAAAAAGTCATTTTTCAAGACCTTTCTAACGATACCCCACACGCTTATGTGCACTGGAATTTTTTTTTCATCCCTCAGTTAAATGTATGGAGAGCCACCCCTAATTATTTTTCGTAATTTTACTACACCATTGTATAGCGGTTCATAGAAAACACCTACCTTCCAAATTTCATCTATAAAGTGCCAATAGTCTCCGAGTAAAATGATTGTGACATACGGACAGGACGTAGTTATAAGGGTTCCGTTATTACCATTTGGCTACGGAACCCTAAAAATTGATATTTCAATATTTAAATAATGCTTGCAGTTTAAACGAACCTAGCGCTATGTCGCTGTTCACCCGACACCTACCCGCTAACAATAAAGGCAACTAAAATCAATAAATTAGTATATTATATCACGTAGGTAATTAAAAATTAAGATGAAGCCATTAAAATTTCCGCCAGTATTTTTCGGTGCAGGGGCGGATGGGGTCGCCGGGAAAATTCCCGGTAGGCCACCTATTAATTTTTTACAAATGTCATCGATATTTAGGAAGAAAGAAATTGATGGAAAGCGAGCGATGATTGTTATGACTCAACTGTTTTGTAATTTTTTCTGCCTGATTCTCACCCATTTTATTGGTTTTTTCTTCAAACAAGGCAGAATTTTAAGTCTGGACGTTCTTAGAATGCTTTAAAATTGCGTCTCTTGTCATTATTACAAACATTTTCAATATTTTTTTTGTAATAAATTACAATTTAAATCGAATTTCCCGTTTAAAAATTTGTATTACAAATAAACTACATTAGTATAGTTCAATATACTATACAGGTAGCTGACGTTTTGAGTCCTTTTTTCAGATATCAATAAAATGGAAGATACAAACATATTTGCTATAAATAAATTCATAAATATGGCATTTTAAACCACGCGATATTACAGTATCTAGCTACTAAAATTGTGAATTTATTAGATTTTGTTTGGCTTTCTTTCGGCTAAATAAATTACCATTTTATTGATCTGCATTACGTTATACATAACCTCAACTTTAACATTTACGTTATAGAAATAAAATTCCTATTTTAAGAGTGCGCCTAAGGAACGCGTGAAGTCGACTGTTTGCTATGCACTACTACACACTAATTATCTTAGTTATCGAGCGTCTACAACTAATTTATAAAACATAATTATTGTTACCTACCTTTAAAACCCTTGAGCTGCCACTGATCGAGGATTCTGGCGTTCTCTTGAAAGTTGAAAGCTAAAATTTGTGCAAAATAATGGAACGTCCAAGCTACACAATTATGCTGGTAGACCTGACACATCAAATCGGTTCAGTAGTGCTTGAAATAATCGTACGCAAATAACAAGCATACGTCAAGTCGTTTAAAAATGGATAATAAGAAAGCTAAGGGAATGTTAAATGTTTGCCTTTGTTCAATTCGTGGTGACCTCTCTTGTCGAGCGTCTATAATCTACAATTCAATTGTTCAATTCGTAGCTGTTCTTCTTCCAGTCATTCAAAATGGCAAGGTCCAAGAGATCGGTATGGTAATTTACATGAGTCAGGAAAATGTAAATGACCAATTTTTTCATTTTTATTGATACAAGGATGCGTGATCAAAAAAGTTCCAAGGTCAATGGTGTAAATAAACCAACTTTTTTCAGGCCAGGATTATCTGGACTTACTACAAATTTACTTTAAATTTGTTTTTATTTTTGATGATTAAATCCATTTTTAGAACCTTTGTAATAGACACAATTTCCAGTAATTTATCACGATAATACATTTTGGCCATTTTCCAGGGGTGAGGGGGTAGCAACTGCCCATCTTCCTTCTTCCCAGTAGTGCCCCTGTTCCCTACATAAAAACGATTTCGTACACCATGTGCATCTCTTAAAATTACCCTGTTTTGGAATAAACTTGATCAAGATTTGAATTAAGAACTTATTCACAATTTGCTATTTTTGATTTTTTATAAATTTACTCAGGCAACAAAAAAGTTTATCTCTAGTATTTCAAAAAAAATGTGTTTTAAAGACCACCAACAGCTAAGGTTATTTGGGCCTAGCACCAATTCATATTTTCAATTCATTATTTTTTTTAATAATAAATTGAAAATCCAATTGACACTTTTACCAGCTCTCGGGCTAGAACCCGGGAACTGGGGACTTGTAATAGAGGAACCATAGCAACGCAATGTAAACAACAGCATTGTTACACTCTCTGCCATTCTCAAACCCTCTAGTATTTCAACAATAATAGCTTTTTGCATAAAAAAAAACCCTCTAGTGAAATCAGCAAGATTTTACATTTTCACTAACTTGTATAATTAACTTCAACCCATTAAGTCAAAAAAAAACTCAATTAACCGATTCTTCACTTAACATTTGGTAGAAAACTATTAGATGATATATGAATAACAGACACTTGGAAAAGTTCAGTAATGATACTCAACCCACGTTTCATAATATCTTATCAAAATTATACGCTCTATACCCGGTTTTCCTGCCATATTTTTAGTGTTAAAGTATTATGCTCCTGGAGATGGAATAATATTCCGAAGCATTCGGTGAGCAAACTAAATTCGTTGCAGAACGTGCTATTCATTATATGAAAAATAAACTTGTTGATTGACAAAAATCTACTGGCTTCCCACAATTATACGATTATAGTAATTTCTTTTAATTAAATATTGCTGAAAATTATTCTAAGAAAACTACATTTTGAGTAAAAACGTGGCCTTCAATTAAATTGTAACAGAGTCTTTTTATTTTTGAGTAACAGATACAGTGACAATTTGATAAAAGTGAATAAGCGCTGCATTGATTGTATTTTGTTTTTTTTAATCATTTCTACGATTACACTGCAGCCAACATAATTTATGTATCTGAATAAAATCACTGTTTATAAATTAAGAATAGTTCCACAAATTGCTAAAATTAAACTAGAAAATGCATTATGGAGACTTTTTAATAATAAATTTAGGTATTTTATGCAATATATTAATTAGTAAACAATGATTTTTTTAATCATTTATAATTTGTTTGTTTTTATTAAATTGGAATGCACTTTAATTAGGGACATGCAATAAAATTAAAGAGTAAATATTCAGAGAACTGTGAAAGAATGATCTAGTCACACATTTACACGAATCATTTGTTTTTAAACGAAATTCTATTTAAATTTAGTAATCACACCGATTTTTTAACTAGATTATTTATAATTTTATATCAAATGATTCTACAAAGTTTATATAAAGCCAAATTAGGTTTGTTAACTGAAGTTGAAAAAATAATTTTGCGTATTTTATATCTTACTTGCAATTTCGTATCGTCCCAGCAGATCGTCCAAATTTTATCATTACGACTGATTTTGTACAGTTTTGTTTTACAATTTATATTTTGTATATTCAATTTATAATAAAAAAAATAATAACAAATTTGGTCTGTACGTCTGTCGGACAATTTGAAATTGCAAGTTGATTAAACACAGTCTCTCGTTTAATCAACAACAAAAAAATATGTGCGACTCGATAGATTTTAGTTCAAATCAAATAATGTAAGACATATTAAAAACACGAGAAACATTTGATTTTTTTAAGTTTATTTCAAAAATTCTAGCTGACAAAAACTAAGATATGCATAAAAAACATGAATGCCAGTTAATTAATTGTCACAGAATAATAAATAATCAAAATTTACAGAAAGAAACAAAACAAAAAAAAAAAAATGAACTACCCAAGAAACAATGTAAATGAAAAAACTAAAACCCCAACAGAATGGTATCAAAGGGATTTGAAAATACAACAAATTATTGACCTAAAAATGAAACATTTATTTAAAGATGTCTTTTAGTAAAGAGCAGAGCAGCTCTAGGTGTGGCCGACTGCCCAAACCAACGAGGCTATAAAGTGGCCGCGATTGCGCAGGCGCACAAACAGACTATATTCACTTATTTATACAAGACATAGGTAGGTAAGGTAGTATGTAATTACTTTGTTTAATTTGGCTGTAAAGGGCAGCACCTCTGTATATGAAAACATTACATACAAATCTAACGCGTATCCGTTCGCACACGAACCGTAAAAGTCAAGACGCTTTACGGCCAGCGTTCAAACGGGGGCCAAACAGATCTATTCACAATGCGTATATTAACGGTCGATGGTCTTGTAATCGAATCTTTTTTTTTTTTGTAGTAGTAAGACTTTTGTTGTTTGAACAATAACTATGCGCTGTGATTCTAAAAAAGTGCTCTCACATCGAAACATTTTGTAAATATACATTTTATTTAATGATATATAGAAGTAGGTTATAATTCTACGGTATTTCTTACTTAACCTAGCATCGACGTTAATATCATTATGAATAGACAAGAAACACTTAGTACAAAACATAAATTACTAAATAAATAATAATGAAAAATTAGGGAATAATAAAAGTGACCCAAAAAAGACACATAAGACAGCTGTGTTGTACGTCGCCAAGTAGTACACGGAAACTCAATGACGCAGGCGTCCATGCTGCACTGCGCCCCAATCACTCGCTACACTATTCTTCTTCAAATAAACAGTATTTTACAAAAATTTACACAATAATATTAAATATAATTTTTAAAAATTAATTTTTATTAACTCTTCAGTTTAAATTAATTTAAATTAACCATTTAGTTTAATTCACTTATGGCTCGGCTCGGGCCAGGAGTCCAAAGAACAAAAAGGGTCGGATGTTGAGTGACCCATAAGGAGCCCGGAGCAACGAGTGGAAAGCAGAAATGCAAGACTTCGGTGTCACTCGCAGCTCACTTTGAAGTCATCATGGTGACGAACTCTGTAACATTTCAAACAAAAACACATCAGCGACAGTGTCGACAAATACATACAGGACATGCGCGTAACACAAAAGATTCGGGAGGGGGGGGGGCAAATTCATTGTAATTGCAGGCAATGTCGGTTACTACAATAGACTGTTTATTCTTTTTTAAAGGCCGCCAACAGCTAGGGTTCTTTGGGTCTAGCACCGATTCGTATCTTCAATTGAATATATTTTATATCAGAAATAAATTGAAAATCCAATTGAATACTTTTACCAGTTCTCTAATTAGAACCTGGGAACTGGGGGCTTGTAATAGAGGATGGAAACGACAAAAAAGAGCATTGCTACACGCTCGGCTATTCTCAAAATCACTGCAAATAAGATAAGAAACGTTTGACCACGCCCCTAAATTTTACTAAAAAAAATGTAAAAACTGTCTTCCAGGTACTTTTATTACATTTTTAAAATTATGACGAATAATATCAGGTAAATTTCAGTTTTTCGGCTGTAGTTAAAAAAATTTCGGCAAAGAATTTTTCTCGAAAAAAAAAAAAAAACAGCTCAGATATCCGATATTGTATGTCAAACAGAATAAGTTTTCTTAATATAGTTAGCGTGATTACTTGCATTTACAATGAAATTAGCCCACCCTGTATTTAAGGTATTGTGAGTTGTGACAAATGATGCTTTGCATCCATTACAAATCAATCTGGTAAGGTACCTTGGCACTGCTCTATTTAATTCTATTACAATATTGTTTACTAGGCCATCTATCTAACACTCATCGAACCAAATCACTATACGTCATGATAGATTAGGAAAGGAAGGCAACTGTCTCCTTCTAACTAGAATCTGCGTTAAACGTACGTTCACCCATTGACACGACACAACTGTCAAATTTCATTCATTCTACTGACATAACCTCGTTTTTTTAAACACGTCGTCGTTAATAATTAAAGCAATTTGTTATGGGATGGTGTCTTGTACTTGACTGCAGTTAGAATGAAAATTATGACTGTAAAAAGTTTAAAGTTCCGATTGAGGAAAAAGCTAAAATAATACCTAGATATATCCAATACCTAATTGATGAAAACATTTTTTTTTATCCTTTTAGCTTGCCCTCCCTTGATCTAGCGTAGCTCAGACGATTTCAGAACACTTTTTCAACTCCAAATGGAAAGAACAAACTCAATTTCGAATTATAATTGCTTAAATTATACCTCGACAAACGTTAACGAGGTTAAGTAAGGTTAGAATAAACGTCACTGGCTGAATCAAGTTAGAACATTCATTTTTCATAAATTTTTAATTTCAAACAAAAAATTATTTCAAACGAAATAAAGTTTTGTAGCCAATAATGACGGGATTTATTAATTATTTTTATGAAACAGCCATTGTTTTGGTAAGAAATGTGTTTAAGAGAATAGTAATGAATATTCTGATAAACCCCATACATTTTTGAACGCCAATCGACCCACTTTAAATTTCGCGCTCAAATTGGGACCGCCTACTTCTATAGTCTATTAAATTGAGAGGCAAGCTAACCGAAAATTTATTGATTGAAATTCGAAAAAGGTACAGCTTATTTCTAAACGTCAACAAGCATGCAGTATGACTTCCGGATTAAATGAACTAGACAGTAAGCTGTTAGTGATATAATTTGCTTTAGCTCTAGTCTAAAATTAGGTAACACTAATTACTAAAAGTTTGTGTGAAAATTGTGATATATATTACTATGAATTTATTTTATTACTAAACATTATAATACATTAGTTAATGAAATACGAGGTTTTAGTGTTGTTTAGTAATAAAATAAATACACGTTATTCAACTTCTAATGTGCACTGGTTGCTACTAGCTCGAGGTGTGCAATACACAGTGTGTAAACGGTTTTACCGAACATGACGAAAATAACATTGAGAACATTTACAATTTTGTAGTAGGCTATGGGCCATAAGACCTAATGTAAATATTCGACTGATGACCAGTTCTATACTTCCCACCTAGTAAATATTTGCAAAAAATAAACACTCTTTTTTTATTCTTTGAAAAAAAGCATGGCCCTCTTTTTTGTTTAGTGATCAACTGATGGCTAGCTTAATATAGCAAAAATCATGGTTACCTTGATTTACGTACAATTTTTATTTTTTTAGTAAAATATTTTTTTTCTCGAAAACTGTACATTTTAGAGAAAAAAAATATTTACATTTTTCTCATATTATAACATCTAGAATTCATTTATATTTTTTTTACCTATATTAATACGTGACATTGAGAACGTTTTCTTTAAAATCTCAAGATCCACTGAACCGATTTGACTCAAAATCTAATCAGATCCAAGTTAAAGGCTGATAAACACAATAGAACAATCGGCATGGCCGTATGTTGTTCCGTTCTTACGATATCGAAGGCAAAAAATTGACCACATACACACACATACATACAGGCAGACATCAATTAGAAAATGGTCTTAAACGATTGCTAGGGTCTCAAAACGTGAAGATCTGTTAAAATCTCGAAATATTTTTTTCGGACTAAATCCATTACTTCCCTAACATAGTAGAGGTGGGAAGTAAAAAATAGTACAGTGAATTTTTTAAACAATTTTCCATAGTTACGGAAGAGTAACAGCTCGGAACCTGCCAAATAAAAAAAAACAAAGCATCTACTACTTACATTAGATCATATAGCCCATAGCCTACTACAAAATTGTAAATGTTTTCAATGTCATTTGCCGTATATTCGGCAAAACCGTTCACACCCTGCAATTCAGCATGGAGTAGCAATTAACTCTAAAGAAAAACTAAAAATCCCCACTGAATTAAGTACCAATTCTTAATAAGCATTTTTAAGTTACTCCCGTTATTTTATACAAAATTGATTTCTAGCACAATTATACTTTTCATTTTTTTTATAAGTAAGTTTTAAACATTTTCGTAAAGATATAAAAAAAATTGTTAATTAGATTTTTGAAAAATTATTCATGCAACGTTGATTTGTGGCTATGTGATTTTTTTTGCATAACAATACCAGAAAAACTAAACAAAGAAAATATTATAATAATAAAATAAAAGAAGTTTTGCTCCAAACAAACTATTCTGAATTATGATTTTTGAGGACAGTGTGGTCCAGTGGTAAGCGTCGCAGCCTCTGGATCAGACTGTCGTGAGTTCGAATCCCGCCTCCGCTCATGGATGTTTTGTGATGTCATTTAGTTTTAAGTGTGTTGTTATTTAATGTAATCAAGACGCTAATGACCTAAGTTGTCGACGCGTCTATAATTTACAATAAACAAAAAAATGAATTATGATTTGATGTTAGGATATAATGTCATTAAACACACGATTAAGTGACGGGTTGCTATGGTAACGAAACGCAACAACCAATGAACATGTAGCTCTCAAAAAAACGTGATCAAAATAACATCGCGATTAAAATGTACGGATAAACCGGCCAACAGTTTAATACATTGATATCACTTTCAAGTATCTGTGAAAGCGAAGGGGGGATAGGCGTATGTTCGAATTTTCAGAAAGCCCACCGATTTTACAATTTTTTTATTTTCATAAAACTTAATTCGACTTGATTGAAAAAATCCCCCCAGCCCGGATTTTCTCATCTCGGTTCTATTGGTATTATGTGTCTAGTAATAAAACAAATTCACTGTATTTTTAGAAATTTGCTTACACAAAAATGCAGGTCACATTAACTTTTGCTTATTGAGAATTCAAGTCTGCACTGTACCAGTGTACAACACATGATGTATTTCTATTGTTGTTTAATATCACAATTAAAAAAATTGATACACTGAATGAACACTAGCGTGGGATTTGCAATAAATAATCGCAAGTTTATAAAAGATAAACATTATTATAAAAGTACATTATTTGCAAACAATGAAAAAAATTTGAAAGCGTTTTTGAGAGTCTAGACATAAAAATGACTTGCATGCCATACGAAATCTACGTAACGATGTGGTTAAAAATATTACAAGACGAAATATAATTAAAGGGCTTAATAAATTAAGCTAGAAAATTTTATACAGACACGAAATCTTTTCAATCGAAATAACATTGCTTTTAAATATCTTGGTAAACCCATATCAACTGTGTGATTTCCTATATGAATCTTTGACACTACATTCTAGAAATTTACATATTACAAGCGCGGGTTAACCAGGGGCGCTGGAGCGTCCCGGGCCCATTGAGTTGGATAAGGTCCCAACAAATTACAAATTAGTCTCTCCTCGGGCCCCTACAATAGTGTCAGCGTCCCTAAAAAAATATACAGTCCGCGTCTGATTCTACAGTATGTAAACAAGTAAGACATTTAGCATTGGGAAAAAATGATTGGATCAGAATGAGCTATGACTCATAATGTACGTATTTATAGGGTTGTCCCAATGCTTAAATTATGTATACCTCACCGGTTTACATATTGTATAAGTAAATTACGAAGTTATAAGATCATGTTTCCAACGATGTAGAATTTGAGCTAAATGATGAGTTATGTTTCAGAACTCCGCACGTTTTCTGGGTTAACGAAATTGGCTTAAAGTAGGTGTGTTTATTCGTGCACCCACCGCGGTTCTGAGGTTTCGGTCAGTTCTAACGCACGTACTTTTAGAACTGCGTGTTAAATTGTTAGTCAAATTCTTGGATTGATTTAACTTGGTTTTAGTATTTTACGTCAAAATGGTTGATGCAAGTTTGTAGTGTTTAAAATTTCAAAATAAGATATTGGGTTTGTTCGTTGGTCTTTTCTTTTTGATTATTTCCATTTAAAATGATGGTAGCACACGCGGAAAAATAGACTATGCGAGTGTGCTTCCATCATTTGGATGGAAATAACCAAAAAAAGGAGACCAAAGAATACACCCATTATCTTAGTTTGTCGATGGAGCAAAACAAGAGATAGGGTACATGACAGATGTGCAAGAAAGAGAGAGAGAAACAAATAATTTTGATAGCAGCAAGCATGAGACAGCCACTGACCGACGCTGGCGAGAGCTAAGCGTGCCCCTGAGCACATCGACTGAAAACTATCAGAGCAAGAGCGCGGAAATCTGCAATAAGAGAACAGTAACCGTCCGTCATCACTACCACTCTACAAACCACATAAACCCCACGTCACTACTATATCGGTTTTTTTCCCTCTAACAATCTAAACTAAGCTGGTGTTGTCCTGATTCGGGTCTATAGGCCGTCGTTGGTTGCAATTGCTTCCTAACGTTTCGCTAGCACGAGTGGCGAGCTTCTTCAGAGGTCCTTCCATCTCCGATGCTGGAATCTACATCCAGCATCGGAGATGGAAGGACCTCTAAAGAAGTTCGCCACTCGTGCTAGCGAAACGTTAGGAAGCAATTCCAACCAACGACGGCCTATAGACCCGAATCAGGACAACACCAGCTCATCAACTGGCCGCGAAAGCCTCAACCAATTAATCTAAACTAACTAACAATAGGTGTGTTTGTTGGTTAAGTTCTGAACTCCCAAAGCGTCAGTCAAGAACTCTTCGGACACGACTGCGTGTTTGATGGTCAAATTCTCGGACTCTTCGAACTTTGTTCTAGACTTCTAGAATTGCTAGAACCAGGTTCGACCAGTCCAAAGAGTTCGGGAATTTGACCAATAAACACGTAGTTGCGTCCGAAGAGTTCTGTATTGCCGACAGACGCTTTGGCAATTCAAAAACCAGTTCAGAACTTACCAATAAACACACCTATTTGGTACTTCGAGGTACTTCATTTTGTCTGATACGAATTATTAGTTTTATAAAAGAAAATATCTTATTGATTATTACAGAATACAAGGCACATGAAAATGAAAAAAGAATGACAATTTTACTAAAGAAAGTTATGACATTTTGTACTAAACTTCTGGAAGTTGGCAATAGTATCTATCAATCGTTCAGTAACTTGCAAGAGTAGGGGAAGTACAAAAAAGCAATTTTAATAGAAGATTGCGTTCACTAAAGATTGTCACATTTTTGTAAGTTAAATTTTACAGTTACGAAGGGCCGTCTAGAAATTGCGAAAAAAAAAAGATCCGGACCCTCCCATTTCCCAATCCCAACAAATAACTCAAGTCTCTCCTCGGGCCCCTACAAAAAATGGTTAGCGTCCCTGAAAAAATATAGCCAATTCAAGCCTGGTGCGTTGTAATCTGAAATATTTCAATCAAACTACGATTACAGATTATTCTAATGCTTAAGTTTTTTCTCAAATTTCAAAGAGCAAAAATTGTTTACGAAAGAAATGGTAAGAGTGTTTCAGAAACATGCTTTTTCCATATATGAATAGTATATTGCATTACAAGGGTCGAAACATAGCGTTTGCAACCAGTGTGAAGTTTGCTGCCTGAGGTACGAGGGCACCAATTCGCACGCGTTACAAACGGTATGTTTCGTTCCGAGTAATTGCATGTTATTTTTCACAACTCTATTGACAATTCGATTTGAGGTACCTGCAATTTGGCCGCGCAAAAAAGTCGCAAAAATATCATATCTGTCAGATCCATGTGAAATTTATGTGGGGGTTATGTCTGTCATTTTTACGTTTTCGAATATTATAATATGCGAATTGAAATTGGCGCGACTCGATAGCTCTATCTCTCTCTTAACAACGTTAAACAACAGAGAAAACCGACAACTGAAAATTGTCATCCCTAGGGTTTGAAACTCAGTTTCAACCCGCTAAACAGGTACCGAAAATCGAATGTAGAGTAATATAGGTAGAGGACATGTACGTGCAACGGTATTTTTACTTTATGGGGGGAGGGGCGGTTTGATTTAAATTACAAACAAGATTTTAGAGAACACAGAAATCCTCGAAGTACAAAATAGTACCTAAAACATAATTAATAAGTAGATTAATTAATAAAAAAATAATAAAACTCGCAAAGGATTTTAAGCCTATTCTACAGGCAAACTAATAACAGGTTAAAAGTAGGGTAAATGCGCCGGTTTCCGGCCACTTTTAGATAGATGTTGTACATTATAGACGCTCGACAACAGTTGCATAAGCGTTAATAGATTCTTACGTAACATACGTGAAATAAAGAAATATTGTCATCATTTTAAATTTCACATTTCAATACACTCCGTCGATGCAAGTGAAATTAAAAAATATTAATTTACAATTGAGTTACACATCACGCAACAGATGCGTAACTCACTTGCAAATTAATATTTTTTATTGTCTCTTGGCATCGATAGAGTAATTTAAAATACGATCTGTCGATGCAAATGAAATTAAAAAATATTAATTTTATTTACAATTGAGTTACACATCAAAAACAGATGCGTAACTCGCTTGCAATTTAATATTTTTTTTTTCTCTTGGCATCGATAGAGTAATTTAAAATACGAAACAAATTTAAAATAAAAATTTTCTTTATTGTTTTTGCACGTTATGTAATAAACCTTGACAACTAATAATTAACATAAAATCGGTCAACCGCAGGCGAGTGGTCGGAAATCGGTGGTTTTTATTGTAACAAAAGCTATATAAAACACATTAAATACAATAATTTTAGAAAATTATTATCCTCTCAATAAAGAGAATTGTGTGGGAAAGTGCCAAAGCATTTTTTTTTATATCAAACATGCACTAACACGCCCAAATAATTTTACAGCTGTGTTTACGGATTTTTCTGTTTGACAAATTCAATAAATATTTAGAAATGTTTTCTTTTTGTACAGTAAATTATTAATTAGTTTTCAAATTAATTAAAACACATTAACTTAAAATTTCTAATTAAAATCTTTATTTCAAAGAGCCATTTTCCTGAGAGTAGTTTCTTCAATTATCCACGAGAGGCATCACTTGTGGTCGGTACAAACATTATTTATTCCCCATTAGTGTCGTGTCATTTTAGTGGTATAACTTAATTATTATTATTAGTTATTAAATAATTAAATTATACCACTAAAATGACACGACACTAATGGGGAATAAATAATGTTTGTACGTACCACAAGTGCTGCCTCTCGTGTATAATTGAAAGAACTACTCTCAGGAAAATGGCTCATTGTTTTGCACGACACAGTGGCTTCGACAGACAAAGATCTTTGTCTAACAAAGCCACCTAACTTTAAGATCTTTGTCTGACAAATGGACAATGGATCTTTTTTCGTAATAAAAGCGAGAGATCGTCATTGCTTGTTTTGCAAGACAAAGAGAGAAAAAAATACGGCACGCATACAGTGTCCTGCTACCTAGCCAGCAGCAGTCAGTGACGACCAATATAGACAGACTTATTGCCTAGTTACACGGTATGCGCACGCATCCAGGTAAAAAAGATACGTAGATTGTTCTCAGGGATGGAATCACAAAATCTCGATGTTCATTTTTAACTTGGTACCATTTTTGAAAATTACTCTCGAAAAATAACTGATTTAAACGAAATTTGGCACACATATTGGAATCCGCGAAGCCTATTTAAAATTAACGTAATTGAACCATTTTATGGGGTGTTATTTAGGAATTGATTTTTTTTTTTTGTTGAAAACACCGTAATAATTATTTTTTACTCTTTAGTAGATTAAAATGTGCCCCTAAAATTGTAACGGTTTCGTTAAAATTTTACATAGAGGTCGATGTCGAGCGTCTAAAATCTACAATCTGTCCGTTCAAAAACTACGATTGAAGACAAAGTTACGATTTTATTTATTTGTATCAATATATACATAGTCAACTTTCCAAAATTGAAGATAGTGAGTCATGCATAGTTCGTACAGTAGCGGCGCTCGGATTTTTTGTTAAGGTGGGTCAGTGTTGGGCATGGTGTTTCGAAGGTGGGCCAATAACATTTATTCCCAAAATTTTAGTGCTCGATAAAACTTTAACCCAGGTTACTTGCTATAGAATTTACAAGAAAAATTGTTGAAATTTCGAGGGTTAAAAACGAATTTAAAAGATAACCTAGGTCCTAGAGATTGAGGATTATGCCAGAGTGGGCCAAGACAGTTTAAGGTGGACCATGGCCCACCCTCTGGCGCCGCCATTGAGTTCGTAACAAGATTAATGGAGCGGAAAAATAATGAAACAACGTCGTCCCATACACAAAAACTGTGCCGCTTATATAAATAGTGAAGTATAAGTGGCATGACTCACTATCTTAAATTTTGGAATATGACCAAAGAACTTTACATTAAAAACTGACGTTTATATTATAATCTAACAAAAAATGTTGCGCATTAATTTTTTACATATTATGTTTACTTTCTCATACCGATTTTTACATGTATGTATATTTTTTTAAGTCTAGAAGAAAATCCTTTTTCTCTAAAAATAACATTTACCTTTGCATCAACAACTCAATAACCTGTAGATATTAAGTTTGTTCCTATACAGAAATTTAAAACCGTCCGTGGATGTCGTGAGTGTGCGCAATGAAATTTTTACTGTTCCAACCATAGACTCTTTAGAGAGCGTCTATCTATGGTTCCAACAGCCGTCTCACTCAAATCGCTGATTACTTGTTCCAAGAAATTTATAAACCGTTTTCTAGCAATCAGAAATATTGACGGTACGCGAATTTTTTAACAATTAGGTAATTTCAGCGATCTTGCACGTGACCGCGTATTATAATAATGTGGAAGGTTTGACGAAAGTTTTTGAGGTTACCTGTTTGTTTTTCGTACTATGAACACCGCGTCAGTTGCTCCGACAAAAAAGTTCGCGGCTAGTTTCAAATAAGTCAAGGACAAATCCATAGACATTGAGAACTGGGCAGTGTACGCCGCATAGAAAAGTGGTCGACAAGAATAAGAGAGATGGGGCGTGTGACGTCCTGTATTTCTTTTCTACATGGTGCCGCTATATAGAAGTTTGGTTTATCTCTCTTAAATTTTTGATGGCCACTTTTAATACATCGTAAATATACGGATGGCGCTGCCCGGTTTTCCATGCCTATGGACAAATCCGTTAATGTCTGTAGGAATAAACCTACGGTATCAAGCAGTAATGACCTCAGGTGTTGAGCGTCTATAGTCCACGATACAAATGCACACTCATGCATTGGCATATTATATTCCATCGCGTAATATAATATTGTCATAAATTATCAGTATACGAACACATAATGCAATAAAGTTTCCATAATAATGAAGCCTTTGATGCTCTTTGGAGGGTTTCTGTCTTTCGGTCATGTCACGTACCTTGCAAAATCAGTTACATCGTAATTTGATTTTCTGACGCAAGAAATACAGGGGTGTTCTCGATCTACCTATTTTATATATGTAAACAGCACTTGAAAGCTTAGAGCTTAAAAGATATTCTTCCTACTTTAAAGCTGGGTCCAAGTCATCCGTTTTATAATTAACCCCCACCGCCGTTTTTAAATGAAAGATGGCGACAAGACGCCATCTTGGATACAAATCTTAAATGCAAGTTTCCTACTTTAAAGCTAGGTTGACTTCGAGTCATCCGTTTTATAATTGACCCCCACCGCCGTTTTTATATGAAAGATGGCGACAAGACGCCATCTTGGATACAAATCTTAAATGCAAGTTTCCAAAGCTGGGTCTACTTTGAGTCATCCGTTTTATAATTAACCCCCACCGCCGTTTTTAAATGAAAGATGGCGACAAGACGCCATCTTGGACAAAAATCTTAAATGCAAGGTTCTGCGTAATTCAAAATGGCGGCAGCTGTTGAACACTTATTTTTGTTCTTTTTAGCGTTTCGTACCAAAATGGTAAAAAACGGAACGTTGATGATGTGATTCCATTGCAGGGCAGTCAACTCCTAAACGGTTCAACCTTGAAACAGCCAGAGCATTGCGGTCCTTAGATTTTCTGGATCAGGCTGCCATATTAAAAAATATCCCTCGCTTTTACGGAACAAAATACGTAACCGCAAAAATATATGCATTAATGTTTTCCTCAAATTTCTTAAAGTACTTTTTCTTTACAAAAAATGTGATAAAGTATGAGATACAAATTTTTAAGTTTTCCCTAGTTTATATACTAAGTGCAGAGTGTATGCTAAGTTATTATACTTGGATATTTCGGTGTCAATATCACTATTTCTAACTAAAATTACCATCTATCAATAAATATTGAAGCCATTTATAATTTTTAGTTTAATTAATGTCTATAGTTCATCCTGGAATTTTGTTTTGAAGTTTTTGACAGATTTCAGTCGCACCTACCGTAGAGTAGGTACCTAGCCTTCTTTTAAATTAATACTGTTCTAAACGTTGTCTATTACAATTTACATATTATAACAATATATTAAATACACCTAATCAGAACAGTTTTGAAGTGTTTTGGTTAAGAGTATTCGATAGCGGAAGTTACCGCCTGCACCCTTCATCTCAAATCCTTTCCCCTCGCCTATAAAACGGTTCCCGATCTCCTGACGCTATTTTTAAAGCTAATGGGTCAGGGTAAACGCCAAATGAAGGACCGAGAATCAAACTACAGACCCTACAAGGTGAATTTTTTGAAAAAGAGTTTTGGATACGTGTGAAATATTACGTAATTTTTTAATAAGTTGTAAGTTTTTTCAAGAATTTTTCCTTCAATTTTTCGCCTGTAGGATCTGTAGTGTGATTCTTGGTCCTTCATTTGGCATTTACCCGAACCTTTTAACTTTAAAAATAGCGTCGGGAGAGCGGGAACCGTTTTATAGGCGAGGGGAAAGGATTTGAGATGAAGAGTGCAGGGGGTACTTCCGCTATCGAATACTCTTAATTAAGACTTCACCTGAATTTGAGAATGATTTAAAAGAAGGCTAAGTATTTCATCTAAAATTACATTTGTCAAACACAAAAATTAAAAACACAGCGGTGACTGGGTAATAACATAAATCGATCAACAATCAGGCAGGGCCGGCTCTGTCTTTTTGTCGCCCCAAATATTACCGCCCTACCAAGATTTTTTTTCACTCTTACTGGAGTTGAATTGAATTACTGGAGTTGAAATGCAACTATATTCGAATAAAAATCGCTTTCAAGGACTCTAGAAATGATTGTAATTTAATTGAGCTTACTCCAAATCGATTGCACTACGTATCGACCCCAAAAATACGCCACCACGTCACCCCAAGCACGCGCTCGTTATTCAGAAATTAAATTGTGTTTTAAAGACCACCAACAGCTAAGGTTATTTGGGCCTAGCACCAATTCATATTTTCAATTCATTATTATTTTTTTTTTACTAATAAATTGAAAATCCAATTGACACTTTTACCAGTTCTCGGGCTAGAACCCTCGTTGTTCAGAGCCGGTCCTTGGATATAGATAAGGTACATTATATTGAATGTGAAAATTAAAGAAAAAAAAACAGTCAACTAATCAATAGAGAGAGAAAGAGGACAGGAACAAACCAAATCGTCTTACCTTCGTAGTTAACTTGACCATCGCCATCAATGTCTGCTTCGCGGATCATTTCATCGACTTCTTCATCTGTGAGCTTCTCTCCAAGGTTGGTCATGACGTGACGTAATTCCGCTGCCGAAATGAAACCGTTTCCATCTTTGTCGAATACACGGAACGCTTCGCGAATTTCCTCCTCGCTGTCTGTATCCTTCATTTTACGCGCCATCATTGTAAGGAACTCGGGAAAATCAATTGTACCATTACCTGAAAAATACGATTACCAAAATTATTTAAGAGACTAGCTTTCGCCGGTCGCTTCGCTATAACGACGTCGGAAGTTTTGAATAAAACTCGAGGACTGCTGAACAGAGTTTAAAAAAAAGGGTGTGGGTCTCGGGACCCCCGACAGATGTGAAACATCAAAGAAAACGTTACTGAACTCGGTGGTATTAATAATAATAATAATAATGCCTTTATTGATAAAATAAAAAAAATTTTATCAAATGGTGTGGAAATCAGCTTAAAGCTGGTTTTCATTCCAAACCATCTCTCTCTATGTAGTAGTATATATTTTTTCAAAAGCAGCAACTAACTGTTATGCTGACGTAATCCTATATACTGCACAGTAACACACGCGGTTGCGGCGTTTGAGCACGCCTGAGCCAGAAACGCAACTAAATACACAGCGAAGTATCTACCGGGTGGTGAACTGCTCAGGTGTATATAGGGATTTAACATGTAAAATCATAAATATGCAGTTTCCTGCTCTCCTGATTTTTTTAGAGCAAAAATTCATTAAACTAAAAATGATCACTGTTAAATTATCTACATGATATGTCACTTAGTTACAACGAAAATAATTTTTATACAGTGTGGTTACAAAAAATGCATATTTTTGACCTTTTGACTATTATTAATTTGTCAGAAAAAATTATTTTTGATAAAAGTTTGTTTATGCTCTAAACCCTAAGAGGAGATAATTAGAATCGATATAGCTCTTCTCGTGTACAGGGAGGATCTGAAAGTTTGATTTGGTCTAAGAATAGAAAGACCTAGTTGACACACCTTTAAACGGATTGAAACCAAATTTAAAACTTAAGGTTTTTAGGTGATTCCTCAAGTAGATTTTTCTTATTTCTTTCCTACTCACCTAAATAAGGGTAGTTTATTGACGAACAAAAATAGAAAATTGCAATATTCTCGAAAACAGCTCAAACGATTTCCATCATATTTCATAAATCGTTACGTCATTAATAACTGTACAATATGCCTTCATTCATTTGTTTTGTAAAAATTCAGAATGGGAGAATATCGCAATTTTCTATTTTTGTACATCAATAAACTATCCCTGTTTAAGGGAGTAGGGAGGAAAAAAGAAAAATCTACTTGAGGAATCCCCTAAAAACCTTAAGTTTTAAATTTGGTTTCAATCCGTTTAAAGGTGTGCCAACTAGGTCTTTCTATTCTTAGATCAAATCAAACTTTCAGATCCTCCCTGTACACGAGAAGAGTTATATCGATTCTATATACCTCCTTTTAGGTTTTAGAGCATAAATAAATTTTTATCAAGAATAATTTTTTCTGACAAATTAATAATAGTCAAGAGGTCAAAAATATGCATTTTTTGTAACCACGCTGTATAAAAATTATTTTCGTTGTAACTAAGTGACATATCATGTAGATAATTTAACAGTGATCATTTTTAGTTTAATGAATTTTTGTTCTAAAAAAATCAGGAGAGCAGGAAACTGCATATTTATGATTTTACGTGTTAAATCCCTATATACACCTGAGCAGTTCACCATGCGGTATATTACATACCTATTTACGTGTATACATATACTTTTGCTTTACAACTTAGGTCATTAGCGTCTTAACTTACATTAAATAACAACTAATTTAAAACTAAATAACATCACAAAAAAACATCCATGAGCGTAGATGGGATTCGAACCCACGACAGTCTGAGGCTGGTACCAAGTACGCGATATTTTGATATATTTAACTAACTACACTTTGACGTAATTCTATTCATTGGATAGGAAAATGCTTTTAATTATTTAAGTTTTTTATACGTATATAGGCAGTAGCCAGTATGTAAACTACACAGTACTCTGTAGTGGTTTATTTTACACTCCACAGGTTGCAGATACTACATTACAGCACAGTACTACTAGGGTAAAGGCACCAGTTGTCGACCATGAAAAGCGCTTAAATCTCGGATTTCGCATTTTACCAACAATATACTCCTATCAATGCGAAGAGAAATTGCACAACATAAATTTGCAAATGAGTTACACATCTACTTGACATAGAGAATGGCCGAGCATGTAGCAATGCTGTTGTTTACATGACGTTGCTATGGTTCCTCTATTACAAGTCCCCAGTTCCCGGGTTCTAGCCCGAGAGCTGGTAAAAGTGCCAATTGGATTTTCAATTTATTATTAAAAAAAAAATAATGAATTGAAAATATGAATTGGCGCTAGGCCCAAATAACCTTAGCTGTTGGTGGTCTTTAAAACACACACACACACACTCCTTACTTTTCAAATTAATATTTTCAAATTTATCTTTACACCATCTCGATAAAATGCAAAACATGAGATTTAAATAGTAACAATCTATTCTCTCGATCATAAAAGTAAGTGACGCGAATGACCTTAGTTGGCGAGCGTCTATAATCTACTTTTAAATATAAGACCTCAGGGGAAACATTGGAATGTAGTCGCATTTCAATGTTTTGTGGGAATTAGCGCTCCTACAGACCCGAGCTCACACCAGTCGGTTTGTGTATGCCGGCTGGTAGATAAATACTTTGTTAGTGTATTTGCCATATGGAACATACACTATTGGCGTCGGTCGGATGGCAAGACCTAGTTATGGTTTGTAATACAGCTAGTTTGTAACGAAATTGCAACATAGGTACAGTGTATAAAACACCTGGACTGAATTAATCGTTTTCACAAAGTTTGTCCGTCTTTTTTATACAGGATGTTTCATAATATATGCGCAGGACTTCAGGATGTGATAGCTCGTCCAAAAATATGAAAAAAAGTTTCTACCCTCTAAAATGCACCATTTTAGAGATACAGGGTGTTTGGGGAATTTTGAAAAGAAAACTTTTGTATCATTTTTTCATTTTTTTTTAATCTTGCAATTATGACGTTAACGTTTGGTTTTGTTACTTGTTCTAACGTTTAAATAAATTTTGTTTAATTAGTAAGAAAAAAATTTTATTTAAAGAAATTGACCATGTTTTTCAACATAAAAGTTGATTTTTCTCGAAAACAATCGTCTTTAGAGCTTATGACCAAGAGTACCTTTTTTGTGTAGAAAACATTGGCGGTTCCAATGGGCGTCTCAAAACCGTACTTTTTCCAGTAGCGTAGAAGTTGGGAAGAAAAACACCCACTACCCCTTCAAAACCTTCACCAATTATGACTTAAAAAAAAACCAGTGGGAAGTTAAAAATACCGCACAAAACATAGCTTATTATGAGTAGAAAATGCTTACAAAAGCTGTTTTCTGTACGATAAACGGTTCCGGAGATATTCGCAAAAAACGAAATTTTTTTTCAATTTCAACACCCTGTATCTCTAAAATGGTGCATTTTAGAGGGTAAGTTAATAGAAACTTTTTTTCATATTTTTGAACGAGCTATCACATCCTGAAGTCCTGCGCATATATTATGAAACACCCTGTATAGACACTGATGGCTAAGTTATAGAACGTCTACAACTTACAATACCTACCTGCTTTTAAATGAATTGTGGATTATAAACGCTCGACAACAGAGGTCATTAAACCTACTTTTAAGTTGTCAAGTGGTCTACTACAGGTGGGTGGTCGGAAACAGATGCCACTACCCTATAAGTTTTCCGAACTACGAGAGCGCACGGTACTAGTACATTGTGCGTATATCATTCTAGAAAGGGAGTGTTGTGCAGTAAACCTAACACCAGCTGGAGCTGAATCAATAATCCTCCGTACACTTCCCTGCAGCGGCAACTCCCTCTAAACTCCTATCAACAACCCCTCCGCGCGGTGTGTCTAGACAAACACTCGATGGATTTGCAACATATTTTAAACAAATCAACCGAGCGATGAAGCTTAGTCGTGAAACTAGAATTCAGAAGGTACTGGGTTCGAATCTCGGCGGGGGCAGATGTGACTATGGGAC
Organism: Mongoloraphidia duomilia; assembly: GCA_039654895.1. Classification (NCBI taxonomy): domain Eukaryota; kingdom Metazoa; phylum Arthropoda; class Insecta; order Raphidioptera; family Raphidiidae; genus Mongoloraphidia; species Mongoloraphidia duomilia. The sequence continues at coordinate 82,379,430 of CM077516.1, read as the reverse complement.
TTTTTCCTTACTGCCTCACGCCGAGAAGAGAAACAATAATTCCTGTACCGGCCATCTTGTTGAGGTTTCCCATGGTTTCCCTCAGTTATTTCAAATATCGGTGTGGTTTCAAGGTCATGACCGATTAGCTGTCAAACTCCTATGCTCACAAAGTTGCCTACCTTACCCTAATTTCCTATAATTCTTCAATTTGCTATTAATTAAATCTCATGGTTTCCCAATTATTTCAAATATCGGCGTGGTTTCAAGGTCATGGCCGATTACCTGTCAAACTCCTATGCTCACAAAGTTGCCTACCTTACCCTAATTTTCTATAATTCTTCCTTTCTCACATTGCTATTAATTAAATTGAAGATTAAAAAATGTTGAAAATAACGGAAGGTGGGAAAATAGTAATGGTGAATGGTTAAACAAATCATACATAATTCGTTCAATAATAAAATAATAATTAAGAGTCTATTAAAAAAGCAAAACAAATTTTTAGTATATAAAACATGTGACTCAAATACTATTATGGTAAAATAATGGTCTCACTCTCGTTGAAGGTCAAGAGATTTATTTTCGCAGACTTGTATTTCTATTCCTATAAATTATTTACCAAATGATGCAATTTAACATTAAAAATATTTAATTCAACGAATTCCCAATTAAGAATGCTGAAAAACTCGTTCTTATTTTATTAACTAACCTTATTTACGCGGCGTTACCAGTTTAATCTTTGCTCAGCCCCTTGTTACGATAACCCCCCCAAATATTTTCTCTACTTATTCGCGAAAACCGCATGAAAATTGGTTGAATAGTTTCAAAGTTTATCACGTTCTGACAGACAGACGTTGCCTTTTATATTATGTTAAAAATATGTTTGTCAAACAACAAAGTACCTATAAAAAATAGTCAAAATAATATCATGCGCAATAATAAGAGTACTATATTTATAAAATTAAATATAAATCACAAGCAACGCCCATTTATTTAGAGAAAAAACGTGGGAAAATGCGTCATTTATAGCTTTTTTAAAATACATTAATTATATACATATATGTAACACGTGAATAAAAAAAAGTAGAAACCAGTTTAAAATTTATTTTATTGTTTTTTTTAGGAAAATCACTTCGCGCTCCTCGGTTTCACAACTCTAATTTAGAAACTATTATTGATTATTTTATTATAAATTTTGCTGTTACACAATTTAAACAAAAAAAAAATTTTTTTAACATTTTATAAGGCCTGGTTATCTTCAGTAATTAGATTAATCAAATTGCGGTTTCCACTTTTCGAGAAAAATTGGTAAATTTCTTCCAAACAGACAGACAATACAAAAGATTTATTTATTTATTTTGTAAGCAAATTATGAAGAAACTTCTTAGCATATTATTTTGAGTAAATACGTTGGTTAATTTCCCTTTTTATCAGATACATAATTTTTATTTTCTACTAGGTATATAAAAATAATAGATCATGATTTAATGAAAAAATTGTAAAAAAAACATATAAGTTGACAGAAAAGTCTGACGTTTCCCGCAGAGTTCTAATTGTCGGTATTGAGCGTCTATAATCTACAATATCTATCTAAATATTAATAACTAGTTAGTGAAAATCATTCGATTAATTTCTACATCGTTTTAACTAATGGAAAATCCTATACTCATCGAAACACAGTTTTTGTACATATTTCAAAATCAGATAATATTACCAAATTAAATTCTCCATACAAATTGTGCCCCACAATATAAATTTTTTAAATTCATTACTTTTTTGTATCGTAAAAAATATGTTTCCTAAAAAATTCTTATAACGGAAGAGATTTTCAATCGAATCTCCATAATTCTCTCAAGCAAATATTATCGAGCTACTGCCGATACATTTTTTATATTTCCAAATCTTGATTAGCTACGTATTAAAAAACGTACATAAAGACTTGTCGGTGATCAGTAAAAACTTGTTATTTGTCGACAGAAAAATCAAACATGACAAGTACAAATGACTTGACATCGATAACGTATGTACCTAATTTAATTAAAGATTATATTGATTGTTAACCACATGAAATGTACAAAGTTTAGGGCTGATTAATCGTTTTAAAAAATTCAATCACTATTTCTCTTACAATCTATAAAATTTACCAAAGTAAATTACATTGTTTAAGCCTTCGCTTATCTTATATTCTCTTTAGATGTTTTAAGATAAAGAATAACACGTAAGCTATCAGTTAATTAAAGGTAGTAGATATTACAAAAATTCTTATGAAAGTATTATCTATATAGCACTTATAGATATGATTACAATATAATAAAGACAATAGAAGCAACGCTTTTAAAAAAAATAACTAAAAATTGCTTATGCAATACGTTTAAGTGCTCATCAAAAATAATGATTATGTATCGAACGTTTCTTTCGAACATGCTACGCACTCGATTCATTTTTACTTTAACGTAGTTTCATGTAGATAATCAGGAACATTATGAAAATAACTAAACATTAAACATACCATCAGCGTCTACTTCATTGATCATATCCTGCAATTCTGCTTCCGTAGGATTTTGACCAAGCGATCTCATTACTGTACCCAGTTCTTTCGTCGTGATGGTACCATCACCATCTTTATCGAACAACGAGAAAGCTTCTTTGAATTCTGCGATTTGCTCTTCAGTCAGTTGATCAGCCTGCAAAATAACACTTCACTAGAACACTTGGTTGACACATTGAAACACCTCAATAAAATAAAATTTTAAAAATTTGGTATGGTCTATACAAAATGACAAAGTTCAAATCGAAACAGCTTGACATTGCTGCAAAGGTGATTATTTTTAGAAACAACAGTCAAAGTAAACTTTCAAGAGTGTTTCTGAGAATACAAAGAGTCATTTTTTTTAAAGCAATAAAATTCTTAGATTCTAATTCTATATAATGCGTCATAATAGGCTACGTGTGAACAGAAATTAATGGTTACAAAGTAGGTTGACCAAAGAAGGCCAGAATCTATTAGCAAGACACAATTACTATTGTGAGGTCACTGTCAAAAAAAGGCAACGTAAATGAAATTTTCGAAAAATTTAGATTGATCATAATAAGATAAGTAGTTTCATATCTGCATTGCAGTAAAACTATTCGACCGGTCTGCAATTTTTGACATACGAAAAACAACTTATTCTCAACACGTAACTGAAAAATATTACGTAAAGATGAATTCGCGAATTAAAAGAAATCATGTTATATAATCGATGGATAAAAAAAATTACAAACCATTATGGATTTAGTTGGATAAAACTGGCTCTACACTAAAGCAATGCACAATAACACTGAACAGCGATCACAACCAACAACTTGAAGTGAATCAAACGCTGTGAATAACTGTCCGCGTACGACTGCGGTGCTGCTGCCAGGCGCAATAGCGCGGCCCTTACACAAACCACCTAGTATTCCTCCGCAACACACAAAATACCGTCACTTTATTATTTTTTATATTAAATAATCGCTGATTTGGCAACTGTATAATTTTAATAATTCGTTAGATATAGTAATTTATTTCTATCCAAAGTTCTTTAACGTTATAGATAGAGAACGTATCGCGACTAGAACGGAACTAGATTTCTGAGACGCAAATGTTGAACCTTATAGTGGGTAGGGTGCGGCTTGTTTACAACACTTCCTCATCGGGACAGAAGCTACGATTGGCCAGCACGCACCTGCAATGCGTCAAGCGGGCTACTTCTCCCGCCTCTCGAGCACGCGGCCGTTACGTCGCCGTCTTCACGTCGATCGTCGGTACTGCTGTCGACCGACGCGCCAACGGACGCTGACTGCGGGCGGTGGCTGCGGCGCCCCAGATAATAGCCGCTCCACTATCCACATTCCGGAATGGCATTGGCGATGCTACCGCAAGACGCCACGTCCTGTCTGATTGAACGGTATAAAGCGGAACGTCTATGTCGATCTATTCCATACCACCCATAGATATTGACAGTATTATTTGTATAAATATGTATTTTACTATATTCAGCATCGCCGTCATTCAGAGTTACATAAATAAGATTTCATGTCAAGAATGACATTAAACAAGCCGTGAGGTGGGTCGTTTATTAGAACTAAAGTGCGACCCTTGAGGTCCACACGACGAACTTCCCAGTTTGATAAATATTTAATAATAAATAATAATTAAATTAGATATTACACAGAAAAATAATCATTTTAATCACTAAAACATCAATAATTAAAAAAAAAAAAAACGGCTGAACCGATTTTTATAAAATTTATGTCGGATCAAAATGACGTTAACACGCCTCGAATGACACCCTTACGAAGTCGATATAATTTTTTATTCGCGAGATATTGTGTAAAATCTTCTTTTTTGGAGGTTATTTGGTTAAGAAAAAAGAACGGCTGAACCGATTTTAAAAAAATTCCTTTCAGATCATATTTACGTTAATACGCGTCGATTGGCACCCCAACGTAGTCGATATCATTTTTCGTTCTCGAGATTTCGTCTTAGAAAGAAATGGACACATACATACGTACGTACAACGTACACACACACACACACACACAGACATCTTTCTAAAAGTAGTGTAAAAATAGTGTAGTGACCTTGAAACATAAAAATTTTTTTTCCTTTTTGATTTCGATTTTCGGACCTATTACAATAACTTCCAATGGGAAGTTAATAAAATATTATTAAAGCGACATCTATACATTCTAGCAAAATGTATCAAAATTTGAATTTATGTTAATGCCCAGCATATGTTTGACAATTTTAGTCATATGCGGGTAATTTTATGAAAAGGAATAACGCTGCAGCTACGGCATTAATTCGAATTATTTGAAAGTATGACGTATTCATCTTGTAACAAAGCAATAAAATACCTTGAATTAAAACAGCGTCTTTTGTAAAATTATAAAAAAAAAAACTCGGGTCGCAGTGCCAAAACCCTGCCGACAATATAGTGTATTTGCTAATACTGGCATTGTGGCTTTATTATATGAACTTAAGTTTGTTTTTGAACAAAATAAAAAATTTAACCCCTTAGTACATCCCTTAAAATAATATTTTTTTTCTTAATTTCAATATTTTTATCAATGCAATCTCGGTACCAAATTAAATACACCCTTCAGTAAGTAAAGCACTATCCGCAAACTAGTGTTTTCATAAAATTTGTAAGTCCGGTCCTGTCGGGCCGATTTTATTAAAATTTTAGCAGCACATTTTAATCTTTACTAAAGAGTTAAATTTCAATTTTGAAACGATTCTGACAAATTTTTCGGTATTTTTGGGCCCAAAAACTTTTTGGAACCCCTAAATACAACCCTGAAAATGGTCCGATCGGGCCCATTTTAAATAGGCTTCTTGCGGTGATGGGTTCCAATGTGTGTACCAAATTTCGTTTCAATCGATTAAGTCTGTCGAGAGTTATCGTGTACACACATATATATATATATATATATAAATATATATATAAATATATATATATATATACATACATATATATATAAACATTTTTAAAAATGGTGCCAAAGTGTTCAGGAGGCTATGAAACGTCGAGAAATTTTGGTCCGACCCCTAGGTCCCACCATCCGACCGACGCCAATAGTGTATGTGCCATATGGCAAATACACTAATAATCAATGGTATAATACTTGCAAATTTCTTATAATACGCCGTCTCTTATGCAAAACACTTTACAGTACTAATGAAACAATTGCCATGCAAAGTGATTCTCGACTGCTAAAATATAGATTAACTGATTAATGCAGATTCTGATATTTGATAAACCTATCTAAATCAGCTGATTGCTGACGTTGGTATAAAATGTTTTTCTAGGCAGGCCCGGACTTAGAGGTCTAGGGCCCCTAGACACTTGACAGTTGGGAGCCCCTAATAAAAAAAAAAAAATGAAAAAAATTAACTAGAAAATGTTTGCACTTTTTTTATAATTTTCATCCGCTCTGGCCGGGGCCCCCTCAGTGGTTGGGCCCCTAGGCCGGTGCTTTGTTGGCCTAGGCAGAAATCCGGGCCTGTTCCTAGGCACTGAGGCAACCTATTCCACATATTGTCATGTTTATATTTTTGATATTAGCAGTCTTTTCGGACAGTGTTTGTAGAGTATCTCAGTAACTAATAGATAGAAAGAAAATTAAATTGCATTCTTATGGGCTGTTTTTTTCTAGACAAAAGTGATAAATGTTCAAAATGTGGCATGTTCCGTTTTTGAAAATTATAAATTTCCCGATTTTAATAAGTAATTCAGTATAATTTTATTACTTAATGAAAATTTATTATTAGTATGAAATTAATTAAATAATTAAGTTATACCACTAAAATGACACGACACTAATGGGGAATAAATAATGTTTGTACCTACCACAAGTGCTGCCTCTCGTAGATAATTGAAAGAATTACTCTCAGAAAAATGGCTCATTGTGTAGCTATGATGTTGTTTATACTTTATAATATGGCGTTTCCATGACTCTTTTATTACAAGCCCCCAGTTCCCCAGGTTCTAATAATTGAAGGAACTATTCTCAGGAAAGTGGCTCATTGGCTGTTCATAAACCCCCCTGTAGGCAGAGGGATCAGAGGGATATATGAAGGTTCATAAATATAGAAAATTATGACAAAACAGTCTAATAAACTTTAACATGTTGCAACAATATAGGATTAAATTGACAAAAAAAAAGTTAATACGAGACTCACAAAGTGAACTCCACCAACCACCCTCTTGTCACCAGTGAGTATACAAGGTGTATCACAGGATTGAATACATAGAAAAGTAATGAGTGCAATAAGGAAAACATAAGCAAAATGAATAACGTGACAAAGATAGAATACACATGGCTAACTTAACGAACTTAATTATCATGGTTTTTTACATGAATAGAGGGCAAAGCAATCTTTGATCTTAACTAATTTGTACTGTGTACTTTTCCCTATGTTCGGTTTCCTATAATACATCCTGTATAAGTTGTGCATGCGACGAAACAGTGACGTGTACAGAAAGCGCGCGATTTGACAGACTAATAGAGAAGGCAGTACGATAAAAAAAATGAACATCGAATTGAAGAGTGACAGCAATCATGACTTTTTGTTTGTAACGTCAAACTTGAAGACGTTCCGATTGCTACGATTATCAGCGTCTACATAAATCATTGATTTCTAATTATCTGAAATTATTGCAGATATAGTCCCTACACAACGCCGGAAGAAGCGGCAGGACGTGGGTAGGGCGTATGCGGAAGAGGGGAACTTTGGATGACAAATTTAGCGAGAAATTTAACTTCTCATCAATACAGTTTACGCACGTCATGTTGTAGATTCATGTCTGCTAATAAAAAATAAAAAACTTTTTAACAAAAAAAAAAACCTCCTTCAAAAAGCCACTAAAAAGAGGAAAATAATGAAATTTTGAGGTCTGCGCCAATTTAATAAAATATGAAGTCGGTTAAAAAGTATAGTAGGTATAGTGATTAATATCTTCTTTTAACCAACTTCATATTTTATTAAATTGACGCAGACCTCAAAATTTCATTATTTTCCTCTTTTTAGTGGCTTTTTGAAGGTTTTTTTTTCTTAAAAAGTTTTTTATTTTTTACTTTTTAGTGTCAAAAAGTGACATTTACCTTAAAGGAATCACACGCCGTTACTCACTTTTATTAAACCGACTTTCTTACGCTGTCTGATGTGTTAAAAAGTGACATTTACCTTAAGGAATCACACGCCGTTACTAACTTTTATTAAAATCAGCCGAACTACTGAACCGATTTTGAAGAAATTTCTATGGGACCAATCTGAAAGTATATCCTTTCAAATAAAAAAATATATTTCCAAATCGGTTTATAAATGAGGGAGTTCTGAGGTAACAAACAAAAAAATACAACCGAATTGAGAACCAGCTCCTTTTTTGAACTCGGTAAAACCATAGCGTCTAGACTTGCAGTCAAAACGAGCTAATCTGCGGGCAAAATCAACGTCCACGGTCAAAAATCATAACCAGGGGCGGATCTAGGTTTTTCGGAACCTAGGGCTTATTGAAGTGCATTTTTTGTTAGATTAATGGCCAGTTTATCTTACATATTTTTTATCACAATGTTTTTTAATCACACTATTAAATGACGGGTTGCTATGGTAACGAAACGCAGCAACACGTAGCTGTCAAAATTGAACAGTGTGATTAAAAAAACATCGTGATTAAAATGTACGATAAACCGGGCATAAATAATAATATAAAAATAATATAAAAAAATGAGTGTGTGCTTACGACCACACGACAGAAGTGAAAACTTCAGATTTTCTAATTTTTGGTGTCATATATTATAGCGCATTTATTAAATTAAATATTTCGAAACGTTGACCACAAGCGATATTTTGGTAAAACTTCATTATTTTGACCCTCAATCAAACCTTTATTGATAAAGTATTACAAATTTATGATATCTAATAATTGAATTTTTGTGGGCCCTTGACACTTGAGGACCCGCAGGGCTTAAGCCCTATTAGTCTCTATGAAGATCCCCCCTGGACATAACATATATAACGCGAGCGAAGCCGCTGGTTCAGGCTAGTACATTATATATATATAAATGTTAAATAGTAACAGTTTAGTTATTTTGCAAATATAACGTGCGCTATAGCAAGGACCACGGCTCTAAAGAGCTAAAGCGACGGTGGAAGTGCACCGCAATGCGACGCGCCGCACCGCGGGACATCGCCGTCAGTAGCGACAATGCACGACTGACTGAGAAAACGATAGATCGACAGCCGATTCTTGTCCTTTTTCATCCCACAGTACTATGGCGTGCGATTCTATCAATGACCGAGACATAGGCGAATAACACGAGAATTTTTTATATATATTATTAGAGGTTGCCCGTGGCTCACGTATATTTAGATTTTTTTGCCATACCCACTACCAGTGTCGGATTAAAGGAAGGGGGGCGGAGGGGGGGGGAGCTCGCCCCGGGTCTCTGTTCCTGGGGGTCCTCCAAATCTCGAGAAGTCCTTCTTAATCAAATCCCAAACAAGGCCAAAATATATTCAGTAAGTTAGAAGCAGTTTGGAGTTGGAGGCCCCGTACGTATGCAAGATATAAACGTAGGTAGGTTACCTATCTACCAACGTTTATTATATATATTTGTTTTTTTTTGTCAGCCATTACATCTACATTATTCATTTTTTACGTAATTTACACTACAAATACATCAATTTTTAAGCAAACCGGGGGCCTCATTTAGTTCTGCCGCCCCGGGCCACGGCCCACTACAAAATAGGTACTTTCGATGTATGTATAGCGGCCATTAATGACCCATATAACAGGCAGATGTGCGGAAAATGGTTTACTTTCTGCACTAGCACAGAAAATAACGGTTGCCATAGCAACTTCTGTTTATTCGCTCTATACGCCTGCGTACGCTTGCGTGCGCCTGTCATTACTTACTTGCACGAACTTCACGGCACACTGTGGAAGGAAAGATGGCGACTCAAATGAACTAGGGTGCGGTTTAATGAAACTTTAATGCCATAACCCTAAACACTTTTAACCCGAAATCTCCGAAAGTATATAATTTCGTGTACGTGGTTTTGGTAATGTAATTTGAATGATCAAGGAGACGGACGTAAGAATCCAGATTCTATCGTTGGTGGTCGGTGGGTATTTGATGTGCTGCTCGACTGAATATTCGTATGATATTAGTTATGTAGATGTGCAATATATATGAACATAAACGCGCCACTGCTTTTCGATTAGTACTGGTCTGATCGATCGCTTGAAATGAACGTGACGTGACCTCGACATGCGTAACCGAACGGAAAAAAACGATGCTAAAAAGTTTGCTTAATAAAGAGAGAAATGCTGAGATAAATTTTTATCCAAAAATATTCAATATGGTGTAATCTAAAAATGTATGCTTCTATCATCAAAATCGTGATTATTTCACCTATCTGCAGCAATATTATTTTTAAAATGTGTCATTTCTTACTGGAAAAATTTGTTTTGTACATTTTAATCTATTTATTGGTTTTGATAACGAATAGTAATTCCCTTTTAGCTATCAAACCAACATACAATCAAATTAATTTTAATTAATATCTATTAAAAAAAAATTATATTACGTGACCGAAATTTATCTCTTGAGATAATAAAAATGTAGGCATATTTAAAATCAAGGCTAAATGATAATTGTTCGTGATCCGTTATCCGCTGTTTTAACATAAAAAAACGGTAGAAACTTCTTGACTACTTTGCCTACCCAACCATAGATGGCAGTGCCAGCCAAACGCGTTGTGTTCATAAATAGTGCGTAAGATGTTGATCGTGCTCTATCTTTTTCTTAATCTATTTATTTCTAACATGTCGTTTTGTCGTTTCATTGTCTCACAAACTTACACTCACTATACGTGACTATAGAAGTTTCACTTCATAAATACTGTATTACAATGTTAGAATTTACCTAGTGCTGTGATTTTTTTCACTTTCTAACAAATTTAACATTACATAAGTTGAAGTGAGGCGACACTATTATAGACTCATAGAGTTTATAGAGACAGAGAGTGTAGAATCAACAAGCGACTAGGTCCTGCAGTCAGGGTCAATTTTGATTGGTCGAATACCACATCTTGATGTTGTTTGACACACACACGCACACACCTAAACGAACGTAACAACTAACTAGTGAACTCTATGTACTATAATGGATAATTGATAGCGATTAAAATATAGGTTTTGTATGTGAACAATGTTAAAATACATATTCTTCAAGACAGTTATTATAATGTTCACAAAATTAGAATGGAAACTTCAGGTAGGTAAGGCTTGTAATCTAACCCTTTCTATTAAAGTCGATCAATTTTTTGACATTTCAAAATAAAACCTAATTTAATATTATTATTATTTGAGATATTATGATGTCCAAAATTTATACAATAACAGTGTTCTTGTAGACTAGAGCTGAAGCCTTTGAAAATGGTAAAAAGTGAAAAAAAATTATAGTAGGATGAAACCCATTGGAAAAGGAAGAGAATAGAATAAAAATGAAAGGAAAAATAATTTACGGGCGATCTGAGGCCGGGAAGTGGTAGGGGGTGAGGTTTTAAGGGTAAAAAACGGTTTATCTCGATTTCCGGCAAAACTACAAGTCCTATGGAAAAAAGTTTAATCGCAAAGTTGTAGGTAATAAAAAGATCTACAACTTTTGTATCACACTTTTTTCACATAACCTCAAAATTTATGTAAAAAATTCAAATAACCAAGTTTTTGGTTTTTTATTTGTATCTTTTACAAAAAACATTTTTTTTTTACGAAATTTGGTGAAAACGTACCTTTTTATGTCCCAAACACACTGTAATTTTTTTGATTTAAAATATTTATTTTTTCACCTTATTTTGACTTAATATCGAAAAAGCACCCTAATTTTCAATCGAAAATTCTCACGTCAAAATATCTGCTTTTTTAAAAAAGTCGGTGGACTTTTTGTTCGTTGAAATATCTACTTTATGATGGTGTAAAAAAAATATACATTACTACGGTAAATGTTCTCAGAAAATGCAAAGAAACGAGAAAAAAACTCGTATCCGAAATTTTTTTTTTTATCATTATGTACAATTTTGAGGTATTTATTAAAATTTACACTTTAATTACTCGTTTATTTGCATTTTCTGAGAACATTTACCGTAGTAATGTATATTTTTTTTACACCATCATAAAGTAGATATTTCAACGAACAAAAAGCCCACCGACTTTTTTAAAAAAGCAGATATTTTGACGTGAGAATTTTCGATTGAAAATTAGGGTGCTTTTTCGATATTAAGTCAAAATAAGGTGAAAAAATAAATATTTTAAATCAAAAAAATTACAGTGTGTTTGGGACATAAAAAGGTAAGTTTTCACCAAATTTCGTGAAAAAAAAATGTTTTTTGTAAAAGATAAAAATAAAAAACCAAAAACTTGGTTATTTGAATTTTTTACATAAATTTTGAGGTTATGTGAAAAAAGTATGATACAAAAGTTGTAGATCTTTTTATTACCTACAACTTTGCGATTAAACTTTTTTCCATAGGACTTGTATTTTTGCCGGAAATCGATATAAACCGTTTTTTACCCTTAAAAACCCACCCCCTACCACTTCCCGACCTCAGATCGCCCGTAAATTATTTTTGCTTTCATTTTTGTTCTATTCTCTTCCTTTTCCAATGGGTTTCATCCTACTATAATTTTTTTTGGTTTCAAAAATTATCGACCCTGGTCTATTGAGAAATTGGAATAGAAAAATAAATTTTAATTAAGTTTTCTTTTGAAATGTCAGAAAATTGATCGACTTTTATAGAAAGAAATAGATTACAAGCCTTATCTGAAGTTTCCATTCTAATTTTGTGAACATTAATGCCTGCCTTGAAGAATACGTGTTTGAACATTCTCCACATACAAAACCCATTTTTTAATCGCTATCAACTATCCATATTAGTATACAGAGTTATCTAGTTAGTTGTTACGTTCGTTTAGGTGTGTGTGTGTCAAACGACATCAAGATGGGGTATTCGACCAATCAGAATGAGCCCTGACTGCAGGGTCTAGTCGCTTGTATAGAATCACACCACAACTTCACAAGTTTCCAAAAATTGTATGACCTCGCACAAATAAAAAATACCAAGGTCATTTATTTTCAACACACAAAAACGATCAGTTGATAAACTGTAGGTCTGATAACTTTGGTTTTAATAGCTTTAACGTTAATAAAACGGAATCTTATATGTTTAATATGAATAATTGTTTTTTAATTATTGTTTACGAGAAATTATTTCAGGTTTCGTGTACAGTAAAGTCCTTATGATCTGACACTCTGTTATTACATACTGGTTCATCCGTGACTATATTTTTATAAGCTTTTATTTAACTTGGTTTCCTGTCTGTCTGTCTGTTCGGGACAAATCTGGCAAACGAATTTTCGACCACTTCCCGATATCCAATCATGCTGAAATTTTGCGCACACCTTTGGTTCTGAAGACAATACAATATAGTATATTTAATATTATGCTAGATCCAATATGGCGGTCACCACAAAATGGCGAATTATCTTATTCTTTACAACATCCTCGATATGGGTATCAAATAAAAGGGTATGACAAGTAGAATACAATAAGCTGTGTGACGTCATTCAAAATTCAATATGGCGGCCAACACAAAATGGCGGATTGCCTATTTCTTTACCACCCCCTTGATATGGGTATCAAATTAAAGGGTATGACGAGCAGAATACAATAAGCCGGCATTATAAATCCAAAATGGCGGCCGAAAATTTTGGAAGACTAAAAAAACAAAAATAAAATAGTAAAAAAAAACTTTTTAAAGACAAGCTTTTATCAGTGGCTATAGGATTTCCTTCACTCAACGCTTTTATTGAAATGGATTATAAAGGAACAATAATTTTTAATAATTTAGGTTCATAATTATAAAAGCGTAGGTCGTGACTATAAACTATCATAGAGTTTACAACCCACGCTTTTATAATAATTATGAATCTAAATTATTAAAAATTATTTTTTTCTTACACATATGTGTTTTCGCTAATGACCTCTGTTGTTGTTTTGTTTCACTTGACAACTAATACTTACTTCCTGCTATTTCCGTAACATTCAATATTTCTCTTGTCGAGCGTCTATAATTTGCAATTTATTTTATTTTATTTTATTTATTTTATTCCTTCAAAAAAAAAAATACACATTTATCGATAACAATATAAAATGTTTAGAATTTTCCCACCCAACTTGGCAAGCCAGTGCTAGGGTGGGAGCACAAAAATTATATGTTGATCGGATACTACAGGACTGAAAAAAATAGAAGAAATAAAAAACAAAAAAAAAAACAAATACAAAATGTGTAGTTATGGTGTAACTGATCTGATTGAAAAATAGTTAATTATTGAGTCAACCGATCACACACGGCAATCCTCGCACTGCCATCCTCTAGCAACCATCGTGTTATAAGCCTACTAAGTCTTTTCCTATTTGCAACCATTTTATACTCCATGGGTAATAGATTGTATAGCTTGGGAGCAAGGAATGTAATGTGTTTCTGGCCAAAGGTCTTCGACATTTTTGGAACTTGGAGAAGATTTAGGGATTGGGCTCGGGCCATTCATTCAATATTTCTCAAATGTCACCCCAGTACGAGACATTAGATGTTATTCACATATCAAAAAGATATTGATTCAAGGAGTATAAATTAATAAATATAATGAACAGTTTATTGTTACTGCCTACCATTTTGTATAATAATTATGTAATTATAATTAGGTAGCTCTGTGCGTGCCGTAGTGTGGATATATTTTATAATATATACAGGGTGTTAAAAAAAGAGTGTAACATATTTAAACCGGAACCGTTTATCGTACAGAAAACAGCTTTTGTAAACATTTTCTACTCATAATAAGCTATGTTTTGTGCGGAATTTTTTTTGAAGTCATAATAATAATAATAAAAAACTCGGGTCGCAGTGCCAAAACCCTGTCGACAATATAGTGTATTTGCTAATACAGGCCTTGTGGCTTTATTATGTGAACTTAAGTTTGTTTTTGGACAAAATGAAAAATTTAACCCCTTAATACATCCCTTAAAATAATATTTTTTTCCTAATTTCAATATTATTATCAATGCAACCTCTGTACCAAATTAAATACACCGTCAGCAAATAAATCACTATCCGTAAACTCACTTTTTCATAAAATTTGTAAGTCCGGTCCTGTCGTACCGATTTTGTTAAAATTTTAGCAACATATTTTAATCTCTACTAAAGGGTTAAATTCCAATTTTGAAACAATTCTGAGATTTTTTTCGGTATTTTTGGGCCCAAAAACTTTTTTCAACCCCTAAAAACTACCCTTAAAATGGTCCGATTGGGCCCATTTTAAATAGGTTCCGTGCGGTGATGGATGCCAACGTGTCTACCAAATTTCGTTCAAATCAATTAAGTCTTTCGAGAGTTATGCCGCGAACACATATATATATATATAAATATATATATATATACATATATATATAAACATTTCCAAAAATGGTGCCAAAGTGTTCAGGAGGCTATGAAACGTCGAGAAATTTTGGTCCGACCCCTAAGTCCCGCCATCCGACCGACGCCAATAGTGTATGTGCCATATGGCAAATACACTAATAATAAATAAATTTATTCCAAAAATATACATACAACACAATTTTTATACAAAATTCTTCGGAATTTAATCTACCCAACTTGGCAATGCCAGTGCTAGGGTAGGGTTTATTGGTTAGCATAATACATTTAATTGTGTAGTGTGTAGTGCAGACTATTATTCTCTGTGTGTGTGTGTGCGTGCGTGCGTGTGTGTGCGTGTGTGTGTGTGCGTGTGTGTAATTGGTGAAGGTTTTGAAGGGGTAGTGGGTGTTTTTCTTCCCAACTTCTACGCTACTGGAAAAAGTACGGTTTTGAGACGCTCATTTGAACCGCCAATGTTTTCTACACAAAAAAGGTACTCTTGGTCATAAGCTCTAAAGTCGATCGTTTTCGAGAAAAATCAACTTTTATGTTGAAAAACATGGTCAATTTTTTTAAATAAATTTTTTTTCTTACTAATTAAACAAAATTTATTTAAACGTTAGAACAAGTAACAAAACCAAACGTTAACTTCATAATTGCAAAATTAAAAAAAAATGAAAAATGGTACAAAAGTTGTCTTTTCAAAATTCCCCAAACACCCTGTATCAACACCCTGTATCTCTAAAATGGTGCATTTTAGAGGGTAAGTTAATAGAAACTTTTTTTCCTATTTTTGGACGAGCTATCACATCCTGAAGTCCTGCGCATATATTATGAAACACCCTGTTTATGTGTGCATGTGGCAGGCTGAGTTGCGTGCACCTTAAGTCCTTGATATCCTTGATAATGAAACTGTTAGGTGCGGGCAGGTACTGTTCTTCCTTTTTTTCCGGTTACTAACGACGTGTATTATATATTATGTTATACTCAATCTCCGATTTCACTCCATGACCGAAGTTTTTGCCCACACCACGTTGTGGACAAATGAAAGTACCTGCACGACGCGACGTGGGTGCTACATTTTGAGTTGCACCTAATGTTTGTTTTGTAGCACTTGATGCATACGATTTTTCTAAACAATCTTTTTTGCAGCCACATTTAATGAATCCTCGTGGGAGACATTCCTGTTCGGTCTTTGAGCAAAATAGTATTACCTACAAAGCGTTATGGGTATAATATTATTTTGCTCAAAGACAGAAGAAAGATTTGACATCGATCTTTGAGTAAAGTGTTTTACCCACAACGCGTTGTGGGTATTTCATTTCGGACAATGACCGATTATAAATACTCAAGTCGCGTCCTGGGTACTTTCATCTGTCCACAACGCGTCGTGGGCAAAAATTTCGGTCATTGAGCGCCTCCATGAGTTATACTTAGTCGCCGCGGTAAATTTGAGCGCATGCACAACCGATCATTTTTAAAACGGTGCCGAGGAACTATTTTCAAATTAAACAAAAATCTACCCGGGCAAATTGGGTCGGAAAGTTAGTTATAAAATAATGTATCCAAAACTTAAGTATAATTATTAATAATAATTTAGAAGATATCGTTTACCTGCCTAGGTATCTAAAAGTACATTGTTTTAGATTTACATTTACTTTTTTTAATGTCGTACCAATTACTGCTTATTGTTATCGATAAATGATAAGTCAATAGGTACTTAAAATGTATTAGATATGATATTGAATTATTCACGTGTATACGAAAGTATCAAAATGTCATTAAGTGATTAATTTGATAAATAATTATTAACTTATGATACTGATAAGGAATTACACAATTATTATTAATTTTATGTTTATAAGAATCTAATATAGGTAAGAAACTTTGAAATTAGTGTTTTTCTCAAAATTATAATAAACTTTTTCAAAAAATTAATATACAGAACAAAACTAAAATGTTCTGAGTATATTTTCAATTTTAAATTACTTTATTGATTACATATATGATATTTTACAAATAAGTACCTAAATTAAAAAGGATAAAAAACAAAAATCAAAATGTTTAGGTCTAAAATTTTGGGGGTAAATATAGACATATAAAAATTTAACTGATGACCAGTCCGATACTTCTCACCTAGTAAATATTTGCAAAAAATAAACACTCTTTTTTTATTCTTTGAAAAAAAGCATGGCCCTCTTTTTTGTTTGGTGATCTACTGATGGCTAGTAATATAGCAAAAATCATGGCTACCTTGATTTACGTACAATTTTCTTTTTTTAGTAAAATATTTTTTTTCTCGAAAACTATACATTTTAGAGAAAAAAAATATTTATATTTTTTTCATATTATAACATCTAGAATTAATTTATATTTTTTTTACCTATGTTAATACGTGACATTGAGAACGTTTTTTTTAATATCTCAGAATCCACTGAACCGATTTGACTCAAAATCTAATCAGATCTAAGTTAAAGGCTGTTAAACACAATAAAACAATCGGCATGGCCGTATGTTGTTCCGTTTTTACGATATCGAAGGCGAAAAATTGACCACACACACACACATACAGACATCAGTCAGAAAATGATCTTAAACGATTGCTAGGGTCTCCAAACGTGAAGATCTGTTAAAATCTCAAAATATTTTTTCGGACTAAATCCATTACTTCCCTACCATAGTAGAGGTGGGAAGTAAAAAGGCTGGTAAAGATTATAGGAAAACTTCATCCTGATCAAAATTAACACACCCGGCACTACTCGATTATTAGGGTTCCGTACCTTCGTATTGATACTTCTCTTTAGTGTGTCTAACTCAAAGTTAGTAGGTACTCTGATCTGACTTTCACGTCATCATATAGCAGCTAAGCTCATCCGTTTGAAATGAACACATTTTTTTAAATTCTTATTTGCAATAATTAAAAGGAAGGATATAAGAACAAAAAAGTTGGTTTATGTATGAGAAATAACACATACTGTTCAAAATTTTGGTACGTGGGACGACCCTATTGTTAAACGTTTTGGTGTTTTGTGGTTATTTTTAATATTTTATATATTCGTGAAGGCAAACGCATAAAAAAGATATAGATTTGAAACCGATATCTATATAGATTTAAATAGATACCATCATGAATATGATAATCTAAATTTCATTTCCTTCCAAGGATAACCCAACATCATTCACCCACATACAAACCTTTAAGTGAGTCACGCAAAACCGCAGGCTGTTTGTTATGTCGTTCGTACAGGGCACACGCTATTATCTTCTTCATATTATATACATTTTTCATACAGTGCGAACGCTGGCTGTGGAATTCTCCAAATAAAAACTTTCCCGATTATCTGCGACCACTGACCAGGGTAGGTACGTCAACTTTATTTCTTGATCGCGTATCTTTTCTGATAGTTGTCAATTTTTTCTACCCCAACCCCTTTCCGCAGTGATATTGACATTTTTTAACCGATTTCAAAAAAGGGAGGAAGGTTCTCAAGTCGACGCGTATTTTTTTTTTATGTATGACCACGCATAACTTTTTACAGGGTAGTCCGATTTTGATGATTCTTATTTTATTGGATAGGGTATTCCTCTAAGTTGGTCCCATATAAATTTTACTTAAATCGGTTTAGTAGTTCGGCTGATTTTAATAAAAGTGAGTAACGGCGTGTGATTCCTTCAAGCTAAATGACAATTTTTGACACATCACACAGCGTAAGAAAGTCGGTTTAATAAAAGTGAGTAACGGCCAGTCCTGGATTTATAAATAGGCCGTATAGGCCGCGGCCTAGGGGCGGCAGCGTCCTAGGAGCGGCAGATTTCAGAGGACGGTCACTTGATTTCAGAGGATAAAAGTCAAACACGTCCACTGGTTTTCTCATGGTTTTTTATACTTTCAATAAATCCCTATAGAAAGAAACTTATTCCTATCGAAACCTATATTATCTTTCTTAATGACTAATTCATTCGTTTATTTAACTTTCATTCGTTTATTTAAATAATAATTTGCCATTTGTAGTAAAGGAGGCCCCTTTACTACAAATGAAAAATTATTATTTTAGAAAGGTATGTACATGGGGCGGCGGAAATAAAGTGGCCTACACTCATAAAAAATATAAATCCGGCACTGGTAACGGCGTGTGATTCCTTCAAGGTAAATGTCATTTTTTGACAGATCATACAGCGTACTTAAGAAATCAGTTAAGTTTGTAGAAGTAAATCTATTGGCATCTTGCTATCAACTGTGGTAATAGCAAGACGCCAAAAAGAATACTTCGACCGCGTCCGTCACACCCGGAATACATGTCATTTCTATAACCAGTTCTTCATGTATCCGAGCCATATGAGTTTGAACCTGTTTTTTAAGAATCAATTCTTTATGAACCTGTTTTACAAGGATCTGTAATTCTTTAAGACACTGTTGATTAAGGATAGCTTCTTTAAGAACTGTAATTATTACTGAACAGATAACTGTTATTTTAGAACCGGTTTTTTCAATAACAGTCCGTATATGTTACTGTTATTTAGTGACTATTAGCTAGTCAATGGATAAACGTAGTGTCACTGTACATTATACTATCATAGCTTATAATATGTATAAGAGATTCGAACTTGGCATCAATAAATAGCTTTTGAATGACATGACGCATAGATCCGTTTGATTTATGTATTTATTTTATGCTAAATATATCATAACAATAATTCATTTTCTTTAATAACTTGCTTAGATAGATATTGTAGATTATAGATGCCCAGCAACTTAGGTCATTAGCGTAATAACTTGCGTAATACCTATTTATTAATATAGGGTGTTCTTTTGTTGGTAAAACTATAAATCATGGTTTATGTTACAAATCTCACGAGAGCAAGTAGTGAAAGCTAAATACAGTTTCAAAACTTTACAAACTAAAATATTAATGGCCTTTTGCGCGTAGCTTAGGTACCTTAACTCGCCATGGTATCTATCCAGTTATATCAAAAGTGATTCTCAGGACTAAATTGCAAATTTATATTTTCTGATTTCTATTTGGTGTAAATATCAAATTAGAAGTACGTATAATATATCCCACCAAAAACATAATTAATGTGAATAAAATATTAGTAAAAAAAACTTTTTAGAGACAAGCTTTTATTGAAATGTACTAAAAAGGAAAAAATAATATTTAATAATTTTGGTTCATAATTATTATAAAAGCGGGGGTTGTAATCTCTATGATAGTTTATTAGTCGCAGCCCCCGCTTTTATAATAATTATGAACCAAAATTATTAAATATTATTTTTTCCTTTTTAGTACATTTCAATAAAAGCTTGTCTCTAAAATGTTTTTTTTACTAATATTTTATTTTGTTCATTTTAGTCTTTCAAAATTTTACCCCCTTTTGGTCCCCCTCGGGGCTGAATTTCGAAAAATCCTTTCTAGTGGATGCTTACGTCAGAAAAGGAACCAACTGTCCAAATTTCAAGTTTCTAGCTTCAGCGATTTGGCCTGGGCGTTGATTAGTCAAAAAAAACCCTACATCCCCGTTTTAACCCCTTAGACGTTGAATTTATTTCTAAAAACGATTTATTCATGTATTGTCATCGGGAATACATATGTGTACAAAATTTCAAATCGATCGGATACGTGGAATTCGTTCAAAATTGACTTGCAAGTCTTGACCTAAACAAACAAACTAACTAACATACATTGCAAGTTAAATAAAAACTTGTAAAAAGGGGCCAAGTTCGGTACAAAGAACAGCTTCGTTGAAAAAATAATTAAGATCTAAGTGGATACCAAGTTTTCACACATGAAAACTTGCCAAGTGACAACTAACTCTGTTTTTTGTGTATGAAATGTATTTACGTTGTTGTGTGGTCATGTTTGCATTCTATGTGTCTGCGACTTTACTAGGTAAATAAAACACTTATATGGTGGAAGTACGGGTCTAAATGGTGAAGGTGCTGACACAGTTTGTTGCGAGTTTTGGTGGTCTGCATATGAATTTCTTTGAAGGGAGTCTTTAATACGAGAAATCACTTAAAAACGATTTTATCGAGGTCATCCTTAATACAATCAATATTAGAGTTTAATCACGGACCGGTCACGTCACTGTTGTGTGTAAATAGACCTTAAAGAATTTATAATTAATTAATATGTTACTATAATTAATAAATACAGTAGAATCCGGATAGAACGACTTTCAAGGGACCGGCAACATTATGTCGTATTAACCGGACGACGCACAAATCGACCGCATAATTTAAGCTTTTTTTTATATAATACACTAGCGGACCCGTCCCGGCTTCGCTCGGGTGGTATGAAATTATGATTTAATAGCGGTCACCCATTACTCCGCTCACGTATATTTAGTATAGCTGATCCGGCAAACGCTTCGCTCGTTCGCCATATATGTATTTTTTAAAGCTTAATATAAAAATCGCGATTAAAAATCAGGGGTTGATCGTATAAGGGTGAAAATTTAGAGTTGTATGTATTTTTCAATGCTGAATCATGAAAAAATTAAAACAAAAAATTTTGTCAAAAAAATAAAAAAAAATTTTTTGGGGTGGACCACCCTTAACATTTAGGGGGATGAAAAATAGATGTTGTCCGATTCTCCACCCTACCCGATAAGCACACAAAATTTCATCAAAATCGGTCCAGCCGTTTCGGAGGAGTTCAATAACGTACACCGCGACACGAGAATTTTATATATAGGTAATACATATAAGTGTACAATAGATTAATTTCTATGAAAATAAAACAAAATATATTAAGTACCACTTGCAAATACTATGTAACTTTAATGAAAATTAAACATTGTACATATGTGTGTATTACAGATCAAAGGAACAATATGCATTGTAATTTCGTTCTAACCGGACGATTATTATAAAATTAGGTCGCTAAAAGCAGTTGGTCGCTTAAACCGGAGTCGTGCTATACGGATACGCTTTCATAGTACGTCTATATGAAACCTATAGAGCTTGAGTTTGCATTTACGTCGCTAAAAACGGTTAGTCGTTATAAACGAAGTCGTAATAGACGAACTCTACTGTAGTAAATCCCATTGGAATTTTTATCAGTTCTCGGATTAGAGCATGGAAACTGGGGGCTTGTAACTGAGGGGATATTCAAACGCCATATATTATAAACAATTACGGTATCAATTCACGCTCGTGATTATTTATTTGGACTAAAAATAAATACACATGTTTTTTATTTACTGTATATGCATTTTAATTTATTAACAATACAATTGTAAAAAAATGTAACAACAAAATTAATCTTCTTCAGTGAGCCAAGGTCGTCGTATTTCGTTATTGATCGGTCTCCCCTCGGAAACGCTTAGACCAACATATAGTAATTTGGAGCGTTATCGTAGTAGCATTTATTGGTTAAAAAAACATTGTCGCAAGGGTCGGCTCCCTCTGAAAAAACAAATAATATTATAATAAATGAAGTACATCATAACTCATGCATGTCAATTTATCATCCCAACGTCAAATTACATTCGTGTACATTTAATTTAAATTTAATTATACAGTGAGTATAATTTACTATCTGTAAATATACAATTTGACAACTCATTGAATTGGAGGTCGGAGCGCCTTTAGAATAATGTCAAAGGCGGGCAAAAAAATATTGATTGTGTGCCTCATTCACATGCAGTGAAAACTGAATGAAAATCCCCACAGTAGTTTCTGGGATTAGCGCGAAAATACATACAGACAGACGCGGCGGGGGACTTTAATTTATAATATGTAGTGATGATATACTGATCGTGTGAGAACAATTTTGATTATTATTATTAGTAAATGTAAACTCCTGATGATGGGTTAGGAACCCGAAACGATCGTTGAGATGAATAAATGTGGAGAATTTTTCAAGTGTTTGTTTATTAATTTTTATTCAATCATGTTCTACCAAGTGCCTAGCGATAATTCTATAGAATTTTAATTATTATTAGTATTTCATCAGTAACAATAGTATACAGTGGTCTGTGATATCTTCAGTATATAGTAGTGTTGACCCAATGAATGTTAATAATTGAAGGAAGGTTTGGTTGAGGGTCAAAATAATGAAGTTTTACTAAAATATCGCTTGTGAGTTGTGACCAATTCGTTTCGAAATATTTAATTTCATCTTCAGGGCTTCAGGGCAGTCAAATAGCGGTCACAAGCGATATTTTGGTAAATCTTCATTATTTTGACCCTCAACCAAACCTTCCTTCAATTATTAGTACTGTGATAGTTTGTGTCGACATCGAACGTCGGTCTCTTCATTATTCATATCGGAAAATACAACAGTCTTGAGGTTGACTTGCGACAGTGAATACTGAATATTGACAAAAATATTATTTGTTTGAAGTCTGAATGGTTTAATGAAGAATAATGACGAAATACTGTCAGTTAGTGATGGGTGATTGCGAGATGTTTTTACAATCGAAACAATTGCAATCGTTCATAATAACAATCGAGTCCACAATCGACTCGGAGTTTGATTTTACAATCGAAATGTTCGATTGTTCAAGTTGATTATTTGCTACATAGGTTATAGCAATAGCAGCGAATGAGAATACATATAATCGCAATTCAAGGTTATATGCTAGTCGACTGACGTTCACGCGACTCGTTGATTGTTCACACTGTTCAGTCGGTATACTCTGTGATCTCTTCACTATTGAATTCGTATCGGGTATGCAGTATGCAGTACTGTACGATTCAGTCTCGGTGAATTATGAAACAACAACAATCGAGTTCAAGTGACAACCATCGAGAGGCATCGAGATATTTGAACAATCGACTAAACATCTTATCCCGTTTCACATGAGGCGTGCCACGCGCCTACGTCCTACGCCGCGAGTAGGACGTAGAACGTCAATTTTCTTTACACTTAAGTGAAGCAGTATCAAAATGGACGTGCAAGTGTGTACCTCGGGCGTTGTTGCCGTAGCGCGCCACGTCTCATGTGAATTGACACACTTGCCACCATGCCCTGACGCCTGGCGTACCTACGTCAAACGCGCGGGCCAGGCGTGAGCCCGCGCCGTAAATTTTGCGCGCGCTGAGAGAATCCCGCTTCACGCCCGCATCTGAAAAGTTACGTTTGTGAGTGCCAACTGAGGCTCAAGCGTAGGACGCATCGTACGCCTCATGTGAAACGGGACTTACATCTCGTATTCGCGCATCACTACTGTCAGTATCGAATACTGACAGTAATACTGATCGTCTGCGAGGGTCGCTAAAAACAAAGTCCATGTTAATCGATACGTACTCACTGTACCACATGACCTGATAGTATCGCCTACTTTGTCCTTGAATTCATCAGGTAGCAGTGCAAGAACTCCCTCGACATCAATAATTCCATCGTCGTCTACAGTGCCCGTCTGATCCATAATGCATTTCATGTAGCATTTCAAATTGTTGTCCTCGGCAAACGTTCCTTTGCGAACGTCCTCAATCAGACCTGAAAAATTATCATGCTTGCACATAATACTTTTTTGATGTGAAACATCTTATGTCGGGCTGTGAACAGCCGCGTGAGGGGAAATATGCAACGAAATAATACAACGAAATGTTCTCCTTCGCTGCTGTTCTCCCCACCACTGCGGCACTTATATTGTACTGGATAAATAATTTATAAATTAATTGTCCGGGTATATTAAGTTATACATATATCAGTAACAACGGCTGTCTAGACAAGTTCATCTGTAGACTAGTGGTACCACTTTAGCCTTCTATGCATGGGGACTTGGGTTCGGAAACTCATGGCATCGTACAATTTTTGACGTTTTTTTTTTTAAATTCTACATGATATTTATTTATAAAATTTTTTATTTTTGTTATATTCTTTCTTTGACAATAATTATAATTTTTTGAAATTTCATGACACCAAAAATTAATTTTTTGTTTTTTTTAAAAAAACGAAAATTTGGGTAAATTAGGGTATTTAGGGTAAATTAGAGTAAATTAGGGCAAATTAGAGTAAATTAGGGTAAATTGAAGTAACTTAAGGCAAAAGGGGCTAAATAGGAGTAAATTAGGGTATTTAGGGAAAACTAGGGTAAATTCAAGAAATTTGGGTAAACGAGGGAAAATTAGGGTAAATTGTGTTAAATTGTAAATTCTTATCTCTCGAACTACTGAATCGATTCTAAAAATTCTTTCACTTATATTATCTTCGCAGGGGGAGAATGTCTCGCGGCGTTGTAATAAATCATAAATTATTATATCTGGAACTATTGAACCGATTTAAAAAATTCTTTTACTAATAGAAAGCTACACTATCCCTAAGTGATATAATAGGCTAGATTTTATTTTGATAAATTTGTCAAGTTCAATAAATAAAAGATTCAAGCTATAAAAACGTCTCACATCTGCCAGGCGTCCGCGACGGCTCACATTTTTTTTGTCATATCCACTATAAAATTACTTTACATGCGTGTATGTAATTGGTCAGTTAACAGGCAGGTGCAGTGTTGAAAGTTTGAAACTGTTTTCAAAACACACTAGTATGGAAAATAAACAGTTTTCATAATCTGTAATATTTTTTTAAGTGCGCTATTATTACTGACGACTTTAAATTAAGTTAAAATAATAGTTCGGCAGACATACGACTTTTACAATATTCTAGTTTGGGTATATGAGCACTTCGATGATACCAATGATGAATTTTTTACCTTCAGATACTCCGGTCTCCCCCACACACGTTTGATGTAACATGGTTATCAATTCTTGCATTTCTTCTGATAAACACTAAAATTGCAAAAAAAAAACAATATAGGTATGACTGAAGATTTTTTGAAAATATTAATAAAGTCAATTCTATAATTAATTATAAAAACAGAAGCTCCATAGTTTAGAAATGGACTATCTTAGACGCTCCGCCAGAATATCTCGCCTGGATAGGGTCCGGAACAACATCATCCGGGAAAAAATGGGGGCAACGGAAACAATATTAGACCACATCCAATCGAAACAACTGTCATGGTATGGGCATGTCCAAAGATTGGCACCAGAAAGGGCCCCAAGAAAATTATAAATTGGATACCGCCGGAAAGAAGAAGACGGGGTAGGCCAAGGAAAAGCTGGTCGGGAGAGATGGACTTAGCGATGGTGGAGAGGGGACTACAAGAAAATGACTGGGAAGATAGGAATTATTTAATATCTATTTTTTAAAAAAAGTTTGACACCCTTTATCTTGAAAGCGAGGCATTACCGGACCTATGTTTATATAAATTTTTTCGTTTTAGAATCACTCAAAGAATCACCCCTTGAAGTTTGGCCACGTACTTAAATAACACCCTGTATAATTATTTTTAAGGCGCTCCTATGTCCCCACACGTGCGGAATCGCTATCTATATATATAAAACAGTTCCGTTACTGACTGACTGACAGACAACGCCCAGGTCAAACCGCTGAAGATATAAACTTGAAATTTGGACAGTAGGTTCCTTTTGTGACGTAGGCACCCACTAAGAGGGGATTTTTGAAAATTCATCAATTAAGGGAGTTAAATAGGGGATAAAAGGACGTTTTTCATTTTTGAAGTTAGAAGCATGAAATTTTGCACAGGAGTTTCTTATATAACGTAGGTGAGCATTAAGAAATATTTTTTTGAAAATTCATCCCCTAAGGGGGTTAAAAATGGGATGAAAGTTTGTATGGAAGTTCGTCATTTTTGAAGTTAGAAGCATGAAATTTTGCACAGGGGTTCCTTATATAACGTAGGTGAGCAATAAGAAAGTATTTTTGAAAATTCATCCCCTAAGCGGGTTCAATAGGGGATGAAAGTTTGTATGGAAGTTCGTCATTTTTGAAGCTAGAAGCATGCAATTTTGCACAGGAGTTCCTTATATATCGTAGATGAGTAATAAGAAAGGATTTTTGAAAATTCATCCCTTAAGGGGGTTAAATAGGGGATGAAAGTTTGTATGGAAGTTCATCATTTTTGAAGTTAGAAGCATGAAATATTGCACAGGAGTTCCTTATATAACGTAGGTGAGCAAAAATGTATTAATAAAATTCGAGCGAACGAGCGAAGCGAGTGAGTAATGTATTATTAATATTCGAGCGAACGAGCGAAGCGAGTGAACAAAGTATTAATAAAATCCGAGCGAATAAACACCACCAGCCCGGCTTCGCTTCGCAGGAGAAGAATTTCTCGCAGGGGGGGATAATAAATCATAAATCGAAAAATACGTGGGCGAAGCCACGGGTAACGGCTAGTATACCTATAAAAGGCAATTTCTGTTAAGTGTTTGCCTGGCTAAACGTGATAAACTCAGAAACTATTCAAAAAGGACGGGGGAAGCCGCGGGTATTGCTAGTATTTTGTAATTGCGTTGTAAGCTAAGTTGACATTTGAAAGAACGTAAATTAATTTAGATAATATCTGAAGTTTTGGTGTGTATGACAACATAAACTTGCCACAGTTACGTCACAAAACAAGCTCAAGCCTTGAAAGAAAGCAACATGCATCTGATATTATCGGTGTTAAGATTATAATAAAGCATGGCGACTGGCGAGCCAAAGCTGCTTTTTATATGCAGCATGCAGGGCCGAGTTCACATAATATTTGGAGGACACCACGTAAATATCAGTTTCAGGGTCGTTCCTTGGGTGGTCAGCGCCCGTGTGCAAGGTTGCACTGCGCACACACAGCAGACAAACATCCAAAAAGAGCGTCTACGATTTTATTGTTATAGACCGAGAGCTAGTGACAATTTTTTGGTGTTATTTATTCAAGGCCTTATTTTTGTGAAGATGTTGAGGGAGGCATATTAAAGTGCCCTGAGTAAGGCATTTTGCTAGATAGCGGTATGGGAGGGATGCAGATCACTCCCAAAATGTAACCAAAAAAATGGTCATTGCTTCAAGGCTGAAATTATTTGTATAGTTTGTCGGTGACCCAATAATGCCATTAAAATATTTGCAAATCGATTGGTCAGTATTAAAGGGGTGGCAGATCACCCTAAACGTATCATGTATCCGACGGAATTTATATTATTAGTTCAAGGTTCAAATTTTAATATGTTGTTATGGCGACGGTTTTAAGCATATATTTCAATTTGCAGAACAAAATGTCGGTATTAACCCCCTCTCTTAGAGGGAAACTTGCTTGCCTTATAGGTGTTTATATCCTTCTGCAAGGGGGTTAATACCGACATTTTGTTCTACAAATTGAAATATATGCTTAAAAAAGTCGCTGCAACAACATATTAAAATTTGAACCTTGAACTAATAATATAAATTTCGTCGGATACATGACACGTTTAGGGTGATCTTCCACCCCTTTAATACTGACCAATCGATCTGCAGATATTATAATGGCATTATTGGGTCACCGACAAGCTATAAAAACAATTTCAGCAATAATATTTGTGATCACTTTTTTTGTTACATGTTGGGGGCGGTCTGCATCCCTCCCAAACCGCCATCTAGCAAAATCCCTTACCCAGGGCACTTTAATATGGCTCCCTCAACATCTTCACAAAAATAAATAACACCAAAAAATTGTCACTACTCTCGTCTATTATGTATAGATAACTAATAATAACGACATAATAATAAAAATCTCACCAGCACTGAAGAAAAACAAATCACGCTAAGAACTAAACATTTAATTATAATTTTATCCGACATTGTTTTTCGTTTCTTCCACAATTTTATTTAACAATATTCAGTAAACAAAAAATATGTCTACGACAAATTGTCGAGTTATTTATATGCATTGATTTCTTACTATGTTCGATATGTATACATATATTTAAATAAAGATTACACAGGATGCTAATATAGATTCATACAATATAAAATAGTTATTATACGACTACTAATTATTTTAATAACTACTTACTTACCTATGAAACAAACAGTATTATGTACAGATGTTGCAAAAATAATTTTTGCATATAGATAGATTGTAGATGAAGGATATTAAGAATAAGGAATCCAGTAGGATTAAAAACATCGATAAGTTTTGACAGAAATTGGGTCTTTAAAAGATGAAAAATTTAATTAAATACAGTCAGGGAAACAGACAAAGACATCAAAGGAAGAGACAGCAAACACAGTGCATTAGAAAATGTAGATTTTTCAGAAATAGAGGTTCGGCGTTACTGACGTCGCGATCGTATTTTTGAAGTTAAGAGGCTCGGACGGACAGTACGCGGAATACAAAGAATGAAACTATAGATCTCGCAGGCGAATTTTTTGAAAAAAATTTGCTGGCGTTGGAAAGATAATGTTTTTTAAGTTGTAATTTTTTTCAAGGAAAAAATTCAATTTTTCCCTTGAAGGATCTTTAATGTGATTCTTGGTCCTTCATTTAGCGTTTACACGAACCCTTTAGTTAAAAAAATAGCGTCGGGAGAGCCAGTGGCGGACTAGGGTGGGCGGAGGGGGCAGTTCGCCCCGGGCCTCTGATCCTGGGGGGACCTCCAAATCTCGATAAGGCTTTCTTAATCAAATACCAAACAAGGTCAAAATATGTTTAGTAAGTAAGAGGCAGTTTGGAGCTGGAGACCCCGTATGTATACAAAATATAAACGTAAGTAGGTCGTTTATTATAAATATTTGATTTTTACTTCCCACCTCTACTATGGTAGGGAAGTAATGGATTTAGTCCGAAAAAAATATTTCGAGATTTTAACAGATCTTCACGTTTTGAGACCCTAGCAATCGTTTAAGATCATTTTCTGACTGATGTCTGTATGTGTGTGTGTGTGTGTGTGGTCAATTTTTCGCCTTCGATATCTTAAGAACGGAACAACTTACGGGCATGCCGATTGTTCTATTGTGTTTATCAGCCTTTAATAGATCTGATTAGATTTTGAGTCAAATCGGTTCAGTGGATCCTGAGATATTCAAAAAAACGTCCTCAATGTCACGTATTAACATAGGTAAAAAAAATATAAATGAATTCTAGATGTTATAATATGAAAAAAATGTAAATATTTTTTTTCTCTAAAATGTATAGTTTTCGAGAAAAAAAATATTTTACTAAAAAAAATAAAAATTGTACGTAAATCAAGGTAACCATGATTTTTGCTATATTAAGCTAGCCATCAGTAGATCACCAAACAAAAAAGAGGGCCATGCTTTTTTCAAAGAATAAAAATTAAATTGTGTTTTAAAGACCACCAACAGCTAAGGTTATTTGGGCCTAGTCAAAGAATAAAAAAAAAAGTGTTTATTTTTTGCAAATATTTACTAGGTGGGAAGTATAGGACTGGTCATCAGTCGAATTTTTTTGTCAGCCATTACATCTATATTAGGTATTCCTTTTTTACGAAATTTACACTACAAATACATCAATTTCTAAGCAAACCGGAGGCCTCATTTAGTTCTGCTGCCCCGGGCCTCCGACGGGCTTAGTCCACCACTGTTTCTAGGTATGCAAAAAACGTTGGACAGCTAAAGATACTGTTTTTAGGGTTCCGTAGAAACTAATTTCGTCGTATCAGCCCGTCCGGCCGTATCTCATAGCTTTATAATTCTTTCATTTTTTCATCTTTTGTGATGAAATTTTGCAAGAATATCATGCTTTTGGTTAACCCAAAGACAGACGTGAAGCGAAATTTCAGAAAAAACAATTTTTATGGTACCTTCCCATAAATAGAAATTTGGGATACTTTTTGTATCTTACTTTATAGATATACTTTTCATTGTATAAGCTGTAAGCTACAATATGGTATTCTGTGGTACTTGTATCAGCTGTATCCAAAAATGAGGATACTGCTAAGGTGACCAGAATTTTGAAATTACTCAGGAGGACACCACCCGGACACCAAAAAAAACTACTTTTGCAGTCTATTTATTATCTAGATTCTAGACCTAATAATCTAAGAGTGTAACACACAGGAGTGGCGCCATCTAACAGTTCATAGCCGTATTCGTATTTGTTGTATAATAATATAAATAATATAATCATTAAAGAATGCTGTGAGCCTGTGACTACTCTACCGATAGTGAGATTGTCTACCACAAAAACATTTGTTGAAATCGTTAAAAAGTAGGACAAATGGGGTCGTCATGACGATATCATTTGAAAAGAGGACATAGGAGTACACTATCGCTGAGGAGAACAAATTTCACCAAAGGAGGACTGTCCTCCTCAAAGGAGTTAGGAGGACGTCTAGTCACCTTTACACTGCTCAAATATTTGATAACTAAGATAATTAATGCGAAGTTCAAATTGAGTTTTATTAAGTTTATCGAGAATCAAAGTAACACCGAAGGTTTTGTTTTAATCATCTGCTATTAATTTATAATAATAATATTTCTATAATCAAATGTCAATAGCAAGCCAATTAAATATAATAGACAGTTTACGTAGATATGTAAATAAACTGGCCATTTTATAAAAATATGACCATGAATACGTTTTGGAAATAATAATTTGTGTATCCGGTGGTATAGCAGTCATCCGAAACTTTAATACGTCCAATTACACAATATTGTATAACAATTTGTTTAATAAGTACTTATATGAGTGCTTTACTGACCTTCACATCACACCATAGCAGGCAGATATATTATTCATATTCAATAATTAGCCTTTACCTGCGGTTTCACTCGCGTTAACGGGCCCGGACTTAAAAACCCAAGGCCCCTAGGCACTTGACAGTTGGGTCCCCCAAGCCCAAAAAAAGGGAAAAAAATAAAAAAATTAAATGGATGGAAATTTAGTAAAAAAAAAATCGCCAATTGGGTTTTCATGCAAAATGTTTGAGCTTTTGAGGCAAGATTCTGGATCTGGATAACATTAATCATACTTATAAAGAAAAACACACTGAATCGATTCCCGTTGACCAAAATCGTCTATCTCTTTTAGTTTCGGAGATATAAGCATTTTTTGATTTTTTAATTTTTCGCTATAAATTCGCTTTGATCTGGATAACATTAAGCATACTTATGGAGAAAAACACGCTGATCCGATTCCCGTTGACTAAAATCGTCTATTTCTTTTAGTTTCGGAGATATAAGCGTTTTTTGTTATTTTAATTTTTCGCTATAAATGACTTTAAAATGACCCCAAAATGACCTTAAAATGACCACAAAATGACCTTAAAATGACCCCAAATGACCTTAAAATGACTTTAAAATGATCTTAAAATAACCCCAAAATGGCCTTATATTGACCCCAAAATGACCTTAAAATGACCCCAAAATGACCTTAAAATAGCCCTAAAATGACCTTAAAATGACCCCAAAATGACCTTAAAATGATCCCAAAATGCCTTTAAAATAACCCCAAAATGACCCTGAAATGACTTAAATTCCCTTAAAATGACCCCAAAATGACCGTAAAATGACCCCAAAATGACCTTAAAATGACCCGAAAATGACCTAAAAATGACCCTAAAATGACCTTAAAAAGACTTTAAAATGACTTTAAAATGACCTCAAAATGGCCCCAAAATGACCTTAAAATGTTCCCAAAATGACCTTAAAATGACCCCAAAATGCCTTAAAATGACCCCTAAATGACCTTAAAATGACCCCAAAATGACCCCAAAATGCTCTTAAATTGCCCCCAAAATGCCCTTAAAATGCCCCCAAAATACCTCTAAATTGCCCCCAAAATGCTTCTAAATTGCCCCCAAAATTCCCTTAAATTGCCCCCAAAATGTCTTGTTGGTCTAGGCAGAAATCCGGGCCTGATGCGCGTTAATGTCGTTTTTAGGGTTCCGTAGCCAAATAGCAAAAACGGAACCCTTATAATTTCGTCTTGTCCGTCCGTACGTCACTGCCATTTTACTCGGAGACTATTGGCACTATATAGATGAAATTTGGACCGCTATACAATGGTGAAGTGAAATTACGAAAAAAATTAGGGGTGGCACTCCATACATGTAACTGAGGGATGAAAAAAAAATTCAGTGCACATAATAGCATAATTCCAGTATTTGAAACATTGTCCGTGACTCCGTACCATATATGTACAAATAATATGTACCTAATATCGTTGTATCGCTTGATCCAGATAGCGCAACAAGTATAACACACTTTAGTTGCAGGGGTCTGAGGACAGGATTATTGCTAAAAACCCTATATGTACTTGGAACTTGTTGGAAGTTAGAACTACACTACAGACTAGCCTCTGGACTACGCACAGCCACGCTCATAAAAAGAGACATCGGTGGCTGTCGTTGAGCATCAATAATCTACTCTCTATTTAATGTTGTTATTTTTCAAATATTATAATTCAAATATAAATACAAATAAACATAATAACATTGATAAGGCAAGCCAAGCTTTTGAGATTATATGAAGGTTCAGCCACTGGGACCCCTAGGCCGGGACCTCGTGGGCCTAGGCGGAAATCCGGCACTGGGAATAATACCCTGTAACTAAGTTAAGCAACTCATATTTTTTTTATTAAAAAAACTGTCTGTCTGTCTCGGTCTGTCTCAAACATAATTATAAATAAAGTACATATTAATTCAAGTACGTATTCACTGTGTATCTTTTAATCTAATAGGTTATGGGCCCAAAACCTATTAGATTAAAATATACATAGGTAGTGATGAATTAATATGTATAATGTATTTTTTACATGATACATTTTTAGAGTGTTGGGTCTCCAAGTCACTATATGAATATTATGAAGTATTAGAAATACCTTGTATTATGTCATAATATTATATAGGTAGTGTTACGAATACTCAATGTGTGTTTTTTAAAAAATAATTAACCACACCTGAAGATGGCAACTCGTTGCTGAAACGCGTCGTGTT
Source organism: Mongoloraphidia duomilia (assembly GCA_039654895.1). Taxonomy (NCBI): domain Eukaryota; kingdom Metazoa; phylum Arthropoda; class Insecta; order Raphidioptera; family Raphidiidae; genus Mongoloraphidia; species Mongoloraphidia duomilia. The sequence continues at coordinate 82,345,719 of CM077516.1, read as the reverse complement.
AAATCACAAGAAGTCACAAGACGGACATAATACAAGGTATTTCTAATACTTCATAATATTCATATAGTGACTTGGAGACCCAACACTCTAAAAATGTATGACAAAAATAAACTCGAGCACAGTCGCGGGTAAAAGCTAGTTAAAAATACAAAATATATAGAGAATGTTATGCGAAGAATGATCAGTGATCAGAAACACGCAACCCTCACAGGTGGAATGGGTGCAGCGCGAATAACACGAAGCCTGAAACCGATGCCGCGCCACGCTGTGCGCCGTGACGCCGTCTGTTGAGGGTAGTTGTCGGTATAACAATCCATTGATTCGGGGGCGTAGGTAGAACCCGTGCACCATGCAATGTGCGTGTGTGTTGTTTGCGCATGCGCCAATGTGCCGTCGCATCGGCACGGCAATGCAGCTGGCGTCCCCTTGCCCCACATTGATAGCGTTTATACATTGTACAATACATACCTAGGTGGGTGCCTACACCTAACCTACTGCTGTGCGGCTGCACCATGTACTACAATAATGTACAATAAAACAAATATGTAAAGACAATATTTGTACACGTACCTCTAGATGTGCTACAACACATTAGTACACCATACATATTGTGTTACATCATACATGTAGTTACATAATTTAAATGTGCCTAGCTGATTTTTTTATCAAGAACCTGGGTTGCAGGAACTCCAGGCAAGCTTTGGTAGGACACAGTCACACCCAGCGTCTGTTTACATAAACCAACTTAAGACCGTAGCCAAGGGGGATCACCAGGGTTCACCTCCCCCCCCCATTCGAAATGTTTGTAAATTGTGTTTTAAAGACCAACAGCAAAGGTTATTTGGGCCTAGCACAAATTCATATTTTCAATTCATTATTATTTTTTTTTAATAATAAATCGAAAATCCAATTGACACTTTTACCAGCTCTCGGGCTAGAACCCGGGAACTGGAGACTTGTAATAGAGGAACCATATGCAACGCCATGTAAACAACAGCATTGCTACACGCTCGACCATTCTCAGGCCCCCGAAATGATTTCAGATGTTAGAGTAAACACGCCATTTACCTACTTGAATACTAGATTTTTAAAAATTAATAACGGAACACGGAAAACGGGGTAGTAAGAAATGTCGGACCCACAACTCCCTCCCCAATTTTTTTCTGGCAACGGCCGAAATTATATGTTATGTTGATAAGATTCGTTTCATCAAGACCCTCTAAAAATTTCAAGCTTTTATCTCAAGGTATCTAGACTCTAGAAGATACAAAACCCAGAATATCGCATATTTTTGCACTCATCGACGAACTCATCATCAGAGGGCAGTATAGCCTAGATGTTAGCGTGCTTGGCGCCGCAACCTCTAGACTGGACTGCCGTGGATTCGAATCCCACCTGCGTTCATGGATGTTTTGTGATGTTATTTAGTTTTAAGTTAGGTGTTATTTAGTGTAGTTGAAAGACGCTAATGACCTTAGATGTCGACGCGTCTATAATCTACAATAAATAAATAAACGAACTCATCAAAACCTATTCGCGATATGCAATATACATGACCTTGAGTAGTTATATTATGTTGAATATAGGACTTACAGCGTCCATTGTGGCGAAAAGCGGGACATTTTGATGGACTTGACGAAAGATTCTAAGCACAAGACGTGCAACTAAGTTGGCGTCCCGACTCCTGGACAATTGTCCGAGATTTCGATACCTTGAATCGGTAATCGGCACTAATAAATTATTATATTATTACAGACTATAGTAGCTCAAAGTTCTACGCCTTACTGTTTTCAACCGTTACAAGTTTCACTCCTACACGCCGTGATGAAACTGCGATGAGTTTTAGATCTCACAGTTGCTTGAAGTTTGGACAAAGAATAAAGAAAAATAATTCCTTCCCCAATAGCCTCGTATAGACGCTGATATAACGAAAGTCTACTGTAATTTCCTTAGTTGTCGAGCGTCTCTCTGTCTCTTTCACGCTAATTGTGACTTTGTAATCGGAAGATTCAAGACAAGACAAGACGCTAGCACCTGACATTTGACCTCCCAGACGATCACCGAGATATCGCTACCTTGAACCTGATAAATTATTACCTATATTCACTGACGTCTAGTTTCCACCGACATAAAATTTGCATTAAATTTAATTGAAATTTTGCAATGGAAACGTTCGTGCGGATTTCTTATAACAGGTTAGCCCAGGGGTCGGCAACCTGCGGCTCGCGAGCCGCATGCGGCTCTTATAATGTTAAGATGCGGCTCTCCAGTTCCATGCGCAAATATTAATAATTACAAAACTCATAAAAAATATTATACTGCAAAAAAAACTTTAAACAGGATAAAAACACTCAACAGAGAACAGTGAGAATAGGTGAAGTAAAGAGTTTACGGACAGCTGACATTTTTAAATGTGGCAACACTGTTCTGTTTATTTAGTTATAATCCTAATCAAATACCATAATATTGAAATAAAAATGTTAGTGGCTCTTTAAAAACTGGGAAATTTTGTAAATTGTAACTTTTGGCTCTTCCGTCTCAAAAGGTTGCCGACCCCTGGGTTAGCCTAAACAGCGATGGAAACGAATGGAAAGAATGAATTGTAAATTATAGACACTCGACAACTGAGGTCATTAGCGTCAGGAAACGAATGGAATTAGAAGACATAATTCTTCTTTAATCGAAAGTTTATTTCGATGGAAACTATACCTATAGCTGCTCTGCTTCCTCTGCATAATATCAGAAATTATTAAACAGTAAGATTGATTTAAATGTGTGGGGGTCTTGGGGTGACGAGGAATTGGAGGCCCCTAAAAAATACATTAGCTGTTGTTTTTTTTTTGCACTATAAAAAATCATTATGCACATTAATAGTAAGTATATTGTGTAACTAGTGTGCTAAATACATCTTTATACGTCAGGCGCGATATTTTCAGCACAAGTAGTAGGCGAGCACACACGAGCCTTGGCGAGTGTGCATCGCGAGCCGAATACGAGTGCTGAAAACATCGCGCCTGACGCATAAAGATTTAGCACACGCGTTGCACACTATACTTTATATAACACATGCATAGTTTTAGAATTTAATTGAATTAAAAAACAGTTCATTATGTAACTAGTTACATAATAAACCATTATAGCTCTGAAAAGCGTTACATAATGGTCATTAGTCAATAAACGGCTATTTAAGGTTCGCAAAATAGATACGAAAAAACACTAAAAGCGTGCATGTGTTATATAAAAGGCATTTATTGGTTTGGGAAAGTTATGGTTGCCTTCATTTAAATCCGGACCGTTAGTCGTTAATACAAAATCCGACACAAACAAGTTTTTCAAAACAAATTACATTATTTCCTTGCGGTAAAATGATCTTTTGTCATGTGATTCGATGCAAGGCTACTTTCTACTAATAATATGAATGACTGATGAGTTTAGCTGTTAAAAAGATATTATCTCTTTTCATGCAATTTAAACAGGGTGTAACAAAAATTAACTCACACATTCTAAATTGATCGTGAGTACAATGTCGCAAGCGAGTGTTCATTGGCTTAGAAAAACGCAGAGGAAATAGCCGAACGTCGTTTATATGGCGTTTCCATGGTTACTCTAAAAGCTCCCAGTTCCCGGTTCTAGCCCGAGAATAAGTAAATCAATTGGATTTTCAATTGTGTAATTTTATTGACGGCGTAGAAAAATAATGTGGCAACCACTGAAATCAGTAACGCTGGAAAGCTTACTCCCTATAGCACTCTGTGCGTGGAAAGCGGGTACAGCAGACATAGTTAATTGGGCCACCTGTCTTTGTTTCACTCTTCTGCGCATGCGCATTACCTTTAAAATAACGTGATGTAGTCTTAATAGACTGTACGATAAAGACAAATGGGTCAATTTTTTGTCTTTCTCGGCTTGCTAGCAGCACGTTCCAGCATTAGTGTATTTCAGTGGTGGCAACTTAATTTATGTGTTTCAATTGTTAATATTATGGTCCATAAAAACCTGACTTTATAGGAACAAGTTTTTGAAGGGTCTAGGATCGTAAAATAAAATGCTAAGAAGCTATTTTTGGTTATTATAATTACTTATTAGTAATTATTTTATTTTACGATCCTAGACTCTCCAAAAACTTGTTTCTATTAAGTATATTATACTGGATCTTAACCATAGAGAAACCTGTCTTTATTTTCAAGAAAGTCTGAATTCAATTTCTGGAAATCGACCTTAATAAATTATTGATCCATCGACCTTCTTTGAAAATCAGATTGGTTCAAGGATTCGTGCATTTTGCCTACCCCAAAGCTATACTCTGTAGACAGAGTGTGAGGGTTTAATGTCAGTTTTGACAACACCATAGTATCTTTCTTACCTGATTGTAGAGATGACATCTTGCAGAGGACCTTCAAAGTAGTATAGTAGTACTGATTTCAAAAAAAAATCTATTCGAAAATCGAAATTCGGTTGTGAAAACAAATCACCTGCAATTCGCGAATATTCCCTACAGATGGCAGTAACGTTCCACCCAAGATGGCTATATAAGCTCGCTTGTAAATGAGCCATTTTCCTGAGAGTAATTTCTTCGATTATCCACGAGAGGCAGCACTTGTGGTAGGTACAAACATTATTTATTCCCCATTAGTGTCGTGTCGTTTTAGTGGTATAACATCATTTAATTAATTTAATGATAATAATAATTTAATAATCAAGTTATACCACGTTTGTACCTACCACAAGTGCTGTCTCTCGTGGATAATTGAAAGAACTACTCTCAGGAAAATGGCTCATTGTGCTGTGATATATTTTCGTGCCGTAAAAAATGCCTCGTAAATTTTCACATTTTAGGACGGCACAATACATACTTAAATATTTTAACAGAACAAGGAAATAATCTGTCAATCTCTTGGGTTAGTTCAATCAAGGTCTGCATCGCGGCGACACTGTTCATTTTAATCGCAAATAATGACAAGCAAAACAACCAAAATAAACAGGTATATATTATATTTTCATTAACATTTTAATATTATAAACATATTATTTATACAAACTGAACGTAATCTGCAATACTTAAGTACATAAGTAAATAGTAACCGTCATAATATTATTATAATGAACCATTTTCCTGAGAGTAGTTCTTTCAATTATCCACGAGAGGTAGCACTTGTGGTAGGTACAAACATTATTTATTCCCCGTTAGTGTCGTGTCATTTTAATGGTATAACTTAATTAATTTAATAATAATAATAATTTAGTAATTAAATTATACCACTAAAATGACACGACACTAATGGGGAATAAATAATGTTTGTACCTACCACAGTTCACAAGTGCAGCCTGTCGTGGATAATTGAAAGAACTACTCTCAGGAAAATGGCTCATTCAGAATACATTTACGAAATTTGTACAATTGAGTCATACATTATCTAATTTCCTAATTTCAATTGTTTATTTACAGTTTTCTCTTCATTTATAGTAGATTGTATATTATCTAGTTGCGAAATGGCGTATATTACTGACGAGTAAGTGACAGTATGTTAAAACGAGCGATTTAGCGAGTTTTAACAGTCACACGAGTCATAATACCATCATGCACGAGGTATACATGGTATTTTTTGCCATACCCACTATAAAATAGCTACTTTTCACTTCATTTTCAAAAAATTTTGACAGTTCATTTGCGTCGCCAGCTTCACGTCTATAGTAGGCCGAAAGTAGCTGTCAGTCGGTAATAGCGGGCGGATCAGGGCGAATAAACATAAATCACTATAGAAATTGTTTGCTTTCCCACACAAGTGTGGGAAAGATACGTTCCCGCACACCGGCTTGTCAAAAGCCATTTTACATGCATGCATGTAAAGCAGCTATTTTATAGTGGGTATGGCAAAACATTCTGCATACATACTCTTTTTTAACGCCTTAGATAGGTATCAATGAAGTTACTCGAGCATAACCGGGTGAAAAATATCCTGCACTATGTTTTAGTGCCAACTGATAGCGTACCAAATTTCATCAAAATCGAGCCAGCCGTTTTCGAATGATTCCGGTACAAGCAGATAAAATTTCTGAAAGCACGTTCCCCCGTTTAGATACAGTGAAACCTATTAAGCTGGCCACCTCTGTAACTTGGCCACCTGCCTACCTAAGTTGTCCATTTTTGCATTAAACCAGACAAAGTGCTCTCGAATCCACGATCCTCTATAAGTTAACCGTCTGTTTAACTTGGCATCATTTTAAGCAGAACCTCACCTAGCCGACATACACAGGTTTTACTGTACCATACAAAATACCCGTAAGAAACCAAAATTACAGACAGACAACCCGTCCAGTGGCGTAGCTACCGGAGGGCTAGACGGTGCCGTGCACCGGGGCCCCCAAGCTCAGGGGGCCCTCGGACACTGACCATCAAACCTCATATTGCGAAAAATTCTCCTTTAAAGTATTTATATATAGTTATATTTTGACTTGATAAAACTTAAACAGTTTAAAGATTTTTTCGTTGGAGAGCAGCCAATTATATAATTGTTTCGAAACATATAGGAAAAAATCATTTTACCAACCAGTGGTCACAGTCAGGATTCTAACCTGAACCTTTCCAATTTCGCGTCGGAATGAGCTTACAATACTCAACTGTGACATGATTGCTAAATTAATATTCTCCATATATGCTTCAGAATCAATAGATTTTCACTACATGCGAGTGTCAATTCATATCTGCTAGTGAAAATCTATTGATTCTGAAGCATATATGGAGAATATTAATTTAGCAATCATGTCACAGTTGAGTATTGTAAGCTCATTCCGACGCGAAATTGGAAAGGTTCAGGTTAGAATCCTGACTGTGACCACTGGTTGGTAAAATGATTTTTTCCTATATGTTTCGAAACAATTATATAATTGGCTGCTCTCCAACGAAAAAATCTTTCAATTGCATACAGCCGTATAAAAAAAGTATTATTATCTTAAACAGTTTAGTTAGGGCCCCAGTTTTTTTTTTGCTTCAGGGCTTTTAGTTACCTAGCTACGCCTCTGGACCCGTCATATTATTATATATTAGTATTTGATAAGTCATAAAATAACAAAACCATATAAAGATACAGAAAAATAGCATATTTCTTTTTTCATATTCTAAAAACACCATCGTCGAATTTTTAAATTTTGAGTAATTCTGTACTTTCCTTTTCTTTTAAATCTAATTAACAATGCAGATAACAACATTAACAATAACAATACTGGAATGTGACCTTGCTTTTGTTTTTCAAGGTTATCACTCAAAACAAAGTGGAACAGAACTAAACGGAAGAATTGGACTTGTCTTTTCGACCGCTAGTGCCGTCGCCATGCAATTACTTGCACCTTCGTATTCTCCCATCGATTCCAGAACTTTACCTAAAATGTACCTGTAACAAAATCGGTCCAGTATAAGAGAACACACAAACATACACAGTACACACATGGACTGTTAAAATCAGAATCCTTCCTTTTTTTCGCAGTTGGGTCAAAATTACGATGTAAATGATTTTTTTTTATTTTATTAAGTTGGGTAGGTTAAGGCCTGGCGCATACAATTAATTTTTAATCGCTCAACTGTTTAGTTGTTTGACTCAAAAATTAGAGGAAGGGGGATACATTTTTGACGACTTATCTCACCAACACCTGTCTTCCAAATTTCATCTAACAGATTGTATCAAATTAAAGCTGTGCATAGGCCGTTCTGTGTGTAAGACAGAGATCGATATATAAAGTATTAAGTAAAAATGAGATAAATAATCACTAAAGGAATTTACTGTGGTTACTGTAAATAAATAATATTTATACAACCTAATAACGTCATCTTTGTTTTTTCGCTCCTTCTATGCTGTAAAAATGTAAATCTTTTACCAGTTTACCAACTAAAGCAACTAATTAACCACAATATTAATTCGTAATATTATTTATATCTGGTACAAAAGTTTTAACAATTATTTTATTAATTAATTCATTAAGTGTTTGAAAAGACCTCCACGTTCTGCCAATCAATATCCTAATCGATTACAAAAATTTCCCCTCACATTGGCTAACATTTGATGGTCAACGGACTGACATGCATTAGAAATTTTGAAAGGCAGCTACAAATAATTTTATTATGTCGGCGGTTGAATTACCACCATAAAACCATTTAATTATTTGGATTTTTTCCCAAACAGTTTAAATTGCCATTTTATCAATAATTTCAGTAGTGACTATTTTTACTGCAGAAAACAACGATGAGACTATCAGGTTGTTCGTTATTATTTATTTACAGTAACCACAGTAACTTCCTATTTATCTCATTCTTACTTATTGCTTTATGTATCAATTTCTGTCTTACACACAGAACGCCCTATGCACAGATTTAATTTGATACAATCTGTATATAGTGCCAATAGACAATAGTCTCCAAGTAAAATGACTGTAACATACGGACATACAGACGGACAGGACGAAATTATAAGGGTTAGAAGTGTGATTTGTGAACTATTTCTATTACTCAAAAATACCTTACCTAATTTATTTTCTAACCAAATGCGCGATATAATATTTACTGTTCTAAAAAACAAAAGAAAAACAAAGTTACCACGTGTTATGACTCCTAGGATCGATTCCAGCGGCTTCTCTTAACGTAGTTTCGGCCACTCGTTGAGCTCCAAGATAGTGATAAACAAGTCCGAGTTCTTGTAAGGACCTGATATAACGTGGGTTTACACTCACTGCATTTAAAAAACATAGCTTTGCTTCAATCCATTCCTCTTTCTTCATGTGTATTAAACCTCTCTACAACAAATAGTTTGTTTGCTTCATGTTAACTCAAAAACTACTGTACCGATTCAGATCGCCAGTGTTATATTTTAGGAAATACGATCGCTATAAAAATTATGTTTTAAAGACCACCAACAGCTAAGGTTATTTGGGCCTAGCACCAATTCATATTTTCAATTCATTATTTTTTTTAATAATAATAAATTGAAAATCCAATTGACACTTTTACCAGCTCTCGGGCTAGAACCCGGGAACTGAGGACTTGTAATAGAGCAACCATAGCAACGTCATGTAAACAACAGCATTGCTACACGGTCGGCTATTCTCAAGCCCTACGATCGCTATATAAGCAGTGTCAGAGGACAATGTGGTCCAGTGGTTAGGGTCGCGGCCTTTGGATCAGATTGTCGTGGGTTCGAATCCCGCCTCCGCTCATGGATGTTTTGTGATGTCATTTAATTTTAAGTGAGTTATGTCATTTAATGTAATCAAGACGCTAATGACTTAAGTTGTCGACGCGTCTATAATTTACAATAAATAAAAAAAAATGGGTGTGTGCTTATGACCACACGACAGAAGTGAAAACTTCAGATTTTCTAATGTTTGGTGTCATCTATTATAGCGCATTTATGAACTAAAAATAATTTATTACTAAAATACTAAAATTATATTTTTAATTAATTACACCTTGGTTTTAAAAAAATTATAATTATTATCAAAGAAAGAATATAACAAAAATAAAAAAATATATAAATGAATATCATGTAGAATTAAGAAGAAAAAAAAATGCCAAAAATTCTACGCTGCCATCAGGTCTCAAACCCAGGTTCCTATGCATAGAACGCAAAGACGTAACCAACTGCGCTATGAATGCAAGTGTCTAGACGGCCGTTTCTATGATATAAGTATGTTGCTAATTCTTAAGGTCAGGTTGCGAACGGTCTTACGGTTTTTTGAGAACGCTTCACGTTATTTCAGTACCCAGGAAAAAAGTGCCTCACGCGCCTAAGGAAGTTTTCACTTCAAAAAACGACATTAACGCGAGCTAAGCCGCGATGAAAAGCTAGTAAGAAATAATATTTACCATGTGCATTATGTGATGTGACAACGGATAAATATCGGAGGCTTTTTTAACGCATTCCTGTGCGTCATTGAGTTGTTCGGTGGCTAAATATAATTCTGCGAGCAATAACCAAACTTGCATTTGAAGTTGCCACGCTCTTTGGGGTCCTGGTCTTGGACTAAAACTACTCAATGAACTGGCCGCTTCGCTCAAAGCTTGTTCTACTCTTGAGGCTGCTATACTATGAGCTTGTAATGAACCTTTAATAAAAATGTTTATTATTACGTTACAATTAGGTATTTATTAATTGAGAGCAGTATAGCCTAGTGGATAGCGGACTTGGTACCACAGCCTCTAGACTAGACTGTCGTGGGTTCGAATCCCACCTGCGCTCATGGATGTTTTGTGATGTTATTTAGTTTTAAGAAAATTGTTATTTACTGTAGTTGAAAGACACTAATGACCTGAGATGTCGACGCGTCTATAATGTACAATAAATAAAATAAATTGAATTTAAATTACAGTGCGCATGACGTTGGTGAGAACTTGAACTATTTTTAAAGTTCACGCCACTAGTAGCTAATTTGGTAACTAGAGCGACATAACCTAAAAAACTACTTACTTGTATCTTTATCAGACATTTCTGATGTATATAATTGGAAGACAGAACGAGTATCACTTTTTTTATCGAAATCTGGTATATCAGTTGGAATTGTCAAATTTTCATACTGACTTTTCCAAAGCTCTAGCATTTTTTTGGCTGTCGCTAATGCTGCCTAAAACAAATGCAACACAAATATATACTGACCGATTCTTAATGCAGAAATTTTAATATTTTTGACATTACCAACAACCCGGGCACCCCCATCATAGATTCCAGGCCAGAGGCGAATCTACATAGGGACTAATAGGGCTCAAGCCCTTGGCCCCCAAGTGTCAAGAGCCCACAAAAATTGAATTATTATCATAAATTTTAAATATTTATTCAATAACAAAAAAAATGGGCGTGTGCTTATGACCACACGACAGAAGTGAAAACTTCAATTTTTCTAATTTTAAAATATATACTTATATAATTTTTTAATCACACAGTTTAATTATAAATATATTAAAATCGGCCTATTCAATTAAATTTAATAAATATAATACCTTAACGACAATATTAAGTTTTAGTGTCATCTGTTGGCGCACTTGTGAACTACAAAATATATATTTTAGTGTCATCTGTTAGCGTACTTGTGAACTACAAAATATATGTTTTAGTGTCATCTGTTAGCGCACTTGTTAACTACAAATTACTACTCATATTAAGTTTTTAGTGTCATCTATTAGCACATTTATGAACTACACATCTAACATATTGCAAATAAGTGTTCATATGAACTACACACTAATACCAGCATATTGCAAATACGTGTTCGTATTTGAGCCGAGTACCCCGATTGTCACTGTAGGGTGCATTTCACATCGCTGTTGTTAACAGCCCAGGCAAAGCGCGCCTAAGTAAGTTTTCACTTCAAAAAATGGGACCCCATTTGACTTCAATAGTCCACGGGTCCCGAAAAACTTAGATCCGTTCCTGTTCCCGGCTATGATAGAAACTTACCTCACTGCCCAATTCATGTAACTGCAAGTGTGCTTTAACATGCATCAAGTTCAAAGAATCGGGATATTCTTCGAGGGCAGCCATAATTAAACGAAGGGCGTCGCCGTGTTGACGTGACGCGGACAATAACAAAGCCAGTAACTGCAATGCTGCCGAACCTTCTGGGCGTAAGGAAAGCGATGCCCTAACGTGAGTCAATGCGTCAGGTATACGGTCTCCCATCAACGCCAGTTGAAGGCCCATGTAATATTCGGCTAAATGATCATTTGGATCGTCTTGTATGGCCCTGGGAAATTATAATGAGTCTTCATTTATTAGCTTCTACCGACAGCGAAAAAGATTACTTTATTAACATAGCGACCATATTTGTTTTTGAAATCGTCCCGCTTCGGATTAATTTCAGCTACTTTAAATTTAATCGCGAATAACCAGTTGTATACGGTTATAGGGTCTCTATTATCCTTTAACTCAGTGGGTATGATGAAGTAACAAATATAAAATACAGTTTTGTCTTATCCCTTGGGAACTACCGAATCGACTAAGTGTAGATCCGGATTATAAATTTCATTAAGATCCGTCACGCGGTTGAGACGCGATTGAGTAACAAACATATGAACAGATGAAAGATTTTTTCGTTGGAGAGCAGCCAATTATATAATTGTTTCGAAACATATAGGAAAAAATCATTTTACCAACCAGTAGTCACAATCAAGGATTCTAACCTGAACCTTTCCACTTTTGCGGCGGAATGAGCTTACAATACTCAATCGTGACAAGATTGCTAAACTAATATTCTCCTTATATGCTTCTGAATCAATAGATTTTCACTACATGCGAGCGTCAATTCATATCTGCTAATTCAATAGCTATATGATATGAAGTGAATCCTCGAACCAGCGAGAGCCCAACATGAGAGTGAAAATTATTTCGAATACCCATTAATAGGATATTAATAAATACATAGGTACCTAGATATATCGATGCTATAAACGGTATTACCACATAATATTCTAGAAACAATCATATCTTGTATCTTGTTGGTAAAATGATTTTTTCCTATATGTTTCGAAACAATTATATAATTGGCTGCTCTCCAACGAAAAAATCTTTCAATTGCATTTCAGCCGTATAAAAAAAACTATTATTATATGAACAGATTTTCATATTTATAATAGAGTTAAACTATTTTGTATAATTAAAGTTCATTTTAGTTTGGTGTAACTTAAAACAAACAGATTACTTTTGAAATGCTTCGATCGCTTGATGATTGAGGATATTCTTTTGAGTTTTCAATTGAGCAGCAGCGGCTTGTAACTGGTAACCTATACCGATGTAAATATGACATCTCCCGATAAGGCCCTGCGGTGATGCTTGTTCCCGTTCAAGTGCCATTAAACTCCACTCGGTTCCTTTCACATGTAATGATAAGTTATCATAACACAATTTAGCTGCCAACAAACAAGGAGGTACTTGAGTTGGCTGCAAACGTGTTACTTCTTTTAAAACGACTAGAGCGTGATTATATCTGCAAAGTAATTTAATACTTTAGAGAAAAGAACAGCTTAACCAGCTGAATCACTCAAAATGTAATTGGCGCATACATGCTGCGCAAGTGACCGCCATATTCTTAGCAGGCACACTTGCTAGATCTGACTCGAAGAATTATATCTGTCGTGCAGTAAGATTAGTAGAATACAAAAGCACAGTTTAACCAGCTGAATCACTCAAAATGTAAAATGTAATTGGCGCATACATGCTGCGCAAGTGACCGCCATGTTCTTAGCAGGCACACTTGCCAGATCTGACTCAAAGAGTCATATCTGTCGTGTAAAAAAATTGGTAGAATACAAGTGATATAAGCTATGTTCCAACCTGCTATAAATGGATCGTTTTGAAACGGCAACGAAACTGTTGTTATCGGTTTTGTGCGCATGCGTCAACCTTGTATGGTTCTGTGACGTTACAAGCGTAGACATGGGTTGGAACGTTTTAAGAATCGTCCACAAACGATCACAAGTTCGGTTGGAACACGTTCTATCCACTGCGCATGAGCGTGACGGTAATATTACGGTATTCAGAGTGGTTGGAACAAAGTTATAATATGAGATTATTTCTAACCAAAATCTATCCGCAAGAGAACAAAAGAGGTGATTGAAATTTTGTTTATTTGGGGCGAGAGAAAACCTAAAACCAAATAATTTTGATTTACTATAAACACTACGGTACCTTCCCATGTTAATGAGACATAAAGCTTCTTGATGCCAAACATGAGGCTCCTCAAAGGAAAATTTCATGGCCCTTTCAAAAGATTCGTGTAATAAAGCGACTTGTCCCCATCTTACTGTTGCCAGAGTAAGTAAGTCATAAACGGCAGTCGCATTCTCGTATGCTCTGATTCGTGCTTCACGGAACTCCGGTGATTGTGATAAAACTGCGTTGTGAACAGCCATTGCTTCCGATATCAATAAAAGTAGTATCACCTCTTCGTTTTCGTTACGGGGAATGAACTTGAAAAAAATATATATACACATACAGTACACGCCGGTTAAATGAAGTATTGTTATTTTAACACTAGTAGAATATCAATAATATCTAAAATTAGCTATTTTTAAAATAATAATTGTAAAATCGATATATCAATAAACCAGTACATCGATTGACCGATATATCGATGAACTGATATATCTATGAACCGGTACATCGCTTGACCGTTATCTCGAAAACCGCTATATCGATGAACCAGTACATTGATGAACCAATATATCGATTAACCGTTATTCAATGAACTGATATATCAATGAACCAATATATCAAAGAACCGATATATCGATGAACCGATGTATCGATGAACCAATGTATCGATGTACCGATATATCGATGAACCGATGTATCGATGAACCGATGTATCGATGAACCGATATATCGATGAACTAATATATTGATAAACCGATAGGCAATAGCATGCAGAAGACATCGATCGATAATATACCTGATTGATCGATGTGTATCTCCTAGGTTTCCACGGGGTTTCGCTGTAACCATTAGATGACATTGACAATATTTTCTTAGTGTTATTTTGTAGAGAAGGCCTGTCTGGCGTAACATACGAAGGCCCCGTCACTCCTCTCAATAACACCTCCGCCAATTGTCTCGAGAATGTCAATCGCAGATCAGTAGTGCTGGCGGATTCCACTGCGCATAACATGGTGCGATACCTTTCCACGGCTGCCGCCAAACGCCCTGCACTGATGTGCAAAATCGGTGCACGCTGCAACGCTAATTCCATTATGGGTCCCACAACTTGTCTATTTGGCGCTACTGTAGGCAGAGGTGAATGAGAACCTTCAAATATATACTTTTGTGAGTAAAAATCAATCGGTTAGAAAGCATTGTTCGCTTCTAAAAATTCTATTTGAAGACTTATAGACCGAGAATTATTGAACTTTTCGGAAGCTGATTTTAGCATGGAATCACAGATCTGATTTTTTTTTGATAACTAAGGGTTGATTAGGGCTTGAGAATAGCCGAGCGTGTAGCAATACTGTTGTTTACATGGAGTTGCTATGGTTCCTCTATTACAAGTCCCCAGTTCCCGGGTTCTAGCCCGAGAGCTGGTAAATGTGTCAATTGGGTTTTCAATTTATTATTGAAAAAAAAAATAATGAATTGAAAATATAAATTGGTGCTAGGCCCAAATAACCTTAGCTGTTGGTAGTCTTTATAACACAATTTTTTTTAAGGGTTGATGACCCCCAAAAACAACTGGAGTTGGTGACGCAGAATTTCATTTTCGTTGAATGGACAGATTTTACTACATTATAGAGTATGAGTCATTTCCTAAAAGTTCAGTAGTTCAGACTATAAAGAGAAGGAGTTTGAACTTGAGTGGGACGAAATACGTGATAGCTTCGTTTCCATAGTAACGATAAATAAACATTGCCAACTGTTAACAATCTTCTTGTTGCCAACAAATGTGAGTGAGCAAGAGAAGTAGAAACAAGAAGGACGAAAGCATGCGCAGTATCGCATAGCGCATCCAAGGTCGACGCCATGATGTGCGACGTATTTCGTCCCACCTCCACCTAAATTTCGGTCTCACTAGTCTGCATCCAAGGTCGACGCGATGTGCGACATATTTCGTCCCACCCCCACCACTCAATTTCGGTCTCCCTAGTCTGCTTGGCAAAGAATTTTTAGCTGTAAACAGTGCTCCTTAACCGATTATGTTTCGACATGTTTTTAACAAATTTTTGTACAATCAAAACCAATAAATCTGTCTGTCGTTAGTTTGAAAAATCGAGTAATTTAAACCACTTTACGCGGCGGTGCTATCCGTTACACCACGCACATCTTACATAGCAGTGCTATATAATAGGGTATTATAATCATGAACTTCCAACCAACTTCATGGTGTTACTACCGACTAACTTCATTGTGTTAAATTTTCGTGACGCGATGCGCGCGCATCGTAAAAATCCACTCTCATCATTTTTCCATCACGCGCCAAAAGAAGTATAGCTTCAAAAATTCCATGCGAGTACTTTTAGAATTACAATATTTGTAAATTTACATTACCTAACCCTCCCTGTACAGAAGTATTAGGAATTTTATCAATTTCTTGCAAATATAAAAGACTCAAATCTGACGCTAGTTCAAAACATTTAATAACTTCTGCTTCACGTTCAGCTTGTTTAAAACGACTTCCAGCAGGTCTTTCACGTTCCAAACAAATTCCCTTGATTGCAAATGATTCGGCAACTATCCGAAGACTCCGACTATAAAGACAATGTCACATTAGAGGTTTACCCAAGCAAGCCGCCATTACCACTAAGGTTTTAAGGTAGCATTACACGGCGCGTGTTTCGGCGAGCAGCGCTGCGAGTAGTGTGAATGGATCAGCGCGGCAAGCTTCAACATGACGCGCGTCAATTGTCGAAAAAGTAAAAAAAACGCGCAGCTCGCCGATGTTGAGTTTGTTCATATAGACTCGTAGTTTGTGATTATCGCGCGATGCGACAGGAGGGATTTGCGAGTCACTTCACAGAGGTTCGTAAACCACGGCAAGTGGCGTGGGGTTTGTGAATTCACCCTCATGAGAACAGTAAAGGCTTGCATACTCGAATTTAAAAAGAGCTTGCGCTAACTCGACCACGCGCCGTGTGATCACACCTTTAGTCTTTATTAACAGTCTCGCTTCAAGTTTTCAGATTGATTAATTATAAAAGTATAAAAAAAGATTAAATTGATTATTGTAAAATAATTCATTAAGTTTTCAAAACATGGACACTTACATTGGTAAATTCTTTTCTGTTAATGTATGCAATTCGGCAAGATTATAATTATTTAAACTCTCTGTATATTCTCCACAAGCATAAAATAATTTTCCAAGTAACAAATGAGCGTCAAGAGCCACTCCTGCCTAAAATAATTATGTACGAAATTTAGATTTTAGAATAATAATAGGTACATATAGTATAAACTAAACTATTCACACGCACAGCTATGTTAAACAAAGCTGTACACTAATTACAGATTATTTGAAGAGGATTTTCCGAATTAATAATACTTTACTTTTTTGCCTAAATCATTAGCCGCTTCTTGTAAAAATTGTTTGGCTTCTACTAGACCCGTTTTGGCACGGTGTTTATTTGCCTCGACTGGGGGCCATTCTTCAAGATAGCATTCAAGTTTTCCCTCCCCAATTAAAAAATTTGATAAGCATTCTGGAAAAGACGATTTACAAAATATTACTTAAAGGTTATGAATTTTCCAGAAATAAATAGGTCAAAATAATTACCATAATTTTTGGAACGTAATTTTAATTGTTCAGCTAATTCGATTACTTTTTTCCAATTAGATTCCTCCCTACTTTTTTCGATATCGGTTTCGATTCGATTTGTATTATTTCTAGTCCGCCCTGCCATTTTTACTTTCAGCTGTCATTCCCAAAGAAGTGTCATTCCTGTCGATTTTTTGACATATATTTTTCTTCTTCTTCTTAGGGATTACCTTTGACTATACCTTAAATGGGATTACTTGAGATTTTTTCCGGTTATCGCTTTTAATATACTCCTTAAAATACGTTCAAAAATTACACCAACATAAGAATGGAAAAGTCAAAAGATACTGCTGTTATGGAAATCTAACCCAAAAATGTCATATTAGAACTCAATACAAAACAGAAATAAGTGTTTAAAATTGTTAAATTACATTACGTAAAAATAGTTATGTTTTAAGGCTTTATTAAATATTTTACTTATTTTTAAGCTGTATTAAGTGAATTTTTTGAAATGGCAGTAATGTTAAAAGTAAGTGCCGATCTTATATGTTTTCGCAAATTCCAGCTTTATATTTATGGTCACAAAATAGATGTTTTCTTTAGCCAGTCATTATAACTTTTAAACTCAAATTCAACAACCCTATGATTCTGTAGCTTTTTTGCAAGTGCGGCAGTTTAAGAAAATTTGAATTTGGTTCTTCCAAATCGGAATTCCGGTAATTTCAAAATAGTCCAATGTTTCGTATTTAAAATAGAACTCAAATAAGTAATCACTTGTTTTATTAATTTTTTACAATGAATTAATTTTAGACCACTCGAAAAAAGTCTTTTTTGCCGTAAATTACACTACAAAAGTTCTCGTAAACATTTAAATAAAAATATGGAATGCGACGCAAAATCCGGTCTTGAATGAAATCCGGGCGGAGTCTAATCAGATGGTAACCTTTAGAAATGTCCATGACATGTTTTGTAAGAATAGTAATTGCCAATTGCGACAAACTTGTAAATATTTTCAAATACAAACCATTAACCAAGATATATAAATCTGATGAAGAGTATTCTATTTTAAATCATGGCCAGCCCTCACATGCTACTTTTTATCACGCGATTTTGCGATTAAATCGTTTAAAGATTAGAATTTTTAACCTGTAAAGACCGGAATTCCGATCTTGGCGTATTCCTGAGCACATGTAGACTAGGAGAGACTTTATTTCTGACAAAAACCATAATAGTTTTAGTTTGTCATAAATAGATGACAGCAAAATCGTCTCACCCAGTCAATTTCTGCTTCATTGAAGAGGACAGTGTGGTCCAGTGGTTAACGTCGCGGCCTCTGTATCAGGTTGTCGTGGGTTCGAATCCCGCCTCCGCTAATGGATATTTTGTGATGCAATTTAGTTTTAAGTGAGTTATTATTTAATGTAATCAAGACGCCAATGACCTAAGTTGTCGACACGTCTATAATTTACAATAAATAAAAATAAATCTGCTTCATTGACGTTGTCAGTATATAATGGCATAACTGAGTTTGCCCAGAAATAGATTTCATATGTCAGCCTATTGCTCTAAAGATATTATAAATCTTTCTATTTTTTTATGAAAGCGTATTTTTTATATTTTAGGAGAAAGGACAGCTAAGCTTCGAAGATAAATGGCCTTCGATGAGGCCCACAGTTTTAAAATTATTACAGCAGGAACCAGTTACTCAGGCTGAATGGCAAGATTTATTTTATTCTGTACATTTAGTATGCCTTTGGGACGAAAAAGGACCCACCAAAATACGCGATTCACTTAGAGACGATATTGTTGCTTTTATAAAAAAAGCACAAACTCGTGTTCTAGCGAATCGAGAAGAACAGGCATTGCTTAAAGCTTATATAGCCGAATGGCGAAAATTCTTCACTCAATGTAATTATTTGCCTACACCTTTCCGTCAGTTAGAAACTGTACTGCAAGGTAAATCCATATCTGGTTCCGGTATTAACTCCGGAAAAAAGAATCCTCAAGAAGAAAGCATCGTACGCAAATTAATGTTAGATTCATGGAATCAAAGTATATTTTGTGATATTAAGCATCGGTTACAAGATTCAGCTATGAAATTAGTTCACGCCGAAAGAAACGGTGAAGCGTTCGATTCTCAGTTAGTTATAGGAGTTCGCGAATCGTATGTAAATTTATGCTCCAATAGAGAAGATAAAATGCAAATATATCGTGAAAATTTTGAAGCAGCTTATATTCAAGCTACCGAAGAATTTTATCGTTTAAAAGCACCGCAACATTTACAAGCGAATGGTGTTCAATCATATATGCGGTACGCCGATAGTAAATTAAGAGAGGAAGAAGCGCGTGCGCAGAAGTATTTGGAAGCCGGTAGCAATGTTGTAGCTCAGTGTTGTGTACATGTGCTAGTCGAAACACCTTTGACGACGCTTCTTGCGGAATGCGGACCGCTCATAAGAGCTGGCGAAACGGATAGATTGCAGTTGATGTTCCGATTGTTAGAACGTGTTTCCGACGGCGTCAAACCGATGTTACACGAACTAGAACAACATATCATCAATGCTGGATTAGCCGATATGATAGCCGCAGCTGATGTAATAACACAAGATTCGGAAAAATATGTGGAACGCTTATTAGAATTGTTTAGAAAATTTAGCACTTTAGTGAAAGACGCATTTTTGGATGATCCTCGCTTTTTAACTGCACGAGATAAGGCATTTAAAACAGTTGTTAATGATACAACAGTGTTTAGGCTCGAATTGTCGACTGGAAGAGGTACGGGTGCAAAAGCGGTCGCACCGGAAAGTAAATGTCCTGAATTGTTAGCCAATTATTGCGATATGTTACTTAGACGTACTCCGTTAAGTAAGCGACTGACTAGTGAAGAAATTGAAGTCCGACTTAGAGATGTTTTACTTGTTTTAAAGTACATTGCTAATAAAGATGTTTTTATGAGATATCATAAAGCACATTTAACTAGGAGGTTAATTTTAGACGCCAGTGCCGATAGTGAAAAAGAAGAAGATATGGTTGAATGGTTAAGAGAAGTTGGCATGCCAGCTGATTATGTTAATAAGTTGGCTAGAATGTTTCAAGATATTAAAGTTAGTGAAGATCTCAATGCGCAATTCAGAACGTCGACAACGAGACATGATGCAATCAATATTAAAATTTTAAATGCCGGCGCATGGGCAAGAGGTTCCGAAAGAGTTAGTGTCAGCTTGCCGTTAGAACTTGAAGATTATATCCCGGAAGTAGAAGATTTCTATAAAAAGAAACACTCCGGAAGAAAATTACAATGGTTTGTAAATTATTTGTAATAGGATCGTCCCACGTATCAAAATTTGATAATTTTAAACAATATAAACCAATGTTTTCGTTCTTATATTCTTCCTCTTAATTGCAAACAAGAATAAAAAAAAAGCATGTTTGTGTTTAGTTTCGAACCCGGGACCTATTGCGTGTGACGCGGCGGTGCTATCCATTACGCTATGTAAATCTTACTTAGCAGTGCTATATAATATAACTTCCGACTAACTTCATGGTGTTGCTAACGACTAACTTCATGGTGTTAAATTTTCGTGACGCAATGCGCGCGCATTGTAAAAATTCACTCTCATCATTTTTCCATAACGCGCCAAAAGAAGTATAACTTCAAAAACAATATCTCAGATACCAGATATTCCCCAGCTTTGGTGTCCTATGACGTATAAGCTGTACATCTAATTCCAAATGTCATTAAAAACTTAAATTACAATGTTTCGATTTTATTTATTTGTAGTGATGAATTTATTTTGACAAAATTTTCAGGTATCATCACATGAGTAATGGCACGATCACATTCGCGAATTCGGTAGGTCGATTTGACCTTGATGTGACAACTTTTCAAATGGCAGTCTTATTTGCATGGAATCAAAGACCCAACGAAAAAATCACATACGAAAATTTACGTTTAGCTACAGAATTACCTGATGGAGAATTACGTCGTACATTATGGTCGCTTGTTGCTTTTCCAAAGCTTAAAAAGCAACTACTCTTACATGAGCCATGTGTAACTGCTCCAAAAGACTTTGCCGAAAACACAACGTTTTGGATAAACCAAGAATTTTCTCTCATAAAAAATGGGAAACCTCAAAAACGAGGAAAGGTATGACATAATCTATTGATTTAAAAACACAAGCCCTTTTCTTTCGACAGTTCACCAATGGTCACTGCTCAACTGATTTACATAAGAATTGTTTTTTTATTTAAGCTTTTTGTCCACAGATGTCATTTAATTGCATTGTTTTGGCTATACATTTTTATTGTATGTGACTAAGGATTTTGTTTGTTTTACAGGTTAATTTAATAGGTCGACTTCAGTTAAGCACTGAACGTTCTCAAATGGAAGACAATCAGTCGATTGTACAGCTTCGAATTCTACGTACCCAAGAGGCGATAATAAAAATATTAAAAATGCGAAAACGAATAACAAATGCTGCGCTACAAGCTGAACTGGTCGATATTTTAAAAAATATGTTTTTACCATCAAAAAAGATGATCAAAGAACAACTCGAATGGCTTATAGAACACAAATATATGCAAAGAGACGACGATGACATAAATACATTTATTTATCTGGCATGACGTAATGTTTTTATCAACTTCTGTATTTCATTTTATATATTATATTAAATTCAAGTTTTATTTTATGTTATTTTTATTAATAGTAATAGAATAGTCCTTGCATTGTATACTGTCAAATGAATCGTTTTTTTTTGTAAAATAAATTTTCTGAGATTATATTTCTGTAAAGACGAGGAAAAATGACGTGTCGGGCGTTTTTTTTTGTAAATTTGTTTATATCGAATCTAAATACTAGCGAACCCGGCGTATGTTTAAGATGATATATTTTCAGGGGTGCCTGAGCTACATGTATTTATAAGCTTAAGAATTACATCATATTTTCTAGAATCTAAGCAAACTTCCGGTCATTACATAAGCTGACCTCGGTAAAATGTTTATGATATCTATTTCACTTCAAGAAGACGTAATACTTTATTAAATAGAAATTAAATCAAATTTGTAATGCGCAATAAATTAGGTATTTGAATATTTTCGTTTCCTTGTCTGTTCACCATTTCCTGCATTTATGAAAATTTAAGCTATTCTAAACCCATGAGGGGTGTTTTGATTGCAAAATAATCGTTATACGTCGTTCCAACTAGGTTCAAAAAATTTCTATACGAAATTTCGTTCAAATTAGTCCACGCATTTGGTTGGCTGCAATCGCAGAACGGGATAAACAAAAACCAAACGGTCGAGTTAAAACTGTATTCAATCGGTAGGTCAATAATTATTTATCAGCGTTTTTTTCACATTTATTGAAATTATTTAGTGGTATTTACAAATTTGGTACTAACAAAATATGAAAAAAGATTTGATACGCCACTGTTTGGTGTCAATTGGTACCTAACAAGTTCTGTGCGATACACATCCCAGCTTTTTTCTTGCTTTATGTACGTGGTGCTGTAAAAGGTCGATTTATATTATCCGGTCAGACACGGCGCGGGAACGTAGCGTTCCCGGCAAGACAAACATTTTTACATGCATTTCAAATACCAATATTTATACTTGGCGGTTTCCCGTCCGTTCAGACACGTACAATACTCATATTTGCAATGCATGTAAAAATGTGTCTTGCCGGAAACGCTACGTTCCAGCGCCGTGTCTGACCGGATAATATAAATCGACCTTTCAAAGACCGGTGACGTGTTTTGGAATATTTTTAAACAAATAAGATAATATTCCAAATTCTTGGAACGAAAACACATCCTATAAAAACGTATTTTATTGTAAGAATCACGGTAAGAATATAGATTATTTCTTTGTTATACAGGAAACAAGGTATACTAACAATAATAACTTTATTATTATATTAATTAATATTTATTATTCAGCAAATAAAATTGTTTGCTGAGTATTATTTAATATGTGATTTGGTCTACAACTTAAAATTTATATTGAATTTATTTTTTTAGTGCAAACGAATACGATGGATTTTGGTCTACCGGCCAGCTGATTTTACCAACTCACTGGAAAGGGGGAGTGTCACGTTGACAGCCGATATAGTGATTGGTGTCTAATTACGCTATTTGTTAAAGTTTTGTGGTGACGGTGTACAAATTATGATGGTGAGTAGATTTTTTTTGTACAATTTAATATTTTCGATAGCCAAGTCAAGAATATTTTGTAATAAAACTGCACATGTGATTAATTAAAAATTTTAGGATACTAGTAATACAACGTCGCCGACACCAAATGCCGATGAAACGGTTTCTTTAGCTGATAACAGTCTCTTAGTGGACATATCGGATGCTCTTAGTGAAAAGGATAAAGTTAAATTCACAGTCCATACTAGAACATCATTACGGGAGTTCCAAAAACCAGAATTTTTTGTTGTACGCCAACATGAGGAATTTGTGTGGTTGCATGACAGATTCGAGGAAAATCCAAGTTATGCTGGTTACATCGTAAGTAATTGACCTTTTTTAATACATTCATTCATGCCTACTTTGTAGGGCCCGTAGCTTAAACACCTTTTATAATAATACTATGATCGATTCATGAGTTACGGAGTCATTTTGTGAGATTTTGTATTTTCGTCTTAATATGGAAAATGTATTTAAAAAAATACACATTTTTTTCTTGAAATTTGATTTTGGTACTTTCTGTTAAGGATACATTTGCAATCACAAAACTATTTAAATTTCCCTTTTGCGTTTTCTTCATTTTATCGCATACAGTAAAGTCTACAGTTCGACCAAAATGTGGCCAAAGTAGACCAAGTCAGAAGTATCTCGCCGGTTTCTTACAAAAATGACCAACATAGACAATCGGGGGCAAATTTAACAGGTTTTACAATGTGTTTTACTATAATTTAACCTGTCAGTTCTTAGTCTCAATTTTCCGCTATTCGCCACCAGTCGTAGTTACTCAAACTCATACACGCAGTGAATATTTCTTGTATATTTTCACTGTGTATTTCTTGACATGACTAAAAAAAATTACAGATACCACCTGCACCACCGAGACCGGATTTTGATGCTTCTCGGGAAAAATTACAGCGCTTAGGTGAAGGCGAAGGTACAATGACAAAAGAAGAATTCACAAAAATGAAACAAGAACTTGAAGCGTAAGTAATTTGCATATTTATACAGGTGTCCCCAGTCCCGGACTTCGAAGCATTTGGTGTATATTTAAGTTTGGAAAAATTCTGTACAAAACCTATGTCGTACCGTAACTCGAATAACTGTAATTTGTTTTTATTTCTTATTACAGAGAGTATCTGGCAACATTTAAGAAGACAGTTGCAATG
This sequence comes from Mongoloraphidia duomilia, assembly GCA_039654895.1. Taxonomy (NCBI): domain Eukaryota; kingdom Metazoa; phylum Arthropoda; class Insecta; order Raphidioptera; family Raphidiidae; genus Mongoloraphidia; species Mongoloraphidia duomilia. The sequence goes on along the minus strand of CM077516.1, from coordinate 82,321,148 downwards.
CATGAAGTTTTTTTAACGCGTTTAGCAAGCCATTCAATTTTTCGAAACGATCAGCATTTAAGAGTGTTTTTAGAATTTGATCAAGATTTGTGCGCTAGACCTCGTGGCAAATTTGAATTGTTAGGCGGATTGGTTCGTTCGCTTGGCAGCACGACAGATCAATATTATTTAGGAGCAACCATTAGAGACGTAAATGATTTCTTTGAGCAAGAAATGAGCAGTTTGAGCGAATACTACAATAATTTAAAAGAAGCCGTAACACGAGCTGATAGAATGACTCAGAAACATAAAGGTATACTTTTTCCATTCTTATTTTCAAATAGAATTATTTCTGAAAGACGGGTTTGCTACCAGGCTTTTTTCTACCGCCTGATAGCGCCACTGGCAAGTAAGGTATAAAGTTACTAGATTTAGTAACTTTAGACACTTATTTAATTTAAATGTCAGTACTGTTTATATTTTTCGCCACCTGATATAAAATAAATACTAAACTCTGCAATGAGCCATTTTCCTGAGAGTAATTCTTTCAATTATCCACTAGAGGCAGCACTGTGGTAGGTACAAACATTATTTATTTCCCATTAGTATCGTGTCATTTTAGTGGTATAATTTAATTATTCAATTATTATTATGAAATTAATTAAATAATTAAGTTATACCACTAAAATGACACGACACTAATGGGGAATAAATAATGTTTGTACCTACCACAAGTGCTGCCTCTCGTGGATAATTAAAGGAATTATTCTCAGGAAAATGGCTCATTTAGCAATTTAGCAGTTTTGTATTTAATAATGAATAAATGAAGAACGACTAAACACAAACCGTTAATCTCTAAACCACTTTAAACGTTTGACATACCTACCTTACTTACCATCAGCGCCATCTGACGAATAAAAAATGTAAACATTTGACTTACACCTCACTTGCCACTAGCGCTATCTGATGATAAAAAATATGGTAACCCTTATTAAGTAGTAAATTGTGTTGTTATGAGTAAACGGTGTTTGTGGGGATAAGGAAGGCCTAGAAAAATGCATGTGTGTGGTGGAAGTTATACTTCTTACCATATATACCCCGCAACTGGCACGGCAGCGACATCTATGAATCGAGGTACAAAGCTTCTTCTTGGTGTGGCATCTAACGGAATTTTTCACAGTGGCGTCACATCATTGAAAATGACGTTTTATGTCACATGGCAATATTTTTCGAGTTTTTCACATTGAATTGAATATCAACTGTTTGCCACTTTTAAACCGAAATCTTCGTATCCAGTTATAAATGACAAACCAAAAATAAAGTCATTTAAAAATCATTCAAATTTCCCACTTATTACAAATTTATCGTAATTAAACATTTTCAGAGGTCGCCGACAATTTTATCCTCATATCAACTGGCCTGGTACAGTTAGCTACGATGGATGGCTCCCTTGATAAATTTTTAACAAAAGTTTCTGAAACATTTGAAAAAGCCAGGGTTTGTATACTTTACTTTATAATATTTGTAGGGTTAGCTGTCTTAAAAAAAATGAAAATTTCGAGTTTTAAAAAGTGCGTTTTTTAATCGTAAATACCGTGACTTTCTTTCATAATATATTTTTAAATTTTAACACAAAAATTAATTAATATTTGATTATTGATGATATTTTATTTTTTAGAAAGTTGAAGGAAGAGTCGCTAGTGATGAAGATTTAAAATTATCAGACACTTTGAGATATTATCAGAGAGATAGCAATGCCGCGAGAGCTTTACTAGTTAGGCGTCTCAAATGTCTTGCAGCGTACGAAGCTGCAAATAGAAATTTAGAGAGGGCACGCGCAAAAAATAAAGATATTCATGCGGTAAGTTTTGTTTTTTTAAAAACATAATACGTCGTGACTCGTGACTGGTCTATACTCTGCAGATGGGTAGAAGACGCTGATAACAGCTGTCGAGCGTCTATAATCTACTATCTCGATAAGTATGCCCGATTACTCTCAGAATGGCACAGCGACATCATCAACCTATTTGCAGCAAAGCACCGCCCTCACTTAACAACGGGCTGTCTGCTCGACAACCGTTACCCTCTCTGCTGCGTTCTAATGGTTTTTGTAGCCCGATTACTCTTAGAATGACACAGCGATGTCATCGACCTATTGGCGGAAAAGCACCGCCCTCACTTAACAACGGTCTGTCTGACAACCGTTACCCTCTCTGCTGCTCTCTAATGAGTTTTGTAGCCCGATTACTCTTAGAATGACACAGCGACGTCATCGTCCTATTAGCGGCAAATTACCGCCCTCACTTAACAAAGAGCTGTCTGCTTGACAACCGTTACCCTCTCTGCTGCTCTCTAATGATTTTTATAGCCCGATTACTCTTAGAATGACACAGCGACGTCATCGTCCTATTAGCGGCAAATTACCGCCCTCATTTAACAACGGGCTGTCTGACAACCGTTACCCTCTCTGCTGCTCTCTAATGATTTTTATAGCCCGATTACTCTTAGAATGACAGCGACGTCATCGGCCTATTGGCGGCAAAGCACCGCCCTCACTTAACAGCGGACTGTCTGACAACCGTTACCCTCTCTGCTGCTCTCTAATGAGTTTTGTAGCCCGATTACTCTAAGAATGACGCAGTGACGTCATCTGCCTATTGGCGACAAAGCACCGCCCTCACTTGACAACGGACTCTTGACAAATGTTACCGTCTCTGCTGCTCTCTAATGGTTTTTACCATTGACTGCGTGTGTGAGTTCAAGTAAACGGAGACCGGAACAGCTGTTGTCGAGTGATGACGTCTCGGTGTCATTCTTATAATATTGTGTCTCTACTGTTCAGTGGCGGACTAAGCCCGTCGGAGGCCCGAGGCGGCAGAACTAAATGAGGCCCCTGATATGCTTAGAAATTGATGTATTTGTAGTGTAAATTTCGTAAAAAATGAATAATATAGATGTAATGGCTGACAAAAAAAATCAAATATTTATAATAAACGACCTACCTACGTTTATATTTTGTATACGTACGGGGCCTCCAACTCCAAACTGCCTCTTACTTACTAAACATATTTTTGCCTTGTTTGGGATTTCTCGAGATTTGGAGACCCCCCCCTTAGTCCGCCACTGCTACTGTTGAAGACTGAATTAATATATTTTTTTTACGTACTTCCATGCTTTCTTTTGGAAGGCTGCTGAAATCCAAGAGGTAACGTATTGATTCATAGCCTGTAACTTAAGATGTACCTGATTATTGTTTTTATATATTCGAGCTTTGATTCACAGTGACTGTGGCGCCACTGTAGTATACGGAATCATGGCACTCGAATGTCGGCGCTTAGATGTTTGCCAGTTGATTTCTAAGACCTTGAATACAGTGAGCCATTTTCCTGAGAGTACTTCTTTCAATTATCCACGAGAGGCAGCACTTGTGGTAGGTACAAACATTATTTATTCCCCATTAGTGTCGTGTCATTTTAGTGGCACAACTTTATTATTAAATTATTATTATAAAATTAATTAAATAATTAAGTTATATACCACTAAAATGACACGACACTAATGGGGATTAAGTAATGTTTGTACCTACCACAAGTGCTGCCTCTCGTGGATAATTGAAAGAAGTACTATCAGGAAAATGGCTCATTGCAATAAGAGTGCGCTAATCCCGCCCCTAATTTTACTACACAGTTATGTCAGAATAATGGCAGCTGTGCTTGCTAAGAATTTGCGCAGCTTGTATATTTCATTAGGCTGTAGCACTGAGCAAGAAGGTTATAGAGACGCTGGAAGTATTTAAAAGTGAAACCAGTCGCCATGGTTCTATCCATTTTATATGTAAGAAGAAGAATCCCTAATCCATCCCTTGTTTGGCCGCCATGTTTGTTATGGCCTGTGACGTCAGACTGAACTTGAACTTTGTATAACCAGTTGTATATGTATGTACAGTGTCTCTATTACCTTCTAACTCAGTGGGCTGTGAAGATAAGCCCCGTCTATAATTGTTAACAAATTGCCTTGTTTTGTTACGTCGCGACAACATTCTTGGTGGAAGAGCGACTAAATGCTGGGTTGTACAACGCATTTATAGTATTTAAATTTGGCGGGTTTTTTCAGGCTGAGAATACTCAGACCGCTGCATGCGAGCAGTTTGAAGTAATGTCAAGTAAAGCTAAAGACGAACTGATGGATTTTAAAGTTAGACGTGTGAACGCTTTTCGTAAAAGGTAATTATTATGAATATTATAGCGTATTTCAGTGGTAAAATTAGTGCGCACTGAGTGTGCACTCAATGCAGGCAGCGTGTTTCTTTTAACGAATCAGTGTGCACTCAATATGGGCAGCGTGTGATCGTGCGTCATATTTCATTGATAAATCGAGTGCCGAGTTTTTGCACTAAAGTGCAAGAAATCCGCACCGTCCACGAGAGACGGTGCGGTTCTAGTGCAATATGGCGGCGCGGGACAATATGACAGATGACAGCTGTTATTTGACAGATTTGAAAATAATTCAATTGCTAGAATCGATATTTTTGTCATCAATCAGCGTCAAAGATAACTATTAATATTTTTATGAAAAGCGGAAAGTCTCTAAAATAGTAAACTTCAATAATTTTTTCGTCAGTCCTTCAAGTTGTAGAATCTATGTCAAAATAACCATCATTACGCACCTAGACATACGATCTACTATATTTATACATTTGTTGAATGTTTTCAGTTTGGTGGAGCTAGCGGAGCTGGAAATCAAACATGCTCGTACACAATTGGAAGTGTTTCGTAAAGCCTTAGCTGCTTTGAAAGAGTTACAATGAGTTTTTGTCAGGCATTAGCCTTAAAAACTTTTACATATAGGTAAAGGCATCGGTTTCCGACCACCTACCTGTGATCGACCACTTTCATATTTACAATTTACAAAATAAATTATTTAAAAACATGCATGATGTAAAAAAATTATATTATTTTGAATTCATACATTCGTATTTTATCGAAAATATCGATGTGAAAGAAAAACAGAAAATAATTCGCAAGTAACAGACTCACTTGCAAATATTCTGTATTATTGGTAAAATACGAAACTGGATTTAAAATAACGATAATTTTCTTTTTGCCATACCTACTATAAAATAGCTGCTTTACACGCATGTAGTGATTTTTAACAGGTATGTGTGCGGGAAAGCAAACCATTCCTGTAGTGATTTATGTTTATTCACCCTGATCCGCCCGCTATTTACCTGATGACAGATAATCTCGGCCTACTATAGAAGTGAAGTTGGCGACACAAAATGAACTGTACAAAAATTTTGAAAATACTGAAAGTGAAGTGGAAAGCAGCTATTTTATAGGGGGTATGGCAAAAAAATACCATATATATCTCGTGCGTAATGATATTATGACTTGTGGGACTGTTAAAACTCACTATCGCTCGTTTTAACATACTGTCACCACTCGTCAGTAGTATACCTCATTATTTATTATTACATTTTATTTGTAATAATATGTTGTCAATTATAAATATAAAAATGGCCGACTATAGGTGAGTGTCCGGGAAAATATAAAGATGGCCGACCATAGGCGAGTGGCTGGGAAACGGTGTTTTTAACCTATTAATTAATCATTTTTATTGCAATTATTATATTTACAAATCAGATTACGTATATCTAGAATTTTTTACATGGTAAAAAATGAATATTAACAAACAAAATTTCATACCATATTATTTGTTTTAATTAAGATTTCCTATGAATATTTACAAATAAATATACTTATATAAAAAAATATATGTCATTTTATAACAGTATTTGAACTTGTAATTTACTTCACAATCAAATCATTACGATTTTAAAATATCTAATTCTTCCGGTGTAAAATGTAATCGCAATTGTTTCTCAACTAGAAGATCCTGAATTTGCGGCAGTTCTGTAGGTATGTATATTGCAGCGTCTATGTATAAAGCCTAAAAGCATTTCAAATTTTGTAACTTCAATCGACAAAGACAAATAACATGAAATGATTTTTTTTTTTTTCGAGTTTTCAGCCCTTGGCAGTACTTCGCGAGCAGAAAGAGGCGCGTCCATCGAGTTGTGAGCACACCACCATATTAATAGCTGTGTTTGTTGGCAAGTTCTGAACTCCTAATCGACCGACAGCTAGTGACAATTTTTTAGTGTTATTTATTCAAGGCCTTATTTTTGTGAAGATGTTGAGGGAGGCATATTAAAGTGTCCTGAGTCAGGGATTTTGCTAGATAGCGGTATGGGAGGGATGCAGACCGCCCTCAACATGTAACAAAAAAAATGGTCACAATTATTATTGCTTCAAGGCTGAAATTGTTTGTATAGCTTGTCGGTGACCCAATAATGCCATTATAATATTTGCAGATCGATTGGACAGTATTAAAGGGGTGGCAGATCACCCTAAACGTGTCATGTACCCGACGAAATTTATATTATTAGTGTATTTGCCATATGACACATACACTATTGGCGTTGGTCGGATGGCGGGACCTACGGGTCGGACCAACATTTCTCGACGTTTCATAACCTCCTGAACACTTTGGCACCATTTTTGGAAAAGTCTGTTTATATGTGTGTGTGTGTGTACGGGCTATAACTTTTGAAAGAGTTAATTGATTTTAACGAAATTTGGTAGGCACGTTGGAATCCATCACCGCACGAAGCCTATTTAAAATGGGCCCGATCGGACCATTTTAAGGATGGTTTTTAGGGGTTGAAAAATGTTTTTGGGCCCAAAAATACCGAAAAAATTGTCCGAATCGTTTAAAAATTGAAATTTAACCCTTTAGTAAAGATTAAAATGTGATGCTAAAATTTAAATAAAATCGGCCCGATAGGACCGGACTTACGATTTTTATGAAAACTTTAGTTTGCGGATACGAATTTCCTTACTGAAGGGTGTATTTAATTTGGTGCAGTTGCTGTATTGATAACAATATTGCAATTAAGAAAAAAATATTATTGTAAGGGATTTATTAAGGGGTTAATTTTTTTATTTTGTACAAAAACAAACTTTAGTTCATATAATAAAGCCACGATGCATGTACTAGCAAATACACTATATTGTCGGCAGGGTTTGGCACTGCGACCCGAGTTTTTATTAGTTATTAAATAACACCAAAAAATTGTCACTAGCTCTTGGTCTATAAAGGGCTTGTCGGCAATACAGAATTCGAAACAACTGCGTGTTTGTTGATCAAATTCTCGAACTCTTCGGACTGTTTGAACCTGGTTCTAGGCGTCTAAAACGGCTAGAACTAAATTCGAAGAGTCTGAGAATTTGACCAAAGAGTTCTGTATTACCGACAAGTGCTTTAGGAGTTCAGAACTTACCAACATAGTTTCTCACAATATTTTGAAAGGTACCAACTTACCTTTAACCACGGACATTCTTCTACCGCTGCATAATACACTTTTCGGCACTCGTCAGGTGTACCACGTTGATAAAGAAATTTTAAATAAAAGCGCCATATTAAACCACTTCTTTTACTAACGTACGGAGTTTTTGTTACGTTTCTCAGTAAGTTTAACATACGATATTTGTAATTTGAACCTTCTATTACTACATTTGCTGAAAACAAAAAAAAAACAAATTACTACTAAAAAAAAACTTGTTTCCTTGCGTATGTAATTACTACTGAAGAACTATTCAGAAAAATGTCACCAATGACAAAGAATGCGGCGGTTAAGAATATAGGCGCTCGACAGGTCATAAGTATCTATAGGGTGACGCAAATTGAACGTTGTGGTTTGAATTCCTTATTTCAAATTTTCTTTTTAAATTTTACGTGGGTTCGAATCCCACCTGCGCTCATGGGTGTTTTGTGATGTTATTTAGTTTTAAGAAAGTTGTTATTTAGTGTAGTTGAAAGACGCTAATGACCTTAGATGTCGACGCGTCTATAATCTACAATAAATAAATCAACTTACATGAACTTGTATCCAAATTCGATTGCTGCATTAATTCTATATTTATCATTTTGCAATGAGTCAAAAGTGTCAAAAATAAAACTGGTATCGTATAGTTTGGGTTATTCAATATTTTATTGATTTTCCACCATGGCCGACCAACATAATGACCCACATTCTAAAAAAACAAACAAACATTATCATTTCTAAAACAAACTTAACGTACTTAAATAATTTAAAATTACTAAAGATTATATTATTGTTTTAATACAGCAGCCTCTCATTAAGTCAACGCATCTGACCATCTTCAAGTTAGATCTCACAACATGTTTGATCCAAGAAAGAATAAAGAGGAGCTCTCATAAGTCAACTTTTTCCTCAACAGCTTCGTCGACTTAACGAACGCCTTGCTGCTTTCAATCATTAACGTTTTCTTCCTCAATAGCTTCGTAGGCGCCGACTTAACGAAATGCTACTGTACAAATACATACCTCTAACTGAGCTATTGTTGTTAGGAAAAATTGATTGTTCGGATAAATTTTTATCGCTCTTTCAAGTACTCGATACAAGAATGAATACGTTCCGGATCCCAATTGTTCATTGCATTGTTTATGCAACATTCCGATGTACCATTCGAACATAACCTCTGATCTCCATTTATCTTTGTTTAATATATTAGTTAAAATATTTTCAACAAATTCACTTGCTTCTTGTGGAGTTTTTGTAAGATAAATTAGCCAACCGTTACAAATTAACCAATCGGTAAAGAAATCCGGTAAAAACTGCTCTGAAATACTGACTTTGCTCCGATTTTCCAATAATAACTCGGCAGTAATATGCTTAAACTTTTCTAAAGCAGCATTTGTTTCCTGACTTGAAATTTGTATATTATCTAAAGATAGTGGCTGTCCTGTTACCAAACAAGTGAGGATATGAACTGCTTTCGTGGTAGACTTTTCACTGTTTGATTCATTTCTTAGAACCAGTTCCGTTATAGTTCTGTACAGCGAACACAAGGCTGATTTCTCTGAATAGTTCTGAACAGTAATAAGAGAACTATTTTTATGGATTGTAAGCGCAGTTGTCAGTACAGTAATTGCAGTACTTATATTACCTAGTTCGAACTCAAACAGTGCATATTCTCGATATAAAATAATGTTGTTGCGATGCTCTACTGTTTTTAGTAATTCTTTTGTTGCTGATTTTATTTTCTTTTTTCGACCAGTAGGCATTTTAAAGCAACCTTCTTTATCGAGAATTATTAAGATTCTTTCGAAATTTAACCACCATACGTAAAGAGCTGTCTGTTCCATATCTTTCAAGCAAGCTGCACAATTGCGTATAATTTTTGTTAAAAAATCTAAATATTCTTCTTGACCAGGATGCGTTCTTAAATATTGTGGACCAACCGCTAACGGAATGATTTCATTTAGTATATGTGAAACCGGTTTATTAACTGTAGATAGAGGAAAAATTGTCGGTAACAGCATTTCAATAGAATCGAAAGCCCAAGGGACATAATCTATGCCTAACTCGGCCATAGTTGTATGTCTACAAGGCAACAACGGCATTTTTAATAAAGTTAAAATAACTGATATTAAACGAAAACTGTTCCCAGACGTTGTAATCGGATGAATTAAATCGGATACATCGTCACTAAATACAATTCTCTGCGGATCTTCGCAGGGTTCGTTTTCAGACACCGGCAACCAATGACAACTTTCGCGCAATTTTTCGACTCGAAGCCACAGTTCGTGAGAAGGTAGCATCGAACTAAGTACTATTTCTTCTAGTTCGGTTAGTTCTTTTTCATTAACATTTGATTTAATATTAAATTTGTTTCCGGTGTCCGACGAGACATTTAAATCCAGATACATTCTTAAAAGTGTCCATAATTGTTCCCATAATCCTGACTGTCTCAAAAATAGTCCGCATCGATACAGCATATTTAAAATTTTTGCTTCGGCTACAACTTTATTTGATACCGGGCCTCTTCTTAAATAATGTAGTTTCGTTAAACACTTGTTGTACATTTCGATGACCGATGAAGCGTTACAATGCGCCATTGAACATTGCGTAGCCTCAATATAACCCTGCCACGAAATAATACTTTGCGGATCTTTTTCTACTAAGGATTTAAGCATAACGGACAATTCATCGGACGGCAAAAATGTTTCGCCAATGTTTATTTTTTCTCGTAGCAGCTCTTCCGAATCAGGATTATGATTGAGTGCTTTGTCTAAAATTGATAGTTTTCGTTCCGCTGTTACTCGTGCACCTTTAGGTAAACTCCCTTTTTTATAAGATTTCTCAAACTGCCAAATCGTATCTTGAAATTGAACATATTTCAACCACATTTTGACATCTGTCGGTTCTTCGGATAAAGTACGGTTATAAAATGCTGTTGTTTGATTTAAATCTTCTTCTTGTTTATTACTAACATTTTGCTCAGTTGCTTCAGTTTTTACTTTTTTTTCGTCTATTTTACTATCGTCTATAATGTAATTGAAATATCTACATGATTTTTTACGTTTTTTTCCTTTATAATTTTCTTGACAATGACCACCCAATATATTTGAATATTTATAATATCTTGGCGCACTTGAATCGGATATAAACGGAATTGACATCAAACGGCGCTCTCGTACTGTGTCTATGCAGAAATCTCCGCTAGGACATTCATTGGTGTCAATTTTTTTAATAGTTTCGGATGTTTTTTTCTTTTTAGAATGTTTCTTAAGATTTAAAATTTTACCCTTCTTTTTTTTAACTGTAGCGGTGTCTAATTTAGCAGCGTTCTGATTCAAATTATCAAAAACTGTCAATGCTTCAGGTTTAAAACTTGAATTATTTAACCATGTTTCAGATGCGTCATCATTTGTTTTGTCGGATGAATAAGCAGGAAATAAAGACATTTTCTAAATCTCCCCGACAATTATCACACGACAGATCTACGATTCTGCCTATTTAAAAAATTAAAATCTATAACTGCTCAACTGGGCAAACCAATTTTTTATGAATATGTACTTTGGAGCTGTCAAATTGTCAATGTCAAATTGTTTTAAAAATTTCACGGCAGATGGCATAGAAAATGTGTTCTTTTCAAAGAGAGTAAAGTAAATAAATCCAGTTTTCAAACTTTTCATCGACTTAAAATTTGGGACAAATAACGAAAATTTTGCGATGAACCCTAAATTTAACCCATATTTTGTATACCGAAATATTTAGCCTAAGATAAAATATAGTAATTTAAACGAGCGGAACTGCGAAACATAACCTGAATTTTATACCAATGGAAAGTAGCCTCAAATGACCAACTGTTTATTTAAGAACGACTAAACGTCAAAGTGCCAGTGGTTAAATTCTTGGTTAATGTTTTCAAATACGGTGTCAGTTACTACCGTTTTTATTGTGTAAAAAGGGGTAAACTTCTACATGTGACACCGCTTTTTTTGGTTACCCTTTAACTATTCTATAACAACGAGGTTAGTCGAAAATGTACTAAAAAATCTAGGTGTAATACCTTCTTCGGACGATAATCTTCATTAATTATTGTACTCTATGTATCTAGTAAATAAAAAATAGACAGGTAGAATTTCACCTAAAATGGAAAATGATAAAACAGTGAAATTACTATTAATTATTGAAGTGAAACTTTTTACGCACGATAGATTCATGCGACTGATCGTGTAACGAAACGCTGCACCCCCACTCTTTTAGGCCGTCGAGCTAGAGTGGGAAGCTGGAATGGCATCGCTGCAGCCATGGCAGGTTGTTCGTATGAATACGTATGGATGTTTGTATGTCTGTCTATAGTCGACGCAACTAGATTCCCACCATGCTTGTCTCGATCCTGGAAAACCAGTTTTCGTCTGTTCATATCATCGTTACATTTCTGAGTGCTATATGTATTTATACACTTCTACCTGTATTTAAAAGAGCTCGCATTTCAAGCTGCCGTTAAAAACCTTTAGAGGCGCTGTCGTCGTTATAAATGTAATATTTTAACTATAATTTTTAAGTTTAATTTTTTGAAATATTTTTAGTAGTTTGACTACTAGCATAATATAAAGGATTCTGAACGAACAATAAGCTTAGATAATGTAACATTTTCGTGTCCAAATATTTTTATATTTTAACTTAAAAATCGTGGGAAGGTTGGAAAATACAATTACAATAAATTAATTAATTCACTAAGCTTTCGTTCATATAAATATATTATCATGTGAATTGTGAGTGATGTTTTGAATGATGTGAAGTTAGATTTTGGCTGAAGATTGAATGAATCAATCAGAAATCGATACCCCCACTAAAGGGGTTTGCAAACCGAAGCGGTCGCGGCCACGGCCCAACTGCTGCCAAACGCAACACGAAGGGCTCTGCAAACCGAAGCGGTTACGATGGCGGCTGCGGCCGTATTTACACACGTGCGACCATACCATACATATCTTTCAAATCACACACAGTCTACCGATAGGATAGCACAAACACAAAGATTATAATTGAAATGAATGATATTTTAGGGCCGCATAGCAAATTATTACTTGTTTATTTATCAAAGGGCGTTTACCAAATGACAATTTTGGTACCTGTGTTTCTCTACTTTTTTGGGTACAAAAAATCCACTTCAGGCCAAATTTGCATAGAGTTAAAAAAAGGGTGTGGGTCTCGGGACCCCCGACAGATGTGAAACATCAAAGAAAACGTTATTGAACTCGGTGGTATTCTCTATGTAGTAGTATATATTTTTTCAAAAGCAGCAACTAACTGTTATGCTGACGTAATCCTATATACTGCACTGTAACACACGCGGTTGCGGCGTTTGAGCACGCCTGAGCCAGAAACGCAATTAAATACACAGCGAAGTATCTATATTACATACCTAAACGTGTATACATATACTTTTGCTTTACAGTACGTTCGTATGTATACTCTCTCTCTCTCTCTCTTCCCGTGCACGAGCGCGTGGAAGCCGAGAGAGAGAGAGAATGCCGCAGTGGTGGGGAGAACAGCAGCGAAGGAGCGGACCATAAATTTCGTTGCATATTTCCCCTCACGCGGCTGTTCACTGCCCGACATAAGATGTTTCACATCAAAAATTTTAAATTGTAAAAAGAACTATTGCATTTTGTCTTAAAAATATAGAGAATAAATCTGCTCGTCAGATGTGGAAAAATCAATTCTGTTTTGTGTATCAGCTGTAAAAAGTACTTATTATAAAAATTAAGATATGGACGAAATACATTGTGGCCGCTGCCAAACTCTGCAGGCAACTCCGTGGCCGCTAGGTAGAACGCTGTTGCCACGTTTGCCAGATCGTAGTTTGTTTAGGTAGACTGGCAAGAATAAACGTGTCGCGTTTGGCCGCAGTTCGACCGTGACCGCGGCCGCTTCGGTTTGCAGACCCTTTTAAATAAGTCAATGCATCTCTTCTCTATGGCTTGAAGTTGTTAGTGTTATTACCTATAGATAACGTACCTACATGCAAGTGGCAGACAACGTTATTGTTTTGAGTATTTTTATACTTTCAGTACAGTGAATTGTTTTTGTGCATAAGTTTTAAAAAGTGACAAAACAATGGGTAGAAATACATACAGAAATCGTAAAAGGAATGCAAAGGCTCGAGCAGCTAAGAAATGGCGACGAGAAAAGAAACTTGCTTTGTAAGTGTTTTTTATGTATTATATAGTCATAGTATAAAGAATATACGAGTGCATAACAAATTACCAAATCATTTGAAAAATATAAAAAATTGCAAAAAATTTAACTACGACCTAAAAAAATATTTGCTGTCAAAAAACTTATATAGTCTAAATGAATATTAATTTTAATCTTTTGTATGACTAATGTAATAGACTTCGGTCTCTCCTACAGCTAAATATATTATTATTATTATTATATTAATTTATACTATATACTTTACATTGGAAATACACGACACCACACATCGAAACTTATGCTTCGATACGATATCGCTGTGAGCAGATGCACGGAGGGGATTTCTCACTAGCAGCGCTAGTGGTAAGGTAGGGACAAACATTTATGTAATGTCCATTTAAATACATGTAAAAGCAGGTTTTAAAAAAATGTTTTTGACAGAAGACGACGTGCCAGGAGCAAGATTAAAATTTGCAAATTTCAAGAATAATAATGTAGTAACATTAAGGTGACTATACACGCAGATTGTAAAAATTGATCTTGGCAAATTTCAAACTGTGGTCACAAAAATCATTTTTAATGCTGTTTTTAGTAGCTACAATTAAGCATTAAGCTTCACAAAAGTGCTCTAAAGTCTAATTGCTACACCACGTTTTGTGAGCTTGAAAAAGGAGGCTGTCATTCGTTTTGTTCCGTGTGAGTTATTGGTTTTGAAATAGTAGTTTATTTCATTATCCTTGTTATATTAATTTTCTACAAATTTCTTGTAAGTGCGTACTTTAATATCCATTAGGTATAATGGACCGCGTAAAAATGTATAAAAAAAAATTGCCGCTTTCAAAAAGACGAAAAAGTAGACGTCTTATGACAATAAGACAAATAAGGTTTGTATTTCAAAGTATCTTGCCGTAATTTAAAATTTCAGGGAAAAAATGTATTAATTGACATTTGACAGGTCAGTAAGCAGGTTATAATATATTGATTTTTTAGCGATATTTTCGAACTCAAATAACAGACGTTCAAAATAATTATAAGTTTAAAACTTATTTCAGAACGAAATATGAGTCAAATATACTAACTTGGTAATTAAGACAATTCAATTAATAATAATTAAAGAATTTTATTCTGTAACAAATTGAGGTTATATTTTTCAATCAATGTGCATTTAACTACCTATATAAATTATGACATTAAATTACTAGTTTGTCATTTACTGACCATTTTATATGTATAGATCGATTTTTTCCAAAACCCCTTTTCTCACCCAAATCGTTAGACCCGTTTTATCCGTTACATTAATTTTCGAGTCGGTAATTGATATTTTTTTTACTGTCATTCACTACCGGCTACCCTCGCTAAAGACATATAACTTCAAAAACCGCCAAAAAGTGGCACTCAATGTGTTCGAGATTACGGAGCAAAGTAAAAAGTATTGTCATTGTTACTGATAATAGTGCAAGTACTACCAGATATTACTCAAACAATAGCGAATTTTGCAGTAGGTGCCAAGCAATGATAACATCCGTAAGTTCTCGGTGCAATTTAATTCCCTCAAATATACAATACACTCATTTCAAAGCAAATGAGAATAATTTACCTCACAAACCTAATCAGTTTTCGGTACCTGGTGTGTATGTAGATTTTGCGTAAGTAAGCTTCACTTCTGCTGTGTGTAGTGTAATTTTTTTTTTGTATTTGTATAGAGCTTAAGAGACCGTTTCTCTTGATTCTCTAAAATAATGCAATATAGTGCTCTGTTGCGTATTAAATAATAATACTTTAACATGGATTATCGGCGTGGAAATAAATCTAGATTACGTTTGTCAGCAGCTCGTAAGAAAAATTGCAACATTGCCAAATATAATAGGTAAATATTTTATTTATAATACTCTTTTTTTATTTATTATATTTATTTTTATTATAATTAATGCATATAGCCTAGTCAAATAATTTAGACAAAGAATCAATTTGCGGAATAATTATCACCCGGCTGAATTTTTTGTCTATATATTGTCATTTTATACTATCTCTCAAAAGTCTTCATCGATAGTCGATACAATGCGCGCAAAATTTTTTGTAGGGGTCGAAAGGGTGAAAAACTTTTTGCTTATTTATCGGTTCAGTTTCATTTTTAGAAAAAAATGGTTAATCTTGTAGAGAATAAAAGGTGACTTTTAATTTATTAAAAATAATTTCGTATTATGTCCGGCGTTAAGAATCCGTTCTCCTTTAACGAAATTTCTTTGTTTAGGATTCGAAGTGGCCAATCAGCCCAATCACAAATTGCACTTATATTTATCATTTATTATGACGTTAAAAATTTGCACATACCCCGTATTTGAAATTTTCCCCTAATTCCGCCATGTTTTTAAAGCCCCTCCCATGCCCATCTGACAGATCCCAATTGGTGTGTTCGTTGGATTAAAATTTTTATTGTTTTTGAAATGTTTATTTCATTATCCTTGTTATAATAATTTTCTACAAATTTCTTATAAATGCCTACTTTAATATCCATTATAAATTAATATTATAATGAACCGCGTACAAATGTGTAAAAAAAATTGCCGCTTTAAAAAAAAGACGTCTTTTCAAAACAAGAGAAATAAGGTTTGTAGCGCGTGACTCGACGTTTCGAATCGAAAGTGTCTCTTGACTTTATTTCCCCGAGGCCGACATTCGCTCGCAAAAAAAAAAACTGCTTTTGCCATCGGAGCACCTATGGAGAAGAATTTTTACTTCAACCGGGCGTAAAGGCTACACACTGCACTGTTTTTTTTTTGTGGGAACGTGTCACAATCTAAGATCATTGTCAAATCAGATTCTGACAATGCTTTCTGCAATCGAGCAATAATATATGAAAATTGCCCAATCATAATTCATATAAGATTTTTATACAAACCACACGTAAATACATTCGATTTTTTGAAGGCGTTTCCATAATTTCGGGACTGATTTTTCGGCAAGTTTCGGGATACTTCGCGACAGCTCGCGCGTGCGCATTCAAGATCTAAGTAATCGAGAAAGACAGATAGATGTTGGCTACGATTTGAGCAACCTAATAATAGTGCGAGATCCGGTATAAGAAATATATACCCTCATCTGTTATTTAATGATTATAAAGATTATATGCTAGATGATATATAACATTGATACATCGCAAATAAGGTTGCCTAGCTAAATCGCATACCGATGATGTTAATTAATAATAAAAATAAAAATACACGTGAGAAATTTCAAATACGGTATCTAATAATTATTAACAATGATATAAACAATCAATATGATTAATTTCCTAGACCGTAACTATAGATTCAATCAAAAGCCAACAGTGTCATTTTTGAGATTTTTTTTCGATTTTACAACAAAACGGTCAATTGGGGGCGAAAAATAGTTATGACAAAAGTTGTAGCTTTTGATTGAATCCATAGATACGGTCTAGGAAATTATTTATATTGATTGTTTATCTCATTGTTAATAATTATTAGATACCGTATTTGAAATTTCTCACATGTGTATTTTTATTTTTATTATTTAACATCATCGATACGCGATTTAGCTAGACAACCTATTTGCGATGTATCAATGTATATATTATCTAGCATATAATCTTTATAATCATTAAATAACAGATGAGGGTATACAGGGTGAGTTCGAACACCCGTATCAGTCGTTTTTTTCGAAAACGGTTAGTCGTAGAGAGTTGTGTCAAAAATTCGTATTATAAAAGCCCTAATAAAGAATCGAATGGTGATAATTTTTTTTCCGGGAAGGTCGGCTATCCCTATTAGTTTGCTCCAGAATGTCCAGAACTCCGGAATTATAAACGTAACGATAAATCGAAAGTGGTATTGTTGAAAAGACCTTTAAAAAATAAGCAAGTTTTGTAGGAAATTTTTTTTTTTTTACTGCCACCCCTGTAAATTTCTATAAGTATAAATATAAATTATTATATGTTTAAAACTCCGGAATTTTAGAAAGCACGATAGGTTGAAAGTGGTGCTGTTGAAAAGCTCTTTAAAAAATAGGCAAGTTTTGTAGGAAAAATTATTTAATTACTACCACCCCTGTTAAGTAACAATCGTTTGAAATTATTAAATCAAATTTTCATAATAACGATCGAAGTCGGCATTAAAAATCTAGCAACCTTAGACATTGTCACAAGTGTTCAAACTGTCTTCCATTTACTCTTTAATACATATTACTGAGCTCTTCTGGTTATACTGTGAGTGTACTTTTTCAGTGTTTAATGATCGATAGATAGGTAACTAGATTTTAAATGCGGACTTTTAAAAAGTTCGTTATTATGACATTTTAATTTAGTAATTTCAAACAAATATTACTTCACAGGGGTGGCAGTAATAAAAAAAATGTTCCTACAAAACTTGCTTATTTTTTAAAGATCTTTTCAACAGTACCACTTTCGACCTATCGTTACATTTATAATTCCGGAGTTCTGGACATTCTGGAGCAAACTAATAGGGAAACCGACCTTCCCGGAAAAAAAAATTATCACCATTCAATTCTTTATTAGGGCTTTTATAATACAAATTTTTGACACAACTCTCTATGACTAACCGTTTTCGAAAAAAACGACTGATACAGGTGGTCGAACTCACCCTGTATATTATCTAGCATATAATCTTTATAATCATTAAATAACAGATGAGAGTATATATTTCTTATATCGGATCTTAGACTATAAGGGTTACCATATTTTTATTCGTCAGATAGCGCTAGTTGCAGTAAGGTTTTCAGCATCTACCGGAATATATTTAAAGTATCTGGCTGCACTGCATTAGAGAGTTGTATTAGATAATTGTTAGGACGATCACACCCTAGATTTACTTTATTATTTCTTTTTGTTTCAGACAACGGAAACTCCAGGAGCAGACAACTAATGAACAAGTACAAATTGAACAGATAAATATTCAAAATGTGTCCTCAAATTTTGTATTGTCTCCGTCCTCCCAAACATACAAACCAAACATACAGGCAACTAATGAACAAGTACAAATTGAACCAATAAATATTCAAAATTTATCGTCAACTTTTAAATCTTCGCCATCCCCCCGAACATATTATAACAAATTAAAAAATGTTTCTCAAATCAGAAACATTACTAAAGGTAAATTGTTTAACATCACTCTGCGGGTGAGTTATGTAATACAATACTTTTTTCGTTCCATTTAAAACTTTATTTTTCACTCGAGATTTATGTGCAATTGTTTCTTTTTCTCGGACTATACCTCATTTGAATACTCGAAATATGTAACTAGTAACTACTGACACTCTGTGAATGCTAACAATCTACTTCGCAAACATGACTTACCCGCACAACTACTGATGTAAAACCGCTTATTCTACGGATTATATAATTGATAGCCCAGGCCCTAGAAGATTATTAATAAGTTTTGATGAAAATAAAAAAGTGTAATTTAATGAAAGAACCAATCTTAAAGTGACCTGATTATTTTTGAAAACTAGAGCATTTTTTCATTGGTCGACACAATAACAATAAGTTACGCTGATGCTCGTCCGCCAGTACCTAAATCGCGCAGACGAGCTGCGCAGGTTGTGTTTATATTGTATCATAATATACAATGTAGCTAAATATGTCAGTGTTATTTTTAATAAAACCCACAAAATGCAATCATTTTTGTTCTATTACCCAACACAACACAATTTAAAAACATTTTTCTAATACAGTCCTGTTACAAAACATGTTTTGGAAGGAAGAGACGACAGTCGCGTGCTCCAAACACGACTGTGATTGATTGTCTCAAGGTCAAAGAAATTAGGAAGTTTCCATTGGACGAAAATACTAATTATAATACTGTCACATCATTATAATAAAGAGAACTTTAAAAATTCTGAAAAAAATATTTTGATATCTTTAATTTCAACGGAGATATTCAATTTCTTGTAAGTGGGGTCGCAAACGAAACTGATTTTTGAATATGACGTCACGCGGTACAAGTTTGCAGTTTTTTAGCTTTGTGAGTAATTAGAACTTAAGTTACTTAGTAACTATTTTGTTGTAATACAGACTTTTCTATTTATATTAAATTAAAATTAACTGTCAAAAATTTAAATATGTCAATATTTTCCGTCATCAACTGGTTTGTTTTTAGTGTTTCCATAACAATTTACGAGTTTATAGAAAGAGATTTATCGGAAATTACCATGTTAAATTACCACACATACAAACTGAAAATAACTTTTAAAAATATCGTGCCGCGTGACGTCACCTGGACTGAAAACGGAATTTCGTGGAGAACTGTCAATCCAAACTTTGAGGTAGCATAACTTTGTTGTTTTTAAAGATATTTCAAAAATTCTTCCGCCATTAATTTTATAATTTTTAGAACTATGATTTAGATCAAAAAAATAAAAAAGGGAAACTTTCTAATTGTAGTACAAACATCAAGTGCCAGCAGAAGAGCAATTTACTATTTTTCTATACTATGTCGATACTGATGTAACATTGCAACAATAATTTGTTTGTGGTGCCATAATGAATACAAATTATCAAGTTGTGGGTTCATCAAGGACAATAATAGATCCATCAAGGACACAGTCATTCATGATTGAACAGAAAATCATCTAATTTAAATATCAGCATACCTCAAATATATAGACGTCTGGGAGGTTTTTATTTCTTTTTTGCCACTGTCAAGTGAAAAAAACATTTCATATACATTTAAGGTGCCTCAATATCGGTATCGGCGATGATAATATATCTATGTCATTTCGGCCAATGAAAAAGGTTCACCGATCATCCTGATCGTGTTTTTGATTCTAGAACAATGATTATTCAGGAGATGTTTGCGAAAATTATATAATAATTGAGAATGTAATTTTTCCTTTTTCAGTTGAAGTGCCAAATGTTACAGTTAAATTAAAAAATGTAAGTAATCAAAAAATCATATTCATTTCACATCAAATCTTCAAATTCGTAAATTAAATTTATCGAGGGTAATTTGGATATTTATTACCCTTGATAGAAAAAAAAGAATTATTTTTTATTGAAGTGAAAACTTCCTTAGGCGCGCTAGGCACTTTTTGCCTAGGTACTGAAATAACGTAAAGCATTCGCAAATAACCGTAAGAATTCGCAATCTGACTGTAAGAATTCGCAACATACTTATATCATAAAAACGGCCGTCTATACAGTTCCACACATAGCGCAGTTGGTTATGTCTTAGCGTTCTATGCATAGGAACCTGAGTTCAAGACCTGATGGCAGCGTAGAATTTTTGGCTTTTTTTTTTCTAAATTCTACATGATATAATTTTATTTATATATTTTTTTATTTTTGTCATATTCTTTCTTTGATAATAATTATAATTTTTTTGAAACCAAGGGTGGAATTAATTAAAAATACAATTTTAGTATTTTAGTAGTAAATTATTTTTAGTTCATAAATGCGCTATAATAGATGACACCAAAAATTAGAAAATCTGAAGTTTTCACTTCTGTCGTGTAAGCACACAGCCATTTTTTTTTATTACATAAATTTGGTAATATCCAAATTACCCTTGGTAAATTTAATTTATGTAATAAAAAATTATTCTTTTTTTTCTACGCCATTCATAAAAAAGCAGGCAGTTGTAATATTTGCCCTTATTAAAATAGTACAAGTTTTATTTCAAATTTTTTGCAATAAAAAGTTCAGTCGAAATATGAAGTTAATTTTAGATTTTTGTAATTGTTTTAGATTAAAGACGTTGAAGTATCAGAGTCACAATTTCATTCCGAGCTCCAGGAGAAGTTGCCTGATCAAAAAAAGTTGCCGGTTCAGAAGGAGTTGCCGGTTCAGGAGAAGTTGCCGGTTCAGGAACTTATCGAATTATATTATATTGAAATAGAAAATGTAAGTAATAAAAAATTCTTCATATTCATTTCACATCCAATCTTCAAATTCATAAATTAAATTTATCAAGGGTAATGTGGATATTTATTTCTCTTGATAAAAAAAACGAATTATTTTTTATTACGTAAATTTGGTAATATTCAAATTACCGTTGGTAAATTTTAGATTTTTGTAATTGTTTTAGATTGAAGATGAAGAAGTATCAGAGTCACAATTTCATTCCGGGCTCCAGGAGGAGTTGCCTGTGCAAAAGGAGTTGCCGGTTCAAAAGAAGTTGTCGGTTCTGGAGCAGTTGCCGGTTCAGGAGCAACAATCGGATAAATTTTCGAGTTTCTGTAGAGCTTGTGCAAAACAAAATGAAGAATTGTTTTTCATGGATATGATAACTTCTGTCGGAATTTCTGTAATTGCTATTTTCAATGAAATCGGTTTAACGGTAAGCATATTATTTCTATATATACTTTTTTAATGTGTGTCTGTCAGTTTTCCCACGTCCTCCAGAAGCACTCCGTTGAACTAGGAAGGAAAACTTTGCATACTTATATCGTTTTCTCTATAGAAAAACATTTCAGATTTCAGATGACGACGCGCTTCCAAAAAAAATATGTCAAATGTGTTTAGACGAAATGACATCGGTTTATAAATTTTATAAAAAGATTCTGGACTCAAAATCTGTTTTTGAACTATTATTGTTAGAAGATGACGACGATGATGATTTTAAGAATTTAGAGTTGATGCAAATCGACGAAAAGGATCCACTGTATGAATATGATTTTCAAAAAATGTGTTTGATATGCGGAATGAAACAATTGCAAGAAGACGACCAGATGCTGGAACACCAATTGTCTCACCACGTCCCCGTTTCAAATCAAGAAGACTTCAGTGTAATGACGTGTCCGTACTGTAAAACTGAATTTTCGATAATGCTGTGGTATGACAAGCATTTAGAAAAATGCGTCAGGCAATTGGAACCAGATCAATGCATCGTTTGCAAATTATGTATTCAGCCGAACGATTTAGACAACCATTTAATAGAACGGCATATGCTTGAAAAAATCAATAGCAATTCGTTCAAATGCATCGCATCTAAAAAGTGTACTTATTTTTCCAGTTCAGTGCTGATGTTGAACGAACATCAAATGACCGAACATGATAAGAGTTTGTATGTTTGCAAGGATTGCGGGTCGGATTTGATAGCTAGCCAGAAATTGATTTTTCATCGTCGGATACATGTGAAAGAAGCGAGTTGGTGCAGCAAATGTGATATAGTATTCGCCGATTCTGAAACAAGGAAAAGACATTGTAAAAAACACTGGAAAATGCCAAGAAAAAAAATGTTGTGTCAGATATGCGGCATGATGTACAAATGTGGACAGAAACATAACGATGTGCACCATTCAAATATAAAAAAGCACAGTTGTGATAAATGCAATATGAAATTTTCGGCGCGTTGTTATTTGAGACAACATAAAATAATGCATAATAATACTAAACCATATAAATGTTCTGAATGTGGTGCGTCATTTAATCAACAGACTTCGCTGATATATCATATTATGAAGGTAATATCTGGATGATCGAGCTTTGCTCGTATGAGTTCAAAAAAAATAGTACTTAAAGTTCCCATTTCATCAAAATCGTTAGTCGTTTTTAAGAAAAAAAATTACATACCTATAAGTAGATAATATTATTATACCTCAGTATATGTCATACTACATAACGTATGTACCTACATATTTTCAAATAATTACTGATTATTTTAATAAGTTAAAGATTGACTGTCAGTAATTTGACATAAATAATGAAAATAGTTTTTTTTTCCAAAGCCTACTCACCATACGACACTGTTTTATAACGTTAAAAAAACTGTTTTTTAAAATGATAAAATCGATAAGAAAATGAGTTTTTCCAGGGATGAGACCTAGCTAGATCGATTTTTTTGCCCCCCGAAACCCCTTTTCAGTAATTTTCATCCAAATCGTTATGGCCGTTTTCGAGAAAATATTTATATAGGTACATATACCGTGCGAGTTTTTTCAAAGCGTACATAGACTGTTTCACAATTTAAAATCGTGGTATAGACATTGTTGGTATCTATCTGGTCTGCCTGGAAACTGCACACTAAATAACGCAGAGACTTGCCGACAACTATTTACCCCAGAATACAAATTGTACATAAGAACCTTTTCTTCCACGGCGTAAATTTTTTATAGAAAAAATATTAAATGAATCTCTGAACTTATAAAATTTATTATCACAACTCAATAATAATAAATTGTAAATAAAAACTTCCGTTTCCATAGTTTCTAACAATATCTATATCACGATTTCAAATTGTGAAACAGCCTATGTACGTTTTGAAAAAACTCGCACGGTATACAAGATTTGCTCATTTAATAATATAGGGATAGGGATATAACAATAACCTTACTTGTCAAAATATAATAGCTCGTATAATTCATATATTTAATATTCATGGTATATAGACAGGAACTGGCGAATGGTGGCGAAAACAACTTCTCTCTTGACGTATGCGCATGTCCGAGTATGTTGTTCTCGACCAATAGAATATTTCGGATGAAACTGTCACTTTAAACTAGGCACGGACAACCTTTTCCGGCGTTTTATTTACTTTAAGTTAAAATTTAAAATTTGTTTATGAAAAATGTCATTTTTTATGAGCTGATTGATGAAAGATAATCAACTTTTTTGAACTTTCATGCTTAGTTGCAGAAAGCTTTCTTAAAAAATTTGATTTGACAATAACCTTAGATTGTGACCACACATATTACTCTATAAGATAGGGGCTGACTATATACCTTAGTATTAAATATATGGTATAATTGCTGTTCTACTGTATCTGTATCTTTTGTTATTTAGCAACACACCGGAGAAGATCTCCTTGTTTGTTCGGTGTGTGATCTGAAATTCGACAAGGCCTCTAAACTAACGTCTCACATGGGACTCCACACAAAGGCTGGCGAAAATCCACACCAGTGCGATATTTGTCACCGAATGTTTACGCATGCAGCCACCTTGAAAGTTCACCTAAGAGTTCATAAAACTGACGAGACTGCCGCGGCTGCATCCAATAAAAATACATGAATGATGAACATGCATATTTTCTAGCATAATTGTGTTGTCAAGATATAACATTGCGGCAGTAATACAGTGAGCTCGTAAAGACTGGAATAAATGCCCTATTCAAAAACAGATTTCAATGACGTCATAGCTCAAAAACAAAACACAATCGAAAAATGCCGATCGCGGAAAAAAGTGACTAAAAAATAATGTTGACGTGTCCGAGAATTTTTCGTTAAATCATTGGGGGGAAAAAAAAATATTTTATTCCAGACTTTACGAGCTCAGTATTATTATTGAATGTATAATATAAAGCCTTCAAAATATACAATAAATTACAATTTCTCAGTACTTTCTTTTTTTATGGAAATATGTCTGTTTTGAACCCTGGGGCGTTCCTTTTTGTTTTCGCCCATCTTTATTTTGTGTTTGTATGTAAAATAATAATTATTTATCGGTTCCGTTCATAGATATAGATATTTCTATATCTATGGTTCCGTTTCATTTTTAGTAAAAAAATGGATGCGTGTACTTTGTACACGCGTTAGAAGTTTATACTGCTTTGGCGTGATTAAGAACTAATTTTTAATTTGCATGCAAATAATTTATTGAAATATAAAATAACAAAAGGACTGGAGTGAATTTATTTATATTTGTTTATATGGTAACTATGGAAATCATTAATGCTGCAACTTCATCCTGTTAAATTTTCGTGACGCAATGCGCGCGCATCGTAAAAATCCTAGATAAATAACGCGCCAAAAGAAGTATAACTTCAAAAATGGTTAATATTAAATATTAATCTTGTAGACTGTAGAGAATAAAAGTTGACTTTTAATTTATTGAAAATAATTTCGTATTATCACACCTCTGGTCACACTGATATAACCTCCTCGTTTGACGTTTGACAGAAGCACAGAACTAGAAATTAGAATCTAGATTGACTCATGTCATTGAGATTCTGGCAGGGCCGCAGCCCGCAGGTCACTGTCACAATACAGCATTTTTCTAGTAGCGTGTTACTATTTTTGCAGCGTAAACTGAATTTAAATTTAATTGAGAATGGCCAAGGGATATCCGAAGAAAAGATATGCACATAAAAAAAGGAGCATAAAGCGAAGGTTGAAATAGTAAGTAGGTACTATAAAATAATTTAATGTTAAATAAATAGATTTTTTTTCCTAATAACTTAATTTATACATTGAAGTTGTTTTTCCAATATATTTAATAAAATTTGACAAAATTCTTGCTATTATAAATAATAATTTTGGATCTTTATAACATACATAACCTCAAATATAAACCTACCAATACATATTAATTATACGGTACGAATTATAGTAATTAGTAACAATAGCAAATTAAAATAATTATTATATTCAGCTAGACCCCGATTATCTTGTAAATACCAAGTACCATTTACTGGCAGTAAGAAGCATTCGTAGGACAAACATTTTTTAGAACATCTTTTGTAGAGAATTATAGCTACATAATACATTAGTGATGCGCGAAACGAGATGTTTTAGTCGATTGTTCAAACATCGCCAGGGCCGGTGCGTCAAAATATGCCACCTAAGGCGAATACAACTTTTGCCGCCCCCCCCCCCACATATTAAAAAAATTAATAAACCGATGATATATTTTATTTACTTAACAAATAAAAAACAAATGTAAAACGTGAAATATATACGTACACAGACGTGACAGTGCACGAATAAACGCTGCCTGGCTGCCTGTAATTTGTAAATACCCCCTTTACAACTTATGGTATTTGCGCCGAGCGACATCTTTTATCTAGTAGTAGAAAGTAGAACTAAGAATCGGTGAAAACTCGAACAATATAATCATTTTTAAAAAGTAGAATACCGCACGAAAAATTCGCTGCTACAAAAATAAGCCGCCCTAAAAATATGGCGCCGTAAGGCGATCGCCTGTCCGACCAGGCGCACGTGCCGGCCCTGAACATCGCGATGACTCTCGATGGTTGTCACTTGGACTCGATTGTTGTTGTTTCATAGTTCACCGAGATCGAGTCGCACAGTACTGAATCGTACACTGTCGAGAGCCACATAATATACAATCGTTCATCACTCAACAAGTGTGGTCGAGTCAATGGTCGACTGTGCAGTAATCGCCGCGTAATACGAATTCAATAGTGAAGAGATCACAGAGTAGTGAGTACTAACTGAACAGTAAACAGTCAACGAGTCGCGTGAACGTCAGTCGACTAGCATATAACCTTGAATCGCGATTATGTGTATTCTCTTTCGTTGCTATTGCTATAACCTATGTGGCAAATAATCGACTTGAACATTCGAACATTTCGATTGTAAAATCAAACTCGGAGTTGATTGTGGACTTGATTGTTATTATGAACGATTGCAATTGTTTCGATTGTAAAAACATCTCGTAAACGCCCATCACTAAGCTATATACCTATTTTACTAAGTTCATAAAACTAGAAAAACGCATTTTTCAGTTTTTTTAACATAAAGCTACCAATGCCGATTTCCGAGCTATTATCTTTACAGGAAAAGCAGACTATGTTAATATATATTTTGTAAATCCATGCTGTACCTACCCATTTCTTGTAAACAAAGCCAACTTGTTACAATAATTTTTATTTTTCTTGGAATTTGAAGTTTTCAGTATTGCATTTTTGTATCTTGTGTAAATAGGTAGGTTACATTGCTGTTTATTTATTCTAGCGCAAGGCAATGCAAATTAAAGTTATCGCCTTTGACTTCCTGTGAAATTTTGCCAAATGTCGATATGGGTAATGAGGATCGAAGGTATATTATTACTACTTATAAAGTTTTTATATAAGTGAAAGTATTTATTTTTTTATTCTTAAGCCGCTTACAGACAAGCAACAGAACACAGTAACGTAACAGTGGAATTGTAACAAAACGTAACTCTGAAATTCTTTAACATTTTAGCGTAGGTATAGGCGGAAAACTTATTTATTTTTAGTTTAATTGTCATATCTGCAGAGATGCGATTTATTTGAAATACTTCTATTTAAAATGCAAATACAAAATGCAAAATACCTATTTTGTATTTTGCATTTAAATGCCTTTTAGTAAAAAACATTTTGTATTTTATTTGAAATACCTTTCGAGATGTATTTTGCATTTTTAATATTCATTTCAAAATGCAAAATACTTTGTGATTAAGTTTAGCCAACATCACCAGTCAAACAAAATGAAATGAACGAATGACGCTTGTATTGCCGAATTATTTTAAGTGAGTATTATTATTATTATTAATAACATAACAATTTATTGATACACGTACTGATAAATATGACCAAAATGTCATGCATAAGGTGCCATGTTATTAGACGTTTTTGTTCGGCTCGGCATTGTGTCTCTATTTCTCATGATAAATACCTAAAATAAATAAAAATATCTGAAATTTGGTAAAAAGGTATTTTATTTTAAAAAAGTATTTTGAAAATACCTATTTTGCATTTAGCATTTGAAATACAAAACGCAAAACTATTTGGTATTTTGCATTTGAAATAGTAAATCTGAAAAGTATTTTGCATTTTGTATTTAAATGCTTTTTTAAAACCATTTTGTAATACATCTCTGCATATCTGTCACAACGTTCAAGAAGTTTTACTTTAACCGCGCGAAAAGGTTACACGCACTGTTTTATTTGTTTTTGTGGAAACGTGTGGTCACATTGTATAAGGTCTTTGTCAAATCAGATTTTCTGACAATGCTTCCTGCAATCGAGCAATAATATATTATGAAAATTGCCCAATCATAATTCATATAAGATTTTTATATGAACCACACGTAAATACATTCGATTTTTTGAAGGCATTTCCATAATTTCGGGACTGATTTTTCGGCAAGTTTCGGGATACTCCGTGACAGCTCGCGCGTGCGCATTCAAGATCTAAGTAATCGAGAAAGACAGATAGATAAGGGCTACCATATTTTTATTCGTCAGATAGCGCTAGTTGCAGTAAGGTTTTCAGCATCTACCGTAATATATTTAAAGTATCTGGCTGCACTAAATTAGAGAATTGTGTTAGATAATTGCTAGGACGAACACCCATTGTTACGAATTTACTTTATTATTTCTTTTTGTTTCAGACAGCAGAAACTCCAGGAGCAGACAACTAATGAACAAGTACAAATTGAACAGATAAATATTCAAAATGTGTCCTCAAATTTTGTATCGTCTCCGTCCTCCCAAACATCTATTGCAGGGAACAAATTAAAAAATGTTTCTCAAATCAGTAACATTACCAAAGGTAAATTGTTTAACATCACTCTGCGGGTGAGTTATGTAATGCATTACTTTTTTCGTTCCATTTAAAACTTTATTTTTCACTCGAGATTTATGTGTAATTGCTTCTTTTTCTCGGACTATACATCATTTGAATACTCGAAATATGTAACTAGTAACGACTCTCTGTGAATGCTAACAATCTACTTCGCAAACATGACTTACCCGCACAACTACTGATGTAAAACCGCTTATTCTACGGATTATATAATTGATAGCCTAGGCCCTAGAAGATATAAATAAGTTTCGATAAAAATAAAAAAATGTAATTTAACTAAAGAACCAACATTAAAGTGACCTGATCATTTTTGAAAACTAAAGCGTTTTTTCATTGGCCAACATAATAACAATAAATTACGTCGATGTCATAGTATAGAGAATAATGTAGTAAAATTGCTGTCTTGTCAGTACCTAAATCGTGCAGACGAGCTGCGAAGGTTGTTAGCTTGCAGAGCGATCAGGCACGCCCATACTGTTTTCTTATTGGTGCTTACTACATACTAGGCAGTGTTGTGTTTATATTGTATCATAATATACAATGTAGCTAAATATGTCAGTGTTATTTTTATTAAAACCCACAAAACCCAACGCAATACAATAAATCATTTTTCTAATATGGTCCTGTTATATTACATGCATTGGAAGGAAGAGACGACAGTCGCGTGCTCCAAACACGGCTGATTGACTGTGTCAAGGTCAAAGAAATTGTAATACAAACATCAAAGTGCCGACAGAAAAGCAATTTTACTATTATATTCTCTGTAGGCTATATAATACCGATACCGATGTAACAACAATAATAATAATTTATTTGTGGTGCCATAGTGAATAGAAATTATCAAGTTGTGGTTCCATCAAGGACACAGTCATTCGTGACAACAGAAAATGTCATTTCAGCCAATGGAAAAGGTTGTCCGATCATTCTGATCGTGTTTTTGAATCTAGAATAATGATTATTCAGGAGATGTTTGCGAAAATTATATAATAATTGAAAATGTAATTTTTCCTTTTTCAGTTGAAGTGCCAAATGTTACAGTTGAATTAGAAAATGTAAGTAATCAAAAAATTCATATTCATTTCACATCCAATCTTCAAATTCATAAATTTATAAAAGGTAATTTGGATATTTATTACTCTTGATGGAAAAAAAAAATATTTTTTATTACGTAAATTTGGTCATATCCAAATTACCCTTGGTAAATTTAATTTATGTAATAAAAAATTATCCTTTTTTTTCTACGCCATTCATAAAAAAATGCAGTTGTAATATTTGTCCTTATTAAAATAGTACAAGTTTTATTTCAAATTTTTTGCGATAAAAAGTTCAGTCAAAATATGAAGTTAATTTTAGATTTTTGTAATTGTTTTAGATTAGAGATGATGTAGTAACAGAGTCACAATTTCATTCCAAGCTCCAGGAGGAGTTGCCGGTTCAGGAGCAGTTGCCGGTTCAGGAGCAGTTGCCGGTTCAGGAGCAACAATCGGATAAATTTTCGAGTTTCTGTAGAGCTTGTGCAAAACAAAATGAAGAATTGTTTTTCATGAATATAATAACTTCTGTCGGAATTTCTGTAATTGCTATTTTCAATGAAATCGGTTTAACGGTAAGCATATTATTTCTATATATACTTTTTTAATGTGTGTCTGTCAGTTTTCCCACGTCCTCCAGAAGCACTCCGTTGACCTAGGAAGTCAAACTTTGCATATATCGTTTTCTCAATAGAAAAACATTTCAGATTTCAGATGACGACGCGCTTCCAAAAAAAATATGCCAAATGTGTTTAGACGAAATTACATCGGTTTATAAATTTTATAAAAAGATTCTGGACTCAAAATCTGTTTTTGAACGATTATTGTTAGAAGAAAATAATAATAGAGAGCCAGTAGATGTTCAAAAAGAAGAAGATGACGATGATGATGATTTTAAGAATTTAGAGTTGATGCAAATCGACGAAAAGGATCCACTGTATGAATATGGTTTTCAAAAAATGTGTTTGATATGCGGAATGAAACAATTGCAAGAAGACGACCAGATGCTGGAACACCAATTGTCTCACCACGTCCCCGTTTCAAATCAAGAAGACTTCAGTGTAATGACGTGTCCGTATTGTAAAACTGAATTTTCGATAATGTTGTGGTATGACAAGCATTTAGAAAAATGCGTCAGGCAATCGGAACCAAATCAATGCATCGTTTGCAAATTATTTATTCAGCCGAACGATTTAGATACTCATTTAATAGAACGGCATATGCTTGAAAAAATCAATAGCGATTCGCTCAAATGCATCTCATCTGAAAAGTGTACTTATTTTTCCAGTTCAGTGTTGATGTTAAACGAACATCAAATTACCGAACATGATAAGAGTTTGTATGTTTGCAAGGATTGCGGTTCGGATTTTATTGCTGGCCAGAAATTGATCGTTCACCGTCGGATACATGTGAAAGAAAGGACTTGGTGCAGCAAATGTGATATAGTATTCGCCGATTATGAAACAAAGAAACGACATTGTCAAAAACACTGGAAAGTGTCCAGAAAAAAAACGTTGTGTCAGATATGCGGCATGATGTCCAAAAGTGCAAAGAAACATAACGATGTGCACCATTCAAATTTAAAAAAGCATAGTTGTGATAAATGCAATATGACATTTTCGGCGAGTTGTTATTTGAGACAACATAAAGTAATTCATAATGATATTAAACCATTTAAGTGTTCCGAATGTGGTGCGTCATTTAATCAACAGGCTTCGCTGATATATCATATGAAGGTATATAACAATAACCTTACTTTTCAAAATATAATAGCTCGTATAATTCATATATTTAATATTCATGGTATATAGACAGGAACTGGCGAATGGTGGCGAAAACAACTTCTCTCTCTTGACGTATGCGCATGTCCGAGTGCGTTGTTTTCGACCAATAGAATATTTCAGGGATGTGAAAAAATAATCGATTTTTATATTAATCGATTATTTTTTTCTTATAATCGATTTTTAACAATCGATTTTTTTAATAATAATAATCGATTTTTTATAAATCGATTAATTTTTTAATAATAATAATCGATTTTTTATAAATCGATTATATAAATTACACTTTTAAATCGATTATATAAATTACACTTTTTTCATTTATTTTTATTTTTTTTTTATTAATATTAATATTAAGAAAGAATATAGGCTTTGGGAAAACCAATGCAGCCAACATTTACAAATTACACGTTTTAATCGATTTTTGTAAACAACGCCATCTGTGCGACGGATGAAAAAACGTAAAATAAGTTCAATACACGTAAACTAATCAGTCGGAAAACGGCGCCATCTGTATGACTGTTTTCGAATAATAGAAAAAATCGATTTTTCCACAAAAATCGATTATTTCTTCCAAAATCGATTTTTTACAAATCGATTTATATTGAAAAGAGAAAAATCGATTATTAAATAATCGATTTTTTTTACTCAATGTCACATCCCTAGAATATTTCAGATGAAAGTGTCACTTTAAACTACGCACGGACAACCTTTTCTCGCGTTTTATTCACTTCAAGCTAAAATTTAAAAACGTGTATTACCATAATAACTTCCATGCTTAGTTGCAGAAAGCGTTCTTAAAAAATTTGATTTGACAAGGAGTTAGATTTTTTTCTAACTAGATCAATTATTTGTTTTTGTGTGAGTACAATCTAATGTTCTATATAACAGGTAGTTTCACAGCGACGTTAGACTGCTGCTGCATGAATAAAAACTGTAATTATATTATCATAATCTAAGGCCATTGTCAAATCAAATTTTTTGACCACGCTTTGTGCAACCGAGCATAAGTATTAAGTATTTTAGCCAACACTAAAAAAATGAATTTATTATTCGCAATACGAATATTTCTTTAATTACGTGTAAAATAAAATATGATAGCTTATTTTCTATGTGGAAAAAAAAACTTCAACAGATGGATAAACAGTATATTAAAATTAAAGGCTTGTAACAAAAAATAAATAAAAACAATCAATAATTATTTCAAGACTTCCAAAAGATCCTACTATACGTGTTACAAAGGACATTATGCAAAAATATATGTGGTAGTTTCCCTATGCCTATTATAAGAATACGTACAATGACCTTGAAGTACCTTAACTGTCAAATATGAGCATTATCTATCTCATTCTGGCCGTGCCCGATCAGTACACATTAAAGACAGGGGCCTGACTATATACCTTAGTATTAAATATGTGGTATAATTGCTGTTCTACCATATCTGTATCTTTTGTTACTTAGCAACACACCGGAGAAGATCTCCTTGTTTGCTCGGTGTGTGATCTGAAATTCGACAAGGCCTCTAAACTAACGTCTCACATGGAACTCCACACAAAGGCTGGCGAAAATCCACACCAGTGCGATATTTGCCACCGAATGTTTACGCATGCAGCCACCTTGAAAGTTCACGTAAGAGTTCATAAAACTGACGAGACTGCCGCGGCTGCATCCAATAAAAATACATGAACATGCATATTTTCTATCATAATTGTGTTGTGAAGATATAACATTGCGGCAGTAATACAGTGAGCTCGTAAAGTCTGGAATAAATTCCCTATTCAAAAACAGATTTCGATGACGTCATAGCTCAAAACAAAACACAATATACAATAAATGAAAATTTCTCAGTAGTTTCTTTTTTTATGAAAGTATATCTGTTTTGAACCCTGGGGCGGTCCTCTTTGTTTTCGCCCATCTTTATTTATCTGAAACGGTGACTATACGATTGACTCAGCGTTTGTATATAAAATAATAGGTGTGTTTGTTGATAAGTTCTGAACTCCCAGTCGGGCATCGGCAATACAGAACTCTTCAGAAACAACTGCGTGTTTGTTGATCAAATTCTCGGATTCCTTGAGCTTGGTTTTAGTAATTCTAGGCTTCTAGCAGTTCTAGGAGTCGAGAACTGCTAGGACTAAGCTCTAACAGCCTGAAGAGTCTAAGAATTTGACCAACAAACACGTAGTTTATGTCCGAAGAGTTCTGTAACGCCGACAAACGTTAGTTCAGAACTTCCCAACAAACACCTAATTCTAAGGTCGCCGTGCTAGTATAGCGGCTATAGTCAAAGGTATCGTGTAAGTCAATAGATAAACACCATTGAGGTTTACATCTATTTTAATTTTTTGTATATTTTAAGTTGGTAGTTGAGAAAACGGCAGTTTCAGCCTTCAGAGCACTTTCGAGATTGACAGCTCGACCCATAACCTAACATTTATGGCAACTAAAATAAAATGGAAAGAATTTCACAACGTCAATGTGCTTATAAAGGTTGCGGTAATGATTGCCGAGTAAATAAATCAATACGTTATTTTTATTTCCCAAAAGATGCATCGCGTCGAAAAAAATGGATAAAAAATTGTGGGTCTGGGTTTCTAAATACAATAAGTGAAAATAATATTCGTAATTATCGTGTGTGCGAAATTCATTTTGAAAACTGTTTTACGAATGTTAGCCACCAGCATCTTACGAGACATGCCGTACCAATTCCGTTTATAACGCCACCTAAATCACCGGAGTTAAAATTACGCGCTCCAATAAGAACATACGAAAAGCCTTCAGGTAGGTTTATAAGGAATATAATTATAGTAGTATAATTGCTCGTCTGTCAGTACCTAAATCGCGCAAACAAGCTGCGCAGATTGCGCTAGCTTGCAGAGCGATTACGCACACCCATGTTTTTCTTTTTGGTGCTACCAACATTCTAGCACAGTTCAGATGGACAAGAAGGCGTTCTACTGTGATACTAGGTGTGAGTTGTGACTGTTGGACAACAAGTGAGGCCGTATTGTGTTTTTATACTCATTGTGTTTATATTGTTTAATGTGATACTCAAAAGTCAAAATGAGTTTAATAGTAAATCGTTGTGCAGCTTTAAAATGTACCAGAAACTCTAAAAATTCTTCGTGCAGTTTCTTTAGGTTCCCGAAAGATATTGCGCGGTAAGTAACATTTTTTTACAACGCTGTTAATCTACGCACGTTTTACGTAGGTAGCATTTAGATATTTCATGAAATGTTATCACCGCTGCAATTCACATCCAGCTTAACCTTAAATATTAGCCATGGAGGATAAATACTAGTTACTTTTGTATTTTGGTTGGGGATTTTTGTGTAATTACGTTTAGAACTTGTCATCAGTGGCCAGTGTAGTACTGCAGTGTTTGTCACAGGGACATTTGAAATAAATTATAAACAATTAATGCATTTCATCTGTGAATTGTTTTATCAAATTTTACATATTATCATTATTCTAATCGATCTTAAATTTATCGAAACTGAACCACGGCCTACAAGCCCGGAAACCATGAAGACTTGGAATTTATATCATTGTTAAAAAATGTATATTATTTTGTAAAATTCAAATAAAACCGGCTCGGTTTATTAAAAAATAAAAACAAAAAATTATAAAAACAATTTTTACAGAAATGTTTTTCCCAATTTTCATTTTCAGTGCCGAAATTTGGGCAAGAGCTTGCAATCGAGAGGATTTTATGGATAAATTGGAAAACTTGCACAACATTTCATACAGGTTGTGCGGTTATCATTTTGAGGATAAAATGTTCGCGAATAAAACGCACAATAGGTTGCGCACATCGGCAGTTCCGACGATATTTTTACCTCAAGAAGAATCGTCATCTGCAACCGTGATAGAACCAACCATTAAAGACACACATGAACAAGGTATATTTATTGAAATCAACATATTATCGAAACAAAAACTTTAAATTGTTGAAAAGGAAGTGGAGAGTATAAGGGAAGGTCTTGACTCCTGTGTCCTTATCACCTATAATTGCCGTCTCATCAACAATACATTAATACTCCCTATGCCAACGGGGAGAAACCGTCGTATGCAATATAATCCATAGCGGGCATTAATCCTAAATCCATTGCCGTCGCTAGAATTTGAAGCTGGGGTGGGTGGGATTCCAGTCCACGTATGTTATCAGTTTTTGCTTGAGATAACGTTGAAAAAACGTTTTTTATTAATCCTTATTTTTAAGATAGGCTCCCTCTAGTTACGCCTATGCATGGTCAGCTGTTAATGTGACTTGTTTAGTTTTTGAAAAATAAAATTGAAAAAAAAATGGTCGGGTGTAATGTAAAAGGTTGTGAAAGACGTCAGAGAAATGACAAACAACATCATTTCTTCACAGTACCCAGTGCGCGTCCCGCAATGTAAGTACACAATATAATAATTTGAAAATTTTAGGTTAAGTATTGAAATACAATAATGAAAGTTGTGCATACAATCCTCAATGCATGGCATGTGAATTATAATATGGGTAAAATTCTAGATTGGATACACGATTTTTGGGTTTTTTAGGCGAATCCTCGCAGGGTGAGAGTTTTTCTCAAGGGGTGGTGTTGAATGTTGATGCAATGTGCAGGGGGAGCTCCCCAAAAAATGTTCGCAGGGGGAGAGAGTATCGTATGTGCCCAATCTGTAGTATGTCACCGTAATATGTGGAATTATAATAAATATCTGAATTCTTTATAGTATGGAAAAGTGGATGGAATTCGCACAGGTTGACCGGCCTCTTCAACATGTACGCATTTGTTCAGATCACTTCGAACGAAAATATTTCCGAAAATTTACACCGCCAAAACCTTTACTTACACCAGAAGCTATACCTACTATACCACCAATTAGCCGAAAAAGTCAAGCGCACGAAAAAAGTGATTCTGAAAACGAAATAGCCATGGGTCGTCCAGCTTTCCAAGGTATTTAAAGAAATTAAACACAGTTGCGGAATTTGAGTTTTTTCAGTGTAAGTTCATAAAAATTCAGTAGCTTAGCAACAGTTTGACATGCAAATGCCTCGGGCAATTTAAACGAAGGTGCGTAATTTGGAGTTACTCATTCTGCTAAAATATTCAGACGAAGACATGAAAGAATGGCATATGCTCAAAACAAAGAAATAACACTAGAGCAGCAAATATCGAAAAACGTCAAATAAATAAGTATTGCGTCAAATATCAGGTGGCTTCACTAAACAGTACAGTCTGTATGTTAAATGCAATAATTTTCAGCGCCTGATTATTTGAAACAACATGCAAGATTCATTTTTACATTGTTGAAAGTTTCAAATGTGATGTGTCATTTATTCAGCATGCTTCGTCGTTCATTTAAAGGTATCTACAAATAACCTTACTTTTCTGAACATAAAATAATGTACGTGCTCTTTATGATAAAATAAAAATCGACTATTTTTTGTAGTTTGATGAAACTGCCATAAGATTGTCGTGCTATAGCGGCTATAGTCAAAGGTGTACGATGGAGGATAAACAGCTACTTGAGTTTTGAATCAATTTTAAGTTGGTAGTGGGAAAATTTGACAACTGATCTTTTAACCTGACATATTTGTATTTAAATAATTTTTTTCTCGCTAATGACAGTTGTCGAGCGTCCTTAAAGTGCAATCTATATTTTTTCGCGGCCGAAATAGATAAAATGGAAAAAATTAGACAAAGCCATTGTGCTTATAAAAGTTGCAGGAATGATTGTCGAGTGAATAAATCAATACGTTATTTTTATTTCCCATCAAACGATGAATCGCGACGAGAAAAGTGGATAAGAAATTGTGGAAATGAGTTTTTAAATACATTAAGTGAAAATAAAATTCGTAAATACCGTATATGCGAAATTCATTTTGAAGACCACTGTTTTACAAACCCCAGTCATTGGTTTCTTACTAAACATGCCGTACCAATTCCGTTTATAACGCCACCGGCGCCACCTAAATCACCGGACTTAAAATTACGTGCTCCGATAAGGACATACTCAAAAACAACAGAAAGTACAGAAAAGCCTTCAAGTAGGTTTAATTATTTTATAAAATAATGTTAAATTAATGTAAATTCGAATGTAAAACTTAACTTACCCATAGATGTAGTTCCCGTCCTAATGTTGCAGCTGCGCAATACGCATGTGCTCTGTTCTGTGCATGTGACCAACATATGTCCATTGTCCAAACTGTCATACAGTTAGGTCATATCAAACAGTAAATAGTGTTTTTGAATTTAAAATGGTCAGTTGTGCTATAGTAACGTTCGGTGAGATGGACGGCGACGAAGAAATTATAACATTCTTATATCTCAACAAAGTAGCAAGAAAAACGAAAGGGGAGGTGGTGGATGACGACCTTTTTTAAAAACAAATTTATATATGTCGCGAACAGCTCTAGCTGAGCATTTCTTCAGTGCCCGTCCACAGGGTGTTCGCTCAAAGTTACGATTCCTGTTACCGCCGCGGCCGCACTACGGATTGCAAGCAAACGCTTGTTGAAGTTCACTTAATCATTCACACTGAACCAACGAAACCCTTTCGTTGGACGGGTCTAAACAGCTTTAGAAAAAGTGTTAATATAGTCTTATGCTCGGTTGCACAAAGCGTCAAAGAAGTTAAGAAAAATCGCAGGATAGTGGACAAAATATTTGATTTATTAAATGTACAACGTTTCGTCTATAGATTTAGACTTTTTCAAGTACATACAAGAAAAAGTCTAAATCTATAGACGAAGCATTGTACATTTAATAAATCAAATATTTTGTGCACTATCCTGCGATTTTTCTTAATTTTATTATAATCACGATGGACACGATTTCTAATATAAGTTGTCAAAAAATTTGATTTAGCGATGACCCTAGATTGTGATAATAAAGTACAGTTTTTATACATGCAGGAACAGTCTAATGTCGTTATGAAAACTCCCTGGCATGTACAACATTAAATTGTACTCATACAAAAACAAATGATTGATCTATATAGAAAAAGATCGCTTTTCAAGCTAAATTTTGATCAAAATGCGTAGAAAAATGTTTCGAGAGGAAATTGTACAAAGAATTACGTTAAATACGTGTATACACAGTTTAAAAAAAATATCATTTTAATCGATTAATTATTTTTCGAGCAGGATCAATTTAAAATTCTACAATGCTTTTCTTATGGAAAAATATGTGTGGTCATAATCTAGAGTCGTTGTCAAATCAAATTTTTTGACAACGCTTTCTGCAACAGCATAAGATTGTCGTGCTAATATAGCGGCTATAGTCAAAGGTGTACGATGGAGGATAAACAGCTACTTGAATTTTGAATATATTTTAAGTTGGTAGTGGAAAAAATTGACAACTGATCTTTTAACCTTACATATTGTTTAAATAAATTTTTTCGCGTCCGAAATAAATAAAATGGAAAAAATTACACAAACTCATTGTGCTTATAAAAGTTGCAGGAATGATCATCGAGAAAATAAATCAATACGTTATTTTTGTTTCCCAAAAGATGAATCGCGACGAGAGAAGTGGATAAAAAATTCTGGAAACTATGAGTTTTTAAATACATTAAGTGAGGATAAAATTCGTAGACACCGTATATGCGAAATTCATTTTGAAGACCACTGTTTTACAAACAACAGTCATCAGGTTCTTATTAAACATGCCGTACCAATTCCGTTTATAACGCCACCGACGCCACCTAAATCACTGAACTTAGAATTACGTGCGCCGATAATAACGCCACCTAAATCACTGGACTTAAAAATACGTGCTCCGATAACGCCACCGACGCTACTTAAATCACTGGACTTAAAAATACGTGCTCCGATAACGCCACCGACGCTACTTAAATCACGGGACTTAAAATTACGTGTTCCGATAAGAACGTACTCAAAAACAACAGAAATTACCAAAAAGCCTTCAAGTAGGTTAACGTCACCGACGCCACCTAAATCACCAGGCTTAAAATTACGTGCTCCGATAACATACTCAAAAACAACAGAAATTACCGAAAAGCCTTCAAGTAGGTTAACGCGACGGACGCCACCTAAATCACCAGGCTTAAGATTACGTGCTCCGATAACATACTCAAAAACAACAGAAATTATCAAAAAGCCTTCAAGTAAGTTAACGTCTCTGACGCCATCTAAATCACCGGGCTTAAGATTATGTGCTCCGATAAGAACATACTCAAATACAACAGAAATTACCAAAGTGCCTTCAAGTAGGTTTAATTATATTATAAAATAATGTTAAATTAATGTAAATTCGAACGCAAAACTGAACTTGCCCATAGATGTAGTTCCCGTCCAATCCAGGGTTGCAGCTACGCATGTGCTCAGTTCTGTGCATAGAAGTAGGAATAGGCTAGAAGTAGCATATCTGTATCTATAGCATAAATAGTTGTTGTTCTAATATGTCTTGCTTGTAGGTATTATTTACAGACTACAGTAACTACAGAAACTTCCTATTAAGGATCATTTATCTCGTTCTTACTTATTGCTTTATATATAATCTCTATCTTACACACAGAACGCCCTATGCACAGGTTTAATTTGATACAATCTGTATATAAAACGTCCAGCTGACGCTATCGCGTCTAATAAAAATTCTGAATACGTCTCTGATATATCACGTGCTACTATGTTACCGCCTGCACCCCGCTTCTTCTTATGAAAGTTCTGCCTAAAAGCTATCATTGTACGCAGTCTATAATATTCCCAGGTCTGTGGTTCTGTGCATTTGATTGTGACCAACATATGTCCATTGTCCAAACTGTCATACAGTCAGGTCATATCAAATAGTAAATAGTTTTTTTGAATTTAAAATGGTGAATTGTGCAATAGTTACGTGCAAGAACAGAAGTGCGAACGTTTCCAGGTCTAATAGTGGCATTAGTTTTCATTTGTAAGTACATAATTTTTAATTTTATTTGTAGGTTATTTTGAAGCAGCCATTGTTCTCGAACTGTCAGATATAGGCTGTATAGAGCCAGGGCCGGATTTTATAGAACCAATATTTGTGTATATTATGAAAAAATATTCACAGAATTAATTTCTTGTTTAAAATTTTAGATTTCCAAGAGATGAGCGGAAAATTACGTGGACCGAATTAACTGGAAGAAAAAGTTGGATACCAACAAAATATAGCTCTATTTGCTCTAAGCATTTTACCACTGAATGTTTTTACGAACAAAAAAATCGACGTATTCTAATGGAAAATGCTGTACCGTCTCTATTTTTGCCTGTTTGGGTAATGAAATATAATATCAATAATGAAATTATTTTTTGTAGTGGTTTTTGAATGTTTCTTAATTAGCTAAACGTTAGTTAAAAAAACATTTTTTTTTTAATTAAAGTTGTAATCAGGTGCTGATATATTAAGAGTTAATTGTAATAATTTTAAAGAAGAGATAATTCATATAAAAGTTAGTTTAGTTGATTTTCATTTTTGTTGGTAAACAAAATGGAGGAATAGACACTTGAAATGTCTTGAGCCAGCAGCGTCAATAAGCTTTTTTAAACGGTTCACTTTTTTAGAATAATGTGTTACTATGCCATCACTGGCTGATGTCGCTATTGACCATTTTGTGACTAGAAAAAAACATTGTGTTTTAAGGTAGTTGTCGTGCTATGGGCATAGT
This sequence comes from Mongoloraphidia duomilia, assembly GCA_039654895.1. Classification (NCBI taxonomy): domain Eukaryota; kingdom Metazoa; phylum Arthropoda; class Insecta; order Raphidioptera; family Raphidiidae; genus Mongoloraphidia; species Mongoloraphidia duomilia. Next base: position 82,279,885 of record CM077516.1, on the reverse strand, counting down.
GTCAGAAAATTCTAAATTTTCTTATACTCGTTAAGAATACTATAATACAAATACCATTAAAATTTGAAGTTGATTGACCATCTCTAACTCGAGATAAACTTAATTAAAGTTCGGATAATGAACACGGAGATTATAGGAAAGGTTGTGTTTTTGACAAGTTTTTTAATTTAAAAAAAAGTAACAGTCGGAAATTTTCAAAAAACTAACTGTTCATTGACGTTTTTGTTTTGAGTTTAAAAAAGAAAATCCAAAAATTATTGACCTTTTTATTGTTGAGATATAATAACACAAAGTTCAACAATTTATGAGAAAAGATTGACATTTTTATATAATCCAAGCGAATAAACTAAGTGATACATGTGTTACTATGTGAACAACAGTTTAGGTACAATCTCTAACAAAATTTTTTTACATTTAACACTATACTTATTTATTGTTTTACAGCGTATTATGAACGAAACTTTTGGATGTTATTGTAGCACGACAACTACCTTAAAGACCACCAACAGCTAAGGTTATTTGGGCCTAGCACCAATTCATATTTTCAATTCATTATTTTTTTTTTAATAATAAATTGAAAATCCAATTGACACTTTTACCAGCTCTCGGGCTAGAACGCGGGAACTGGGGACTTGTAATAGAGGAACCATAGCAACGCCATGTAAACAACGGCATTGCTACACGCTCGGCTATCCTCAAGCTCTTTCTTAGTAACATGTATAATATACATATTTTGTAAACAATCATTTATTTTTAGGTTTTACGAGACAAGAATACAAATATTGACGGCCCGGCCACTTCATACATACATAATTCATCTGATAATGATTCAAGCGAACCGTTCTGCAGTGAACGAAACACTTCAGCTCTGTCAAATCATACAGGTAGGTATATCAATTGAATCAAATGTTTCATTAGTAAATCGATGAAGCTATTCAAAATAAAACCATGTTTCAATTATAACATAATTCTGTTCAAACTCATTCTCGAAACTATTAATCGAACAGCTGCAGATTTTCTTCACCGAGCCGGCGGGTTGTGGAAAAACAAACCCTAAAATCTTTAACGGAAACGAATAACAGATTCTCCCAAAACAATTCGTGACTTGTGCAAGTACTGGTAAAGCGGCAGTGGGGATCAATGGAACAACAGTCCACTCGAAATTTCGGTTTGAATTTGTCCAGAAGGACGTCCGCCCTTCCGATCGAAGTTACGGCTACCGGAACATTTTTGTTGGTGTGAAATCGACATGCTTTGTTCTGCGACAGAAAACCAATGAAAGGCTTCAACAAATTATCGCGATTTACGACAAACCATTAGGCGGCTTGGATATTTATCACTGTGGTGATTTTAGACAACTGCCACCGGTGTGGGCATCTCTGTGCTGTTGAATCAATTTGGCGGACCTGTGCTGTGGCAAAATCTGGATTACTTTCCGTTAAAGCGAATAGTTAGCCAGTCTGACGAAAGATTTTCTGCTAGCCTCACAAAGGAAGGAAACGGAGAAGTACTCGCCGAAGATGAATTGATTGGCTCTAGGCATAAAACTTTATCTTGGTGCAAGACAAACATTCCAAATACCGTCCGTCTGCAACCAGGATGTGGATAGTTACAATCGAAACGCCATCAGCAACGCCCTTCACTACAACGCCCGAGATATTTTGATAGATTTACATCACACTCGCCGAAAGAAACGAATACCGTATCGACCCAGATTTCATTGGGTTCATGAACGACACTTTAAATTTGGAATACGTGTCTGACGCGCGCCTCAACCACACTCGGTGGAACTTGTCTCGGTCTCACATTCGCTTGTCACATCACTACAGCAACTCTTAAATAAACAGTAGAATCCGAATTGAACGACTTTCAAGGGACCGGCGACATTATGTCGTATTAACCGGACGACGCACAAAGCGGACGCATAATATATATATGAAACCTAACTTGAGTTTGCATTTACGTCGCTAAAAACGGTTAGTCATTATAAACGAAGTCGTAATAGACGGACTCTACTGTATATCTTATTTTTCAAATCACCGTCCTATAAAATCGTGTGTTCCAATGACAAAGTTAAATAAATTATGTTTAAATTTTAGAATTAAGTTCAATGTGAGTAACAAATGGTTATACTAACAAATAAACACAGTACATTGTAATTTGATTTTTATTTCTTTCATCCCAGGCAGATGTCACGGTCAAAACACCCGGGGACGTGTAGATAACCGCCTACCCAGATTTTTTTGTTGAGAATATATTTAAAACACGTGTAAAGTATTGTATATTTTTTATTGCGGCTTATGTAATTAAAAGCTTAGAAAATGTCAAAAATTAATGAGATACCAATCCGGATTTAAAGCAGCATTATTTTTGAAGTGAAAACTTCCTTAGGCGCGTTAGGCACTCTTTGCCTGGGTACTGAAAAAATGTGAAGCGTTCGCAACTACTTCCGTAAGAATTCGCAACATACTTATATCACAAAAACGGCCGTCTACACACTTCCACCCATAGCGCAGTTGGTTACGTCATTGCGCTCTATGCATAGGAACCTGGGATCGAGACCTGATGGCAGCATAGAATTTTTGGCGTTTTTTTTTTTTTTCTAAATTCTACATGCTATTATTTATATATATTTTTTATTTTTGTTACATTCTTTCTTTGACAATAATTATAATTTTTTTGAAACCAAGCTGGAATTAATTAAAAATACAATTTTAGCATTTTAGTAATAAATTATTTTTAGTTCATAAATGCGCTATAATAGATGACACCAAAAATTAGAAAATCTGAAATATTCACTTCTGTCGTGTGGTCATAAGCACACACCCATTTTTTTATGGTTCTATTATTGAAACTAGATTAATGATTATTCAGATGTTTCTGAAAATTTATTGAAAACTGGAAATGTAATTCTTCCTTTTTGTTTCAGTTACCTCCATAAACGTTCAAGATATTAAATTAGAAAAGGTGAGTAATATAAACTTCTCTTTTTTCTACGCCATTCTTAGTGATGTAAATGCGTATAATACTCTGGTATAAAACGGTATTATACGGTATGTAAAAAAAATAATATACCCCAGTTTTATACTAGGTATGAATTACTGCCTATTTTACTATTTTATACAGCACGTATAAAACGTTTAATACCGTTTAAAACGCTTTAATACCAAAATGTGAACAGGAACTTTTCCTATTATGCAGTTGGCAATACTGAATAATGCACCGTAACCGTAGTGTGAAAAAGTTAAAAACCGTTTTATACTCAAAAAATACGGTATTCATGGGTTTAATACACAAAAAATTCACAGATTTCGCAATCCTTGCAACCATCGAGGACATTGGAAATGATAACAGCATATATGAAACATAATTAACTGTTTATTATACACACAATATTTATCAATGCACTGTTTAGTTTTGTCAGGAATAACCCTTATTCTTCTGTTATATACGCGTTCACTTTTGCTTGATTACTTAACTTTTAAATGGATTTTTCTACAGTATTTATTAACATTTGCTCAAAAATAACACCGCAGATCGTCGCAAATACCTCTCAATTAACTAGACATGATATAAAACACATTTCGAAAAAATTGCACTTGTTCAATTTTGCATGATTGCTCCTCACTTGATCGCGACACCGTTGTCTTTTGGCCTTGAACGAAAACTCGTAACTCTGCCCCCATATACGAACATAAACATTTCCAATGTTAAAAGTTTAATACCGTATTTTTACATCACTAGCCATTCTACAGAAAAAAGAATAGTAATTTTGTTTGTTTTTTAAAACTATTATTACAAGAAATTCTGTCTAAATTTTAGTTTTTCATAATTGTTTTAGGAAGACGAGGAAGTATCAGAGTCACTTTTTCATTCCGAGTTTCAAAAGGACTTGCCGTTTCAAGAGCAACAATCGGATACATTTTCAAATTTATGTAGATCTTGTGCAAATCAATATGCATATTTGATTCCAATCGACGTAATGACTTCTGTCGGAATATCTGTAAATGCTATTTTCAATGAAATCGGTTTAACGGTAAGCATAACATTTCTATATATACTTTTTTAATGTGTGTCTGTCAGTCCTCCCACGCCCTCCAGAAACCCTCCATTCACCTAGGAAGTCAAACTTTGGACACTTATATCGTTACTCAATAGAAAAACATTTCAGATTTCAGATGATGACGAGTTTCCCAAAAAAATATGCGAAACATGTTTAGACGAAATAATATTGGTTCATAAATTTTATAAAAAGATTCTGAACTCAAAATCTGTATTTGAACGATTATTGTTAAAAGAAAATTATTCGGAGCCAGTAGATATTAAAAAAGAGAACGATGCATACAATGAAGAAGAAGATGATAACAATTTAGAGTTGATGGAAATCGACGAAGACGATCCACTCTTTGAATGTTCTGTTCCTGAAGTGTGTTCGATATGTGGAACAAATCAGCTGCAAAATGACCAGATGCTGGACCACAAACTGTCTCAACACGTCCCCGTTTCAAATCAAGCCGATTTCACCGTAATGACGTGTCCATATTGTAAAACTGAATTTTCGATAATGTTGTGGTATGACGAGCATTTAAAAAAAAAATGCCTCGGGCAATCGAAACCGAATTGCATTGTTTGTAAATTAAACCTTCGACCGAAATATTTAGTCAATCATTTGAAAGAATGGCATATGCTCAAAAAAAACAAAAGCGATTCGTTTAGATGCATCGCATCTGAAAGCTGCACTTATTTTTCCAATTCAGTGTTGATGTTGAACGAACATCAAATGGCCGAACATGATAAGAGTTTGTATGTTTGCAAGGATTGCGGTTTGGATTATATAGCTAGCCAGAAATTGTTGGTTCATTGTCGAACACATGAGAAAGGGACTTCGGTGCTATAAATTCTATAGCTATGGTGTATTTATTGATAATGAACCTTTTTCCTGAGAGTAGTCCTTTCAATTAGCTATGAGAACGAGAGGCAGCGCTTGCGGTAGGGAAGAGTGGTAGAGTGCCCGCGGTGAGAGATGAAGCCAGGCACGTCATCAATAATATGCTAGTAAACGCCTGCTTGCCCGCAGACAGTGCCGTATTGCCCGCGGTGAGAGATCAAGCCAGGCACGTCATCAATAATATGCTAGTGAACGCCTGCTTGCCCGCAGACAGTGCCGTGTACACAAAACTGCACATTGGGTTTTATGACGTTAGGTACAATTGGTATATGATAAAATCAATCGATTTAAAACCCCTTATATCCACACCATATTATTCACGTAACAATTAGAGGTGAAAATAATAATAAATATCTCAGACAGCTAGGCTGCCATGATTTTTGAGCTATATCTAAGAAAAAATCAAATGACCACTGTCGGGACTCGGACCCGAAACCCCCAGTTTCCGGCTAGGTGAGTTAGGTACAATTTTGACGTTTTGACGTTAGGTACAACTGTTATTCATGACAATAAACAGTCAATAGCAAGCTAGAAGGCGGGCGCAATGCATTCACGTTACTATGACGCGGTGGCTTCATCTTTCGCCGCGCGAGGTCTATTGGGACCCGTCAAATGAGCATATGACATCTGGTGGCACAAAATTGTACTCAAAACGAGGGAAAATTTTACATGCTAACAGTGCAAATTTATCATGAAATTGTTTATTACAAATATAAAACAAGTAAAATAAACAAAAAGTTTATCGAAAATGGAATTCGCGACGTTTTTTAATATCATGGTCTTAAACACTGTCAGTTATTGCCTTGTAAAACTTACTTTACAGCGAATTATTTTCTAATGAAATGTGGAAAAACTGTATTGATGAATTAAAAAAATATTTTATATTAATAATAAGATGTACTTATTATCATAGTAAAATCATTTGATGATTAACAAATTTATAGGACTAACTTTGTTTACAAATATTTTGAGGTTAGTAACTTACCTACTTATTACAATATAACATATTATGTTGCAGTTATGTGTTTACATTATTCACCTAACCCTGCCTTAAAGAAGCATTGAACGGATGATTAATTTCGTGGAGATTTTCTTTTAATTTTGATGTTTTTAAGCAATATGCCGTAAAGATTACTATTTTTGACAGCTCAGTTATTTTTTTTTTCACACATTTGATAATATGTCCGGCTTTGAGAATCCGTTCTCCTTCAACGAAATTCCTTTGTTTAGGATTCGTACCGGCCCAATTGCAAATTGCACTTATATTTATTATTTCTTATCACTTTGAAAATCACAAAATTACACGCAAAAGTATACCCCGTATATAAAATTTTCCCCCCTTTGCGCCATGTTTTTAAGCTCCACCCATTTGAAGTACTATACAGACCAAACGCCTGGGTCGATTTTTATGATTCACACGTCAATCCATTCCCCTTAGTCCGGCGAGTGTCACTAAAGACATGACGTTAGTGAAAATTCAATATGGCGACTACAGGACGCCATATTGTGAAATTAAAAAAAATGAAATGTTCCTTTGAAGCACTATACAGACCAAACGCCTGTGCCGATTTTTATGATTCACACGTCAATCGATTCCCCTTAGTCCGGCGAGTGTCACTAAAGACATGACGTTAGTGAAAATTCAATATGGCGACTACAGGACGCCATATTGTGAAATTAAAAAAAATGAAATGTTCCTTTGAAGCACTATACAGACCAAACGCCTGGGCCGATTTTTATGATTCACACGTCAATCGATTCCCCTTAGTCCGGCGAGTGTCACTAAAGACATGACGTTAGTGAAAATTCAATATGGCGATTACAGGACGCCATATTGTGAAAATGAAAAAAATGAAATGTTCCTTTGAAGTACTATACAGACCAAACGCCTGGGTCGATTTTTATGATTCACACGTCAATCCATTCCCCTTAGTCCGGCGAGTGTCACTAAAGACATGACGTTAGTGAAAATTCAATATGGCGATTACAGGACGCCATATTGTGAAAATGAAAAAAATGAAATGTTCCTTTGAAGTACTATACAGACCAAACGCCTGGGCCGATTTTTATTATTCACACGTCAATCGACTCCCCTTAGTCCGGCGAGTGTCACTAAAGACATGACGTGAGTGAAAATTCAATATGGCGACTACAGGACGCCGTATTGTGAAAATGAAAAAAATGAAATGTTCCTTCGAAGCACTATACAGACCAAACGCCTGGGCCGATTTTTATGATTCACACGTCAATCCATTCCCCTTAGTCCGGCGAGTGTCACGAAAGACATGACGTCACGGAAAATTCTATATGGCGGACGCTAGACGCCATTTTGTCAGAATGCAAAAGTAATTTTCCTTCTAAATACATTGATATAGGTATCAAAATCAAAACAAACAAAAAAAAAGAAAGGTTTTGTCGACATTTCAAATAGGGTACATGACGTCACGGAAAATTCAATATGGCGGGCGCTAGACGCCATTTTGTCAGTACGCAAAAGATCTGTAAAACCTTGCGTGTGGGGTATCAAATCAAAAGGCTTGATGAGTAGATTCAACTAAAAGGAAGGAAATAAGTAATTTATAGAAAAAATATCGCTGAATCGACTTCACCCACCCGCACTTTTAGTTTCAAAGATATAAACCGCATCTGAGAGATATTTGAGTTTTCTTAAAAATGCCAAAAGTGAGAAGACCCCCCTCTTTGTACTAATTTGCGAAATTATTGAAAAATTAATTCGACCCGATTCGTTTGATATTAAGTTTATTTATAGAAAAAATAACGCTGAATCGCATTCAGTAACCCGCACTTTTATTTTCAAAGATATAAACAGCATTTGATAGATTTTCGAGTTTTCTTAAAATTCCAAAAGTGAGAAGACCCCCCTCTTTGTACTAATTTGCGAAATTTTTGAAAAATTAATTCGACCCGATTCGTTTGATATTAATTTTATTTATAGAAAAAATAACGCTGAATCGCATTCAATAACCCGCACTTTTAGTTTCAAAGATATAAACAGCATTTGATAAATTTTCGAGTTTTCTTAAAAATGCCAAAAGTGAGAAGACCCCCCTCTGTACTAATTTGCGAAATTTTTGAAAAATTAATTCGACCCGATTCGTTTGATATTAAGTTTATTTATAGAAAAAATAACGCTGAATCGCATTCAATAACCCGCACTTTTATTTTCAAAGATATAAACAGCATTTGATAGATTTTCGAGTTTTCTTAAAAATGCCAAAAGTGAGAAGACCCCCCTCTTTGTACTCATTTGCGAAATTTTTGAAAAATTAATTCGACCCGATTCGTTTGATTTTAAGTTTATTTATAGAAAAAATAACGCTGAATCGCATTCAATAACCCGCCCTTTTATTTTCAAAGATAGCATTTGATAGATTTTCGAGTTTTCTTAAAAATGCCAAAAGTGAGAAGACGAATATCCGGTTTTTCGGGACGAAATTCCGGTTTTTCGGGACGAAATTTCGGTTTTTCGGGACGAAATTCCGGTTTTTCGGGACTAAATTCCGGTTTTTCGGGACGAAATTCCGAATTTTTCGGGACGAAATTCCGGTTATTGGGACGAAGTTCCGGTTTTTCGGGACGAAATTCCGGTTTTTCGGGACGAATATTCGGTTTTTCGAAAAAAATATCCGGTTTTTTGGGACGAATATCCGGTTTTTCAGGATGAAATTCCGGTTTTTCGGGACGAAATTCCGGTTTTTCGGGACGAAATTCCGGTTTTTCGGGACGAAATTCCGTTTTTTCGGGACGAAATTTCGGTTTTTCGGGACGAAATTCCGGTTTTCGGGACGAAATTCCTGTTTTTCGGGACGAAATTCCGGTTTTTTCGGGGCGAAATTCCGGTTTTTTGGGACTAAATTTCGGTTTTTCGGGACGAAATTCCGGTTTTTCGGGACTAAATTCCGGTTATTGGTACGAAATACCGGTTTTTCGGGACGAAATTCCGGTTTTTCGGGACGAAATTCCGGTTTTTCGGGACGAAATTCCGGTATTTTGGGACGAAATTCCGGTTTTTCGGGACGAAATTCCGGTTTTTCGGGACGAAATTCCGGTTTTTCGGGACGAAATTACGGTTTTTTGGGACGAAATTCCGGTTTTTTGGGACGAAATTCCGGTTTTTCGGGACAAATATCCGGTTTTTCGAAACGAATATCCGGTTTTTTGGGACGAATATCCGGTTTTTCGGGACGAAATTCCGGTTTTTCGAAACGAAATTCCGGTTTTTAGGGACGAAATTCCGGTTTTTCGGGACAAAATTTCGTTTTTCGGGATTAAATTCCGGTTTTTCGGGACAAAATTCCGGTTATTGGAACGAAATTCCGGTTTTTCGGGACGAAATTCCGGTTTTTTGGGACGAAATTCCGGTTTTTCGGGACGAAATTCCGGTTTTTCAGGACGAAATTCCGGTATTTCGGGACGAAATTCCGGTTTTTCGGGACGAAATTCCGGTTTTTCGGGACAAAATTCCGGTTTTTCGGGACGACATTTCGGTTTTTCGGGACGAAATTCCGGTTTTTCGGGACGAATATCCGGTTTTTCGAAACGAATATCCGGTTTTTTGGGACAAATATCCGGTTTTTCGGGACGAAATTCCGGTTTTTCGGGACGAAATTCCGGTTTTTCGGGACGAAATTCCGGTTTTTCAGAACGAAATTCCGGTTTTTCGGGACGAAATTCCGGTTTTTCGGGACGAAATTCCGGTTTTTCGGGACGAAATTCAGGTTTTTCGGGACGAAATTCCGGTTTTTCGGGACGAAATTTCGGTTTTTTGGGACGAAATTCCGGTTTTTTCGGGGCGAAATTCCGGTTTTTCGGGACGAAATTCCGGTTTTTCGGGACGAAATTCCGGTTTTTCGGGACGAATATCCGGTTTTTCGGGACGAAATTTCGGTTTTTCGGTTGAAATTCCGGTTTTTCGGTTGAAATTCCGGTTTTTCGGGACGAAATTCCGGTTTTTCGGGACGAAATTCCAGTTTTTCGGGACGAAATTCTAGTTTTTCGGGACGAAATTCCGGTTTTTCGGGACGAAATTCCGGTTTTTCGGGACAAAATTCCTAAAAATTGTTCAAATTTACGAAATTTTTGAAAAATAGATTCGACCTGATTCGTTTGATATTAATTCTATTTATAGAAAAAATAACGCTGAATCGAATCCAACACCCCGCACTTTTAGTTTCAAAGTTATAAACAGCATCAGAGAGATTTTTGAGTTTACTTAAAAATGCCAAAAGTAAGAAGACCCCCCTCTTTGTTCAAATTTGCGAAATTTTTGAAAAATAAATTCGACCCGATTCATTTGATATTAAGTCTATTTATAGAAAAAATAACGCTGAATCGACTCCAACGCCCCGCACTTTTAGTTTCAAAGTTATCAACAGCATCTGAGAGATTTTTGAGTTTTCTTAAAAATGCCAAAAGTAAGAAGACCCCCCTCTTAGTTCAAATTTGCGAAATTTTTGAAAAATAAATTCGACCCGATTCGTTTGATATTAAGTCTATTTATAGAAAAAAAACGCTGAATCGACTTCAACGCCCCGCACTTTTAGTTTCAAAGATAAACAGCATCTGAGAGATTCTTGAGTTTTCTTAAAAATGCCAAAAGTGAGAAGACGGTTTTTCGGGACGAAATTCCGGTTTTTCGGGACGAAATTCCGGTTTTTCGGGACGAAATTTCGGTTTTTGGGGACGAAATTCCGGTTTTTTGGGACGAAATTCCGGTTTTTTGGGACGAAATTCCGGTTTTTCGGGACGAAATTTCGGTTTTCCGGACGAAATTCCGGTTTTTCGGGACGAAATTCCGGTTTTTCGGGACGAAATTCCGGTTTTTCGGGACGTAATTCCGGTTTTTCGGGACGAAAATCCGGTTTTTCGGGACGAAATTCCGGTTTTTTGGGACGAAAGTCCGGTTTTTCGGGACGATATTCCGGTTTTTCGGGACGACATTCCGGTTTTTTCGGACGAAATTCCGGTTTTTCGGGACGAATATCCGGTTTTTCGAAACAAATATCCGGTTTTTTGGGACGAATATCCGGTTTTTCGGGACGAAATTCCGGTTTTTCGGGACGAAATTCCGGTTTTTCGGGACGAAATTCCGGTTTTTCGGGACAAAATTTTGGTTTTTCGGGACGAAATTCCGGTTTTTCGGGACGAAATTCCGGTTTTTCGGGATTAAATTCCGGTTTTTCGGGACGAAATTCCGGTTTTTCGGGACGAAATTCCGGTTATTGGGACGAAATTCTGGTTTTTCGGGACGAAATTCCGGTTTTTCGGGACGAAATTCCGGTTTTTTGGGACGAAATTCCGGTTTTTCGGGACGAAATTCCGGTTTTTCGGGACGAAATTCCGGTATTTCGGGACGAAATTCCGGTTTTTCGGGACGAAATTCCGATTTTTTGGGACGAAATTCCGGTTTTTCGGGACGAAATTCCGTTTTTTCGAATTTTTGAAAAATAGATTCGACCTGATTCGTTTGATATTAATTCTATTTATAGAAAAAATAACGCTGAATCGAATCCAACACCCCGCACTTTTAGTTTCAAAGTTATAAACAGCATCTGAGAAATTTTTGAGTTTACTTAAAAATGCCAAAAGTAAGAAGCCCCCCTCTGTACAAATTTGCGAAATTTTTGAAAAATAAATTCGACCCGATTCATTTGATATTAAGTCTATTTGTAGAAAAAATAACGCTGAATCGACTCCAACGCCCCGCACTTTTAGTTTCAAAGTTATAAACAGCATCTGAGAGATTTTTGAGTTTTCTTAAAAATGCCAAAAGTAAGAAGACCCCCCTCTGTTCAAATTTGCGAAATTTTTGAAAAATAAATTCGACCCGATTCGTTTGATATTAAGTCTATTTATAGAAAAAAAACGCTGAATCGACTTCAACGCCCCGCACTTTTAGTTTCAAAGATAAACAGCATCTGAGAGATTTTTGAGTTTTCTTTAAAATGGCAAAAGTGAGAAGACGGTTTTTCGGGACGAAAATCCGGTTTTTCGGGACGAAATTCCGGTTTTTCGGGACGAAATTTCGGTTTTTCGGGACTAAATTCCGGTTTTTCGGGACTAAATTCCGGTTTTTCGGGACGAAATTCCGGTTTTTCGGGACGAAATTCCGGTTATTGGGACGAAATTCCGGTTTTTCGGGACGAAATTCCGGTTTTTCGGGACGAAATTCCGGTTTTTCGGGACGAAATTCCGGTTTTTCGGGACGAAATTCCGGTTTTTCGTGACGAATATCCGGTTTTTCGAAAAAAATATCTGGTTTTTTGGGACGAATATCCGGTTTTTCAGGATGAAATTCCGGTTTTTCGGGACGAAATTTTGGTTTTTTCTGTACAAAATTCCGGTTTTTCGGGACGAAATTCCGGTTTTTCGGGACGAAATTCTGGTTTTTCGGGACGAAATTCCGGTTTTTCGGGACGAAATTTCGGTTTTCGGAACGAAATTCCGGTTTTTTCGGGACGAAATTCCGGTTTTTCGGGACGAAATTCCGGTTTTTTCGGGGCGAAAGTCCGGTTTTTTGGGACGAAATTCCGGTTTTTCGGGACGAAATTCCGGTTTTTCGGGACGAAATTCCAGTTTTTCGGGACGAAATTCCGGTTTTTCGGGACTAAATTCCGGTTATTGGTACGAAATACCGGTTTTTCGGGACGAAATTCCGGGTTTTCGGGACAAAATTCCGGTTTTTCGGGACGAAATTCCGGTTTTTCGGGACGAAATTCCGGTTTTTCGTGACGAAATTCCGGTTTTTCGGGACAAAATTTTGGTTTTTCGGGACGAAATTTCGGTTTTTCGGGACGAAATTCCGGTTTTTCGGGATTAAATTCCGGTTTTTCGGGACGAAATTCCGGTTTTTCGGGACGAAATTTTGCTTTTTCGGGACGAAATTCCGGTTATTGGGACGAAATTCCGGTTCTTCGGGACGAAATTCCGGTTTTTCGGGACGAAATTCCGGTTTTTTGGGACGAAGTTTCGGTTTTTCGGGACGAAATTCCGGTTTTTCGGGACGAAATTCCGGTATTTCGGGACAAATTTCCGGTTTTTCGGGACGAAATTCTGGTTTTTCGGGACGAAATTCCGGTTTTTCTGGACGAATATCCGGTTTTTCGAAACGAATATCCGGTTTTTTGGGACGAATATCCGGTTTTTCGGGACGAAATTCCGGTTTTTCGGGACGAAACTTCGGTTTTTCGGGACGAAATTCCGGTTTTTCGGGACGAAATTCCGGTTTTTCGGGACGAAATTCCGGTTTTTCTGGACAACATTCCGGTTTTTCGGGACGAAATTCCGGTTTTTCAGGACGAGATTCCGGTTTTTCGCAACGAAATTCCGGTTTTTCGGGACGAAATTCCGGTTTTTCGGGACGAAATTCAGGTTTTTCGGGACGATATTCCGGTTTTTCGGGACGAAATTTCGGTTTTTCGGGACGAAATTCCGGTTTTTCGGGACGAAATTCCGGTTTTTTCGGGGCGAAATTCCGGTTTTTCGGGACGAAATTCTGGTTTTTCGGGACGAAATTCCGGTTTTTTGGGACGAAATTCCGGTTTTTCGGGACGAATATCCGGTTTTTCGGAACGAAATTCCGGTTTTTCGGTACAAATTCCGGTTTTTCGGGACGAAATTCCGGTTTTTCGGGACGAAATTCCGGTTTTTCGAGACGAAATTCCGGTTTTTCGGGACGAAATTTCAGTTTTTCGGGACGAAATCCGGTTTTTCGGGACGAAATTCCGGTTTTTCGGGACGAAATTCCGGTTTTTTGGGACGAAATTCCGGTTTTTCGGGACGAAATTTCGGTTTTTCGGGACGAAATTCCGGTTTTTCTGGACGAATATCCGGTTTTTCGAAACGAATATCCGGTTTTTTGGGACGAATATCCGGTTTTTCGGGACGAAATTTCGGCTTTTCGGGACGAAATTCCGGTTTTTCGGAACGAAATTCCGGTTTTTCGGGACGAAATTCCGGTTTTTCGGGACGAAATTCCGGTTTTTCGTGACGAATATCCGGTTTTTTGAAAAAAATATCTGGTTTTTTGGGACGAATATCCGGTTTTTCAGGATGAAATTCCGGTTTTTCGGGACGAAATTTTGGTTTTTTCTGTACGAAATTCCGGTTTTTCGGGACGAAATTCCGGTTTTTCGGGACGAAATTCCGGTTTTTTCGGGACGAAATTCCGGTTTTTCGGGACGAAATTTCGGTTTTTCGGGACGAAATTTCGGTTTTTCGGGACGAAATTCCGGTTTTTTCGGGACGAAATTCCGGTTTTTTGGGACGAAATTCCGGTTTTTTTGGGGCGAAATTCCGGTTTTTTGGGACGAAATTCCGGTTTTTCGGGACGAAATTCTGGTTTTTCGGGACGAAATTCCGGTTTTTCGGGACGAAATTTCGGTTTTCGGAACGAAATTCCGGTTTTTTCGGGACGAAATTCCGGTTTTTCGGGACGAAATTCCGGTTTTTTCGGGGCGAAAGTCCGGTTTTTTGGGACGAAATTCCGGTTTTTCGGGACGAAATTCCGGTTTTTCGGGACGAAATTCCAGTTTTTCGGGACGAAATTCCGGTTTTTCGGGACTCAATTCCGGTTATTGGTACGAAATACCGGTTTTTCGGGACGAAATTCCGGGTTTTCGGGACGAAATTCCGGTTTTTCGGGACGAAATTCCGGTTTTTCGGGACGAAATTCCGGTTTTTCGTGACGAAATTCCGGTTTTTCGGGACAAAATTTTGGTTTTTCGGGACGAAATTTCGGTTTTTCGGGACGAAATTCCGGTTTTTCGGGATTAAATTCCGGTTTTTCGGGACGAAATTCCGGTTTTTCGGGACGAAATTCTGCTTTTTCGGGACGAAATTCCGGTTATTGGGACGAAATTCCGGTTCTTCGGGACGAAATTCCGGTTTTTCGGGACGAAATTCCGGTTTTTTGGGACGAAGTTCCGGTTTTTCGGGACGAAATTCCGGTTTTTCGGGACGAAATTCCGGTATTTCGGGACAAATTTCCGGTTTTTCGGGACGAAATTCCGGTTTTTCTGGACGAATATCCGGTTTTTCGAAACGAATATCCGGTTTTTTGGGACGAATATCCGGTTTTTCGGGACGAAATTCCGGTTTTTCGGGACGAAACTCTGGTTTTTCGGGACGAAATTCCGGTTTTTCGGGACGAAATTCCGGTTTTTCGGGACGAAATCCGGTTTTTCTGGACATTATTCCGGTTTTTCGGGACGAAATTCCGGTTTTTCAGGACGAGATTCCGGTTTTTCGGAACGAAATTCCGGTTTTTCGGGACGAAATTCCGGTTTTTCGGGACGAAATTCAGGTTTTTCGGGACGATATTCCGGTTTTTCGGGACGAAATTTCGGTTTTTCGGGACGAAATTCCGGTTTTTCGGGACGAAATTCCGGTTTTTTCGGGGCGAAATTCCGGTTTTTCGGGACGAAATTCTGGTTTTTCGGGACGAAATTCCGGTTTTTTGGGACGAAATTCCGGTTTTTCGGGACGAATATCCGGTTTTTCGGAACGAAATTCCGGTTTTTCGGTACAAATTCCGGTTTTTCGGGACGAAATTCCGGTTTTTCGGGACGAAATTTCGGTTTTTCGAGACGAAATTCCGGTTTTTCGGGACGAAATTTCAGTTTTTCGGGACGAAATCCGGTTTTTCGGGACGAAATTCCGGTTTTTCGGGACGAAATTCCGGTTTTTTGGGACGAAATTCCGGTTTTTCGGGACGAAATTCCGGTTTTTCGGGACGAAATTCCGGTTTTTCGGGACGAAATTCCGGTTTTTCTGGACGAATATCCGGTTTTTCGAAACGAATATCCGGTTTTTTGGGACGAATATCCGGTTTTTCGGGACGAAATTTCGGTTTTTCGGGACGAAATTCCGGTTTTTCGGGACTAAATTCCGGTTTTTCGGGACGAAATTCCGGTTTTTCGGGACGAAATTCCGGTTTTTCGGGACGAAATTCCGGTTATTGGGACGAAATTCCGGTTTTTCGGGACGAAATTCCGGTTTTTCGGGACGAAATTCCGGTTTTTCGGGACGAAATTCCGGTTTTTCGTGACGAATATCCGGTTTTTTGAAAAAAATATCTGGTTTTTTGGGACGAATATCCGGTTTTTCAGGATGAAATTCCGGTTTTTCGGGACGAAATTTTGGTTTTTTCTGTACGAAATTCCGGTTTTTCGGGACGAAATTCCGGTTTTTCGGGACGAAATTCCGGTTTTTCGGGACGAAATTCCGGTTTTTCGGGACGAAATTTCGGTTTTTCGGGACGAAATTCCGGTTTTTTCGGGACGAAATTCCGGTTTTTTGGGACGAAATTCCGGTTTTTTCGGGGCGAAATTCCGGTTTTTTGAGACGAAATTCCGGTTTTTCGGGACGAAATTCCGGTTTTTCGGGACGAAATTCCGGTTTTTCGGGACTAAATTCCGGTTATTGGTACGAAATACCGGTTTTTCGGGATGAAATTCCGGGTTTTCGGGACGAAATTCCGGTTTTTTGGGACGAAATTCCGGTTTTTCGGGACGAAATTCCGGTTTTTCGGGACAAAATTTTGGTTTTTCGGGACGAAATTTCGGTTTTTCGGGACGAAATTCCGGTTTTTCGGGATTAAATTCCGGTTTTTCGGGACGAAATTCCGGTTTTTCGGGACGAAATTCCGCTTTTTCGGGACGAAATTCCGGTTATTGGGACGAAATTCCGGTTTTTCGGGACGAAATTCCGGTTTTTCGGGACGAAATTCCGGTTTTTTGGGACGAAGTTCCGGTTTTTCGGGACGAAATTCCGGTTTTTCGGGACGAAATTCCGGTTTTTCTGAACGAATATCCGGTTTTTCGAAACGAATATCCGGTTTTTTGGGACGAATATCCGGTTTTTCGGGACGAAATTCCGGTTTTTCGGGACGAAATTCCTGTTTTTCGGGACGAAACTCCGGTTTTTCGGGACGAAATTCCGGTTTTTCGGGACGAAATTCCGGTTTTTCGGGACGAAATTCCGGTTTTTCGGGACAACATTCCGGTTTTTAGGGACGAAATTCCGGTTTTTCAGGACGAGATTCCGGTTTTTCGGAACGAAATTCCGGTTTTTCGGGGCGAAATTCCGGTTTTTCGGGACGAAATTCAGGTTTTTCGGGACGATATTCCGGTTTTTCGGGACGAAATTTCGGTTTTTCGGGACGAAATTCCGGTTTTTCGGGACGAAATTCCGGTTTTTTCGGGTTGAAATTCCGGTTTTTCGGGACGAAATTCTGGTTTTTCGGGACGAAATTCCGGTTTTTCGGGACGAAATTCCGGTTTTTTGGGACGAATATCCGGTTTTTGGGACGAAATTCCGGTTTTTCGGTTGAAATTCCGATTTTTCGGGACGAAATTCCGGTTTTTCGGGACGAAATTCCGGTTTTTCGAGACGAAATTCCGGTTTTTCGGGACGAAATTTCAGTTTTTCGGGACGAAATCCGGTTTTTCGGGACGAAATTCCGGTTTTTCGGGACGAAATTCCGGTTTTTTGGGACGAAATTCCGGTTTTTCGGGACGAAATTCCGGTTTTTCTGGACGAATATCCGGTTTTTCGAAACGAATATCCGGTTTTTTGGGACGAATATCCGGTTTTTCGGGACGAAATTTCGGTTTTTCGGGACGAAATTCCGGTTTTTCGGCACGAAACTCCGGTTTTTCGGGACGAAATTCCGGTTTTTCGGGACGAAATTCCGGTTTTTCGGGACGAAATTCCGGTTTTTCGGGACAACATTCCGGTTTTTCGGGACGAAATTCCGGTTTTTCAGGACGAGATTCCGGTTTATCGGAACGTAATTCCGTTTTTTCGGGACGAAATTCCGGTTTTTCGGGACGAAATTCAGGTTTTTCGGGACGAAATTCCGGTTTTTCGGGACGAAATTTCGGTTTTTCGGGACGAAATTCCGGTTTTTCGGGACGAAATTCCGGTTTTTTCGGGGCGAAATTCCGGTTTTTCGGGACGAAATTCCGGTTTTTCGGGACGAAATTCCGGTTTTTCGGGACGAATATCCGGTTTTTCGGGACGAAATTCCGGTTTTTCGGGACGAAATTCCGGTTTTTCGGGACGAAATTCCGGTTTTTCGGGACGAAATTTCAGTTTTTCGGGACGAAATCCGGTTTTTCGGGACGAAATTTCGGTTTTTCGGTACGAAATTCCGGTTTTTCGGGACGAAATTCCTATAAATTGTTCAAATTTACGAAATTTTTGAATAATAGATTCGACCTGATTCGTTTGATATTAATTCTATTTATAGAAAAAATAACGCTGAATCGAGTCCAACACCCCGCACTTTAAGTTTCAAAGTTATAAACAGCATCTGAGAGATTTTTGAGTTTACTTAAAAATGCCAAAAGTAAGAAGCCCCCCTCTTTGTACAAATTTGCGAAATTTTTGAAAAATAAATTCGACCCGATTCATTTGATATTAAGTCTATTTATAGAAAAAAATAACGCTGAATCGACTCCAACGCCCCGCACTTTTAGTTTCAAAGTTATAAACAGCATCTGAGATTTTTGAGTTTTCTTAAAAATGCCAAAAGTAAGAAGACCCCCCTCTTTGTTCAAATTTGCGAAATTTTTTAAAAATAAATTCGACCCGATTCGTTTGATATTAAGTCTATTTATAGAAAAAAAACGCTGAATCGACTCCAACGCCCCGCACTTTTAGTTTCAAAGATAAACAGCATCTGAGAGATTTTTGAGTTTTCTTAAAAATGCCAAAAGTAAGAAGACCTCCCTCTTTGTTCAAATTTACGAAATTTTTGAAAAATAAATTCGACCCAATTCGTTTGATATTAAGTCTATTTATAGAAAAAATAACGCTGAATCGACTACAACGCCCCGCACTTTTAGTTTCATAGTTATAAACAGCATCTGAGAGATTTTTGAGTTTTCTTAAAAATGCCAAAAGTAAGAAGACCCCCCTCTTTGTACAAATTTGCGAAATTTTTGAAAAATAAATTCGACCCGATTCGTTTGATATTAAGTCTATTTATAGAAAAAATAACGCTGAATCGACTCCAACGCCCCGCACTTTTAGTTTCAAAGTTATAAACAGCATCTGAGATTTTTGAGTTTTCTTATAAATGCCAAAAGTAAGAAGACCCCCCTCTTTGTACAAATTTGCGAAATTTTTGAAAAATAAATTCGACCCGATTCGTTTGATATTAAGTCTATTTATAGAAAAAATAACGCTGAATCGACTCCAACGCCCCGCACTTTTAGTTTCAAAGTTATAAACAGCATCTGAGTATTTTTGAGTTTTCTTAAAAATGCCAAAAGTAAGAAGACCCCCCTCTTTGTTCAAATTTGCGAAATTTTTGAAAAATAAATTTGACCCGATTCGTTTGATATTAAGTCTATTTATAGAAAAAATAACGCTGAATCGGGTACTAAAAAATACACAGTTATGAGTCAGTACAAACAAGTATTTTATTAAATCATTGTGAGCATAAATGACTTACATTTAATAAATTTAATAGGAAATTTAACAATATTATTTGACTCTGTAAAGAATGCATACACATCATAATATGATATAATACAATAAACAAACGCTGTATAACAAATTATTTCATTATTCATTTGTTTAACAATTGATCTTTAAATGTATACTGACTTTAAATATGTACTTATATTAAATTTTTTTAAAGCTTTAAGTTACAGTCAATTATAATATATATTATTATCCGCCAAGTATGAAAAATACTTTTATACTTCGGAAAATCTAAACATCAACAAAAAAAAACAATAATAATTTAACAATTAAAACTAAATTGTTGAAACTCAATTCAGTAATGTGTACAAAAATAAATGGACAGTGAGTATCATTCTTGAATTTCCAGCGCACACGGTAAATATAATAAAAAAACATCTGTTTTAGAGACAAATTAGAATTTTTGTTACATGTTTCGTTTTTGAGCTACTTATTTTAATAATCCGCTATAATTTTGTTACCAGCAAAAACTTAAAAAAATGTTTGCATAAATTATTTTCGTTTTTTAATAATAACAAAGTTGGTGAATTATTAAAATCGGGCAAATTTCAATGTTCGCCTCTAGCTTAAAAATGATACTTTACCGAAATTCTGATTGAGTCTTGAAAAAACGGCTTATAAACACGCAGTTTTTATATAGTTACCGAAAGACCCTAGAAATATCACGAAAGTGGGACATCTGTTAATTGTCAAGATATTTAATTTGTAAATGTAGAGCTTTTGTTTATCAAACTAAAAATAAACAAAATTATGTTGCTATTTGAAACATATATGTAATACTCCTATATTGCTAGCTGGAGTCTGGAGTCGGACGAAAAGCCTACTGTGCAGACATATATATGTCTGTCTCGCAAGACGTCGAGTCTTATGCGGATGAACAATTTATAATATTAATTGATCTATGATAATAACAACGTAGTGATAATAATATTTCCGAAATTGCTATGGAAACAATGTGAATCGAATGTTGCAACGCTTGCGCACAACGAGATGGATTTCTCGACAAAGATAGAAACAGTAATTTGCTGTCTCACTTGCGGCCTGATACACTTACGGGCGCAAGCAATATAGGAGTATTACATACAGATTGTATCAAATTAAACCTGTGCATAGGGCATTCTGTGAGTAAGACAGAGATCGACACATAAAGCAATAAGTAAGAATGAGATAAATGATTGCTAATTGGATGTTACGTGGTTACTGTAAATAAATAATATTTATACAACCTAATAGCGTCATCTTTGTTTTTTCGCTCCTTTTATGCTGTAAAAATGTAAATCTTTTATCAGTTTAATTTACAGTAACCACGTAACATCCTATTAGCGATCATTTATCTCATTCTTACTTATTGCTTTATGTATCAATCTCTGTCTTACACACAGAATGCCCTATGCACAGGTTTAATTTGATACAATCTGTATATGATTTGAAACTGTATTATTCGACTGTTTTAATCAACTGTTAAACAAAACAAAATTTTAAGGCAATAATACAGTAATTCATACAAAAAAAGTATTGTATAACAATGTATAAAATACTGTTAATATTTTTTTTAATAGTATATAAAAAATTATTCTTAAAATCTAGTCTCTAAATATTAGAAATTTATATGTAATAATAAATCTTATCATAGGGAGTCTCCGGGAGATGGACTTTGATAAATAACATTTTTTTAGTTTTTTTTATTATTGATTAAGTAATAAATAATACAAAATTCTAAAAACTTTTTTTTTATCAAAGTCCGTCTCCCTAAGATAAGATTTATTATAAATACAATACTGGACACGAATATCATTTATTTCTATGTAATAAAAAAATTCTGCCAAACTTGATACAAGAGCATTATAAAAAATATTATATGCTTAGAAAAATCACAGATTGAAAAAAATAAAGGCTTTCTTCTCTTAAATTATTTACTTTGAACTTTTGTTTATCACTTGTAGACAAATATATGTCTCATTTATTCTTACTTATCAAATAAATTTTTATAATTAGTAAAAAACGTGTAAATATTATCAAATAGTCTAACTTTTGGTCAAAATATACCAAAGGAATAATAATACGGTCAACATATATCACAAGAAAAATTGTAAAAATACTTAAAATCACAGAAACGTAAACGATTATAACTTCTTCAAATCAAAAAAAAACAAAAGAGTCTTCTAATTAGGAATTATTTTGAATTAAAAACGTTTACAAAAAAAAAACGTTTTTTGCACACTGCGAAAAGTCACCTCGAAGCGACAAGTCTATAATTTTTGTAAAAAAAAATTCAATTAAAATAATAGTTGTGTCTTCAAAATAATAATATAACTACATTAAAAAAAAATAAAATAAAAATTCTATTCTTTGCAAAGAAGAAATTATATAAAATTTCCCTTGCTTTACGTAATGTTTCTAAAGAAACATAAAAAATTGAGTCTCTTTGATGGTTACAATAAATCATACAAAAAGCTAAAAATAAATTAAAACATTCTCAAGTAGTCAATTATTAAAAAAAAAAAAAAAAAATCAGTTTGCAAACCGATTGTCAGATCTTTTTAGTTTCAATTTGTTCTTGAAACAAGTGATGAATTTGTACATTTTTATAGTGTTTGAAAATTACTTTATCAAATACGACAAACTGTCGCATTCTCACTTAGAGCGAAAAAACTACACAGGTGGATTTTCCGCGGCGGACTGCACGTCCAAATCGAAACCGTGCCTACAAACGAGTGAAGCTAGACGAACGGAATCTACGTTCACTTGTTTGTAGCCACGGTTTCGATTTAGGCATGCAATTCGACGCGGAAAATCCGCCCTTATAGTTTCCGTAAGTCACTACTGGTCCAGTTTTTTCAGTCACATAGAAAAAATTTTCTAAAATAAATCATAAATTACAGCCGACTACTGCACGGAAAAATTTTTGATTACTTGGGTGCGGTGTAATTTTGTCCAGATGGATAACTAATCGGAACGGGTTGCATCTGGACGTTTACGGGTTGCTGATAATCGGGCTGCGCATAAGCTTGCGGTATTGGACCGGGCATCCATGATATGCAATACTGAGATGGATCGCAAGTTGTGTAAATGCCACCCGTCAAATTCGGATCTTGCATCGGATAGCCGTATTGATAAGGCATTGGCGCGTACGCTACGTTCCCGCCGTCAGAAGCGACCATTTCTATTGGCGATGGCTGAATATCGATGGTTGTATTTTGCTCGTGTACCGTCGTCGTTGTCGCAATGTGTTGTTGCGCAGGTGCTGACGAGGACCAGTTGTTGTCTTTCATTTGTTGCGCCGAGTACACACTAGTTTTCATTTGTTTCTTGTCCCACTGTCGTTTGTTATTCCCTGATAAAATGATAAAAATACCACAAAATGAACTGACTTGTCTGAATGAATTGTAAATTATAGACTTGTCAATTAGTTTAGAAAAGTAGTTTGTTTTAACTCCCAAGGTTACCTGAGCCTACATTGGGGTCGTCCCACATTTCTTTTGTTGGAATCTACATTACACAGATTTTGAAAAACATTTTTTAAGAATTTTTCGGAAGTTTTTCTATACTAAAAAAATGTCAAAAGTGTGTATTAACATTGGAAATGTTTATGTTCGTATATGGGGGCAGAGTTACGAGTTTTCGTTCAAGGCCAAAAGACAACGGTGTCGCGATCAAGTGAGGAGCAATCATGCAAAATTGAACAAGTGCAATTTTTTCGAAATGTGTTTTATATCATGTCTAGTTAATTGACAGGTATTTGCGACGATCTGCGGTGTTATTTTTCAGCAAATGTTAATAAATACTGTAGAAAAATCCATTTAAAAGTTAAGTAATCAAGCAAAAGTGAACGCGTATATAACAGAAGAATAATAGGGTTATTCCTGACAAAACTAAACAGTGCATTGATAAATATTGTGTGTATAATAAACAGTTAATTATGTTTCATATATGCTGTTATCATTTCCAATGTCCTCGATGGTTGCAAGGATTGCGAAATCTGTGAATTTTTTCAATGGAATTTTAAACATAGAGTTATACCACTATAAAAATGACGTAGACAATATTCAGTCTATGATTGGCTGACCACGCCCATTGATCTGTCAAATTAAGAGCAAACAACGAGGAAGATAATTTATATACATCTATTTCTATAGATAAAGAAGTGTGACTGTTTTCTACGTCATCATATAGCGATTTATTGCTGAACATTTAAAAAAATATATATTTCTTTAATTCTTGTTTGCAATTAAGAGGAAGGATGTAAGAACGAAAAAGTTGGTTTACATTATTTGTTTATGTATGAGGAATAACATACACTGTTCAAAATTATCAAATTTTGATACATGGGATGACCCCAGATAGAGTGAGACAGACGGTACACTGTACTTTTGACGTAAGCGACGGATTACAGAACATGACATACATAGAACCGGCGGAGTAAAAACATTTGCATTTTGCCCTCAACTAGTTAACAAAATGGCGAAATACAATGTTGTGTGTGTGTGTTTTTAAAGACCACCAACAGCTAAGGTTATTTGGGCCTAGCAAAAATTTATATTTTCAATTCATTATTTTTTTTTTAATAACAAATTGAAAATCCAACTGACACTTTTACCAGCTCTCGGGCTAGAACCCGGGACTTGTATTAGAGGAACCATAGCAACGCCATGTAAACAACAACATTGCTATACGCTCGGCTATTCTCAAGCCCAATGTTGTTCGGCGGATAATCGAGCGACGGATTGATGACAGAGTACTGTAAATATTTTTTTTTTAAATACACACCTGATTTCTCGTGATCATTCTTCTTTCCCTTATTAAAGTTCCCTTTACTACGCACATCCTCAGTAGAGTCTTGACTAGCGACATTTGTTGGATGTGCAACATTTGTACTTTCTGACACACTCAACTGTTGCATCTGTGTCATGATAGTTCCAGTCCCGGGCGCTTGAGTAGTAATTGACGGTCTATGATAGTAGCCATCAGCCGAATATATAGGCACCGGCGTCAGCTGCTGCCCCTGTGTTGTCACGGGAGTACCGGTTATTTCCGGCTGATGCATTTTAAATTGGTGGAAAAATTTCAAACCCATATTGAAAAAATAGCGCAGCGTCGGCATATCTGCAAAAAGTATTCATTTTTATTTGCAGTCTCGTTAACGAAACCATATTATGTCGCAGCCAAATTGCAAATTCAGTCGCTTTACAAAGAGGCTAGCCGTTTAATAAAATAGCGCTGTTTCGTGAAAAACCGGCCAAGTACGAGTTCCACTCGTGCGCACAGGGTTCCGTACCATATTTTTTTCTTATTGCTTCTCCAAACGCCCTCTTCTCTTTTTCGAAATGCATACGAACATTACCGACAGACAAACAAAGCGGCAGAAATCAGGGATGAGTAAAAATTAAAAAAAAAAATATAAAATTCGGCTCATCCCACAAATATTAATTGTAGAATGTTTTTTCGTTGGAGAGCAGCCAATTATATAATTGTTTCGAAACATATTGGAAAAAATCATTTTACCAACCAGTGGTCACAGTTCAGGATTCTAACCTGAACCTTTCCACTTTCGCGGCGGAATGAGCTTACAATACTCAATTGTGACAAGATTGCTAAATTAACATTCTCCTTATATGCATTAAAGGGTGTTCGAAATAATTTTTACTTTCATGCTGGGCTCTCGCTGGTTCGAGGAATCACTTCATATTACAGCTATTGAATTAGCATATATGAATTGACACTCGCATGTAGTGAAAATCTATTGATTCTGAAGCATATAAGGAGAATATTAATTTAGCAATCTTTTCACGGTTGAGTATTGTAAGCTCATTCCGCCGCGAAAGTGGAAAGGTTCAGGTTTGAACCCTGACTGTGACCACCGGTTGGTAAAATGATTTTTTCCAATATGTTTCGAAACAATTATATAATTGGCTGCTCTCCAACGAAAAAACATTTTTCAATTGCATTTCAGCCGTATAAAACTATTATTTATTTTAATTGTAGACTTTTCTTTACGTATTTTAGAAAAAATAATAGAATTATGTCGAGGAAAACATTATAAAATAAAAAACAATTAGAAAAAAAAATTACGATTACTAATATTTCTATTTTATTTACTTCAATTTGATAAGTGATTTGTACTAATTTATGCAGTCATCAAAAATTCTAAGAAAATTATATAATTATATTATGAGTGTAGCAATGCTGTTGTTTACATGGCGTTGCTATGGCTCCTCTATTACAAGTCCCCAGTTTCCGGGTTCAAGCCCGAGAGCTGGTAAAAGTGTCAATTGGATTTTCAATTTATTATTAAAAAAAAAATAACGAATTGAAAAATATGTATTGGTGCTAGGCCCAAATAACCTTAGCTGTTGGTGGTCTTTAAAACACACACAATTTATAATCTATATATATAAAACAGTTCCGTTACTGACTGATTGATTGACTGACAGACAACGCCCAGGTCAAACCGCTGAAGATATAAACTTGAAATTTGGACAGTAGGTTCCTTTTGTGACGTAGGCACCCACTAAGAAAGGATTTTTCGAAATTCAGCCCCTAAGGGGGTTAAATAGGCGATGAAAGTTTGTATGGAAATTCGTCGTTTTTGAAGTTAGAAGCATGAAATTTTGCACAGGAGTTTCTTATATAACGTAGGTGAGCACTAAGAAATTTTTTTTTGAAAATGCATCCCCTAAAGGGGTAAATAGGGGATGAAAGTTTGTATGGAAGTTCATCATTTTTGAAGTTAGAAGCATGAAATTTTGCACAGGAGTTCCTTATATAACATAGGTGAGTAATAGTGTATTAATAAAATTGGATCGAACGAGCGAAGCGAGTGAGTTATGTATTATTAATATTCGAGCGAACGAGCGAAGCGAGTGAGTAATGTATTAATAAAATTCGAGCGAACGAGCGAAGCGAGTGAGTATTGTATTATTAATATTCAAACGAACGAGCGAAGCGAGTGTGTAATATTGTATTATTAACATTCGAGCGAACGAGCGAAGCGAGTGAGTTATGTATAATAAAATTCGAGCGAATAAACACCACCAGCCCAGCTTCGCTTCGCAGGAGGAGAATTTTTCGCGGGGGGGGATAATAAATCATAAATCGAAAAATACGTGGGCGAAGCCACGGGTAACGGCTAGTTATATTATAAAATAACTTACCATAGAGTGGTAGATCTGATCCGTTAGGCTGCATCGACAGAGGAACGTTATAATTGATGTTAGTTCCGGGACAACACGGTTCCATTCCTCCATGGTGACCGACATATATGTACCCGTTACGTACGATATTACCGGTCGGTATTGCCGAATACCCATACGGCATTCCTTCGGGAATCGCAGCTACATAGTGCTGTTGATGCTGCTGGAAAGCCTGTTCGTCTGATGGCGCAACAGGTTCGTACTGCTCCGACTGAATCGGGCTTGGTGTCGTAGTATTGACAGTTTGCGATGTCGGATGGAACACTTCGCCGGGACGCCATAAGCGCGAATGTTCTTGCGAATTATTGTGATATACTGATGCTGGCATCACGGCGTACTTTAGCGTTGTTTCCTGCATAAATTGATAATTAGATCTACAATTCCCGAATTCTCCCGATCTCTGCCTTACCAGCCATGTTACATTTTTATTGCGCATCTCAAAAAATTGTTCCAAGATTTTAAGATGAACTGAGTATGCAATTTGAAAGCATAATATTATAATTTTATTTTAAATATTATTAGAAGTGCCTTACTTCAACAAAAAAAAAATGCGTTTTTCATTAAAAAAAAAAGTTTTTTTCCGTCATAAAAAAAAAACAGCTTTTTTCCGTCGATAAAAAAAAAAACGGTTTAATAAAAACATTAAAGTGCACAAGGGGAAGCATTACTTTAGATTTCCCCCTTACTTATGACGGTAGAAAGCAGTAAAGTCCAGGAGGGGAAACGCTGACTTATCGAGCATCTCCAATTTAAGACAGAGTGCTCTGAACTGGATTTAAAGCGGTCTACTTACGGTTTGAAAAGCGGTGAGCGCTTTAAATATATTCACATCTTTTCGATTGTCGCCTTTTTCAATTTCTTCATTTTTGTTATAGTCAACAGTTTTGTTAATTTTCGTAGACTTGATTAATTTCGCTTTTTTACTACTCTTTTCTAAAAATAAATAAATAAATAATGAAATAAAAACAAACAAATTATTGCTTTCATTCATAATCATGGCCGCCACGGGCCTTCTGAAAAAGTAACTAACTTTCGATTAACGTGTGGAATGATTCCCGACAATAATTTCTGAACGGTTTCAGAGGCACTGGCCACGGGGTCGCTTGAGGCAACGGTTCTAGCTGAGACCGTTCCACCGTCATCAGTTTTGCCAAATCTTCAATGTAGACAACGCACGGTTGCGGGACATTCTTTTCATTGTCCGGAGACAGGCTCTGTATGTAACACAGGTGCGTTTGTTCGTTACAATTGTTGTCTTTCAAATGCACAATGCACTTGACTCCTTCGCGTAAGTCTGTGCCTCCTGTGTACCACTGACTGTATCGAATTTCTGAAAACATGTCATAATTGAACATTATATTTTTTGTTTGTTCCTTTTTTACCCGACTGCGAAGCAAAGGAGTGGTAATGTGGTTAACAGTCTATGTATGTATGTTCCTTTGAAGCACTATACAGACCAAACGCCTGGGCCGATTTTTATGATTCACACGTCAATCGATTCCCCTTAGTCCGGCGAGTGTCACTGAAGACATGACGTTAGTGAAAATTCAATATGGCGACTACAGGACGCCATATTGTGAAAATGAAAAAAATGAAAATCAACAAACTATGTCAAGTGGGGTATCGTTGAATAGGTATTTAAAAATCATTTTTAGTTTTCCCTCAACATTTTTCGATTCGACTGACCGTTTAGGATCTATATCGATTTATTTTTAACTAAAAACATTTGAAATAAAAAATTTATTAAAAAACAAAAAACCCGACTGCGTAAAAATCGAACTTAAAAGATGGAAACAAGATCAAATGATAACATGCAGTCGGAGGCATAGTAGTAACAAATTGAACAGAAATAACTCCGACTGCATGTTATCATTTGATCTTGTTTCCATCTTTTAAGTTCGATTTTTACGCAGTCGGGTTTTTTGTTTTTTAATAAATTTTTTATTATAGACGCTTAACTGAAGTCGTCATTAGCGTCCTTTTTTACAACTGGGTTTAAATGAGCAAGTATTGTAGCTCCCATTTGATTTCCATGTCTTTTTGGTTTAATAAATTTTTAAATGAAGATGGGCACATGAGAAACGTAATATACAGATTGTATCAAATTAAACCTGTGCATAGGGCATTCTGTGTGTAAGACAGAGATTGATACATAAAGCAATAAGAAAGAATGAGATAAATGATTGCTAATAGGAAGTTACTGTGGTTACTGTAAATAAATAATAACGAACAACCTGATAGCGTCATCATTGTTTTCTAAAGTAAAAATAGTCACTACTGAAATTATTGATAAAATGGCAATTTATGCTGTTCGGGAAAAAATCCAAATAATTAATTGGTTTTATGGTGGTAATTCAAACGCCGACATAATAAAATTATTTGTAGCTGCCTTTGAAAATAGACCGTCTCTTTCTGTCACAACAATTGGGTTTTTAAATGAATTTTTTTTTTTACTTAAATGAAGGACCCATACAAGTTTTATAGCAAAACTGTTTTTATTTAATTTTTTTGCTTACTAATTAAAAAGTTATATTTAAATAAAAATTAATTTTTAAACTCAGTTCCGATAACGCGCCGAAAGAATCCGAACGCGTGTGACGTCATTATGTTATCTATGGTCTTTGTATCCATGGTTACCAAGTCAAAAATTTATTATTTTTGATAGTATGTGTAATACATATACACAAATACCAACAAATGCAGACACATTTTAACATAACGACGTCACAAACATTCCTGGCGCGTTTTGAAGTCACGTGATATTTTTTTAATTAATTTTTAGTAATTTATCTATAACTTTAAAAAATGTTTTCCTTTCGATTTTCAATATTATTTATGTTAAATTATTAGAAAAAATTAAAAAATTAATAATTTTTTTTAAACTTAAATACCTAATTCGCAATGTCATAGCAGAATTTGAATCAAATGGTTGCCTATCTACGAAATATTATGGTTTAGTTGCTTTAGTTGGTATACTGGTAAAAGATTTACATTTTTACAGCATAGAAGGAGCGAAAAAACAAAGATGACGCTATTAGGTTGTATAAATATTATAGCAACTTCCTATTAGCGATTATTTATCTCATTCTTACTTAATACTTTATATATCGATCTCTGTCTTACACACAGAACGGCATATGCACAGCTTTAATTTGATACAATCTGTAGATGGCAGCAGCCACCTAAGTTAAAGTTCTATCATTGGTTTTCATAGAAAAACCGCGCGATCAAGTTTTTCCCCTCTGATAGCATGCAACCCCTTCTTTTCAGTTCCGGATCTTTTGGAAATACAAAACCTCAATGAATTTAACATTGGTAAACACAGCACATCGGCATTGTCAACGATTTATTATTTTAAATAAACTTATTCTGTACACACTACTATGAACTGCCCACAGACCGAGGTGGTTATATAGCTGGCGCCCCTAGCGGTCAAGTTTGGCAACTTACCCCTGCGAACTTCATTCCACGTATCGAACTCAATGTTTCTATAAATTGTTGGATCGAGAGCTTTGGCGACTTTAAATGAAAAAGGCAAAATGCCTTTGATTATCATATTTCTCAAAGCGTCTTCCGTTTCGTTCTCGCTGTTACAGTTATTGTCGTTCAAATCAACGCACTTCAATTCCGTGTTTGTTTTATTATTGTTGAGAACGTTGATGTCTTTAATATCTTTCGTTCCCAACATAAAACCGATCATCATATCCAAATCTTTTATTTTAAATACACTTTCGTACAGATGCCTGTAAACAATTGCTGCAGAAAGAGAAAAAGTGGGATAGGTAGATATAAAAACAAAAATAAAGATAGTTACTTCTTACCACAGCAGTTTTATTGATGGATGTACACTTCGAAATGTACATACATCATAAAAATGGCTAGTGAGTCCGCGGGTCTAGGCTAGTATGTAATCCTTACTAATATTATAAATGCGAAAGTAACTCTGTCTGTCTGTTACCTTTTCACGCCTAAGCCGTTGAACAGATTTAGATAAAATTTGGCAAGGAGATAGATTGCATCCTGAGGAAGGACAGGCTACTTTTTGTCTCAAAAAAAAAATCGGCTTCGCCCGAGTGAAAAAGTAATCTCTGGAACTGCTGAACCGATTCTAAAAATTCTTTCACTATCCCTGAGCGATATGGGCAATATTTTATTTTGAATCTCGCGTGAGCGGGGGGGGGGTTAATAAATCATAAATTCTTATTTCTGGAACTACTTATACTGAACCTATTCTAAAAATTCTTTCACTAATAGAAAGATACGCAGGGGGAGAGATTCTCGCGGGGGGATAACAAATTAACAATATACTAAATATACGTGAGCGGAGCAATGGGTGACCGCTATTAAATCATAATTTCATACCACCCGGGCGAAGCCGAGACGGGCCACTAGTATATATATAAATGTTAACTTACATTGACAAAATGCTGCATTTTCTATGTGCTCGATGTGAAATATTGATTCGTAATGATCCACAGTAGTTTTACAAACAAGAAACTTGTCTGGTAAATTCCTTTCCGTAACATTATTAATTTCTTGTTTTAGACCATCAAATATAATTACATCACGTCTGTCAAAAACAAAAGACAGATAAGTTTGTAACATACTAAAATCTTACGTTACCTACTTAAGTTATTTTTTATTGTATCTGTACATAGAGGACAGAGATAAAGGAGACTGATCTCGGCAGGCCGCAATGCGAAACGCGTTCCGAAAACCGATGACAGTAAGGGTTTGTAAAAAACTTTACGCGCGGCGCTGTAGTTATAAGGCCCCGAGTCTCATCCTTCTGCATGAGGCCAGTCCCCATGATTCTATGAAAAAATCCACGGCATTGTTTACTGTCAGTTAACTTGATCGATTACTTTCTTGTTTAGTTTATTTTTGTACAAAAAACAATATTCAAATCGGTCGGTTACCCACACTACTTGAGTCGGAATAGGAACCCTTATTTCCTTCACTTTTTAGACAATGGCGAATGCATTGAGATTAGTCTCCTTTCTCTCTATCCTCCATGTCTTTATTTTTTATTTATTGTAGATTATAGACGCGTCGACATCTAACGTCATTAGCGTCTTTCAACTACACTAAATAACAACTAACTTAAAACTAAATAACATCACAAAACATCCATGAGCATAGGTGAGATTCGAACCCACGGCAGTCCAATTTAGAGGTTGCGGCACCAAGCATGCTAACCACTAGGCTATACTGCCCTCTCGATAACAATGATTTATAACTGACTCACTCATATATCAAACTTGCTATAACAATTTCTATTCGTCCACAGATTATTTGATGACATTCGAGTTTTCTTACGTATTCTTCGTAAGGAATATCTACAAACACTTGAAGGGCATCCCGATGCTTCTTCATATAATTTATACATTCGTTTCTCACTTTTTCATGGTGTCTTTGGGTTGAATAAACCTGTTAAACAATTACTCTTTAATGCATTGACTAATAATAATAATAATGCGTTTAACGTCCGTTTCTCGACATTATGTGTCATAACAGACGCCATTCGCACCATTACTATTTTTCCACTTTTACCACTTTCCCGTTGTTTTCTACATTTTTTAAACTTCAACTTTTTTTTATTTTATTAATAGCAATGTGCGAATGGAGGAATGATAGAAAATTAGGATAAGGTTGGCAATTTCGGGAGCATAGGAGTTTGACAGGTAATCGGCCATGGCCTTGAATAAGAAACCATCTCGATATTCATCTGAAATTATTGAGGAAAACCATGGAAAACCTCAAACAAGATGGCTGGTACAGGAATTACCGTTTCTCGGCGTGAGGCAGTAGGAAAAAGTCCTAGCCACATCTACCCCCGCCGGGATTCGAACCCAGTACTGTCCCAATGCGAGTCTAGTGCTGTACCACTAAGCTACATCGCTGGGTTAATGCATTGACTACCGATTACGTCTTAGGAGATACGATTAGGTATTTTTTAGTTTTCCGGGAAAGAAGTTGACAAAAATAAAATTTTGCAATGTTCACCACTGTTTTTAACACACTTTTTGATGTAGGGCAATGTCTATGTTCGCGGGTATATGCCACTCACTTTGACTTACTCATACAACGTCCTTTATGAAACATGCTAATCGATAACTTTGTAAAAAATAAAGATATAACGATGTTTGAGGTGTAATTAAAAGTTTATGAAGACCCTTTCAATTATTTAAATGTGCGTTTGTTAGTTTATTTAGCATACAATTAAAAAAAAAAACATCGACAAATGTAGGTATACATTGAAATATTTTTTTCAAAGGAAGTAGTCCTACTGAAAATATTAGGGTATAATCAAAATCAAAACTCCCTTGGTCCGTTCAATTTTGCAGCCTAAACGTAAGAAGTCTCATATTTTTTTTAACATTTAAAAGAATAATTATTTCCTCTGTTGAAGCCGCCCTAGGCCCGGGCCTAAGCCTAAATCCACTCTTGCTACGGTCCAAAACTACAAAAAAATATGTGCCACAAATAAATTTAAAAACAAATTCAATCTACGCCTTTTAAAACATAGCTAAAAATTAAAAAAATAAGGCGACATAACTAACAAATTATGGGTCTGAGAGAGTTTTAGACCGTAGTTTCATGTTCTATTGATTATTGTGCAAAATCTTAACTCGATCCATTAAGCGGTTTTTAACGAAAGCTATGCTCAATGCTGAAGAACATTTTCCCTTTCGAGAAAATGTGTTTACCTACAGATAAAACCCTTATTTGCAAAACGCCTAGTCAGCTTAAGAAAAAAATAATGAACAATATAGATATTTAAAAAAACAACAAAATAAACAGTATTAATAAATGCCAAAATGTACTCTTATTAATTTTATATCGCGATCAATGCCTACACATATCGGCAACTCTATTAGGCAGTATCTCAACAAAGGGTTAATTAATACGAATTAATATCAACAAAAATTGCTGATTCGGTAAAATTACAGAATATATTTTTGGTGTGATAAGTTTTAAAAACTTACTTGTTCAGAAATAACCCGAAAAAGACAAGTTTCATCTCTTGCTGTACATTTGCGGTAAAAGCCTAGTGACTCAAGCCACTGATCCACTTTGCGGTGACTACGTTTAAATTGCTTAGACATTTCAAAACCTTAAAAATACAAACGGAAAGTATAAAACACAGTACTGTGGTATAAAATCAATTATCAATCCAACATTACAACTGAAAACATGAACAAAACTCTATTATAAACTTTGTATTTTCACATTATTTTACAATTTCAGAAAAATTGACTTATGAAGAGTTCGAACCTAACAAAAGACGTAATTTAATTGAAATTTACCTGATTATTCGCCGTAATAATAAAATAATCACAGGAACTTATTTAATTAACACTGTTAGCTTCAGCCTTTAAAGAATAAATCATTATTTCTCGAATTCTTGCACTTGCAATATCCTGTTAAATCCAGCAACTGGCATTTGTTAAAGTTTCATTTTGTTTTTTTGTCTATGATTTCATTTAGGCGGGTTCAAAAAGAACCCCTGTTTTTAAAGAGCTACTTTTCATTAGTAGTTTTTACAAATTTACTCTTAAGCAAACTGAACTTCCATTTAATTTATCACTTGAATAAAGTTTTTGCTTTTGTTTGTTATTGAAATATTAGAGTGTAACACAAAAATCAAATAAAATTTAAAAATAATCCTTTGTGCGTACAATCGGGTAAAAAAAGGAGTACAGTAACCCTTTGAGTAAACCAGAGTAAACTAATTTTTTCTTTGACTATGGATTTTTCTAGTTTTTGAACAAATTGTTTTATGTTGACAACACTGACACACACGGGAAATCCCCTGTTCAATTATTAAAAATTTTGATATATTTCGTTTATAACGCGGATGAAGACAGATATAGTTAATAGGGCCGCCTGTCCTTGTTCCACTAGTCTTCATAGACTGTACGACAGACAGGTAGCCCTATTCAGAGAACAGATACATGTTCTATTAACTGTTTCTTTACTCGCTAACAGCGCGTCAGTTCACGTTCCAGAATTTCTATATTTCAGTGTTTATAACGGATTACTTATTATGAATTTGAGAAATAAGACATTTTACAATAATTAAATTTTATAAAAAAAACAAACTAGTGATTTAGTAGACAAATTTATATACACAAGGCTACATTCTAACACCCATGATTAAAATTAACAAGTAAGAACTTACCTGATAGCCATGAGAACATTAATATTTCTGTAATTTTTCAAATTTGATTTTGTAAACATTAAAAAAGTACAAATTTGATTTAAAAAAATTTTATTTTAAGCACCTTAATATTATCAGAATATAATGCGTTGATAATACATTTTATATGCATATGTCTTTAGTTCTTTCAAGTTTTTATATAAAAAAATTATCAAATATTGTATAAACGTTACAAAATTGTATATAAATTTATCATATTATTACATCAGTCACTAAAAAAAAATGAAACCTGTATAAAATGGGTAGTATAAATCAGAAAATTATTGTGACCTAGTTTGAATTTATAAATAAAAAAAGGAATGTGTAAAGTTTAGGAAAAATTCACAACGAATTTTGGCACAAATTCCCACAAAAAATTGCCCGCACTGTTATTTATAAATTTTATTCCATAAACGTAGAATAATGGAGAAACCATGAATAACCAATATATTTTTATCACATTATTACTATCATCCCGGTTTCTTGTAAAACCCGCATACTTGCAAATGTTTAAACAATTGACTATCATGACAGTAAAAATCTTGCCAATCACCCAATCTATGTAAACGCAAATTTGATTCGTTAACCAAGGTCACAATAAACCATTTTGAATTATGGATTTCACATTTAAATTTTTGTATAAAAAGCTGACTAAAAGATGTTGATTATATATTATTGTAAACCACATTAATTATTTCAAATATTTTATCATCGTTCATTGCGGATAACTTTTCGCTAAATATGTCATTTTA
The DNA here is from genome assembly GCA_039654895.1 of Mongoloraphidia duomilia. Taxonomy (NCBI): domain Eukaryota; kingdom Metazoa; phylum Arthropoda; class Insecta; order Raphidioptera; family Raphidiidae; genus Mongoloraphidia; species Mongoloraphidia duomilia. The sequence continues at coordinate 82,244,278 of CM077516.1, read as the reverse complement.
AAACACTAATCTGATGAATAATATTACCAAACAAGGATTTTTGAGCAATATTTAATTAAAACAACAAATCAATGCAAAAAATATTCGTTGTTTATTGATACTTATTTAGGAAAACTAACTGAAAAAGGATGAAAAGCGATTAGAACCTACAAATATAAGATTTTCCGTCTCTTTTATAAACGCGTCTTTTGTCACACAATCATCAAAATATTATCACAAAATTTTATTTAAAATAACAGACGAATGCTTCTAACCTCTAATAAACGATGATTATAATTTTAAGAGATATCAAAGATTTCAAATTCGAATATCATATAAATAACTAGATGAAAATAAAATTATAAAATTACAAATATATAAGATTATATCATAATGAAGCACATTACAATTTTTATGATGCAGTTATTTTTTTTCAATATAGTTACAAATTAAGTAATCCAAGAGAGTCTTTTGTTTTATATTTTTTTTTAAATATATTTTTGTATTTATTTTTAGAATGACTTAGTATAAGTTGGATGACTCAAGTTCTACTTATTTTTGAGTCTACGCTACGGTTTTCTCTTGTTCGATAGCTTCCTTAGTTGGTAGAGAATTCTTTTCGCACGTTTCCGTATGCTTCAATTTGCTTGTATCAAAGTTCTCGATTCCAGAAATCAATTTTTGCTGGCCCTTCTCTTGTTCGATAGCTATACAACAAACACAGTAATTTTCTATAATATAAATCTCAAAGCATAAGAGAAAAGTTACATTTATAATCAATTTTGCACCAGTGTCAATTAACCAGTTAATTACATCTTATTCGTAGATATTTGTCAACTTACGTTTGAAAAAAAAAATATTAAATCTGATCTGTCAAATTGGTGGTTTAAACAACAAATCAAAGCAGATTTTTGTGAAAGTATAAACTTATTTCACATTGATTGATTGTTATTATGGTTTAAACTCTGATAAGGTCAATTAGTAACATAACTTTAAAAGATAGATGATAAACAAGTACTGACATTGGTTCTCAAATTTTATAAAAGAAAGTGACTCCTATAAATACTATACATTTTAAAAGACAAACTTTTATTTTTAGTCACGATTAACCTTTCGAACATGTTTAGCTTTCGAAGCAGTTATTTTTCATTTAGTTATAAGGGATTACCAACCGTTAATTTTATGAAGCATAGCGAACGGAAGGTGGGATGCTAAAGCAGATATTTATAGATTATTACCTGCGGGATCAGGCAAACTGTTCTTCTCGCAGGTGGTTGCACGTTTCATTGTCGACTTGTCAAAGTGTTCGACACCGTTTAATAAGTTCTGGTGCACTTTTTCTTGCAGAACAACTGAACATGCAAAGCATTCAATCAATTAAAACGGCATGCATTATAATATAAAAATCCGATTTTAAATTATTATCGTGTCCCAGGGATTGTGCAATATAGCAAATATATATAATAGAAAACATTATCAAGGATCAAGAGTCCGACTGAATAATTGGCTTTGGCCACACTCGGCCAAAAATGAACAATAGGCAAAATAATTAGCTTTGGCCAAAAAAGGATTCGCTGAAGTCGAAAGTTCGTTTAAACTTTAAAGCCCATTAACTATGTGCGGGCTGCAGCCGACATCTAGCATGTCGCTGTGAAGATTTTACTTTACTTTACAATTTGCACTCATAAAAATATCTCTTCTGTTTTTGAAACATTTTTTCTTCAAACATTTTTTTAACGAAGTGTGGTTTTGGTTGAAAAAATCACCTTCGGCCGGACTCTGATAACAATTAACAATAGACCATCAAATTAACAAGTGTGGCATACATTTTACTTGTTTATTTACATTCGAACTGTAACATAAAAATTACGATTTTTTTTATAATTCTTTACATGGAAAATATTTCATTAATTGAAAAAATTTTTTTCGTCAGAAAGCAGCCAATTATAAAATTGTTTCGAAACATATTGGAAAAAATCATTTTACCAACCAGTGGTCACAGTCAGGATTCTAACCTGAACCTTTCCACTTTCGCGGCGGAATGAGCTTACAATACTCAACTGTGACATGATTGCTAAATTAATATTCTCCTTATATGCTTCAGAATCAATAGATTTTCACTACATGAATTGACGCTCGCATGTAGTGAAAATCTATTGATTCTGAAGCATATAAGAATATTAATTTAGCAATCTTGTCACAGTTGAGTATTGTAAGCTCATTCCGCCGCGAAAGTAGAAAGGTTCAGGTTAGAATCCTGACTGTGACCACTGGTTGGTAAAATGATTTTTTCCAATATGTTTCGAAACAATTATATAATTGGCTGCTTTCTAATGAAAAAAAATTTTTCAATTGCATTTCAGCCGTATAAAACTATTATTTATTTCATTAATATTTTTTAATACTAATCATTTCTCCAATGAAAAATATTCTCAAAAATGTGCGATTTATCTTTATTTCTTGATAAAAATGTATTTGTTAACGTGTTAAGTCTGGTCTGTTGGTCTTTTAATTAAGACTGGTGTATTCTAGCGAATTAAAATTAATGAGAGCTATTAAATTTTTTTGATTATAATAATTTAGCAGCATTAATTAAAAATTGTTGTCAAGTAAAAATTGAATAGGCAATCCAATTTAAAATAAAAAAAAAACTAAATATAATTAGATGTACAAACAGCTAAATCAAATGTCATACAAGTTGCAAAATTAAAATGGTGACTTCAAAAAACAAATGCAACAGAACAAACAATTGGCAATCTGTGTTAAATCGTGCATCACAATGCATTAACATTCAAAATGGTGTAGCAAAATATGAATAATAATAAAAAATTACCATCTTTGTCCGGTAATGGATTCTTCTCGTTGGTTTCCGTATGCTTCAGTTTCGCCGGGTCAAATTTTTCAATGTTTTCAATAAGAGTTTGCTGCGTCTTCTCGGCAGCTACATCTACAAAAATATTTAACATGTTTTTTAGTTAAAACAATAGAAATACGATTTTATTAATATTTAACTAAGTGGACCATGAAATTATTGTTTGTTAGTTTTAAACTCTGTTACAGTAAACTTCGTTGGTAGTACTGAAAAATAAAGTTTTATACACCAGCACTTAAAAATTTTCAAAAATAAATTGCATGATTTTTAACAAAATAAAACAGACAAGTAAAACTCTAAAAATTTCTCAAAAAGGACAACTAATTTCGAAAATATTTTTGAGCTGGTGTAAAAATTATATTTGTGAAATATATACAAAATCGCTAGAGCAATTTTCGAGAAAATCGCAATTTTCGATTGCCATTCATCAGCAAGCTACCCTTATTTGGTGGAGTAGAAGAAAAATTAAAAAAAACATGAGGAATCTCCTAAAAATCCCAACTTTCAATATGTCGAACGGATATCTAAAATTCGCTTTTCGGTATGTAGGGACCACGAAAGTTTTTTTCTTTTTTCCACGATTAACAACACTCTCTCCACTCCTATGGTCGCTTAAAAGTACAAATACCATCTATACATAGTATAAAAGGAAGTCGCAATAGGTGTCTGTCTGTCTGTACCGGCTAAACTCGAGAACTATTGAACGGATCTGAATGCGGTTTTTACAAATCGATAGTTTTTTTTGGGGCTTCGCTCAGGTGCAAATCAAATTGAATCGATTTGGGAAGAGGTTATAATAACTGTCTGGCGCAAACAGGATTGATTCCAAGTTGAAGAGCGAACGAGCGAAGCGAGTGGGTAAAATATTAACTCGATTGAACGAACGAAGCTGAGATCTCGAAATTAAAGAACTTATTTAAAGGGAGTTTTAAGATACCAAAATTAAATCTACGCGGGCGAAGCCCTACCGGGCAGCTAGTGAACTTATAAAATGAGATTTTCGAAGTCTAGTCTTGATATTTTTAAAGTTATGAGAAAAGTAAATGTTAAAAATTTTAGACGTTCACTTGTTAAACAATAAAAATAAATAGGGTAATTAACAATGTGAACAAAAATTAGTAAAATACAATAGAAACAAAACTAATTAGCAAAACTGAATAATTCATGTATGAAATAAGTATAATATGTGATAATCAGAGCACAACTGAACATGTGGGCCCCGAAGAGACAGAACCCATCGGTGTAGTTCATTCAGTCAGTCATTCACCGATGCATGAGGCACAATGTAGTGTATTATGTCTGCACGATCAGGGTTGTAGCTCGAAATTTAAATTGCGCGCTACATTTTTTTAATAGTTTTCTTAACGTAACTTCTGACACAGTTTACAGATTGCATTTTTTTTTCATCATATTCATCCCTACATGCTCCTGATTACAGCCCTATATACGAGGTCGCCATTGGCGTAACTAGGGGGGATCTGGATCCCATGATCTACTTTACTTCGCCCAAATATGAACCGTGAGTTTAATAATCCATGAAACCAAATTTATATAAGTAGGTACAGTAGAGTCCGTCTATTACGACTTCGTTTATAACGACTAACCGTTTTTAGCGACGTAAATGCAAACTCAAGTTAGGTTTCATATATATTATATAGTATAGTATATTATATTGTATATATTATGCGTCCGCTTTGTGCGTCGTCCGGTTAATACGACATAATGTCGCCGGTCCCTTGAAAGTCGTTCTATCCGGATTCTACTGTATATGGAAATGTAATAAGTTCAGCGGCAAGGTCATTCGCCATACAAGGACAAAAAATATCCATGTGTCAAATTTCGTGTTTCTTAACTCAAGCAGTTTTGGAACAAGCCTTTAAAGGTGCATTTTCATGTGACGCTAGACGCTGGCGTCTAGCGTCAAATGTGGTCACGTGACATAAACGCCATCTTGAAAAACTAGCGTCAAGTTCCAGCGTCAAATTTTAGCGTCAACAGACAGCAAGGTTTTGACAGTTGTAAACTTGTAAAGAGAGCGTCAAATAAAGACATCCATAAATCAAAACCCTGGTGAATTTGTTATAATAATTAATAAATAAGCTCTTTGTAAATTTATTAACAGAAAAGACAATGTCTGAATACGATTATCAAAAATGAAATTCCCATATTTTTGACTTAAATAACCGGCGAAAGTACACAAATTATAAGGAATAAAAATTAAAAATATAACTATGCTTACTTTTTTATAGGTAATTATATGCACTACCAGAATATGAGAAAAAAATAAATTGTATCTTGAGAAATTTTAATGTTTTTAGTATTCAATAAAAAAAATTGTTTTGTTCTAAGTGAGACGGGAATTTTAATTAACCATCGAAAAACCATCAGGTGATAGTATTTTCCTTAATAAATAGGTACTTTCGAAGTAATAAAATCAATGGGTTAAATTCGTAGAATCAACCCCCTAGTAGCAACATAAAGCAATTCTTTAGCAAGCCTGTGTGTTGATACTTGATGCACAACTCAGTACCTAGCTGTAGAAAACTCGTATCATTAATGACCAGAGACAACTAATGACGCCAGCGTAAAAGCTAAACAATGTTTAGCTTTGACGCTACATTTTTTTCAATATGGCGTTTATGTCACGTGACCACATTTGACGCTAGAAGCCAGCGTCGAGCGTCACATGAAAATGCACCTTAACTCGAAAAAGCACCCCCTCCTCGAACATTTTTTTAAGAATAGTATTTTTTCTCTAGATTAAAGTTTCAGACCTAAGTGATTTCAGAGATACCTTTCAGGAACACTAATATTTTCGTGTTTCTAACTCTCTAATTTGGAAAAACCCCTTCTTAGTGGGCGCTTGCGTCATAGAAGAATATACTCCCCAAATTTCATGTTTCCAGGTCCAGGGATTTGGGCTGGGCGTTGACGAGTCAGTCAAGGCATTTGTTTTTAACAGACTTCAAAAAAGGAGGTGGTTCTCAATTCGGTTGTATTTTTTTTATGTTTGTTACCTCATAACTCAGTCATTTATAAACCGATTTTGAAAAATTTTTTTTTGTTTGAAAGGATATACTTTCAGATTGGTCCCATAGAAATTTCATCAAAATCGGTTCAGTAGTTGGGCTGATTTTAATAAAAGTGAGTAACGGCGTGTGATTCTTTAAGGTAAATGTCACTTTTTGACACATCAGACAGCGTAAGAAAGTCGGTTTAATAAAAGTGAGTAGCGGTGTGTGATTCTTTTAAGGTAAATGTCACTTTTTGACACTAAAAAGTAAAAAATAAAAAACTTTTTAACAAAAAAAAACCTCCTTCAAAAAACCACTAAAAAGAGGAAAATAATGAAATTTTGAGGTCTGTGCCAATTTAATAAAATATGAAGTTGGTTAAAAAGAAGATATTAATCACTATACTATACTTTTTAACCGACTTCATATTTTATTAAATTGGCACAGACCTCAAAATTTCATTATTTTCCTTTTTTTAGTGGCTTTTTGAAGGAGGTTTTGTTTTTGTTAAAAAGTTTTTTATTTTTTTATATATTAAAATTGCTACTAGTGACATCTCATAGCGACTTCAAAACTGTCATAAATATGCATTATCCTTGATTGTGGAGTGTTTGGTACGCAAATTTAACGCGGGTATATGAAGGTATATAAAATCGCAACTTTTTATGGCAAAAAGTTCAAAGCCTGAAAATGGTTGTAACGTCAAAAGGGTTCCATTTACTATCGACCCAATACTAAATAATAACCAATGGATTAAAAAAATTACTGAAATTAATTTTAGGTTAAGTTCACTCTTTTAGCAATTAGTAATATTAATTTTTGGTAGTAAGAATTATTTTTCAGCCCAGCACCTCTGCTCGGCTTACCATCAGCGTTCGGTAATACGATCTTCTCACGTGTATCGGTTCGCTTCAAGGAGGACTGTTGGAAATTTTCAACACCGGCAATAAGGGCACTGTGTTGTTTTTCTTGTGCTACATCTAAATAATATATAAATAGTAGATATAGACATGCAAGTTATATACAGTAGCTCTATTAAAAACGGCATTTTCTACGTGTAAAACAAAAGCGGAAAGAAGAAAAGTACTTTAAAATAAATACATAATTGGGATTTGTCTAATGGGCATATGACATCTGGTGGTAGAAAATTTTACTCGAATAAGGGAAAAATTTACATGCTAATGGTGTGTAAATTTATCGTGAAATTGTTTATTACAAAAATAAAACAAGGAAAATAAACAAAAAGTTTATCGAAAATGGAATCAGCGACATTTTCTAATATCATGGCATTAAGTACAGTCGAATTCGATAACTCGAACTGCGTAACTTGAATTCTTGATAACTCAAACAAAATTGGTTGGCAGTAGCGTCAAGAGTGAAAATTAATATTATTTGATAACTCGATTTTTTTTGTGGGAAGTCATGGTTCGAGTTATCGAATGAATGAATGAATTGTAAATTATAGACGCTCGACAACGAGTTATCGAAATTCGGCTGTATTTATGAATTAAAAACTATAAAACCAAAGCAACTATTAAAATTTTTCCCTTAATTCCGCCATGTTTTTAAAGCCGCTCCCATTTGGCAGATCCCAATACTACAAATACGTTTGATTTCCAAATTAATAATATAATATCCTAAATTATCTAACTTGTGGTCTCACATATAGATAGACAATGAAGAACTAGTTCAGATACGGCGGAAACCGCGCGGACCTTATTTACATTAGAGTAAACATATTCGGTCACACATGCCTGCGCGGATCGTCAATTCGCGCGACTGCCGCCACTCGATTTCCAGAAAATAGAACCGTGCGGCGTCCGCGCGGTCTTATTACTAATGGCGTCAGGCGTGCCGTGACGCCTGACGGCGTTCAGTTCCTTTGCAAAGGCCGCGCATTTCGGACGTGTGAACAAATACAACACATTGCTTCTTCAACTTCCATTTTTGAAATGCCAGAAAATAGAACCGTGCGGCGTCCGCGCGATCTTAATTCTAATGGCGTCAGGCGTGCCGTGACGCCTGACGGCGTTCAGTTGCTTTGCAGAGGTCGCGCATTTCGGACGTGTGAACAAATACAACACATTGCTTCTTCAACTTCCATTTTTGAAATGCCAGAAAATAGAACCGTGCGGCGTCCGCGCGATCTTAATTCTAATGGCGTCAGGCGTGCCGTGACGCCTGACGGCGTTCAGTTGCTTTGCAGAGGTCGCGCATTTCGGACGTGTGAACAAATACAACACATTGCTTCTTCAACTTCCATTTTTGAAATGCCAGAAAATAGAACCGTGCGGCGTCCGCGCGATCTTAATTCTAATGGCGTCAGGCGTGCCGTGACGCCTGACGGCGTTCAGTTGCTTTGCAGAGGTCGCGCATTTCGGACGTGTGAACAAATACAACACATTGCTTCTTCAACTTCCATCTTTGAAATGAGGTAACGTCGCCCTTCTTCTGAATATCCGCGCGCTCACCGCGGCTGTCTGAACACAGTATATTTTCCCGCGGTTCAAAAAACGCGGTCGCAATTACGCGGATTCCGCCGGGTCCGAACGAGTCTCACAATAAGGGTTCCATTTTTTACCATTTTACAAGGGAACCCTAAAATGTCTTTCAGAGATGTCTAAATAAATATAATTAAAGTTACTTAATGCCCAAAGAAATAGTATAGATACAAACCTTCTGCTGATGGTAAGACATTTTTTTCAGCGGTGGCCGCCTTTTTCATACAGGTCGTACTAAAATGCTCCAATTCACCTTTCAACTCGGTTGGAACCTTTGGGAGGTCTTTAAGCGATGGATTTTGGACGGCTGACATGTTGATGATGTAATTAGTTTAATTTAAAATCTGTAACAAAATAAAACAACTTACAATTAATAAACAAAAACAACTCAGATTAAACAATAGAATATAATACATAAAAATTAAAACAAAACAGAAAAGATAATTTGTATAAAATACGAAAAAAAAAATTGTAAACAGTAAACAATTATCAATTATCATACAAATATAGAATAAAATATTGTTGTACTGTAATCTGATATTTTATACAAGTTATTTTTATGTTGTAATGTTTTTTAAAGGCTTTATTAAAACAAATAAGTATTACCTACTCATACAATATGAGAATGAGACCAAACTAATCATAATTTATTATTTAATTAGTCAATATGATTATTTTTCTGTGTATAATAAATACAATAATTAAGCATACAACTTAAAAAATAAGAAAGTACCACTACTCTTCTTACAATTCAATCATTACTTCAAGTATATTTTTCTTTTATCGTGTTATAACTTCGGGATTTTATTCCCGGGGTGATTTTGAGTTTAAAATGTCAAACACTAGGTTGTCTTAAGCCATGTAAGGGTCCCTGGGCACCCTGAGTTTGAAGGCCCTTTTTGAAAGGCAAAACTCGACATGAAAACATCAAACTACCAATAAATTTTTGTTAGGTTAAGGTTCGTTTTATTTTCGGTTACACCGACAGAGGGTGGGTTGATAAGCAGAATAAGACAGCACACACAGTTATAACTCTCAAGATTGGACTTTGTATTTTTCATTATGATAGATAGATAGATATTTATTAGTTACAGTGACAGTGCTGTATGTAACAAGTCATTTACAATAATACAGTTTAAACATAAAAAATATTCATTATATTATATATTAATGTTTTTCTTTTCGAGATTTCTGGCGTTAGAGGTGATTTTTATCGATTTTTACTGCAAACCTACTCGTTTAAAATAATAATTTACGGTAGAGCGAATTCTTATTTAACTGTAAACTCTAAAATGATTTTTTTCTTGATGCGTGCAAAGAAATTCAATCTACCGAAGTACCACACATCAACACACCGCGTAATGGCACTTTAAAACAAAACACGATCAATTTATTCTTTTGTTTATAACGCGTAAATCAATCTCTTCAGTTTAACATTTTATTATTATTATGCATATCATGTTCAATGGTGATTCTAAAATAATCTACAAAAAGAAAATACGTTCAGAATAAAACTTTTAAAATTTTTTTCATTTTTAATAAAATATTATAAAGCTGAAGAGTTTGTTTAATTGTTTGGTTGAACGCGCTAATCTCAGGAACTCCAACTACTGGTTCGAATTGAAAAATTATTTTTGTGTTGGATAGTCCATTTATCGAGGAAGGCTATAGGCTATATAATATTATGCTACGACCAATAAGAGCGGATCATCAATGAAAAATGTTGCAAAAACGGGAAAAATTATTCCTTCTGAGAGCTTCCGTTGCGTACGCTGCGTAAACGGTTAAAGTTACGCAAAAATCATGTATGACGGAATTGTTCCCGGAAGGTTTATGTATATAGCGAACGAGCGAAGCGAGTGAGTAATGTAATTCCTAAACCACGCAACGGATTTTGATGCGATTTTCACCATCAGTTAGATACTTTTTCACGGAAGGTTTATATATATAGCGAACGAGCGAAGCGAGTAGTGTATTGCATCCGGGCTTTCTTAGCACCCGGGCGAAGCCGGACGGGTACCGCTATTTTTTAACATTTAAGTCATTCGTTAAAAATTACATGTTTTTTATTTGTTTTTTTTTCAAAACCATCAATACATAATAATATAAAACAAAGTCCCCGCCGCGTCTGCAGCCAAGCGCACAACGTCCGTAAAAAAGTATAACTTCAAAAATTTTTTTTTGTAAAATATAATGTTTAAAAAAATCTAAATATTAGTAATGGCCACTATTTCAGATCAGTCTGCAATCGAAGTGAGTAAAATTGTGCACAGGTAAAATAATCATATTACCTGCTTACGTGGCGCATACTTTAATACAAAACATGTAAACCGATATCTCAAAGTCATACGTGAACTCGTGGAGGCCATCGCAATCGCATCATAAAACAAAATATAAAACATGTAACAAATGACTAACCATCTGGCATACCTACTCACCTTTCTGCTAGCGAGTAATTAACATGACTGTCTATTAACTACACTTGTTGTTACCTATGCATCGTGCAACTGAACAAAACAGTTGAAATATTGAGCTATTGTTTTTCTATAAAAATTAATATCAAATACGCCATATTGTAGAACTGAAATTGCACATATCTACTAGTTTCTTTCAGATTGCGCCAGAGACGTAAGCAATATTTTTATGCACGGACGGCCTGAATTTTTGAAGTTATACTGCTTTGAATGACCTCGAGTCAAAAAATACCGGCATAAAAATTAACGAAACGCTGTCAGGGATAAAACGGCTCTGACGATTTGGATGTAATTTACTGGAAAAGGGGTTTTGGAGGGCAAAAAATCGATCTATCCACGTCTCATCCCAGGAAAAATTCGTTTTCTATAGATTTTATAAGTTTAAAAATCAATTTTTTTGACGTTTCAAAATAGTGTAATATTGTAAGCAGGCTTTGGATACTTATGTTTCCATTGTCAAAAAGTTCAACGGAACATGTTCTATTGAAAAATGTCAGAAGTATAACTCCGACTGTGCGCTGTCGAAAAACTTATCAACATACCTTACCGATAGATGCCTATGGTATATTTAAAAGAATATAAATAGAAAAATTACATCATTTTTGCAAATACCAGCGTTGTTTATCAACAAAGTCAATATTTATCCAAATTAGGTATGTAATATGAATATTTATTGTTGTGAATATTTCAAGTAAATATATATTTACGTTTCTTTTTAATTTGCTTTCTACAACTTTGTCTTCGGACTCTGATTCAATCAGAGCTGAACAATGAACATATTATAGAATGAGGATGGACACTGCTAAACTTGACCGCTAGGGGCGCCAGCTATATAAACACCTCTGTCTGTGGACAAGTTCATATTAGTGTGAAGGTACAGAAAAAGTTTATTTAAAATAAAAAATAATTTTTAATAATTTAGGTTCATAATTAATAAAAGCGTGGGTCGTGGACTCTATGATAGTTCATTAGTCACGACCCACGCTTTTATTAATTATGAACCTAAATTATTAAACATTATTTTTTCCTCTTTAGTGCATTTAAATCAAAGTTTGTCTCTAAAAAGTTTTTTTTACTAATATTTTTATTTTGTTCGAATTTCGAAAAATCATTTCTAGTGGATGCTTACGTCAGAAAAGGAACCAACTGTCCAAATTTCAAGTTTCTAGCTTCAGCGATTTGGCCTGGGCGTTGATTAGTAAAAAAAAAACCCTATATCCCCGTTTGAACCCCTTAGGGGTTGAATTTATTTCTAAAAACGATTTATTCATGTATTGTCATCGGGAATACATATGCATACAAAACTTCAAATTGATCGGATACGTGGAAGTTTTTCAAAATTGACTTGGAAGTTTTGACCTAAACGTCCTAAACAAACAAACACACAAACTAACATACATTGCAAGTTAAATAAAAGCTTGTAATAAATCATTGACATTTGACAATGCCGATATGCTATGTTTATCAATGTTCAAACCATAGAGGTTTTGTATATTCAAAGGATCCGGAACTGAAAAGAAGTTGTTGCATGCTATCAAAAGGGGAAAAATTTGATTTCTCGCGCGTTTTTCTACGAAAACCGATGATAACTTTGGTGGCTATATTATATCCGCTGCAATCTGTGCCCATACCACCGGGTGTCTTTAGATAGATATTGTAAATTATAGATGCTCGACAACCAGATGTCTTGCAACAGCACATGAATATAATAAAAACAATGTCACATCGTTCCAGATATACACCTGTTGGCAAACACGTGCGATACTCACTTGTCTTAACGCCTAATATGGATAAAATCACCGCGTATTTATAACAGCCGCGAGTTCGACATACAGGATTTATTATATTGTCAGTTACCTAAGTATGCGAAATTGCGCGTGCGCAGAACTGTTCAGCTTTAAAATAACGCGCGATTTAACTAAATAATTTTTGAGTTTCGTTAAAAAATAATTTTAAATTGGGTAGCATGGCTCAGTAAGATCTTTTATGAAGAATCAATGTAAAATTTTAGTACCGCGATTACTACCTGTATTTTTTACGATATAAAAAAAAAGAAATCTAAACGTTATATTTTATTTTAGAAATTGTGGATATTTTTAACGGTGAAAGTGTATGAATCATTTACAGATGGTTCGATTAAGATAAATATATAATAATACAAAAAAGATTATGTTATTGACACAAATATAATATTACTTATGAACTTATTAATGCATAATAACAATATAATACGTGGGCAAACGGCAAAATTGCTCAAGTCGAAATTAGATGGTAAAGTAAAATTAATGATTACTGAATCATCCAGATCACTTTTCTTGCTACAACATGAACTGAGGCACCTATTCACTACACGAGCGAACACACCTGAAGATGGCAACTCGTTGCTGAAACGCGTAGTGTTAAATCACAAGAAGTCACAAGACGGAATACAAGGTATTTCTAATAAATTTCATAATATTGTAGCAAAACCCCAAATGTTACGCCGCTGGCGACAATAGAATTATCGAGAACAAGTAACAATGGTGAGGCGTGGCATGATATCGAAGACACGGGTAACCACCAGAATATTCTTGAAAGCACGCGAGCGTGGGGGATCAAGCTGCTAGCTCCATATAAGCAGGTGCAGTCACCGTAGTGGGAGTGTCGTGTGACAGTGTCGATTTGAAATAAATACAGCATATAAATTGTTCAGTGTTATTAAAGCGCTTCAGTTCGTTTAAGAATTACTGTTCGTGTTATTATTATATAAACAGTCTTGACTGTTAAAATTGAGATATAATTGTTACATTTTATTGTTATCTATTTTTGTTACATTTTTAATTATTGTAAATAAATAATTTATTCCACCCACGTACGAAAACAGTTTTGTTAAAATATTCATATAGTGACTTGGAGACCCAACACTAAAAATGTATCATATGTGACTAGATGTTATTCACGTCGAAAAGTCGACATATGCGATTTTATCTTTTTGCCTCAGATACTTGGAGTGAGATAAAAAGAGTCGTGATTCAAAACACACTGAAATAATAGCTTGACCTCTATTTAGTGTCCTTTTATGGAATATAAATTCGTAATCGTGTATTATTTTGTATGCATATATATAAATTATGTTTGTGTGTATGACGAAAGAATTACACCAAATGTTAATAACAACGAGAAATATTTTGATAAACTAAAACCATCTGGTTGTGTTGTGCAAAAAAAGAAGAAAAACAACACAGTATATTATACCGACTGTTTCATTACTAGACGGCTACATTAAAAATTTCGATAATTTAACGATTAAACAAGGTCCCTAGATTTCATGTTAGGGCAAAGACGGCGGTTTTAACCGAAGTGTTTACAAAGCCTAGGGTCAGGGCCGGCGCGTCAAAATATGCCGCCTAAGGCGAACACAACTTTTACCGCCCCCACCTCACATATTAAAAAAATTAATAAACCGATGATATATTTTATTTACTTAACAAATAAAAAACAAATGTAATTCTAATAAACGCTGCCTGGCTGCCTGTAATTTGTAAATACCCCCTTTACAACTTATGGTATTTGCGCCGAGCGGCTGGGCGACATGCGACATCTTTTATCTAGTAGTAGAAGGTAGAACTAAGAATCGGTGAAAAAACGAACAATATAATCATTTTTAAAAAGTAGAATAAGTAAAAAGTAGAATTCGCTGCTACAAAAATATGTCGCCCTAAAAATATGGCGCCGTAAGGCGATCGCCTGTCCGACCAGGCGCACGTGCCGGTCCTGCCTAGGGTTACCATCTGACAGGCATTTGCCGCATTTTAAGGTCTAGACAGGCGTGCGACCGGCGCTGGTCAGAGACAGGCATTTTAAAATTTCGCGCCCTTTCGTGACTTCGTCATTACCTACCTACAGTTTTTTTTATTTTAAACAGGCATTTTTCTGAAAAATCAGGCATTCCAGGCACCCTAGACAGGCAACCCTTCGCTTATGTATGGTAACCCTAACCGATCCGGTTTCTAAGTCGAGAGGTCGTTTAATTAATATAGCATAATAGTGTAAAGTACTAGGAAATAAGAAATTTGTATTTGGAAATAATGTAGGGTAAACGGTCCCTAACTCTCCGTCTGTTTTATCTATACTAAATTACAAAACATTTATTGTATGAGTAATAGACCCAACCAGTTAGAGCAAGCGAGAAAGATAAATACAACGCAGCTCGTGTTGAAGGAGACTGTGTACCAATGCGCGTTTCGTTTTGCGCAACGTTGTGGCAGCTGCGTTGTATTTATCTATCTCACTTGCTCTAACTGGATAGGTCCATTCTTAAGGTGGTTATTTCAAACGTTAATAGCTCTGCAACAAATGAAAATCGGACCCATGTTGATATAAAGTTTTTAACTCAATCATATAAAATAAAAGCTGGAAGTTATGATAAAGTAGCGGAACACCCTATATATTATGAAGATAAAAAATGTATTTATAATGAAAACGTTTTAAAAATAGGAAAAAATTAACAAATATTAAGCTGTGATATAAGTGCTATTTATACAAAAAAAACCACAAAAATGTCGTTGAAAATTATTACCATAAATCTTAATTATAAATATTCGATGCTTATTCCTCTTTGTATTTTTAATTACTTGCAAGAAATTTAATTACTGATAACCGTTAGACGGGAAAACGCGTTTACAAAACCTCTATGATTAAAACATTGGTAAACACAGCACATCGGTATTGCCAATAATTTATAATTTTAAATACACATTACTATGAACTCACAGACCGAGATGGTTACATAGCTGGCGTCCCAAGCGGTCAAATTTGGCAGTGCTATCTCCATTATGCTACGTGTTTGTAGTTAATACTAATCGATCAGCTGTAGCTTTATTGTCTAGATGAAGGCCATATGCTCGAGTCTCTTTCGGTTTGAATAACACGGAATTTTAAATATTCATTTTATAGCTTTGCATTTACAGAAATAACTTTTACAAACATAAAAATATTTCATAAAGCATCTGCATTCTGCATAATATGGAACTTTCACATAGTATGTTTAAGACCAAGTGTTGTTTTAAAGCCGATTACAGATGGCATTGCATGTACGTAAAGGCAATTTCAAATTCTGTTTGTCAATTTTTCCAATTTCACGAACTTATCCTTGGGAGGGACGAAAGCGGAGGTTGAGATATTGGATAAACAGCTTCAATTTATTGTAAAATATGATAATGACATTCTTCTATAAGACGTACATCATTACAATTCAATTCGTGTGCCAGTTTATATTGATGCGATTGTGCTTTGTTCTATTGTAAAACAAGCATGGGGATTGGTCATTGGAGGAGACTTCTGACGAGATACAGACAACGGTCAACTGTCATTCATAGACTTCCCCAGGAAACGGATCAAGATAAATAATATTTAATTCATGCACTGCGCATGAATTAAAATGTACTAGTTGAATCAAAATTCATGTCAGTTAATTACAAGAATCATTAGAGCGATTGTAAATTTTCTTGTAGATAAATTTTTATTTGGTTACCGCAAAAATAATTTAGTTGTGCTAACGATCGTTTTATTACATGCACATAAAACAACAGGTAGTTACTAATTAGACAGTGTTTTGTTTAGGTAAACATTGTAGACAAAAAAGAATAGCCAAACATTTGACTGCGAATAAAATAAAGACAGCAATATGTGGCGTTTTGAAAAACAAAAAAAGGCAAATGATTTGTGTTGCCTTTATGTTTTTTTTTTAACGCCACACTGCTGTCTTTATATTATTATTTCAATATACAGCGAAATCTGCCCAACCGGACACCTCCCTTAGGTGGAAATCTCTTTTGGACGGACACTCTTTTGATCGAGCGCGGACAGCAAAATTTTTACTAATTAATCTTTGTGATGCGAGATTTGATTTATAAAAAAATTCAATTCAAGAAAATTCGCTGATAAAATAATCTATAAAATAACCGCACAGTTGTAACAGGAAGTGGATTATAAAGAGGAAGCGGCAGGTGTCACCTGCTTTTAGCATCCGGTCAGGGATGGGACTAAGGCTAACCGAGCGATACACTCCATGGGTTTGAGACTATAATATGATGTTTCGACTGCTCAATTACAAGCCCTCAGTTTCCATGTTCTAATCTCAGAACTGATAAAAGTATCAATTGGATTTCTAATTTATTATTAAAAGAATAATAAATTGAAAATATTAATCGGTGCTACGTCCAACTGTTGGTGACAAAAGATGCATTCCATGTAATGATCAGCCTATTTTTACAAGCTTTTATTTAACTTGCAATGTATGTTAGTTTGTGTGCTTGTGTGTATGTTTGTTTAGGTCAAATCTTGCAAGTTGCAAGTCAATTTTGAGCGACTTTCACGTATCCGATCGATTTGAAGTTTTGTACACATATGTATTCCCGATGACAATACATGAATAAATCGTTTTTAGAAATAAATTCAACCCCTAAGGAGTTCAAACGGGGATGTAGGGTTTTTTTGACTAATCAACGCCCAGGCCAAATCGCTGAAGCTAGAAACTTGAAATTTGGACAGTTGGTTCCTTTTCTGACGTAAGCATCCACTTAAGAAAGGATTTTTCGAAATTCAACCTCTATGGGTATTAAAGGGGGGTAAAATTTTGAGACTAAAATGAACAAAATAAATATTAGTAAAAAAACTTTTTAGAGACAAGCTTTTATTTAAATACACTAAAAAGGAAAAAATAATTTAGGTTCATAATTATAAAAGCGTGGGTCGCGACTAATAAACTATCATAGAGTTTACGACCCACGCTTTTATAATAATTATGAGCCTATAAATTATTAAAAATTATTTTTTCCTTTTTAGTGCATTTCAATAAAAGCTTGTCTTTAAAAAGTTTTTTTACTAATATTTATTAGATCTTACTCTGACGAGGGTGCCCTAGGGAGCTACATGCCTTTTCCGTATTAGTAACGACGTTACCCCTAAAAAATCGAGAATATAAAATACTACAGTTTCATAGAAGTCGCGATCTATAATATACCGATACGTAATTTTATTTTTACTAAAAATGGTAAATCGGGAAATGAAAAATTACTTTCTCTATAAAATATTTATACATTTTATACACATAGCAAATAAAAGTTTAGAGGGGCCGCAAAAAATGTTCATGCTGGCCTCCAGATTACAAATGCCGGTGCCAACTAACACAATTTTTATTTTTTATTCGTTAAATAATTGGTTACTGGGTGCTGTGATCATTAATAATGGAGCGTCCCGACGACATGGCGAGGACAAACGTGGGAAATAATAGTGACTCACGCTTTCGGTATTCCACGAATTCCAGATGGCGGTGATGTGTCGTTGGACTAGGGTGCAATTCGTAAACGAAAATCCCGTATAGTTAAATATAGAATAACAAAAGGGGGTAAGTTGACGCGATTTAAAAATAACGCGTCCAGGTTCGTATCTATAGAAGAATCGGAGAACAATTTATACGAACGACATGAAACACAGTTGAGATCCACCCTGTGATTTATCTACTTATACACTTTTTGTCTATAGTGTACCTACAAATTTAACTAAAATCAGTTTGGTTGTTTTTGAGTCATATCGGTACAGACAAAAATTTTGTAAACACGTTTTCCTGTCTTGTTCATTGTCCTAATTAGGATTTGTAGCTGGGATGGGTCGAGTCCCATTTTGTTGAGAATACTTTGAAAAACGTATTATTATTTATTATACATTATTTCTAGGGTGGGCTAAGCCAAACGGTACTTTGGGACTTCCTATAAGTTACGCATTTGAAAAAACTCCGATAAACAGATAAATGCCCCGTTACTATTTTTTTGTGTTAGTATTGATTATAGAAATTAGTTCTGCAGTAACACGAACGTTCTCAAACAGTTGAAAAACGCCAGCAACTGTCGATTGTTTCAATTATTAATATTGCATATTGCTGTATGCACTATCTCATGTTACAAATTATACAGAATGGGGCGCCACGGCGATTTGGACGAATGACTCATCACCACTCATCAGTCATACATCCAAATATAGCGGAGAAATGAGAAAGTTGTTTGACCGTTATATTTTAGAACGAGTACTATGTGATCACCCGATTGGCCGAAAAACAAATGAACGATCTAACGTAACTTTGAAGTTAATTAGCATACGTTAATCTATAATATTTAAAACAATGTCATTTTCTTTCGACAGTCCGCCAGCGACCTCTACTCAACCGATTTACATTTTTTTTTTAATTGATACGCTTGTTGTACACAGATGTCATCACGATTTTTCTTTTCACAATTATAAAGAAACAATTCTAAACGCTCCTTTTTAACATGTTTGCGTATGAATTGAACTTCATCGGCATTGCTCCGCGAAGCCGAAAGCGAGCAACCAAACAAGTTAAAAATGAGCGTTCCAGAATTGTTTCTTTATAGGTAATAACTAATAATATAAACCTAAAATAGTTTTCAAAATATCCTAACTCAGTCGAATTTCGAAGGTGTCAGTCTAGTTGAATTTAAATTTGCTCAAATTTGCTCAAAATCAAATTTTTATTATCAATATTTATTATTTAATAATATTACAAAATAGTAGTTTTTTTGCGAGAGAACATGATTTCATTCACGAAAGCCACGAGTACACTCATTAAAAAATTATTACTACATAATACCTAGTACCTACGAATTCTTTTGGATTTTTGAATAAACAATAAACGTATGCGTGTGTTTGTGCCAGCCCCAGCACCACTCAAATACGGCTGGATCGATTTTTATGAAAGACGGACACATAATATGATACCCAAACTAAAATGTAGGGTTATGTATGAGTTAAAACAGGGTTCCCGTTACCTAAAGACGACATTATCAAGTATCAACTATGTACTTATAAGTATGGGGTACCTACTTTTTATCCAGCTAATAGCTTTATGATCGGGTTAAGGTATGGTTTCTGTCAAAATCTACATTAACGCAAACAAAATCGCGGGTAAAGGCTAGTTTAAAACATAC
Source organism: Mongoloraphidia duomilia (assembly GCA_039654895.1). Taxonomy (NCBI): domain Eukaryota; kingdom Metazoa; phylum Arthropoda; class Insecta; order Raphidioptera; family Raphidiidae; genus Mongoloraphidia; species Mongoloraphidia duomilia. The sequence continues at coordinate 82,224,457 of CM077516.1, read as the reverse complement.
AACAAATGAACTAATCAGAAAAATATTCCCGATGAGTGATATTTTTACCAGAAAGCCCAACCTTAAAAGAGTACCTAATATATTTACACATTAATGATAATTATTGATAAAAAATATCCAATGACAAAAATAAAAAGTTATTTTATGATAAATTAAATATATGATCAGTATAATTTTGTGTTTAGGGCAGTGCTTTTACAGATTGTTATCCAAATATCTGCGCATAAGTCGTAATTATATAAAAATCAATTCGTATAGCCATAGGACAATATTGTCGACCATTGTTTAACCCTTCGTGTTCAATATGACCCACCCTTGTATCGCCACCCCTTGCCGGAGGGCACGTCTGTTTTCATAAATTTGAAACTACCCCGTTTGCTAATGTGAATCTTTTACAATATCGTATACGCTCAGGCCTGACTTAAGGAGGTAAGGCTCCGAAGCAATGTCAAAATCCGAAAATTTTTTTTGCAACTTGCTCAGAAATGAATTATTAACAGAAGAAACTTTGAAAAGAAAGTGGCGCGGGCCGGTAAACAATGGTTGTGGGGACGCATTTGTCCAAGCCAGCGTTAAATTATCTTTTTTGGAAGAGTTTCCGGAGGGTGCAAAATTTTCTTAATCATTCCCTGGCTTCGATCTTGAAGGGTATCTGGGTATTTGTAGCTAAAATTCTTTTCGAAATAATATTTAGGTATGTGATACGTTAAGAATAGTAAAGAGCACTGTGGTTGGAAAATATAAAAACAGAATGGTTTTATTATTGGATAATATACATTTCGAGAGCTATGCTCCCGTCTTCAGCTAAAACTTAACTATTTGTAAACTGTGGTTAAGAAGAACCATTTCGTTGTTCTTTTACCCAAAAAAATGAAAAGAACAGAACCTCTGCCAAACATCGTTCAGACTTCAGATTGTCTTAAAACGCTAGTCTATAATTATTATTAAAATTTTTACATCTACATCTACGGGGTCAATCTGCCAACGCGTACTTCTTTGACAGTTCATAAACCGGCGTACTGCGTAGGCCGAAAAACAAGTATTTTCGTACAATACAAATGAATAAAGCTCGATAATAGCACAGCAGCACATCGTTTGCCACGATAAAATATCATCAAAAGAAAAATACTCAACTATTTAAATAAATGAACCGTGAAACAAAAAAAAACAACGGGAGATGTTAACGGAAGACACGACCGCACCCATTTTAGTTGACTGCGTCATCAAAACACCACAATAATAATATTAAAATGAAATTAATATATTTGTAAGGGTGCTTCCTTTTTTTACGTGACCGAATCTACTGTTTTATATAAGCACGCAGAATTTTTTTTTTTTAAATTTCTAACCACAAACTTTTAGAAATGAATTAAAAAAACAAATGAAAAACGAAAAATTTAAGAAAAAAAATGAAGTACTCACCCCCTAAATATATTAACTTTGATATGTGAGCAAATAATGCTAATTTGCAGGTACAATTGAAAAATGTCTTGACACAAAATGAGCACTACAAGCTTCGCACACAGTGGTGAACTCAGAACTGAATGGATTGAAATGAATCAGAGAGACAGAAGACCTAAACTAAAGACTTCCCTATGACCGCGACTAGTCAAATGCACTGTCAGACAATTTTTCAACCAGTTTATATCCCATCTCACTCTGCATCGGACAACGCATATATATTTTATTTACTTCAACACATCACGTCATTTAAATATTGGTTGTCGGGTAGAATTCGAGTTCAACGAGCTTTCCGTTCAACCAATAAAAACGCTTCATTACAAACAGTGGCGCTTGTTGCATAAATTTTAAATGAAAATACTATTATAAAAAATATATTATCTTAACGGTTTAGATTCTTAACACTGCATTTGTGAAAGATTGATAATTGAAATTATTTATATTATGTAATAATACCTACAATTTTCATATTACATAAATCAAAATAAGCGTTCAATAATGAAAATGATGTCACTAATTTAGTACACTAGTCAAATAAGAATTTGGCCAGAAAATCTTAATCACTAGGGCTGCATGAATTGTAAATTATAGACGCTCGACAACAGAGGTCATTAGCGTCTGACTAGGGTTGCACTGAAATCTGGCAGGCATAAAATATCCAGCGTTATCCAGATTTTGTTACCTATTTGGTATAGCTGTCTGGCCAGATAATCAAAACAACTTAAACAAGCCGTGAGGTGGGTCGTTTATTAGGACTAAAGTGCGACCCTTGAGGTCCACACGACGAACTTCCCAGTTTGATAAATATTTAATAATAATAATTAAATTAGATATTACACAGAAAAGTAATCATTTTAATCATTAAAACATCAATAATTAAAAAAAAAAAAAAAAAAAAAAACGGCTGAACCGATTTTTATAAAATTTATGTCGGATCAAAATGACGTTAACACGCCTCGATTGACACCCTTACGAAGTCGATATAATTTTTTATTCGCGAGATATTGTGTAAAATCTACTTTTTTGGAGGTTATTTGGTTAAGAAAAAAGAACGGCTGAACCGATTTTAAAAAAATTCCTTTCAGATCATATTTACGTTAATACGCGTCGATTGGCACCCCAACGTAGTCGATATCATTTTTCGTTCTCGAGATTTCGTCTTAGAAAGAAATTGACACATACATACGTACGTACATACGTACACACACACACACACACACACACAGACATCTTTCTAAAAGTAGTGTAAAAATAGTGTAGTGACCTTGAAACATAAAAATTTTTTTTCCTTTTTGATTTCGATTTTCGGACCCATTACAATAACTTCCAATGGGAAGTTAAAAATTGTTTTCTTAAATCTCAAAACATTTTTAACAATTTATTACACTATTTTGATGTCTCCTTTTTATTGCTAAAGAAAATAGCATCTGGCAAAAAATGTAGCGAATTTATAGCATATAGCATAATCGTATTTCCGTCCAATTGCCGGATTATTTGACAAAAGGTATCCGATTATCTGGTAACAAATATTGTTTTGTTATTTGGTATCTAATAAATTTACTATCCGATAAATCCCCAGAAATTACGCTAAGTTTTCTCAAACATTCCTGAAAAATATTTTGAGCATATTAAGGTTATAGGACGTATGTATTGGGGGCTTGAGAATAGTCCGAGAGTTGGTGTCAATTGGATTTTCAATTTATTATTAAAAAAAAATAATGAATTGAAAATATGAATTGGTACTAGGCCCAAATAACCTTAGCTTTTGGTGGTCTTTAAAACACAATTTAACGTATGTATTGGGAATTTAAAACAGTACGTAAAATAGACGCGCCAAGTCGGAACTAGGAAGTTATAAAATTCGGGTTGATATTCAAGCTACGTGAAATAAAAGACAAAATTAATGATGATTATTCGTTTCTTTATTTTCCATTTTCGTTTCATTCCTTTTAAGCTTTTTTTTTATTTACATTTTTCTTCGCCGTTTACATTTTTCTTTCTTTCTTTTTTTTTGACATCTCGTTTTCATAGTCATATTTTCTTTTCAAAAATCGTTACAAATCATATTTTCATGGTTTTTGTTTTCTTTTCAATTTTTTCCATTTGACATTTATTAGCATTATTAAGCTCAACCTAAAACAAAAATATTATATCGCTGAATATTACCTCATTTCTTCATGTTAATGAAATAAATAACTTCTAAATTACATTTTCGACATACAAAACAAGCACAATATTCAAAACACAGCACATATAAATAAACAAAAGAAAAAAGTCATACAATGAATAACAAAACACTGTCGTACTCATAGTAAATGCGCTGTATTTTAAAATCAGTACATACTAAGAAATGAAAATAAGTAAAATTTCTTACTTTTTTGTTAGTTTAGTTAATTTGTTGATGTTCTATGAATTAATTGCGAAAAGAATCAAACCATTTTAAAACACTACAAATACAAAAGAAAAAATCTACAAAAGACATCGAAATTATTCCTTATACAATGAAGACAGAAAAAAGCAATGATGACAAAACAAATGAATACAGAAAAAGAATATTCTAGACAAGCATAACAAATGAATAAATTAATTATATATTTAATAATTGAAGGTTTACACAACACAACAAAAAAAAAGTAACTTTTGACCAAACTTTCTGGCGTTATATAGTTCAGCTGTTCAGTTGGGGTATATTGAGTACTTATGGCACATTCCAGTTTTTATCTATTCGGTGGGTTTTTCTGTATTTATCATTAATTAATATACATTGCATTATTGCACAACGCTGCACAAAACCAGTCGACTCGAAATGACAATTTTTGAGGATCTACATTCAAAAAGCGCCTTTGACATTACGACTTTGAAAATAAGCATTCATTCCCCGTACGAAAATTTCCAAAATTGATTTCCAAAAGGCTAAGAATGCATTTTGTGGGACAAACTACATTTCGAGTTTTCAATGCCAATCTAAATATTCAAAAAAATATATCGCTTTAAAAATAAAAAATTGCAATAATTGTAAATTGGTGACGCTTAAGTGATTAAAAAAAACGCTTCTTTTCACATGTCATCATAAAAATTGCACAAATTTGTTGATAATTTATTTTAACATTTCGTTGTCTAACCTTCAATTATTAAATTAAATTAATAACACTGTAAATATATTCATCAAAAAAAAAAAAAAATTACAGGAGTATTGAATTAAAAAACGTTTTTCAACAAGTGCTTACAATCTTACAACAATAGTTCGTTTGTTTTCATTTCCAAAAAAAAAAAACATAACACTAACGCGCTATAACATTCAATTAAATCTCCTGTAATTTTTATGCTGCTTCATTTACAAAAATTGTTTTAAAGACGGAAACAGCAATTTTCAAATGTGTAAACGTTGAATAAATATGTAATTGTTTTGATTAGTTCCACAGAATGATTAATTTTAATTATTGTGGTCGCTGATTTATATTTGTTCACGGTTTGGAGAATAAACGGCAGACGAGGTGCCCTACAGTTCATTACCCCGTTCGCGTTCCCGTCCCATTCCGCGCTTCCTCCAATCTTACAAACGAAGTCAAAAGTCGTTTGAACGCGTTTCAACTTTTTTTTTATTAAATCGCAGGTCCATCCCTGTATTATAGTTGTCAAGTAATAAATCATTTTGATTTGAAGTTTTTGACAAATTCAAGTGCCAAGTGGGTACCACCATAGAGTAGTGTCTTCTTTTAAATCGTTCCCAAATTCAGGTAAAGACTTAATAACCAATAAAATTTAAGACTATTATATTGTAATAAATAACCAACGTTCAGAAGTCTCGAAGTTTATTGGTTATTAAGTCTTTACCTGAATTTAGGAATGATTTAAAAAAAAATGGCTGTGTGCTTATGACCACACGACAGAAGTGAAAACTTCAGATTTTCTAATTTTTTGTGTCATCTATTATAGCGCATTTATGAACTAAAAATAATTTATTACTAAAATACTAAAATTGTATTTTTAATTAATTCCACCTTGGTTTCAAAAAAATTATAATTGTTGTCAAAGAATATAACAAAAATAAAAACTATATAAATAAATATAATGTAGAATTTAGAAAAAAAAACGCCAAAAATTCTACGCTGCCATCGTTTCGAACCCAGGTTCCTATGTATAGAACGCAAAGACTAAACAACTGCGCTATAGGTGGCAGTGTGTAGACGGCCGTTTTTATGATATAAGTATGTTGCGAATTCTTACGGAAGTAGTTGCGAACGCTTCACATTTTTTCAGCACCCACGCAAAGAGTGCCTAACGCGCCTAAGGAAGTTTTCACTTCAAAAAGCTAGGCATCACTTGAATTTGCCAAAAAATTCAATTCAAAATGAATGATTTATTACTCGAGACTGTAACAGGATTTCGCGGTTTAACCTCTTACTGAATGATCAAACATTGCATTTTTTTATAAAGAAAAAAAAAAAAAAAGAAAATCATTAACAAGAAAAACAACAGAGAGTACAGTTAAAGTTATTTTTAAAACAGGACAATAATAAATTTATCACATTTTTAGCGAAGTCTAAGTATTAACTGTTTTTGTTTTTTATATACAGGGTGTCCCAGACACGACTCCCCACCATCTTTTTGAAGATAACCTAATCAAACCCTAGATGTCGGTAAATTATCGCCGATGTCTCTGTATAGACCAGAGATACAACCATGGTACAATAGTCAACTATTTTCTTAAACAGAACCATATAGGCAAAACTATTTGATAGTTTTTTATTCTCTTTTCTACCGTGTAATTAAAAATCAGTCGGCTGCTTTCCAACAAAAATTTTCAATTGCAATTCAGCCGTATAAATCTATTAATTTATCTTAAAAATCAATGTTACGTTATAAAATTTTCGAGATAAACGCAATTAAATTTTAGATACAATACAATAATGTCTGGGACAACCTGTATAAAAAAAAACTAAATACATATATCAGACATAAAATTTACAATTCTATCGTTTGACATAAATTCGTTATCTGAGAAAACCAATGTCCTAGACAAAAAGTCTCTACGAAAGTATGAAAAATTATTGTTTTCAGCTTATTCTATCTGATATTTGGACACACTTTCAACCCTAGAGCCACACTGCGGAATTTCCTCGCTCTAAACCGTGTTCTGATCATGCAATTCAATTCGCTATCAGACAGCTTTTTCAATTGGCTAATTAAATCTTTTTACAACAATAGGCGCAAAAGAACATAATTTTTGCATTTTTAAGCGCATTAAGTTTTCATTAACAGAACTCTTATAAAATGCGTTCAAGTAAAAAAAAAAAATGTACCTAAACTTCCATTTTTTTTTTGCGGTTTGTCAGCTTTATGTAACCGATTCGCCAGACTTTTGTCCGGTTGCACGTCGGACTTGTCTAGGCCTGGCTCTGAATTTTTATTAGATTAAGAGAACCACACAGAGGATTTATAAGTATTGCATCGGTCTAATTATAAAAAAAAATCTAATTTTATTTATGAAAAATTAGATCGCCTAAAAGTCACCGAGTCGTCGATAATCTTTGAATAAATGTAGTTCTAGGGTGGATGCGTCCAAACAAAACAATATCAATCAAAGAGAAGACGAAAAAGTTATTGTTAAATCAATACTCTTAGAGTAAAGAGAATAATTTAATATCGATAGTGGGTACAGGAAAAGCAAGAGCAAAAAGGAAAAATATACAGTGAAATTACGAGCATTTTTGTCCGGCTCGAATAGCGGAAAAGAAACTCAAAGTTATAACAGATGTTTAACACTGCTAATAAGACAAATGGTATTTCACATTCGGATTTTTTTTACAAAAATATATAATCTATATATCTATTTTAAATATTCTATCATAGTCACTGAATATCAGTTAATAATAATATAGTTAAACCTATAAATATGATTCGTTCGTCGTTCACAAAGCAAGTTTTCAATGGTTAGCATATCGAAAAAAAAAAATACCTACACACGGTGTCTAAGATAAGCGTGAAATACATGGGGATTTCCTAAACGGTAAAATATACAGATTTGGTTAAATGAGAGAAAATGTGCAGATTTGAAATCTTCATAGAAAAGTGTCTTAAAAAAGTGAAAATATTTTTTGCTAACTTGTTTAATAAGTTAGTTATAAATATAAAATACAAAAATGAGAAAATCTCATTTTTCAACTGTCACAAGCCAAGCAAAATATGGACCATTTTTTCTCATCTAACTATCTCTTACAGTTTAGGAAATCACCATGCATTTCACGCTTACCTTGGACACCCAGTATATACAGTCAAATCCCGAACGAGTTACGTTTATAGAAGCGCTCTGTTTGTCATAACTTAGTCCATTTAGCACACAAACGGTTTCTTGATTTGATTATTCTATGTTGAATATATGATATTTGGTAATAGTTGGTGGCGGATTAAAACTTTTGGAGGCCCCATGCACAGAAGTCTCATGGGCCCCCAGCTCGTCGATTTAGAAGGCAGAAAGTAATACGTCTATCAAAATAAAAATTGGGTAGGATACGGGCCCCCAAGCACGTGCTTCTCCGTTAACAGTGCACAATCGCTAGTCCGAACTAACATATAACCCTCCTTTTTTAAGTAATCGGGTAAAAACAGAAACCTGATAATAGCCAAAAGTTCAGATTACTAAACAAGGACAATTCTTTAACGTTGCTTTTATTAATTAATTAATAGTGTAATTATACAATTAATATTTTATTATACATGTTCTATTTAAAAAAATATATTAGTTTTTCATTTATGTATTTACCAAGAAGACGATAGATAAGGACATCAAACTTAAGTGGGGGGGTGGGACGAAATAAGTTGTACGCAGTCTTCTTGTGTGGATAGCTTCATGTGTTTCTGTAGTAACAATAAACATTATCAACTGTCTCCAGTCCTTCAGTCGCTAATAAATCACAAATGTGAGCAAGAGGACTAGAGAGTAGACAAGGAGGACAAATGTATGCGCAGTACCGCTAGCGCATCCAAGGATCGACGCCATGTTGTGCGACGTATTTCGTCCCACCCCCACCTCACAAGTTCGGTTTTCTTTAGTCTTCTTGATATATTTGCTAGATAATTTACAATTTTTATTTATTTGTTGGCAGTCAACATTTTTTCCACTAACACCTTCTTAAATTGTTTTTAAAAAAAACCTTGTTATGGCGTTATTTTACTTCTACCAGTTGTTTTTCAGATTACCCAACAAGTTCGGATTAGCGAAAAGTACTGTATTCTACTGAAATAAAAATAAAGTTGTGCCACTGAACCACTTGCCATTCAATTTCGGACGAGAAACATGTAACTTATGCAGGGTTCGACTGTATCTGAAAATTGGGGCAAAATTGGGGAACAGAGACCAAATTCATTCAGCGCATTTAGAGTTCTGAAAATACGTCACAAAAAGAAACTTTCGAACTGTCCGCCGGCTTGAATACAGATTTTGCGCCGATGAAACCGAACTTGTCGAACCGACTGTTAGATGTCAATGGTTTCGTGGACAGCATTGAGAAAAACAAATTAAATTATTGCATTGTTTTCACATTAAAAACTGCAACCGTTGCGTCACAATAAGTATCAATTTTTATCAAATACTCATAATTGTTTATATCATTTCAATGATGAACAATAATTGGGTCGTCCCACTTTTTTTTTTTTTTAAGTTACAAATAGACAGTAAAAGAATTTTTTGGGAATTTTCCGGAAGCCTTTATATAAGAAAAAATCCCAAAAGTGCGTATTTTTCAATGTAATTTTAAACATAGAATTATACCGCCACGGAATACGTTATTCACAGCGAGCCTTCTTTGATTGGTTGCTGTAGTTGAACCACGCCCACTGATCCATAGACAAAGAGAGAAATTTGTTTTTTTACAGTTGACAGGCCGGCAGTTAGAACTTAGGTTAGGTTCTTCACGAGTTATGACTGACGAGGAAGTATTCCTCTCTTTCCATAGACATACCTCTCTTTATCTATGAGTGGACGTATGTCTGGCTTCATTGGTCTGGTTTTGACGTCATCATATGGCGGCTAAGCTCAGCCGTTTGAAATGAACACATTTTATTAATTCTTGTTTGCAATTAAGAGGAATGATATAAGAACAAAAAAGTTGGTTTACATTATTTGTTTATGTATGAGGAATAACATACACTGTTCAAAATTAGCAAATTTGGATATGCAGGACGACCCTATCGATTATTACTCATGAAATCAGTGGGTAAGACAAAGCATTTAATTTTTGTTTGACTTAATTATCAATATTTTGGCAACGGGGCAGGAAATAAGAAAAGATCACGAAATCTATTTGTTATTTTTTTTTTCTACTGTCTGGTAATTATTGGTATTGCCCAATCGGTTTTTAGAATCGGGTACTTAGGTACCGATTCTACCTGTCATACCAAATCGAACATGCGACAAGCACAAGTCTATTTTAAAGTTACAGAATGCTTACGGTGAATTATTACATATTTTTTTTACATTTTATATTTTAAACTTTTTTTTTTATTATATACACAGATTTTCAAATTCAGAAATTTGCCGTCCTCTCTGAACTCATAAATATAAATAAATAGATAATTCTCTTTATATTATATACACATTATATAATACTATTTAGTTTTTAAATTTTTTTTTAAAGATAGAAAAAAAAACGATTAATGAAAACACTTCAGTCTATGTAAATTAGCTTGAAATTTGAAATGATCTACATTACACGTCGGAAATATTAGAACTGAAACCAAGAGAAAAAACAAAACTAAATCCAACTAAAAAAAAAAAAAAAACAAAAAAAAAAATAGAACAGGAAAGATACCGAATTACATAGACACAACACAAAACCTAAACAATTATAATCAAATATATTAAAGATTCTATTTTGAAAAATAAACAAAATCGCTACACTCTAGAATAATTAACCATTGTCGCTATACACTGTACGTATAGTACTTTGGCGACGAGACTCTGGAATTACATCGCTTACCTTTTACTTCGATCTGTACTTCTGAATAGTTGAAACGCAATAAAATAAAAAGAACTAAAAACAATTCCGTGGTTAATTTTTTTCGCTGAATATTTTCGTAATAACATTTTAAGTTAAATCATTATCGGGGTGATTTAGCTCTCTGGATCCGACTAATGACAAAACAAATTATGACTGTAGCTTTCAACTGTTATTAGTCTGATAATTCATATTAAGAATGTTTTTCTATATTAATAGTTCAGGTAAAATAGGGACCCCATTTTCAATTGGTAAATTTAGTTATGGCGTAAAATTGTTCAAATTGGTAGTTTTGTTCAGTTTGTCACTATCAAAGTTATTTGCTTCATTAGTCCCACTTCCGACTTCCCATTGTTATTGTCAGTTGATGTAAATTTTGTGATTCCTTTGTTTCTTCCAAACTAATGCGAACTCAGTTTCCGTAAGCTTTAAATCTAGATTTAAGAATAACATTTGTTTTCAACTAAATGGAAATCTCCGTTTAATTGAAAACAAACGACATTTTTAAAATCTAGTTTTAAAGCTGAAAGTCGTATCAGAAACCGAGCATAAGCTTCGTTGCTGAATGGAGCTCAAAAGGAAATTGTTATCACGTACTTTTCAGAAAAATTCTCAACCGTATCGGGGTGATAATTAATGTCTGAACTGTATAATAGAGAAACACTACTTCGAAACTAACCTTAAATTATCTTATCAATGTCAGAAAACAGGCAAGCAAACTTGCGTTTTTAAATTCCACTAATGGCGACGATGTCCAATATTGCTCCCACGTGGCGGCGCTAGTGTGATTGGGGGTCATCTCATGACGTGACAGCTGTATACTCACGCTTTATGGGAATTTACGCGTATTTCTATTTGTTATTAAGCATTTAAATGCATTTTTGTTTTGAAAAATGGCTGATAAATATGGTGGTTGTAAAATAGACAATAAATTATATAAACAAAAAGTAACGTTATGTTAAGATTGCTTTTAAATATCGAATTTGCTCAAACTTGGCAGTATTTACGATTTTTAAGACCAGAGTCCAGAGGCATCACATAATTTGAAGGAACAAAATATTTATTACAAATACGAGCATTTTTTGTTGGTTTATATTTATCTTTTTTTATAGCCACAATCCACTTTTTTCTTAACTGTTTATCACTTGGAAACCTGTGTCCAGACGATCTCAAGGAGCACAAAGGCACCATTTTAATTGCAATAATTAACAATCTTTCGTGTAGAAAACTTTCGCTACTGTGTAAAATCATTTATAGAAATAAACAATTGACAGCTGACGACCCCCAGCCTCACTAGCGCCATCTACTCCGAGGTTTTCAGATTAGTCGCCATTGCGAGAGTCATGAAAAATTTTGCCGTTATGTTGGCAAATAATATTGTCAGAAAACTAAGCTTCTGGAAATAAAACAGATTAATTAAAAACTATTAAAAAAATCATTATAATCGATTTTTTTGTTAATTTTTCTCAATCTAATTCGTTTCCAAAAATTCAGTTTATAAACAATACCGTGTAGTACCTAACCGCAGTTCCACGCTTCTCAGAATTAACATGATGTAAAGCCATAAAAACGCATTACGAA